>CM022301.1:342812163-345212163 GCA_011799875.1 Thinopyrum elongatum
AAGTACTTGTTCACTCAACCATCCCTAAACCTCCATCAGCAAAGATGGATGGAGGCCATTGCGGACTATGATTTGGGTATATCCTATACCCCTGGCAAGGCTAACGTGATGGCTGATGCCTTAAGCCGCAAGTCCTATTGTGACAACCTCATGGTTAGCGAGCTCAACCTCGTCTTTATGAAGAACTGCGCAAGCTGAATTTGCGTATGTTCCATAGGGTTCTCTGAATAACCTTGTGATACAAACAGATCTTGAGAAGATGTTAAGGATGCGCAAGCTAAAGATGCTGAAATTGATCTGATGAAGAAAGACCTCACCTTGTAAAGTACAGGGATTTCTCGTGTCTGAAGATGGAACCGTATTTCAGAAACCGCATTGTCGTACCTCGTTTCGAACTCATGACTGACAAAGTCATGAAGGAGGCACATGACACACCATTGTCTATTCATCTAGGTAGCACCAAGATGTATCGTGATCTCCGTCAAAGGTACTGGTGGTCTAGAATGAAGCAGGACATTGCTCGTTATGTTGGGAATGTGATGTGTGTCATCGCGTTAAAGCGGAACATCAAAACCAGCTGGAATTCTGACACCACTTCCTATTCCTCTTGGAAATGGGATAAGGTTCAGAGGATTTCGTTACAGGACTTCCCAGGTCACAGAAGGGTCACGATGCTATTCTTGTCATCGTCGACCAACTCTCTAAAGTTGCACACTTTCTGCTGTCAAAGAGACTATCACTGCTAGTCAGTTAGCAGAGTTGTATATTCCAGTTGTATCACTCCACGGTATTCCGAAGGAGATCAGTTCGGACCGTGCGGCTTTTCACTTCCAAATTCTGGGAAAGTTTCCAAACAGCTATGGGAACTCATATTACCTGGAGTTCAGCTTATCACCCCCAATCCCAAGGCCAAGTCGAACGAGTCAATCAGGTTCTTGAAGATATGCTGCGAGCTTGTGTTATATCGTTTGGCAAGAAGTGGGAAGAATCTCTCCTATGCCGAATTCTCTCTTAAACAACAGCTATCAAGCAGCTTGAAAATGGCTCCCTTCGAAGTACTCTATGGACGTAAGTGTCGAACCCTCTGAATTGGTCAGAAACTGGGGAACGACCGCTCGTGGGTCCGGATATTATTCAACACGCCGAAGAACAAGTCCGATTGTCGAGAAAATCTAAGGCGGCTCAGGACCGTCAGAAGAGCAACTATGATCGCAAACGATGGGGTTTGACTTACAACTGGTGATCAAGCTTATCTTCGTGTCACTCCTATGAAGGGCACTCACCGTTTGGAATCAAGGGCAAGCTAGCTCCACGCTACATTGGTCCTTTCCGCATTATTGCTAGACGTGGTCGGTGGCGTATAAATTGGAATTGCCGCTGCAATTCTCTCATATCCACGACGTATTCCATGTGTCGCAACTTCGTAAATGCTTCAAGGAATCTCCGCACCGAGCTGTGGATCACGAGATGCTCGAATTACCCGATGATCTTTCTTATAAGGAGCATCCAATCCGCATTCTCGATGAAGCTGAAAGTCGGACCCGTCAGAAGGTTACCAAGTTCCTCAAAGTGCAGTGGTCAAACCATACTGAAGATGAAGCCACTTGGGAACGCGAGGATAATTCGTGCAGAATACCCCGAACTTTTTCTCTCTACTTCTTAATTCTCGGGACGAGAATTCTTGTTAGTAGAGGAGATTTGTAACACCCCCAGTGGTTAGCCACGTATCACCCTTTTGATAATGACATGTCAGCATGTTTAACAGTGCATGATCATCATTTGCCTCATATTGCATTTCAATTTCTAGTTCAAAATTCGATTAAAACTAAAGTGGAAAATAAAAGTTATCCAACATGAAACTAAATTGTTCATAAATAGCAGATAAATCAGAGGCTATGTTAAAATTGTAAACAACATTATTAAAATTGGATAAGTGACCGAACAACTTAAAACAGTGGCTGAAAATAACATTTAGTAACCTTTTAATATTTAAAACAAATATGAAATATGTTTTGCCCAAACTAGTTTTTGAGAGTAGAGTATAATGCACTGTGATTTATGGGCTAGGTCTCATATTTTACAAAAGTCATTTTGATGCCTCACAATTTACAAAACAGAGAATAGGAATAAAGAAAAGAAAAGAGAAAGAAAAAAAAAGGAAAAAACCCCCGCTCCCCCCCCACTGGGCTCGGCCCAGCAAGCCATCGGGCCGCCAGGCCGGCCCAGTCGCCCCCGTAAACCCCCGCCCCCCCCCCCCCCCCCCCGGTCCACCACCGAACCCTAACCCACACTCGTTCCCCCATTTCCCCCCCTCGCCTCCTCTTCTCCCTCGGAAGGGGAGGCGCGGCGCGCGGCCGGTCGGTGGTCGAAGGACAGAGAGGGGGGCGAAGGGGTTCGGGGTCTCACCCCCGTGGCAGGGGATCAGGCGGCGAGGCGCGAGGGAGCCGGTCGGGGAGGAGGCGAGGACGACGCGGCGAGGTCGAGGCGGAGGCGACGCGGTTCCGGGCGGCGAGGGCGTGCCGCGCTCGGGCGCCGGCGGCGCCGAGGGAGAGAGAGGAGGCGAGGGGGGGAAATGGGGGAACGAGTGTGGGTTAGGGTTCGGTGGTGGACCGGGGGGGGGGGGGGCGGGGGGTTATCGGGGGTATACGGGGCGACTGGGCCGGCCTGGCGGCCCGATGGCTTGCTGGCCGAGGCCCAGTGGGGGGGGGGAGAGGGGGGTCTTTTCCCTTTTTTTTCTTTTCTCTTTTCTTTTCTTTATTCCTATTCTCTGTTTTGTAAATTGTGAGGCATCAAAATGACTTTTGTAAAATATGAGACCTAGCCCATAAATCACAGTGCATTATACTCTAACTCCAAAAACTAGTTTGGGCAAAACATAATTTCATATTTGTTTTAAATAAATTAAAAGGTTACTAAATGTTATTTTCAGCCACTGTTTTAAGTTGTTCGAGTCACTTATCCAATTTTAATAATGTTGTTTACAATTTTAACATAGCCTCTGATTTATCTGCTATTTAATGAACAATTTAGTTTCTATGTTGGATAACTTTTATTTTCCACTTTAGTTTTAATCGAAGTTTGAACTAGAAATTGAAATGCAATATGATGCAAATGATGATCATGCACTGTTAAACATGCTGACATGTCATTATCAAAAGGGTGATTACTGTGGCTAACCACTGGGGGTGTTACAAATCTCCTCTACTAACAAGAATTCTCGTCCCGAGAATTAAGAAGTAGAAGGAAAAAGTTCGGGGTATTCTGCACGAAGATTATCCTCGCGTTCCCAAGTGGCTTCATCTTCAGTATGGTTTGACCACTGCACTTTGAGGAACTTGGTAACCTTCTGACGGGTCCGACGTTCAGCTTCATCGAGAATGCGGATTGGATGCTCCTTATAAGAAAGATCATCGTGTAATTCGAGCATCTCGTGATCCACAGCTCGGTGCGGAGATTCCTTGAAGCATTTACGAAGTTGCGACACATGGAATACGTCGTGGATATGAGAGAATTGCAGCGGCAATTCCAATTTATACGCCACCTGACCACGTCTAGCAATAATGCGGAAAGGACCAATGTAGCGTGGAGCTAGCTTGCCCTTGATTCCAAAACGGTGAGTGCCCTTCATAGGAGTGACACGAAGATAAGCTTGATCACCAGGTTGATAAGTCAAACCCCATCGTTTGCGATCATAGTTGCTCTTCTGACGGTCCTGAGCCGCCTTGAGATTTTCTCGGACAATACGGACTTGTTCTTCGGCGTGTTGAATAATATCCGGACCCACGAGCGGTCGTTCCCCAGTTTCTGACCAATTCAGAGGGGTTCGACACTTACGTCCATAGAGTACTTCGAAGGGAGCCATTTTCAAGCTGGCTTGATAGCTGTTGTTGTAAGAGAATTCGGCATATGGAAGAGATTCTTCCCACTTCTTGCCAAACGATATAACACAAGCTCGCAGCATATCTTCAAGAACCTGATTGACTCGTTCGACTTGGCCTTGGGATTGGGGGTGATAAGCTGAACTCCAGGTAATATGAGTTCCCATAGCTGTTTGGAAACTTTCCCAGAATTTGGAAGTGAAAAGGCCGGCACGGTCCGAACTGATCTCCTTCGGAATACCGTGGAGTGATACAATTCTGGAGATATACAACTCTGCTAACTGACTAGCAGTGATAGTCTCTTTGACAGGCAGAAAGTGTGCAACTTTAGAGAGTTGGTCGACGATGACAAGAATAGCATCGTGACCCTTCTGTGACCTGGGAAGTCCTGTAACGAAATCCATCTGAACCTTATCCCATTTCCATAGAGGAATAGGAAGTGGTTGCAGAATTCCAGCTGGTTTCTGATGTTCCGCTTTAACGCGATGACACACATCACATTCAGCAACATAACGAGCAATGTCCTGCTTCATTCTAGACCACCAGTACCTTTGACGGAGATCACGATACATCTTGGTGCTACCTAGATGAATAGACAATGGTGTGTCATGTGCCTCCTTCATGACTTTGTCAGTCATGAGTTCGAAACGAGGTACGACAATGCGGTTTCTGAAATACAAGGTTCCATCTTCAGACAGCGAGAAATCCCTGTACTTTACAAGGTGAAGGTCTTTCTTCATCAGATCAATTTCAGCATCTTTAGCTTGCGCATCCTTAACAGCTTTCTCAAGATCTGGTTGTATCACAAGGTTATTCAGAGAACCCTATGGAACAATACGCAAATTCAGCTTGCGCAGTTCTTCATAAAGACGAGGTTGAGCTCGCCTAACCATGAGGTTGTCACAATAGGACTTGCGGCTTAAGGCATCAGCCATCACGTTAGCCTTGCCAGGGGTATAGGATATACCCAAATCATAGTCCGCAATGGCCTCCATCCATCTTTGCTGATGGAGGTTTAGGGATGGTTGAGTGAACAAGTACTTCAGACTTTTATGATCCGTGTAGATCTCGCAACGATTACCGAGAAGGTAATGTCGCCACAACTGCAGTGCATACATGACAGCAGCTAGTTCTAGATCATGTACCGGATAATTCTCTTCATGTGGGCGCAACTGACGAGAGCCATAAGCAATCACCTTACGCTCTTGCATTAGGACACAGCCTAATCCTTCACGGGATGCGTCACAATAGATCACAAAGTCTTTGCGGGTATCTGGAGGAGATAGTACTGGGGCAGATGTCAGCTTGTCTTTGAGTGTCTGAAAACTTTCTTGACATTTTTCTGTCCATTCAAACTTAACGCCTTTGTGAAGCAGATCAGTCAAAGGCTTAGCAATCTTTGAAAAATTCTCGACAAAACGACGGCAATAACTTGCAAGGCCGAGAAAACTTCCGATTTGCTTGACATTCTTTGGAGGAGTCCAGTCAAGAATAGCCTGAACTCGTTCTGGGTTAACGGCAATTCCATCTTTGGAAATCACATGACCGTGGTACGTTACTTCAGATAGCCAGAATTCACATTTGGAGTACTTGGCATACAACTGGTGTTCTCGGAGCCTTTCCAGTACAAGACGGAGGTGTTCGGCATGTTCTTCCTTATTCTTTGAATAGACCAGAATATCATCTAGATAAACCACGACGAACTTGTCGAGGTAATCCATGAATATATAATTCATCAGACGGGAGAATGTGGCTGGAGCATTGGTTAAGCCGAAGGACATGACCGTGTACTCGTAGGAGCCATAACGAGTAACAAATGCAGTCTTGGGAATATCCTCTTCACGAACACGGATCTGATGGTATCCCAATCTCAAATCAAGCTTAGAGAATACTGAGGAACCGGGAAGTTGATCATACAAATCATTGATCCGAGGAAGCAGATATTTATTCTGGATTGTAGCTTGGTTGATAGGTCGGTAATCCTGAACCAATCGATTAGTTCCATCCTTCTTCTTAACGAAGAGTGAAGGTGCTCCCCAAGCAGAGGAACTGGGGTGGATGAAACTTTTCTTAAGTGACGTGTCGATTTCCTCCTTAAGTTCAAGAAGGTGGTGTGGAGGCATTTTATAAGGACACTTCGCAATAGGAGTTGTGCCAGGCTTCAAGTCGATGACGAACTCAATAGCTCTAGCAGGGGGTATCCCTGGAAGTTCTTCTGGAAACACATCTTGAAAATCACGAACAACTGGAACGTTCTCGATGCCTTAAAGAGGTGAAGCATTCAATGCATTCAGAACATATATCTGGCTCTCAGCATCTTGAGCTATTCGGGCTGAGTATTTGACTATCTAGCCAGAAGGGTGTGTGAGCTGGACTGTCTTAGTAGCACAGTCAATCAAAGCATTATGGGCTGTCAACCAGTCCATACCGAGAATGATGTCTATGTCGGAAGGTCCAAGAGCAATAAGGGAAGCAGAGAACGTCAACCCTTCAATTTTGATGTGATTGTTGTGACTTACCATCTTGGTTTGCCACCTAGAACGGGGAGTGATAATCTCTAATGGTGTGGGCAATAACTCTAGAGGTAGCTCATGTCGCTGAGCAAATTGTTGAGACACAAAGGAATGTGATGCCCCGGAATCGAAGAGAACAGAAGCTGCAACTGAATTAACTGACAGAGTTCCCATCACGATTTTTGGAGACTCACGAGCTTCTCCCATTTTGACGTGAGTAACCTGGCCTCGGTCCATAACAGACATCCTGGCCTTACGATTTCTGCAACGATGGGTTCGATGGCCCTTCGGACGACTATCCGGAGGACGTGGTGCATCCTGAGGAGAAGCCATAACATTAGGCGGTCCATCATGAACCGTTAGCTGTCTCGGCGGTGAAGGCAGTCGAGGTGCAACAAAAGACGGCCTTGGTGTTGGAGCAGGTTGATGATGAACATTGTGTGGGATCCAGACTCGACGTTTCTGAACAGGCTGACCCGAGGATGAGCCAGCTTCATGAGTACGCTTGAGTGACTCCTGGTACTCAGTCAGAGCTGTTTCAACTTGGAAAGATTTGCTGACAAGCGTTGCGAAGTCTGTGAAATCATGGACAGCAAGTGCAAGTTTTATATCAGTACGTAGTCCTTCACGGAATTTCTCCTGCTTGCGAGTGTCAGTGTTGACGTCATCCTCAGCATAGCGGGACAGTTCGATAAATTTCCTCTGATATTCATCCACAGTCATTTTGCCCTGTGAGAGTTTGCGGAACTCATGCTTCTTCTGGTCGATCAGACCTTGAGGAATGTACCGTGCACGAAAAGCTGACTGAAATTCCTGCCAAGTGGTTACAGTCTCCGCAGGCAACATAGCCTTGTGGCTTTCCCACCATTGAGCAGCTGGGCCCTTCAGGTGAATGTCGCAAAGGTGACGTAACTGTCAGGGGCAACATTAGCTGACTCCATTTCAAACAGGATGTCACGAAGCCAATCATCAGCATCCGTAGGATTGGTGGAGTTGCGAAAAACAGACGGGTTGAGGCGAACAAATTCTGGCAGCGAGATCGGTCCTGGCTCCTGACGAGCCTCGTTGCGTTCCAAACGTCTTACCAGACTCTCGTTGAGCTGACGGTTCAATTCAAACTGCTGCATCATTGCGGCAATATAGGGTGGAGGTGGAGGATCGTTAGCCATCCTGCCAAATCAACAGGGGTAGTTTAGCAAGAAAGACTGCATGTGTAAGGAGTTATTCAAGACGTAACACGAGAGATGAACAGGAAGGGCATTAGATGTAAAATAGTAGTCGTTGAAAGACATACCAATCCATGCACAGAGTCGGGTACATGCGGACAGCACAACGGCGCAAATTTAGAAGATAGACATGCTAGGCGGTGCGCAGGCACGCGGTAAGGAAGTACACAACGAGACATAGCAAAGGCTACATCAACATCGGAGAAAACTGACGGAGCGAGGAATCTGCAAGTGACAACATAGGGTGCCCTCGATAAAAGGATCCTGTAAGCAGAACCTGGCCCACAATCTTGAAGCAAGGGGGGATATTTTCAGAACTCCGGGTGGATGTGAGCACGAGAACCTAATGTTGGAGTTAGTAAAATTTTAACCCGAATAGGAGAGAGATCAGAGTCCCAGAGTATTGATGAGGAATAAAAGATACTAATACCACCCAATTGACAACGTGGGCCCGTAAGCCACACAGCCAGGTTAGTAAAACAGTTTTCGGTTACTAGACTCAACTTCGGCCAAGGAGTTGGAAAGGGGGATTCCTAGAGGCAGTCGGCTCTGATACCAACTTGTGAAGCCCCCGGCCCAATCGTGCACTAATCATACACGCAAATGCACACAATCAAGCCTAAGGACTCACGGGAAGATATCACAACACAACTCTAAAACATAAATAAAGTCATACAAGCTTTATATTACAAGCCAGGGGCCTCGAGGGCTCGAATACATAAGCTTGCGTACAAGCGTCAGCGGAAGCATCAGATATTTGAGTACAGATATTAAAAGAGAAACAGAAAGGCCTTTAGAAAGGCGTGGCAAAATAAAACACTACGATCGAAAGGCGAAGGCCTCCTGCCTGGGACCCTCCGATCCTACTCCTGGTCGTCAGTCAACTCGTAGTAGCAACCATCCTCTGGGTAGTAGTAGCGATCGTCGGCGGGGACAGCTGTCTCAGGGGCTCCGTCATCTTGGTCACGTCAAACTGATATGGGGAGAAAAGGAAAACAAAGCAACCGTGAGTACTCAGAAGTACTCAGCAAGCAAGGATCTACACTACATATGCAACATTTTCAAAGGGAGGCTGTATATGTGGACTGGGCTGCAGAAATGCCAAAATAGAGAGAAGACCTAGTCCTATCGAAGACTAGCATCTTCAGCGGTCTTGCACCAGTAGAAGAGAGTAGAACAGTTCAATATAATGTAGCAGTATCATTAAGTCTCATCCTCACCCAGAGATCCTTTCTCGACTCCCTGCGAGAAAGCAATCCCAGAGCCATACAGTCATCAACCTCGTCCTGAGATCCCTTCTCGACTCCCTGCGAGAAGCAATCCCAGAGCCATAGTATCCAAGTATCCAGTTCTAAAATTGTATCAATCAGGATACAACTCCGAGTGTCCTTTACCGTAGGACCGGCTATCGATAGAAGTATTCTTCCCTGCAGGGGTGCACCAACTTACCCAACACGCTCGATTAACTCCGACCGGACACACTTTCCTGGGTCATGCCCGGCCTCGGTCAAACGACACATCGCAGCCCTACCT
The DNA here is from genome assembly GCA_011799875.1 of Thinopyrum elongatum. Classification (NCBI taxonomy): domain Eukaryota; kingdom Viridiplantae; phylum Streptophyta; class Magnoliopsida; order Poales; family Poaceae; genus Thinopyrum; species Thinopyrum elongatum. The sequence goes on from CM022301.1 coordinate 342,821,314, forward strand.
ACAGCTCAGCAGAGAGGTCCCCGTCGGTCTACATCCTAAGCGCTCAGAGGTCTTGGGCCATCGCCCTGTGCACTCCGAGTCGTTGCGTGCAGGGGGAAGCCAGGCACCAGGGGGGCGCCGGTCCGTCCCGGCCGCAAGGCTGAACTAGACGTCTGACAGAGCTTTCGGCTGATGCTACGATGCAGAACGCCCATACTATGCCCACGTGATGGTTAGTGCTATCAGACCAGAGGCCTGCTCGGATCAAATATCCAAATCGTTAGGACTAGGGGCTTGCGGTAACGAGCAGAGACTCACGAAAGATGTGACCCCGTCGCCCCGTCTCGAGGACTTGCTGCAAGGGTTAAGAATGCCCAGCCGCGCCTCGTATTCACCACTCGGGCACCACACAGGCACCCGTCTTCACAACACTCGCCTCTCAGGTGCACGCAGGTACCCCTCAGGGCCGACCCGCCTATCCAAGGAACAGTGTAAAGTCCAAGTATCCGTGTGTCCATAACATCAGGGGAATCCGAGGTATCACACTCATTGGATTCCTACTCGATGTGTCTGTCAAGGTGAACTCGGAGGATTCACCCTCGATGGGTTCACACTTGATGTGTTGCATGACAGCGTCGTTACCGGAAGTGGCGAAGGAGGAATCACCCTCGATGACCACGACCGAATAACTACTCTGCAGAGTTAACATCAGAAGTGCTACATGAGGTTTCACCCTCAGCACTCGATAGTAACGCTGCAGTGTCGTTACAACTAGGGGGGGGGGGGGGGGGGGGGGGGTGATGTTGCGTGTCGGGTCCTGGTCTTCAATCCCGTTGATCGGGTCTTCTGACGATCCAGCGCGGCAGTCGGGATAAGTGGGGTCACTGATAGGTCTCTACCCAACCTATACTAAGCAGTTTAGGATATGCAGGTAATTATCAACAGCAGGTTACAATAAACAGGCTATGCATCAGAATAGGTAAAGCAGCAGCAGCAACAATTCTAATGCAAGCATGAGAAATAGAATGGGCGATCTCGGGATGATCAAAGGGGGGGCTTGCCTGGTTGCTCTGGCAAGAGAGAGGGATCGTCAACGGGCTGCTCGCCGGTAGTGTAGTCGTACTCAACTGCGTCAGCGTCGGTCTCGGCGTCTATCGAGAGAGAAGGAGGGGGGGGGAGAGAAACAATAAATTCACAGCAATAATGCACACAATATGTATGATATGCCTAAATGATATGCAGAGGTGTTCTACTACCTAACTAAATGATTTAGTTAATTTAGGAATTTATTTGGATTTATTTTATTAAAGTTGGGCACTATTCATTTATCGAATTCAGGCAAAATGTTCCATGTTCATCTAGCTACGGGCATCTGGCAGGAATGCAGAGGTCGTATCCGGGTTCGTATCGTCGTTCTGAGCAATTTTCATGTATAAAGTTTTTCGATCGGAGTTACGGATTAAAAGATATGATTTTCTAAAGTTTTTATTAATTTCTGTAATTTATTTAATTTATTAAATCAACCTTATCCGAAACAGTGTCTGCTGACGTCAGCAAGACGTCAGCATGATGTCAGGACCAGTGGGTCCCACCTGTCATACAATGTTTAGCTTAATTAGGTTTTAACTAATTAAATTACTATTTAATTAACACTAACTACCTAATTAGATTAACCTAATCTGGATTAATTAACTAATTAATTAATTAATTTTAATATTTTTTATTTTATTTTTATCTTTTTTTAAATCGTTCTGGGCCGTGGGCCCCTATGTCAGTGGGCTGGGCGGACATGTCCGCGGCGTGCACGTCTGGGCGCCGGACATGTCCGGTGTCCAGAGGGAGTGCACGCGCGGGCGAGTGGGCGGAGGGGGGGGGCCGCGGGCGCGGGGCCACGCCACGCAGCGGCGCGGCGTCGGGCAGGCGCGAGCGGGCGCTGGGCGCGGCGACCGCGGTCGTGCGGGAGCGGGGCGGCGCGAGCAAGGCGAGGCGCGCGGCGCAGGGACGGTCGCGGTCCGGTGCGGCGCATCGGGAGGGAAGGCGGAGCAGCGGGCAGCGGACGACGTGCGGGCGCGCGTGAGGCCACGTGAGCGCGTGCTCGGGCGCGGGGTGGCACCAGCGAGCGCGGACGAGCGCGGTGAGGCGGTGCGCGTGCGTGCGTGCGCGGTAGACGGGCAACGGGCGCGCGGCGCGAACGACGCAAGGCTGACGCGGCGGTGGAGGCACGGGGGGGGGGAGGGGAGGCGCGGCGCGCGCCGGTCGGTGGTCGAAGGACAAAGAGGGGGGGCAAGGGTTTGGGGTCTCACCCCCGTGGCGGGAATCAGGCGGCGAGGCGCGAGGGAGCCGGTCGGGGAGGAGGCGAGGACGACGCGGCGAGGTCGAGGCGGAGCCGACGCGGTTCCGGCGGCGAGGGCGTGCCGCGCTCGGGCGCCGGCGGCGCCGAGGAGAGAGAGAGGCGAGGGGGGGAAATGGGGGAACGGGTGTGGGTTAGGGTTCGGTGGTGACCGAGGGGGGGGGGGGGGGGGGGGGGGGTTTATACGGCGGCGCAATGGGCCGGCCTGGCGGCCCGAGGCTTGCTGGGCCGAGGCCCAGTGGGGGGGGGGAGCGGGGGTTCTTTTCCCTTTTTTTTCTTTTTCTTTTCTCTTTTCTTTTCTTTATTCCTATTCTCTATTTTGTAAATTGTGAGGCCTCAAAATGACTTTTGTAAAATATGAGACCTAGCCCATAAATCACAGTGCATTATACTCTAACTCCAAAAACTAGTTTGGGCAAAACATAATTTCATATTTGTTTTAAATAAATTAAAAGGTTACTAAATGTTATTTTCAGCCACTGTTTTAAGTTGTTCGAGTCACTTATCCAATTTTAATAATGTTGTTTACAATTTTAACATAGCCTCTGATTTATCTGCTATTTAATGAACAATTTAGTTTCTATGTTGGACAACTTTTATTTTCCACTTTAGTTTTAATCGAAGTTTGAACTAGAAATTGAAATGCAATATGATGCAAATGATGATCATGCACTGTTAAACATGCTGACATGTCATTATCAAAAGGGTGATTACTGTGGCTAACCACTGGGGGTGTTACAGAAGCCAACGCAAGGCGTTGTCAACTTAGTCAACAAATGATTCTGACATCGATAGCCGTTGGATTTACATCCAACGGCCGGCATTCATCTTCAATCTCTCCTCTTCTTCCTCCAGCGCCACCCGGACCACCTGCTCCCGCCTCCGGCTAATAGCGGCTCTGCTTAACATGCTTTGCTGCAAAGCGCTACCCCACCACCGGCCAAGCCATCCCTCCACCCCTCCACACCTCTTGTTATTCTCCGCCAACTGCAGAACCACGCCGCACCAGAAGCAGTTAACCCTCGTACACCTCTCCGTCTACGACTCCACTGCCGTGTCTTCCCATCACTGGCTCATTGCCGTCTGGGGACTCGCCATCGTCCACTGCCTTGGTGCGCTCGACGTGGCATGGTCAACGTGGTCAACCAACGAGAGTCATCGGAAGAGGACTGTACGTGGAGAGGCTGACAGTCGTGACGCACGAGGTCCATGGATGAACGCATGCAACCGCCTCCTTATTACGCGAAAATAAAATTATTCTCCCCCTGAAAGCTGGGACCCACCATGTATATCTTCGCAAGGAAGGAAGTGCCTCCTTATTCCTGCCCCTGACAGCTGGGACCTACCAACAACATCTTTGCACGCAAGGAAGTGCCTCCTTATTACGGGCAAAAAAATATGATTCCACCCCTAACCACTGGGACCCGCCAGCTATATATTCGCACGCAAGGAAGTGCCTCCTTGTCCTTCCTTACAGCTGGGACCCACCCGGTCGAAGCGTACGTAGCGTTGTCTGTGTACATACCAGTCGATCGGTCTGTCTGCCACGATGAACCGTGGCCGAGTAAGGAGCGGTAGCAGTTGAGGCAGTCCCGTCTAAATCCTGTACACATACAACAGCTACGCTACAAAAAAGACGGCCACGTACGTACATACGGGCGTGGTCTAATGGCTACAGTGATGGCGTCCTGTTCATCGGCAGCCAACCGGCTGGGTCGAAATGGAGGAAACAGCGTCGTGTTCATCGGGAGGCAACCGACTGGGTCGGAATACGTCATGTTCATCGGGAGCCAACCGGTTTGGACGAAACAGCCGAAACGAGCTCTGGCGTACCGCAGAACGAAGGAAACGGCCTTCTATTCGACCGTGTACGGTCGAAACGGGGTCCTGTTCATCGGGAAGGGTCTGGCGTACAGCAAAACGGACTTCTGTTCGAGTGCCTACGGTTGAAACGGGGTCCTGTTCATCGGGAGGGGTCTGGCCTACCGCAAAACGAAGGAAACGGACTTGTGTTGGAGTGCCTACGGTCGAAACGGTGTCCTGTTCATCGGGAGGGGTGTGGCGTACCGGAAAACGGGACTCCACGGGCTACTGTTCATCCACCGTCTAGTGCCTCGCTCCAGCCTCCACGGGCTACTGTTCATCCACCGTCGACTTCCTCCAGCCTCCACCTGCTACTGTTGAGCCACCGTTGACTTCCTCCAGCCTCCACCAGCTATTGTTCATCCACGGGGTCCTGTTCATCCAGCCTCCACCGGCTACTGTTCAACCAGCCCTCCACGGGGTCCTGTTCATGTAGCCTCCACCGGCTACTATTCATTAAGAGGCAGCAGGTTTGATCGGCTTCAGTTAGCAGCAGTAGCGAAGGAATCGCTCGGGTTCAGTTAACAGCTAAGGGATCGATCGCTCGGGTTCAGTAATGTAGCTAGCAGTGCAATCGCTCGGGTTCAGTAAGAGAACGCCTTGCTCGGGTTCAGTTAGAGCCCAACACCTCGCACACACGCGCGTACGTGTACGAGAGAAATGCGCAAACCTCCGTGCATCGCTCGGCCCCGACCACTCACCGTAACCAGGAACTCCCTGATATTTTCCTAGCCCTCGCTTCTACCACGATTTTTTCCATCATGGACAGCCCGAAGAATGTCATGCAGGTGCGTCCCCGGCCCGCCCAGGAGGAAAAGCCCATTCTCTGTCATGATTTTTTGTCATAGAAGTAGGAGCCCACCACATCTATGATGATACATGGTTTTGTCACAATTATCGTCATAGAAGTGTCATAAGCATGACAGAAAAACTTTTCGTTGGGGCCAAAATGTCATGGATGTGTCTTTTTTTGTAGTGCACAAAGCCTTAGAAATAAAAAAATCCTTGCAGGAATTAAAAAATGCATTCACATTCTTAGGGATGTCGAAGTATTCTTTCTTATGCATCAATCACCGACGCGTCTTGAGCAAAGCTCATTGCCGTCTATGGACCTTTGTCTACAAGAAGCAAACTTGTTGGAACCTAGGAGCTTGTAGAAACAGCGGTCAGGAATTCATTGATGTATACTAGAAGATGTGGGCTGCCGTGATCTGCAAAGCAAATCGTCGGCGTGGAAAATAAAACACCTGCGAGTGTCTATGGAACACTTCAGGTCCGACTAGATGGTGTCGAGTACCACAATTCTCACACTCTCCCCGACAAGGCTGAAGATGGCCAACCTTCTTTGGTCAGAACTAGAGTCGGAGGACCAAGACACACATCCATGTTTTTAACGCATGTGAAAGAAAAATCCTAGATAGGATAACCAAATGGTTTTTTTTACATCTGTGCCCCTGGTTCCTTAGCTGTACTCATTCATCCCCATGCTCTTAACTTTTGCTCACTTCTCCCCACTCCCTTGGCTGAAACCCTCACAAATGGGCAAACTGGACATTGCCGTCGGGTCAATGGTTTGCCCGTTAACTCTGACGAGTGGGGCCGCGCTGGACTGTGTCGCCTGTTGGACCTGACAAGTGGGGCGGCCTTGGATGGTGGCGCTGTTCGACCGTTGGGCCATGGTTTCATTGGACTGTTGGGCCGTTGCATGAAACACCTGCGTGCGCCACCACGACAGAAGCTTGCAATGCATGCACGACGTATCCAGCTAGCCTGCTATGCATGCACGTAGCTAGCCTGCCTGCATGCGCCGATGCGTGCCGACTGAGCCACTTTTGTGCACGCTAGCCGCCATGGATGTAGTGACGGTTGCTGCCTGCATGCGCTGATGCGTGTCTCCTCGATTTAGAACATCGTTTGATCCTTTTCGATCCACTCGCATCAGCACCCGTTTTGCTACGACAAATAAATTGAACAATTTTTTTTTAATTATTTTTGGCTGCATGCACTAGGTGGCTACATACCTTAATTCTTTGTGGCTTCCTCGATGTGGTGGTGGCTTGTGTAGCTATGCATGCACTAGGTGCTTACGAACAAAGCGAGCTCTCTCAAAAAACAATCAATAATTCAAAAAAAAGTACGAACTAGCAAGAACTTAATAATAGGATAGATAGAAAACTTAATAATAGAGCTTAATAACATAAAATAGATAGGGCCAACAAGCCCAGAGCACGACCATATAGTTCAATTACAACTTAATAACATAACATAGATTCAAAAAAAATAAAAAAGATAGAGGGTTCTAAACCCTAGCCGCCGCCTTCTCCACCTCGCTCCACCTCGCTCCTCCGGGTGCCCTTCACTGCTCCTCCAGGGTGATGTCGATGGGGTACGGCAGAGTGTGCATGCGCGACGCGGTGGGGAAGATGTTGCTGTACTCTGTGAAGATGTTGTGGGTGGTGAAAGCGATGAACTCGCAGCCATACCAAAACACGTGGCCGAGGAGGTAGAAGGCGTCGAAGGGGTTGGTGAAGTCGACGCAGAACATCCTTGGAGATCCACGTGGGAGGTGGCAGTAGCCGGCCGCGAGGAAGAACTCGGTGAAGCCCCTTGCGTTCCTCCACCTAGATATCGCCCACACACGTAGTGTATGCTCAACGTACATGCCGGCAGGGTAGAGCCTCTCCGGCACGGTGGGTGGGAAGCGGTAGGTTGGTCCGGTGTACTGCATGGCTGAGGGATGTGAAGAAGAAGGAGAAGGGGTCAAAGAAGATGGGGTCGAAGAACAAGAAGGGAAGATGGCAGAGGATGGGAGATAGATGAGGGTTGTGAGAGGAAGAAAAAGATGATGGGTGGCTTAAATAGCCGTAGTGCGACGTGTTATTTCGCCGTGGCAGTAATGGGGTCAAATGTGAAATAGCTCATTTTCACACCCACCGCGGCATCGGGAACTCAATCTCTGTAGGTGCAATCAAAACAATCAAGCAAAATAAACAGAGCCAATGCGATGGCCCAACCAGAGCTTGGTTTCATTTTGGGCCTAATAACTACATTTTTTTCGCAGAGTCAATGGTGGGCGAGCACAACCAATGGGAGAATATCTCGCGGATCGCCCCACGATCCAACAATGCGGAGCCGTCCATCTGATCCAACGGCGCGGAGCCTGCACGCAGCCAGCCGTTCTAGAAGACCACATCTGAGGGCTGTCGCTTGGCGCTAGTGTATGATCGGACGGCTGATGTTCGGAGCTAGGGTTAGGCGAAACCTCGCGGGGTTTAGAGGGGTTTTGAGCTGGTCAACGGGGTTATCTAGGCTTTGACTGAGCATAACTAATTTAAAAAAATAGAAAAAAATATGAAACCTTCGCGGTTCGTCGTTTTATAAGACACACTAACGAGGAAAAATACTAAACTTGGTATACGGAAATTTTCAAAAAAAAAACCTAGGTGGCACGATCGAGGTCAAATGAGCACCATTAATTTAAAAAAATCAAAAAAATATAAAACCTGCGCACAATGTTGTCTTATGTGACATGTTACCAACCAAAAATCATAAACTTGGTCTATGGACATTTTCATGAAAAAACCTTCACACATATGAGCTATCACATATAACATTGCAGAGAGTTCAAGGAGAGGAGGTAGGGTTCCCTTAGGTTTTTGAAAAATAAAAAAAATCAAAAATTTCACCAAAGCTTGATTTCAAAGTGAATAAGAAGGATCTGAACTTAGTTTTCCATTTTCATATTTTAGACGTGTTTTTATGGTTTTCTACTAAAGCATAATTTTTTCAAAAAGAAAATGTAAAAATATGAAAATTAATTCAATAAATAGTGAGACTTCGAATCTACACTATACAGATTGAATATGTGTTAATAAAAAATATTTGGCTCATTTGGAGTAGGTCCAAAAAAACTTGATTACAAATGGAGCTCATTTGGAGCACATTTCTCATGACTATAAGTTTTACCACGCAAAAGAGATCGGATTGATCACCTAACGTTTATAATAGTTCAGCAAACTTTGCAACATCACACCACAGGGCAATGGACTTCAAGTGTTGGTTCAAATTCAAATTTTGCCTCAAATTCAAATTGGAATATTTGATCTGTTATTGGAATACTTGATCAAATGATGGACTATCTTCATTCAAATGTTGTTTTTTTGCTCTATTATTGGAATATTTGATCAAATGATGTACTATTTGCTCTTTTTGCTTATTCTTTGCAGCATGTCTGATTAGTGAAGCAACACTGAAGTAGCATGTGTGATCATTGCAGCACCTAAACTCATAGCTCACAACATCTAAACAGAACATACCATACAGCACAGGCAAATTTAAGGACAGACAAATATAGATAGCATAATACATTACTACCATAGATCACACACAAAGTTTAGATACCACCACACAAAGTTTACCAAACAGCCACATTCAGTTTACCAAAAGTAAAAGATAAAACATCATCACATCTCACCGGAAGAGGAGTCAGGGCCTTCGCGAGGGCAGCATGCTGCACCCTGATCTTGTAGTCCTCCCCGCGAATCGCTACATCCTCTGCATGAGACACAAGGTGATCGAAGCGGCCATCCTTTTGGCTTTGGCTTGGTGGTGCAGTAGGGGCAGTACCACTTCTTGATCTTGCGGTTGTAGAAGGAAGCAACTCCCTTGGCCTTGATCTTCTCCTCCTCCTTCGCTGTGAAGGACGCGATGTTGACGTTGTACACATCTTCTCCAGACTCATACTTTAGACATGAATGAATTACATTAATACATTATAGATTCATATACACTATGTCAAAGGAACTAAATGAACAATCTAAATTTCAAGTAGGCTTACCTCATATTCTTCGTCGTCACTATACTTTGGATCCGACGGGTCCTTGAACCCAGTAAGGCCCAGCTTCCTTTTATTCCCTACAGAATCATCCTCCTGAATATACAATTACATCCATTACTAGTAAATACAAAAACCAACTAATAATTTAGATATGCACACATGACACATTGATCATATTATACATACTATAATCCTATTTGCATTTTCCATTGTCATGCACACACATTGAACAAAGCTAATATAACTACATATTGTGGACAAATTTATATACTGATGAATCAAGTAAGTTCTTATCAATTGATAGGTACATCAAAATTAATGCATTCCATTTGGGCAGATGACATTCAAAACACCAATCTATGTAGCATTCAAAAACAAATCTAAGCATACATGTCTGTAGCATTCAAAACCCCAATCTGTGTAGCATTCAAAAACAAATCTAATAATCATGTGTAGCATTTAAGCACAGAGATCCCTATCTCTCATTAAGATCTGTCTAGCATTTTTGCAACGAATGTAATCCAAAAAAGCCTAATACAAAAACCCCCATCCCCCCATACAGAAAACCCCATCCCTCAAACCATCTACTCTAACCATCTGTACTACCCTACGAATCACAATCCAACCAATGAAACTAACTCTACAATCTAAATATTGCAACTAGGGTACAAGTAAATGGAAGTACCTCCTGTACCACCTTCTCCTCGCCAGGCTGCGCATCTGGGTGGACTGCGCCGCTCGACGCCGTCACCTTCAGCTCTGGCAGCGCTGAGGTAGAGACCGCCACCTCTTTCTCCACATCCACAGCCGCGACAGCGGTTGCCAGTTTCCCCGCACCACCGTGGACGCCGCCAATGTCCTGTACTGCATCTGTCATGGTCATCACACCCTGGAAATCTCCGGCCGCTGTGCCGGCGTCGCCACGAGCATCTGCCATCGGTATGAGGAAGGCGATGACGGTGAGGAAGAGGATGCGGTAGGGGAGAGCAAGATGGTGCGGTGTAGGAGAGCGAGACGACGTGGTGGGGGAGAGGGAGACGATGCGGCAGGGAGGGGATTTGGGGGGAAATGGTAGGGGCGATGCGCCTGTAGGTGGTTCCCCCTCTTATACGATGGGACATTTTTGGCATGTTCCATGGACACGTGCTACCCCACGACCGCGGTCAGTTGCATGCACGCCTACGCGGCCCCACTTGTCAGAGTTAACGGTCAAGCCATGGACCCGACGGCAACGTCCAGTTTGCCCATTTGTGAGAGTTTCAGCCAAGGAGTGGGGAAAAGTGAGCAAAAGTTAAGAGCGTGGGGATGAATGAGTACAACTAAGGAACCCGGGGCATAGATGTAAAAAAACCCTAACCAAATCAGGGAAACATCATCCCCACACGCCTCCCGAAGATATGAAGAGACACCATCGAAACAAGTGCGAGGCAGGAATACCTTATTTCACGTTGACGGCGACACCATCGTCTCGCCGCCGTTGGTTGGATACCAAACCCTAAATTTTATCCTAACCCTTCCTCCATTGGACCGAAGCGTCGGGGTCCCCGTCCCCTCCATTTGGAATGACATACGAAGGGAGAGGGTGATGTAGGGCCAAGCCCTAGGTTGCCCAATATTTCACAATTTGTAGGTGGAGTTGAGAGAACACTCAAGAACAATTGGAAACAAGGGAAATCACAAGAACAATACTCAAGACAAAGATCCAATCCACACAAGCAGTCCTTCCACAAATCCACACATGCTTATGTTTAGTTGAAATATGTCAAAAATGTAATGAATTTGGTCTAGTTTAAAGGAAAATCATCCGGTTTGCATTAATATTGTCATGTTTGTTCAAATTCAGTTTGAAATGTATGCAGACATTTCGGGGACAGGGTTGGAATGTCCGGCTCTCGTAACTATACCGTGTACGTTTTAGGGGTGCGCATTGGAGATGCCCTTAGTTACCAAAATTAATATATTCCACCAGTATATTTTTTATTCCAACATATTTTCCCATATCAGGTGGACCCAACGGGTTCCTAGACTGACATCTCGTAGCAAGTATTGTTTTTTTGGGCAGCATTAGTATAAATTGGGTTGTGCAGGGGCTATGGCCCGCCTAACCCAGACTTTGATTTTCGGTTTATAACATGACCAACCCAACTTTTTTTCTTTTGGAAAAGGCTAGCCCAGCTCTATTTGTTTGAAGAATACCCAGGCCAGCCCTACTTTTTTCTCCACCCAGCTGGGCTACATATCATTCAATAAGAGTAGGGATGGTTTTGGGCCATGAAGGAAATATCGGTCTTAAGGTTGGCCCACCCATTACATGGGGTTTAAATCTTAAAAAGCATGTGATGTAAGTTTTGGAAAAGAAATAAGCCCGACCCAACTTTTTTTGTCTGTCCCGCCGGGCTGCAAATCTTTCAAGAAGAGGAGGGAAGAATTTGGGCCTTGAAGGAACTTTCGGTCTTAAGGTTAGCCCACCTAGCAAATGGGATGTATATTATAAAAATAAAAGAAAATGGGTTGTATGTCTGCCACAGATTAGTATGCTGACATGTGAGGTCCACTATTTTGTAGCCTATTCAAGCCTTTCTATACTATCTATATAGTGTACCAATAGCGTCTCATATGGACCATTGGATCTTATCAATCCGACGCCTCACATAGGCTGCATAAAAACCAAGAAAAATGTGATGTTACCTGTGCCGTTGGATCTGGCAATCATACGGCTGCTGTTTGTGGGATTCGCTGTATGGCCCACCATCCAACCCTGCCATTTGACCACGCTCCACTCCAGAGTTCTCCATCGTGAACTAGATTGCAATTACACACATGCAACTCCCAAATTATTATTTTTTACACCTACACGCATGCAGGGATGACAACCTGACCGTAGCTGTGAGAGATATTTAATGGTAGAAGCGTGCATGCCAGCCTACCATTGCATTGTTGTATGTGTGGTAACATTTCTTTTTTCCTTTTGAAAAAAGAAAGCAGTATGGTACCTCTGATAATTAGAATGAGAAAGAAAAAAGTGCAACAAACCTAGAAAAGAGTAGGTTTGACGCTCTTTATTTTCTTATATGACATTAGTTTGAGAATGTGAAAATTTATTATTAATGAGAATTCTTCTTTTCGTTTCTTTTTCCCAAAAAAATGAGATTGAGTTTGATAAACTAAATGACTTCATAAACAATCTTTTTTTAAAAGAAGTAGGCAACGACTTTGACTAATGTGTCATAAACAAAATTGATGTGCATCGTTTTTATGCGGAATGTTTCTGCAAATGCCTAGCGAAAATCTCCAATTCAAACCTTCTAAGAAATTTACAATAACATATGTGCTTCTATTATTAAAACTAATTTAGTACCATGCTTGTACAAAGATGACGTGCAAAGCACGTACAAACTACTAGTATCCTTAGGCAACAAATGGTTCTGGAAGTAGTAGGTCTTGGATGTGAAGTAGTAGCAAGGTTGATGAAGAGGCCGGAGGGGGAAGCCACCATGGAAGGCCTCTTCATCAACCTTGCTGCCTCCATGATTATGTGAGAGTAGTTCCTTTAGGACCTACGGGTCCATAGTAGTAGCTAGATGGGCTTCTTCCCTCTGCCTTTTTGATCTTCAATACAATGATCTCCTTTGAGACCAGTCTGGTGTAATTCGTGTGGTGTGTTTGTTGGGATCCGATGATTTGTGGATTTGTGATCAGATTGTTCATTGAATATATTAGAATCTTTTGAAGTTTCTTTGATGTATGATTGAGTAGCTATGTATGCTTTTCGAGTTATTTGTGTTCTCTGGCCAAAATGGGTAATTATTTAGAGTGAGTTGTGCAAAGTAGTGGGTTCAACCTCACGGTGATATATATCCCAGTGAAAGAATGGGGAGAAGGCACATTATGTGTTGTTGCTAATAAGGATAAAACAACAGAGATTGATCTTATTGCTAGGTTTCTTTATGTCTACATCATGTCATCTTGCTTATTGCATTACTCTGTTTTTCATTAAACTTAATACCTTGAGAGAAGGCACATTATGTGTTGTTCCTAATAAGGATAAAACAAAAGAGATTGATCTTATTACTAGGTTTCTTTCTATCTACATCATGTCATCTTGCTTATTGCGTTACTCTATTTTTCATTATACATTGGGATGCATGCTGGATAGAGGTTTCGGGTGGATTAATAGTAGCAGATGCAGTTGGATTACGGTCTACTTGTCAAGGGCGTGATGCCTATATAAGATTATGCCATGAATGATCATAGTTATAAATACTGCTTATCTGTCAATTGCCCAACGGTAATTTGTTTACTATACTACTACCTGCTTTCAAGAGAGATGCCACTAGTGAACCTATGGCCCCGGGGTCCATTCTCTATTAATACTAGTGTTTCTCAATTGCTCTTTTATTTACTTTTAGTATTTTGTCATTTTGCCATATCACTATCTATCACTATTTGCTTTTAACCTCGCAACTAGCAAGATGAGGGGATTGAAAATTCCCTTGCCAAGTTGGGTGCTAGCATTTATTTTGTTTGTGTGCAGGTGCTGCTTCTTCCTAGCTTGTAGACTCCTATTGATTCGACAAACCTTGGTTCTTAACTAAGGGAAATATTTTCTGCTGTTGTGCTACATCACCCTTCCTGTTTGGGGAAATCCAACAAGTCCTACGGGAGTAGCAGAAGAATTTTTGGCACCATTGCCGGGGAGCCTGCATCTACCAAATCAGTTACCTGCACACGAACATCCTATTTACTTGTTTTATTTCTTGCCTAGTTATACTATCTTTATTGTTGACACACTAAACAGAAAACAAATAAATTTGGTTATGGATCCTCATCCTCTTTCTAATCTTTTTAAAAATCTTAATTATAATAAACCAATAGCTAGTGATGAAGGAAATGCTATTGGGATACGTTCTTTGAAAGAAAAGATGGAGTTGAGTGCGCTTTTTGTCTTTATGAAGTTTCTCTTGAAAATTGTGAATCTAAATTTTTTTATGAAGTGTTAAAAGAAGAATTTTATAAAATAATTAATGAGATTTCCTTGAATGAAAGCATGATCGCAATGATATTAGTATGAATTCTATGAATATGGATTGTGCTAATGATATGCAAGGCTATAAGCTTGGGGATGATGAGTTTGATGAGCATGATATTTTTAGTCCCCCTACTAATGAAGAAATTATAAAAGAAAAATATGATTGGGATGGGCATCATAATATTTATGATTCCAGTGATGAAGTCGACACACTTGATATTTCTTATTATAGTGACACTATTGATGATGATTTTGGTATGCCTATTAATTATTATAATGGTCAAGATTGGGGAGATAATTATGATGCTTCTTTTGAGCGTGAAAATTTATTTGAGCCTCATGATGAATCTATTACTTATGATAATATTTGCAATACTATTGAAAGTGGGTTCATAAGAGCGTCAACTTTATGTAAAAAGAATCCTAGGTATTTGAGAATATTCAATCTTATGTTTTTTATTATAAAAGTGGGTTTGGAGAGGTCATGAATTTAGTTAATGTTAATCCCACTATCATGGAAGATTATAAAATTTATATGCATGTGGATCATGAAGAGAATGTTTTACATAGCTATATTATTGAATTTGATTACGATCCTACATGTAATTATTTTGAGAGAAGCAAATATGGTTATAGAAATTTTCATTTTACTCAATTACCGCTATTTGTGCTAGAATTGTTAATGTTTCATTCTTCTTCCTTGCATATGCTAAATATTGCTTGCCTTGATAACTTATTTATTTATAAAATGTCTATGCATAGTAAGTGGGTTAGACTAAAATGTGCTTGCTATATGATTTATGATGCTTTCTTTTGTGCTTAAATTCTTGACTTTCATGTTAGCATCATTAAAAATTTAAATCTATCTTAATGGCTATAAAGAAAGAGCTTGTTGGGAGACAACCAATAGTTATCATTTTATTTTTTTCAATGTGTCAACATTATTTTTGCCACTGTAGTAATTGTGTTTGTATCTTTTATTTTATTTTTGTGCCAAGTTAGACATTAGGGATGTTGCAAATGCTTGTTTATTAGGTTAAGTGCAGAAACATAAACTTTTGCATCATGTGTTTGAATTTTCATTCTATACTGGAACATGATGAATTGCCGAAATGTTTAGACAGTACTGAATTACAAATTGTCTGTTGTGTCCTAATTTTTCAGAAATTTTGCAGTTACAAAAGTATGATAATTAGTTAGATCTTTACGTACTATTTTCTTTCTGACAGATTCTGTTTTGTTTTCCTTGTTAGCTTGTTTTAAAGTTTCCATGGCATATATTGGGGGACATAACTTATGGAAATGATAGAATATAATAGACATTATTTGGGAATGATTATAAATCTTATCTTGACAGTAGATGAGTGAATTATTCATTTATTTTATACTAACATATCTCGTGAGTTTCTATTAAGTTTTGCATGAATGAAGTTTCAAGTTTTGGGTGAGATTGAGATATGAGAAGAATAAGAAGCCGCAAGAGCCTAAGCTTAGGGATGCCCAAGTGATATGTCCATTTTGCATCATGTTTTCCTACTATTATTTATATTGTTTTGAAGTTATATTCCATATTATGATACAATTCTAATGCCTTTTATCTCTTAAAATGCAAAAAAAACATAGGAAGAGGGATTACTAGCAACTGGAATTCTGACCCGAAAAAGCTACTGCATATACAACAATTCTCCGGAGCTCAAAATGATGTGAAAATTAAACAAGATATATTGGTAATGGAAAGAAAATGTACCACAAAAGAGCCTCTGTGGGCCCACAAGCTCAGGTGGCGCCCCCTGCGGCTTGCCACCCAGGCTTGTGCGGCCCATGGAGGTCCACTGTTGCCCATCTTATCCTATACGAAACCATTTTCCCTATGAAAAATTAAGAGAAGACTTTCGAGATGAGACGCCGCCATCTCGAGGCGAAACCAGGGCAGGAGCACTTTGGCTCTCCGGCGAAGCGATTCTGCCGGGGATACTTCCCTCCGGGAGGGGGAAATCGAAGCCATCGACATCACTAATGCTCCTTGATATGTCTCCAACGTCTCTACAATTTTTATTGTTCCATGCTAATATATTATCTGTTTTGGATGTTTTATATGCATTAATATGCAATTTTATATTATTTTTGGGACTAACCTATTAACCTAGAGCCCAGTGCCAGTTTTTGTTTTTCCTTGTTTTTGACTTTTACAAAAAGGAATATCAAACGAAGTCCAAACGGAATAAAACTTTACGATGATTTTTCTTGGACCAGACGACACCCAGGAGACTTGGGGAGAGGGCCAGAGGAGTCCAGAGGAAGCCACAAGCCTCTAGGGCGAGCGCCAGGGGGGCGCCCCCTGGCTTGTGGGCCTCTCGAGGGTCCCCTAACCCTAATTCTAGCTCTATATATTCCCAAATATTCAACGAACATCAGAAACGTCCACAAAAATACTTTTCCGCCGCAGCAAGCCTCTGTTCCCGTGAGATCCCATCTTGGGACCTTTTTCGGCACTCCACTGGAGGGGGATTCAATCACGGAGGACCTCTACATCAACCTTGCTGCCCTTCCGATGAAGCGTGAGTAGTTTACCACAGACCTAAGGGTCCATAGCTAGTAGCTAGATGGCTTCTTCTCTCTCTTTGATCTTCAATGCAATGTTCTCCTTGATGTTCTTAGAGTTCTATCCGATGTAATCTTCTTTTGTGGTGCGTTTGTTGAGCTCTGATGAATTGTGGATTTATGATCAGATTATCTATGAATATTATTTGAGTCTTCTCTGTACTCTTTTATGCATGATTAAGATATCTTTGTATTTCTCTTCGAACTATCGGTTTGGTTTGGCCAACTAGATTGGTTTTCTTGCAATGGGAGAGGTGCTTAGTTTTGGGTTCAATCTTGCGGTGTCCTCACCCAGTGACAGAACGGCTAGCGAGGCACGTATTGTATTTTTGCCATCAAGGATAAAAAGATGGGGTTTATTTCATATTGCTTGAGTTTATCCCTCTACATCATGTCATCTTACTTAAAGCATTGCTCTGTTCTTATGAACTTAATACTCTAGATGCATGCAGGAGTTGGTCGATGTGTGGAGTAATAGTAGTAGATGTAGAACTGTTTCGGTCTACTTGTCACGGACGTGATGCCTATATTCATGATCATTGCCTTAGATGTCATCATAATTATGCGCTTTTCTATCAATTGCTCAACAGTAATTTGTTTACCCACCATATGTTTTCTTCAAGAGAGAAGCCTCTAGTGAAACCTATGGCCCCCGGGTCTATTTTCCATCATATATTTTTAGATCTTTAAACAAAAAAAACCCAAAAATACCTTGCTTGCAATTTATTTATCTTTACTTTAGTCTGCTCTTTTATTTATCTTTTATACCTATCTCTATTAGATCTCACTCTTATTCGTGACCGTGAAGGGATTGACAACCCCTTTTTCACGTTGTGGGCAAGTGTTTGTTAGTTTGTGTAGGTGCATATATTGCAGACTTGCTTGTGCCTTCTACTGGATTGATACCTTGGTTCTTAACTGAGGGAAATACTTATCTCTACTTTGCTGCATCACCCTTTCCTCTTCAAGGGAAAAATCAACGCAATCTCAAGAAGTAGTAGGAAGAATTTCTGGCGTCGTTGCCAGGGAGGTTCTATATCAAGCCTACCAAGTACCCATCATAAACTCTCATCTCTTGCACTTACATTATTTGCCATTTGCCTCTCGTTATCCTCTCCCCCACTTCTAAAATGTTTTTAGAAAAATACAAAAATATTTGCCTTTTTATTCGCCCTTCTTTCGTTCGTCTTTTCGTTTGCTTTCCATTTGCTTGCGTGCTAGATTGCTTGCTTTGTCACGATGTCTCAAGAAAATACCAAGTTGTGTGACTTTTCCAGCACTAATAATAATGATTTTATTAGTACTCTGATTGCTCCCACCACTAGTGCGGAATCTTATGAAATTAATGCCGCTTTGTTGAATCTTGTTATGAAAGAACAGTTTTCCGGTAGTCCTAATGAAGATGCCGCATCCCATCTAAATACTTTTGTTGAGTTGTGTGATATGAAAAAGGAAAAAGATGTGGATAATGATATTGATAAATTGAAGCTATTTCCGTTCTCACTATGAGATCGTGCTAAAACTTGGTTTTCATCTTTGCCTAAAAATAGTATTGATTCATGGAATAAGTGTAAAGATGCTTTTATTTCCAAGTATTTTCCTCCCGCTAAGATCATCTCCCTTAGGAACGATATAATGAATTTTAAGCAACTTGATCATGAACATGTTGCACAATCTTGGGAGAGGATGAAATTGATGATAATAAATTGCCCTAATCATGGTTTAAGTTTATGGATGATCATACAAATTTTTTATGCCGGATTGAATTTTGCATCTAGAAATCTTTTAGATTCCTCCACGGGAGGTACTTTTATGGAAATTACATTAGGAGAAGCTACTAAACTCCTAGATAATATTATGGAAAATTACTCTCAATGGCAAACCGAAAGATATTCCACCAGTAAAAAAGTGCATGCAATTGAAGAAATTAATACTTTGAGTGAAAAGATGGATGAACTTATGAAATTGTTTGCTGTTAAGAGTGCTCCTATTGATCCTAATGATATGCCTTTGTCCACCTTGATTGAGAATAATAATGAATCTATGGATGTGAATTTTGTTGGTAGGAACAATTTTGGTAATAACGCATATAGAGGTAATTTCAACCCTAGGCCGTTTACTAGTAATTCCTCTAATAATTATGGTAATTCCTACAACAATTATTATGGAAATTATAATAAAATACCCTCTGATCTTGAGAATAATATTAAAGATTTCATTAATTCTCAAAAGAGTTTCAATGCTATGGTAGAAGAAAAATTGCTTAAGATTGATGATTTGGCTAGGAACGTTGATAGAATTTCTCATGAGATTGATTCTTTTAAGATTAGATCTATGCCACCTAAGATTGATATTAATGAGTCTCTAAAAGCTATTAAAATTTCTATGGATGAATGTAAAGAAAGAACCGCTAGGATGCGTCCTAAGAGAGATTGGTTTGTAAAAGCATGTTCTTCTAGTTTTTGTGATAATAATGATGAAGATCTTAAAGTGATTGGTGTGACTCCTATTGAATCTTTGTTTTCTAATATAAATCTTGATAAATATGGGATTGTAGATGAGTCAACTTTAGTTATAAGGCGTCCCAATAATTTGGAGGGTGAAGATCTTAATGAAAAAATTGATAAAAGTGGGATTGGAGAGGTCAAAACTTTAAGTAGCGATGAACCCACTCTTTTGGATTTCAAGGACTTTAATTATGATAATTGTTCTTTGATTGATTGTATTTCCTTGTTGCAATCCATTCTTAATTCACCTCATGCTTATAATCAAAATAAAGC
Organism: Thinopyrum elongatum; assembly: GCA_011799875.1. Lineage (NCBI taxonomy): Eukaryota > Viridiplantae > Streptophyta > Magnoliopsida > Poales > Poaceae > Thinopyrum > Thinopyrum elongatum. The sequence goes on from CM022301.1 coordinate 342,840,753, forward strand.
TTTTACTAAACATATCGTTGATGCTATGATGAAATCGTTTGAAGAAAAACTTGAATTGGAAGTTTCAATCCCTAGAAAGCTTTATGATGAGTGGGAACCTACTATTAAGATTAAAGTTAGTGCTTTGTGTGATTTGGGTGCTAGCATTTCCACTATTCCAAAAACTTAATATGATGTGCTAGGTTTCCATAAACTTGATGACTGTTCTTTGAATTTTCATCTAGCGGATTCCACTATTAAGAAACCTATGGGAAGGATTAATGATGTTCTTATTGTTGCAAATAGGAATTATGTGCCCGTAGATTTTATCGTGCTTGATATATATTGCAATCCTACATGTCCTATTATTCTTGGTAGACCTTTCCTTAGAACGATTGGTGCAATTATTGATATGAAAGAAGAAAACATTAGATTTCAATTTCCGTTAAGGAAGGGCATGGAACACTTTCCAAGAAAGAAAATTAAGTTTCCATATGAATCTATTATGAGGGCCACTTATGGATTGCATACCAAAGATGACAATATCTAGATCTATGTTTTATGCCTAGCTAGGGGCGCTAAACAATAACGCTTGTTGGGAGGCAACCCAATTTTTATTTTTGTGTTTTTTGTTTTTGGTTTTGTCTTTCAATAAATACACATTATTACCTCTATAGTAATTGTGTTTTGGTGTTTGAGCCAAGCAAGACCTTTGGGATGCTTTGGTATTATCGTTGATTTGGTTTTGCTGAAAAACAGAAACTTTTGCGTCCAGTAACAGAATTGTTGAAATTCACTGGAGCGTGGAAAAATTCTGAATTTGTTACACAAGATTTTTGGAGTTGCATAAGTATGATTAATATTCTGGTTACTATAGACTGTTCTCTTTTTGACAGATTCTGTTTTCTATGTGTTGTTTGCTTATTTTGATGAATCTATGGGTAGTATCGGGGGGTATGAACCATGGAGAAGTTGGAATAAAGTTGATATAACACCAATATAAATTTAAAATGAGTTCACAAAAGTACCTAAAGTGGTGATATATTTTATTATACTAACGGATCTTACGAGTTTTCTGTTGTGAAGTTTTCAAGTTTTGGGTAAAGATTTGATGGACTATGGAATAAGGAGTGGCAAGAGCCTAAGCTTGGGGATGCCCAAGGCACCCCAAGGTAATATTCAAGGACAACCAAGCATCTAAGCTTGGGTATGCCCCGGATGGCATCCCCTCTTTCGTCTTCAATCCATTGGTAAATTTACTTGAGGCTATATTTTTATTCACCACATGATATGTGTTTTGCTTGGAGCGTCTTGTATGATATGAGTCTTTGATTTTTAGTTTGACACAATCATACTTGCTGTACACACCTTTTGAGAGGGACACACTTTAATCATGAATTTATTAGAATACTCTGTGTGCTTCACTTATATCTTTTGAGCTAGGCAGTTTGCTCTAGTGCTTCACTTATATCTTTTTAGAGCACGACGGTGGTTTTATTTTATAAAAATTGTTGGACTCTCATGCTTCACTTATATTATTTTGAGAGTCTTAAACAACATGGTAATTTGCTTAGGTTATGAATTTATTCCTAATATGATGGGCATCCAAGAGGGATATGATAAAAACTTTCATATAAAGAGCATTGAATATATGAGAAGTTTGATTCCTTGCATTTGTTTTGAGATATAAAGATGGTGATATTAGAGTCATGATAAGTAACACCCCATGTAATTAACCATAGTGATCACCTTTAGTTAATGCCATGACAGCAAGTTTGACAGTGCCTAGTCATGATTTGAAGTTCTATACGGACGTAAGTGTCAAACCCCCCTGAATTGGTCAGAAACTGGGGAACGCTCACTCGTCGGACCGGACATTGTTCAACAAGCTGAAGAAAATGTCAGCATCGTCCGTGAACATCTGAAAACTGCTCAGTCTCATCAAAAGAGCAACTATGACCGAAAGCACAAGGAAATGGTTTATCAGCCTGGCGAGCAAGCTTGCCTTCGCGTTACTCCGTTGAAAGGCACTCATCGGTTCAGAATCAAGGGCAAGTTAGCTCCTCGCTACATTGGCCCGTTCCGCATTCTTGCCCGTCGAGGAGAAGTGGCATATCAGTTGCAATTGCCGCCAAATCTTTCTCAAGTGCATGATGTTTTTCATATATCCCAACTCCGTCGCTGCTTCAAGGATCCTATTCGAGCTGTGGATCATGAAATGCTTGAATTACGGGAAGATCTGTCTTATCTAGAATATCCCATCCGTATTCTTGATCAAGCTGAACGCCGGACTCGTCAGAAGGCAATCAAATTCCTTAAAGTTCAGTGGTTGAATCATTATGAAGATGAAGCCACATGGGAACGTGAGGATCGTCTTCGCGAAGAATACCCCGCTTTCTTTCAATCTTCCTCTTAATTCTCGGGACGAGAATTCTTGTTTTAGAAAAAACTATAGATGGGCTCACACATTTTAGAAAAAACAGAAAACAAGACAGAAAAAAGTGCAAAGGCCTACTGTGCACTTTAGGCCTGCTTGCTACAGCGCGGCCCAGCCCACCCCGCACCTCCTTCAACCTACTGCTCACCCCCCCGCTGGCTGTCGCCGCGCGCGCACTCGACGCGCCTGGCCCCCCCTCTCCCCTGCTCGACAACACGCGCTCCCGCGCCCGTCGGTGGATAAAGACGCCCGTTCCCCGAACCCTAGCGCCCCCCAGTTCCCCCTCCTCCTCGCTCTGCCTCGCCAGATCCCCTCACCCAAAAACCACCGTCGCCACCGCCGCCCGATGCCGCGCTTTCCGTCGACCCCTCGCCTCGCCCCGACGACGTAGCGCTCTGCCGTCGTCCTCCGCGTCTTCCTGACCAAGCCATTGGAGCCGGGAGCCTCTGCATCAGCCTCCCCGAGCTCTTATTCCTCCTTCGGTAACCGCAGCTCCGGCGAGGATTCCGGCTACCTCGCGCATCACCGAGCTCGCTGCCCAGAACCCATGCTCCCGCGGTGAGCTCCTGGGCAGAACACGCCCTCCCCCGCCCCTCTGGCTGGCCGTAGCCCCTGCTCTGGCGTAGCCCGATCCCTCCACCGCCTGGCCTCGTCGCCGGCATGGCCACGGTGACCATATGGTCCCGTGCGTGCCACCGTTGCACTCCCCGCAATGAGTAGACGCCGTAGCCACCTCGCGCTGCTCGTTTTGCACACCGTAGCTCCGATCCCGACGACGACCGAACTCCGGCGCCCGCCTCGCTGCTCGCCGCCGTTGCTACACATCGTCCCCGGCCGCGCCTCCACCACCGATGGACGCACCACGCTGCGGCCGTTCCAACGCACCTAACCACTTGCAAAATGGTGGCCGGTGGACGAATCCCGACCGCCTCCCGAGCCGCGTCGCTTGTCAGGTTTGACTCCGGTCAGCCCCTGTTGACCTGCTGATGTCACCTCTGCATCATGCTGACGTCACCTTTCACTGTTCTGGATAATTTGAATTTAAATAAATAATTAAAATCCAAAAAATGATTAAAACTTTAGAAATTCATATAAAATAAACCGTAGCTCAGATCAAAAAACTTTATACATGAAAGTTGATCAGAACGATGAGACGGATCCGAATACGTGGCCCGTTCATCTGTCAGATGCCCCTAACTACCTGAACATGGAACTTTTAGACTGATTTCGATAAATGAATAGTGCTCAACTTTAATAAAATAAATCCAAATAAATTCCTAAATTAACTAAATCATTTAGTTAGGCAGTAGAACACCTCTGCATATCATTTAGACATGCCATGCATATTTTTTTTGCATTTTTGCCATGAATTTATTGTTTCTTCCCCTTTCTTCTCTCTCTCTCGATAGACGCCGAGACCAACACCGACGCAGCAGAGTACAACTACGCTCCGGACGAGCAGCCTTCCGAAGACCCCTCCTCCTTGCCCGAGCAACCAGGCAAGCCCCCCCCCCTGAGCATCCCGATATCGCCCATTCAATTCTGTCCTGCTTGCATTAGATTTTGCTACTGTTACTGTTTGCTCCTATTCTGATGCATAGCCTGCTTTTGTAACCTGCTTATTGTTACCTTACCTGCCTTTTTCAACTCCTTAGTATAGGTTGGTAATGAACCATCAGTGACCCCCATCACTTTACCCTTGTTGCCTCTGCTTCATCATCGACTACTCGATCAACGTGATCGACGACCAGAGACTGACACATCACTTCACCCCTTCTGTTGTACGACTCTGTATAGTTACTATCGAGTGCCGAGGGTGATACCTCGTAACGCACTCCTGATGATAACTCTGCAGTGTAGCTGTTCGGTCGTGGTCATCGAGGGTGATTCCTCTTTAACCATTCCCGATACGACTCTATCGTGCAACCCCTCAAGTGTGAACCTCTAGGGTGATGCCTCCCACGTTCACCTTGATGTTGCGACCACACGGATACTTTGACCTTTGTCACAGGCGGGTCGACCCCGAGGGGTACCCGCAGGGAGATCTATGATGTCGGGCTTGCCCGGAAGGGCGCCCGAGTGTGATATTGTGGCGGAGCTTCAGAAACTCTGATTGTCTCCGCGTGTTATTAAATGAGCCTATTGGATTTGGGTATTTGATCTGAGTGGGTTGACGTGCCCTATACGCACTACCACCACGCGGGATAATGGTTTATGGGGCCCTCTACATCATACGTTTCTCCCGAAAGCTCTTCAGACGTCACGGTTCACCGTGCGGGCTGATCACCGAGAATGGGTTGGATACTTCACTGACAAGTTCAGTGTCGCGCCTGCACCCCAGCCAGCCACGCAACGCGCAGGGTGCCCAGGGCGATGGCCCAAGACCTCTGGGTACATAGGTTAGTCCGGCGTGCTGACCTCTCTGCTGAGCCTAGGTAGGGCGCTGCTTCGTGTTGATCTCCCGAGGCCGGGCATTACCCAGCAAGTGTGTCCGGCCAGAGGTGATCGAGCGTGTTGGGTAACAGTAGTGCACCCCTGCAGGGAAGATAACATCTATCGATAGCCGGTCCTACAGTAAAGGACGCTCAGTTTGGTATCCCGATCTATTACTTGAACTGGATACTTGTTTAACTAATTGAAGCTTCGGGATCGCTTTCTCGCAGGGAGTCGAGGAAGGATCTCTAGGCTTTGCCTCAACATGCTTGCTTAATAAAATGCTTTTCTATACTCCTCTAATTGCTGCAAGATGGTGGCTTCGTGAAGATGCTAGTCTTCGATGGGACTAGGCCTTCTCTCTATTCTGGCATTTCTGCAGCCCAGTCCACATATACGGCCTCTCTTTGATAATGTTGCATATGTAGTGTAGATCCTTGCTTGCTGAGTACTTCGAATGAGTACTCACGGTTGCTTTGTTACTTCTTTTTCCCCCATACCCCATTTGATGTTACATCAGACGATGGAGTCCAGGAGCCAGATGTCCCAGTAGGAGCTTACTACCAGGAGGGTCCAGACGGCACGTACTACTGGATTGAGCCAGCCGACCAGGAGTAGGATCGGAGGCCCCAGGCAGGAGGCCTACGCCTTTCGATCTAGAGTCGTTGTTTGTGCTAGCCTTCTTATGGCAAATCCTGGCTAACTATGTCTGTACTTAGATATTATTTGTATGACTGACTTATGTATTCGGATCCTCGTGATCCCTGGTCTATAATATTGTGGATCTCCGTTTATTTGTGTTAGAGTTGTGTTGTGATATCTTCCCGTGAGTCCCTGTGCTTGATCGTGCATGTTTGCGTGTATGATTAGTGCACGATTGAGTCGGGGGCGTCACATGATAGTGAGTAATTGTGGATTGGTAGAAATACTTGTGTTAAATTTTGTGATTCCTGTAGCATGCATGTATGGCGAACCGTTATGTGATGAAGTCGGAGCATGATTTATTCTTTGATTGCCTTCCTTATGAGTGGCTGTCGGGGATGAGCGATGGTCTTTTCCTACCAATCTATCCCCCTAGGAGCATGCATATTAGTAATTTGTTTAGATGGCTAATAAACTTTTGCAATAAGTATGTGAGTTCTTTATGACTAATGTTGAGTCCATGGATCATACACACTCTCACCCTTCCACCATTGCTAGCCTCTCTAGTACCGTGCAACTTTCGCCGGTGCATTAAACACACCATATACCCTTTCTCAAAACAGCCACCATACCTACCTATTATGGCATTTCCATAGCCATTCCGAGATATATTGCCATGCAACTTTCACCATTCCATTTTATTATGACACATACCATCATTGTCATATTGTTCTCATATGCATGAGGCATTCATATAGAGTCATATATTTGTTCTAGTATCAAGTTGTAATTCTGGAGTTGTAAGTAAATAAAAGTGTGATGATCATCATTATTTGAGCATTGTCCCGTGTGAGGAAAGGATTATGGAAGCTATGATTCCATCACAAGTTGGAATGAGTCTCCGGACTTGAAAAAAAAAGAGGCCAAAGAAGGCCAAACAAAAAAAATGAGAGTAAAAGAGAGAAGGGACAATGTTACTATCCTTTTTCCACACTTGTGCTTTGAAATAGCACCATGTTCTTCATGATAGAGAGTCTCCTATTTTGTCACTTTCATATACTAGTTGGAATTTTTCATTATAGAACTTGGCTTGTATATTCCAATGATTGGCTTCCTCAAATTGCCCTAGGTCTTCATGAGCAAGCAAGTTGAATGCACACCCACTTAGTTTCTTTTTGAGCTTTCATACACTTATAGCTCTAGTGCATCCGTTGCATGGCAATCCCTACTAACTTGCATCGATATCAATTGATGGGCATCTCCATAGCCCATTAATTTGCCTAGTTTATGTGAGACTTTCTCCTTCCTTTTTGTCTTCTCCATAACCACCATATTCTATTCCACCTATAGTGTTATATCCATGGCTCACGCTCATGTATTGCGTGAAAGTTGAAAAAGTTTGAGAACACCAAAAGTATGAAACAATTGCTTGGCTTGTCATCGGGGTTGTGCATGATGAAATACTTTGTGTGATGAAGATGGAGCATAGCCAAACTATATAATTTTGTAGGGATAACTTTCTTTAGCCATGTTATTTTGAGAAGATATGATTGCTTTATTAGTATGCTTGAAGTATTATTGTTTTTATGTCAATATTAAACTTCTGTTTTGAATCTTATGGATCTGAATATTCTTGCCATAATAAAGAAAATTGCATTGATAAATATTTTAGATAGCATTTCACATCAAAAATTCTGTTTTTGTCATTTACCTACTCGAGGACGAGCAGGAATTAAGCTTGGGATTGCTTGATATGTCTCCAACATATGTATAATTTTTTATTGTTCCATGCTATTATATTATCTGTTTTGGATGTTTTATATGCATTAATATGCAATTTTATATTATTTTTGGGACGAAGTTATTAACCTAGAGCCCAGTGCCAGTTTCTGCTTTTTCCTTGTTTTTGAATTTTACACAAAAGGAATATCCAACGGAGACCAAATGGAATAAAAGTTTAGGATGATTTTTCTTGGATCAGAAGACACCCAGGAGACTTGGGGAGAGGGTCGGAGGAGTCCCGAGGAGGCCACAAGCCTCAAGGGCGCGCCCCAGGGGGGGCCCTGGCTTGTGGGCCCCTCGAGGGTCCCTGAACCCAAATTTGAGCTCTATATATTCTCAAATATTCCCCGAACATCAGAAGCGTCCACAAAAATACTTTTCCGCCGCCGCAAGCCTCTGTTCCCGTGAGATCCCATCTTGGGGCCTTTTCCGGCACTCCGCCGGAGGGGGATTCGATCATGGAGGACCTCTACATCAACCTTGTTGCCCTTCCGATGAAGTGTGAGTAGTTTACCACAGACCTAAGGGTCCATAGCTAGTAGCTAGATGGCTTCTTCTCTCTCTTTGATCTTCAATACAATGTTCTCCTCGATGTTCTTGGAGTTCTCTCTGATGTAATCTTCTTTTGTGGTGCGTTTGTTGAGATCCGATGAATTGTGGATTTATGATCAGATTATCTATGAATATTATTTGAGTCTTCTCTGAACTCTTTTATGCATGATTAAGATATCTTTGTATTTCTCTTCGAACTATCGGTTTGGTTTGGCCAACTAGATTGGTTTTTGTTGCAATGGGAGAGGTGCTTAGTTTTGGGTTCAATCTTGCGGTGTCCTCACCCAGTGACATATTAGGGGTAGTGAGGCACGTATTGTATTGTTGCCATCAAGGATAAAAAGATGGGGTTTATGTCATATTGCTTGAGTTTATCCCTCTACATCATGTCATCTTACTTAAAGCATTGCTCCGTTCTTATGAACTTAATACTCTAGATGCAGGCAGGAGTCGGTCGATGTGTGGAGTAACAGTAGTAGATGCAGAATTGTTTTGGTCTACTTGTCACGGACGTGATGCCTATATTCATGATCATTGCCTTAAATGTCGTCATAATTATGCCCTTTTCTACCAATTGCTCAATAGTAATTTGTTTACCCACCTTATGTTTTGTTAAAGCGAGAAGCCTCTTGTGAAACCTATGCCCCCCGGGTCTATTTTTCATCATATATTTTCAGATCTATAAACCAGAAAAAACCCAAAAATACCTTGCTGCAATTTATTTATCTTTACTTTAGTTTGCTCTTTTATGTATCTTTTATACCTATTGATACGTCTCCAACGTATCTATAATTTTTTATTGTTCCATGCTATTATATTATCTGTTTTGGATGTTTTTTATGCATTAATATGCTATTTTATATTATTTTTGGGACTAACCTATTAACCTAGAGCCAGTGCCAGTTTCTATTTTTTCCTTGTTTTTTAGCTTCGTGGGAAAGGAATACCAAACGGAGTCCAAATGGAATAAAACCATCGCGATGATTTTTCTTGGACCAGAAGACACCCAGGAGACTTGGAGATGAAGTCGGAGGAACCACAAGGTGGCCACAAGGGTGGAGGGTGCGCCCCTGCCTTGTGGGCCCCCCCATGACTCCCCTGACCTAATTCTTTTGCCTATATATTCACATATGTTCCCAAACCACCAGAAGCATCCACGAAAAGACTTTTCCACTGCCGCAACCTTCTGTACCTGTGAGATCCCATCTAGGGACCTTTTCCGGCACCTTGCCGGAGGGGGATTCGATCACGGAGGGCTTCTACATCAACTCTATTGCCCTTTCGATGAAGCGTGAGTAGTTTACCTCAAACCTACGGGTCCATAGCTAGTAGCTAGATGGCTTCTTCTCTCTCTTTGATTCTCAATACCATGTTCTCCTCGTTGTTCTTGGAGATCTATCCGATGTAATATTCTTTTGCGGTGTGTTTGTCGAGATCCGATGAATTGTGGATTTATGATCAGCTTATCTATGAATATTATTTGAATCTTCTCTGAATTCTTATATGCATGATTTGATATCTTTGTAATTCTCTTCGAATTATCGGTTAGGTTTGGCCAACTAGATTGGTTTTTCTTGCAATGGGAGAAGTGCTTAGCTTTGGGTTCAATCTTGCGGTGCCCTTTCCCAGCGATAGTAGGGGCAGCAAGGCACGTATTGTATTGTTGCCATTGAGGATAAAAAGATGGGGTTTACATCATATTGCTTGAGTTTATTCCTCTACATCATGTCATCTTACTTAATGCGTTACTCTGTTCTTCATGAACTTAATACTCTAGATGCAGGCATGAGTCGATCGATGTGTGGAGTAATAGAAGTAGATGCAGAATCATTTCGGTCTACTTGACACAGACGTGATGCCTATATTTCATAATCATTGCCTTGGATATCGTCATAACTTTGCGCTTTTCTATCAATTGCTCGACAGTAATTTGTTCACCCACTATATTATTTGCTATCTTGAGAGAAGCCTCTAGTGAAACCTATGGCCCCCGGGTCTATTTTCCATCATATTACTTTCCGATCTACTATTTTGCAATCTTTTATTTTCAGATCTATAAACCAAAAAACCCAAAAATATTTACTTTATCTTTTGTTTAGTTTTACCTATCTCTATCAGATCTCACTTTTGCAAGTAACCGTGAAGGGATTGACAACCCCCTTATCGCGTTGGGTGCAAGTTGTTTGATTGTTTGTGCAGGTGCTAGGTGATTTGTGCGTTGTCTTCTACTAGATTGATACCTTGGTTCTCTAACTGAGGGAAATACTTATCTCTACTTTGCTGCATCACCCTTTCCTCTTCAAGGGAAAAACCAACGCAAGCTCAAGAAGTAGAAGGAAGAATTTCTGGCGCCGTTGCCGGGGAGATCTACACCAAGTCAAGACATACCAAGTACCCATCATAAAACTCTCATCTCTTGCATTACATTATTCGCCATTTGCCTCTCATTTTCCTCTCCCCCACTTCTAAAACGATTTCCGAAAAGATTCGCCCTTCTTCCGTTCGTATTTTTCGTTTGCTTTTTGTGTGCTCGTGTGTTGGATTGCTTACTTTGTCATGATGGCTCAAGAGAATACCAAATTGTGTGATTTTTCCAACATTAATAACAATGATTTTATTAGTACTTCGATTCCTCCCGCCACTAGTGCGGAATCTTATGAAATTAATGCCGCTTTGCTGAATCTTGTTATGAAATATCAATTTTCCGGCCTTCCTAGTGAAGATGCCACATCCCATCTGAATAATTTTGTTGAGTTGTGCGATATGCAAAATAAAAAAGATGTGGATAATGTTATTGTTAAATTGAAGCTATTTCCGTTCTCACTTCGAGATCGTGCTAAAACTTGGTTTTCATCTTTGCCTAAAAATAGTATTGATTCATGGAATAAGTGTAAAGATGCTTTTATTTCCAAGTATTTTCCTCCCGCTAAGATCATCTCCCTTAGGAACGATATTATGAATTTTAAGCAACTTGATCATTAACATGTTGCACAATCTTGGGAGAGGATGAAATTGATGATACAAAATTGCCCTACTCATGGTTTGAATTTGTGGATGATTATACAATTTTTTTATGCCGGATTGAATTTTGCTTCTAGAAATCTTTTAGATTCGGCCGCGGGAAGTACTTTTATGGAAATTACTCTAGGAGAAGCTACTAAACTTCTAGATAATATTATGGTTAATTATTCTCAATGGCATACCGAAAGATCTTCCACTAGTAAAAAAGTGCATGCCATTGAAGAGATTAATGTTTTGAGTGGAAAGATGGATGAACTTGTGAAATTATTTTCTAGCAAGAGTGCTTCTATTGATCCTAATGATATGCCTTTGTCTACTTTGATTGCGAATAATAATGAATCTATGGATGTGAATTTTTTTGGTAGGAACAATTTTGGTAATAACGCGTATAGAGGTAATTTTAATCCTAGGCCGTTTCCTAGTAATTCCTCTAATAATTATGGTAATTCCCTACAACAATTCTTTTCGAAATTATAATAAGATGTCCTCTGATTTTGAGAATAGTGTTAAAGAATTTATGATTTCGCAAAAGAGTTTCAATGGTTTGATTGAAGAAAAATTGCTTAAGATTGATGATTTGGCTAGGAACGTGGATAGAATTTCTCTTGATGTTGGTTCTTTGAAAATTAGATCTATTCCACCCAAGCATGATATTAACGAGTCTCTCAAAGCTATGAGAATTTCCATTGATGAGTGCAAAGAAAGAACCGCTAAGATGCGTGCTAAACGAGATTGGTTTGTAAAAACGTGTTCTTCTAGTTTCCATGAAAATAATGATGAAGATCTTAAAGTGATTGATGTGAATCCTATTGAATCTTTGTTTTCCAATATAAATCTTGATAAATATGGGACTGGAGATGAGTCAACTTTAGTTAAAAGGCGTCCCAATGATTCAGAGTTTTTAGATCTTGATGCAAAAATTGATAAAAGTGGGATTGGAGAGGTCAAAACTTTAAGTAGCAACGAACCCACTCTTTTGGATTTCAAGGAATTTAATTATGATAATTGTTCTTTAATAGATTGTATTTCCTTGTTGCAATCCATGTTGAATTCTCCTCATGCTTATAATCAAAACAAAGCTTTTACTAAACATATCGTTGATGCTATGATGCAATCTTTTGAAGAAAAGCTTAAATTGGAAGTTTCTATCCCTAGAAAACTTTATGATGAGTGGGAACCTACTATTAAAATTAAGATTAAAGATTATGAGTGCCATGCTTTGTGTGATTTGTGTGCTAGTGTTACCACGATTCCAAAAACTTTATGTGATGTGTTAGGTTTCCGTGAATTTGATGATTGTTCCTTAAATTTGCATCTTGCGGATTCCACTATTAAGAAACCTATGGGAAAGATTAATGATGTTCTTATTGTTGCAAATAGGAATTATGTGCCCATAGATTTCATTGTTCTTGATATAGATTGCAATCCTACATGTCCTATTATTCTTGGTAGACCTTTCCTTAGAACGATTGGTGCAATTATTGATATGAAAGAAGGAAACATTAGATTTCAATTTCCGTTAAGGAAGGGCATGGAACACTTTCCAAGAAATAAAATTAAATTTCCATATGAATCTATTATGAGAGCTACTTATGGATTGCATACCAAAGATGACAATACCTAGATCTATTTGTGTTTTTATGCCTAGCTAAGGGCGTTAAACAATAGCGCTTGTTGGGAGGAAACCCAATTTTATTTTTGTGTTTGCTTTTTGTTCCTGTTTTGCTTTGAATAATTCATCTAGCCTCTGGTTAGATGTGGTTTTGTGTTTTAATTAGTGTTTGTGCCAAGTAAGACCTTTGGGATGGCTTATGGTGATAGTTGATTTGATCTTGCTGAAAAAACAGAAACTTTTGTGTCCAGTCACATAATTTTAATAATTCACTGGAGAATTTAAAAACCCTGAATTTTTTACACGAGATTGATATACAAATTTCCTCTGTTTTCCAAAGTGTTCAGAATTTTTGGAGTTACATAAGTATTAGAACAATTCGGATCTTTGCAGACTGTTCTGTTTTTGACAGATTCTGTTTTCTTTGTGTTGTTTGCTTATTTTGATGAATCTATGGGTAGTAGCGGGGGGTATGAACCATGGAGAAGTTGGAGTACAGTATATACTACACCAATATAAATAAAGAATGAGTTTACAACAGTACCAAAAGTGGCGATTTATTTTCTTATACTAACGGAGCTTATGAGATTTTCTGTTGAGTTTTGTGTTGTGAAGTTTTCAAGTTTTGGGTAAGGATTTGATGGACTATGGAATAAGGAGTGGCAATAGCCTAAGCTTGGGGGTGCCCAAGGCACCCCAAGGTAATGTTCAAGGACAACCAAGAGCCTAAGCTTGGGGATGCCCCGGAAGGCATCCCCTCTTTCGTCTTCGTCTATCGGTAACTTTACTTGAGGCTATATTTTTATTCACCACATGATATGTGTTTTGCTTGGAGCATCTTGTATGATTTGAGTATTTGCTTTTTAGTTTGCCACAATCATCCTTGCTGTACACACCTTTTGAGAGGTACACGCATGAATCGTGATTTATTAGAATACTCTATGTGCTTCACTTATATCTTTTGAGCTAGGCAATTTTGCTCTAGTGCTTCACTTATATCTTTTTAGAGCACGGCGGTGGTTTTATTTTATAGAAATTATTGAACTCTCATGCTTCACTTATATTATTTTGAGAGTCGCTAAACAGCATGGTAATTTGCTTTGGTTATGAATTTAGTCCTAATATGATAGACATCCAAGAGGGATATAATAAAAACTTTCATATAAAGTGCATTGAATACTATGAGAAGTTTGATTCCTTATGATTGTTTTGAGATATAAAGATGGTGGTATTAGAGTCATGCTAGTGAGTAATTGTGAATTGGAGAAATACTAGTGTTAAGGTTTGTGAGTCCCGTAGCATGCACGTATGGTGAACCGTTATGTAACGAAGTTGGAGCATGAGATATTTTTTGATTGTCTTCCTTATGAATGACGGCTGGGGACGAGCAATGGTCTTTTCCTACCAATCTATCCCCCTAGGAGCATGCGCATAGTACTTTGTTTCGATGACTAATAGATTTTTGCAATAAGTATGTGAGTTCTTTATGACTAATGTTGAGTCCATGGATTATACACACTCTCACCCTTCCACCATTGCTAGCCTCTCTAGTGCCGCGCAACTTTCGCTGGTACCATACACCTACCATATACCTTCCTCAAAACAGCCACCATACCTACCTATTATGGCATTTCCATAGCCATTCCGAGATATATTGCCATGCAACTTTCCACCATTCCGTTTTATTATGACACGCTTCATCATTGTCATATTGCTTTGCATGATCATGTAGTTGTCATCGTATTTGTGGCAAAGCCACCTTTCATAATTCTTTCATACATGTCACTCTTGATTCATTGCACATCCCGGTACACCACCGGAGACATTCATATAGAGTCATATTTTGTTCTAAGTATCGAGTTGTAATTCTTGAGTTGTAAGTAAATAAAAGTGTGATGATCTTCATTATAAGAGCATTTTCCCATGTGAGGAAATAAAAAAAAAGAGGCCAAGCCAAAAAAAATGGGAAAGAAAAAAAATGAGAGAAAAAGAGAGAAGGGGCAATGCTACTGTCCTTTTTCCACACTTGTGCTTCAATTAGCACCATGATCTTCATGATAGAGAGTCTCCTATTTTGTCACTTTCATATACTAGTGGGAAATTTTCATTATAGAACTTGGCTTGTACATTCCAACGATGGGCTTCCTCAAATTGCCCTAGGTCTTCATGAGCAAGTAAGTTGGATGCACACCCACTTACACTACTGGAATCTGGGTCTTTGCCATCTGCCAGCTCTTTGCCGTCTGCCAGCTGATGGCAAAGAGGCTCTTTGCCGTCTGTCTTCTCAAAGCAGACGGCAAAGAACCAGCTGATGGCAAACAGGGTCTTTGCCATCTACCAGCTCTTTGTCGTCTGCCAGTAGACGGCAAAGAGTTCTTTGCCATCTGCCAGAAGACGGCAAAGTCCAAAGTGGACCCCACGGGGGTACTGCACTGGGTAGGTCACACGGGCCACTTCTTTGCCGTCTGCTGGCAGACGGCAAAGAGGTAAGAGGGGCCCACAGTTTCACGGCGGTGGCGGTCTAACGGTCATCCTCTTTGCCGTCTGCTGGCGGACGACAAAGAATTCTTTGCCGTCTGCCAGCAGACGGCAAAGAGAAAAAAACAAAAAAAAAACAGACGGCAATGCGGGGGGTTAATTTGGCCCCCCGCGCGCGCGCCCTCCTCCACATCTCTTTCTCCCGCCTCCCCACCCTCTGCCTCCCGCGCAGGCCGCCGCCTCCGCCACCCTCCCTCCCTGCCCACGCAGGGCCGCTCTCCAGTCCCCCCCACCCCGCCTCCGCCCCCCGCCCTACCGCCCCTCCCTCCCCCCCCTCCCCGTCCCCCTTCCCCTCCACCCCCGCCGCCGTCCCCCCTCCCCCTCCACCCCGCCGCCCCTCCTCCCTGCCCTCCTCCACCCGCCCCTCCTCCCCTCCCTCCCTCCACCGCGCCCCCGCCTCCCTCCCCCTCCCTCCCTCCTCCTCTCCCCCGCCCCCCCCTCCTCCCTCCTCCACCTCCCCCCCTCCCTCCCTCCCCCACCGCCCCCCTCCCTCATCCCCCACCGTCTCCCCCTCCCCTCCTCCCCTTCCCTCTCCCCTCCCTCCTCCTCCCCCTCCTCCCCCCTCACCTCTCCGCTGCCCCCTCCCTCCTCCTCCCCCCTCCCCCCACCACCCCCGCCCCCCCCCCCTCCTCCCCCCCCTTCCTCCCCTCTCTATCCTCCTTTCCCTCTTCCCCCATCATTCCAGCCCCACGGTGAGCATCGGTCCCCTCTTTGTTCTTATTTTTTTTTGCATGTATGGATTTAGGAGTTGATGGATCTGTGGATGGATGGATAGATTGATGTAAGGATGGATGGATAGATGGATGTATGTATACAGGGGCGGTGCCAGCAATCTGTGGATGGATGTATGTATATGTGATTTTGAACAATTTGTAGTTGTTATATGGATTGCTAGATGGATGTATGCTGTGTAGATGTATGGATGGAAAGATGGATGAATGCTATATAGATGTATGGGTGGATTTATGTATGGATTTTCATTTAAAAAAATAGTGTCTTTTTATTCCGTTAGGTTAGATGTTGTTGATTATATTGTTCTGCGGTGCTTATGTTGGATTGTTTTTCATGTGCAGGGATCTTCTCTTCACCTCCAGGAGCACTGTCGGTCCCGTTGCCGTTGTCATCGTCATTCGACTACCGCCTCTACGGTCTAAGGATGAACAATTTGAAACTTGCTACGTATATATGTATGGATGGATGGTGGCTATATTGTATATGGACCTTTTGCTTAATTGTTGGATATGTTGGACTTTTCATTTGGTGTATATATGTGTTGGATGATGATATATGTGTTGGATATGTTGGATGATCCATATGGCAGGGATATGTTGGCTATATGTACTTGTTGAAATATTTTGAAATGAATATATATATATATATATATATCTGTGAAATTGATTGAATTTAAGAAAAAACAGGGGCTATATAGCCAATTTGCCGTCTGCTAGCAGACGGCAAAGGGCTTTGCCGTCTGCTAGCAGACGGCAAATTGGCCACGTGGCAGCACGCTGTTCACCTGGTCTGGCCTATTTGGCCTCTTTGCCGTCTGCCAGCAGACGGCAAAGGAGCAGGGTCTTTGCCATCTGCCGGCAGACGGCAAAGGAGCAGGCTCTTTGCCGTCTGCCAGCAGACGGCAAAGAAGGAAAGCTCTTTGCCGTCTGCTGGCAAACGGCAAAGAGCGCCGTTAGCCCCCTAACGGGGCTGTCACCTTTTTTGTGCCGTCCACAAGCTTTGCCGTCTGCTAGCAGACGGCAAAGAACTTTCCTTCTTTGCCGTCCGCCAACAGTGCCTTTGCCGTCTGCTTTGGCAGACGGCAAAGCAGCTGATTCCAGTAGTGTTAGTTTTCTTTTGAGCTTTCATACACTTATAGCTCTAGTGCTTCCATTGCATGGCAATCCCTACTCACTCACATTGATATCTATTGATGGGCATCTCCATAGCCCGTTAATATGCCTAGTTGATGTGAGACTATCTCCTTCTTTTTTGTCTTCTCCACAACCACCATATTCTATTCCACCTATAGTGCTATGTCCATGGCTCACGCTCATGTATTGCGTGAAAGTTGAAAAGGTTTGAGAACATTAAAAGTATGAAACAATTGCTTGGCTTGTCATCGGGGTTGTGCATGATTTGAATATTTTGTGTGATGAAGATGGAGCATAGCCAAACTATATGATTTTGTAGGGATAAGCTTTCTTTGGCCATGTTATTTTGAGAAGACACAATTGCCTTGTTAGTATGCTTGAAGTATTATTGTTTTTACGTCAATATTAAACTTTTGTTTTGAATCTTATGGATCTAAACATTCATGCCATAATAAAGAAAATTACATGAATAAATATGTTAGGAAGCATTCCACATCAAAAATTCTGTTTTTATCATTTACCTACTCGAGGACGAGCAGGAATTAAGCTTGGGGATGCTTGATACGTCTCCAACGTATCTATAAATTTTTATTATTCCATGTTATTATATTATCTATTTTGGATGTTTTATATGCATTAATATGCTATTTTATATTATTTTTGGGACTAACCTATTAACCTAGAGCCCAGTGCCAGTTTCTGTTTTTCCCTTGTTTTTTAGCTTCGTGGGAAAGGAATACCAAACGGAGTCCAAACGGAATAAAACCTTCGCGATGATTTTTCTTGGACCAGAAGACACCCAGGAGACTTGGAGATGAAGTCGGAGGAGCCACGAGGCGGCCACAAGGGTGGAGGGTGCGCCCTGGGGGGTAGGGCGCGCCCCCTACCTTGTGGGCCCCCCGTGACTCACCTGACCTAATTCTTTCGCCTATATATTCACATATGTTCCCAAACCACCAGAAGCATCCACGAAAAAACTTTTCCACCGCCGCTACCTTCTGTACCCATGAGATCCCATCTAGGGACCTTTTCGGGCACCCTACCGGAGGGGGATTCGATCACGGAGGGCTTCTACATCAACTCTATTGCCCTTCCGATGAAGCGTGAGTAGTTTACCTCAGACCTAAGGGTCCATAGCTAGTTGCTAGATGGCTTCTTCTCTCTCTTTGATTCTCAATACCATGTTCTCCTCGTTGTTCTTGGAGATCTATCCGATGTAATATTCTTTTGCGGTGTGTTTGTCGAGATCCGATGAATTGTGGATTTATGATCAGCTTATCTATGAATATTATTTGAATCTTCTCTTAATTCTTATATGCATGATTTGATATCTTTGTAATTCTCTTCAAATTATCGGTTTGGTTTGGCCAACTAGATTGGTTTTTCTTGCAATGCAAGAAGTGCTTAGCTTTGGGTTCAATCTTGCGGTGTCATTTCCCAGTGACAGTAGGGGCAGCAAGGCACGCATAGTATTGTTGCCATCAAGGATAAAAAGATGGGGTTTACATCATATTGCTTGAGTTTATTCCTCTACATCATGTCATCTTACTTAATGCGTTACTCTGTTCTTCATGAACTTAATACTCTAGATGCAGGCAGGAGTCGGTCGATGTGTGGAGTAATAGTAGTAGATGCAGAATCGTTTCGGTC
The DNA here is from genome assembly GCA_011799875.1 of Thinopyrum elongatum. Lineage (NCBI taxonomy): Eukaryota > Viridiplantae > Streptophyta > Magnoliopsida > Poales > Poaceae > Thinopyrum > Thinopyrum elongatum. The sequence continues at coordinate 342,859,264 of CM022301.1, forward strand.
TACTTGACACGGACATGATGCCTATATTTCATAATCATTGCCTTGGATATCGTCATAACTTTGCGCTTTTCTATCAATTGCTCGACAGTAATTTGTTCACCCACCGTATTATTTGCTATCTTGAGAGAAGCCTCTAGTGAAACCTATGGCCCCCGGGTCTATTTTCCATCATATTACTTTCCGATCTACTATTTTACAATCTTTTATTTTTAGATCTATAAACCAAAAAACCCAAAAATATTTACTTTATCTTTTGTTTAGTTTTACCTATCTCTATCAGATCTCACTTTTGCAAGTAACCGTGAAGGGATTGACAACCCCTTTATCGCGTTGGGTGCAAGTTGTTTGATTGTTTGTGCAGGTGCTAGGTGATTTATGCGTTATCTCCTACTGGATTGATACCTTGGTTCTCTAACTGAGGGAAATACTTATCTCTACTTTGCTGCATCACCCTTTCCTCTTCAAGGGAAAAACCAACGCAAGCTCAAGAAGTAGCACCTATCTCTATTAGATCTCACTCTTGTTCGTGACCGTGAAGGGATTGACATCCCCTTTTTTGTGTTGTGTGCAAGTGTTTGTTAGTTTGTGTTGGTGCATATATTGAAGACTTGCTTGTGCCTCCTACTGGATTGATACCTTGTTTCTTAAATGAGGGAAATACTTATCTCTACTTTGCTGCATCACCCTTTCCTCTTCAAGGGAAAAATCAACGCAAGCTCAAGAAGTAGCACTCCTCTCATCATGGGAGGCCTTATCTCCATCAACATCTTCACCAGCACCATCTCATGTCCAAACCCTAGTTCATATCTTATGTTCAATCTTTGTATCCAACCTTAGATTGGTACCTTGGGGTGCTAGTAGTATTGATTACATCTTATAGTTGATGCTAGTTGGTTTACATGGTGGAAAATTATATGTTCAGATTGCTAAACACACATTTATATCCTCTGATCATGAACACAATTATGATTTGTGAGTACTTCCATTTGCTCTTGAGGACATGGGAGAAGTCTTGCTATTAATAATCATGTGAAGTTTATCACCGTTCAATGTTTGGATGATATGTTAAGTTGTTCTTCCTCTAGTGGTTTTGTGTGAACATGGACTACATGACACTTCACCATCTTTGGGCCTAGGGGAAGGCATTGTGAAATTAGTTTGTAGATGATGGGTTGCGGGGGTACTCAAGCCTAAACCCCAGTTTATGAATTGTTTCATAAGGGGCAGTTGAAGATGATGGGTGCGGGGTTAGGTTCCGGTTTACCTACAAACTTGGCTAGGATTAATGTTTGGCTCTCTGCAATTTTAGCCACTTGTGCCTCCATATTCTTGGATCTTCCTTCAATTATTTCCACATCATATGTTAGTTCAAGAATCTTACTACTCAATTGACCAAGTTATCATGATTCTTCAAAATATTTTTGAAGTTTTCATTCTGCTCAGTTTGACTAGCAATGAAACTTTTAAGAGTATCTTCAAGAGTATTTCTATTGCTGCTACTAGCTCCTTGATGCTCCGCTATTATTAGGATAAGGAAGTGTAGGAGCATATCCATTATTTTTCCAATTGGGATTATAGCTATTGCGAGCAATAAAATTTACATGACTAGTTTCTTCATTAGTGACGACATTCGCGTTTACCTCTTCTTTACCTTTCATCACGGAGTTAAGTTCATCAAGTTTGGCTGTCAACTCTGTGCTACTCTCTTATATTGTGTTCACCCTTTTGGTGGTAGCTCTTTCAACATGCCATTGGGCATGAATTTCTTGCATATCATCTAGTAATTTCTTGACATCATCTATGGGCTTTCCCATGGTTGTTCCTCCTGCAGTTGTATCAAGCATAGTTTTTTACATGTGATTTAAACCATTATAAAACATATGAAGGATTAGCCATTCCTCCATTCTATGATTATGATAGTTCCTTATGGCTTCTTTCATTATATCCCACGCAAGTGCTAGTGGCTCATGTTCTTCCTTCTTGAAACCTATAATCTGAGAATGAAGTTGCATAATTTTTGCAGGTGGACAAAACTTAGATAAAAATTTGCTGGAACAATCCTCCCAAGTGTTTTTATTGCTTGTAGGTAGAGCTAGAAGGCATTCTTTTGATTTTCCTCTCAAATAGAAAGGAAATAGATGCAACTTCAAAGCATCTCGATCATAATCTCTAATGTGTGTCATGTTGCACAATTCAGTAAAATTATGCAAGTGCATACGACATGTTCAGAAGCAGAGCCTCTAAATTGGTCCTGTTGAGCCATGGAAACTAATTTTGGTTTGATCTCATACTCAACGACTGCAACCTTGGGTTGTGTTATTGGTTCACGGATAAAGTTATTGCCGGGAGTAGCAAAACTCCGAAGATTACGAGCCGTGGTGATCTTTTTGGATTTTTCAACTGACAAGACTTGCAACAAATAAAACTTAAACTAAAACAAAAATTAAAAACTGGAACTAAACTTAAAAAAACTCTAAACACAAAGACTAGGAACAATAAACTCCTCCCCAGCAACGGCGCAAGAAAAAGGGCTTGACAGCTCCTTTTAGTGATCCGGTAAAGGAACAGAAAAGTATGCCGCACCTATTTCCCCAGAGGTAACTCCGGGTTATCGAACCCACGAGAGGAAGGTTCCCTTGATGCGATGGTATCAAGCAAGCTTCATCAACGTGGATGTACGATAGCACCACCTATCGGAACCACGCCAAAAATCTTCGTGTCCCCATTGCATTTGCCTTCTTCAAACCCTTCCCTTTATTTACATGTGCTATGTCTTACATTCTGTTGCTATACTCTTAGACATGCATGTGTAGGGTGTTGCTTGACTTGTCATAATTGCTAAAATCTGCCTACAACTAAAATTGGGAAAAGGTTAGGTTTTATTTGGTCAAGTAGTCTAATCACCCCCCTCTAGACATACTTTTGATCCTACACTAATCAATGGGCTATGGAGATGCCCATCAAATGATGTCAATGCAAGGAGTAGGGATTTCCATGCAACGGATGCACTAAGAGCTATAAGTGTATGAAAGCTCAAAATAAAAACAAAGTGGGTGTGCATCCAACTTGCTTGCTCATGAAGACCTCGGGCATTTGAGGAAGCCCATCATCGGAATATACAAGCCAAGTTCTATAATGAAAAATTCCCACTAGTATATGAAAGTGACTACATAGGAGACTCTCTATATGAAAAACATGGTGCTACTTTGAAGCACAAGTCTGGAAAAGGATAGTAACATTGCCCCTTCTCTCTTTTTCTCTCATTTTTTGGTGGGCTCTTTTTGGCCTCTTTTTTAGGGCCCTTTTTGGCCTCTTTTTTATTTTTTATTTCCTCACTGGGACAATGCTCTAATAATGAATAATGATGATCACCACACTTCTATTTACACACAACTCAAAATTACAACTCGATACTAGAGCAAAATATGAATCTATATGAATGCCTCTGGCAATGTACGAGGATGTGCAATGATCTAGTGTAACATGTATAAAAATTAATGAACGGTGGCAGGGCCACGAATACTATGTCAGCTATATGATCATCAAAGCAATATGACAATGATGATGTGTGTCATAAAAATGGAATGGTGGAAGTTGCATGGCAATATATCTCAGAATGGCTCTGGAAATGCCATAATAGTTAGGTATGGTGGCTGTGTTCAGGAAGATATAAGGAGGCTTATGTGTGATAGAGCGTATCATATCACGGGGGTTGGATGCACCGGCGAGGTTTGCACCAACTCTCGAGGTGAGAAACGGCAATGCACGGTACCGAAGAGGCTAGCAAAGTGCGAAAAGGTGAGTGTGCGTATAATCCATGGACTCACATTAGTCATAAAGAACTCATATACTTATTGTGAAAGTTTATTAGCCCTTGAAGCAAAGTACTACTATGCATGCCCCTAGGGGGATAGATTGGTAGGAAAAGACCATCGCTCGTCCCCGACCGCCACTCATAAAGAAGACAATCAACAATAAATCATGCTCCAACTTCTTAGCATAACGGGAGACTATACGTGCATGCTTCGGGAATCACAAACCTTAACACAAATATTCTTAACTAATGATGACCCACAAGTATAGGGGATCAATCGTAGTCCTTTCGATAAGTAAGACTGTCAAACCCAACGAGGAGCACAAGGAAATGACAAGTGGTTTTCAGCAAGGTATTTTCTACAAGCACTGAAATAGTCGGTAACAAGTAGTTTGATAGCAAGATAATTTGTAACGGACAAGTAATAGTAACGGTAAATAAAGTGCAGCAAGGTAGCCCAATCCTTTTGTGGCAAAGGACAGGCCAAAACGGTCTCTTATGATAAGCAAAGCGTTCTTGAGGGTACACGGGAATTTCACCATGATACGTCTCCGTCGTATCTATAATTATTGATTGTTTCATGCCAATATTATACAACTTTTATACACTTTTGGCAACATTTTATATGATTTATTTGGACTAACCTATTGATCCAGTGCCCAGTGCTAGTTCCTGTTTGTTGCATGTTTTTTGTTTCACAGAAAATCCATATCAAACAAAGTCCAAACGCGATAAAAATTTACGGAGAATTATTTTGGAATATATGTGATTTTTGGGACTTGGAATCAACGCAAACGGGGGCCACAGCCCCCACAAGACACCAGGGCGCATCCCAAGGGCCAGGCACGCCCTAGTGGGTTGTGCCCTCCTCGGATGTCGGTTGGAGCTCTACTTCGGGCGCAAGGCTGCTTATATCCGGAAAAAATCGTGTTAAAATCTCAGCGCAATCGGAGTTACGGGTCTCCGGGAATTTAAGAAACGGTGAAGGGCCAGATCTGGGGAATGCGAAACAGAAGAGAACAGAGAGGGAGATCCAATCTCGGAGGGGCTCCCGCCCCTCCGCCGCCAGGGAGGCCATGGACCAGAGGGGGAACTCTCCTCCCATCTAGGGGGAGGCCAAGGAATAAGAAGAAGGAAGGGGGCTCTCTCCCCCTCTCTCCCGGTGGCGCTGGAGTGTCGCCGGGGCTAGGATCGTGACGGCGATCTACATCAACAATCTTGCTACCATCTACACCAACTTTCTCCCCCTCTATGCAGCAGTGTAACACCCCTTCTCCCCGCTGTAATCTCTACTTAAACATGGTGCTCAACTCCATATATTATTTTCCAATGATCTATGGTTATCCTATGATGTTTGAGTAGATCCGTTTTGTCCTGTGGGTTAATCGTGACCTTGGTTGCTATGATTGTATATTTTATTTATGGTGCTGTCCTATGGTGCCCTCCATCTTGCGCAAACGTGAGGGATCCCCGCTGTAGGGTGTTGCAATATGTTCATGATTCGCTTATGGTGGGTTGCGAGAGTGACAGAAGCTTAAACCCGAGTAAGTGGGTTGTTGCGTATGGGATAAAGAGGACTTGATACTTAATGCTATGGTTGGGTTTCACGACCTTAATGATCTTTAGTAGTTGCGGATGCTTGCTAGGGGTCCAATCATAAGTGCATATGATCCAAGTAGAGAAAGTATGTTAGCTCATGCCTCTCCCTCATATAAAATTACAAGAATGATTACCGGTACTTGTTATCGATTGCCTAGGGACAAATGACTTTCTTGTTGACAAAAGCTATCCACTTTTATTACCTTGCAATTTATTCATAGTTTTATTCTCGCAAAGTACTCATAGTTTTATTCTTGCAAAATAGTTTCATACTTGTTTTAGGTAAAGCAAACTTTAAGTGAGCGTAGAGTTGTATCGGTGGTCGATAGAACTTGAGGGAATATTTGTTCTACCTTTAGCTCCTCGTTGGGTTCGACACTCTAATTTATCGAAGAAGGCTACAAACGATCCCCTATACTTGTGGGTTATCAAGACTTTTTTCTGGCGCCGTTGCCGGGGAGCAATAGCGTGGGGTGAATATTCTCGTGTGTGCTTGTTTGCTTTATCACTAAGTAGTTTTTATTTTCTCTTCTAAGTTGTTCTCTATCTTTAGTTATGGATATGGAACATGAAATACAAAAAAAATAGTTGTACTTGCTACTCATGGAGATGGGGAACCTCCTAAAACCCTCGATGCTCGTTATGTGAAAAATATTATGCAATACTTTGATAATCCTGAGAAAACCCCATTCAACATGATAATGGGAGACACGTTGGATCAACGTGAATACTTTAGGGATTATTGCTTGACACAAAATGGGAAACTATTATGGGATCAAATTGATATGTTGCATTGGTATGCTTGGAATTTATGCCAGAGATATGATTTTACTTGTTGCTCTAGGATGAATGCTCCACACCTTCCCTTTTCATGCAAATTTAATGATAATGAAACCTTAGCTTCTTATGCTAATGGTAGATATGATTACTATGATGTGGAACGAATGGAAGAAATTGTTGCTTTTAAGGGTACTTATGAAATTGAATCTTTGTTTGAAAAGTATGAAGGTTTTGATGATGATGTTTATAGGCCTGAAAACTTTGCTATACTTAAATATTGCTATGATAATTATAAATACAATTCTGATATTGATGCGTTTATTGAGAAAGTCTCCGCTGTCCAAGAAGAGACTAATATTTTGCAGGAGTCTATGGAAGAAGGAATTGATGAAACTGTGAGCTCATTGGATGAAAAAGATGATGAGGAGAGCGAAGAACAAGCGGAGGAAGAGCGGATTGATCACCCGTGCCCACCTTCTAATGAGAGTAACTCTTCAACTCATACATTGTTTAATTTCCCTTCGTTCTTACCGAAGGATGAATGCTATGATAATTGCTATGATCCCGTTGATTCATTTGAAATATCCCTTTTTAATGAACTTGATGATTGCTATGCTTGTGGCCTTGATGCCAATATGAATTATGCTTATGGAGATGAACTTGCTATAGTTCCTTATGTTAAGAATGAATTTGTTGCTATTGCACCCACGCATGATAGTCCTATTATCTTTTTGAATTCTCCAAATTACACTATATCGGAGAAGTTTGCTCTTATTAAGGATTACATTGATGGGTTGCCTTCTACCATTACACATGATGATTTTGATGAATATAATATGCATGTGCTTTCTGCTCCTACTTGCAATTATTATGAGAGAGTAACTACATCTCCACCTCTTTATGTTTCCAACACGATAAAATTGCAAGAAACTGCTTATGCTATGTATTGGCCTTTACTTGATGTGCATGAATTGTTCTTGTATGACATGCCAATGCATAGGAAGAGAGTTAGACTTCGTCATTGCATGATATATGTTGCTTTGTGCTCACTACTAAATGCCAAATCATTGTTAATTAAAATTGGCTTTGATATACCTTGGGATTCGGGTGGATTCATTACTTGAGCACTTTATGCCTAGCTTAATGGCTTTAAAGAAAGCGCTGCCAGGGAGACAACCCGGAAGTTTTAGAGAGTCATTTATTACTGTTGAGTGCTTTTATAAAGTTTAAAAAAAGGGGAACTTAAAACATCACTAAAAGAGAAGCGATTGAAAGGTGATGCATTGGAGAAGTGAGGGTCGACCTTGAACACTTGTGTTCATGCTCATGGAATCAATGTAAATTTTTCATGGAAGTTTCTCACAGAAATAATTATCCCCTTGTACAAATCCATTATATTATAAAAATAATGTGCCAAGATTTGCCTTTAGGATGATTAGATTGCTTGTTGGTATGTGCGGTGCCAAAACAGAAACTTTGTCTGTAGTGCGTGATTTTACATTTTTTACTCGAATGTCAAAAGCTTCTGAAACTTTTTGCACTGTCTTGCTATGCAAATTTTTTATTTTTTCCTAGTTTTTCAGAATTTTTAGAGTTACATAAGTATTGTCAATGTTCAGATCTTTACAGACTGTCCTGTTTTCACAGATTGCTGTTATAGCTTTATTATTTGCGTATGTTTGAAATCTTGTTGAGCCCCCTTTGACTTGGGGCTATAGAATTGTGATAGCATACAGTGGGTAATGTTTGATTATAATTATAAAATAATGTTATAGCAGTACATGATGGGATTTGACTGCCATATTCACTAACCCCGCCACTAAAAGTTCGGTTAAGTTTTGTGTGGATGAAGTGATCAAAGATTGAGGAGGAATCGATATGAGGAGGAGGAGAGGCAAGATCTCAAGCATGGGGATGCCCATGGCACCCCAAGTAAATATCCAAGGAGACTCAAGCGTCTAAGCTTGGGGATGCCTCGGAAGGCATCCCATCTTTCTTCAACAAGTATCGGTATGTTTTCGTCTTCGTTTCGTTCATGTGATATGTGTGAATCTTAGAGCGTCTTTTGTGTTTATTTTTCATTTTTATTTTATGCACCATGCTAGTATGAGATAGTCCATGGTTGATTTATAGAATGCTTATTGCACTTCACTTATATCTTTTGAGTGTGGCTTTATAGAATGCTTCATGTGCTTCACTTATATCATTTGAAGTTTGGATTGCCTGTTTCTCTTCACATAGAAAACCGTTATTTGTAGAATGCTCTTTTGCTTCACTTATATTTGTTAGAGCATGGTCTTTTGTAGAAAGATTTAAACTCTCATGCTTCACTTATATCAATTTATAGAGTCAACAGGAATTTGTCATTTGCATGGTTAGTCATAAAATCCTACATAAAACTTATGGATCACTGAAGATGATATGTTTGATTCCTTGCAATAGTTTTGCGATATAGAGATGGAATATGTGGGAGGTACTAGTAAACGGTTGTGGTTAGTAAGAATATTGGTGTTAAGGTTTGTGATTCCCGAAGCATGCACGTATAGTCTCTCATTATGCTATGAAGTTGGAGCATGATTTATTATTGATTGCCTTCCTTATGAGTGGCGGTCGGGGACGAGCGATGGTATTTTCCTACCAATCTATCCCCCTCGGGGCATGCGTAGTAGTACTTTGCTTTGAGGGCTAATAAACTTTTGCAATTAGTATATGAGTTCTTTATGACTAATGTGAGTCCATGGATTATACGCACTCTTACCTTTTCGCAATCTACTAGCCTCTACTGTACCATGCATTGCCCTTTCTCACCTCGAGATGTGGTGCAAACTTCGCAGGTGCATCCAAACCCCGTGATATGATATGCTCTATCACACATAAGCCTTATTATATCTTCCTCAAAACAGCCACCATACCTACATATTATGGCCTTTCCATAGCCATTCCGAGATATATTGCCATGCAACTTCAACCGCTTCCGTTTTGATGACTTGAGCAATCATTCTCATATTGCTTTGCATGATCGTAAGATAGCTAGCATGATATTTCCATGGCTTGTCCATTTTTTTGATATCGTTGTTATGCTAGATCATTGCACATCCTGGTACACTGCCAGAGGCATTCATATAGAGTCATACTTTGTTCTAGGTATCGAGTTGTAATTTTTATTTCTTTTGAGTTATAAGTAAATAGAAGTGTGATGATCATCATTATTCATTATTAGAGCATGTCCCAGTGAGGAAAGGATGATGGAGACTATGATTCCCCCACAAGTCGGGATGAGACTCCAGACAATGAGAGAAAAAAAAAGAAAAAAAGGAAAAACAAAAAAAAAGAAAAAAGAAGAAAAAAGAAAAAAAATAGAAAAAAAGAGAGAAGGGGCATTGCTACTATCTTTTACCACACTTGTGCTTCAAAGTAGCACCATGTTTTTCATATAGAGAGTCTCCTATGTAGTCACTTTCATATACTAGTTGGAATTTTTCATTATAGAACTTGGCTTGTATATTCCGATGATGGGCTTCCTCAAATGCCCGAGGTCTTCATGAGCAAGCAAGTTGGATGCACACCCACTTAGTTTTCATATTGAGCTTTCATACACTTATAGCTCTTAGTGCATCCGTTGCATGGCAATCCCTACTCCTCACGTTGATATCAATTGATGGGCATCTCCATAGCCCGTTGGTTAGCCGCGTTGATGTGAGACTTTCTTACTTTTTGTCTTCTCTATATTTACCCCTATCATCATACTCTATACCATCAATAGTGCTATATCCATGGCTTGCGCTCATGTATTGCGTGAGAGTTGAAAAAGCTGAAGCGCGTTAAAAAGTATGAACCAATTGATCGGCTTGTCATCGGGGTTGTGCATGATAAATACTTTGTGTTAAGAAGACAAAGCATGACAAGATTATATGATTTTGTAGGGATAGCTCTCTTTAGCGTTGATATTTTGAAAGACACTATTGTTTGTTGGGATGCCTGAGTATTAATGTCTTTATGTCAAATTATAGACTATTGCTTTGAATCACTTATGTCTTAATATTCATGCCATGATTAGACATATGATCAAGTTTTTGCTAGGTAGCATTCCACATCAAAAATTATCTTTTTTATCATTTATCTGCTCAAGGACGAGCAGGAATTAAGCTTGGGGATGCTGATATGTCTCCATCGTATCTATAATTATTGATTGTTTCATGCCAATATTATACAACTTTTATACACTTTTGGCAACATTTTATATGATTTATTTGGACTAACCTATTGATCCAGTGCCCAGTGCCAGTTCCTTTTTGTTGCATGTTTTTTGTTTCACAGAAAATCCATATCAAACAAAGTCCAAACACGATAAAAATTTACGGAGAATTATTTTGGAATATATGTGATTTTTGGGACTTGGAATCAATGCAAACAGGGGCCCACAGCCCCCACAAGACAGTAGGGCGCGCCCTAGGGGCCAGGCATGCCCTGGTGGGTTGTGCCCTCCTCGGATGTCGGTTTGAGCTCTACTTCAGGTGCAAGGAAGCTTATATTTGGAAAAAAAATTGTGTTAAAATCTCAGCGCAATCGGAGTTATGGATCTCCGGGAATTTAAGAAATGGTGAAGGGCCAGATCTGGGGAACGCAAAACAGAAGAGAACATATAGGGCGATCCAATCTCGGAGGGGCTCCCACCCCTCCGCTGCCAGGGAGGCCATGGACCAGAGGGGGAACTCTCCTCCCATCTAGGGGGAGGCCAAGGAAGAAGAAGAAGGAGGGGGCTCTCTCCCCCTCTCTCCCGGTGGCGCCGGAGTGCCGCCGGGGCTAGGATCGTGACGGCGATCTACATCAACAATCTTGCTACCGTATACACCAACTTTCTCCCCCTCTATGCAGCAGTGTAACACCCCTTCTCCCCGCTGTAATCTCTACTTAAACATGGTGCTCAACTCCATATATTATTTTCCAATGATCTATGGTTATCCTATGATGTTTGAGTAGATCTGTTTTGTCCTGTGGGTTAATCGTGATCTTGGTTGCTATGATTGTATATTTTAATTATGGTGCTGTCCTATGGTGCCCTCCGTCTCGCGCAAACGTGAGGGATCCCTGCTATAGGGTGTTGCAATATGTTCATGATTCGCTTATGGTGGGTTGCGAGAGTGACAGAAGCTTAAACCCGAGTAAGTGGGTTGTTGCCTATGGGATAAAGAGGACTTGATACTTAATGCTATGGTTGGGTTTCACGACCTTAATGATATTTAGTAGTTGCGGATGCTTGCTAGGGGTCCAATCATAAGTGCATATGATCCAAGTAGAGAAAGTATGTTAGCTCATGCCTCTCCCTCTTATCAAATTACAAGAACGATTACTGGTACTTGTTATCGATTGCCTAGGGACAAATGACTTTCTTGTTGACAAAAGCTATCCACTTTTATTACCTTGCAATTTATTCATAGTTTTATTCTCGCAAAGTACTCATAGTTTTATTCTTGCAAAATAGTTTCATACTTGGTTTAGGTAAAGCAAACGTTAAGTGAGCGTAGAGTTGTATCGGTGGTCGATAGAACTTGAGGGAATATTTGTTCTACCTTTAGCTCCTCGTTGGGTTCGACACTCTTATTTATCAAAGAAGGCTACAAATGATCCCCTATACTTGTGGGTTATCACACCATGTCACTTTCATCATGTTGGTTTGATTCATGTTCGCTACTTTGATAATTTGATATGTGGGTGGACCGATGCTTAGGTGTTGTTCTTACTTGAACAAACCTCCTACTTATGATTAACACCCTCGCAAGCATCCGCAACTACGAGAAAAGTATTAAGATAAAATCTAACCATAGAATTAAACTTTTGGATCCAAATTGGTCCCTTACGAAGTAGCGCATAAACTAGGGTTTAAGCTTTTGTCACTCTAGCAACCCATCATCTAATAACTACTCCACAATGCATTCCCTTAGGCCCAAATATGGTGAAGTGCCATGTAGTCGACGTTCACATGACACCACTAAGGGAATCACAACATCCATATCATCAAAATATCAAACACATATCAAGTTCACATGATTACTTGTGACATGACTTTTCCCATGACCTCAAGAACAAAAATAACTACTCACAAATAATAATCATACTCAAGATCAGAGGGGTATTAAATATCATAATGGATCTGAATATATAATCTTCCACCAAATAAACCATATAGTAATCAACTACAAGATGTAATCAACACTACTAGTCACCCACAGGTACCAATCTGAGGTTCCGGTACAAAGATTTAACACAAGAGATGAACTAGGGTTTGAGAAGAGATGGTGCTGTTGAAGATGTTGATGGAGATTTCCCTCCCAAAGATGAGAGGGTTATTGGTGATGACGATGGCTTCGATTTCCCCCTCCGGGAGCGAAGTTCCCCCGGCGGAATCACTCCACCGGAGGGCTAAAGTGCTCCTGCCCAAGTTCCGCCTCGAGACGGCGGCGCTTCATCCTGAAAGTCCCCTCCTGATTTTTTCTTCGTCAAAATGACCTATATACCAGAAGATGGGCACCGGAGGTGGGCCGTGCTGGGCACAATCCACCAGGGCGCGCCTGGGGGGCCTGGCGCGCCCTGGTGTCTTGTGCACACCAGGTGGCCCCCCCTCTGGTAGTCATTTGCTCCAGTATTTTTTATATATTCCAAAATAATTCTCCGTAAATTTTCAGCTCATTTGGAGATGTGCAGAATAGGTAACTCTGACGTAGCTTTTTAAGGTCCAGAATTCCTGTTGCGGGCATTCCCCCTCTTTGTGTAAACCTTGCATATTATGAGAGAAAAGGCATTAGAATTACTCCATAAAGCATTATTATGCATAAAAACATTATAAATAACAGTAGGAAAATATGATGCAAAATGGACGTATCAACTCCCCCAAGCTTAGACCTCGCTTGTCCTCAAGCGAAAAACCAAAATCAAAAAACATGCCCACATGCTTAGAGAGAGAGAGGTGTCGATAAAAACAAAATACAGACATAGAAGCATCATGCTTATTATTATAACAACAAAGAACTTTAACATAAACTTTATCACAAAACTTTTATCATATAACTTCTCAAGAACAAGTAACAATTCATCACAACATTGAAGTATAAAGCATAAACCTTATTGAAAACCAACAAACTATGTTCTCAGTCAACTTTGCAACTACAATTCATCATATTTTTAGGAAGGGTCACATGTCGGAGCCTTTAGGCAAGTCCACATACTCAACCATCATTTAACATTCTATGATTGCTAACACTCACAGCATACCCATGAACAAAAAGTTTCAACCGGACACATAGAAAGATAGGGGCTTATAGTTTCGCCTCCCAACATATTCACCTCAGGGGTGATGTCAACAATAATAACTCATGCCTACTCATATCCAACTGGATATATGTGCCTAGATCTTTCCTCACCACATGATTCTTGCAAAAAGAGAAAAATAAAAAAGAATAGGGAAGAATACTTTGACTCTTGCATAAAAGTAAATACATAAAAGTAAAAGATAGGCCCTTCGCAGAGGGAAGCAGAGGTTGCCATGTGCTTTTTGTTTGTATGCCAAATCCCTTAATGCAAAAGAACATCATGTTGTATTACCCCTTATGATAGCAACCTTTATTATGCAGTCTGTCGCTTTTATTATTTTGCCATCACAAGTTCGTACAACGCTCAATTTTCTCTTACACTAAATGATCCAACACATTTAGAAGCAGTTTTTATTGCCTTATTGCACCGATGACAACTTACTTGAAGGATCTTACTCAATCCATAGGTAGGTATGGTCGACTCTCAAAATAAGATTTTGGGTTTAAGGGTTTTTGGATGCACAAGTAGTATCTCTACTTAGTGCGGCGTTTTTGGCTAGCAAAGATATTGAGCAAGCACCACATGTTGAAGGATCTATGACAATATAACTTCTATGTGAATATGAACAAACATAAATCATTATGTTGTCTTCCTTGTCCAACGTCAACAATTTTCACATAATATTTAATGGGGGCTCACAATCATAAAAGATGTCCATGATTGTGTATTTGCATGTGAATCTTCTCTTCCCTTATTAATTCTTTCATGAATTGCATTATTGACCAATGCTATGTTTGTCAATCTCCAATAAATTTTACCACTTATAATTTTCCTTATGTGATGTCATTACTTACCATAAGATTAGCATATGATCTTTTTCATTTATTTTCCTTTCTTTTTATTGGAACATAAGAGTAAAGAAACAAAACTCAAACTACTCTTTATTATATATCTCGCACATGATTACATAGATAGATAGATCACTAAGCAAGCACTCGAAAAGAAAGGATCGAACTAAACTTTTATTCAACTAAATCATAGGATAACTAAAGATCGAACTAAAATAGATAAAGGCAAAGATAGTGGTGGTGATACGATACCGGGGCACCTCCCCAAGCTTGGCACAAGCCAAGGGGAGTGCCCATACCATTACTAACTCAAGTCTCCTTTGTTGGGGAAGATGATGATGATGGTGGTGATGAGGTAGTAACGAGCTTATCCTCCGGCTTCCATGGCAGCAGTTCACCATCATAAGAAGAAGCGAGAGTATCACGAGTCCTGCAACTGGCAGCTAAACTCATACCTTTAAATATCGCCTCATATTCAAAGACTTGATTTTGGAGATAATAGATTTGGCTTTGCAGAAAATTGATTTGCTTGTGGAGGGTGAAGACGATGTCCTTCATGGACCGGCCATCCACCTTGTGATCATGGGTGAACTCTGTAATCATAAGGTGATTGGCACTGAGCCCACATTCCACCATCCCCTTGCACTTGAAGACATCCTGCTCCATCGCTTCGAGCCTAGCCTCTATGGTTCCCGTCCTCTTGGGCCCCTGGACGTCCAGGATGTGGAGCACCCCCTCACGCATCTCAATGGCTTGAGGGTGCTGCATCACCTCCCGCAAATACGGGTTGATGACGTTCTCGAAGAAATTGTCCTTGGAGGAGCTCGAAGCGGCCATGGCGATCTAGATCCGTCAAAAAATAGCAAGAAAGAAGATTTCTCCGCGATACGGTGGTCAATACGTTCGGGGGGTATATAAAGATTTTTTATCTTGGGAAACAAGCAAACGAGAGGAAAACGGAGTCAGGAAGGTTCTCGAGGTGGGCACAACCCACCTGGGCACGCCAGGCACGCCCTGGTGTCTTGTACCCTCCTCGGTTGCCTTCCTGCTTGTTTCTTATTTTCCTAAATTTTAAAATATTCCAAAACTGAAAAAAAATATTTTTGCGGATTTTTCAAAGTCTGTTTACTTACCGTATCACGTACCTCCTCTTTTTTAGGATTCTGGAGTGTTCCGGAAGGTTTCTTTTATGTGTTCCTCTGGTGTCATGGTTTGAATAATATTGCTTTCAACATTAATAGGCGTACCTGAGATATAGTGTTTAATGCTTTGCCCATTGACCACCTTCAGGTTAGTACCTTTGGCATTATTAATTTTGATGGCTCCAGAGTGATAAACCTCCTCGATAATATATGGTCCTTCCCATTTAGAGAGAAGTTTTCCTGCAAAGAATCTAAAACGAGAGTTGTACAAAATAACATATTCTCCAACTTTGAATTCCCGCTTTTGGATTCTTTTGTCATGCCATCTTTTAAGTTTTTCTTTAAATAGTTTGGCATTTTCATAAGCTTGGGTTCTCCATTCATCTAATGAGCTAATATCAAATAACCTCTTTTCACCGGCAAGTTTGTAATCATATTTGAGTTCTTTAATTGCCCAATATGCTTTATGTTCTAACTCAAGAGGCAAATGACAAGCTTTTCCATAAACCATTTTATAGGGAGACATACCCATAGGATTTTTATATGTTGTTCTGTAGGCCCAAAGTGCATCATCCAATTTCTTAGACCAATTCTTTCGGGCCCTATTAACAGCTTTTTGTAATATTAGTTTTATTTCTCTATTGCTAAGTTCAACTTGACCACTAGATTGAGGATGATAAGGTGATGCAATTCTATGGTTAACATCATATTTAGCAAGCATTTTACGGAAAGCACCATGAATAAAGTGTGAACCACCATCAATCATTAAATATCTAGGGACTCCAAACCTTGGGAAAATAACTTCTTTACGCATTTTAATGGAAGTGTTATGATCAGCACTACTAGTTGGAATAACTTCTACCCACTTAGTAACATAATCAACAACAACCAAAATATTTGTATACCCATTAGAGGAAGGAAAAGGTCCCATATAATCAAAACCCCAAAGATCAAATGGTTCAACAGCAAGTGAATAATTCATAGGCATTTCTTGATGCTTACCGATATTACCAATTCTTTGACATTCATCACAAGATAAAACAAACTTACGGGCATCCTTGAAGAGAGTAGGCCAATAAAAACCAGATTGCAATACCTTATGAGCAGTTCTATCTCCCGCATGATGCCCTCCATAAGCTTTGGAGTGACATTTCCATAGGATTTGTTCCTGTTCATGCTCAGGTACACAACGTCTAATAATACCATCTACTCCTTCTTTATAAAGATGTGGGTCATCCCAAAAGTAATGTCTCAAATCATAGAAGAATTTTTTTCTTTTGTTGGTATGTGAAACTAGGTGGTATGTATTTAGCAACAATATAATTAGCATAGTCAGCATACCAAGGAGTATTATGAGAAACATTTATTGTAGCTAGTTGTTCATCACAAAAGCTATCATCAATAGTTAGTGGTTCATCAAGAATATTCTCTAACCTAGATAAGTTATCAGCTACGGGGTCAGCTCCTTTTCTATCAGTAATATGTAAATCAAATTCTTCTAGCAAAAGAACCCACCTAATGAGACTATGTTTAGCATCTTTCTTTTTCATAAGATATTTAATAGCAGCATGATCAGTGTGAACAATTACTTTGGAATCAACAATATAAGATCTGAATTTGTCACAAGCAAACACAACTGCTAAAAATTCTTTTTTAGTAGTAGCATAATTTCTTTGGGCACTGTCTAGAGTTTTGCTAGCATAATGAATAACATTTAATTTCTTATCAACTCTTTTTCCTAGAACAACACCAACATCATAATCACTAGCATCACACATAATTTCAAAAGGCAAGTTCCAATCAGGTGGTTGAACAATAGGTGCAGATGTTAAGGTTTTCTTAAGTGTTTCAAAGGCTTCTACACAATCATCATCAAAAACAAATGGAACATCCTTTTGTAAAAGATTTGTAAGAGGCATAGAAATTTTAGAAAAGTCTTTAATAAACCTCCTATAGAAACCAGCATGACCAAGGAAAATACGAATAACTTTAATGTCTTTAGAACATGGCATTTTCTCAATTGCATCTGTCGGCGTTCTGGGAACCAGGGTACTCAGACTTGCCTGCCTGCGGCCCATGGCGTGGCACCTTCGACGGCCTGGCACGACCCACCTCCAAGACTATCAAGACAAGACCCTCGTGAGGGGCCAAGCCTCGTGAGGCGGACGACGCCAAGACCTCCCGAGGGAGAGGCCTTCCCAGGCTGCCTCCTGAGGAGCGGAGATTTCTATGCTGGTACCCAACCTCATGAGGTTGCGATGACACAAGCCATGAAGACCAAGGCCAGGCGGGCGCCAGCGGGGGCAGAGGAGGCAGTTTCCTCTTTGGTGCTAAGGAGGCAAGCGCAGGCGTGGGTTCCCGAGGAATCTGGCAAAGGTTTCCATTCCAGTGCAACGAGACCAAGACCGCCAGCACTGCAGAACGGATGTCATCGCCGAGCCCACTGCTACATCATGACCAGAGGCTTTGCAGGCGGAGACCACCTTTCATCAGGATAAGATGTACTACTTGTCCCCTTTCAAATTGGCCTGTGTGGGATCCCTTCCCGCCTACGTTTTGGGGGAACAGGACCGAGGCCACTATAAGTATAGGTTAGCCACCACCATAGAGGAGGATCTGAACCGGGTTGACTCATTCCCTCACCCCCAAACCTCGGGAGGTGGTTCATCCCTTGTACTAGTTCATCCACAGCCCTCGTAAGGCCAATCCACCACAAAGCAGGAGTAGGGTCTTACACCGCAAGGTGGCCCGAACCTGTGTAAAATGCCGTGTTCATCTTCTTCCTTGTTCGTGTGAATCGAGCTAGGCCCTGGGGCGACGGGCTGGTTGGCTGGTTAGGTTGAGTTCTTCGCACATGCCCCAGAGTTCGAACCTTTCTCGGGTCTGCGGAGCCCTGAATCCGACATTTGGCGCGCCAGGTAGGGGCGTGTCGAAGCCTCTCGTCCACCGTTCGTTCCACCGCCGTTCTGTCGCTCCTATGGCCGACGCTCGCCGTGTTCGTGCCGAGCGCCGGGCTGCTCACGTCGCCCAGATGGCGCATGTGGGCAACAGTGCTCCTCGCCGCTCTGCCTCCCTGGTGGCTAATGCCGCCACTAACCCTGCTACTCACGAACAGCAGGATTCGTCGCTGCCACCGTCCGTGCGGCGCGATGGCTGCACTGCAACTCCATCACCCACTCCAGCCACGGCGTCATCTTCTCATGCTCGTCGCGGCAGGCAAACACGCAGGCTGCGCTGCTCATGGCGCGAGAGCTTCTACTATACCGCCCGACCAACAACCTCTACGACGACTGGCTCGGCTGCATCGCCAAGCTCGTCAACGCCGCCGGTGTGGCCCATGCACCGTCCTGTTCGCCCCGTCCCTGGCGGGCGATGTGGCTCACGGCGCACCTCCTCCTCCTCCTCTTCTGCACGACGCGGACCCCGAGCCCAGGTGAGAGGCACCCCAATGCGACCCGCTGTGCAGGGCACCGGTGCGTGATGAAGAAAGCTGCCAGGTGGTGCAGCGGCCCCAAGGAGAAGCGCGCGCGCTTCCAGCGCCACCGCGTCAAGACCGCATGCCGCTGGAGGCGGTAGCGCGCGGGCGCCAAGATCAAGCTCCCCCCATGCGACCGACGCCTGTAAGTGTGGCAGGCTGCCATGCTTTCACCCCAGACCTGCGCCGAGTCGTTTGGCCCGGCAAGTTCAAGCCGGATCTGCGTCCGCGCTACGACGGCACCCCCGACCCTGCTGAGTTCCTCCAGCTCTACGAGCTGAGCATCGAGGTGGAGAACAACAATGACAAGGTCATGGCGAACTGGTTCCTCATGGCCCTCAAGGATGGCACGCATTCTTGGCTCCTGAACCTCCTGGTGGGGTCGATCTCCTCCTGGGACGAGCTAAACGAGCGCTTCATCGCCAACTTCCAGGGCACTCACGACCGCGCTCCTGCCTCAAGATCCCGAAGGTGTCGGACGAGGCCATCATCTCGGCGTTCTCCGATGGCGTCCAGGATGTCAAGATGAAGGAGGAGCTCGCCATCCATGAGGACTTGTGTTCGGCTCTGAAGATGTTCAACATGGCAGCCAAATGCGTGAGGGCCGAGGAAGGTCGCCTCTCCCTCCTGGAGCTTCCGGAGGTCGATCCTGAAGACAAGAAGGCCAAGGCTAAGGAAGTGAAGTGTAAGGGCCCCGCCGTCCTGGCCGCGGAGCCCGAGATGAAGCATGGCCGTGACCATGATGAGCCTCCCAGGGGCAACCGCTCGTTCTGCGTCTTCCACAACGTCCATAGCCACAACACCAACGACTGGCAGGAGCTCAGGGCAATCCGCGATGGGCGCCTTGGCCGCCGCCCCGAGCGCAGCGACCATGGCTACGGCTGCGGAGGAGGCCGCGGTGGAGGCCGCTGGGACAACCGTGACCCCCGCTAGGACTGGCGCGACCAACCCCATGAGGACCGCTGTTAAGGCCAGCCTCGTGAGGGCCCTTGGTGGGACCAGCCACATGAGGATCGCCCCCAGGGCAATGCCGGCCTCCCTTCGCTGCCGCCACCGCCAAGGAGAAATGACGACAACCACCAAGATGATGGGGCTGGGGGCTTCCAAGAGCCTCGCGCGATCGCCTGCATCCTGGGTGGCGCTCAGGCTCCCGCCTCTCATCGCATCTTCAAGCAGTTCGCTCATGAGGTGAACGCGGCCCTCCCCAAGCTCGAGGCGTCGCGCCCCCTTAGGTGGTCCAAGCACACCATCACCTTTTACTCCATGGACCAACTCAAGTGCTCAGCCGCCGCTAGCGCGCTCCCGATGCTCTACACGCCAACCATCAACAACATCCTCGTCACCAAAACCCTCATCGATGGTGGCGTGGGGCTCAACGTTCTTTCCGTCGAGACATTTGAGACGCTCCAAGTGCCCTACGACCAGCTTCTGCCTACCAAGCCTTTCTCAGGGGTGACCAATGGCTCCATCGTTCCCATAGGGCAGATTCGCCTCCCTGTCACCTTCGGCAAGCGCGACAACTAGCACATCGAGCTCATAGACTTCGACGTCGCCCACATCCGCCTCCCATACAATGCCATCCTCGGGTATCCGGCCCTCGCCAAGTTCATGGTAGCAACTCACCATGGCTACAATGTCCTCAAGATTCCAGGGAGTGGCGGCATCATCACGGTCGCCTGCGACGAAAAGGATGCGATGTGCTCCCTCGAGCATGCCTACCGGGCCACTGCGGTCGAGAACTCAGCTGGCGAGGGTGCCATCCTGCCTCCTGAGGCCATCCCCAAGAAGAAGAAGAAGCAGCTCCTCCCAAAGGGCCGTCAGGAGGCTGGGGCGCCCGATGATCGTGCCTCAGGCCCCGCGCCAACTGCTGGGGCGCCTTTCCCTCTCGCATAGGAAGGCGCGCCCGGCGCCCCTCTCAGGACGGGCTCGGGGGCTCTCATCTGGAGGACCTCTAACCTGACCAGTGCCACGAGGGAGGTGTTCACGCACCACGTGGGGGCGTGCTTCGACGCCCGCCTCCGTGAGCAAGGCGCAAGGCGTGAGGCGCCAGGCGCTCAGTAGTTCATCACCAAGGCGATCGAGGAGCTTCAGGAGGCGCGAGCCATGCATGGCAAGTGTCGCCCACACCATCCAATGTAGCTGCCGCCCATGACATGGGTGGCGAACTGCGCGTCTGCGTCAACATCCCAGGCCTCAACAGGGCTGCTTCGCAGGGCCTCTTCTGGCTATCCCGTGTCGGCCGGAGTGGGGGCTACCCGTGCAGCTACGTCCGCATGCCGTTTGGCCTGCTGAACATGGCCGCCTCATACCAGCGCCTCATGCAGGGAGCCTTGGCGGCTCATGAGGCCAGGCGCCAGGCGGTCCTGACCGAGGAGGTGACAGACCCACGCGAGCCCCCCGGACCTCTGGAGCCTCCCAGGACTCAGGAGCCGGTCAGCCCGTGAGGAGCGATCTCTGCAGCGCGCGTCTTCAGCTACTTCAACGCTTCTACACCGATGGTGCCAGGTGAATTCTTGGTTTGTTCAGTGAGGGCGCCCCTTGGGCTGCATTATCCTCAGGCTGCTAGGGCCCGCCCCTATAGCCGCGTCATTTTGATTCGTGTACTCCGGACCAGTTGGGCATGCTTAAATTGTTATGATGATTAACGTTATACCTGTCGACCCGTCATCTATGCAGTTGCCCTTCGCGGTCTCCACGCGTTGCTAGCCTGCCTTTTGCTCATCGCGCGACGGGGGCTGCTGGCACGACGTCTGTGCTCAGGTCCGTCCCTGCAGCGCTGATAAACCTAAGAGACCGAGCTCTGGCTCGCGGCCGGCCCCACGCATGTCACCTCACCGGGTACTTAATTCCTCCATCTTCTTGTGGAAAGATCACGGGCAGGATAGCAAGCACGGCTGCCCTTCGTGTTTTGTGACCAACTCGCAGGAACCTCCGGAGGCAGGACCTCGAGCGGCTTTGCCAACACCCCGCGGTGATGTCGTGCTACGTGCCGCGGGGTGCAGCCCTTCCTAGGTACCCCCTCGAAGCCGGCCACTCTTTTTTGGCGCAAGTCGCTTGCACGTAAAAGGGGTGGGGGGGCCTTGAGCACCGCACCTCAGGGGCTCCTACTGGCTCCCGAGCCCTCACCCCTGGCCTTGACCACGGCATCACGACCTGGCATACCAGCGGCGGCTGAGCCTCGCTTGAGAGCCGGGCCCCGAGAGCGTAGAGCACCCTGACAAGCGGGAGAGATGGAGTCGGTAGGAGCCCTGCGGGGGGGGGCACCGTCGGGAGAAAGGCGCAGCCTAACGTCGCACGAGAAGCTTGCCCTCACGGCAAGGAAACCACCGCAGGCTCACCAAGATAATTCGCCTCGCACGCCCAGGCATGAGCCCCATAATCAACGTTTTTGTCTCGTGCGATTTCGCTCGGGCAAGGAAACTTCCCTTTCAGTCCTTCAGGAGCCGCTTGCACGCTAAAGGGGACCTCCCGAGTATCGCGCCACGGGGGCTCTTACCGGACCTCGGGCCGCTCACCTCCTGGCCTTGACCACGGCATCGCGACCTGGCATACCAGCGACGGCGGAAGCTTGCCTGGGGACTGGGTCCTGCCGGCGTAGAGCACTAAGCTACCGCGAGAGTAAAAGGGGGAACCGTGCCCAAGCGAGAGACGCAAACACAACATAAGTTGGGGACGCTAACATTAAGGCAAAAGTGTCACGATCTTTTCACACCCCCGTGGGGCCCTTCATGATTTCTGCATAGGAATGAAACAAAAGGAAAGGACTTCCTGAGGATCGCGACCCGGGCAACGTCACCTACGATGCCCGGCCAGCACCATTCCTCCCCTAAGCCCAAGTGCGGCGACGCGGCGGCTTGTAGCATTTGTCGTCGCTCGAGCCTGGTCCGGAGGAAGCGCCGCTGCTGCTAGAGGAGTCACGGACGATGCCAAGGGCAAGTTCACCGCCAGGGGCCTCGCCGCCTCGCCGGCCAGAAGGGGGGTCGCCGTCTCGATCACCTTCCCTGGGGCAGCACTCTAGACGTCGGCCATCCTCCCCGAAGACCTTGAAGAAGAGCGTCAACGCCCCATCATACATGAAGTGGATGGCGTGCCTCCCCTCCGAGCGGCAGGCGCGGGTGATCGCGCCCCATTCCCGGGTCATGAAGACGTCGCCGGAGTAGACCGCCTCAACCTCCTCCTCTGAAGCTTGACCGCAGCAGCCGTCGTGTTGCAGCCACAACTCAAACGGCCTCTCGGCAGTATCTCCCCTGCGAAGGACCACGGGAGCCGAATCCATGTGTGAGGCAGCATTGCCGCCCACACCACGAACTCGCGGGCTGTGCCGCTGGCATGTGCCTGCGGGTGAGGTGGTCGTGTGGACGCCTCTTGCCCTTCCCCCTGGCTTCGTCCATCGCGGCCCCGCGGCTGCTCCCAAGGTCGAAGCCCTGTGTGCGAATGCTTGCGCCGATGGGGAAACCCGGCGGAGCACATTCGCACCAGGTTTGGGTAGCTGTGGGCGAAGGGGAGGTCCTACGTGGGCGGCCGCATCTCTTCTTCGGTGAGAGCATGTTCGGCCCCTCCCCCGTGGCCTTACCTTTTTCGGCGGCCTAGAACCTCCTCACTGGAGCCATGGATGCTCTGGCGAGACGGCGGTGCGGCGGAGAAGAAGAAGGAGCGAGCAGCAAGAAGATGAAGATGGGCTGGGGGCTCCGCGCCCCCCTTCCCCCATTTATAGCCGGAGGAAGGCTAACCGGCGGCATCTCATGTTCGAAGCCATGATGGCCCTGCTGCATGCGCCAGGCAGTTGTCAAGTCGGGCAGTTGTCGAGGCGGCATGAGGAAGTGGAGACACCCACGTCCCATCAAGCGCCACGCGTCAGCCTGGCCCGCAGGTGATTGGGGCCCGCGGCGCTTCACCCTTGCCCTTTGGCTTCGCCTCAAAGCCAAGTCCGACCGTGCCTTGGGCCCGGGGGCTACTGTCGGCGTTCTAGGAACCAGGGTACCCAGACTTGCCTGCCTGCAGCCCACGGCATGGCACCTTCGACGGCCTGGCATGGCCAACCTCCAAGATATCAAGACAAGACCCTCGCGAGGGGCCAAGTCTCGAGAGGCGGACGACGCCAAGACCTCCCAAGGGAGCGGCCTCCCCAGGCTTCCTCCTGAGGAGCGGAGATTTATATGCAGGTACCCAACCTCATGAGGTTGCGATGACGCAAGCCATAACGACCAAGGCCAGGCGGGCGCCAGCGGGCGCAGAGGAGGCAGTTTTCTCTTTGGTGCTAAGGAGGCAAGCGCAGGCGTGGGTTCCCGAGGAATCTGGCAAAGGTTTCCATTCCAGTGCAACAAGACCAAGACCGCCAGCACTGCAGAATGAATGTCATCGCCGAGCACACCGCTGCGTCACGACCAGAGGCTTTGCAGGCGAAGACCACCTTTCATCAGGATAAGATGTACTACTTGTCCCCTTTCAAATTGGCCACTGTGGGATCCCTTCCCGCCTATGTTTTGGGGGAAGAGGACCGAGGCCACTATAAGTATAGGTTAGCCACCACCATAGAGGAGGATCCGAACCGGGTCGACTCATTCCCTCACCCCCAAACCTCGGGAGGTGGTTCATCCCTTGTACTAGTTCATCCTCAGCCCTCGTGAGGCCAATCCACCACAAAGCAGGAGTAGGGTCTTACACCGCAAGGTGGCCCAAACCTGGGTAAACTGCCATGTTCATCTTCTTCCTTGTTCGTGTGAATCGAGCAAGGCCTTGGGGCGACGGGCTGGTTGGCTGGTTAGGTTGAGTTCTTCGCACACGCCCCAGAGTTCAAACCTTTCTCGGGTCTGCGGAGCCCTGAATCCGACAGCATCAACTTTAGCTTTATCCACCTCAATACCTCGTTTAGAAATTTTATGCCCCAAGACAATACCTTCATTAACCATAAAGTGACACTTCTCCCAATTCAATACAAGATTAGTTTGCTCACATCTCTGCAAAACTCAATCAAGGTTGCTCAAGAAATCATCAAAAGAAGTTCCATAAACGAAAAAATCATCCATGAAAACCTTAACAATCTTTTCACAAAAATCAGAGAATATAGCAGTCATAAATCTTTGGAAGGTAGCAGGTGCATTGCATAAACCAAAAGGCATACGTCTATAAGCATAGGTTCCAAAATGGCAAGTACATGTAGTTTTCTCTTGATTAGGTTGTGACATGGGTATTTGAGAAAAACCAGAATATCCATCCAGAAAACAAAAGTGTGTGTGCTTAGATAATCTTTCCAACATTTGATCAATAAAAGGCAAAGGGTAATGATCTTTTCTAGTTGCTTTATTTAGTTTTCTAAAATCAATTACCATTCTATAGCCAGTAACAATTCTTTGTGGAATAAGTTCATTTTTATCATTAGGAACAACAGTAATACCTCCCTTCTTGGGGACATAATGAACGGGACTTACCCATCTACTATCAGCTATGGGATAGATTATACCTGCTTCCAAAAGTTTTAATATTTCAGTTCTTACCACTTCTTTCGTCTTAGGATTCAAACGTCGTTGATGATCAACAACGGGTTTAGCATCAGGTTCCATATTAATCTTGTGCTGACAGAGAGTGGGACTAATGCTGTTAAGATCATCAAGAGTATATCCAATGGCAGCACGGTGCTTCTTCAGAATTTTCAATAATCTTTCTTCTTCATGTTCTAAAAGGTTAGCACTAATAATAACATGATATATCTTTTTCTCATCAAGATAAGCATATTTCAATGTGTCAGGCAATTGTTTTAATTCAAACAAAGGATCACCTTTGGGTGGAGGAGGACCTCCTATAGTTTCAATAGGCAAATTGTGTTTGAGCAGAGGTCATTGTTCAAAGAAAATATTATCTATTTCATTTCTTTCATGCACATGCATATCATTTTCATGGTCTAGCAAATATTGTTCTAGTGGATCAGTAGGGGGCACAGTAATAGAAGCAAGACCAATTATTTGATCCTTCCTAGGTAATTCTTTCTTATGTGGTTGTCTACTAAACTTGGAGAAATTAAACTCATGAGACTCATTACCAAAGCTAACACCGACAGTTTGTTTTTCACAATCTATTTTAGCATTCACGGTGTTCAAGAATGGTCTACCAAAGATAATGGGACAAAAATCATCTTGTGGGTAACCAAGAACTAGAAAATCAGTAGGGTATTTTCTTTTTTCCCACACAAGACTTCAACATCTCTAACAATCCCAAGTGGTGTGATGGTATCTCTATTAGTAAGTTTAATAGTAACATCTATGTCTTCTATTTCAGCGGGTGCTATGTCATTCATAATTTCTTGGTATAAGGTAAAAGGAATAGCACTCATGCTAGCACCTAAGTCACTTAACCATGATCACAATGATCTCCTATTTTAACTGAGACAACAGGCATGGCAACAACAGGTCAATGTTTATCTTTTTCATCGGGTTTGGCAATTCTAGCAGCATCATCGCAGAAGTAAATAACATGCCCATCAATATTTTCTACCAGGAGATCTTTAACCATAGCAACACTAGGTTCTACTTTAATTTGTTCAGCAGGTTTAGGTGCTCTAATATTACTTTTGCGAACCACAGTTGAAACCTTAGCATGTTCCTTTATCCTAACAGGGAAAGGTGGGTTTTCAATATAAGCAGTAGGCACAACTGGATCAACATTGTAAATAATAGTTTCATCTTTATCTTTGACCGGTTCTTTAATTTATTCTTTAATAGGGGGGTGATATTTAAACCACTTCTCCTTAGGGAGATCAACATGAGTAGCAAATGATTCACAAAAAGAGGCTACTATCTTAGTGTCAAGTCCATATTTAGTGCTAAACTTGTGAAAAGCATCGGTATTCAAAAAAGATTTAACACAATCAAATTCAAGCTTAATACATGACTCTTTACCTTCGTTGAGTTCCCAATCTTCAGAGTTGCATTTAATTCTTTCTAAAAATATCCCACCTGAATTCAATAGTCTTCTTCATAAAAGAACCAATACAAGAAGTATCGAGCATGGATCGATCATCATGAGAAAGCCGAGCATAAAAATTCTGAATAATAATTTTTCTGGAGAGCTCATGATTAGGGCATGAATATAACATTGACTTAAGCCTCCCCCAAGCTAGAGCGATACTTTCTCCTTCACAAGGCCACAAATTATATATATAATTCCGATCACGATGAACTAGATGCATAGGATAATTTTTTTGGTGAAATTCCAATTTCAATCGATTCCAGTTCCAAGATCCAATATCATCGCATAGCCTGTACCATATCAACGCTTTTCCCTTCAAAGATAAAGGAAAAACCATCTTCTTAGCTTCATCTCCGGATAAACCTACAAGCTTAAATAATCCACAAATTTCATCCACATATATCAAGCGCATATCAGGATGTTCAGTTCCATCTCCTGCATAAGGATTAGCTAGCAGTTGTTCTATCATACCCGAAGGAATTTCATAACCAATATTTTCAGTAGGTGCAGCAGGTTGAGAGGCAACTAATTGTGCTTTCGGTCGAGGTGAAGATACCCTGAACAAACCCCTCAAAGGATGGTTCTCCATAGTAACAAGTGACAATAAATTTCAGCACGTAGTAATAATTTTTCCTTACCAATTCCCACTTACCAGGAGCGCTTCACTCCCCGACAACGGCACCATAAAATAGTCTTGATGACCCACAAGTATAGGGGATCAATCGTAGTCCTTTCGATAAGTAAGAGTGTCGAACCCAACGAGGAGCAGAAGGAAATGACAAGTGGTTTTCAGCAAGGTATTTTCTGCAAGCACTGAAATAGTCGGTAACAAGTAGTTTGATAGCAAGATAATTTGTAACAGACAAGTAACAGTAATGGTAAATAAAGTGCAGCAAGGTAGCCCAATCCTTTTGTGGCAAAGGACAGGCCAAAACGGTCTCTTATGATAAGCAAAGCGTTCTTGAGGGTACACGGGAATTTCATCATGTCACTTTCATCATGTTGGTTTGATTCGTGTTCGCTACTTTGATAATTTGATATGTGGGTGGACCGGTGCTTAGGTGCTGTTCTTACTTGAACAAAGCTCCTACTTATGATTAACCCCCTCGCAAGCATCCGCAACTACGAGAAAAGTATTAAGATAAAATCTAACCAAAGCATTAAACTTTTGGATCCAAATCGGTCCCTTATGAAGTAGTGCATAAGCTAGGGTTTAAGCTTCTTTTAGTCTAGAAACCTATCATCTAATAACTAGTCCACAATGCATTCCCTTAGGCCCAAATATGGTGTAGTGCCATGTAGTCTACGTTCACATGACACCACTAAGGGAATCACAACATACATATCATCAAAATATCGAACACATATCAAATTCACATGATTACTTGCGACATGACTTCTCCCGTGACCTCAAGAACAAAATTAACTAATCACAAATAATAATCATGCTCAAGATTAGAGGGGTATTAAATAGAATAATGGATCTGAACATATAATCTTCCACCAAATAAACCATATAGTAATCAACACTATTAGTCACCCACAGGTACCAAGCTGAGGTTCCGATACAAAGATAGAACACAAGAGATGAACTAGGGTTTGAGAGGAGATGGTGCTGTTGAAGATGTTGATGGAGATTGCCCTCCAAAAGATGAGAGGGTTGTTGGTGATGACGATGGCTTCGATTTCCCCCTTCGGGAGGGAAGTTCCCCCGGCGGAATCGCTCCACCGGAGGGCAAAAGTGCTCCTGCCCAAGTTCCGCCTCGAGACGGCGGCACTTCGTCCCGAAAGTCCCCTCCTAATTTTTTCTAGGTCAAAATGACCTATATACCAGAAGATGGGCATCGGAGGTGGGCCGTGCTGGGCACAACCCACCAGGGAGCGCCTAGGGGGCCTGGCGCGCCTTGGTGTCTTGTGCTTACCAGGTGCCCCCCCTGGTAGTTATTTGCTCCAGTATTTTTTATATATTCTAAAATAATTCTCCGTAAATTTTCAGCTCATTTGGAGATGTGCAGAATAGGTAACTCTGACGTAGCTTTTTCAGGTCCAGAATTCCAGCTACCGGCATTCCCCCTCTTTGTGTAAACCTTGCATATTATGAGAGAAAAGGCACTAGAATTACTCCATAAAGCATTATTATGCATAAAAACATTATAAATAATAGTAGGAAAACATGAAGCAAAATGGACGTATCAATAAACTACAATCATTCACTAGTACCTCCCACATATTACCATCTTAATATCGCAAAACTATTGCAAGGAATCAAACTTATCGTATTGAGTGATCTACATGAAAGTTTTTATTATATCCTTCTAGAATACCTATCATATTAGGACCAATTTCATAACCCATGCATATTGCCATTACGCTGTATCAAAATCTCAAAATTAAATTAGTGAATCATGAGAGTGCAACTATTTCTTTAAAATATAACCACCGCCGTGATCTAAAAGATATAAGTGAAGCACTAAAGCAATTGCCTAGCTCAAAAGATATAAGTGAAGCACAAACAGTATTCTAACAAATTAGAGTGTGTGTCCCTCTCAAAAGGTGTGTCCAGCAAAGATGATTGTGGCAAACTAAAAGGCAAACAAAGTAAAGACTCATATAATACACGATGCTCCAAGCGAAACTCATATCATGTGATGAATAAAAGTATAGCTCCAAGTAATTTACCGATGGTTGGTAGACAAAAGAGGGAATGCCTTCCGGGGAATCCCCAAGCTTAGACGCTTGGGTCTCGTTGAACATTACCTTGGGGTGATAATACGTCTCCAACGTATCTATAATTTTTGCTTGTTCCATGCTGTTATATTATCATTCTTGGATGTTTTACAATCATTTTATAGCAACTTTACATCATTTTTTGGGACTAACCTATTGACATAGTGCCCAGTGCCAGTTGCTATTTTTTGCTTGTTTTTTACTTCACAGAATATCAGTACCAAACGGAGTCCAAACACAGCGAACCTTTTTGGAGAATTGTTTTGGACCAGAAGACACAAGATGGGCCAAAGAAGTACCAGAGGGGAGGCTCGAGGTGGGCACAACCCACCAGGGCGCGCCCAGGAGCCCAGGCATGCCTTGGGGGGTTGTGCCCCCCTCGGTGGCCTCTCGCACCGCATCTTCACCCTATAAATACCCAAATATTCCAGAAACCCTAGGGGAGTCGACTAAACACAATTCCAGCCGCCGCAAGTTCCAGAACCACGAGATCCAATCTAGACACCATCACGGAGGGGTTCATCATCCTCATTGGTGCCTCTCCGATGATGCGTGGGTAGTTCATCATAGACCTATGGGTCCGTAGGCAGTAGCTAGATGGCTTCCTCTCTCTCTCTCTCTTTTGATTCTCAATACAATGGTATCTTGGAGATCTATTTGATGTAACTCTTTTTTGCGGTGTGTTTGTTGGGATCCGATGAACTTTGAGTTTATGATCAGATCTATATCCATGAATATTATTTGAGTCTTCTTTTGATCTCTTATATGCATAATTATCTATAGCCTCATATTTCTTCTTTGAATCTTTGGTTTAGTTAGGCCAACTGGATCGATTTTTCTTGCCATGGGAAGAGGTGCTTTGTGATGGGTTCGATCATGCGGTGTTCTTTCCCAGTGACAGAAGGGGCAACAAGACACGCATGTATCATTGCTATTAAGGATAACAAGATGGGGGCTATTCCTACATGAATAGATCTCGTCTACATCATGTCATCATTCTTATTGCATTACTCTATTTCTCGATGAACTTAATACACTAGATGCATGCTGGATAGTGGTCGATGTGTGGAGTAGTAGTAGTAGATGCAGGCAGGAGTCGGTCTACTAATCTTGGACGTGATGCCTATATATTGATCATTGCCTTGGATATCGTCATAATTATTCGATCTTCTATCAATTGCACAACAGTAATTTGTTTACCCATCGTGTGCTATTTTCTTGAGAGAAGCCACTAGTGAAATCTACGGCCCCCAGGTCTATTCTTTATCATATTTGCTTTGAGATCTATTTTTATTCGCTTTTATTTTCAGATCTATTATTCCAAAAACCCCAAAATACCTTGCTGCACTTTTTTGTTACTTATTTTATTTCATGTTTTATCGAGATCTATTTATCCAATCTACACAATTTTTATCCCGTCAACCCGACAATTTCTAGTGCCGTTACCCGTAGAGGGATTGACAACCCCTCATAAGAATCGGGTTGCAAGTATTTGTTCTTTGTGTGCAGGCACCACATACTGTTGCTTGGTTCTCCTACTGGATTGATACCATGGTTTCATAACAGAGAGAAATACCTACCGTAGCTGTGCTGCATCATCCCTTCCTCTTTGGGGAAATACCGACGTAGTTCAAGCGACATCAAAAGGAATTTCTGGCACCATTCCCGGGGAGACATCATCAACATCTATTAGGTTCCTAATCACAAATCTCATCTCCTTGCAATTTACATTATTTGCCATTTGCCTCTCCTTTTCATCTCCCCCACTTCACAAATTTTTTCCATTTTATTCGCCCTATTTTTCGTTCACCTTTTTCTCATCAGAACTATCTTTTTGTGTGTGATTTGTTTGCCTACTTTGTCTCTATGGCTAGCATGACTACTCCTCCTTTGTCACAAGATTTTGAAGTTTTATACTTCAAGCAAAAACAAGGAGAAAATTTGAAAGATGCTTGGTATAGGCTAATGGAATCTTATCGCAT
Source organism: Thinopyrum elongatum (assembly GCA_011799875.1). Classification (NCBI taxonomy): domain Eukaryota; kingdom Viridiplantae; phylum Streptophyta; class Magnoliopsida; order Poales; family Poaceae; genus Thinopyrum; species Thinopyrum elongatum. The sequence continues at coordinate 342,890,901 of CM022301.1, forward strand.
TTGCAATCTAAAAGGGGATGCAAAGATTTTGCGTCGAAATTTTTATATAGGATTAACTTTGCATCATAGACAACTTTTGGACTTTGCTGCTAAAGGGAACTTTATTGAGCTTGATGCTAATACCGCCTATGAGATCCTAGAGGGAATTTTGGGAATTCCACCAACCAAAAAGGGGCTCAAATTTTAGACAAGTTAAGTCATTTGCATAAACATTTGGTTGAGTTGCAAAAATATAACGAACCTCTTAAACATATCAGTGGGAACCTCAATCACATGAATACTTTGATTACTCTTTGCAATAAGCGTTTGGATATTTTAGATCTCAAGATGGCCTGTTTACCGGAAAATCTTGGGAAGCGTAAAGAGCCTCCCGGGTTTGAAAAGTACCTTACAAAAGTTGCAAAAACTAAAGATGACAATACTTGAATCTATGCATTATGCGTAGCTAGCGGCATAAAACGATAGCGCTTGTTGGGAGGCAACCCAATGAATAAAATTTATTTTTGCCTTTTTCTTTTTGTTCTTGAGTGTTTGCACAATTATGCCTCTATTATGATTGTGTTTTTTATGTTTTAATTAGTGTTTGTGCCAAGTAAAGCCTTTGGGATAGCTTTGGTGATAGTTGATTTGATCCTGTTGAAAAACAGAAACTTTTGCATCCAGTAAAAGAATTGTCTAAATTAACAGAAGCAATGAAAAACTCTGATTTTTTTACACAAGATTTATATACAAGTTGCCTCTGTTGTAATAAGTTTTTAGAAATTTTGGATTTTGAAAAGTAAGACAACAATTCGCATCTTTACAGACTGTTCTGTTTATGACAGATTCTGTTTTCTTTGCATTGTGTGCTTATTTTGATGAATCTATGGATTGTATCGGGGGGTATAAGCCATGGTAAAGTTAGAATACAGTAGATATAGTTCAATAACAAAATTTGAATGGGTTTTCTACAGTACTTAAAGTAAAGATTGGTTTTCTTATACTAACGGATCTCACGAAGGTTTTGTTAAGTTTTGTGTGATTGAAGTTTTCAAGTTTTGGGTGAGATCGCGATGGATGAAGGAATAAGGAGTGAAAATAGCCTAAGCTTGGTGATGCCCCATGGCACCCCAATTTAATATTCAAGGAGAACCAAGCAACTAAGCTTGGGGATGCCCAGGAAGGCATCCCCTCTTTCCTCTAACGACCATCGGTATTTTACTTGGAGCTATATTTTTATTCATCACATATCATGAGTTTTGCTTGGAGCGTCTTGTATTATATGAGTCTTTGCTTGTTTTGATTTTTAGTTTGTCAAAATTATCCTTGCTAGACACACCTATTTGAGAGAGCCAAAATTATGCTATGATTTGTTAGAATTGCTCTTTATGCTTCACTTAATTTTTTTGGAGCTATGGAATTGCTCTAGTGCTTCAATTATATCTTTTTGAGCACGGTGTGATTTAATATTTTTGAAGAAATATTCTCATGCTTCACTTAGATTTATTTGAGAGTTAGTAAATTTTTGAAGAAATTCTCTCATGCTTCACTTATATTATTTTGAGAGACGAAAAATTTTATGCTCATGTTCTTCACTTAGATTTGTTTGAGCTTGTCAAAAGCAATTGCAATATATGAAACTAGTCCCAAAGTGATAGATATTCAAGAGGGATATAATAAAAACTTTCATGAAGATCATTGGAAAAAATAAACATGATTCTTTGTAATAGTTTTGAGATATGATGATAGTGATATGTGAGTTATGTTGGTGAGTAATTATGGTCTAGTAAGAATATTGGTGTTAAGGTTTGTGATTCCCTATGCAAGCACGAAAGTCAATAGTTATGCAATGAAATTAAATCCTACTTGTGGTGCATTATTCGATTTTAGTTATTCTTAATGCTCTCTTGTGTGATTTTTTGTTTCTTGGTTGGTAGCTTCTCAATCTTTTTGCTAGCCTCCACTTGTACTAAGTAGAAATACTACTTGTGCATCCAAAATCTTTAAACCCAGTTTTGACACATGAGTCCACCATACCTACCTATATGCGGTATTTCCATGCCGTTCTAAGCAAATTTGTATGTGCCATCTCTAATTTTCAAAATAATTTTTCTTTTTGTGTGCCCGTAGCGGCAGGGGGTGGCCAATATTTTCCATGCTAGATGTGTTATTCTCAAGATGAGTGTTTAATCACTTGTCATTGCACGAGAGTGTGGCGGTCTTAGGGATGCCCAGTCCCGAAATGAAAAAGAAATTTACTTTATGTTGTCATATAATAAATTCCTTGGAAAGTGTTGGTATGGACGGTACCCGTGGATACGCATAGCCGTGGAATGTGAAAGAATGGTGGAAAAAGGAATAAACTTTATTTTCCGTTTGGGAACCGCCTATGATATATCTAGCATGTAAAGTGTTGGGAATTACTCGGTTGTTTTTGTTGACAGGAAAAGTATGCCTCTCAAAAAAATTTATCTCTCAATTTAAGCTTTGAGCTCTGGCACCTCTACAAATCCCTACTTCCCTCTGCGAAGGGCCTATCTATTTACTTTATGCAATTTTTATTTTTATTTGAGTCTTCATCTTCTCTTATAAAGCACCAATAAAGGGGCACTATGATCATAATAGATAATTGGATGTAGCTAATATGCGAGTGTGTTTCATGAATGGATCAATGATTGAGCATGATGGGCTAGGGATAATTTTCTTTAGTGTTGATATTCTGAAAGACATGGTTGCTTGTCGATATGCTTGAGTATTGAAATCTTCATGTCAAAACTAGACTATTGCTTTGAACCATATAAAAGTCCAAATGTCCATGCTACAAAAGAAAAGAATATGTGATGAACATGTTAGGCAGCATTACACATCAAAAATTCTGTTTTTATCATTTACCTACTCGAGGACGAGTAGGAATTAAGCTTGGGGATGCTGATACGTCTCCCACGTATCGATAATTTTTACTTGTTCCATGCTGTTATATTATCATTCTTGGATGTTTTACAATCATTTTATAGCAACTTTATATCATTTTTTTGGACTAACCTATTGACATAGTGCCTAGTGCCATTTGCTATTTTTTGCTTGTTTTTTTACTTCCCAGAATATCAGTACCAAACGGACTCCAAACGCAGCGAAACTTTTTGGAGAATTTTTTTGGACCAGAAGACACAAGATGGGCAAAGAAGTACTAGAGGGGAGGCTCGAGGTGGGCACAACCCACCAGGGCGCGCCCTGGGGGATTGTGCCCCCTCGGTGGCCTCCCGCACCACCTCTTCACCCTATAAATACCCAAATATTCCAGAAACCCTAGGGGAGTCGACGAAACACAATTCCAGCTGCCGCAAGTTCCAGAACACGAGATCCATTCTAGACACCATCACGGAGGGGTTCATTATCCTCATTGGTGCCTCTCCGATGATGCATGAGTAGTTCATCATAGACCTACGGGTTCGTAGGCAGTAGCTAGATGATTTCCTCTCTCTCTCTTTTGATTCTCAATACAATGGTCTCTTGGAGACCTATTTGATGTAACTCTTTTTTGCGGTGTGTTTGTTGGGATCCGATGAACTTTGAGTTTATGATCAGATCTATATCCATGGATATTATTTGAGTCTTCTTTTGATCTCTTATATGCATGATTATCTATAGCCTCGTATTTCTTCTTCGAATCTTTGGTTTAGTTAGGCCAACTAGATCGATTTTTCTTGCCATGGGAAGAGGTGCTTTGTGATGGGTTCGATCGTGCTGTGTTCTTTCCCAGTGACAGAAGGGGCAGCAAGACATGCATGTATCATTGCTATTAAGGATAACAAGATGGGGGCTATTCCTACATGAATAGACCTCATCTACATCATGTCATCGTTCTTATTGCATTACTCCGTTTCTCCATAATCTTAATACACTAGATGCCTGCTGGATAGCGGTCGATGTGTGGAGTAATAGTAGTAGATGCAGGCAGGAGTCGGTCTACTAATCTTGGACGTGATGCCTATATATTGATCATTGCCTTGGATATCATCATAATTATTCGATCTTCTATCAATTGCCCAACAGTAATTTGTTTACCCACCGTGTGCTATTTTCTTGAGAGAAGCCACTAGTGAAATCTACGGCCCCCGGGTCTATTATTTATCATATTTTCTTTGAGATCTATTTTTATTCGCTCTTATTTTCAGATCTATTATTCCAAAAATCCAAAAATACCTTGCTGCATTTTTTTGTTACTTATTTTATTTCGCATTTTATCGAGATCTATTTATCCAATCTACACATTTTTTATCCCGTTAACTTGACAATTTCTGGCGCCGTTACCCGTAGAGGGATTGACAAACCCTCATAAGCGTTGGGTTGCAAGTATTTGTTCTTTGTGTGCAGGTACCATTTACATAGTGTTGCTTGGTTCTCCTACTGTATTGATACCTTGGTTTCATAACTGAGGGAAATTGTAAGTGCATCAAGTGCCCCTTAGTGATTTTGGTGTATTGAAGACTTATAGGTTAAGGGACAAATGTGTTTGTGAGTGTACATAGGTTCTATAAGTCTATGAGGAGTTTGATATTTACGATGAAAGTTGACCCCTAAAAATGAATGTCTTCGTCTGAAGACTTTGGTTTTCTTGAAGACTTTGAAAATGAGGAAATTGGTGTGACCTTGAAGAATTTGACATTGATGCGAGGATTATGAAGCATGAAGACTTTTGTTTTCGTAGTTTCATTTTCTCTTTCTTGAGTCATAGGAAACACCGAACTGTTAAAGGGGGTCGAGGTAATACTAAGGAAAGTTTCCAAGTGATGCTCATCTCAAATCCCACACATACCCAATCCTTTCGAGTGAAGCCATTGGAAATCTCATACAGTTCAGTCAATTTCTTCAGTAATAGAGACGAAGATCTTCTGTTCTCTAAGGAATTTGTTCTGACTGAGGAGTTAGGAATTCGCCAGTGCGGATTGCCTAAAAGTGAGGAACATGATAGCCCTGAGGAATTTGAGAGTTCAAATTTTCGACCGTTGCTGTGCTATGTGCCAGCTGTCCCAAATATCTTATCCACCTAACGGTCATATCATTGAAGGACATTTATGACTTATCATGTCGGGCTGCTCCCTGGCTATAAATAGCCGCCCCCTACAACCACTAGCTGGTTGGCTGCTCCGAGAGAAACTGACACTTGTCATTTAGAGCATCCCATCCTCCGAGGACTTTGAGAGAAAATCATCAGTGAGGAAAAACCCAAAAACCCAAACACCTACAACCCAAAGTGATTGAGCATCACTGAAGAGATTGTTCCTGTGTGGAACCGACGCTTGTTACCTTTGAAGACTGTGCATCTTCCAGACGGTTAGGCGTCAAGGTCTAGAGCATCCAAGAGGAATTGTGGATCGCCGAGTGACCTAGTCTGTGAAGGTTTGGAAGTCACCTTGAAGACTTACCACGAGTGATTGGGCGAGGTCTGTGTGACCTTAGCTCAAGGAGAATACGGTGACGACTGTGTGTCCGGGACTGTGTGTCCTTTGGTTTAAATACCTAGCCGCTCCAACCAGACATACAACTGTCATAGCAGTTGGAACTAGTCTACCAAATCATTGTCTTCACCGAGCTACTAGTTGTATTTCCTCAACCCTTTCATTTCCTCATTCATGTGTTGATGAAATAGAATGTTACTGTTCGAAGACTTTGACTAAAGACTTTCTCAATTTCCTCAATCCTATTTCTTGAGTCATCTTGTCTTCTGCCTGCTTATCCTGTTTACACGCTTCTTGCACTCAGTGTATGTTTCATTTCATCATGATGACTATGTTACTGTCTTGTTATGCATGCACCTGAGTACTTATTCCGCTGCTTGTAGTTCGCCTCTTAAGAAATTCCTCAAGTAGTATTTCCACAGTGATGAATTCATAAAAATTGCCTATTCACCCCCCCTCTAGTCGATATAACGCACTTTCAATTGGTATCAAAGCAAGGTACTCCCTTGTTCTGTGTGATTTTGGTTTAACCACCTGGAGTTTTAGTTATGTCGACTACAGGCATGATCAAGGTCTCGGCTGGGTGTCCTACCTTCGATGGGATGGACTACCCCTACTGGAAGAACAAGATGCGCATGCATCTTGAGGCAATTGACAACGATCTCTGCTACGTTGTGGAAAATGGCGTTCCCTCTGTCACTCCTTCCGTGAACGCTGCTGATGTGAAGAGATTCAAGCAACTCGACTGTCAAGCGAAGAATATCATATGTGGCCATCTGAGGAAAGGACAGTACGGCAGAGTGAGTGCTTTGGAGTCTGCAAAGCTTATCTGGGACAGGTTGTCCAAGGTCAACGAAGGAATCTCGACTCAACGTGATTCTCGAGTTGACGTTCTTCACAATCTCTTCAACCGCTTCAAAAGACTCGACAATGAAAATGTTCAGCAAACCTTTGATCGCCTCACTGACATCTCAAATGAGCTTCAAGCACTTGGTGCCACTGACATCACCGACCATGAGGTGGTGAAGAAATTGCTGAGGTCACTTGATTCCTCATTCGATACACTGGCACTGATGATTCAAGAACGTGGAGACTACAAGTCACTAGATCCTGCTGATATCCTTGAGAGGCTGAACACTCATGAATTTCAACAAGCTGAGAAGAGAGATCTCTACGGGCCAAGCTATAGAAGATCACGCGCACTGAAGACCAAGGCAGTTTCCTCATCTGAAGGAGAAGATTCTGATAGCAGCCTTGGTGACCCTGAAGAACTAAGCCAGGAGCTAGCAATGCTCGTGAGGAAATTCCAGAAGTTCTCTAGGCGTGGTCGCTTTGGAAAATCTTCAAGAGGTGATGACATGAGATCAGATTCCTCATCCCGCGATTACAAGAAAAGGATTGCCACAAATGCAAGAAAACTAGTCACTACATAACTGATTGTCCTCTGTGGGCGAAGAAATCAAAGAAGGAGAAATACAAAGATGATAGCTCAGACGAATCAAAGAAAAAGAAGAAATCTTCAAAGTCCTCATCATCAAAATCTTCAAAGACTTCATCTCACAAGAAGAGCAGCTCCAAAAAGGCTCGGGCATTCATTGGCAAGGAAATGGACTCTGAAGCTGAACCTGAGGAAAATGAGGAAGAGGAGGCATCTGAGGAGTCAGACTCTGGTGTGGCGAGCCTAGCTCTCGCTACTGCTTTCATCAGCAAGTCCATCTTCAACACTGAGGAAAATGGCTTCCCAAACACTGCTGACGAAGGAGACGATGACTACGCTCCCACCTATTGCTTCATGGCAAAAGGTGCCAATGTACTCAAATATCCCTCCTCTGAATCAAGTGAGGATGAATCTAATGAAAACCTCAAACCGAGCTATTCCAAACTTGCTAATATTGCCATAAAACAACAAAAGGCTTTGGAAAAGGTTCAAAATCTGCTAGACAAAAGCGATGACCTGTTGGGTGAGGAAATGAATCAAACTCAAACTCTTACTGCTAATCTTCAACGACTACAGTCTAAGTTTGATAACCTTCAAGGTCGTCATGAAACAATCTTAGCCGATCATGAGAAGCTTTCTTATGAATTTCTTCAAAGAAAGCAAGATCTTGAGAAACTAAGGGTGAGTCATGATGATCTTCAGAAGGAAAATGATTCATTACTTGCTCAACAGATCAATTCCGCTCAGGAAGAATTTGTTCCAGCATGTTTGAAACGCATTGAACGTGAATCTGCTAATTCTTCTTCTGAAAGTTCAAATGCTTCTGTTGCTGCAAATTCTTCAACTATCTCTGTGGTCACAAATTCCTCATCTCAGGATACCACAAGTATCACTGACGAAAATGCAGGGTTGAAGGAATTGTATGTGGCAGGCATGTGCAAAAGCCTCAAAGGGCATCAGGCTCTTTGTGATGTGCTTAAGAAGCAGATCCTCAATAGGAATTCTAGGAAAGAGGGTATTGCATTTGAGAGGAAACTCAATGCTGATGGGTCCTCCTGGAAACCAGAGCAGTACCCCAAAACCACATGGGTAGCTGCAAAAGGACCTCCCGTAGATCCATACACTTTATTTGGCTTTACATGTGAATCTTCATATTCAACTGATGAGTCATTTGACTCCAACTATAAACTGTTCAAAAATCAGAATGGTGAAGTATTTGCTAGATATGTTGGAACTAACTGCAGGAACGGTCCAGCTATGAAGAAAATCTGGGTTCCCAAAAGGTGCCTTGAAAGGCTTCAGGTGAATGTCCTCATGACACCACCTGTGAAGAATAGGAACCCCAGATCAAATTCCTCATATGGATGAAAGTCTTCATATGGATCCAATTCCTCAAGTGGATCAAATTCCTCACGCGGAACCAAATACTCATATGAACATCATCGTGCTAATGCATCTGTTTCGCAGGGAAACTCTAAGAGTCATGAATATGTGCATTATTCTTTAAATCATTAAGTTCATATGTCCTCAAAGAATTTCTCTGCTTATTCATATGCTTACTCTAACCCCGCTTCTGTGAAACGAAGTGCACTGGCTTCAATGCCACCTTTCTCTTATGGAGCTCGCAGAATGATGAACTCTTTGCCACCCCTCCAGATGTGGGTGGTGAAGAAAAAGAATTAATCTCTTATCTAGGGTCAGGTCTCCAGACGAACTTGAATGTCTAAAGAATTTGCTGGAGACCTGAATATGCTTGAAAGGATGCAAGCTAATCACGAAGAAATGAATTACTCATTTCTCACGTCCTCATACTGCTATATATGTTGCATTAATTTGATGAAATTCTATCTGATGAATCTAATGTCATATTCTTCACTCTGAAGTATATGAGTTCGTAAGATGCACTAATTCATCTGCAGGATGAAATACCCAAAGCTACTGAGTGTGTCCTCGACAGTGGATGTACAAATCACATGACCGGTGACAAGAGCCTACTGATGGACTCTGCTCTATCTCCATCGCATCTGAAGCATATCACCTACGCTGACAAAGGCAAAAGCAAGGTATTGGGTCTAGGTAGGGTTGCAATCTCAAAGGATCGACACATGGACAAAGTCATGCTTGTCGAGTCCCTCGGATTCAACCTCATGTCTGTCTCAATGCTTTGTGATCTTGATATGGTTGTTGTCTTTGGCAAATATCGCTGCTTAGTGCTCATGGAATCTGACAATTCCAAAGTCTTCGAAGGCTTTAGGAGAGGAGACTTGTATATTGTTGATTTCTCAGCAGGACCACAGCCTGCCACATGTCTACATGCAAAAGCTTCAGAAGGTTGGCTATGGCATCGTCGACTCGGTCATGCTGGCATGAGGAACTTGCACTTGCTTGTGAAGAAGAAGCATGTCATTGGTATTAAGGGTGTCAAATTCCTCAAAGATCATCTTTGTGGGGCTTGTGAGGCTGGAAAGATGACTAGAGCCAAGCACCCATCAAAGACTATCATGACTACCACTCGTCCTTTTGAATTGCTTCATATGGACCTCTTTGGCCCTACTCATTATGCCACACTAACAAATGCAGCATCTCTTTATGGCTTTGTTATTATTGATGATTATTCTCGTTACACATGGGTGCATATCATTATGTACAAAACTGAAGTGTAGGAAGTCTTCAGACGATTTTCCTCAAGGGCCTCGATGAATTTCGGTGTGAAGATCAAGCATATCAGGAGTGACAATGGGACCGAGTTCAAGAATACTGGTCTTGATGACTATCTTGATGAACTTGGTATTACTCATGAGTTATCTGCCCCATACACTCCTCAGCAGAATGGAATAGTGGAGCGCAAGAATAGGACTCTTGTGGAGATGACTCGCACTGTGCTTGATGAATACAAGATGCCTCACCATTTCTGGCCTCAGGCTATTGATACTGCATGCCACATCATCAACAGGGTATATCTTCAGAAATTCTTCAAGAAGATCTCATATGAACTCCTCACTGACAAGAAACCCAATGTGAGCTATTTCAAAGTCTTCGGTGCTAAATGCTGGATTAGAGATCCTCATCACAACTCAAAATTTGCACCGAAAGCACATGAGGGTTTTATGCTTGGTTACGGAAAGGACTCGCACACCTACAGAGTCTTCAACACCTATCACAACAAGGTTGTTGAAACTATAGATGTGTGGTTCGGTGAAAGTAATGGCTCGCAAAGAGAGCACCTACCTCCTGTGCTAGATGAAATGTCTCCTGAGGAATCCATCAAGTTAAAGGCTAAAAAGGATGTCATACCCACTGAAGAACCTGCTGAAGAAATGATTCCAGGTCGTGAAGAAAATCATGCTAGTGCATCTAAAGAAAATGGATCTGAAGAAAATGCTGAGCCCAATCAAAGTCATCAATCTGCTCATCCTCGCGTTGCAAATGAAGTGCAAATTGAGAGAATCATCGACGACATCAACGCACCAAGTTCTCTCACACGCTCAAAAGCTTCACATTTGTCTAACTTTTGTGGGCACTTCGCTTTTGTCTCTATCACAGAGCCCACCAAAGTTGATGAGGCATTTCTGGAGCCTGAGTGGATTCAAGCTATGCAAGAGGAATTACATTAATTCGAGCTCAACAACATGTGGGAACTTGTCAAGCGACCAGACCCACGCAAGCACAATATCATCGGTACCAAATGGATCTACCGCAACAAGCAAGACGAGAATGCCCTAGTGGTGAGGAACAAGGCTCGACTTGTAGCTCAGGGCTACACACAGGTTGAAGGAATTGATTTCGATGAAACTTTTGCACCTGTTGCTACACTTGAGGCTATTCGCATATTCCTTGCTTATGCTAACCATCATAATATCATCTTATATCAAATGGATGTGAAAAGTGCATTCCTCAATGGTAAGCTTGAGGAAGAAGTATATGTTGCTCAACCCCTAGGTTTTGAAGATCCTAAACATCCTGACAAAGTCTTCAGACTCAACAAGGCCCTCTATGGCCTCAAGCAGGCCCCTCGGGCGTGGTATGATACATCGAAGGAATTCCTCATGAAGAAAGGCTTCAAACCCGGTTCACTTGACGCAACTCTTTTCACCAAAACATATGATGATGAATTATTCATGTGCCAAATATATGTTGATGACATTATCTTTGGTTGTACTAACCAATGTTACAGTGACAAATTTGCCTATATGATGAGTGAGGAATATCAAATGTCTATGATGGGAGAATTGAAATTCTTCTTAGGTCTTCAAATTCGTCAACAACGCAATGTCATCTTCATTTCTCAAGAGAAATACCTCAAGGATGTGCTGAGGAAATTCGGCATGCAAGATTGCAAAGGCGTCAAAATCCCAATGCCCACAAATGGCCATCTATGCACCGATGAAAATGGTATAGACTTCGATCAAAAGGTATACCGCTCCATGATTGACTCTTTATTGTACCTATGCGCATCTACGCCAGATATTATGCTTAGTGTTTGCATGTGTGCCTGTTTTAAAGCTACACCGAAGGAATCACACCATAAGGCTGTGAAACATATTCTTCGATATCTAGCTCACACTCCAACACTTGGATTATGGTATCCCAAGGGCTCGGCTTTTGATCTCATTGGATATTCTGACTCTGACTATGCTGGTGATCGAGTGGATCGCAAGTCAACATCAGGCACATGCCATTTCCTCGGACGATCCTTAGTATGTTGGTCCTCGAAGAAGCAGAACTGCATATCACTCTCTACTGCTGAAGCCGAGTACATTGCTGCTGGTTCTTGCTGTGCTCAATTGTTGTGGATGAAGCTAACCCTCAAGGACTATGACATCAATGTGAAGAACGTACCTCTCTACTGCGACAATGAGAGTGCCATCAAGATTGCTCATAACCCAGTTCAGCACTCGAAGACTAAGCACATCCAGATTCGTCATCATTTTCTTTGAGATCATGTGTTGAAGGGCGACATCTCCATCGACCACGTGAAGACTGAAGAACAGCTGGCAGATATCTTCACAAAGCCCTTGGATGAGAAGAGATTTAGCAAGTTGCGGTGTGAGCTAAATATCTTAGAATCTTAGAATATTCTTTGAAAGGACACACATCCTAACACTTATGCAAAATTGATGACTTAAATGTGCAACACACGAAGTAACGTTTTTCTTCAATCAATGAAGACTTACCCTCTAAGTGTGAAGAAATTAATGAAGAATTTGATTCTCAGAGCCCTACGACAATTGTACGCGGTGTCTGAAAGCATCATTCTTACACTGTGGGTCACGCCACCAACAAAAGTTGAAAATCTTCAAATTTGAGTTTTTCTTCATTTTTGCAAATTCTTCAATTTTTTCAAATTCCTCAACTTTGCAATTTCCTCAAACTTCTCAATTGGTGTTCTTCATTGACTATATATATATATATATATACACTTGAGTTTTTCAATGTCCTCAATAGCATTCACTTATTGCTAATTCTTCAAGTTGATTTTTCTTCTAAGTGAATTTGATCGGACCCATTCCCCCTCAATGCTAAACTCAACCTAGTCTATTCACAAAATCTTCATGTGCGTTCTATTTGAAACCCATTCAAAGTCTTCACCGTGTCCTTGACAGCTGAAGAATTTATGAACGAAACTTTAAAAATTTCCTTTCAAATTTTTGGTTGTTGCCGCTCAAACCGTTCCGCATCCCATGATGGATTAAACAACTCACCCACGACTGCCAACGATCTCCACCTCTCTGTACGTGGGTGACACATGTTGTTAGAATAGTAAGGGTCAGGGGCATGTTCGTCCAAAATCTTCAGACGAGCAGTTTTTCACTGCGGCTATTTATACCCCTTCCCTTCCTCAGACTTCATTCACTCCGCTCGACCTCAATCTCGCTCAAGCTCTTAGACCTACCGCTGCCGCTACACTCCATCGTCGCTGGTGAGGAAGAGCTTCACTGCCTCGACCTCATCACCATCGTACTTGCGCCGGCTGCGGATATCTTCACTCCGCCGCCGTCGTAGCTTTCTCTCGCCGCCAAGTTAGGGCATGGGAGATCTGAACGGACGAACTTCTCCAACTCCACTCCCAGTTCATTGTGTTCTTCATCAAGGGTAATTAAAATTTGATTTTACTGTCCTACTTTGATTCTTATGTTTTCCACAAAATCTTGAAAAGGTGTTTATTCTTCAACTTCCCACTCCTTAAACACCCGAATGCTTCTGTTCCTTGATTTGTTTCTCTAAGCTCTATTTTTCTTCAAGATTCCTCAATTGTGTGGATTTTCTAATCTATACAACTCTGGAACCTAAGTCAAGAACGCTTAGTGAAATTCCTCAAGACACCTATGGTCAAATTCCTCAAACTTGATACTTTTTGAAAATTTCTGAGAACACATATGACCTCTCCAAATTCTTCGCACCTATACTCTGTTCACAGGTACAAAATGTCTGCTACTGAATCACTAGGTTCTCATCAACTTAACTCATTTGCAGCATTCCTCGAAGAAAATTTGCATACTTCCTCAGAAACATCCAAAGTTCAAAGTCCTCAAGTGAGGAAAATGGCAGATGGGAAGAGACCTCAGAAAGGACGCAAGAGGCCTGAGACAAACACAGCGTTTGAAATCGCTGAGGATATTTATGACGAATACTGTACACCCGATGAAGAAACTCATGGGAAGGAAAACAAGAATCAGCGCAAAGTGCGCATTCAGAGAATTGAGAGGAGATGGGCAAAGGAATGGAGGGAATATCGCTATGTTACTCCCAAGTACATGAAGAAATTCGTCGTAAATCCTCCATGTCCAAGACCTCCATTGGCTGATGGCCAAGTAGCTGATCCCACCAGCGTCAGACGTGGTGAGGAATTTCCAAAGGAATGGGCCATGCGCCAAGCCAAACTAGCTAAAGTTGCTAAAGAAGCAGTGAAGAAATTTAATGAGGATTCTCATGCTGCTGCTTCTGCTACGGCCTCGTCTAGTGCAACTGCACCAAAGAACGCCATGCTGAAGAAGTCTGCTGTGAAGAAATCTTAAAGCTCAATGCCCTCATGGCCTAGTTCTTCAATGGCAAAGTCCTCAGGACAAAATCCTCAAGCAACTTCTTCAAGGGTTGTGCCAATCCCCTCAGTTGCTTCAAAATCTTCAACTGCTGCCACAAAGTCCTCAACACCTATGCACCTTGCAACGTGTCAACGGACTGCAGGCTTTTCTATTGCTTCAGGAGCATCTGCAAGTTCCTCAGCTCCACCACAGTCCTCAACAGGTCCAACCTTGCTGAAGGTCAAAGTCACTGCTGGACGTGGAATGAGGCCAAGTCCTCATAAGAAGCAAGTTGCATTCCATGTTCTGTCTGATGACGATGATGAAGCTAATGATGATGAACTTGCTGAAATCATTAGAGACAAGCAAGAAAGGGCCGCTAGAGACAGGGGAAGCTCTGTGCCTCTCATGCTGGATCCAAAGAAGATCCTCAACGTCATTGACATCTGGCACAAAGATCCCAACACTCCTTTGCCTGGCCTGAACCCGACTCCTGGTCAAAGTCACATGCTGTCTGCCTTCATAAGCGAAGAAAATGGAAGTTTGAGAAGGCCAGACAAGTCAAGAAGGCCCAGTACAAAAGGGAGCGATTTCTGAAGAACAACATTCTGAATATGTCTCCTGAAGAACTTGTTAATATGCAAAAAGAAATCAAGGGCCTCAGTGATGAATTTGACACATAGCATGCAGACTGGCTCGGTGCCAAGGTCAGATTCGTAAATCTCTCCAAGACCCTCAAGCTTAGTGTTGCAGCTCCATCGCAACAAGAAATTCCTCAAGCTGAAGCATCTACTCAGCAAACTGAAGAAACTGAACCAACTTCATCTGCTCCTACTGCCAAATCTTTAAAGATGAAGAAAATCAATCTTCCTTCTGCATCAGAAGTGAAGAAAACAAAAGCTGCGGAGAAAGAAGCCGCAAGGAAGAGGAAAGCATCAACCTCTACAGAGTCCTCAGCTCCCAAGAAAGTGAGGACTTTGATAAACTCTTTGACTGATCCAATTGATGATGTTCCAAAATCAATAGTGCCATCAAAGGAGCTCATTTCGTTTGGTGAAGAATATGTCATTCCAGATGACACCAATGAAGAAAATCCTTCTGCTGCTTCTTCAGAGTAGTTGGATGAAGAAATTGAAGTGGAAGATATCCCTTCCACCCCATTGGTATCATTGCCTATGCCTCAGTTCACTGCTGAAGAGGCGAGCATTGAAGAACTTGAAGAGGATGTGGATATTGGTTCAACAACTCCTGTCCTGAATGATGATTATTGGGAAAATCTTCACCCCAACTCACCATTGACCACACCTCTACATCAAATTCCTCAGTCCCCTGTGCAAGCTGAAGAAATTCAAACGGGCTCTGAAGGATGTCAAACTTCTCTTCTTTCCATACCTGAAGAAATTCCAGCTGTGACAGCTGAAGAAATGGAGACTCAGACTGCTGCTGAAGAAAATGAAGCTTCAATTCCTCAGTCAGCAGCTCCAGAGCTTATGACACAAGAGGTTGTGAGACCATCAACTGCAAATCTTCAGCCCAAGCAGCAAAATCCTCAAGCAAAGCGGCCAAAGTTTAAGGCTGCTGAATTCTTTGATGAGCATCATTTCTTCACTGATGTCAATCCATATGACTCAGCAAGACTTCGGTGCAAGAGGTTTTGGACAGCTAGCCAGATGAATTTTTATGCAGCTATTCTGTTTGACAAGGACAAGGTATTTCAGCACCGTCAAATTCCTCATGTGGACATGGAGTCCATTCCTTGCTTCCAACCTATCTTGAGTGTTCTTCACGAAGTTGGGCTCCTGAATTTCTGTGCTGACATCTGCGATTGGAATGAAGAGCTAATTCTTCAATTCTATGCTACTCTGCACCTCACTGGAAATGTGGCTGATGTCAATTCATGGGTGCTAGACTGGATGACAGAAAACACTCACAACAAAGCTCCGGCCTCTGAATTGCTTCATGCCGTTCCAGTCAGTCCTCCTGCTGAAGGCGCAAGGCTGATCTATGAAGAATCTGAACTTCCAAATCATCTGATGCAGGTGCTCATGAAGCCTTTGCGGCCTAGATAAGCCACTAGAACCACCTTCCTAGTGAAGGACTTGCTCTATGTGCCAAGAACCGTATATTGTATCCTCACCAAAACCCTCGGTCCAATCAAAGGCCACAACTCAGAAGAAGAAGAAGTTGTTGGCATCATGAAGAATCTGCTGTTCAACATCATTCATGGGATTCCCATTAATTATCACGATTTCTTCATGAGGACTTTGGCTAATGTTGCTCTGTCGCCATTTGAATTGAAGCCTTATGCTCCCTGGATAATGAAATTCATCATAACCAGGTCTTCAATTCACTACAAGGCAGATTTTCAGAATCACCTCAGCTTTCGGCCTCCCATTGAAGTCCTCAAAAGGACTATTTCTTTGGCTGATGAAAAAGGCAAAGCTGCTGTTATTGATGAAGGCACTCGTCCATTGGATGGTCAGTTTCGCAAAGCTGCATCTTACTCCACCAATGATGACTCTGCAACTCAAGACTCTGCCGCAAAAGACTCAAAGTAAAATCCTCAAGCCACTGCTCCACGAGTGATGACCAATCGCGAGCTTCTTCTAAGTCTTCATCAGAAGGTCGATCGCAATCACAAGTGGGTCAAGCGACAATTTGGTTCAATTCTTCAGAATATGACTGTCACTCAGAATACTGTGAAGAAGAATCACTACTATGCGAATGAAATCTTCGATCGCACTTGGGCCATCCTTTCTCATCTCTACAGTGCTGAAGATCTCAAGAAGATGGACTTTCATAAGAACTTTGACTGGGCTCATCCTCCTTCGAAGAAATTCAAGAAGGTCAAAGTTCCTCAGTAGGTAACCAGTTCATTTTCTTCATCGCGTGAGACGGATGAAGCTAAGGATCTCGACGACACTATGGCAGGCCCTACTTCAACGAACGATCCCGACAACGCTGGCGCTCCTCCATCGACTTCATGATGATATTCTTCAGGGGCGTTAGTCCTCATTTTTCGTCCCTTTTGGTCATTTGATGACAAAGGGGGAGAAATTTGAGTTAGTCTTCAAGCGGGTCTTATATATGGGCTATTTTTCTTAAGTTACAACTCTCGCTCTTCTGAAGTGTTTGTTGGTTGAGTTGTAAACTTAAGTCCGATGGTGGTCTGATACTTTTGAACTACTTTCTGCATGCTTATTTCCTCAAGTACCTTAATGCACGCATGCTGAATTTCGTCAGACACCATATTTCATCATGCATTTCAAATTCTTCATATCATATGTTAAATGCGTGTATGAATTACAAGGTATAGGGGTGGATCTCCATGATATTACTCTACAATGTGCATTTGCAATCCAAAGCAAATTCCTCAATGTGCACATCTTCAGTGGGAGTTCTTCTATATCTTGCCAATCAAATTCCTCAATATCTGTATTTACACTTCAAATGATTATCCCCGTTGAAAACTTAACCTATTTGTCATCAATCACCAAAAAGGGGGAGATTGTAAGTGCATCTAGTGCCCCTTAGTGATTTTGGTGTATTGAAGACTTATAGGTTAAGGGACTAATGTGTTTGTGAGTGTACACAGGTTCTATAAGTCTATGAGGAGTTTGATATTTATGATGAAAGTCGACCCCTAAAAATGAATATCTTCATTTGAAGACTTTGGTTTTCTTGAAGACTTTGAAATGAGGAAATTGGTGTGACCTTGAAGACCTTGATGTTGATGCGAGGATTATGAAGCATGAAGACTTTTGTTTTCGTAATTTCATTTTCTCTTTCTTGAGTCTTACGACACACCGTACTGTTAAAGGGGGTCGAGGTAAAACTAAGGAAAAGTTTCCAAGTGATGCTCATCTCAAAGCCTACACCTACCCAATCCTTCGAGTGAAGCCTTTGGAAATCTCATACAGTTCAGTCAATTTCTTCAGTGACAGAGACGAAGATCTTCTGTTCTCTGAGGAATTTGTTCTGACTGAGGAGTTAGGAATTGGCCAGTGCGGATTGCCTACTAGTGAGGAACATGATAACCCTGAGGAATTTGAGAGCTCAATTTTCTGACCGTTGCTGTGCTACGCGCCAGCTGTCCCAAATATCTTATCCACCTAACGGTCATATCATTGAAGGGCATTTATGTCTTATCATGTCGGGCTGCTCCCCGGCTATAAATAGCCGCCCCCTACAACCACTAGCTGGTTGGCTGCTCCGAGAGAAACTGACACTTGTCATTTAGAGCATCCCATCCTCCGAGGACTTTGAGAGAAAATCATCAGTGAGGAAAAACCCAAACCCAACACCTAAAACCCAAAGTGATTGAGCATCACTGAAGAGATTGTTCCTGTGTGGAACCGATGCTTGTTACCTTTGAGGACTGTGCATCCTCCAGACGGTTAGGCGTCATGGTCTAGAGCACCCAAGAGGAATTGTGGATCGTCGAGTGACCAAATCTGTGAAGGTTTGGAAGTCACCTGTAAAGACTTACCACGAGTGATTGGGCGAGGTCTGTGGGACCTTAGCTCAAGGAGAATACAGTGAGGACTATGTGTCCTCAGGTTTAAATACCTAGCCGCTCCAACCAGACGTACAACTGTCATAGCAGTTGGAACTGGTCTAACAACTCATTGTCTTCACTGAGCTACTTGTTCTATTTCCTCAACCCTTTCATTTCCTCATTCATATATTGTTGAAATTGATCATTACTGTTTGAAGAATTTGACTAAAGACTTTCTCAATTTCCTCAATCCTAATTCTTCAGTCATCTAGTCTTTTGCCTGCTTATCCTGTTTATACGCTACCTGTGCTCTGTGCTTGTTTCATATCATCATGATGACTGTGTTACTGCCATGTTATGCTTGCACCTGAGTACTTATTCTGTTGCTTGTAGTTCGTCACTTAGCAAATTCCTCAAGTAGTATTTCCTCAGTGACGAATTTGTAAAAATCGCCTATTCACCCCCTCTAGTCGATATAACGCACTTTCAATTGGTATCAGAGCAAGGTACTCCCTTGTTCTGTGTGATTTTGGTTTAACCACCTGGAGTTTTAGTTATGTCAACTGCAGGCATAATCAAGGTCTCGGCTGGGTGTCCTACCTTTGATGGGATAGACTACCCCTACTGAAAGAATAAGATGCGCATGCATCTTGAGGCAATTGACAATGATCTCTGGTACGTTGTGGAAAATGGTGTTCCCTCTGTCACTCCTTCCGTGAACGCTGCTGATGTGAAGAGATTCAAGCAACTCGACTCTCAAGCGAAGAATATCATATGTGGCCATCTGAGCAAAGGACAGTACGGCAGAGTGAGTGCTTTGGAGTCTGCAAAGCTTATCTAGGACAGGCTATCCAAGGTCAACGAAGGAATCTCAACTCAACGTGATTCTCGAGTTGACGTTCTTCGTAATCTCTTCAACCGCTTCAAAAGACTCAACAATGAGAATGTCTAGCAACCTTTGATCGCCTCACTAACATTTCAAACGAGCTTCAAGCACTTGGTGCCACTGACATCACCGACCATGAAGTGGTGAAGAAATTGCTGAGGTCACTCGATTCTTCATTCGATACACTGGCACTAATGATTCAAGAACGTGGAGACTGCAAGTCACTAGATGCTGCTGATATCCTTGAGAGGCTGAACACTCATGAATTCCAACAAGCTAAGAAGAGAGATCTCTACGGGCCAAGCTATGGAAGATCACGTGCACTGAAGGCCAAGGCAGTTTCTTCATCTGAAGGAGAAGATTCTGATAGCAGCCTTGGTGACCCTGAAGAACTAAGCCAGGAGCTAGCAATGCTCATGAGGAAATTCCAGAAGTTCTCTGTGTGGTCGCTTTGTAAAATCTTCAAAAGTTGATGACATGAGATCAGATTCCTCATCCCGTTATTACACGAAGAGGACTTGCCACAAATGCAAGAAACCTGGTCACTGTATAACTGATTGTCCTCAGTGGGCAAAGGAATCAAAGAATAAGAAATACAAGGATGATAGTTCAGATGACTCAAAGAAGAAGAAGAAATCTTCAAAGTCCTCATCATCAAAATCTTCAAAGTCTTCATCTCACAAGAAGAGCAGTTCCAAGAAGGCTCGGGCATTCATTGGCAAGGAAATGGACTCTGAAGCTGAATCTGAGGAAAATGAGGAAGAGGAGGCATCTAAGGAGTCAGACTCTGGTGTGGCGAGCCTAGCCCTCGCTACTGCTTTCGTCAGCAAGTCCATCTTCAACACTGAGGAAAATAGCTTCCTCAACACTGCTGATGACAGCAACGATGACTATGCTCCCACCTATTGCTTCATGGCAAAAGGTGCCAAGGTACTCAAATATCCCTCCTCTAAATCAAGTGAGGATGAATCTGATGAAAATCTCAAACCCAGCTATTCCAAACTTGCTGATATTGCTGTTAAACAACAAAAGGCTTTGGAAAAGGTTCAAAATTTGCTAGACAAAAGTGATGATCTGCTGGGTGAGGAAATGGATCGAACTCAAACTCTGACTGACAATCTTCAGCGACTACAGTCTAAGTTTGATAACCTTCAAAGTCATCACGAAACTCTCTTAGACGATCATGAGAAGCTTTCTTATGAATTTATTCAAAGAAAGCAAGATCTTGAGATGCTAAGGGTGAGTCATGAAGATCTTCAGAAGGAAAATGATTCATTACTTGCTCAACAGATCAGTTCCGCTCAGGAAGAATTTATTCCACCATGTTTGAAATGCGTTGAATGTGAAACTGCTAATTCTTCACCTGAAAGTTCAAGTGCTTCTATTGCTGCAAATTCTTCAACTATCTCTGTGGTCACAAATTCCTCATCTCAGGATACCACTAGTATCACTGACGAAAATGCAGGGTTGAAGGAATTGTATGTGACAGGCATGTACAAAAGCCTCAAAGGGCATCAGACTCTTTGTGATGTGCTCAAAAAGCAGATCTTGAACAGGAACCCTAGGAAAGAGGGTATTGCCTTTGAGAGGAAACTCAATGCTGATGGAACCTACTTGAAACATGAGCAGTATCCCAAAACCTCATGGGTTGCTGTGAAGGGACCTCCCGTAGATCCATCCACTTTATCTGGCTTTACTTGTGAATCCTCATATTCATCTGATGAGTCATTTGACTCCAACTATAAATTGTTCAAAAATCAGAATGGTGAAGTATTTGCTAGATATGTTGGAACTAACTGCAGGAACGGTCCCCCTATGAAGAAAACCTGGGTTCCCAAAAGGTGCCTTGAAAGTCTTCAGGTGAATGTCATCATGACACCACCTGTGAAGAATAGGATCCCCAGATCAAATTATTCATATGGACCAAAGGCTTCAAATGTATCCAAGTCCTCATATGGACCAAATTCCTCATATGGATCAAATTCCTCACGTGGATCCAAATGCTCATATGAACATGATTGTGCTAACACTTCTGTTTTGCAGGGAAAATCTAAGAGCTATGAATATGTGCATTATTCTTCAAATCATTATGTTCATAAGTCCTCGAAGAATTTCTCTGCTTATTCATATGCCTACTCTAACCCCTCTTCTGTGAAACAAAGCGCATTGGCTTCAATGCCACCTTTCTCTTATGGAGCTCGCAGAATGATGAATTCTTTGCCACCCCTCCAGATGTGGGTGGTGAATAAAAAGAACTAATTTCTTATGCAGGGTCAGGTCTCCAGACGAACTTAATCGTCTGAACAATTTGTTGGAGACCTGAAAATGCTTGAAAGGACGCAAGCTAATTATGAAGAAATGATTCATTCATTTCTCCCGTCCTCATACTGCTATATATACATATGTTGCATTAACTGATGAAATTCTGTTTGATGAATTTGATGTCATATTCTTCACTCTGAAGTATATGAGTTCATAAGAAGCACTAATTCATCTAAAGGATGATTTACCCAAAGCTACTGAGTGGGTCCTCGACAGTGGATGTACAAATCACATGACCGATGACAAGAGCTTACTGATGGACACTCCTTTATCTCCATCACATTTGAAGCATATCACCTACGCTGACAAAGGCAAAAGCAAGGTATTGGGTCTAGGTAGGGTTGCAATCTCAAAGGATTGACACATGGACAAAGTCATGCTTGTCGAGTCCCTCGGATTCAACCTCATGTCTGTCTCAATGCTTTGTGATCATGATATGGTTGTTGTCTTTGGCAAATATCACTGCTTATTGCTCATGGAATCTGACAATTCCAAAGTCTTCGAAGGCTTTAGGAGAGGAGACTTGTATATTGTTGATTTCTCTGCAGGACCACAGCCTGCCACATGTCTACTTGCAAAAGCTTCAGAAGGCTAGCTATGGCATCGACAACTGGGTCATGCTGGCATGAGGAACTTACACATGCTTGTGAAGAAGAAGCACGCCATTGGCATTGAGGGTGTCAAATTCCTCAAAGATCATCTTTGTGGGGCTTGTGAGGCTGGAAAGATGACCAAAGCCAAGCACCCCTCGAAGACTATCAATGACTACCTCTCATCCTTTTGAATTGCTTCATATGGACCTCTTTGGCCCTACTCATTATGCCACACTAACAAATGCAGCATCTCTATATGGCTTTGTCATTGTTGATGATTATTCTCGTTACACTTGGGTGCATGTTATTACTTACAAAACTGAAGTGCAGGAAGTCTTCAGACGATTTTCCTCAAGGGCTTCGACGAATTTCGGTGTGAAAATCAAGCATATACGTAGTGACAATGGGACCGAGTTCAAGAATACTGGTCTTGATGACTATCTTGATGAACTTGGTATTACTCATGAGTTATCTGCCTCATATATTCCTCAACAAAATGGCGTTGTGGAGCGCAAGAATAGGACTCTTGTTGAGATGGCTCGCACTATGCTTGATGAATACAAGACACCTTGTCGCTTCTGGCCTGAGGCAATTGATACTGCATGCCACATCATCAACATGGTATATCTTCACAAATTCTTCAAGAAGACCTCATATGAACTCCTCACTGACAAGAAACCCAATGTGAGTTATTTCAATGTCTTCGGTGCTAAGTGTTGGATTAGAGATCCGCATCACAATTCTAAATTTGCACCGAAAGCTCATGAAGGTTTTATGCTTGGTTACGGAAAGGACTCGCACACCTACAGAGTCTTCAACACCTATCACCACAAGGTTGTTGAAACTATAGATGTGTGGTTCGATGAAAGTAATGGCTCGCAAAGAGAGCACCTACCTCCTGTGCTAGATGAAATGACTCCTGAGGAATCAATCAAGCTAAAGGCTACTGAGGATGTCATACCTACTGAGGAATCTGCTGAAGAAGTCATTCCAAATCATGAAGAAAATCATGCTGGTGCATCTAGAGAAAATGGCTCTGAAGAAAATGCTGAGCCAAATCAAAGTCGTCAACCTGCTCATCCTCGCGTTGCAAATGAAGTACAGATTGAGAGAATCATCAACGACATCAACGCACCAGGTCCTCTCACACGCTCAAAAGCTTCACATTTGTCTAGCTTTTGTGGGCATTTTGCCTTCGTCTCTATCACAGAGCCCACCAAAGTTGATGAGGCATTTCTGGAGCCTGAGTGGATTCAAGCTATGCAAGACTAATTGCATCAATTCGACCTCAACAATGTGTGCGAACTTGTCAAGCGACCAGATCCTCGCAAGCACAATGTCATTGGTACCAAATGGATCTACCGCCACAAGAAAGATGAAAATGGCCTAGTGGTGAGGAACAAGGCTTGTCTTGTAGCTCAAGGCTACACACAGGTTGAAGGAATTGATTTCGATGAAACTTTTGCACCTGTTGCTAGACTTGAGGCTATTTGCATATTGCTTGCTTATGCTAACCATCATAATATCATCTTATATCAAATGGATGTGAAAAGTGCATTCCTCAATGGTAAGCTTGAGGAAGAAGTATATGTCGCTCAACCCCCAGGTTTTGAAGATCCTAAGCATCCTGAAAAGTCTTCAGACTCAATAAGGCCCTCTATGGCCTCAAGCAGGCCCCTCGGGCGTGGTATGATACACTGAAGGAATTCCTCATGAAGAAAGGCTTCAAACCCGGTTCACTTGATCCGACTCTTTTCACCAAAACTTATGATGATGAATTATTCGTGTGCCAAATATATGTTGATGATATTATCCTTGGCTGTACTAACCAACGTTACAGTGACGAATTTGCCTATATGATGAGTGAGGAATATCAAATGTCTATGATGGGAGAGTTGAAATTCTTCTTAGGTCTTCAAATTCGTCAACAACGCAATGGCATTTTCATTTCTCAAGAGAAATACCTGAAGGACATTCTGAGGAAATTCGGCGTGCAAGATTGCAAAGGCGTCAAAATCCCAATGCCCACAAATGGCCATCTATGCACCGATGAAAATGGTATAGACTTCGATCAAAAGGTATACCGCTCCATGATTGGCTCTTTGTTGTATCTATGTGCATATTGGCCAGATATTATGCTTAGTGTTTGCATGTGTGCCCGTTTTCAAGCTACACCAAAGGAATCACACCATAAGGCTGTGAAACATATTCTTTGATATCTAGCTCATACTCCAACACTTGGATTATGGTATCCCAAGGGATCGGCTTTTGATCTCATTGGATATTCTGACTCTAACTATGCTGGTGATCGAGTGGATCGCAAGTCAACATCAAGCACATGCCATTTCCTCGGATGGTCTTTAGTATGTTGGTCCTCGAAGAAGCAGAACTGCGTATCACTCTCCACTGCTGAAGCTGAGTACATTGCTGCTGGTTCTTGCTGTGCTCAATTGCTGTGGATGAAGCAAACCCTCAAGGACTATGGCATCAACATGAAGAATGTGCCACTCTACTGCGACAACGAGAGTGCCATCAAGATTGCTCATAACCCAGTTCAGCACTCGAAGACAAAGCACATCCAGATTCGTCATCATTTTCTTCGAGATCATGTGTTGAAGGGCGACATCTCTATTGATCATGTGAAGATTGAAGAACAACTAGCGGATATCTTCACAAAGCCCTTGGATGAGAAGAGATTTAGCAAGTTGCGGTGTGAGCTAAATATCTTAGAATCTTCGAATGTTCTTTGAAAGGACACACATCCTAACACTTATGCAAAATTGATGACTTAGATGTGCAACACACAAAGTAACGTTTTTCTTCAATCAATGAAGACTGACCCGCTAAGTGTGAAAAAATTAATGAAGAATTTGATTCTCATAGCCCTACGACAATTGTACACGGTGTTTGAAATCATCATTCTTATACGGTGGGTCACGCCACCAACAAAAAGTTGAAAATCCTCAAAATTGAGTTTTTCTTCATTTTGCAAATTCTTCAAACTTTCAAATTCTTCAACTTTGCAAAGTCCTCAAACTTTTCGACTGGTGTTCTTCATTGACTATATATGTATATATTTGAGTTTTCATGTCCTCAATAGCATTCACTTATTGCTAATTCTTCAAGTTGATTTTCATCTAAGTGAATGTGATCGGACCCGTTCCCCCTCTATGCTAAACTCAACCAAGTCCGTTCACAAATTCTTCATGTGCATTCTGTTTGAAACCCGTTCAAAGTCTTCACTGTGTCCTTGACAGCTGAAGAATTTGCGAACGAAACTTTAAAATTTTCATATCTGAATTTTTGGCTTTTGCCGCTCAAACCGTTCTGCATCCCACGATGGATTAAAATATTCACCCACGATCGCCCATGATCTCCACCACTTTGTACGTGGGTGACACATGTCAATAGAAGAGTAAGGGTCAGGGGCATGTTCATCCAAAAATTTCGGACGGGTAGTTTTTCACCGTGGCTATAAATACCCCTCCCCTTCCTCTGTCCTCATTTACCCCGCTCGACATCCATCTCGCTCGAGCTCTCTGACCTAGCGTCGTCGCTACTCTCCATCGTCGCCAGTGAGGAAGAGCTTCACTGCCTCGACCTCGTTGCCGTCGTACTCGCGCCGGCCGCGGAAATCTTCACTCCGCCGCCGCCGTAGCTGTCTCTCACCGCCAAGTTAGGGCGTGAGAGATCTGAACAGATGAACTTCTCTAACTCCACTCCCAGTTCATTGTGTTCTTCATCCAGGGTAAATAAAATCTAATTTTACTGCCCTGCTTTGATTCTTATGATTTCCACAAAATCTTCAAAAGGTGTTTATTCTTCAACTTCCCATTCCATAAACAACCGAATGCTTCTGTATCTTGATTTGTTTCTCTAAGCTATGTTTTTCTTCAAGATTCATCAATTGTGTGGATTTTCAAAATCTATACAACTCTGGAACCTAAGTCAAGAACGCTTAGTGAAATTCCTCAAGACACCTAAGGTCAAATTCCTCAAACTTGATACTTTCTGAAAAAATTCTGAGAACGCATATGACTTCTCCAAATTCTTCGCACCTATACTCTGTTCACAGGTACAAAATGTCCGCTACTGAATCACTAGGTTCTCATCAACTTAATTCATTTGCAGCGTTCCTCGAAGATAAGTTGCATACTGCCTCAAAAACATCCATTGTTCAAAATCCTCAAGTGAGGAAAATGGCAGATGGGAAGAGACCTCAGAAGGGAGGTAAGAGGCCTGAGACAAACACTGCTTTTGAGATCCCTGACGATATCTATGCTGAGTACTGCACACCTGATGAAGCAAAATATGGCAAAGAGAACAAGAATTGGCGCAAAGTGCGCATACAGAGGATTGAAAGGAGATAGGCTAAGGAATGGAGGGAATACTGATACGTCACTCCAAAGTACATGAAGAAATTTGCCGTAAACCCTCCATGTCCAAGACCTCCATTGGCAGCTGGCCAAGTTGCTGATCCCACCAGCATCAGGCGTGGTGAGGAATTTCCAAAAGAATGGGCCAAGCGCCAAGCCAAACTGGCCAAGCTTGCAAAAGAAGCAGTGAAGAAATTCAACGAAGATTCTCAAGCTGCTGAGGCCTCTGCCAGCAAGCCCTAGAAGGCTATGCCGAAGAAATCAGCTGTAAAGCCGAGTTCCTCAACAGCAATGCCCTCACGGCCAATTTCCTCAAAGCCCTCAAAGCAAATTCCTCAGGCAACTTCTTCAAGGGTTGTGCAAATTCCCTCTGTTGCCACAAAGTCCTCAGTTGCTGCTGCAAAGTTCTCAACACCAGTGCATCTTGCAACGTGCCAACGGACTGCAGGTTTTTCAATTGCTTCTGGAGCATCTGCAAGTTCCTCAGCTCCACCACGGTCCTCAACTGGTCCAACTCTGCTGAAGAAAAAGGCCACTGCTAGATGTGGAACGAGGCCAAGTCCTCATAAGAAGCAAGTGGCGTTGCAAGTTCCGTCAGGTGACGATGAAGCTGATGATGAAGAACTTGCTGAAATCATTAGGGACAGGCAAGAAAGGGCCGCTAGAGCCGAAGGGAGTTCTATGCCTCTCATGCTGGATCCGAAGAAGATCCTCAATTTCATCGATCTCTGGCACAAAGATCCAAACACTCCACTGCCTGAATTGAACCTCACTCCTGATCAAAGTCACATGTTGACGGCATTCATCAGTGAAGAAAAATAGAAATTTGAAAAGGGCAGGCAAGTCAAGAAGGCTCAGTACAAGAAGGAGCATTTTCTGAAGAACAATGTGCTGAACATGTCTCCTGAAGAACTTGTAGCTCTGCAAACGGAAATCAAAGGTCTTAGTGATGAATTTGACAGATACTATGCCGATTGGCTAGGAGCCAAAGTCAGATTTGTAAAGCTTGCCAAGACCCTCAAGCCTAACGTTGCAGCACCATCACAACGACAAAATCCTCAGGCTGATACTACTGCTCAGTCTACTGAAGAAAATGAAAGCGCAGCTGATGAAGAAACTGAGAATACCAGGGCTGATGAAGAAAATCCAGCTCCTAAAGAGTCTGCCAGGGCAACCACCAATGTTGCGCCTGAAGATCAACCCAGGCCTGCTGAAGCATTTGCAGCGCTTGAAGAAACTGAACATGCCAGGGCAACTGCATCAGTTGTGCCTGAAGAAACTGAACCCACTTCATCTGCTCCCCTTACCAAAGCTGCGAAGAAGGCAGCTGTGAAGAAGAGGAAAGCATCAACCTCTATAGAGTACTTAGCTCCCAAGAAAGTGAGGACTTTGACGAGCTCTTTCAATAACCCAATTGATGCTGTTCCAATCTCAATAGTGCCATCAAAGGAGCTCATTCCTTTTGGTGAAGAATATGTCATTCCAGATGAGACAGATGAAGAGAATCCTTCTACTGCTTCTTCACAGCAGTTGGATGAAGAAATTGAAGTGGAAGATATCCCTTCAACCCCACTGGTATCATCGCCCATGCCTCAGTTCACAACTAAAGAGGCAGGCGTTGAGGAAATTGAAGATGACGTGGACATTGGTTCAATTACTCCTGTGCTGAATGATGATTATTGGGAAAATCTTCACCCCAATTCACCATTGACCACACCTCTGCATCCAATTCCTCAGTCCCTTGTTCAAACCCAAGAAATTCAAACGGGATCTGAAGGACGTCAAACTTCTTTTCTGTCCATTCCTGAGGAAATTCCAGCTACTACACCTGAAGAAATGGAGACACAAACCGTTGCTGAAGAACCTGGACCCTCAATTCCTCAGTCAGCAGCTCCAGAGATTCTGATCCAAGAGGGTGTGAAAACATCAACTGTTAATCTTCAGCCCAAGCAGCAAAACCCTCATGCTAAAAGGCCAAAATTCAAGGCTGACGATTTCTTTGTTGAGCACCATTTCTTCACGGATTTCAATCCATATGACTCAGCAAGACTTTGACGCAAGCGATTCTGGACAGCCAGTCAGATGAACTTCTATTCTTCACTCCTGTTTGACAAGGACAAGGTATTTGAGCACCGTCAAATTCCTCATGTTGACATGGAGTCCATTCCTTGCTTCCAGCCAGTCTTGAATGTTCTTCATGAAGCTGGGCTTCTGAATTTCTGCACTGACATCTGCAATTGAAATGAAGAGCTAATTCTTCAATTCTATGCCACACTACACCTCACTGGAAATGTGGCTGATGTGAACTGATGGGTGCTTGACTGGATGACTGAGAACACTCATTACAAAGCCTCGGCCTCTGAATTACTTCATGTCATACCAGTCAGTCCTCCTGCTGAAGGCACCAGGCTCATGTATGAAGAACCTGAGCTTCCAAATCATATGATGCAAGTGCTGATGAAGCCTTTGAAGGCAGGCCAAGCTCCAGGAACTACCTTCCTAGTGAAGGATTTGCTTTATGTGCCTAGGACAATCTATCGCATTCTGACCAAAACTCTCAGTCCGATCAAAGGCCACAACTCTAAAGAAGAAGAGGTTGTTGGCATCATGAAGAATCTGCTGTTCAACATGATACATGGCATTCCCATTAACTACCATGATTTCTTCATGAGGACTTTGGCGAATGTTGCACTGTCACCGTTTGAGTTGAAGCCTTATGCTCCATGGATCATGAAGTTCATCAGAACCAGGTCTTCAATTCACTACCAGGCAGATTGTCAGAATCATCTCAGCTATTTGCCTCCTATTGAAGTCCTCAAGCGGACCATTTCCTCAGTCGATGGAAAAGTAAAGCTGCTATTATTGATGAGGGCACTCGTCCATTGGATGGTCAGTTTCGCAAAGCTACATCTTACTCCACCAATGATGACTCAGCAACCCAAGATTCTGCTGCAAAAGCTTCAAAGCCAACTCCTCAAGCCACTGCTCCACGAGTGATGACTGATCGTGAGCTTCTTCTAAGTCTTCATTAGAAGGTCGATCGTAATCACAAGTGGGTCAAGCGTCAATTTGGCTCAATTCTTCAGAATATGACTGTCACGCAAAACACTGTGAAGAAGAATCATTACTATGCGCATGAAATCTTCGATCGCACTTGGGCTATTATGTCTCATCTTTACGGTGATGAAGATCTCAAGCAGATGGGATTTCAATAGGACTTTGACTGGTCTCAGCCACCTTCAAAGAAATTCAAGAAGGTCAAAGTTCCGCAGCTGGTTACAAGTTCATATTCTTCATCACGCGAGACGGATGAAGCTAAAGATTTGAACGACACTGCAGCAGGCCCTACCTCAACGGACGACCCCAACAATGTTGGCGCTCCTCCATCGACATCATGATGATATTCTTCAGGGGCGTTAGTCCTTATTTTTCATTCCTTTTGGTCATTCGATGACAAAGGGGGAGAAATTTGAGTTAGTCTTCAAGCGGGTCTTATATATGGGCTGTTTTTCCGTTAAGTTACAACTCTTGCTCTTTTGAGGTGTTTGCTCTGATGAGTTGTAAACTTAAGTCCTATGGTGGTCTGATACTTTTGAACTGCTTTTTGCATGCTTATTTCCTCAAGTACCTTAATGCACGCATGTTGAATTTCGTCAGACACCATATTTCATCATGAATTTCAAATTCTTCATATCATATGTTAAATGTGTGTATGAATTACAAGATATAGGGGGAGATCTCCATGATATTACTCTACAATGTGCATTTGCAATCCAAAGCAAAATCCTCAATTTGCACATCTTCAGGGGGAGTTCCTCTATATCTTGCAATCAAATTCCTCAATATCAGTATTTACACTTGATATGTTCTATCCCCATTGAAAACTTAACCTATTTGTCATCAATCACCAAAAAGGGGGAGATTGTAAGTGCATCTAGTGCCCCTTAGTGATTTTGGTGTATTGAAGATGTATAGGTTAAGGGACTAATGGGTTTGTGAGTGTACACAGGTTCTATAAGTCTATGAGGAGTTTCATATTTACGATGAAAGTCGACCCCTAAAAATGAATGTCTTCATTTGAAGCCTTTGGTTTTCTTGAAGACTATGAAAATGAGGAAATTGGTGTGACCTTGAAGACCTTGATATTGATGCGAGGATTATGAAGCGTGAAGACTTTTGTTTTCGTAATTTCATTTTCTCTTTCTTGAGTCTTAGGAAACACCGTACTATTAAAGGGGGTCGAGGTAAAACTAAGGAAAAGTTTCCAAGTGATGCTCATCTCAAAGCCTACACCTTCCCAATCCTTCGAGTGAAGCCTTTGGAAATCTCATACAGTTCAGTCAATTTCTTCAGTGACAGAGACGAAGATCTTCTGTTCTCTAAGGAATTTGTTCTGACTGAGGAGTTAGGAATTCGCCAGTGCGGATTGCCTACTAGTGAAGAACATGATAGCCCTGAGGAATTTGAGAGCTCAAATTTCTGACCGTTGCTGTGCTACGCGCCAACTGTGCCAAATATCTTATCCACCTAACGGTCCTACCATTGAAGGGCATTTATGTCTTATCATGTCGGGCTGCTCCCCGGCTATAAATAGCCGCCCCCTACAACCACTAGCTGGTTGGCTGCTCTGAGAGAAACTAACACTTGTCATTTAGAGCATCCCATCCTCCGAGGACTTTGAGAGAAAATCATCAGTGAGGAAAAACCCAAACCCAACACCTAAAACCCAAAGTGATTGAGCATCACTGAAGAGATTATTCCTGTGTGGAACCAACACTTGTTACCTTTGAGGACTGTGCATCCTTCAGATGGTTAGGCATCATGGTCTAGAGCATCGAAGAGGAATTGTGGATCGCCGAGTGACCAAGTCTGTGAAGGTTTGGAAGTCACCTGTGAAGACTTACCACGAGTGATTGGGCGAGGTCTGTGTGACCTTAGCTCAAGGAGAATACGGTGAGGACTGTGTGTCTGGGACTGTGTGTCCTCAGGTTTAAATACCTAGCCGCTCCAACTAGACGTACAACTGTCACAGCAGTTGGAACTGGTCCACCAAATCATTGTCTTCACCGAGCTACTGGTTCTATTTCCTCAACCCTTTCATTTCCTCAATCATATGTTGATGAAATTGATCGTTACTGTTTGAAGACTTTGACTGAAGACTTTCTCAATTTCCTCAATCCTAATTCTTCAATCATCTAGTATTTTGCCTGCTTATCCTGTTTACACGCTACCTATGCTCTGTGCTTGTTTCATATGATCATGATGACTGTGTTACTGCCATGTTATGCTTGCAACTGAGTACTTATTCCGCTGCTTGTAGTTCGTCACTTAGCAAATTCCTCAAGTAGTATTTCCTCATTGATGAATTTGTAAAAATCGCCTATTCACCCCCCCTCTAGTCGATATAATGCACTTTCAATCAATCATGAGGGCATCCTATGGATCTAAAACAAAAGATGAAAATACTTGAATCTTTGCATTATGCCTAGCTAGGGGCATAAAACGATAGCACTTGTTGGGAGGCAACCCAATGAATAAAATTTATTTTTGACTTTTTCTTTCTGTTCTTGAGTGGTTGCACAATTATGCCTCTGTTAGGATTGTGTTTTTTATGTTTTAATTAGTGTTTGTGCCAAGTAAAGCCTTTGGGATAGCTTTGGAGATAGTTGATTTGATCCTATCGAAAAACAGAAGCTTTTGCGTCCAGTAACATAATTTTTTAAATTCACATAAGCGACAAAAGATTCTAATTTTTTTACATAAGATTTATATACAAATTTCATATGTTGTCCTAATTTTTCAGAATTTTGGAGTTACATAAGTATGAAAAGAATTTGTATCTTTACAGATAATTCTGTTTTTGACAGATTCTGTTTTCTTTGCATTGTGTGCTTATTTTGATGAATCTATGGATTGTATCGGGGGGTATAAGCCATGGTAAAGTTAGAATACAGTAGATATAATGAAATAACAAAATTTGAATGGGTTTTCTACAGTACTTAAACTAAAGATTGGTTTTCTTATACTAACAGATCTCACGAAGGTTTTGTTAAGTTTTGTGTGATTGAAGTTTTCAAGTTTTGGGTGAGATCACGATGGATGAATGAATAAGGAGTGAAAAGAGCCTAAGCTTGGGGATGCCCCATGGCACCCCAAGTTAATATTCAAGGAGAACCAAGCAACTAAGCTTGGGGATGCCCAAGAAGGCATCCCCTCTTTCTTCTAACGACCATCGCTATTTTACTTGGAGCTATATTTTTATTCGTTACATATCATGAGTTTTGCTTGGAGCGTCTTGTATTATATGAGTCTTTGCTTGTTTTGCTTTTTAGTTTGTCTCAAGCAGCCTTGCTGGACACACCTATTTGAGAGAGCCAAAATTATGCTATGATTTGTTAGAATTGCTCTTTATGCTTCACTTAAATTTTTTGAGCTATGGAATTGCTCTAGTGCTTCACTTATATCTTTTTGAGCACGATGTGCTTTAATATTTTTGAAGAAATGATCTCATGCTTCACTTAGATTTATTTGAGAGTTAGTAAAAAATTTAAGAAATTCTCTCATGCTTCACTTATATTATTTTGAGAGACGAAAAATTTTATGCTCATGTTCTTCACTTAGATTTGTTTGAGCTTGTCAAAAGCAATTGCAATATATGAAACTAGTCCCAAAGTGATAGATATTCAAGAGGGATATAATAAAAACTTTAATGAAGATCATTGGATAAAATAAACTTGATTCTTTGTAATAATTTTGAGATATGATGATAGTGATATGTCCGTCATCTTGGTGAGTAATTATGCTTTAGTAAGAATATTGGTGTTAAGGTTTGTGACTCCCTATGCAAGCACGAAAGTCAATAGTTGTGCAATGAAATTACATCCTACTTGTGGTGCATTATTCGGTGTTAGTTATGCTTAATGCTCACTTGTGTGATTTTTCGTTTCTTGGTTGGTTTCTTCTCAATCTTTTTGCTAGCCTCCACTTGTACTAAGTAGAAATACTACTTGTGCATCCAAAATCCTTAAACCCAGTTTTGCCACATGAGTCCACCATACCTACCTATATGCGGTATTTCCATGCCGTTCTAAGCAAATTTGTATGTGCCATCTCTAATTTTCAAAATAAATTTCCTTTTTGTGTGCTCGTACCGCTCATGAAGCGGCAGGGGGTGGCCAATATTTTCCATGCTAGATGTGTTATTCTCAAGATGAGTGTTTATTCACTTGTCATTGCACGAGAGTACGACCGTAATAGGGATGCCCAGTCCTGAAATAAAAAATAAATTTACTTTATGTTGTCAAATAATAAATTCCTTGGAAAGTGTTGGTATGGACGGTACCCGTGGATACGGCTAACCGTGGAATGTGAAAGAATGGTGAAAAAAGGAATAAACTTTATTTTCTGTTTGGGAACCGCCTATGATATATCTAGCATGGAAAGTGTTGGGAATTACTTGGTCATTTTCGTTAACCGGAAAAGTATGCCTCTCAAAAAAAATTATCTCTCAATTTAAGCTTTGAGCTCTGGCACCTCTACAAATCCCTACTTCCCTCTGTGAAGGGCCTATCTATTTACTTTATGAAATTTTTATTTTTATTTGAGTCTCCATATTCTCTTATAAAGCACCAACTAAGGGGCACTACGATCGTACTTGAGCATTGGGTGTAGCTAATATGCGAATGTGTTTCATGAATGGATCAATGATTGAGCATGATGGGCTAGGGATAACTTTCTTTAGTGTTGATATTTTGAAAGACATTGTTGCTTGTTGATATGCTTGAGTATTGAAATCTTCATGTTAAAACTAGACTATTGCTTTGAACCATATAAAAGTCCAAGAATAGGTGATGAACATGTTAGGCAGCATTCCACACCAAAAATTATATTTTTATCATTTACCTACTCGAGGACGAGTAGGAATTAAGCTTGGGGATGCTGATACGTCTCCAATGTATCTATAACTTTTGCTTGTTCCATGTTGTTATATTATCATTCTTGGATGTTTTACAATCATTTTATAGCAACTTTATATCATTTTTTGTGACTAACCTATTGACATAGTGCCCAATGCCAGTTGCTGTTTTTTGCTTGTTTTTTACTTCGCAGAATATCAGTACCAAATGGAGTCCAAACGCACCGAAACTTTTTGGAGAATTTTTTTGGACCAGAAGACACCTGATGGGCCAAAGAAGTACCAGAGGGGGCTCCGAGGGGAGCACAACCCACCAGGGCGTGCCAAGGTGGGTTGTGCCCACCTCGGTGACCTCCTGCACCGCCTCTTCGCCCTATAAATACCCAAATATTGCAAAAACCCTAGGGAAGTCGAGGAAACACAATTCCAGCCACCGCAAGTTCCAGAACCGTGAGATCCAATCTAGACACCATCACGGAGGGGTTCATCATCCTCATTGGTGCCTCTTCGATGATTCGTGATTAGTTCATCATAGACCTATGGGTCCGTCGGCAGTAGCTAGATGGCTTCCTCTCTCTCTCTTTTGATTCTCAATACAATGGTCTCTTGGAGATCTATTTGATGTAACTCTTTTTTGCGGTGTGTTTGTTGGGATCCGATGAACTTTGAGTTTATGATCAGATCTATATCCATGAATATTATTTGAGTCTTCTTCTGATCTCTTATATGCATGATTATTTATAGCCTCGTATTTCTTCTTTGAACCTTTGGTTTAGTTAGGCCAACTAGATCGATTTTTCTTGCCATGGGAAGAGGTGATTTGTGATGGGTTCCATCGTGCGGTGTTCTTTCCCTGTGACAGAAGGGGCAACAAGACATGCATGTATCATTGCTGTTAAGGATAACAAGATGGGGGCTATTCCTACATGAATAGATCTCGGCTACATCATGTCATCGTTCTTATTGCATTACTCCGTTTTTCCATGAACTTAATACACTAGATGCATGCTGGATAGTGGTCGATATGTGGAGTAATAGTAGTAGATGCAGGCAGGAGTCGGTCTACTAATCTTGGACGTGATGCCTATATATTGATCATTGCCTGGATATCTTCATAATTATTTGATCTTCTATCAATTACCCAACAGTAATTTGTTTACCCACCGTGTGCTATTTTCTTGAGAGAAGCCACTAGTGAAATCTACGGCCCCCGGGTCTATTCTTTATCATATTTGCTTTGAGATCAATTTTTATTCTATTTTGTTTTCAGATATATTATTCCAAAAACCCCAAAATACCTTGCTGCTTTTTTTTATTACTTATTTTATTTTATGTTTTATCGTGATCTATTTATCCAATCTACACAATTTTTATCCCGTCAACTTCACAATTTCTGGCACCGTTACCCATAGAGGGATTGACTACCCCTCCTAATCGTCGGGTTGCAGGTGTTTGTTCTTTGTGTGCAGGTACCATTTACATAGTGTTGCTTGGTTCTCCTACTAGATTGATACCTTGGTTTCATAACTGAGGGAAATACCTACCATAGCTGTGCTGCATCACCCCTTCCTCTTTTGGGAAATACCGACGTAGTTCAAGCGACATCAGTGCTTGGGCGCCCTAGATGGTTGGTGGTGCCTCGGAGCTCAATCATTGTGGTGTAAAGCTCCGGGCAAGCGTCGGGGTCTCCAATTAGCTTGTGGAGATCACCCCGAGCAATTTGTACGGGTTTCGGTGACCGCCCCAAGGGTTGCCAAAGTGTACGGGTTTGGTGACCACCCCCAATTGCCATTTGTACGGGTTCGGTGACCGCCCTCAAGGGTCCCTTAGTAGAATCACAGCATCTTGCATTATGCGAGGGTGTGAGGAGATTACGATGGCCCTACTGGCATTTTTGTGGAGCATTGTGCCTCCACACTGCTCCAAATGGAGATTAGCATCCGTAGGGGTGTGAACTTTGGGATACATCGTCGTCTCCGCGTGCCTCAGTTATCTCTTACCTGAGCCCTTTACTTATCCACTTTACTTTGTGATAGCCATAGTGTTTCATGTTATATATCTTGCTATCACCTAGTGGTTTATCTTGCTTAGCATAAGTTGTTGGTGCACATAGGTGAGCCTAGTTGTTTTAGGTTTTGTGCTTGACAAATTAAACGCTAGTTTTATTCCGCATTTGTTCAAGCAAACCGTAATTATTTTAAAGCGCCTATTCAACCCCCTCTAGGCGACATCCATGATCTTTCATAGTTTGTGTGCACGTACATGATATGTTTTGGTGATGTCTTCCGGGCGACGGCGGTAGAAATTCTTCCTCCTACTTGTGAGCTGCGTTGGGATTTCCTCAAAGAGGAGAGGATTAAGTAGTACAGTAGAGATAAGTATTTCCCTCAGTTAAGAACTAAGGTTGTCAATCCAGTAGGAGAACCACACAGAACCTCGTTAGCAGCACCTACACACACAAAAGCAAATACTTGCACCAAACGCAAACAAGGGGGTTGTCAATCCCCTTAGTAGTTAATTGCAAGGATCAAATCTCATAGTGATAGATAGATAGATTAAAACACAAAATAAAATAATAGTAAATAAATTGCAGCAAGGTATTTTTGGATTTTATATATGATAAAAGTAGACCTGGGGGCCATAGTTTTCACTAGTGGCTTCTCTCTTGAACAAAAAGCATACGGTTGGTAAACAAATTACTGTTGGGCAATTGATAGAAAAGCGCATAGTTATGACGATATTCAAGGCAATGATCATGTATATAGGCATCACGTCCGAGACAAGTAGACCGACTCCTGCCTGCATCTACTACTATTACTCCACCCATCGACCGCTATCTAGCATGCATCTAGGGTATTAAGTTAATAAAAATAGAGTAACGCCTTAAGCAAGATGACATGATGTAGACAAGGTAAACCCAATCAATATGAATAAACCCCATATTTTTTATCCTTAATGGCAATGATACAAATACGTGTCATGTCCCTTTCTGTCACTGGGATTGAGCACCACAAGATCAAACCCATCACTAAGCACCTCTCCCATTTCAAGATAAATCAATCTAGTTGGCCAAACCAAACGGATATATCGGAGGGAAATACAAAGCTATAACAATCATGCATAAAAGAATTCGGAAAAGTCTCAAATATTTCTCATGAATAATCTGATCATAAACCCATAATTCATCGGATCCCAACAAACAAACCGCAAAAGAAGATTACATCGAATAGATCTCCAAGAACATCGAGGAGAACATTGTATTGAAGATTAAAGAGAGAGAGAGAAGAAGCAATCTAGCTACTAGCTATGGACTCAGGGCGAAATTGGGCCTGGGGCAACTGGGGTTGTAGCCCCAGGCATGGCCCAACTAGCACCTGTACATATAGAAGCAAATTTTTTAGCATTTGAGATAGATAGAAGATTAGCCCCAGGCTTCACGTACAAGGCTTCAGCCCATTAGCCCAACTAAGTCCATCGATCGAACAGAAAATCAATCGCGTAGTACATTGATGCTTCTATCTGTCGTTCGTTCCCCAAGGGAAAGAAAAAACTTCTCTCGATCTAGAAACCCTCGCCTAGTCACCGACGCCCTCGTCAGTCGTTAGCCGCGTTTCCCCGCCGGCCGCCGCGCCGCAAGCCCGGTCCGGCATCCTGACCACCTGCCTCTCCTTCTTTTGATCTTCTCGAAGTGTTCCTAAATTACAGTGCATGCACACACTGCCGTACAATGGCACAGGTAATACGTATTGCTCAATTAATTAGAAATCATTCTATATCATCAGCCATTCCAGCAGTTATTTTTTTCTAAATCTGTATCATCTAATTAATTCAGTATCTTCAACAATACTCAACTCCGTATCATCCAATTATTTTCCCTAGTTCCTTTCATATCATGCAACTCGATGAATTGGTGGTGTTAAATCATATCACTTAGTCAAATTTATTTCATTGTCGTCAGGAGATTATAAGTCCAAGATGAAGAGGACCCGTACAATTGAATCTTTTTTTCAATCAGTTGAGCGTGATGTATTTGCAAGCATTGATGCTATTAATATTATACAGTGCTATCAAAAAAATGAGGAAATGCAAGGGGCTACTACCTCGTGTACTTTGTGCAAATGGTATAATATGTTCATTTTTTTTTTGCAAAATTTCATATGAACAATTGATTTAATCTATGTCCAATGTCTTGATTTTATGTTTACAGATCCAGGTCCTTCTATTATTGCTGGTGAAGAAACGATGACCTTGAATTAAGGAAGTCTTCAGTAATTTGGTACCAAACCATGTTTGCAATGATGCACTTTGTTAAACTATTTGTTTTTACGGAATTTCCTCTTGTGATAGTAATTAATTTATATTTCTCTTTGAATGTGATTTTGTGCCATACTTATAACACACGTTGGTGTGTGTGGTATTTGATGATATATTTAGTCAGTTAGTTTTAGCCCCAGGCTTTGAGAGATCCTGGCTCCGCCTCTGTATGGACTCGTAGGTCTATGGTAAACTACTCACTCATCGTCGAAAGGGCAACAAGGTTGATGTAGAAGCCCTCCGTGATCTATTCCCCCTTGGGAAGAGTACCAGAGAAGGCCTCCAGATCGGATCTCGAAGGAACAGAGGCTTGCTGCGGTGGAAAAAGAGTTTCACAAGTGGTGGCTCCCTGATGTATTGGGAATATTTGGGAATTTATTAAAGTGGAATTAGGTCAAGAGATGCCACAAGGATCCCACAAGCCTGGGGGCACGCGCCCCTTGGGGCGCGCCTGGTAGGCTTGTCGCTCCCCCGTGACTCTTCAGGTCTTATCCTGAAGCTTCTAGGGTCCCTTCTGGTCTAGAAAAAATCGTCAAAAAGTTTCATAGCGTTTGGACTCCGTTTGGTACCGATTTCCTGGAAAGCTAAAAACAAGCAAAAAACAGCAACTCGCACTGGCCACTAGGTAATAGATTTTTTTTTGCGGGTGTACTAGGTTAATAGGTTAGTCCCACAAAATGATATATAATTGCATATAAAACATCCAAGGTTGATACTATAATAGCATGGAACAAACAAAAATTATAGATACGTTGGAGATGTCTCAGGGCCCACCAGCAGGCCTCCGTGGCCCTCCTTCTCCTATATGAAGCCATTTCCCTAGAAAAAATCAAGAGAAGACTTTCGAGACGAGGAGCCGTTGTCTCAAGGTGGAATGTGGGCATGAGCACTTTTTGCTCTCCGGCGAAGCGATTCCGCCGGGGATACTTCCTCCGGGAGGGGGAAATCGAAGCCGTCGTCATCACCAACGATCCTCTCATCATGGGAGGACTCATCTCCATCAACATATTCACCATCACCATCTCATCTCAAACCCTAGTTCATCTCTTATATTCAATCTTTATCTCAAAACCTCGGATTGGTATGTGTGAGTTGATAGTAGTGTTGATTACATCTTGTAGTTGATGCTAGTTGTTTTATTTGGTGAAAGATCATATGTTCAGATTGTTAATCATATATTATTCTCGTCTGATCATGAACATGAATATAATTTGTGAGTAGTTTTGTTTGTTCTTGAGGACATGGGAGAAGTCTTGTTATAACTCATAAGTAATCATGTGAAGTCGGTATTCATTCAATATTTTCATGATGTGTATGTTGTTTTTCCTCCAGTGGTGTCCTGTGAACATCGACTACATGACACTTCACCATGTTTGGGCCTAGGGAAGGCATTGGGGAGTAGTAGGTAGATGATGGGTTGCGAGAGTGACAGAAGCTTAAACTGTAGTTTATGCGCTATTTCATAAGGGGCTGATCTGGATCCATATGTTTCATGCTATGGTTAGATTTATGTTAATTCTTATTTCATAGTTGTTAATGCTTGTGAGAGGGGGTAATCATAAGTGGGTTGTTTCTTCAAGTAAGAACAACACCCTAGCACCGGTCCACCCACATATCATATTATCAAAGTAGTGAATGCAAATCAACTAAACATGATAAGAGTAACTAGATGAAATTCCCATGTGTCCTCGAGAATGTTTTGCTTATTATAAGAAGTACCTTCGGCTTGTCCTTTGCTATAAAAAGGATTGGGTCACCTTGCTACAACTTTGTTGCTATTGTTACTTGATACTTGTTACAAATTACCTTGCTACCAAACTATATGTTACTACTACTTACAACACTTGCAGAGAATAACTTGCTGAAAAGCGCTTATCAATTCCTTCTGCTCCTCGTTGAGTTTGACACTCTTACTTATCGAAAGGACTACGATTGATCCCCTATACTTGTGGGTCATCAATGGCTTCGCACACGAACGTTCCTAGCCAGAGATGGATCCCTCTCTCCCTCTCTCCCCCACTCCCCCTACCTCCCACCTGCTCACCACCTACAATGGCGATCTCTAGCCTAATCCTCCATGGAAGGCCTACTGCATTGAGACTTTGCTCCGGGCCTTGCCCTGGCAGATCAGGTGAGAAGAAAGTTTGGATCAACAGTGCACTTTTCTCCTTCTCGGGACACCAAGGAATTCTTCTTGGTAGTTTCTTTCTCTTCGGCCTCTTTCCCTCTTACGGTGGATTCAGTTGGGGTTGCATTACAATGTTGTATTGGAGGGATTTGCTTGGGTCTCAATGTGGTTCCCATCACTTCAATATCATTTTGTTTTTCTGTGGCCAACAACAAAGTGGGACACTTCATCTATGGACTCAAAGATCGTGTTTGGCCGGACTTTGTGTGCCACTTTCATTTGTTCAATGGTTGTTTTGCCAAAGCAAACCCTCTCGAGTCACATTGGCATGCTGATAAAGAATTGGTTGTGATTCTGGACCGAAAGCCTTTGGCCTTGAAAACATCTTTGAACTTTTTGAGCAAGGGTAAACCCATGGATAATTCTTCTTCGAAGGAGCTAAGTAAATTTGGCCTAGTGAAGCTGGAAATTTGGAATTTCTCTAACAAAAATGCTCATGAGGCCTCATCATCATCATTGAGTTCCGAGAAGCAGAATATTCAAATTCAGTTTGGCGCTTTTCCCCCTCCATCTTAGCCGGGCAAGGTTACTGCAAAGCGCATTAATCATATTGCATTGATGAATCATTTTCTGTCCCAAGCGGAGTCTGAGGAGGATAATGCAATTGAATGCTTATTACTAGGGGAATTTAAGTGCCCACTGAATATCCCTTAGCCCCCGCTACCGCTATGTTTCCTAAAATCTGCCTTCAAATACGCCCCGCCTCACGATTTTTGGCCCCCTGTTCTTAAGGTAAATCATAAGGCTGATTTAGCCCAAGCACAATACCCGCTGGAGGAAATCAATATTCTTGCCGCTAATTGGGCCACACTTTGCTCCAGATGCCTTCAATGGGGGCATTGCAAGATTAACTACCAAGCTCACCTCATTTGCATTAATTTCTCCGGTCCTGACCATAAAGCAGTTGATTGCCACAAGCGTGCTTTCCCTTCTCAGTCATATGGGCACGAGTCAAACCATACGATTACGATCAATTCAACCGGATTTTCGGGCTCTACCAAACCACCACACCTTGTAAATCGTAAACCCAGGCTGACCGTCAGATGCTCTGCTTGTGGATTCTACGGACACGTGGAAACATCCTGCCGCAAACTTAAATTCCACAAGGAATGGAGATGGGTACCTAAGGTAACACAGCCACCCTCGTCCCCATTCATGCTTCGGCTTCCACCTCGAAAACCCAAAAGACCCCGCTCTGCCCCGTCCCATCGACACAGCCCCCATTGACATAGCCTCCATCTCCTCCACCTCGCACCTCGGCCATGGCACACTATCCTCTGAACCCAGTGCCCTTCCTCCCGCCGGGGTTCGCCGTTGAGCCAGGTCCGGTGGACCGTCTGGTGCGTAGTGGCATGGTGGTTGGCCCCATCTCCCCCTAAACCATGACTTCCTGGCTATCGGAGAAACCAGCCACTATGTCCCCCTTCATCGGCGTGCAACCATCCACAACCAGGTCGTGGCTCTACTCCATGAAGCTCAGCTGTTCACTATAGAGGTCAGTGACCATCCTTTTGGTATTGGGTTGTTTGGCTTCGTGGATTCCTTCATGAGAGACACTGCCGTGGCCACCCCGATTGAGCTTGAGGAAGAAGATTTGTTGATTACCTTTGTTCCCCACAATGAGGCTTTAAACAGGCGCACCACCTCTTTTGGTTCGGAGGTCTGGTTGATGTTTTTTGGTTTTCCATACGACTATCAAACTGATTACTGCATCAACAAAGCACTTGGGGGTATGGATCCTTGGTTTCCTAGTATAACCCAAGGCAGGATTGTCGTTTTATTCTTCTCAAGGCTCGAGTTATCCGCCTTCGCTTGATCCCCAAAAGCTTTGTTGTCTGGCAACTCGGAGGTGCCCGGGACTGCTGGACAGTTCAGGTGACAATTCTTCATAGCAATGATTGGAATGGTCTGCTCCCAGAAGTCCCTCCAGCTGGGGAAGAACAGCCACCTCCGGATGGAAACCCCCATCCTCAATTTGGTCCAGAATGCATAGCTGAACAGCTGTACCAACAACAAGTGCATAACTAGTTGGTCCTGCAGGCAACAATGGTGGACATGGTAATCTGGCTCCAGCTAATCAGGGCAATGCGAATGCGGGATGGGGGGCTTGGCCAGAACCTCCTGCACCTCAGCTCCCTCCTATGCCACCACACCTTATCAATTATCAAGCTTGGGTGGCTGCACAAGGTCTGACAGTGCAAGATGGTCTCATACCTGAAAATAACTTAACTGACAGCGCTTTTCAGGCTTGGAACGACTCCATCACTATCTCTGACAGTTCCAGCTCCACACAGTCTGATCTGAGCCTTATGCTAGCCCTTCAGATTGCAGTGATGGACCCTCCCCCTCTGATTTTTGAAACTCTGTCTATCTCTCTGGATGTGCATCGTCAGGGCATCAGGTTTGGGTTATCTTCTCAAGGTAATGAGCTTCTATCCATACTACTGAATGAACCAATTCCTCGTCAGAGTCTGAATAACTACATCTTTCAAGCCCCTCGCCCACTGATTGCATCGTTTGGACCATGGAGTGATGGATATGGGCTGAGGAGCAACACTTCAGAGCTCTCTGTTCTGGTTACTCGTGACTCCATAAGCATCAACTTCTCTCAGCAGACAATCTTCAGCGCCCTCCCGGCTCCTTCTTCTGTCACAATAGAAGAGATACCTATTGACAGTGACACTGGCGCCAACAACTAGCACACCCAACACTGGATGATCATCAAGCCCCTCCTGTAGTCAGACAGCCTGAAGATTTGGCTCCACCGGCACAAACTGTGATGCGTACCAGACGCACCAGGGCTGCTGCTCCTCTCTCCACTACTGAAGTGAGACGCAGCTTGCGTTCGAACAAGTATGATGGTTTTAGGGTCCCTCCCCTCAAGGACACCCCTCAGCCCAGCTCCAAGGTCAAGCCAAGATCCATTCCCTCCATTGGCTCCTCCAGCAATGCTGCACAAATGGCAGATGAGATACCCCCTACAACTCCAATCTCTAGTCTGCAGTCAATTAGGATTAACAGGTGTGCGATACCAGAAGCAGAACTGACTATTGAAGCTCTGCTAGCTGAACCATCTGTTGTGATGGAGCCCTCGACAGGTGCATCCTCTATGGAACAACAGGGAGAGAATCTCTCCACCAATTTGGCGTAATCTCTTTGTCGGGGAACACAGATAGGGGTATATGTTTTCCCCTGACTATGCACGGATAGCAAGCCAATAGGCTCGAAGACAAGACTACAAGACCAAGATCAGACCAAACAAGGAGGATCAATTCCTTTGAAGGATCCAAGTGCAAGTCGAGAAGGCCAAGGTGAGCCAGAGGAACAAGGCATCGCTAAGGGAAGGACCTACCTTGCTGGGCAGGCAAGCCCGATAGGGTTGGGTTTTGCCCTAGAAGCAAGCTCCCAAATCGTCCCGGCAGGCCTACCGGGGCTGGCAGAGGCA
Source organism: Thinopyrum elongatum (assembly GCA_011799875.1). NCBI lineage: Eukaryota > Viridiplantae > Streptophyta > Magnoliopsida > Poales > Poaceae > Thinopyrum > Thinopyrum elongatum. The sequence continues at coordinate 342,935,336 of CM022301.1, forward strand.
AGCCACTCCACCGCTCCACCTCACAAGCGACGCAAGTCATTAATTGAAGCAGTGTCGAGCTCCAAGGTGACTAAGTGGTTGCTTTTTGCCACATGGCAGCCACTTCCTACAGCAAACACCTCCATATGACACCCTTCCTGAGACATGTCAAACGAGCAGGTGCGAAGCTGGCAAAACAACCTGGCAGGGCCTGCCGGGCGGGCTGTGATGTGACACTGAGCAGCGCATTCAATGCGCTCTGTCAGCCTGTAGAGTTAGGTATAATAGCACTGTTAGCTATCTAATCAGTACGCAAATACTGATTTGCCACTGTGGTGACCACTTAATCTATAAAATGAGGCCCATGGCGACGGTAGAAAGGGTTGGACCCTCGCATATTGATACGCCTGTAACCACTCTCGCCCCAGAGCGACCTTGCCGGGCGAGTGTGCTACGTCCACCGCCATTATCCACCATCAATCCACCAAAGCAGGAGTTGGGTTTTACGCCTCACGGCGGCCTGAACCTGGGTAAAGACTGCCCGTGTGATCTCTGTCGTGCTGCGTGACGCTTCTCCGCTCTTTGTGAAACGTGCCCATCCCCCCACCGAACCAAAAGGGGCTTATGGCCCCATAGGTGGCCGTGGTTTCCCACGACATCTTTGGCGTGCCAGGTAGGGGGATCACTTGCGCAAACCTGAGAGCGTTGGTAGCGTGTCGTCTCCATTGCAGCCCAGCCAAAGCTTTTGGCATCGGTGGTGCTCATGGAGATATGAAGACAAAGCGGAAGAGTGAGGCCGTCCCCGCACCTGCTTTGTTCGTCATCTCATCCCACCGCGGTCGCGGCCGTGGTGAAGACTGGCCCTGGCATCATCAATGTTGATGAGTACCGCCCGATACTCGGTTTAATATTTACCCTACTTAGGGAAACCCTGAGTAAAACGCTGGTACGAATCCATTGATTGATGCCCCGGCAAGTATGCTCCGGCAAGGCCGTCCGCACTGGTAGGACTCTTACGCCAGCTGCTGTCGGATTGTTCGAAAAGAGTGGAGGAGAGAAAGAGGGGCCGGGAAAGCCCGGCACCATATCCTGCCGCCCGCCAGACACGCTTGACGTATGTTGGTCCCTGCAGGGAACCAGAGAGTTATTCGCTTGGCCTCCGTCTTTCCGGGTATTGCGAGCACGCCAAACGCATGCAACTGGAAAGGATGGGAAGGAGCAAGAACAAAAGCTAAGTCCACGCAATCATTTCCTTTTGATGAATCCTAGATTTTTGCATCCGTTTATCCCTCGGTTTTAGTAAGTGTTCGTACTATGAAATCCTTCGTGTGATGGAACCTTGGCTAGTTATTTGTCTGCACCCTCGTTCTGTCCTGAGCCTTACTCATAGAACGAGCGGCTGTGTCCAGAGCTACCAAGGAAAAACTTTCCAGGACGCATCCACGCCAAGATGAATGTTAAGGGCCGGACCCTTACGACAATCACGGCAATATGATACCGGCAAGCAACCAGAACATGCATAAGGACTAATCGTACGAACACAAGCATATAAGCTCAGAGGGATAAACATGCGTTTAAGATTAAGCAGGGGACATCAGCTCCACGCAAACATAAATAGTACGACACCTAAACACGAAGCATACATCATGTTTTATTACAGGATAGCATGATGACAAGAATAGCTCGGAGTCAAGCCTAGCAACTACGTGAAGCCGTTGGGACGTGAAGGGCCCTGGCGGCCAGAGGGGCAGCTTTCTCTTTGGCAGCTGGAACATCAGAACCCACCGGCGACTCCTTAAATCCGTCGGCAAGGTCGAGGCCTGGATGACGACAGGCGATGTTGCTCAGGACCATGAGGAGGGCGTCGTGAGCAAGCTTTCGGGACTCGGTCGCGAAGCGCTTGGGCCTCCCCTCTTCATGCACCCTCAGCTTTTCGATCAGCTCATTGAAGAAAACTCCTAGCTTGGCACTAGGGACCTCCTGCCTGTTGATCGAGAAAGCTGGCCCGTCCATGCCCATCTCTATGGTCTGGGCAGCAAGGTGCATAGCGATGTCAATTATGCTACTGATCCAGAGGTTCACCTACTCGGATTGGTTCGTCAGCTTGTCCTTTGCATCTTTCCAGAGGCGCTGGGTGGTGTCTAGATCTCTGAACAGCTGTTGCTGGCGGGCTCCGTTGGACTCTGCCATGCTTTCCAAGGTGTCGATCCTGGCCTTCAGATCCGTGATGGTGCCGTTGGCGGTTTCAAGGCCTTGGGTCCTGGAGGAAAGCTGCGACTGCACATCGCTCAGAAGGACCTCCGCCTTTCGCGCTTCCTCCTTGAGAGCCTCCATCTCCTTGGTGCTCCCGGCAAGCTCCTCAGTCAGCTTAGTCACCTGTCGATCAAGGTCAGTTCTGGAAACGAATGCGGCAGTAAGATCATCAGTGAGTTTCTTCAGTCGAACAACAGAATCAGTTGTGAGGACGTCCAGGGCAGCTTTGTGCTTGTCCTCCAACTCCTTGGTGTGTTGCTGCACGAGGGCTTCCAAATCATCATCTTTGGCGCGAAGGATGGCTCCAAGCTTCTCCTCCCAGAGAGAAATCTCTTGCTCTCTGGCGTCCAGACGTGCCTTGTGATCCGCCAGGCGCGCTTCACAGGCTATGACGTCTTCCCTCATCATCAGGATCGCCTCCTGCTGCCTCATAAGTACCTAGAACTGCTTGCCATGCCACTCGTGCAGCTCCAGGCACTTGTCCTTCAGCTTCTGGTCCACTTTGTTGGCAGACTCGCGCTGCTCTTTGAGCGCCTGCCACTTTTGGTCATGTCGGGCCTGCATTTCCTTGATGCCCGCCGCCACGGACTCCAGGAAGGACAAATCCATTGCAACGGCAGCAGAATCTCCCGATTCTTCAACCCCTTGGTGCAGCGACGCCAGGATTCGCTGGAGCTCTTCATCAAGATCCACGTTCGTCGATGCCGATGGGCCGGGGGCTCCAATCCCAGGCTGCACCAACACCATCGCCAACTGGCTTGAGGGGGATGGCGAGGTCCCCACCATGGGCCCAAAGGAGGGAAGGGGATCCATGGATCGGAGGGGAATCTTCCCCTCGACCACCACTCTCACCTCTGGGGCACTTTCAGAAGTATGTTCTGCCACCGCCAGAGAATCTTGAACACTCCCGGCAGCAGGGCCCTGTCCCTCCACGGTGGTGATATCGGCGGCCTTGTCCGCAGCAGCTCTCCCTATGCTGGCCACCTCTTCCAGTAGTTCTGTCTCTTCGGCCTGGAGGACTGCGGATGAAAGGACAAGCGAATGGCAAAAAAAGCCAGAAGTTTTAGATTACCGGGATATAGGCAGAGGGGATACATAAGAGAAAGAAGGAGAAGAGTGGAAGTTAAGTACCCGGAGAAGCCTGCCGGGCAGGGGCCTCGATTTCACCGGCAGCATCAGTTGCTGGGCCATGAAATCCACCCCCTGCCGCGGCAGCCACGGCGACGCTCTGTGCGGGCTCATCCACGGAGGGTCTCGCCAGGGGTCCTTTGGCTGGGTCAGCGGGAGGAACATACCCTCTAGGGAGGGCTCATCCCGTGTCGTCTTGCCGCCTCCTCCGGCTGGAGGGGTGGGAAGTTCGTCTCCGTTGCCCCCAGCTGAAGGAACCAGCCCTCCACTTTTAGGCCGGGGGCTGGGCTGGGGGCTCGGTGCGAGATCCTCCGTATTGCTCCCCACCAAACCCAAGCTCTCCACAGTCTTCGGCAACCCAGCACGCAGGAGCCTCTTCGACCGATGGATGAGGGTCTCTGTTTCCTCCTCCTCCTCAATGCCAACGACAGCAAAACAAAAGGTCAGCCAGCAAAGATAATCAAGTATACTAAAGTTATCACGGAAAGGGAAATCTTCCTTACTCCTCATCAATGAGCATGGAGCTCAAATCAAATTCCATGGGCGGTGGGGAGGCTCTGCGTCTCTTCTGGGATGGAGGGGCGGAGCTTTCCGGCAGCCCCAAACCCTGCTGAAGCGCTGGGGCTCCGATGAAGACGAGCTCTGCGAAGAGCTCAAGCCAGAATGAGAGCTGGAATCACCCTCCACATCCACCGATTGCTTGGCGGTAGAAGCTTTGATCCCGACAAGGCGAGGAGACTGGCAGCATGCCACATCTGTCTTGGTATTTCTGGTGGTGGTCTTCTTCACCTTCTTGGCGGCAGGCGCTGGATTTGGGGCCACCGTTCCCCGGTTAGCAACACGCCTGCGGGGACGCTGATCCAAAATCGGCTCGGGGCTTGAGGACCAGCCGCGAGCCACTCCGCTTCGGGCTCCACTGCCTCAGCAGCCTCCTCCTCCCTTTGGAGCTCTGCTACCGCGGTAGCTAGAGCCTCAAGCCCGGAAATATCGTCCCCGGCAAGATCTTCCCCGGCAACCTCTTCCGTGGCCTGCGCCTCGCTACCATCGTGGGAGGAACTCTCATCCTCAGCTTTTCCCTTCCCGACCTTTGCAGCCCTTGCCATTGCAGCAATTCGGGCAGCTTTGTCCTCCTCAATCCTCCTCTTAATAAAGGCTGCCTCCATGGTGGAGGTGTGTTTGTACACATTGGTCTCCACCCTGACAGCCCTCTCCGCCAGGGCATTGGACCATTCAAGTTCTTCGTCAAGAGTGGGCAACCGCCAATCACCTGCCACCCCATGAGCATTGCAATCCGGCATCCACTTCAAGATCTGGTCCCGGGCCGAATTGACATTCAGAGGGATAACGGTTGCCAGGAGCTTGAATAGCTCGAAGCGGCCAAACAGCTGGTCACACAACCAGGCGTGGCCATAAACAGACAAGTTATTGGCCAAACCTGGGAGCAATCTCATCCTGTCCCCAGCATCACCATACAACCAGGCGGGTCTGTCCCTCTTCTGCAGTGGCGAGATGCGACGAAGGAGGAAATCTGCCCCCACGTGCTCAATGGTTAGCCCGTCAGCCTTCAGGCAGGTGATCATGTTTATTGCCGGGCGAAGCCTATCATTTGTGAGGCCGAATGTGCTCCATTCCTTGCTGCGCTCGACACACACTGTCTGTGCTTCGCAGAACTCTGGGGCTTCCTCATCCTGAATCCAGCACCAGTCTCCTCTCCACTCATCCCACCTCTCGCGCTGCAGACCAGGGATGTAATCCCAGGACTTCCTTGCCCCCCGTGGCATCCAGCTGATGTTCCCAGAGTGGTGAGTTTTGTTCTCCACCCGCGGGACAAAGTAATGCCTGAACAGATCAACACTGGGGGCGACTCCAACAAAGTTCTCACACAAATGGGCAAAGATGGCCATGGTCGCCATTGCATTTGGCGTGAAGTCCAGGAGTTGGAATCCATAAATCGTCATCATCGCCTCAAAGAAATTAGAAAAAGGGGGGCAGAGGCCGCAGATGAAATATGCGCAGAAGAATTGGTATGAATTTGGCGGATCCTCTTCCCCCTCCGCCAAAACATTGGGCGTGTCGTGCCCTTTCGGGACTTCCCTCCCCCACAGGTACCCGTACCCTGCCTGCAGAACCGGGCCGTCCAGGTTCGACAGAAAGAAGACGACGTCTCCCCTCCGCTTCTTGTCCAGCTCTGCCGCCCTCCCTCGGCGACCACCTCCTTCGCCGCGGCCGTCTGCTTCCCTTTTGCTGCAATTTTCTTCCCCATTCCCGCGGACGCCAGTGCGAACGGGGGAAGGAATTAGGTGGGGGAACAGCGATGGGCGAGGGAGAGAAAGGAGGGGCGGTTGTTTGGCTTGCGGAGGAAGATGATGGGAGGGCAGGACAGGCGACAAGTGAACCATGCCGTTTCGCGTTTTCCTATCTTAAGGGGAAAAGCGTGGAGCGGGGATGCGACACTTCAGAAGTTACCGTTTTACATTAACTGCAACAGTCCCACGACCCCATGACTCGCAGTAATTGTGCGAAGTGGACGTTGGATTGACTGGTCATCATGACGAACCATGATGGGAGCAGCCTTTTTTTTGCCACGTGTCCGTGCACTGTTTGGGGCCTAACCCAACGTGCCCAGCGTCACATGTGGCTTAGGCCCGGGGGCTTATGTCGGGGAACACAGACAGGGGTATATATTTTCCCCTGACTGTGCATGGACAGCAAGCCAACAGGCTCGAAGACAAGATTACAAGACCAAGATCAGACCAAATAAGGAGGATCAATTCCTTTGAAGGATCCAAGTGCAAGTCGAGAAGGCCAAGGTGAGCCAGAGGAACAAGGCATCGCTAAGGGAAAGACCTACCTTGTCGGGTAGGCGAGCCCGGCAGGGTTGGGTTTTGCCCCGAAAGCAAGCTCCCAGATCGTCCCGGCAGGCCTGCCGGGGCTGGTGGAGGCAAGCCACTCCACCGCTCCACCTCACAAGCGACGCAAGTCATTAATCAAAGCGGTGTCGAGCTCCAAGGTGACTAAGTGGCTGCTTTTTGCCACATGGCAGCCACTTCCTACAGCAAACACCTCCATATGACACCCGTCCTGAGACGTGTCAAATGAGCAGGCGCGAAGCTGGCAAAACAGCCCGGCAGGGCCTGCCGGGCGGGCTGTGATGTGACACTGAGCGGCGCATTTAATGCGCTCTGTCAGCCTGCAGAGTTAGGTCTGATAGCACTATTAGCTATCTAATCAGTAAGCAAAGACTGGTTTGCCACTATGGTGACCCCTTAATCTATAAAAGGAGGCCCATGGCGACGGTAGAAAGGGTTGGACCCTCGCATATTGATACGCCCGTAGCCACTCTCGCCCCTAGAGCGACCTTGCCGGGCGAGTGTGCTACGTCCACCACCATTTTCCACCATCAATCCACCAAAGTAGGAGTAGGGTTTTACGCCTCATGGTGGCCCGAACCTGGGTAAAGACTGCCCATGTGATCTATGTCGTGTTGCGCGACGCTTCTCCGCTCTTTGTGCAATGTGCCCATCCCCCCGCCGAACCAAAAGGGGCTTATGGTCCCATAGGTGGCCGTGGTTTCCCATGACACTCTCTAACATTTTATGCCACTTTTGAGCTGCTGGAATGTGCTCCCATGGAACATCAGAGGCCTAAATTCAGAAAAGAAGCAGTGAACTCTTAATAATGCGCTCGTTTCTAGTGGTTGTGCTATCGTTTGTCTGCAAGAGACTAAAATGTCGGATGTCACTTTTGCTTTCATTAAAACATGTTGTCCTAGACAATTTGATCATTTTGCTTTTGTTCCTTCGCGAGGTTCCTCGGGTGGGTTGCTTACAATTTGGAAAAGCTCTGTGTTCTCTAGTACGGTCGTGTCTTCTGACATTTTCGCGTTAGTTATCAACTTCGTCAGCACGCAGTCCACCCAAACCTGTACATTGGCGAATATTTATGGGCCATGCACTAGGGAGGATCAGGATACGTTCACTAACTGGCTATATGATGTTCACATTCCTAATGGGCAAGACTAGCTATTCCTCGGCGATTTTAATTACATGCGTGCACTGTCAGGACCGGTTTTTCAACAAACATTTATTGAAAATCGCCCCTTTCGTCAGACCAGTACTGAAAAATCCTTCTTACTGGTAGACAATTCCTTGATACAGAAATCCAGTAGTACTAAATATTATCCAGGGTTGAGCTGAGGCTGCTCAACAATTTATTACAAGCACGCCAATATTACACATAAAGGCGGATATGACACAAAGGGTGTGGTGGCATAACTACTAACTCGTAATAAAAGAGTGGTGGTGGATATGTCACAGTGAAGTGGGTGACATGACTCCAAAATCTTACAACTCATCAAGCGCCGGAGTGAGGCTCGACGATTTTATTAGGGTAGCGGAAGCGTATATAATACAAGTGACCAAATCCAGGATCGCAAGGGACTGACTGGGACTCCTCTAGGCGTCGGACTCGCTATCGTACTCTTCATCCATAAGATCGCCTTCGTCAACATCTGGCCAAATCAACAAGCCAGGTGAGTACTTTGAATGTACTCGCAAGACAGTTTGGACATAAGATATAACAAATGCAAACATGATGTACATGAGCAAATTGGTAATACACACTCAGGTAACAAATTTGCACGGCAAGATAAATAAAAAGGAAGTCAGGCGGTATTCCTCCCGAAATCCCAATAAAATAGCAGAACACCGATCGGGTGTCTGAAGCGACGCCTCGAAAGGTAAAAATAAATTAACATGCCGCAGTCGGGCGTCAGGGCGACACCACATAAAGGGCTTATACTGAAAAGTAAATGACAGTACGTGCCATAGTCGGACGTCTGAATGCGACATCTCGAAAAGGGCTTATAATGAAAGTAAATGACCAGAATGCCACAGTCGGACGTCTGAGCGACATCACATAAAGGGCTTATATCAAAAGTAAATCTCAAGAATGCCACAGTCGGACGTCTGAGCGACATCACATAAAGGGCTTATATCAAAAGTAAATCACAAGAATGCCACAGTCGGACGTCTGAGCGACATCACATAAAGGGCTTATATCAAAAGTAAATCACAAGAATGCCACAGTCGGACGTCTGAGCGACATCACATAAAGGGCTTATATTTCATCATTCGAATTCGAGAAGTCCATGGAGGTAGCACCATCCCAAGGAATACTCGGTATATAATAATAAACAGGTTAGTCTATCCACAGGAATAATATTCAGCCGGGTTTACCACTGTCAGTTAACATGTTTGTTCTCCAGAGACTGACACTGAGACTGACACTTGATCTGTCAACCAACGTCCTTGACCGAGGACATGGATACTCGAATGGTTTTTACTCTACAGAGTTTGTACTTTTTACCCACAGCCAACGAATTTCAGTAGTCACAAATGACTAGTTCCGTCTACGGTATTTTAGAAGAAAACACATCTAACTAGTACACACCCATTCCACATCCCGCTGCCAGGAATCACCCTAGGCAACGTTCAAGAAAAACTCTAAGACGGGGAGGCCAACACCTCGAATAGCATGGGATCAAATTTATATCGCGCGCTCTAAGGTGGGCCCCCCTCTCGGTCCCAACCGGAAACACCCATGCCCCCTGACCGGATGACAGGCTTTAATCCAGGGCCATGGAACCCTCATCACGGCCCCTCTATTTGGTGTGTACATGGAAAGAGGTTTGCAACTTACTAAACCGTATTCTTTGCAGAAAACATGTGGCAGCACGAAAAGAAGGCGAACGGGAACAAGACTCGATCTATGTCAACACTGGAGTTAAACAGTTTGTTTTAGAACTGGCATGCTCCAACAATACCAGCTTGCAACCTATCATGCCACCACATGATTAGGTTGTTTCACCATCTTATGATCACATCAAGTTTTGTAGCTCACTTGCAACTTACCTTGCATGAAATATAACATTCAACAAATGCTTATATAAACATGTCATGAGAAAACCACTCAAGTAAACATGAAAAACACTCAACATATCAAAGGTTCAAACATGCTTGCCTGGTTCGGAGTAGTCGGAGTCTAGCTCGGCGAAGTTGACGGCACCATCACCTCCTTCGGTATCTACGTTACATAAAAATATCGGATTCTAACGTAAATACCGTGCGTGCATAAAAATAGTTCCAAATATTTTTCAAATAAATATGATAAAAAACTAGACAGAAAAATAGAGATGACAGAAAAAGAATCAACTCAAAATCATCTTTTGTTTAAAAGTTATAAATGTTTTAGTCCAGGGACTAATCTGTTATAAACAAAAAATTATCCAGGGGCTAGTTTGAATAAATAGAAAACGCTTCGGATAGAAATACGTCAAACAGAAGAGAAAACGTATTTTGCCCGAAGGCGTCTTCAGAAAATGGTTCGAATAAGAAGAGGAGAGGCTGACGAGGGGGTCCCACCCGTCAGGTTTAAAAAGAGCTCGCTGGCGCCAGAAGCAAATGGTGAACGCCGGCGACGATCGACGGCGAACTAGAGGAGGGCAAGGGGATGGTTGCACTTACGGGACAATTCTGTGTCGGTGGGTGGTGGAATTGGTCGTCGGCGAGTACCACGTCGACGGCCACTTACTCTACGGCGGACGGTGGCGTTGGGCGGGGATGGATCTCACCGAGGAGAGCTGCAGACGCCAAATTGACGCGCGGGTCAGGGGAGTGAGTGCAATAGAAGGCAGCTGACCAAATCTGGGCTGCGGGAGCTCACTCACCAAAGAGGATTTAGCCGGAGCCCTTTGCGGATCGGGGCAGCCGAGCTGGGGAAGATGACCTTCCCGAGGCCCTCTGAGGGGTATTGGCGAGGCTGTGGTGGGGCGTGGTGGATACGGTGGCTTCACAACGCCTCTGGGGTCCTATTTATAGGCGGGCGAGGAAGGTGCCGTGAGCAAAATATCTCCGGTGATAAATTACGGCGAGGTGGTGGTTGAGCTGGAGGTTTAGGTGACTGGGCAGCTGCGGATTGGTTCACCGGTTCCATCCCTGGCTTAAGCTCGGTCCAACTTGGGCGATACTCCAAGTTTTCGACGGAACGGCCTCACGGGCATGTTGGCGGCAGAGAGCACGCTCTGTGCTTCTCAGGCCACGGCGACGGTTCTGCAGCGTGCATAGCGAAGAGGACGGCCACACGGAGGCTCAAGGTGGTGTGGGCGGTGCTGGAAGGCACCGCTCCTTGCTGTGCTCTCTGGCGACCGCAGCGGCCATTTCTGTCGCCGCTCACGGGGACGATGTACCCCCTGCCAGCTCACCGGCGACTAGGGGAAGACGCCAACTGACCGTGCGGCCACTGGATAAGAAGAAGGAACAGGGAGCAATGGGCCAACGCGCGCACTGGCGAGATTGACGCAGAGCTCTGACGAAAATGACACTGTCACCTGAAGCTTAACACTGAAACTCTGAATTTGACTGAAATAGTGCACGCCAGCTGTTCGACGAAATGTTTGACGCACGTGGAAAATTTTTCTGGAGCTGAAACTTGGAGGGGTGGTCTCTTGATGCATCCAGAGACTACCTAAATTTTCTCAGAATTTTTAGAAAGGGAAAAGAATGAATTTCACCAAAAATAGCAAATCTGGTCGAAACTTGCAGTAAGCAAATTTTGAAAAACTTGAACTGTGGACCAGCAGCTCTTGATGGATCTAGGTTGAGGGTACCAAGGAGTAGCTAGGGTAATTTACTTGGGATTAATAGCTCAAGGAATCTGGTACTTCCTTTGTAAATCCCAAGGGTCCAAATAAATTACAGAAAAAAGTTTGAGGTTAAAATAAATAGAAATAAAATCTAAAAGAGATTGAAACTTGCTGGAATTGGATGCTTGGCTTGACCCAAAGTAGGGAGGAGGGTTTAGGAAGAAAATTTACAACATAGGTCATGGCAAGAGAGTATTTTTGAATAGGGAAAGATAAATCCAAAAATTATAGGAATTATTTTTAATAAAAGAAATAGTAAAACAACCCAAGAGTATTTGTGTCGAACCAACACATGTTGAAAAACCCTCAAGACCAGAATCAAGATCGAGAAGGACTCATAAAAGATTTGTCATAAAAAGCATTTGAGAAGGAGAGTCCCTCTTTAGAAAAATTCAAATAACCTCCTTTAAATCAAATAAAGAATTTGGTAAAAATCAAACCAAAATTTTGGGGTTTTACAACACCTACCCCCTTAGGAAAAATCTCGTCCCCGAGATTTCAGCTGATCCTCAAATAGGTGTGGGTACTCTGCCCGAAGAAAATCCTCTCTTTCCCATGTTGCTTCATCCTCGGTGTGATTGCTCCACTGAACCTTGAAAAACTTAATTGTCTTCTGACGGGTCCTTCTTTCAGACTCCTCCAATATTTTTATTGGATGTTCCCTGTAGGTGAGGTCTGGTTGCACATCAATGCTCTCATGAGATACATGCTTCTCTGGGTTGCTTACACACTTCCTCAACTGTGAGATGTGGAACACATCATGGACGTCTGACAGTTCTTCAGGTAGGTCTAGCTGGTAGGCCACTGTGCCTCTTCGTGCAATCACACAGAAGGGTCCAATAAATTGTGGTGCCAGCTTTCCTTTAACTTTGAATCGTTGCAGGCCCCTCATAGGGGATACTCTTAGATACACATATTCATCGGGTTCAAAACTGACTTCACGATGTTTTTGATCGTAATAACTCTTTTGTCGGCTCTGGGCTGTCTTGAGTCGATCCCTGATTAGTTTAACTTTCTCCTCAGCTTCCTTGAGCATGTCTAGGCCGAAGATACGACTGTCTCCTGTCTCTGACCAATTTAATGGGGTACGGCATCTTCGCCCATACAAGGCTTCAAAAGGTGCCATTTGTAGACTGGCTTGGTAACTGTTGTTGTACGCGAACTCGGCATACGGTAAGCTTTCTTCCCAACTGGTTCCATAGGTGAGAACACAGGCTCTCAGCATGTCCTCTAGAATTTGGTTCACACGTTCAGTCTGTCCTCCAGTCTGGGGGTGGTATGCTGTACTGAATACTAGTTGAGTTCCCAGAGCTTGTTGTAAATGATCCCAAAATCTGGAGACGAATTGAGTGCCTCTGTTCGATATTATAGTCTTTGGAACTCCATGCAGACAAACAATACGGGAGAGATAAAGCCTGGCAAGCTTCTGAGTGGTGTGGGTTGTCTTTACTGGAATAAAATGTGCCACCTTGGTTAATCTATCTGTGATGACCCATATGGCATCATTTCCGTGTCGTGACCGAGGTAGCCCGACAATAAAATCCATTCCAATTTCGTCCCATTTCCATTCAGGTATCCTGTTTGGCTGTAATAGTCCTGCTGGTTTTTGGTGCTCGGCTTTAATGCGCTGACATGAATCACAACATGCAATGAATGTGGCTATATCCCTTTTCATACCGTGCCACCAAAAATTTTCCTGAATGTCCTTGTACATTTTGGTTCCTCCAGGGTGGATTGAATAAGGAGCGGTGTGGCCTTCGGCCAAAATTTTCTGTTTGAGGTCCTCTATATTTGGTACACATAGCCTGTCTCCGTACCATAATATTCCCTTGTCGTCTACGACGAATTCTGAGGCCTTGCCCAGACTCACTTTTCTTTTTATGCCTTCGATGCTGGGGTGTCCACGCTGAGCTTTCTTAATCTGCTCCATTAGGGTGGGCTGTATTTCCAAATTTGACACAGTGCCTTCAGTGACCAACACCATGTTGAGTTTGGCAAACTCCCGCTGAAACTTAGGTCTCAAGTTTTGTAGACTGTCGTTGCTCGAGCTTGAGTTTCGGCTGAGAGCATCTGCCACTACATTCGCCTTTCCTGGATGGTAGTGAATGCCAACATCATAATCTTTCACTAATTCCAACCAGCGTCGTTGTCGTAAATTGAGTTCTGGTTGTGTGAAAATATATTTGAGGCTTTTATGGTCTGTATATATTTCACCACGATTCCCAAGCAAAAAGTGCCTCCATTCTTTGAGTGCATGAATAACTGCTGCTAATTCCAAGTCATGAGTAGGACAATTTTCTTCATGCATTCGTAGTTGCTTGGAAGCATATGCGACTACTTTGCCTTCTTGCATTAATACGCATTCGAGGCCTTTCCTGGATGCGTCGCAATATACTTCAAAAAATTTGTGTATGTCTGGCACGACTAATACTGGTGCTGTTGTTAATCTCCCTTTGAGTTCTTGAAAACTTTTCTCGCAAGCTTCAGTCCACACAAATTTCTTATCCTTCTTGAGTAGTTGTGTCATAGCTTTTGCTATGGTGGAGAATCCCTTAATAAATCTTCTATAATATCCAGCCATTCCTAGAAAACTTCGTATATCTGTTATGTTGGCTAGTTGTTTCCAGTCAAGTACGGCTTTGACTTTTTCTGGGTCTACGGCAACACCTTCTTGGGTTAATACGTGGCCTAGAAAGCCAACTTGTTTTAACCAAAATTCACATTTGCTGAATTTGGCGTACAATTGATGTTTCCTTAATTCTCCCAGTACAATTCTGAGATGTTCAGCATGTTCTTCTGGTGTCTTGGAATATACTAAAATATCATCAATGAACACCACAACAAATTTGTCCATAAATTTCATAAACACTTTGTTCATGAGGTGGACAAAGTATGCGGGGGCGTTTGTCAGTCCGAACGGCATTACTGTAAATTCATATAACCCATATCTGGAGGTGAATGCTGTCTTTGGGATATCTTCTGTCTATACTTTTAATTGATGATATCCCGACCTTAAATCAATTTTTGAGAAAACCTTGGCTTGTGCGAGCTGGTCAAATAAATCATTTATCCGTGGCATCGGATATTTGTTTTTCATGGTGACCATGTTGAGTGCTCGATAGTCTATACATAATCTCAGTGTCCCATCTCTTTTCTTGGCAAATAATACTGGTGAACCCCAAGGTGAGGAGCTGGCCCTGATATAACCTTTGTCCAGTAATTCCTTTATTTGCTTCTTCAATTCTACCAGCTCGGAGGGTGCCATTCTGTATGGTTTCTTGTAAATGGGAGTGGTTCCAGGTGCTAGTTCAATAATGAACTCTATTTCCCGGTCTGGTGGCATGCCTGGTAGCTCTTCGGGAAATACACCAGGAAACTCACACACCACTGGAACTTTACTTAACTCTGAAATATCCACCTTGTTCAATCTTGGTCGCAGTGATATTGGTCTTTCTTGAGCTGCAATTTTTATCGTCTTCCCGTGATGATGAGTGAGAATCACAGTCCGATTGAAATAGTCGATAAATCCCTTGTTGGTGGTTAACCAGTCCATTCCTAGGATAACATCCAGTCCCTTATTTTCCATATTGATAATGTGGTCCATCATTTCTTGATGCTGCTGATGGCTTTGCTCATAAAGGCGGCATACTTGAGAAAACGCTGCTTCACTGCCTTGCTGACTTGATTGCCCCTTGTGAAATTGTTACTTGTCTGGGTACCATAATTTTCTTCTGGTGGACTTGGCATGGAACGAGTCCAGGGACGAGGCATTTTCCACTCTGGGGTATTTTTGCAGAACTCATGAGAAAAATCTGAGTAGCAAAAATAAATAATTTTGCAAAGGCAGAAATTTAAAAACTCCAAGAATTTTTTTCAAGAAAATACTTGATTTCGCATGGAGAAGGACCGCTCAGTACATATCTTACAAGCAAGCCGTAATTATATAGTACATCACTCAGGATGTGCGTACACATTCCTGACATGTTATTTAGGCTAGTGCACTTCTCCGAGTTCCTACATGATGCGCATACAAACTACTTCTCACCAAGCCTATACACATATAAGCCTATCTTACAAGCTGGTACATCACACGGCTGCTCGGCGCACTCAATCGGAGATGGTAAAAACTTCCCTCGGCCTGCCGAGGGTAAGTCCCAGTGATGCTGGAGATTCAACCTCCTCCTCACTAATAGGCTCTAGGCGCGGAGTACTGGGTTGTGGAGCTGGTGCGGGTGCGGCAGGTGGTGTAGCACTGACTGGGGTAGGAGCAATGACTTGGTCAAACTCCTCAGTGGTAGGCAAGCGGCGAGCGGTGGCTAAGATGGCAGGTGCATAGGATGCTGAGGACAAGATGTATGACAGTGGTGGTGCTGTATGGAGGAGCTCCCTCCTGTTGGCGGCACAGCCCTGAATTGAGTCCATACGCGCAGCCACAAAGTCGTCCACGAGGTTACCAAAAGCTTCCTCAAGAGCTTTGAGATACTCAACAAGCATCTCAATAGCCTCATCTCTCTCTCCCCTAGAGCAAGCAAATGCATAGTGACAAGTGTATGGCACGTGGCATGGGAGGTAGCGGTAGCGACGAGCCTTCATCGAAGGAAGAGCATCCCGGAGACGAGCTATTGCCTCACGGGCAGCCATCTGCATGGCATGCCTCTCCGTAGGCATGGCCCTCCCAACAAATCGGAAGCGGCGTGATTCAGAACGTCCTCCCTTGAATTGCACCGCGGCCTGGTGCATAGACACACTGTCGCTGAGCTTGTGCTGGTAGAGTGTGAACTCCGGACGAGTCGATGGCCCGATCGTGACCTTGGTGATGGAGGCTAGAAGCTTGATAAATCCCTCAGGTGCATTGGCAAACACCCGTGACTCACAGTCGCGGCTAGCCATCTACAAAAGTAGACAAAAATTCCAGATAGTCAAATCATAAATTTATGATGACTAACAGAAAATTGCTACAATTTGTAAAATGCTAAAATAGCACCTATTACGCTAATAACCGATTAGCGATCGCACCTAGTGGCTTCCTATAGTCAGCCTGGCTCTGATACCAAGGTTGCCAGGACCGGTTTTTCAACAAACATTTATTGAAAAATCGCCCCTTTCGTCAGACCAATACAGAAAAATCCTTCTTACTAGTAGACAATTCCTTGATACAGAAATCCAGTAGTACTAAATATTATACAGGGTTGAGCTGAGGCTGCTCAACAATTTATTACAAGCACGCCAATATTACACATAAAGGCGGATATGACACAAAGGGTGTGGTGGCATAACTACTAACTCGTAATAAAAGAGTGGTGGTGGATATGTCACAGTGAAGTGGGTGACATGACTCCAAAATCTTACAACTCATCAAGCCCCGGAGTGAGGCTCGATGATTTTATTAGGGTAGCGGAAGCGTATATAATACAAGTGACCAACTCCAGGATCGCAAGGGACTGACTGGGACTCCTCTAGGCGTCGGACTCGCTATCGTACTCTTCATCCATAAGATCGCCTTCGTCAACATCTGGCCAAATCAACAAGCCAGGTGAGTACTTTGAATGTACTCGCAAGACAGTTTGGACATAAGATATAACAAATGCAAACATGATGTACATGAGCAAATTGGTAATACACACTCAGGTAACAAATTTGCACGGCAAGATAAATAAAAAGGAAGTCAGGCGGTATTCCTCCCGAAATCCCAATAAATAGCAGAAGACCAATCAGGTGTCTGAAGCGATGCCTCGAAAGGTAAAAATAAATTAGCATGCCGCAGTCGGGCGTCAAGGCGACAACACATAAAGGGCTTATACTGAAAAGTAAATGACAGTACGTGCCACAGTCGGACATCTGAATGCGACATCTCGAAAAGGGCTTATAATGAAAGTAAATGACCAGAATGCCACAGTCGGACGTCTTAGCGACATCACATAAAGGGCTTATATCAAAAGTAAATCTCAAGAATGCCACAGTCGGACGTCTGAGCGACATCACATAAAGGGCTTATATCAAAAGTAAATCACAAGAATGCCACAGTCGGACGTCTGAGCGACATCACATAAAGGGCTTATATCAAAAGTAAATCACAAGAATGCCACAGTCGGACGTCTGAGCGACATCACATAAAGGGCTTATATTTCATCATTCGAATTCGGGAAGTTCATGGAGGTAGCACCATCCCAAGGAATACTCGGTATATAATAATAAACAGGTTATTCTATCCACAGGAATAATATTCAGCCGGGTTTACCACTGTCAGTTAACATGTTTGTTCTCCAGAGACTGACACTGAGACTGACACTTGATCTGTCAACCAACGTCCTTGACCGAGGACATGGATACTCGAATGGTTTTTACTCCATAGAGTTTGTACTTTTTACCCACAGCCAACAGATTTCAGTAGTCACAAAGGACTAGTTCCGTCTACGGTATTTTAGAAGAAAACACATCTAACCAGTACACACCCATTCCACATCCCGCTGCCAGGAATCACCCTAGGCCACGTTCAAGAAAAACTCTAAGACGGGGAGGCCAACACCTCGAATAGCATGGGATCAAATTTATATCGCGCGCTCTAAGGGGTGCCCCCCTCTCGGTCCCAACCGGAAACACCCATGCCCCCTGACCGGATGACGGGCTTTAATCCAGGGCCATGGAACCCTCATCACGGCCCCTCTATTTGGTGTGTACATGGAAAGAGGTTTGCATCTTACTAAACCGTATTCTTTGCAGAAAACATGTGGCAACACGAAAAGAAGGCGAACGGGAACAAGACTCGATCTATGTCAACACTGGAGTTAAACAGTTTGTTTTAGAACTCGCATGCTCCAACAATACCAGCTTGCAACCTATCATGCCACCACATGATTAGGTTGTTTCACCATCTTATGATCACATCAAGTTTTGTAGCTCACTTGCAACTTACCTTGCATGAAATATAACATTCAACAAATGCTTATATAAACATGCCATGAGAAAACCACTCAAGCAAACATAAAAAACACTCATCATATCAAAGGTTCAAACATGCTTGCCTGGTTCGGAGTAGTCAGAGTCTAGCTCGGCGAAGTTGACGGCACCGTCACCTCCTTCGGTATCTACGTTACATAAAAATATCGGATTCTAACGTAAATACCGTGCGTGCATAAAAATAGTTCCAGTCTTTTGTTTAAAAGTTATAAAGGTTTTAGTCTAGGGACTAATCTGTTATAAAAAGAAAATTATCCAGGGGCTAGTTTGAATAAACAGAAAACGCTTCGGATAGAAATACGTCAAACAGAAGAGAAAACGTATTCTGCCCGAAGGCGTCTTCAGAAAACGGTTCGAATAAGAAGAGGAGAGGCTGACGAGGGGGTCCCACCCGTCAGGTTTAAAAAGAGCTCGCCGGCGCCAGAAGCAAACGGTGAACGCCGGCGACGATCGACGGCGAACTAGAGGAGGGCAAGGGGATGGTTGCACTTACGGGACAATTCCGCGTCGGTGGGTGGTGGAATTGGTCGTCGGAGAGTACCACATGGACGGCCACTTCCTCTACGGTGGACGGCGGCGTCGGGCAGGGATGGATCTCACCGAGGAGAGCTGCAGACGCCAAATTGACGCGCGGGTCGGGGGAGTGAGTGCACTAGGAGGCGGCTGACCAAATCTGGGCTGCGGGAGCTCACTCACCAAAGAGGATTTAGCCGGAGCCCGAAGCGGATCGGGGCGGCCGGAGCTGGGGAAGATGACCTTCCCGAGGCCCTCTGAGGGGTATTGGCGAGGCTGTGGTGGGGCGTGGTGGATACGGTGGCTTCACAACGCCTCTGGGGTCCTATTTATAGGCGGGCGAGGAAGGTGCCGTGAGCAAAATATCTCCGGCGAGAAATTACGGCGAGGTGGTGGTCAAGCTGGAGGTTTAGGCGACTGGGCAGCTGCGGATTGGTTCACCGGTTCCATCCCTGGCTTAAGCTTGGTCCAACTTGGGCGATACTCCAAGTTTTCGACGGAATGGCCTCACGGGCACGTCGGCGGCAGAGAGCGCGCTCTGCGCTTCTCAGGCCATGGCGACGGTTCTGCACCGTGCACAGTGAAGAGGATGGCCACGAGGAGGCTGAGGGTGGTGTGGGCGGTGCTGGAAGGCGCCGCTCCTTGATGTGCTCTCTGGTGACCACAGCGGCCATTTCTGCCACCGCTCACGGGGACGATGTACCCCCTGCCAGCTCATCGGCGACCAGGGGAAGACGCCAACCGACCATGCGGCCATTGGATAAGAAGAAGGAACAGGGAGCAACGGGCTAACGCGCGCACTGGCGAGATTGACGCAGAGCTCTGACAAAAACGACACTGTCACCTGAAGCTTAACACTGAAACTCTGAATTTGACTGAAATAGTGCACGCCAGCTGTTCGACGAAATGTTTGACACACGTGGAAAATTTTAATGGAGCTGAAACTGGGAGGGGTGGTCTCTTGATGCATCTAGAGACTACCTGAATTTTCTCAGAATTTTTAGAAAGGGAAAAGAATGAATTTCACCAAAAATAGCAAATCTGGTCCAAACTTGCAGTAAGCAAATTTTGAAAAATTTGAACTGTGGACCAGCAGCTCTTGATGGATCTAGGTTGAGGGTACCAAGGAGTAGCTAGGGTAATTTACTTGGGATTAATAGCTCAAGGAATCTGGTACTTCCTTTGTAAATCCCAAGGGTCCAAATAAATTACAGAAAAAAGTTTGAGGTTAAAATAAATAGAAATAAAATCTAAAAGAGGTTGAAACTTGCTGGAATTGGATGCTTGGCTTGACCCAAAGTAGGGAGGAGGGTTTAGGAAGAAAATTTACAACATAGGTCATGGCAAGAGAGTATTTTTGAATAGGGAAAGATAAATCCAAAAATTATAGGAATTATTTTTAATAAAAGAAATAGTAAAACAACCCAAGAGTATTTGTGTCGAACCAACACATGTTGAAAAACCCTCAAGACCAGAATCAAGATCGAGAAGGACTCATAAAAGATTTGTCATAAAAAGGATTTGAGAAGGAGAGTCCCTCTTTAGAAAAATTCAAATAACCTCCTTTAAATCAAATAAAGAATTTGGTAAAAATCAAACAAAAATTTTGGGGTGTTACATGCACCTGATAATCGTAATAAACCAGGAGGGAATACACATGACATGCTCACCTTCAATGATATCATTCACAAACAACAACTTATTGAGCTCCCGGTTCAAGGCAAATCATACACTTGGAGTAATATGCAGGTTGACCCCCTCCTGGAACAAATTGACTGGTTCCTTACCTCTCTACACTAGACCACTGCTTACCCTTAAACCCTAGTAAAACCACTTGGTAAACCCGTATCAGACCATATACCTTGTGTCGTCACAATTGAGACCAAAATACCATGCAGCAAGCTATTCTGCTTTGAGTCATACTGGATTCTTCACCCAGGATTTATGGATGTTGTTCAGGAGGTGTGGAATCAGCCAGTTCAGTCTGAAAATGCAGCCACCACACTTTGCCGCAAATTTAAAGCCCTGCGACACGCCCTCAAAATCTGGAGCAAGAACATCTCTCGCCTCTCTATACCAAATACAGATTGTAATGCAGTGCTTGCAGACCTGGATGAGCTTGAGAATAAAAGAATTCTGACAACCCCAGAAGCAAATTTCAGGAGTATTCTCAAGGCGCACTTATTGAGACTGCTCAAATATCAAAAGCTCTATTGGAAAAAAAGATGCACTATACGGTGGATCAAATTCGGTGATGAGAACACAAAGTTCTTTCAAGTCATTGCCACAGAACGATACCACAAGAATAACATTGCAAGCTTTCGGGGTGATGATGATACACTGATAGAAGACCACCCAACCAAAGAAGCTCTATTGTACCTCACATACAAGAATCGTCTAGGTGTTATATCACCGTCAGAAATGAAGTTTGATCTTCCTGCCATTATCAAGCGTGCTGATAATCTTGATCATCTCACCGAGCCATTCACGCATGATGAAATTGATGGTGTGGTTAAAGACATGCCTCCAGACAGCGCCCCTGGCCCGGATAGTTTCAGTGGGGCATTCCTTAAAGCATGCTGGCCCATCATCAGACACGACTTCTACTCCTTGTGTTCACAATTTTATGAAGGCACTCTAGACATCAACAGTATCAATGATGGGCTCATTACACTCATCCCCAAGGTCAACTCACCAGTAACAGTCAATGACTACAGACCTATAACCCTGTTAAACTGCTGCCTTAAGCCGCTCACAAAGCTATTAGCAGATCGACTGCAAGGCTCTATCCTCAAGCTGATCCACCGCAACCAATATGGGTTTATCAAGGGGCAAACCATTCAAGACTATCTTGCTTGGGGTTACCATTACATCCATCAGTGCCATGCCTCGGGCAAAGAGATCATATTGCTCAAACTTGATTTTGCCAAGGCCTTTGACACCATTGCTCATGAGCCAATGATCAACATCATGCCTCATATGGGGTTTAATGCCAGATGGATTTCTTGGATCAAGTGACTCTTCTCCTCTGGACACTCCTTTGTGCTCCTTAATGGCGTCCCCGGCCGACAATTCCAATGCCGGTGCAGTGTTCGACAAGGTGATCCCTTGTCCCCCCTCATTTTTGTCCTCGCGGTAGAACTGCTTCAGGCAGCGATCAATGATGCATTCCGACAGGGACTAATTGACCTCCCCTTCCCACGCAACGGGCAAACGGACTACCCCGTCATACAATACACGGATGACACCCTACTTATATTGCCTGCATGCACCCGTCAAGCATCCTTGGTCAAGCAGATACTATCTGACTATGCATCCTCCATCGGCCTCAAAATTAATTTTCACAAGTCCACGCTGATCCCGATAAATCTTGACGCGACCTCTACTACCAACTTAGCCCGGGTATTTGGATGCACTGTTGGTACGATGCCATTTACATACCTTGGACTCCCCCTTGGCACGACAAGACCAACAATACAAGAACTTATGCCCTTGGTTTGCAAAATGGAACGCCGTCTTACTTCCACCATTGCCATGATGTCGTACGGAGGCAAGCTCTCATGGTTAAATGCCACTGTCACCTCACTTCTTGTCTTCACCATGTGCACCCTCAAATCCCCCCCCCCCCCCCCCCCCCAAGCTGATTGAGATACTGGACAAAATTTGACGCCGTTGTCTCTGGACTAAGAAGACCGAACAAGGGGATAAATGCAATTCTCTGGCTGCTTGGGACATGGTATGTAAGCCCAAGAAAAAAGGATGGGCTGGGTGTGATCAATCTCAAAATCCATGATGAAGCCCTCCTGCTGAAATTTCTTCATAAGTTCTTTAACAGACAAGATGTGCCTTGGGTTCACCTAATATGGGACAATCACTATATAGACAAAATTCCACATGTTGTGGATCCGGTGGGATCTTTCTGGTGGCGAGACATCCTCAAACTATCACCTATCTTCAGAGGGATTTCTCGAGTCCAAGTAGTGGATGGCAAGACCACCTTGTTCTGGAAAGATCTTTGGTCACATGACGTTCTTGAGACCTCACATCCACGTGTGTTCTTGTTTGTCATGCATGAAGACATGTCGGTTGCTGATTTCTGGGTCACCACAAGCTTGCATGAAACCGTCCATCTGCCCATGTCACCACTAGCCCTGGAAGAGATACGTGAAATACAAGCATCATCAAGCAGGTTGTCCCCATCCTCGTCACAGAATGATGTTTGGCACTATATCTGGGGTGCGGCTGATTTTAGATCAAAAGACTACTACAACAATTACTTTCACGACGTGCCAACCCACCCGGGCTTCGGACGCCTTTGGAAATCGAAATGCACCATGAAGATCAAGTTCTTCGGCTGGTTGTTATTCCACGACAGACTCAACACACGTAACATGCTAAGGCGAAGACACTACAACATAGGAGATGATTTTAATTGCCTCCTCTGTGGGCAAAGCATAGAAGAAACGGTGGACCATATGATCTTTACATGCCAGTTTAGCATGAGTTGTTGGGCTAAACTGCACATTGACTGGCCCACTTTCGATGATAGGCTCACTCTCCTCCAAGACTGCCCAGGCCGCTTGGCATAACCCCTTTTTCATCGAGATATTCTTGACCGCTGCATGGAGCCTATGGAAAGAGAGAAATAACAAACACTTCAGAGGAGTCAACCCTAGTGTGGGATCCTGGCTCAACCGCTTCAGGGAGGATCTCGGCCAGCTACAACATAGGGTCAAAGAAGATCATAGAGCTGCCCTTCTCTCCTACTGTGCCACGCTTAGTTAAACACATTAGACAGAAGTGGTGAAAATAGATGTTGGACCAACCCACTCCTGGTGTCCTACTAGGGGTGGGGAGCTCTTTTGTACAGTGTGTATGTCTATGTAAACCCCCCATTTATATAGATATATGAAACCACAGTAGGAGTTCTCTCCTACTGTCAATTCCCTCAAAAAAAAAGTGGCTTCGCACACCACACACCCGCCGTAGCAGAGAGAGAGAGAGCTCGTATCGATTGATTGGTGCCTCCTACATTACCGCATAAGATCGCACTGACTCGTGCATATGTAGGCTTCTCCACAACTATCACGCATCACACATAGTTGCGGCTAACTAGACACTCGCATCGATCGATCTGGGGGCCTGCAAACTACCCGCCCGACAACAATTGATCAATCAAGTCTCACATCGATCGCTCAGGTTCAGTAATGCGAAGCCTAACTCGCACACGTATGAGAACGTGCAAACCACCCCAGTATCGCTCGGGCCCGACGACCTATCATATACCGTGCAAGGTAGAGGAATCGCGGATTTTTTTTTGGCTCTCATTTCTACCATGATGTTTTACATCATGGAAGACCCAAATAATGTAATGCAGTTGCGCCGTCAGCCCGCCCAAGACGAAATACCCATTTTTTGTCATAATTTTTCTCGTAAAAGTAGGTGCCTACCATATCCATGATAATACATGTTTTTTGTCATAATTATCGTCATGGAAGTGTCACTTTCATAACAGAAAATATTTTCGTTCGGGTCAAAATGTCACGGATGTGTCTTTTTCTTGTAGTGCAAGGATTTCTCCGTGGATGAGTCTGAGCAATCCCAAGGATTCGAAGAAAAGGAAGTCAGGTCGTAGGTCGGAACCACCACCGTAGAAAGGGGAGGGGATTGGCTACCTGCAAGTCGACTGATTTTGTATTTTGGGTCAATCACTCTTTTTCACCAGAGGATTCATCAATTAATAATACTCAGTATTTTGGGTCAGTCACTGTTGAGATGGCCTGGGGCGTGACTTGATCCTGGCTACGCAACAAGGCCCAAGACTATGCCTGGCTGGGTACATGTATGCTTGCATGCATGCAATTGTTGATGACGGATGGGTCACACGATACATCACAATTCACAGTTGAACTTTTTAGGTTTGATGGATATGAGTAAATACATGAGAAATAAAAGCACGCATATGTTTGTATAATTCTTTAGTTATTGTATGGACATAAAAAATAAAATAGAATAATGAAGTTTTCTAGGAAAAATGTATTTGTACCATTGATATTACCTTTAAGAAGACAAAACCTGCAAACAACTTTACACTCAAATTGCACTTTTTGTAATACACAAAGAATAAACATATAATAGTGCAATTTTCACAATCTAGTATAATTTACACATATTGCATAGTATTTGCATGTATACCTTCACACGGAAATAAAATATGAAGTTGTCTAAGAAAGAATGGATCGTGGGCACTGGTATTACCCTTTAAGAAGATGATGAAAATAATAATAATGAAAAAATTTGGGCACATTTCATACATAAATTGCGCTTTTTATGCAAGATTTATACCATATATACTTGAATGATATTGGTATTACCCTTAAATAAGTAAAATGAAATAAAATACAAAATGAAACAAAACAAAAATAATGAAAATTTCTAGGGAATGAAACCCTTTAAGAAGAAGAAAATTAAAAAAGTGAAAACGTAATAATGAAATTGTCTAGGGAAGAATGAAACCCTTTAAGAAGAAAGAAATAAAAAAGCTAAAACTAAAACAAAACAATGAAGTTTTCTAGGAAAGAATGAAACACTTTAGAAGGAAGAAAGTAAAAAAAAAGAATTAAAAGTTTCCTATGAAAGAATGAAACCCTTTAAGAAGAAACAAAATAATAACAAAACAAAAACAAAATAATGAAGTTTTCTGGGAAGAATGAAACCCTTGAAGAAAAATAATAAAAAAAACTTCATACAAGTTTGGCCTGAAATTGCACATTTTGTAATATGCAAAAAAAACATATATAGTGCATTTTTCGCTCTCTACTATTTACACACATGGTGTATCGTCCTTGCTCTATACTTCTTACAAACACAAAAGAAATTCTAAGAATAAATGAAGTATAGTAGCAGTGGTACTACCCTTTAAGAAGAAAGAAAGTGAAAAAAAGAAAAGAATAATGATAAAATTTGCACACATTTACACATAATTTGCACTTTTTAGTATTATAAGAATAAACATATAATAGTGAAAGTTAGACAAAAAATAAGTTTTTAAACAGGGAATAAATTAGTGGCATTGGTATTAACCTTTAAAAGAAAATAAAATAAAAACTAAAACATAGTAAAACAAATAAAGTTTTCTAAGAGAAAATGAATTAGTGACATTGGTATTACTCTTGAGAAGAGAGAAAAAACTTGGACACAACTTTGAGTGAAATTGCACGTTGTAATATGCAGGAAATACACATATAATAACACAACATCTGCAATCTAGTATAATTCACACACATATTGTATAGTACTTACATGCATACATACACAAAAATAATAATAGAAAAAATTATTTTCTAAAAAAGAATGAATTAGTACAAAATTAGTACAAAAAATTAACATTGGTAATACCCTTAAAGAACAAAGAGAACGAAAGACACAACAAAAAATCCAGACAATTAGCACAAAAAATGCACTTTTTATAATAGTGAATACATTTACACACACTCAACATCCAAAAATACACGGAAAGAAAAAACAAAACTCAACTGAAAAATACAAAATAGAAAACAGAAGCAAACACATGAAGAAAACAAAAGCAAACACAAGGAAAAAAAGCATGCACACACTAAATTTGGGATGCATTTCATCCATGAATTTGCGTGCAAGAGCCACGAACTGGAGACCTGCATGCATGCACGGAGGCTGCATCGTGCATCCGACAAGAGCAAGGATAGGCAAAAGATCGACTGAATAAGTAACAGTTACAGCATCTCTAGCAGACCCGTATATCACCGACCCGTAAAATTTATTTACAGTTCGTGGAAAAACGGCTTTGCGGGCCGGCGCGGACGGCGGCCGAGCAGACCCCGCATAGCGGAACTATAAAAACGGAATATCCGCAATATTCCGTTTTACAATTCCGTTACGCGGGGTCTGCTCGGCCGCAGCCCACGCCAACCTGCAAATCAGATAGGTTTTTATCTGAATTTGACACATATGCCACATATTCAGAATTATTAATTCAATATAAGATAAAATGTCAATATTACAATACAAAAATCATCCAAATTACAATAATTATTGAAATCACCGAAGCAAACTAAATAATTCAATACAAACTTGTCCTGAATACAAATCACACATGAATTAAATGAAATGAATGCAAAAATGGAATGTGTTACCGCCCAACCCTTTGCCAATGGTGCTCAATGAGATCCTCCAGAAGCTGAAAGTGGATGTTTGCATCTTCAATTTTCCTGTAGGTCTGAAGAAATGCTCTAATGCGGTTAGGGTCTCTAACTGGTTTGACACGGCTACCCACATTGTCGTAGAAGAACTTCAATTTCATGTCTCTCTCATCTTCGAGAATCATATTGTGAAGAATCACACATCATGTCATGATGTTTTTCAGGGATTGCTTGTCCCAAAAACGAGCAGGACCACGAACAATAGCAAACCTAGATTGCAAAACCCCGAATGCTCTTTCAATATCTTTTCAGGCTGCCTCTTGTACCCTTGCAAATTCACATTGTTTCTTAGTTTTGGGCTCTTTGATGCTCTTGACAAATGTGCATCAAGAAGGGTAGATACCATCTGCAAGATAGTACCCCTTTGTGTATTCATGCCCATTGATAGTGTAGTTGCAAGCAGGAGCATCACCACTAGCAAGCCTAACAAACAAATGAGAACGTTGCAACACATTGATATCGTTGAGAGTACCCGACATACCAAAAAAGCAATGCCAAATCCATAAATCCTCGAATGCTACGGCCTCTAGCACAATTGTTGCATCACGAGACTTGCCACAATACAGTCCTTGCCATGCCTTTGGTTAGTTTTTCCAAGTCCAATGCATACAATCAATGCTTCCTAGCATGCATGCCAACCTCTTCTCTCACTTGATGCCATCAACTTTTTTGTGTCTTTCTCGTTGGGTGCCCGAAGATATTCAGGACCAAAGACACGGATGATCACTTTGGCAAACCTATGCACTGACTCAATTGTAGTATCTTCATCAATGTGACGGTACTCATCAGCATAGCCAGCCGGAATGCTGTATGCAATTACCCGCATAGCTGCTGAGATTTTTTGATATGCACTAAATCCCTTCAAGCCCGCGGCATTTCTTCTTTGAGTAAAATACCAACAATTGGCCTCGCAAGCTTGCACTATTTTTACAAAGAGGGATCGGCGCATTCGGTACCTTCTCCGGAAGAGGTGCAGCGGATATGTTGGATTGTTCATGAAGTAGTCTTGCATCAACATCTCATTCCCGAGATGGCGATTGCGAGGAATGCAAAGACGGCCGACGATCGATCCTCGCCGTCTCTTTCGGTTCTCATCGCCGTGCTCCTTCACGGCAAGGGCCATCACCAACATCTATTGCCGATGGTTCTCAAGCAGCGTCTCAACATCCGAGTCGTCCGAATCGGACGAATCCTCGAGCAAAAACCTCTCGCGAGGGCTCAATTTCATCTAAAATCACAAACACGAACGCCGCATGAATCAACTATGCATATCGCATCCGAAAGCACAATCACAAGTACTCACCGGCGGCTCGGGGCGTTGGCTCTGCGGCGGTCGATCCCGGTGTGGCGACGGCGACTCGGGGCTGCTCGACTTGGCGGATCCGGGGAACCGGTGAAGCGGCTAGGTGGAACCAGGTGAGGGGCGCCCCGGCGGCGTGATTCCGTCCTCAAATATGGCCGGAATCGCCGACGGCGGACGGGCGGAACCGATGGCGGGCGGCTGCGGAAGGGGGTGGGGAACGCGCGCGGGCTGAAATGTCCCTCCCGCCAACCGCTTTTCTGAGATACAGGGCACCGTCGGGTCGAGGGGGAAACCTGTGTTTTCGCGGATTGGAGGTGAGATTTTACCGCGCCCCTCAAAATTTTTTACGGCTCTAACGCGTTTACAGTGTTTGATCGGGCGACTTTTTTCGCATGGACCCGTATTTTGACGATTATTTTTCGTGTCGGGTCATTATACGGGGTCTGCTAGAGATGCTCTCAGTCGACCAGCTACACATGTATCACAAAGCACCTTGAATCAACGGCCATAAATTTGACTGACCGAAAATTAAGATTCAGTTGCCTGACATGTAGCTAACGCGAAAGGGGAGCTCTGCCCGCCGCCGAAGGAGGCACCAGGCGCTGCCGAAAATGCGAGCTACGGACCAGGCGGACGGGACACGGAGGGACATACATCTAGGCCGAAGTGGAATTTTGCTCTTAAATCACGGTGGGTGCATCACACGCTGCTACCCCAGGCCCTTTCGTGAAGCCCCAACCAGTGGATCGCGGGACATTTATGCCAATTCCAGTAGAACACCCTCGTTCAAAGTACTTTTGGCACTTGAAGCCTTCAACCCACCACGCCGGTGCGTGTGGCACGACGGCGGCAGATAGGACGACCCACGTACGGGACCATGCGCATGTGGATCTAGAAACGAGAAGCAGAGTAATGGCGGCAGCAGCGCTCTTGTGAATCCTCAGGACCCACCTCACCCACCGGATTTACACCGTGCCGCGTACGTGCGTGCGTACGTACGCGTGCTCGGTCGCTGATCCGATCTGCCACTGGGTGATTTGTGTGGACACACGGCACACCTGAATCTGATGGTTGCGGCCATTAAGGTGTCGCCACCACTGTTGCTGCTGTGCCTGCGTGCCGCCGATTCAATTTGCACAGTGGGAAACATGAGATTGTCGAGAGCACGGACGTAGTACATGCATGATTGACGGGCTCCGGGGAGCAGATCCAGATGCCGTAAACTAAGCCTGACAAAATCAGAGAGCCAGGCTTGGTTAGCTGGTTGGTTGCATAACGACCAAGCAAAGAAGAAAGGCCGCTTGCTAGCCTAATCATTCACGAGACGCCGCGACATCGCTCGCGGCTGAGACGTACGTGTACCATCGCTAGCGGCAAACCTGCACCGTCCTGTCCGGCGTCTGTTTGCTCCAATCCAACCACTACCACTGGGTAGTGAGTACTGCTTTTGGCGGCCCGCGCAACTCGACAGTTCAGGCCACTTGTCCCGCCGATGTGGGGAGCTAGCTGCGCGCTTGACCTGCAGGTGGCCAAGCTCAGAGGAGGGAGCCCCAGCCCCAGGCAGACAACGGCGTTATATTCCGACCTACGCCACGTACGTACGTACGTCCTTGTCCGCAGCCTGGTTGATGGCATCTACCGGCTTATTACTGTCGCCAAACAGCTCGATCGACAACGCGCGTTCTGTCCGTGGTGCGCGCGCGCGCAACCGAACACGAGCTATCGGTCTCGTGCGGAGAGGGACGGGCCGAAAGGAGGATCCGCCGGACGGAGAGGCCAGAGCGCGGCCACGTCAGTGGGCGGCACCTGGTACCTGGCCAGTTTTGAGTTTGGGGTTTTGACAGTCACCAGTTACCAGCGACCGGGGCCGTGGAGTCGGCGTCGGGCGGGATCGGGCGCATCCCGGGCGATGGCGAGCGGGTCCGGGGGTCGGCGTCCCGGACGGCGACGCGGGTTGGACGCGCGCACTCGCTGTGGCGCGCATGCACCCGCCTTTGGACGTCGGCATCCGATGCCCGGCCGGGGCCGATCGAGAGCCGCGACGCATCCGGAGCGTGCCTTTAAGCGGTCCGTCTCCCTGGTTGCCACTTTTAGGAGCTGCGCCGGAGGCAGCGACCTGTTCCCTGCCAGTGTCGTCTGCATGCCTGCTCACGCCGCTTAAATTGTTCCGCCGAGGTTCCACGCCGTTTAAACGACTTTTTTTTTTTGAGACAAGTTTAAACGACTTATTGATACTAGCGAAAGAGCTCGTGCGATTGTAACAAAAGAAAAAAAATAACACATGTCCTAACCCAATAACCATGACTCAACATCTCAATAGATCCATATTTTTTTATTTCAACATGACATCACTGACCAGACAATCACAACACGTTTGAACGTGTCAATTCTATTGCGTCTCTCTCGGCATAAACTTAGAAATTTGTTTTCTTTGCCCCTGCGGGATTTTTATCGTTGCGTGCATGGTGGACCTGTAAACCTTCCGCAACCGTTTGAACCGTGGCATCCGGACCGTGGAAGTTATCTAACGCCGAACTGCATCGGTCCGCGGGGCGCTTCGGACGCGATTTCTTCCGCAAACCAGGGACAAAAGTTGGGGAGGTTTGCGGGAGTCCGGACCGCTCCCAAGCCCGCTTCTGACCGACCTGTCCCACCAAAAAAACCCTCTCCCCTCCCACGCGCCATCCCGCCCGGCGCCAGCTGCCCGCATTCATGCCGCTGTAGCGCGCGCCGCTCCACATTGAAGACGGCTCAGGGCGGGCGCGACCTCTCACTGCCTCCGCAATTGAAGCGGCACGCCGGCCGAGGGCACCGCCCGCTGCACGCCCGACTGAACACGCCTCCTCGCCGCATTCATACGGCTCCATTAACCCCACGTGGAAGCCGAGAAACCTACTCCGCCCACACGTCCGTTCAGGAGTAGGCCTGCATTAAACGCAACGCTGGCCGAGCTCCTCCCGTCCATCCTCTATTTAAATGATGGCAGACACCGGTCAAGAATCACAACCCTCCGCCTCTCCCCCCATCTCCTCCTTCACCATTTCGATGGCATCTGACGGGCAGGAAGAGCAGTTCTCCGACATAAAAGCCGGCATGGTGGCCCGCCGAGCCCGACGGATACGAGCGAGGTAGCTTGCTGCGGCTCCACCTCCCTCCCCTAGGCCGACGGAGCAAGTTGTCGCACCAATCCGGCGCGTGGTTCAGCAACTAGCCGCTCCAAGCCAGCTCGCGGGGGAGTGGTGAGTTGCTCCAGGCCGACACGGAGGGGAGCACGGCGGCACGAGCATGGACGACGCCGCGTTGCACCGCCCCTCCAGTGCATACGACCGCGCCATTCGTCGTCGATGCGCGTGTAGCCGTGCCATGCAGACAGAGGAAGAAGGCGGGTGCACGGAGGAGATCAACGAGTCAGTGACCAGCGCATCCGCGTCCACGTCTGCTGGCAACTTCGAGGGAAAGTAGAACACGGGAGGCCGCCGCCGCTTGGGTCCCAGGAAGGCCACCGTCGGCGCGTCCCCGGCTTGTACAGCCGGTGACGTGCCCCGACTTCTTCTTTATCTTAGACCACCATAGCTTGGGCATCCACGGAAGCACCCTTCCCCTCCGGCTGAAGCACCCTCTTCGCCACACTCCGATGAGCGGCGCAGCCGGACATAGGGAAGATACGGGGGAAGAATATGCCTCCGGGACTCCTGGCAGTCCGATGACAAATGGATCCGCCGCGGCCGGCAAAAGACTAGTGTAGTGTATTCGTGTCGTCGGAGTGGAGCTCCGCGCGGCCGTACGTGCACATAGTTCTAACTTTTTAGTTAAAATATTTCCAAAATGTAACCGTTTATGTCCGGTTTGTATGAAATCCGTCATATTTGGATGAAATCCGGTCGAGTTTGCATGAAATCCGGCCGTGTTTGCACGAATTTCGTCTAGTTGGTTTGAGTTGTTGTGAAAATGTATGCGGCTAGTGTTGGATGGCTGCCTCCCGCATCCGTGTCGACGGACTGGTCCCCCCTGTCCGCGGACGGATGCGGGAGGTTTTTTGCGGGTTGCCATTGGATATGCCCTTATAGATGGTTTATTTCATCTCCAATCTGATTTTGCGGAGGTGTTTATTTTCTATCTAGGTCTAACCTATACGAAATAAAGACGAATCATGCACTATTGATTAAGGTTGCACCCTAAATAGCGTTCTAAAAATGATTAACATGTAAAATAACATAATATTCAGATTCTACACATTCTTTTAATCAAATTTCTTATATAACATGTTAAAATTGGAGTCACGGTTTAAAAAAGATTTGGTTTTAAAAAACATATGATATGAACCGCGTGTTGAATTTAAGAGACCCCAGGGGGCTTTCTAGAAAACACGAGACATTTTCTCTGGGTCACTTAAAACAGTATTGCAGATTAATTATCAAAATGATAGGGGGGTTTCTACAAAATGAAACATTCTTTTTATGTTTGTCACTTAAAACTGTACTGCGGCTTAATTGCCAGTAGCTGGTTAGTGCAAGAAATTGATAAAAATGGACAAGTATTTCTAGACGGAGGAAGTAACAGTTTTGTGGATGAAAAATAAATAGGGAAATGCTGACCGGACAAAATGGATTGGTCCACTGGCTTCGAGTTCTTCTACACTAGTCTTTTTAGTTCACACATTGGCCCACTACTTTCGGGCATCTCGGTTGTCCGTCCAAACACTACTAAACATCTGTACAACGTGGTCCGGACACTTTGTGCCATCTAACATCGTATATCAAGCATTCTTGGACGGGTTCACACGTTTGAATTCCGCAAAACCAGAAACAAAGCTGGGAGATTTGAGGGAGTGTGGACAACAACCACGTCGGACTATGACACACCTGGCCCACACAAACCCCCTTCCGAAGCCTTTTTCCCCACTCCGCCTTTCCCCTCTTGCCTTCTACTTACACCCACCAACACTGCCACATCCTCTGCACCACTCCGGCCACCCCCCAGTTCTTGCCCGACCACTACTGCTCCACCCAGGCACCTTCTACTTCGTCGTTGTTGCACCCCTAGATCCATCTGTAGCCTAGGTATCATCCACCCCATGCCGACGCCGTCCATGGAGGACAACCATGCCCAACAACTATTCAGTTAAATGGCATTCAGATCTTTTTTTTATATTCTCCTTGTTTAACATGAAGCTAGCACGATAGCGAGGTACTCGATGACGTAGGTTGCATTGTTGTACGACGCCTGGTTGGACACAAATACGGGGTTTGTAAGCATGAACCAAATGGGCATGATATTTTAGTAACATGTGCATTCTTAGTTTCATGAGCACAAGCACTACGGGCCCTGCAATTTGGATATGCTCCATGATCGCAATACGGAGTCGCTACTCTAACGGTGGTACACCGTTTCAAACATCATCATGAAGTATTGCGATGAGATTGCACAAATAAAAAGAATGTTGCCATTGGGTGTGTCAATCATGAAGATCCTCAGTTTTGCTTCTTATGGCTCTACGTGTTGCTCAATTCTTTGATTCACTCAATATTGCAACTTGACGATCACGTCATTGTATGGCTCACATACGATTGTCACGATGTACCAAAGGATGGAGGGCAAGCCCTTAACTTTGTCGCATTACTGGATGAAGCTTAAGGGGATGCCCATGTGGATGCAAAACATGCGTCAATGAAGAATTTCAAGCTCGAGGAGAGAAAGCTTGAGATAAGGCCGTGGAGTTTGGTTGTATATGGGATTGATGAATTTGAAAATCTTGTTAAACATCTGGCCCTTTTATTAGGATTTAAATGTATGATTGAATTTCTATCGGTCGATGATTCAAATTGAGGATGCATGGCGGACATTTAGTTTAGTTTTTTAAAGGAGCGGACATTTGGTGCACCAGATTGGATGGTCGGCTCCGCTATCGCTGTCTGGACAAGTCCAGATGTGTCCGTGAACGTTTGAGGTGTTCGATTTGATGGACGGTGTTGGAGATGACCTTAAGCTTTTCCATGAGTTTGGCGTCACTTAGGGCAACTCCAACATGGATCACCAGTCGGACGACACCAAATGTCCGCGGATATGTGCGGACATCTCCACAGATAGTGGGGACGGCGTCGACAAACCAACTGCAGCCACCAAATGTTTAGTCATTTCCAAATGGGTCGAACACAAATACGGACAAAATTTAAGCTAAACAAACAAAATTAAAGCAAGTCTCATACTATATTGCAACCAAATGAACAAAAATTACAGAACTTCAAGCTAAATTTAACATAAACTCAACTAAACTAGGCGAGGTGTTGAATGATGACCACGTAGGCAAGGCCTCGGAGGCCACCTGCACCTCCATCGTCGTACGCGATGTCGCCTGAGTTATCGTCTGCACTACCATCATTGTCATCATCGTCATTGCACTAGTGGCGGAAGGCTCACCAGGCGTCGTTGAAAGATCGAGGATGTCGCCTAGAGGGGGGGGTGAATAGGCGCTTTAAAATAATTACGGTTAAGGCTTGAACAAATGCGGAATAAACCTAGTGGTTAATTTGACAAGCACAAAACCTACAACAACTAGGCTCACCTATGTGCACCAACAACTTATGCTAAGCAAGATAGACAACTAAGTGATAGCAAGATATATGACAAGAAACAATATGGCTATCACAAAGTAAAGTGCATAAGTAAAGGGCTCGGGTAAGAGATAACCGAGGCACGCGGAGACGACGATGTATCCCGAAGTTCACACCCTTGCGGATGCTAATCTCCGTTTGGAGCGGTGTGGAGGCACAATGCTCTCCAAGAGGCCACTAGGGCCACCGTAATCTCCTCACGCCCTCGCACAATGCAAGATGCCGTGATTCCACTAAGGGACCCTTGAGGGCGGTCACCGAACCCATACAAATGGCAACCCTTGGGGGCGGTCACCGAACCCGTACACTTTGGCAACCCTTGGGGGCGGTCACCGGTACCCGTCAAATTACTCGGGGTGATCTCCACAACCTAATTGGAGACCCCGACGCTTGCCCGGAGCTTTACACCACAATGATTGAGCTCTGAACAACACCAACCGTCTAGGGCGCCAAGGCACCCAAGAGGAACAAGCTCTAGAGTGCCCAAACACCCAAGAGTAATAAACTTCTCAAACTTCACTTCCACGTATCACCGTGGAGAACTCAAACCGATGCACCAAATGCAATGGCAAGGGCACACGGAGTGCCCAAGTCCTTCTCTCCCAAATCCCACCAAAGCAACTAATGCTAGGGAGGAAAATGAGAGGAAGAACGAAAGAAGAACACGAAGAACTCCAAGATCTAGATCCAAGGGGTTCCCCTCACTTAGAGGAGAAAGTGACTGGTGGAAACGTGGATCTAGATCTCCTCTCTCTTTTCCCTCAAGAACTAGCAAGAATCATTGGAGGGATTGAGAGTTAGCAAGCTCGAAGAATGTCAACAATGGGGGAAGAACACGAGCTAAAGAGATAAGGTCCATTGGGGAAGAAGACACCCTTTTATAGGTGGGGAAAAATCCAACCGTTATCCTCACAGCCCGCACAGAGCGGTACTACCGCTAGGGCGGTAGTAGCCCTTTGAAAAACAACAGCGAGGAGGCAAAAGGCCAATAGAACCGCCGGAGTGGTACTACAGCTAGTCCTCACGGTACTACCGCTAGGGATAGCGGTACTACCGCAAAGGGTAGCGGTACTATTGCTAGCGAGCGGTACTAAAAAAATACATCCGTGCCTACCACCGCTGGACCTAATACGAGATTTTGGTCCGAAGCGGTACTACCGCTGTAGTAGCCGCGGTAGTACCGCTATGGAGATGTAGTAAAAAATTACATCCGCTCCAATCCGCGGTAGTACCGCTGCAGCCTTTTCAGAACACCAAAACTGCCACAACTTCTGCAAACGGACTCCGAATTCAACGAAACCAAGTTTGTTGGAAAGCTAACGACATGGGCTAACACAATCTTGCTAGAAATATCAATAAGAAGCAAATTAGAAAAGTCCCATGAGAAAATGGTGAGAACCCTTCCTCGAAAAAGACCGGTAAAACGTCCAACACTGAAAACGCGATAGAAGAAGCATATGAAATCCGTTTTCGATGTACTAGAGCTTGTCACGAAGATAACCACAAGATCTAAAACCTCAAATGAAAATACAAATAAGAATCAAGAAAGATGATGCAAGGATGCAATGGTTTGAGCTCTCGAGGAACGATACGATCAAGCTACTCACTTGAGAGCCCCCCTTGATAGTACGGCTATCGATCCTATAACCCGGTCTCCAAACTATCACCATGAGACCGGTAAAATATAAAACCTATCAAGGGCAAACCTTTGCCTTGCATGAAGTCCACTTGAGCTAGATGATGACGATCTTGACTCCCTCAAGTTGGACCACCATTCTTGATTGCGTTCGCTCGATGAAGACTAGTTGATTGCTCCCCCATACTCCACTATGGGTGAGCCACTCTTTGGCACATTTTCACAAGTCCATTGTCACCACAATGGACGGCAAGCTTCAAGCATGTGATCTCTTCGTGATGATCCACTTGAACTTGCACACCGCAACCTAACCCCACAAAGAACTCTCACGAAGACCATGGGTTAGTACACAAAGCGTAATTGACAATGCTTACCATACCATGGGATCGCTTGGTCCCCCTCGGTACATCTTCTACGCTTTGTGTGTTGATCAACTTGATTCACTCTTTGACTTAGTCTTGATCAACCTCTCACATGACCAATCTTTAGGTAATTCCTTGAATAGCATCTTGGTCATCACAAACTCTCCTTGAAACCAACAAATGGACTCCAAGAAAAGCCTATGGACAAATCCTTCAAATATAACTCAAGGCAACCATTAGTCCATAGAGATTGTCATCAATTACCAAAACCAAACATGGGGGCACCGCATGTTCTTTCAGTCGTGGCATGCCTGCCCTGCCGCCGCTTGTCTTTAGCAGTGTCGACGGCTCGGATGAAGGTGGTCTGCTTGATCTCCACTAGCCCTCTTTGAGGAGTTGGTTGTTGAGCCAGCATCACAGGCAAGCGTCCAACTCGTCAGGGGTCTTAGACAGGTCAACTTGGCTGTTTGTGAATGCCAGCCCGCACGCCGCATTGCACCGCTCTTGTTGCATTGCCTCTACCTCAACTTTACTCTTGGGTGATGAGGTGTAGATGTCGGCGCCTTTTAGGGTAGTAGTGGTGGTGCGGCTGACGATGGGGCAGGGACGCAGGCTCCTCCTTGATGGCGAGGAGGATTAAATGCTATTGACTGCTCTTCTGAGAGGCAGCGAGAACGGGGCCTCCTCCTTCATGTGGCATCCTCAAAGCACAAGTGCTCCCTGGGTGATTTTGGTAAAAAAATGTCAACATATCTCTTGTTGGACTAATAGTTTTATCGAGTATATTTCGGATAAGTTCGACAGTGGAGTGGCAAGAGCAAGAGGATGTGGAACCCCTTCAAATTGCTAAGTACAAAGATTGGCAAAAGCTCAAGACTCTTCATTTCTATTTTAGTGATCCAAGATCACATTGAGTCCATAGGAAAGCCAATACTATAAAAAGGGGACGATGTGTTGCTTAATGGTCTACTTGCTCAAACTGCTTAGTGATATTGCTCAAAAACCCTTAACCACTTTCTCTATCCAAATATGTCCAAACCCTAAACTCCAATTCGGCCCCACCGATTATTTCTATCTGGAGCCACCGAGTTCATTGGACATAGCCACTGCCAAAAACCCTAACGATTCGATCACACTGATACGGATCTCAGTCCCGCCGAGATGGCTGATACGTCTCCAACGTATCTATAATTTTTGATTGTTCCATGCTGTTATATTATCATTCTTGGATGTTTTACAATCATTTTATAGCAACTTTATATCATTTTTTGGGACTAACCTATTGACATAGAGCCCAGTGACAGTTGCTGTTTTTTGCTTTTTTTACTTCAAAAATATCAGTACCAAACGGAGTCCAAACGCAGCAAAACTTTTTGGAGATTTTTTTGTACCAGAAAACACAAGATGGGCCAAAGAAGTACCAGAGTGGAGGCCCGAGGTGGGCACAACCCACCAGGGCACGCCTAGGAGACCAGGCGCGCCCGGGGGGTTGTACCCCCCTCGATGGCCTCCCACACCGCCTCTTCGCCCTATAAATACCCAAATATTCCAGAAACCCTAGGGGAGTCGACGAAAATCAATTCCAGCTACCGCAAGTTCCAGAACCACGAGATCCAATCTAGACACTATCACGGAGGGGTTCATCATCCTCATTGATGCCTCTCCGATGATGTGTGAGTAGTTCATCATAGACCTACAGGTCCGTAGGCAGTAGCTAGATGGCTTCCTCTCTCTCTTTTGATTCTCAATACAATGGTCTCTTGGAGATCTATTTGATGTAACTCTTTTTTGTGGTGTGTTTGTTGGGATCTAATGAACTTTGAGTTTATGATTAGATCTATATCCATGAATATTATTTGAGTCTTCTTTTGATCTCTTATATGCATGATTATTTATAGCCTCGTATTTCTTCTTTGAATCTTTGGTTTAGTTACGCCAACTAGATCGATTTTTCTTGCCATGCGAAGAGGTGCTTTGTGATGGGTTCGATTGTGCGGTGTTCTTTCCCAGTGACAGAAGGGGCAGCAAGACACGCATGTATCGTTGCTATTAAGGATAACAAGATGGGGGCTATTCCTACATGAATATATCTTGTCTACATCATGTCATCATTCTTATTGCATTACTCCGTTTCTCCATGAACTTAATACACTAGATGCATGCTGGATAGCGGTCGATGTGTGGAGTAATAGTAGTAGATGCAGACATGAGTCGGTCTACTAATCTTGGACATGATGCCTATATATTGATCATTGCCTTGGATATCGTCATAATTATTCGATCTTCTATCAATTGCCCAACATTAATTTGTTTACCCACCGTGTGCTATTTTCTTGAGAGAAGCCACTAGTGAAATCTACGGCCCCCGGGTCTATTCTTTATCATATTTGTTTTGAGATCTATTTTTATTTGCTTCTATTTTCAGATCTATTATTCCAAAAACCCAAAAATACCTTGCTGTACTTTTTTATTACTTATTTTATTTCGCATTTTATCGAGATCTATTTATCCAATCTACACAAATTTTATCCCATCAACTTGACAATTTCTGGTGCCGTTACCCATAGAGGGATTGACAACCCCTCATAAGCGTCGGGTTGCAAGTATTTGTTCTTTGTGTGCAGGTACCGTTTACATAGTGTTGCTTGGTTCTCCTACTGGATTGATACCTTGGATTCATAACTGAGGGAAATACCTACCGTAGTTGTGCTGCATCATCCCTTCCTCTTTGGGGAAATACCGACGTAGTTCAAGCGACATCAAAAGAAATTTCTAGTGCCGTTGCTGGGGAGACATCATCAACATCTATCGGGTTCGTAATCACAAATCTCATCGCATTGCAATTTACATTATTTGCCATTTGCCTCTCGTTTTCATCTCCCCCACTTCACAAAATATTTGCCTTTTTATTCGCCTTCTTTTTCGTTTGCCTTTTTCTCGTCAGATCTCATGTTTTCTTGTGTTGCCATGTGCCTTCTATTTGCTAGCATCTTCGCTTGCTAAAAATCTATTGATATGGATCCTCATCCACTTGCTAATCTTTTCAAAAGATCCAATTATGATGAACCCATTGCTAGTGAATTGAGTTCACTATATTATCTTTATGAAGTTTTGCTTGAGATTCATGAATCTGGAAATTGTGATGAAGTGTTAAAATAAGAAATTTATGAAGTGATTCATGATAGCTCCTTAGATGAAAAGCATGATTGCAATGATGTTATTATAAATTCTATTAATGTCCATTGTGCTAATAATATACAAAACCCCAAGCTTGGGGATGCTAATATTGCTATGTCCACTACTTATTGCAATGATCATGATTGGGGTGATAATGATTCTTATGATCTTGAAAATTTATTTCAGCCTCATGATGAATATGCTATTGATAATAATGTTTGTAATAACATTCAAAGTGGGTTTGGAAGAGTGTCAACTCTAGGTAAAAATAATCCCACATATTTGGAGAGTGTTCAATCTCATGAAATTTTTGATAAAGGTGGGCTTGGAGAGGTCATGACTTTATTTGATGATAATCCCACTATTTTTGAACAGTGTCAACTTTGCATGCATGTGGATCATGAAGAGAATATTTTAAGTGATAGTTATATTTTTGAATTTGATTATGATCCTACATGTAATTATTATGAGAGAGGGAAATATGGTTGTAGAAATTTTCATGTTACTAAATTACCTCTCTTCATGTTGAGATTGTCAATGTTTTATTTCTCTCCTTCGCATATGCTAGATATTTCTTGTCTTGATAATTTGTTTGCATATAAAATTACTATGCGTAGGAAGTATGTTAGACTTAAATGTGTTTGTCACATGTTTTATGATGCTCTCTTTGTGCTTCAATTCTTGTCTTTCATGCGAGCATCATTAAAATTATTTATTACAAGCTAGGGGCATAAAACGATAGCGCTTGTTGGGAGGCAACCCAATGAATAAAATTTATTTTTGCCTTTTTCTTT
This sequence comes from Thinopyrum elongatum, assembly GCA_011799875.1. Lineage (NCBI taxonomy): Eukaryota > Viridiplantae > Streptophyta > Magnoliopsida > Poales > Poaceae > Thinopyrum > Thinopyrum elongatum. Next base: position 342,975,988 of record CM022301.1, read on the forward strand.
CTGTTATTAATTGTTTACACAATTATGCCTTTGTTATTATTGTGTTTTTTATGTTATAATTAGTGTTTGTGCCAAGTAAAGCCTTTGGGATCATGTTGGGTGATATTTGATTTCATCTTGTTGAAAAACAGAAAATTTTGCGTCCAGTAGTAGAATTTTTTAATATCACAGAAGCGACAAAAAATTCTGAATTTTTTACACAAGATTTATATACAAATTTCATCTGTTGTCCTATTTTTTTAGAATTTTTGGAGTTATAGAAGTATGATAACACTTTGCATCTTTACAGACTATTCTGTTTTTGACAGATTCTGCTTTCTTTGCATTGTGTGCTTATTTTGATGAATCTATGGATTGTATCGGGGGGTATAAGCCATGGTAAAGATAGAATACAGTATATATAATGCAATAACAAAATTTGAATGGGTTTGCTACAGTACTTAAAGTAAAGATTGGTTTTCTTATACTAACGGATCTCACGAAGGTTTTGTTAGGTTTTGTTTGATTGAAGTTTTCAAGTTTTGGGTGAGATCACGATGGATGAAGGAATAAGGAGTGAAAAGAGCCTAAGCATGTGGATGCCCCATGGCACCCCAAGTTAATATTCAAGGATAACCAGGCAACTAAGCTTGGGGATGCCCCGGAAGGCATCCCCTCTTTCTTCTAACGACCATTGGTATTTTACTTGGAGCTATATTTTTATTCGTCACCTATCATGAGTTTTGCTTGGAGCGTCTTGTATTATATGAGTCTTTGCTTGTTTTGCTTTTTAGTTTGTCACAAGTATCCTTCCTGGACAGACCTATTTGAGAGAGCCAAAATTATGCTATGATTTGTTAGAATTGCTCTATATGTTTCACTTAATTTTTTTGAGCTATGGAATTGCTCTAGTGCTTCACTTATATGTTTTTTAGCACGGTGTGATTTATTATTTTTTGAAGAAATACTCTCATGCTTCACTTAGATTTATTTGAGAGTTAGTAAATTTTTGAAGAAATTCTCTCATGCTTCACTTATATTATTTTGAGAGACGAAAAATTAAATGCTTATGTTCTTCACTTAGATTTGTTTGAGCTTGTCAAAAGCAATTGCAATATATGAAATTGGTCCCAAAGTGATAGATATTCGAGAGGGATATAATAAAAACTTTCATGAAGATCATTGGACAAAATAAACTTGATTCTTTGTAATAGTTTTGAGATATGATGATAGTGATATGTGAGTCATGTTGGTGAGTAATTATGCTTTAGTAAGAATATTGGTGTTAAGGTTTGTGATTCCCTATGCAAGCACGAAAGTCAATAGTTATGCAATGAAATTACATCCTACTTGTGGTGCATTATTTGGTGTTAGTTATGCTTAATGCTCGCTTATGTGATTTTTCGTTTCTTGGTTGGTTGCTTCTCAATCTTTTTGCTAGCCTCCACTTGCACTAAGTAGAAATACTATTTGTGCATCCAACATCTTTAAACCCAGTTTTGCCACATGAGTCCACCATACCTACCTATATGCGGTATTTCCATGCCCTTCTGAGCAAATTTGTATGTGCCATCTCTAATTTTCAAAATAAATTTTCTTTTTGTGTGCCAGTACTGCTCATGAAGCGGCAGAGGGTGGCCAATATTTTCCATGCTATATGTGTTATTCTCAAGATGAGTGTTTATTCACTTGTCATTGCACGAGAGTGCGGCGGTATTAGGGATGCCCAGTCCCGAAATGAAAAAGAATTTTACTTTATGTTGTCAAATAATAAATTTCTTGGAATGTGTTGGTATGGACGGTACCCGTGGATACGGCTAGCCATGGAATGTGAAAGAATGGTGGAAAAAGGAATAAACTTTATTTTCTGTTTGGGAACCGCCTATGATATATCTAGCATGGAGCGTGTTGGGAACTACTCAGTCGTTTCGTTGACGGGAAAAGTATGCCTCTCAAAAAAAATATCTCTCAATTTAAGCTTTGAGCTCTAGCACCTCTACAAATCCCTACTTCCCTCTGCGAAGGGCCTATCTATTTACTTTATGCAATTTTTATTTTTATTTGAGTCTCCATCTTCTCTTATAAGGCACCAACTAAGGGGCACTATGATCATACTTGAGCATTGGATGTAGCTAATATGCGAGTGTGTTTCATGAATGGATCAATGATTGAGCCTGATGGGCTTGGGATACCTTTCTTTAGTGTTGATTTTTGAAAGACATGGTTGCTTGTTGATATGCTTGAGTATTGAAATCTTCATGTCAAAACTAGACTATTGCTTTGAACCATATAAAAGTACAAATGTCCATGCTACAAAAGAAAAGAATATGTGATGAACATGTTAGGCAGCATTCCACATAAAAAATTATGTTTTTATCATTTACCTACTCGAGGACGAGTAGGAATTAAGCTTGGGGATGCTGATACATCTCGAACGTATCTATAATTTTTGCTTGTTCCATGCTGTTATATTATCATTCTTGGATGTTTTACAATCATTTTATAGCAACTTTATATCATTTTTTGGGACTAACCTATTGACATAGTGCCCAGTGCCAGTTGCTGTTTTTTGCCTGTTTTTTACTTCGCAGAATATCAGTACCAAACGGAGTCCAAACGCAGCGAAACTTTTTGGACCAGAAGACACAAGATGGGCCAAACAAGTACCAAAGGGGAGGCCCGAGGTGGGCACAACCCACCAGGGCGCGCCCAGGAGCCCAGGCACGCCCTGGGGGGTTGTTCCCCCCTCGGTGGCCTCCCGCATCGCCTCTTCACCCTATAAATACCCAAATATTCCAGAAACCCTAGGGGAGTGGATGAAAAACAATTTAAGACGCCGCAAGTTCCAGAACAACGAGATCCAATCTAGACACCATCACGGAGGGGTTCATCATCCTCATTGGTGCCTCTCTGATGATGTATGAGTAGTTCATCATAGACCTACGGGTCTGTAGGCAGTAACTAGATGGCTTCCTCTCTCTCTTTTGATTCTCAATACAATGGTCTCTTGGAGATCTATTTGATGTAACTCTTTTTTGCGGTGTGTTTGTTGGGATCCAATGAACTTTGAGTTTATGATCAGAACTATATCCGTGAATATTATTTGAGTCTTCTTTTGATCTGTTATATGCATGATTATTTATGGCCTCGCATTTCTTCTTCGAATCTTTGGTTTAGTTAGGCCAACTAGATTGATTTTTCTTGCCATGGGAAGAGGTGCTTTGTGATGGGTTCGATCGTGCAGTGTTCTTTCCCAGTGACAGAAGGGGCAGCAAGACACGCATGTATCGTTGCTATTAAGGATAACAAGATGGGGGCTATTCCTACATGAATAGATCTCATCTACATCATGTCATCGTTCTTATTGCATTACTCCGTTTCTCCATGAACTTAATACACTAGATGCATGCTGGATAGCGGTCGATGTGTGGAGTAATAGTAGTAGATGCAGGCAGGAGTCGGTCTACTAATCTTGGACGTGATGCCTATATATTGATCATTGCCTTGGATATTGTCATAATTATTCGATCTTCTATCAATTTTCCAACAGTAATTTGTTTGCCCACCGTGTGCTATTTTCTTGAGAGAAGCCACTAGTGAAATCTACGGCCCCCGGGTCTATTCTTTATCATATTTGTTTTGAGATCTATTTTTATTTGCTTTTGTTTTCAGATCTATTATTCCAAAAACACAAAAATACCTTGCTGCACTTTTTTATTACTTATTTTATTTCGCGTCTTATCGAGATCTATTTATCCAATCTACACAAATTTTATCCCGTCAACTTGACAATTTCTGGTGCCGTTACCCATAGAGGGATTGACAACCCCTCATAAGTGTCGGGTTGCAAGTATTTGTTCTTTGTGTGCAGGTACCGTTTACATAGTGTTGCTTGGTTCTCCTACTGGATTGATACCTTGGTTTCATAACTGAGGGAAATACCTACCGTAGCTGTGCTGCACCATCCCTTCCTCTTTGGGGAAATACCGACGTAGTTCAAGCGACATCAATGGACTTGCCAACTCTCTGTTACTTGTTGCAATTATTTTGGTCTCACCGAGATGGCTTGCCAACTCTCCGTTACCTTATTGCTTCACTTCGGTCTCACCGAGTTGATGCAATCGGTGCCAGCGAGACGAGGTTTTCCCTAAGCCCTAGCACATCGGTCCCACCGAGTTGTTCCAGTCGGTCCCACCGAGATTCCTAATGTTCATATTTTTGAACAGATTGGTGCCACCGAGTTTAACTAATCGATGCCACCGAGATGAGTCAAAAGTGTGCAACGGTTGGATTTTGTGTGGAGGATATATATTCCCCTCCACCCCTTCTCCATTTGTGAGAGAGCCATTAGAACGTGCCTAAACTTCCATCATTAATTTTCTAAGAGAGAACCACCTACTCATGTGTTGAGATCAAGAGATTCCATTCCTACCATTTGAACCTCGATTTCTAGCCTTCCCCAAGTTGCTTTCCACTCAAATCCTTCTTCCACCATAGCCAAATCTGTGAGAGAGAGTTGAGTGTTGGGGAGGCTATCATTTGAAGAACAAGAGCAAGGAGTTCATCATCAACACACCGTCTATTACCTTTCGGAGAGTGGTGTCTCCTAGATTGGTTAGGTGTCGCTTGGGAGCCTCCGTCGTGATGTGGAGTTGAACCAAGAAGTTTGTAAGGGCAAGGAGATCGCCTACTTCGTGAAGATCTACCCAGTGAGGCAAGTTCTTTGTGGGCGATGGCCATGGTGGGATAGATAAGGTTGCTTCTTAGTGGACCCTTCATGGGTGGAGCCCTCCGTGGACTCGCGCAACCGTTACCCTTCGTGGGTTGAAGTCTCCATCAACGTGGATGTACGATAGCACCACCTAGCGGAACCACGCCAAAATTCTCCGCGTCTCCATTGCGTTTGCACACTCCAATCCCATCCCTTTACATTCTAGCAAATTGCATGCTTTACCTTTTCCGCTGCCTATACTCTTGTCATGCTTGCTTGAGATGTATTGGATGCCCTTTAACTTGTGCTAAACTCAACCTTAACTTGAAGAAATTAAAAACTGCCACTTTTACTTGTTAAGGGTCTAATCACCCCCCCTCTAGACCCCTCTTCTCGATCCTTTCAATTGGTATCAGAGCATTGGTCTCCATTGCTTTGGTTTAATCACCATTGGAGGAAGATGGACAAGTTTACGTTCAGGAGTATTAGACGTAGAGTGTCAATTCTTGATGGGGAGTTTTATGGTTCATGGAAAAATCAGATGCTTCATATTTTCAATGAATATAATTTGAACAAGTATACTCTTAGCCCTTATGTGCCTCCCATTGATCCTTTGCATCCGACCCCTGATGAGTATCTTGACATGGTTCGCAATCTTAGGATTATTGATCTTATCATTAGAGGATTGCCTAGAAACCTGCTTGTTTGCTTGCCAACCTTTGAATGTGCTTATACTATATGGAATTATCTTGAGAAACGCTTTCCAAATTATTCCTTAAAAAATCCGGATGAGATTCTTCATAAATCCACTGCTTTTTATAAAATGAAGCCAAGTGATCCCAAGTTTGATGAATGTCTATTTGAGCTCCGTGATCTTATGCGTGCCAAGGGTGATGTTGGAATCATTAGTAGCATCATCTCGGAGACAATTAGAATTCATAAACTTGAACATTGTCATGATCATAAATCTAACGAATCACTTGAGCTAGGTGATGACTACACGCATGACAATGATGATGATGACATTGAGCATGGTTATTATGATGAAGATGAAGAAAGTGATATTGACTATGAGGATACTATGAGAAATCTTAGTCTCATGGCAAACTTTCATAGCTACATGGCTGGTGGGAAGGAATGGATTCTTGATCATGGATGCACCGATCACATGACCGGAGATAAAGACATGTTCCGTGAGCTTGCCAAAAATGATGGTCCACGCAAGTATGTCACTTTTGGAGACAACTCCAAGGGTAAGGTACTTGGCCTTGGTAAGGTGGCCATATCCAATGATAGCTCCATTCAAAATGTTATGTGATACGTCTCCAACGTATCTATAATTTTTGATTTTTCCATGCTATTATATTATCTGTTTTGGATGTTTTATATGCATTAATATGCCATTTTATATTATTTTTGTGACTAACTTATTAACCCACAGCCCAGTGCCAGTTTCTGTTTTTTCCTTGTTTTTGAGTTTTACAGAAAAGGAATACCAAACGAAGTCCAAACGGAATAAAACTTTCGCGATGATTTTTCTTGGACCAGAAGACACATGTAGGACTTGGAGAAGAAGTTAGAGGAGTCTCGAGGAGGCCACAAGCCTCAGGGACGCGCCCTAGGGGGCGCCCTGAGGGCTTGTAGGCTCCTCGGAGCTCCTCTAACCGTAATTCTTGGCCTATAAATTCACAAATATTCCCAAACGACCAGAAGCGTCCACCAAAAAAAATTCTACCGCCGCAACCTTCTCCACCCATGAGATCACATCTTGGGGCCTTTTCCGGCACCCTGCCGGAGGGGGATTCGATCACGGAGGGCTTCTACGTCAACTCTATTGCTCTTCCGATGAAGCATGAGTAGTTTACCATAGACCTACGGGTCCATAGCTAGTAGCTAGATGGCTTCTTCTCTCTCTTTGATCTTCAATACAATATTCTCCTTGATATTCTTGGAGATCTATCCGATGTAATATTCTTTTGCGGTGTGTTTGTCAAGATCCGATGAATTGTGGATTTATCATCAGATTATCTATGAATATTATTTGAATCTTCTCTGAATTCTTATATGCATGATTTGATATCTTTGTATTTCTCTTCGAATTATCGTTTTGGTTTGGCCAACTAGATTGGTTTTTCTTGCAATGGGAGAGGTGCTTAGTTTTGGGTTCAATCTTGCGGTGTCCTCACCCAGTGACGAAGTAGGGGTAGCGAGGCACGTATTGTATTGTTGCCATCAAGGGTAAAAAGATGGGGTTTTCATCATATTGCTTGAGTTTATCCCTCTACATCATGTCATCTTACTTGAGGTGTTACTCCGTTCTTTTGAACTTAATACTCTAGATGCATGCTGATGACCCACAAGTATAGGGGATCTATCACAGTCCTTTCGATAAGTAAGAGTGTCGAACCCAACGAGGAGCAGAAGAAATGACAAGCGGTTTTCAGCAAGGTATTCTCTGCAAGCACTGAAATTATCGTTAACAGATAGTTGTGTGATAAGATAATTTGTAACGGGTAATAAGTAACAAAAGTAAACAAGGTGCAGCAAGGCAGCCCAATCCTTTTGGTAGCAAAGGACAAGCTTGGACGAACTCTTATATAAAGCAAAGCGCTCCTGAAGACACATGGGAATTTTTGTCAAGTTGGTTTTCATCATGCTCATATGATTCGCGTTCGTTACTTTGATAATTTGATATGTGGGTGGACCGGTGCTTGGGTGCTGTCCTTCCTTGGACAAGCCTCCCACTTATGATTAACCCCTCTCGCAAGCATCCGCAACTACGAAAGAAGAATTAAGATAAATCTAACCATAGCATGAAACATATGGATCCCAATCAGCCCCTTACGAAGCAACGCATAAACTAGGGTTTAAGCTTCTGTCACTCTAGCAACCCATCATCTACTTATTACTTCCCAATGCCTTCCCCTAGGCCCAAATCATGGTGAAGTGTTATGTAGTCGACATTCACATAACACCACTAGAGGAAAGACAACATACATCTTATCAGAATATCGAACGAATACCAAATTCACATGATTACTTATAACAAGACTTCTCCCATGTCCTCAGGAACAAACATAACTACTCACAAAGCATATTCATGTTCATAATCAGAGGAGTATTAATTATCATTAAGGATCTAAACAAATGATCTTCCACCGAATAAACCAACTAGCATCAACTACAAGGAGTAATCAACACTACTAGCAACCCACAGGTACCAATCTGAGGTTTTGAGACAAAGATCGGATACAAGAGATGAACTAGGGTTTGAGAGGAGATGGTGCTGGTGAAGATGTTGATGGAGATTGACCCCCTCTCGATGAGAGGATCGATGGTGATGGCGATGGCGATGATTTCCCCCTCCCGGAGGGATGTTTCCCCGGCAGAGCAGCTCCGCCAGAGCCCTAGATTGGTTCTGCCCAGGTTCTGCCTCGAGACGGCGGTGCTTCATCCCGAAAGCTTCCTTATGATTTTTTCCAGGTCAAAACACACCATATAGCAGAAGATGGGCGTCGGGGGACTGCCAGGTGGCCCACAAGGTTGAGGGGCGCGCCAGGGGGGTAGGGCGCGCCCTCCACCCTTGTGGATGGCAGGTGACCCCCCTCTGGTACTTTCTTCGCCCAATATTTTTTATTAAATCCAAAATGACTCTCCGTGAAGTTTCAGGACTTTTGGAGTTGTGCAGAATAGGTCTCTAATATTTGCTCCTTTTCCAGCCCAGAATTCCAGCTGCCAGCATTCTCCCTCTTCATGTAAACCTTGTAAAATAAGAGAGAAAAGGCATAAGTATTGTGCCATAATGTGTAATAACAGCCCATAATGCAATAAATATTGATATAAAAGCATGATGCAAAATGGACGTATCAACTCCCCCAAGCTTAGACCTCGCTTGTCCTCAAGCGAAAGCCGATATCGAAAAATATGTCCACATGTTTAGAGATAGAGGTGTCGATAAAATAAAATACGGACATGAGGGCATCATGATCATCTTTAGAACAGCAACATATTATGCCATATAATTTCTTATGTCAAAGTAATAATTCATTCACAAGGTAAAGTATGAATCAGAAACTTTATTGAAAACTAACAAACAATGGTCTCAGTCATTGAAGCAATTGCAATTTATCATAACATTGGAAAGAGTCAATATAAGAGCTTTTTAGCAAGCCCACATACTCAACTATCATTTAGTCTTTCACAATTGCTAAAACTCACGCGATACTTATGGGTTCAAAGTTTCCATTGGACACAGAGAAAGATAGGGGCTTATAGTTTCGCCTCCCAACCTTTTACCTCAAGGGTAATGTCAACAATAATACTTTATGATAACCTACATCCGAGGGGATATATATATATCCGGATCTCTCCAACACATAGTGCTTGCCAAAGGAAAAAGTGTAAAAAGGAAAGGTGAAGATCACCATGACTCTTGTATAAGGGTAGAAGATAAAAGTAAAAGATAGGCCCTTCGCAGAGGGAAGCAGAGGTTGTCATGTGCTTTTATGGTTTAATGCACAAAATCTTAGTGCAAAAGAATGTCACTTTATATTGCCGCTTGTGATAAGGACCTTTATTATGTAGTCCGTCGCTTTTATTTCTTCCATATCACAAGTTCGTATAAAGCTTATTTTCTTCACACTAATAGATCATACATATTTAGAGAGCAATTTTTATTGCTTGCACCAATGACAACTTACTTGAAGGATCTTACTCAATCCATAGGTAGGTATGGTGGACTCTCATGGCAAAACTAGGTTTAGGGATGTTTGGAAGCACAAGTAGTATCTCTACTTGGTGCAAAGAATTTTGTCTAGCATGTGAGGGAAATGCAAGCTCAACATGTTGGAGGATCCATGACAATATAACTTCTATTCGGATATAAGAAAACATAACCCATTATGTTGTCTTCCTTGTCCAACATCAACCTTTTAGCATGTCATATTTTAATGAGTGCTCACAATTACAAAAGATGTCCAAGATAGTATATTTATATGTAAAGCCTCTCTTTCTTTATTACTTCCTATTAATTGCAACGATGACAAAAACTATGTTTGTCAACTTCCAACAAATTTTATTCATCATACTCCTTATATGTGAAGTCATTACTCTCCATAAGATCAATATATGATCTTTTTATTTCTTTTTATTATTTTATTCCCCCAAGATCATAGCAAGAAAACAAAGCCCTCAACTCAAAACTACTCTTTATTATATAACTCACGGACTCGATTACATAGATAGAGATCAAATCAAAACTCAAAGCTAGATCATACTAAAACTTTATTCTACTAGATCAAGATATAACCAAAGGATCGAACTAAGAAAAACGATAAAAGTAAAGGTGTGATGGTGATACGATACCGGGGCACCTCCCCCAAGCTTGGCAGTTGCCAAGGGGAGTGCCCATACCCATGTATTTATGTCTCTTTCTTTGGAGGTGGTGATGATGGAGTTTTTGATGAAGTAGTGCCACACATCGAGCATAGGAGATTCTCCAGTTTACGAATAATGCCCTTGAGTGCGGTGATGTACTCTTGCAACAGAATATTTTCACGAGTAAGATATTTATTTTGCACATGAACTCATTCAATAATCTTGAAAGCTTCAATTTCAGTAGGGGTAAGATGATTGTAGTATGGTTGAAGGATGTCTTCTTCTTCTACTGCCGGAACTTGATCTCCCGCGACCTTCTTGATCTTATCACCCTCGTTGGTTTCCCCAAGCTCTTCTCTCTTCATCTCCATCTTCATTAGCCAAGCATCGTCGTCCACATTGTTGAAGGAGGAGGAAGACATGATGCCTGGCCTTGAAAACTCTGGCAAGAAACAGTTCAAAACAAAAATAGAGGATTTTATCATGGTACGGTGGTCAAAACCTTCGGGAGATTATATAATGAATTTTTACCGACCAAAAGAAGTATTGTGCAAGAAAACGGAGTCCGGAGGGCACACGAGGTGGCCACAAGGTCGGGGGGCGCGCCCGGGGGGTAGGGCGCGCCCTCCACCCTTGTGGATGCCTCGTGTCTCTTTTGGACTACTTTTAATTTTCCTAATTTTTTAAATATTCCAAAATGGAGAAAAATTATCATTGGAAACGTTTTGGAGTCGGTTTACTTACCGTACCACATACCTATTCCTTTTTGGAGTCTGAAACGTTCTGGAAGGTGTCCCTTATGTACTCCTTCGGTGTTACGTTGTCAATAACATTGGTTTCAACATTTATGGGAGTACCTGAGATATAATGATTGATTCTTTGACCGTTTACCACCCTCGGATTTGTGCCTTCGGCGTTGTTGATTTTGATGGCACCGGAACGATATACCTCCTCGATAATGTAAGGACCTTCCCATTTAGAGAGAAGTTTTCCTGCAAAAAATCTTAAACGAGAGTTGTATAGCAAAATATGATCTCCTTGTGTTCTAGTTCAAGAGGTAAGTGACATGCTTTTCCATAAACCATTTTATATGGAGACATACCCATAGGGTTTTTATAAGCAGTTCTATAAGCCCATAATGCATCATCAAGTTTCTTAGACCAATTCTTTCTAGATCTATTAACAGTCTTTTGCAAAATCAATTTAATCTCTCTATTGCTCAATTCTACTTGACCACTAGACTGAGGATGATAAGGAGATGCAATTCTATGGTTAACATCATACTTAGCAAGCATTTTACGGAAAGCACCATGAATAAAATGTGAACCACCATCAGTCATTAAATATCTAGGGACTCCAAACCTCAGAAAAATAACTTCTTTAAGCATCTTAATAAAGGTGTTATGATCAGCACTACTAGTTGGAATAGCTTCTACCCACTTAGTAACGTAATCAACAGCAACTAAAATATGTGTATACCCATTAGAGGAAGGAAAAGGTCCCATATAATCAAAGCCCCAAACATCAAATGGTTCAATAGCAAGTGAATAATTCATAGGCATTTCCTGACGTCTACTAATATTGCCAATTCTTTGGCATTCATCACAAGACAAGACAAACTTACGAGCATCCTTAAAGAGAGTAGGCCAATAAAAACTAGATTGCAATACCTTATGTGCAGTTCTATCTCCAGCGTGGTGTCCTCCGTAAGACTCGGAGTGTCACTTGCGTAGGATATGTTCCTGTTCATGCTCAGGTACACAACGTCTAATAACACCATGTACTCCTTCTTTATAAAGGTGTGGGTCATCCCAAAAGTAATGTCTTAAATCATAGCAAAAAATTTCTTTTGCTGGTATGTGAAACTAGGTGGTATAAATTTAGCAACAATGTAATTAGCATAATCAGCATACCATGGAGTATTACGAGAAGCATTTATGACAACTAATTGCTCATCAGGAAAGCTATCATCAATAGGCAGTGGGTCATCAAGAACATTTTCTAACCTAGACAGGTTGTCTGCAACGGGGTTCTCAGCTCCCTTTCTATCAATAATATGCAAATCAAATTCTCGTAGCAAGAGAACCCATCTAATAAGTCTAGGTTTAGCATCTTTCTTTTCCATAAGATATTTAATAGCAGCATGATCAGTGTGAACAGTTACTTTGGAATCAACAATATAGGATCTGAACTTATCACAAGCAAAGACAACTGCTAGAAATTCTTTTTCAGTAATAGCATAATTTCTCTAGGCACTGTCTAGAGTTTTACTAGCATAATGGATAACATTCAATTTCTTATCAACTCTTTGACCTAGAACAGCACCAATAGCATAATCACTAGCATCACACATAATTTCAAAGGGTAAATTCCAATCAGGTGGCTGAACAATAGGTGCAGAAATCATGGCTTTCTTAAGTATTTCAAATGTTTCTACACAATCATTATCAAAAACAAAAAGAACATCTTTTTGCAAGAGATTAGTGGGAGGCCTAGAAATTTTAGAGAAGTCTTTAATAAACCTCCTATAGAAACCAGCATGACCAAGGAAACTTCTTATACCTTTGATATCTTTAGGACACGGCATCTTTTCAATAGCATCTACTTTAGCTTTATCAACTTCAATACCTCTTTCAGAAATTTTATGCCCCAAGACAATACCTTCATTAACCATAAAGTGGCACTTCTCCCAATTCAAGACAAGATTAGTTTCTTCACATCTTTGCAAAACTCGATCAAGGTTGCTTAAGCAATCATCAAAAGAAGTACCGTAAATGGAGAAATCATCCATGAAAACCTCAACAATCTTTTCACAAAAATCAGAGAATATAGCAGTCATACATCTTTGAAAGGTAGCAGGTGCATTGCATAAACCAAAAGGCATACGTCTATAAGCAAAGGTACCAAAAGGGCAAGTAAAAGTGGTCTTTTCCTGATCATCCTTTGACACAGGTATTTGAGAAAAACCAGAATAACCATCTAGAAAGCAAAAATGTGTATGTTTGGATAATCTTTCTATCATTTGATCAATAAAAGGTAGAGGGTAATGATCTTTTCTAGTAGCTTTATTTATTTTGCGAAAATCAATTACCGTTCTATAACCTGTAACAATTCTTTGTGGGATCAATTCATTCTTATCATTAGGAACAACAATAATACCTCCCTTCTTAGGGACACAATGAACATGACTTACCCACTGACTATCAGCAATAGGATAAATTATACCTGCTTCCGGAAGCTTTAGTATTTCATTTCTTACCACTTCTTTCATCTTAGGATTTAACCGTCGCTGGTGATCAACAACTAGTTTAGCATCTTTCTCCAATTTAATTTTGTGCTGACATAGAGTGGGACTAATGCCCTTAAGGTCATCAAGAGTATATCCAATAGCAGCACGATGCTTCTTCAGAGTTTTCAATAATCTATTTTCTTCATGCTCTGAAAGGTTAGCACTAATAATAACAGGATATATCTTCTTTTCATCAAGATAAGCATATTTCAGAGTATCGGGTAATTGTTTAAGCTCAAACACGGGATCACCCTTAGGTGGCGGAGGATCCCCAAGGATTTCAACAGGCAAATTGTGTTTCAAAATAGGCCCTTGATTAAAGAATATCTCGTCTATTTCCCTTCTTTCATTCATAGACAAATCATTTTCATGGTCTAGCAAATATTGTTCTAAAGGATCAGTAGGAGGCACGGTAATAGAAGCAACACCAATAATTTCATCCTTACTAGGCAATTCTTTATCATGGGGTTGTCTATGAAATTTAGAGAAATTAAAATCATGAGACATATCCCCTAAACCAACAGTAACAATATCTTTCTCGCAGTCTATCTTAGCATTAACAGTATTCAAGAAGGGTCTACCAAATATAATGGGACAAAAGTTATCTTGTGGGGAACCAAGAACAAGAAAATCAGCAGGATATTTTATTTTCCCACACAAGACTTCAACATCTCTAACAATTCCAATTGGTGAAATAGTATCTCTATTAGCAAGCTTAATAGTAACATCAATATCTTCTATCTCAGCAGGTGCAATATCATTCATAATTTCTTTATATAAGGAAAAAGGAATTGCACTCACACTAGCACCCATATCACATAAGCCATGATAACAATGATCTCCTATTTTAACTGAAACAATAGGCATGCCAACAACGGGTCTATGTTTATCTTTACCATCGTGTTTAGCAATTCTAGCAGCTTCATCACAGAAATAAATAACATGCCCATCAATATTATCAACCAAGAGGTCTTTAACCATAGCAATACTAGGTTCAACTTTAATTTACTCAGGGGGTGTAGGTGTTCTAGTATAACTCTTACGAACCACAGTTGAAGCTTTAGCATGATCCTTTATTCTAACAGGAAAAGGTAGTTTCTCAATATAAGCAGTAGGAATAATAGGATCAACATTATAAGTAATAGTTTCTTCTTCAACTTTAATAGGTTCTACTACTTTAACTTCAATGGGAGGATGATATTTAAACCACTTCTCCTGAGGGAGATTAACATGAGTAGCAAATGATTCACAGAAAGAAGCTACTATCTCAGAGTCAAGTCCATATTTAGTGCTAAAATCACAAAAAGCATCGGTATCCATAAAAGATTTAACACAATCAAACTTAAGGTTTATACCTGACTCCTTACCTTCGTCGAGGTCCCAATCTTCAGAGTTGCGTTTAATTCTTTCCAATAAATCCCATTTGAATTCAATAGTCTTCTTCATAAAAGAACCAGTACAAGAAGTATCGAGCATGGATCGATCATTATGAGAAAGCCGAGCATAAAATTTTTGAATGATGATTTCTCTTGGGAGCTCATGATTGGGGCATGAATATAACACTGACTTAAGCCTCCCCCAAGCTTGAGCGATACTTTTTCCTTCACGAGGCCAAAAATTATATATATATAATTCCGATCATGATGAACCAGATGCATAGGATAAAACTTCTGATGAAATTCCAATTTCAATCGGTTGTAGTTCCATGATCCAATATCATCACATAGCCTATACCATGTCAAGGCCTTCTCCTTCAAAGATAAAGGGAAGACCTTCTTCTTGACTTCATCCTCGGGCAAACCTGCAAGCTTAAATAATCCACAAACTTCATCCACATAGATTAGATGCATATCAGGATGTAATGTTCCATCTCCTGTGTAAGGATGAGCTAGCAGTTTCTCTATCATACCCGAAGGAATTTCAGAATAAATATTTTCAGTAGGTGCAGTAGGTTGAGGGGCAACTCTTTACTCTTCCGGTCGAGGTGAAGATACCCCGAACAAACCCCTCAAAGGATTACTTTCCATAGTAACAAGTGACAGTAAATTTTAGCACACTATATAAATGTTTCCTTACCAAATTCCACTCACCAAAGGCGCTTCACTCCCCGGCAACAGCGCCAGAAAAGAGTCTTGATGACCCACAAGTATAGGGGATCTATCGCAGTCCTTTCAATAAGTAAGAGTGTCGAACCCAACGAGGAGCAGAAGGAAATGACAAGCGGTTTTCAGCAAGGTATTCTCTGCAAGCACTGAAATTATCGGTAACAGATAGTTGTGTGATAAGATAATTTGTAACGGGTAATAAGTAACAAAAGTAAACAAGGTGCAGCAATGTGGCCCAATCCTTTTTGTAGCAAAGGA
The DNA here is from genome assembly GCA_011799875.1 of Thinopyrum elongatum. Classification (NCBI taxonomy): domain Eukaryota; kingdom Viridiplantae; phylum Streptophyta; class Magnoliopsida; order Poales; family Poaceae; genus Thinopyrum; species Thinopyrum elongatum. The sequence continues at coordinate 342,991,706 of CM022301.1, forward strand.
CATGCCTGAACGAACTCTTATATAAAGTAAAGCGCTCCGGAGGACACATGTGAATTGTTGTCAAGTTAGTTTTCATCATGCTCATATGATTCACGTTCGTTACTTTGATAATTTGATATGTGGGTGGACCGGTGCTTGGGTGCTTTCCTTCCTTGGACAAGCCTCCCACTTATGATTAACCCCTCTCGCAAGCATCCGCAACTATGAAAGAAGAATTAAGATAAATCTAACCATAGCATGAAACATATGGATCCAAATCAGCCCCTTACGAAGCAACGCATAAACTAGGGTTTAAGCTTCTGTCACTCTAGCAACCCTTCATCTACTTATTACTTCCCAATGCCTTCCCCTAGGCCCAAATCATGGTGAAGTGTTATGTAGTCGATGTTCACATAACACCACTAGAGGAAAGACAACATACATCTTATCAAAATATCGAACGAATACCAAATTCACATGATTACTTATAACAAGACTTCTCCTATGTCCTCTGGAAAAAACGTAACTACTCACAAAGCATATTCATGTTCATAATCAGAGGAGTATTAATTATCATTAAGGATCTGAACAAATGATCTTCCACCGAATAAACCAACTAGCATCAACTACAAGGAGTAATCAACACTACTAGCAACCCACAGGTACCAATCTGAGGTTTTGAGACAAAGATCGGATACAAGAGATGAACTAGGGTTTGAGAGGAGATGGTGCTGGTGAAGATGTTGATGGAGATTGACCCCCTCTCGATGAGAGGATCGATGGTGATGACGATGGCGATGATTTCCCCCTCCCGGAGGGATGTTTCCCCGGCAGAGCAGCTCCGCCAGAGCCCTAGATTGGTTCTGCCCAGGTTCCGCCTCGAGACGGCGGCGCTTTGTCCCGAAAGCTTCCTTATGATTTTTTCCAGGTCAAAACACACCATATAGCAGAAGATGGGCATCAGGGGCCTGCCAGGTGGCCCACCAGGTCGGGGGGCGCGCCTAGGGTGGTAGGGCGCGCCCTCCACCCTTGTGGATGGCAGGTGGCCCCCCTCTGGTACTTTCTTCGCCCAATATTTTTTATTAAATCCAAAATGACTCTCCGTGAAGTTTCAGGACTTTTGGAGTTGTGCAGAATAGGTCTCTAATATTTGCTCCTTTTCCAGCCCAAAATTCCAGCTGCCGGCATTCTCCCTCTTCATGTAAACCTTGTAAAATAAGAGAGAAAAGGCACAAGTATTGTGCCATAATGTGTAATAACAGCCCATAATGCAATAAATATTGATATAAAAGCATGATGCAAAATGGACGTATCACATGCTGGATAGCGGTCGATGTGTGGAGTAATAGTAGTAGATGCAGGTAGGAGTCGGTCTACCTGACACGAACGTGATGCCTATATTCATAATCATTGCCTTGGATATCGTCATAACTTTGCGCTTTTCTATCAATTGCTCGACAGTAATTTGCTCTCCCGCCGTATTATTTTCTTTCAAGAGAGAAGCCTCTAGTGAAACCTATGGCCCCCGGGTCTATTTTCCATTATATATTTTCAGATCTATAAACCAAAAACCCAAAAATACCTTGCTGTAATTTATTTGTTTTTACTTTGTTTTATGTTTTAGTAATCTTTTATATCTATCTCTATCAGATCTCATCCTTGCAAGTGACCGTGAAGGGATTGACAACCCCTTTATCGCGTTGGGTGCAAGTGTTTGATTGTTTGTGCAGGTGCATAGATTGGAGACTTGCTTGTACCTCCTACTGGATTGATACCTTGGTTCTCAAACTAAGGGAAATACTTATCTCTACTTTGCTGCATCACCCTTTCCTCTTCAAGGGAAAAACCAACGCAAGCTCAAGAAGTTGCAGGAAGAATTTCTGGCGCCGTTGCTGGGGAGGTTCTACATCAAGCCTGCCAAGTACCCACCATAAACTCTCATATCTTGCATTACATTATTTGCCATTTGCCTCTCGTTTTCCTCTCCCCACTTCTAAAACGATTTCAGAAAAATACAAAATGATTTGCCTTTTTATTCGCCCTTTGTCCGTTCGTCTTTTTGTTTGCTTTTTGTTCGCTCGTTTGCTAGATCGGTTTGTTGCCACCATGTCTGAATCTGGAGAGGTTATCATTGAAAATTTTGAGGGTCTTGCTAGCATAAATCTTTAGGAAAAGCTTGGATCTTGTTCTTTCGATCATGAAACTGAAACTCCCCCTAATTATAAAGCAAAAAGTTTTCATGTGGGAGACGGTAATATTATTGGAAAGAGTGTTATTCAAGAATTCTTTGATTGTACGGGAACTTTGCCTATTAATAAGAGATCTATCCTTCTTGATACAAATTGTTATGTGGATGCCATTGCTATGCTTATTGATAAATTAGAAAGAAAATTTGTGCACATCCACCCCGCTTTGCAAAAGGTGTTTTATGAACTCCCCAATATTAATCATCTTAAAGCTAAAAAGATTGCCAACATCATCCTTATGCGGGAATTTGATTTTATAATACAAGAGGCAAGGGAATTTTTTTTCTACAATAAAGATATTGAACATCCTCCGATAGAAGAAATTCTCCATGATAAAGAAACTTTGCGTAGCTTGGAATCTAGAGATTATCAATCTTACAGTGAAAATCTTAGGAGGAGAGTTCCCTACTTAGAAATTACTCAAGCCCTTTACCTTGAGAATTATGATAAGTTTGATTGGATAACTAGAGGAATTTATGTAGGATTTAATGATGATTGGTTGGAAGAGATGACTAGGGAACCCATTAACAACGAGATGATATATATGGTGGTGACCCAGACTATGGGTTTATGAATGTCAAAATCACTAATCAAAGCCCTTTTCACGAATTAAGTTCACCTACTAGAAGGGAAAGAAAAGAGAAGAGAGATTTTCTAAGAAAAGTTTTGGAAAATTTGATTAAGAAAGAGTTGGATGACAATACCTAGATCTATGTTTTATGCCTAGCTAGGGGCGTTAAACAATAGCGCTTGTTGGGAGGCAACCCAAATTTATTTTTATTTTTTATTTTTGGTAATGTTTTTCAATAAATAGACATTATTACCTCTGTATTAATTGTGTTTTGGTGTTTTAATTAGTGTTTGAGCCAAGTAAGACCTTTAGGATGGCTTACGGTGATAGTTGATTTGATCTTGCTGAAAAACAGAAACTTTTACGCTCAGTAAAACAATTTTAAAAAATCATATAAGCATGATTTTGATCTGAATGTTTTACACAAGATTGATATACAAATTTCCCAGGTTTTCCTATTTTTTCAGAATTTTTGGAGTTACAGAAGTATACGAAGTTTACAGATTGCTACAGATTGTTCTGTTTTTTGACAGATTCTGTTTTCCATGTGTTGTTTGCTTATTTTGATGATTCTATGGATAGTATCGGGGGGGGGGGGTATGAACCATGGAAAAGTTGGAATAAAGTAGATATTACACCAATATAAATAAAGAATGAGTTCACAACAGTACCAAAAAGTGGTGATTTATTTTCTTATACTAACGGATCTCATGAGTTTTCTGTTGAGTTTTGTGTTGTGAAGTTTTCAAGTTTTGGATAAAGATTTGATGGACTATGGAATAAGGAGTGGCAAGAGCCTAAGCTTGGGGATTCCCAAGGCACCCCAAGGTAATATTCAAGGACAACCAAGCATCTAACCTTGGGGATGCCCCGGATGGCATCCCCTCTTTCGTCTTCAATCCATCGGTAAATTTACTTGAGGCTATATTTTTATTCACCACATGATATGTGTTTTGCTTGGAGTGTCTTGTATGATATGAGTCTTTGCTTTTTAGTTTGCCACAATCGTCCTTGCTGTACACACCTTTTGAGAGGGACACCCATGAATAGTGAATTTATTAGAATACTCTATGTGCATCACTTATATCTTTTGAGCTAGGCAATTTGCTCTAGTGCTTCACTTATATCTTTTTAGAGCGCGGCGGTGGCTTTATTTTATAGAAATTGTTGAAATCTCATGCTTCACTTATATTATTTTGAGAGTCTCTAAACAGCATGGTAATTTGCTTAGGTTATGAATTTAGTCCTAATATGATGGGCATCCAAGAGGGATATAATAAAAACTTTCATATAAAGAGCGTTGAATACTATGAGAAGTTTGATTCCTTGCATTTGTTTTGAGATATAAAGATGGTGATATTAGAGTCATGCTAGTGAGTAATTGTGGATTGGTAGAAATACTTGTGTTAAAAATTGTGATTCCCGTAGCATGCACGTATGGTGAACCGTTATGTGATGAAGTCGGAGCATGATTTATTTATTGATTGTCATCCTTATGAGTGGTGGTCGGGGACGAGCGATGGTCTTTTCCTACCAATCTATCCCCCTAGGAGCATGCGCGTAGTAATTTGTTTCGATAGCTAATAGGCTTTTGCAATAAGTATGTGAGTTCTTTAGGACTAATGTTGAGTCCATGGATTATGCGCACTCTCACCCTTCCACCAATGCTAGCCTCTCTAGTACCGCGCAACTTTCGCCGGTGCATTAAACCCACCATATACCTTCCTCAAAACAGCCACCACACCTACCTATTATGGCATTTCCATAGCCATTCCGAGATATATTGCCATGCAAATTCCACCGTTCCGTTTATTATGACACGCTTCATCATTGTCATATTGCTTTGCATGATCATGTAGTTGACATAGTATTTGTGGAAAGGCCACCGTTCATATATTTTTTTATACATGTCTCTCTTGATCATTGCACATCCTGGTACATCGCCGGAGGCATTCATATAGGGTCATATTTTGTTCTAGAATCGAGTTGTAATTCTTGAGTTGTAAGTAAATAAAAGTGTGATGATCATCATTATTAGAGCATTTTCCCATGTGAGGAAAGGATGATGGAAGCTATGATTCCCTCACAAGTTGGGATGAGTCTCCGGACTTTGAAAAAAACAAAAGAGGCCAAAAGAATCCCAAATAAAAAAATGAGAGAAAAGAGAGAAGGGGCAATGCTACTATGCTTTTTACCACACTTGTGCTTCAAAGTAGCACCATGATCTTCATTATAGAGAGTCTCCTATGTTGTCACTTTCATATACTAGTGGGAATTTTTCATTATAAGAACTTGGCTTGTATATTCCAGTGATGGGCTTCCTCAAATTGCCCTAGGTCTTTGTGTGCAAGCGAGTTGGATGCACACCCACTTAGTTTCTTTTTGAGCTTTCATACACTTATAGCTCTAGTGCATCCGTTGCATGGCAATACCAACTCACTCACATTGATATCTATTGATGGGCATCTCCATAGCCCATTAATATGCCTAGTTGATGTGAGACTTTCTCCTTCTTTTTGTCTCGTCCACAACCACCATATCCTATTCCACCTATAGTGCTATATCCATGGCTCACGCTCATGTATTGCTTGAAAGTTGAAAAAGTTTGAGAACATCAAAAGTATGACACAATTGCTTGGCTTGTCATCGGGGTTATGGATGATTTAATACTTTGTGTGATGAAGATGGAGCATAGCCAGACTATATGATTTTGTAGGGATAACTTTCTTTGGCCATGTTATTTTGAGAAGACACGGTTGCTTTATTAGTATGCTTGAAGTATTATTGTTTTTATGTCAATATTAAACTTTTGTTTTGAATCTTATGGATCTGAATATTCATGCCACAATAAAGAAAATTACATGTATCAATATGTTAGGTAGCATTCCACATCAAAAATTCAGTTTTTATCATTTACCTACTCGAGGACGAGCAGGAATTAAGCTTGGGAATGCTTGATACGTTTCCAATGTATCTATAATTTTTGATTGTTCCATGCTATTATATTATCTGTTTTGGATGTTTTATATGCATTAATATGCTATTTTATATTATTTTTCAGACTAACTTATTAACCCAGAGCCCAGTGCCAGTTTCTGTTTTTTCCTTGTTTTTGAGTTTTACAGAAAAGGAATACCAAACGGAGTCCAAACGGAATAAAACTTTCCCGATGATTTTTCTTGGACCAGAAGATACACGTAGGACTTGGAGAAGAAGTCAGAGGAGTCCCGAGGAGGCCATAAGCCTCAGGGGCGCGCCCTAGGGGGCGCCCTGAGGGCTTCTGGGCCCCTCGGAGCTCCTCCAACCCTAATTCTTGGCCTATAAGTTCACAAATATTCCCAAACGACCAGAAGCGTCCACCAAAATACTTTTCCACCGCCGCAACCTTCTGTACCCGTGAGATCCCATCTTGGGGCCTTTTCCGGCACCCTGCCGGAGGGGGATTCAATCACGAAAGGCTTCTACATCAACTCTATTGCCCTTTCGATGAAGCGTGAGTAGTTTACCACAGACCTATGGGTCCATAGCTAGTAGCTAGATGGCTTCTTCTCTCTCTTTGATCTTCAATACAATGTTCTCCTCGATGTTCTTGGAGATCTATCTGATGTAATATTCTTTTGCTGTGTGTTTGTCGAGATCCGATGAATTGCTGATTTATGATCAGATTATCCATGAATATTATTTGAATCTTCTCTGAATTCTTATATGCATGATTTGACATCTTTGTATTTCTCTTCGAATTATCGGTTTGGTTTGGCCAACTAGATTGGTTTTTCTTGCAATGGGAGAGGTGCTTAGTTTTGGGTTCAATCGTGCAGTGTCCTCACCCAGTGACAAAGTAGGGTAGTGAGGCACGTATTGTATTGTTGCCATCAAGGGTAAAAAGATGGAGTTTTCATCATATTGCTTGAGTTTATCCCTCTACATCATGTCATCTTACTTAAGGCGTTACTCCGTTCTTTTGAACTTAATACTCTAGATGCATGCTGGATAGCGGTCGATGTGTGGAGTAATAGTAGTAAATGCAGGCAGGAGTCGGTCTACTGGACACGGACGTGATGCCTATATTCATAATCATTGCCTTGGATATTGTCATAACTTTGCGCTTTTCTATCAATTGCTCGACAGTAATTTGTTCACCCACCGTATTATTTTCTTTCAAGAGAGAAGCCTCTAGTGAATCCTATGGCCCCCGGGTCTATTTTCCATCATATATTTTCAGATCTATAAACCAAAAAACCCAAAAATACCTTGCTGCAATTTATTTGTTTTTAGTTTGTTTTATGTTTTAGTAATCTTTTATATCTATCTCTATCAGATCTCATCCTTGCAAGTGACCGTGAAGGGATTGACAACCCCTTTATCGCGTTGGGTGCAAGTGTTTGATTGTTTGTGCAGGTGCATAGTTTGGAGACTTGCTTGTACCTCCTACTGGATTGATACCTTGGTTCTCAAACTGAGGGAAATACTTATCTCTACTTTGCTGCATCACCCTTTCCTCTTCAAGGGAAAAACCAACGGAACCTCAAGAAGTAGCATTATGCTCGTCGAATCTCTTGGTTACAATCTTGTTTCCGAATCTAGACTAGCCAACTTTGGTTTCAATGTTCTATTTACCGAAGTAGATTGCCAAGTATTTCATAGAGATAATCATAATATGGTCTTTACCGGTATTCGAAGAGGTGATCTATACATTGTTGATTTCACTAAGAGAGCCCAACCTCGTACTTGCTTAATTGCTAAATTTTCTAAAGGATGGTTATGGCATAGAAGGTTAGGTCATGTGGGCATGCGAAATCTTGATAAGCTTATTAAAGGTGATCATATCCTTGGTGTTAAAGATGTTATATTTGACAAGGATAGACTTTGTAGTGCTTGTCAAGCAGGAAAACAAGTTGGAGGAAGTCATCCCGTGAAGAACATCATGACCACGAGAAGACCACTTGAGCTACTTCACATGGATCTCTTCGGCCCCAATGCTTATAAGAGCCTTGGTGGTAACTCTTTCGGTTTGGTCATTGTTGATGATTTTTCAAGATTTACGTGGGTGTTATTTCTTGATGACAAATCGCAGGTCCAAAAGATCTTCAAGAACTTCGCTAAGAAGGCCCAAAATCAATTTGAAGTGAATATCAAGAAAGTTCAAAGTGATAATGGAACGGAGTTCAAGAACGCCAATGTGGACACTTTTCTTGATGAAGAAGGGATTTCACATGAGTTCTCGGCAACGTAGACACCTCAACAAAATGGAGTTGTTGAGAGGAAGAAATGGACACTTATCGAGATGGCGAGAATGATGCTTGATGAATACAAGACGCCAAGACACTTTTGGGCGGAAGCAGTTGAGACAGCTTGTCATGCTACAAATTGACTATATCTGCATAAGCTTCTCGGGAAGACGGCATACGAGCTACTCACCGGTAACAAACCCCAAGTTGGATACTTTCGAGTGTTTGGCTCAAAGTGCTACATTCTTGATAAGCATCGTCGTTCGAAATTTGCTCCTAAATCTTATGAAGGTTTCCTACTCGGTTACGGCTCAAACTCTCACACTTACCGTGTCTACAACAATTTCACCCGAAAGGTTGAAGAGACGGTAGATGTGAAGTTTGATGAATCTAACGGCTCGCAAGTAGAGCAATTGCCAATTGATGTAGGAGACAAAGATCCCTCGGAAGCAATTCAAGATTTGTCTATTGGCAAAATTTGCCCGACGGAGGTGAAGGAGAGTACTTCGTCTATTCAAGTGGAAGCCTCAACTTCACATCAAGGTGGACCACAAATTGACTTGGAGGCATCCACAAGTGGGACACGTCAAGACGAAGGAAATGAGGAAGTACAACAAGATGAACCACCTCGACCCCCTTCTCCACCTCCACAAGCGAACGACAACGCCACCAACAATGAAGAAGAAGAAGATGATGATGAGGATGTTCCACCTCAACCTAAGCAAAAGCTCTCACGAGTTAGAGCAAGAGTCTCAAGAGATCATCCCGTCGAACAAATCTTCGATGACATCCAAACCGGGAGAATCACTCGCTCTAAAACTCGTTTGGCTAACTTTTGTGAACACTACTCATTCATTTCTAGTGTTGAACCTATGAAGGTAGAAGAATCCCTTGAGGATCCGGATTGGATAAATGCTATGCACGAAGAGCTACACAACTTCGAGAGGAATCAAGTATGGACATTGGTTGAAAAGCCCAACGACGATCAAAATGTCATTGGAACCAAGTGGGTGTTTCTGAATAAGCAAGATGAGGATGGACAAGTTGTACGCAACAAAGTCGCTCAAGGCTACACTCAAGTCGAAGGTATGGACTATGGTGAGACATATGCCCCCGTTGCTAGACTTGAGTACATTCCCATTTTACTTGCTTATGCCAATCACCATGATATCATTTTATACCAAATGGACATTAAAAGTGCTTTTCTAAATGGTGAAATTAAGGAGGAAGTTTATGTTAAACAACCTCCTGGCTTTGTTAATCCCAAGAAACCAAATCATGTTTACAAACTTCACAAAGCTCTTTATGGTCTTAAACAAGCTCCTAGAGCTTGGTATAAATGCTTGACTAAGTTTCTTATTAAAAAGGCTTTGAAATTGGGAAAATTGATTCTACTCTTTTTACTAAAAGGGTTAATGGTGAATTATTTGTGTGCAAAATTTATGTGGTATCATATTTGGTTCTACTAACCCTCATTTTAGTGAAAAGTTTGGAAGGTTAATGTCGGAGAAGTTTGAGATGTCTATGATGAGTGAACTCAAATTTTTCCTTGGTTTGTAAATCAAGCAAACTAAGGAAGGTATCTTTGTCCCACAAACAAAGTATACCAAGGATTTTTTCAAGACTAGTGGACATCTTGACTTGACTAAGGATGGCAACCCGGTTGACCAAAAGGTTTACTGATATATGATTGGTTAATTATTATATCTCGGTGCCTCCCGTCCCGATATTATGCTAAGTATGTGCATGTGTGCACGATATCAAGTGGCTCCTAAAGAGTGTCATCTTAAGGCCGTGAAAAGGATAGTGAGATACTTGATTCATACACCAAATTTTGGCATTTGGTACCCTAAGAGGTCATCTTTTGATCTGGTTGGCTATTCCGACTCGGACTATGCCGGTGACAAGGTTGATAGAAAGTCCACTTCGGGTACATGTCAATTTCTTGGTAGATCCCTTGTCTCTTGGCCCTCCAAGAAACAAAACTCGGTATCCTTATCTACCGCCGAAGCGGAATACATTGCCGCCGGATCATGTTGCGCTCAATTACTTTGGATGACCCAAACTCTTAAAGATTATGGGATACATGTGAAACATGTTCCATTGCTTTGTGACAATGAGAGTGCTATTAAGATTGCTCACAATCCCATGCAACATACTCGAACTAAGCATATAGAAGTTCGTCACTATTTCATTCATGATCATGTTGCTAAAGGAGATATCAATCTTAAGCATGTTCGTATCGACAAGCAATTGGCAGATATCTTCACTAAACCACTTGATGAAAAGATATTTTGTCGTTTGAGAGGTGAATTGAACATCATTGATGCCTCAAACTTGGAATAGAGATTCCATTTGGATACATGCAAGGCATGAATCTTTGTGACTAATCATTGACATTTCTCTCATGATCATGATCATTTATCTTGGATATATTTGCACCCTTGTATGTTATCTAACCCTTGTAGGTACTTGGATGAGCCTAAATCTATGAGATTGCAAATCACTCACATCTTGAGCAATTTCTACATCACCATGTATCTATGCTTTGGTTGTTGGAATCAAGGAAGCATGAACACATTCAACATATCCTTTGACTACTTCAATATGTCTAATTTCATAATTGTCAATTTGGATACACAAGTGCTATTCCTTGCAAGACTAACCCATGTAGGAAGAAGAACTTCAAATTCCAAAGGATGCTCTCAACTCTTGAGGGACTACTTCAACCTTGAGCATCCAACATAAGTTCGACTACATGATCAAGATCAACACCACAACCCAAGGTATGTCATTCCATCTTAGAGAAGCTTTACTCCAAGTCATGAGTTAAGGCAACTCAACAAGATGTGAATACATTAAGATGCTTAAATGAAAAATGGGAACCCCATTTTGAGCTTAACGATGAGTATGACCTATGATCAAGTGACCTCACTTGACTCCTAAGTCAATATACTCTAACATAGGTGACTTTGTCGCCGACCACCTCTAGATGAAGTTCTCTAGTATTCTTTTCGTCATTGCATTTCCATTTGCATTTCTTCTTGTGTTTCCTTTCTAAATCAAAAAAAAACTTCATCTAGATCTCTTTTGTTTTCTACTTTGTTTGTCTTTAAATCAAAAAATTTATTCATTGCAAATCCTTATAAAAATTCCTTGAAAATCTTTGTGAAATTTCATTTGCAAGTGAGCTGAGTTGACGAAATCTTCTCTCTGAAGTGATCTCGGTTCCAGCGATTTAAGCCTATCGGTCAGACCGAAGTGTAAGGACCACTTGCACACTGTTCATCGGTACTACCGAAATGGACTAACTCGGTCTCCTCGATGAGCACCTTCAGTGGCTCTGCTATCTCAGAGTCACCGATTGAAACAGATCGGCGCCACCGATTTCACTGCTAAGAAAACTTTTTGCCATCTTATAGTGCCTATTTCCTTCAACTCCACTCAATGATTCTTTTTCCTCTATCTGCATCTTGAGCTACATTATGCTTTTTTTTGTGTCTCTCAAGGACGACACTCACGTGACTCAAATCCATGAAAAGAGAGAATTCCTTATTTGGCCCTTTTTTAAAACTTGCTTCCTTTTTTGGCCCTAATAAAATTTTCTTTCCCATTTTGACACTCAAAATTCACTACTAGGGAAAATCCTTGCAGTAGCGCGGGTATTTGGTGTATCAGTAGCGCGGGTGCCCGCGCTACTGATACGGCGCTACAGCTAAAGTTTATCAGTAGCGCGCTTTGACATGCACTACTGCTATACCTACTTAGCAGTAGCGCTTTCCGTACCAGCGCTACTGCTAAGTGCTTTAGCAGTAGCGTTTTCCTGTCCAGCGCTAAAGAGCACTACTACTATATTTTCTCATTTTTTTTCTACGTATTTGCGATGTTTTTGTACAGGTTTTATACAGTATTCTAATCATATCATAAACATGCAATATGCTCATCATATCATACACATAATAGTCTCATCATATCATCCAACACAAATTATGTCGTCACATCATAATCACGATATAGCTATACAAGTTACATGACATGTCTCACCATACATAATGTAGTAATTCTTGAGGCGTCGGTTCGTATCCCTCTCTCGCACTAGCGTGAACCTAAACTAACTACTGGCTGTCGCTTGGAAACCGAAAACCGGTACACGTGGGCCTGACACTCCAGCCACTCATCGTATACTCCTGGCGTAGCACTTCTTCACCATGGATGATCTATGCACCTGCATCGTCACATGAGTCGATGATATGCAACATATATAGTTGAGCAACAGAAAGAGACATACTTGGCAAAAATAGAAGCAACATATCATAAGCATAAATAACAAAGTTCATCGTACCCAAAATGCCCTAACTAGAGTGATCTTCGCTAGTTGACGAGGACGGTTTAATTACATCACAAATAAAGTTTCGTCGTGCATAACTCAAAGTTTCGTCATAGAGAAAGTATGGACTAAACGAACACATTGTCATATATCGTCAATCACTCCAACATGTCGTGCCATCCATCCAAGTCAGGGGGATAGTCCCCGAGCGCAGTGAAAGGCTTCAGGTCAAGACGCTGAGCGGCTACGCGTGTTCGGACGTCTTCCCGCGACATTTGCCCTTCTTCGTAGAACATCCCTGTTTTTTCGAGGACCTCCTTCATGATGATTTGGGCAAGTTCGCGCTGGATGTGATAGAACTCAGCTCGGAGTCGATGATCCGGGATATCTCCTAGGTTCTTTGCCCATTGCAGAATATGGGCATCGCCGGATCTAGGTGACATGCGAAGGTTCTGCTGATCCCGTCTGTACTCCAGCATGTGGTGGAGGACATAGAATCCATCACTGACTGTACCACTCGGTTGCTGGATGAAGCAGAAGTCGGTCTTATGGCTGAAGGCGGGCACGCGGTTCCTTGTCTTCTTGGTCTTGATCTCTCCACCCCGTACGCCATAGCTAAAGATAGCACTATCGAGAACAGACTTGATGTGGGTGTAATCCTTTTTCTTCATGTTCTTCGACTAGTCCAAGTAAAAAGCATATAAGAATCGGGGGTAAAGGATGATGAGGACGGCGCGCCCATCGCTGCGCAAAATAAGTACACCTCAAATTAGCCTCCACGCCTGCAAATGAAATGATTGAAATCGAAGGAAGGATATTCGCGCGGATGACTTACATGGGATGATAAGGCACGAGAATCGTCTCCTTGTCCTTATTGCCGACCATGAAATCGGCGATGTAGTTACTCGCGTATTCACGGTGCTTTGGGCAGACTGCCAAGAAGGCCTCGTGCATGAAGTACGGGTCAGCGACATAGATATAAGGTATCTGCTCAGTCCTGATGATGTAGTTCATGTACAAGGCAAAAAGGCGGACAAACGTAAAATCCATCTTTTTCAAGTGAAACATGTCGAAGATGTAATCAAATCGAAGGAAGAATTTCTTCGCGGGGAATGTGTCGATGTACAACCTTTGCTGCGGCACGTTAACCACATAGAGCAGGTATCCTAGATTTTTCAAGGCGATCAGGCTTTTCTCTCTCCGCAGCACATCATCATGAAGTCTCCTTAGATCGCCGTATATGGCCTCTACCGCTGCCTTAGGTAGGATCGGATCACCGGGGATATGCAATTTTGCCGAACCGGGGATAGGTATACGGTCTTGAACCCGAGGCTGCTGAGGCGGCTGGATCATAGAAGCAGCTTTGTTGCCTTTCCTCGATCTCTTCCTATGCTTCTTTGCTACTGGAAGGTCGTCTATAATACGTTCATCCTCTGGCAATTCAGGCAACGACTCATGATGCTCAAACCCTGAGTACTCATACTGCTGAGCCATCAATCCTCCGTCGTCAGAGGCGCCGGTATTGAGATACTGTAGAGTGTCATCGTCATCCTCATCGATGGCATCGATATCATGCATTGCTTCTTCTTCACCCGGCACGACAGGCGACGCCAATTGGGTAGGTGGGGTGTTGGTGTTCATACCTTCCTAAGGCTGCTTGGTCGTGGGTGTGCCCCCGGCCGCCTCCAGATGAAGCAGACTCTTCGGCCACAACAGGACCCAACGCTTGCAATTGCCAAGCCGCCGCGGGGTCTCATCGTCATCTCCCCCTAGTGCTACTGGAGGAGCCGAATTCTCGTGGCCCGGTTTGACACTGGCCACGGAAACCTTGAAGAGGACAGGGGGATCGGCCGGCGGTGGAACAATTGTTCCTTCGGCTTCACTATCGTCGCCTTCCCCACATCCACCTTCTGGCCGCTGATGGTGTACAGTATGGTGCACGGGGTTACGTCGGCCTGCAAAGACATGTCTGTGACGTGAGACATCCAAAAGGCAACGGAAACGGGAGATTATACATATATTGAAGAGGGTCGGTGTGACAGGTACCGTGAGGGCGTCGAGCTCAGCCAAAGACGAAGCACCGCCGAGCATGTCCAAGACGGAGGATGGGCTGCTATGAGCAGGTGTGGGAGCCGGTGCAGGAGCAGGTGCGGGAGCCGGTGCAGGAGCAGGTGCGAGAGTAGGTGCTGGTGCAACGCTAGTCGAGCTGCTCCCAAAGAAGTTGGCAAGGGGAAAGTCCGCTGCATCCTTATTTGGATTTTGCTTGGTCCAACTGACGATAGCCGGAACCAAGACACTATACGAAGCTGCAATCTCCTGTTTTGCGGCAGCTACTGCTGCTACGACTGTCTCAACTAATTTCTTATCAACCGCAATCGCAACCTTCTTGTCGATGTTTTCTTCATTTAACCTCCGTCTTTCCTTTCTCTCCTCCGTGGTCTCACGGTAGTACTTCTTCCACGTGGCGCCGTCTCCGACGCCGTGCACGCGTCCATACGACGGCCGAGTGTCCACCGGGAGTCCTTTCAATATGTTCAAGGCCCGGTTGAATGGGGTGTCCCACTTGGGCCTCGCCAACTCCTCAGACGGCGAGTCGCTTTCGGCCGCAATCCTATGCTGCTCTTTCTGCAAAAGGAACAAGGATCGTTTACAAATATGACTAAACATGCAGTCGAATTGATCAGAAGCTAAAATTACCAGCAGTCTCATGAACTCCGTCGTGACCGCGTCCGTCTCGAAAACCTTCTTGACTGGGTCCCAATGGTACAGGGCCCTGATGACGTCATGCTCCTGCAGGATGGTGAACTCCGCCAAGGGGTCTGGGTTACCCAGACTTTCGCATTCCGCGTCCTCCTTGGCCCATATGGACCTCTTCCCCGCGTAACCACGGCTTCCGAGGTGGTGGCACCCCATGTTCCTCTCTTGAAGCCCCTTCATGTACTCCGACTTTTCTTTGGCAGCTTCGGCAACGCAAGCCGCCTTGAATATTTCAAACTGCTCTTCCGTAATTGTCGGATTATCCTTTACAATCTCGGAGTAGGGTTCCTTTTTGTCAATGATCCTTGCTTTCACCCTTACTTTCCAGGCGGACAACGCGCCGCTAAACTTGCCCATGGCGTGTTTGTTTATCTTCTTCATTGCCGGGTCTTTATCTGGATCAGTATATTTGATTTCATCCCGGCCCGGGAACAAGAATACCTGGTGCAGCTTAGTTAGGAGGGACTCCTTCATATCTGGTATCTTCTTTAGTTTCTCATCGTTGATGGGGGCGGTTACCCGTAGGATGCAGCCTATTTGATTGTCGTAGCACGCCCGTGCTTCCGGAGGCTCTTTTGGCTCAAAATTGCCGTCGTCCACCTCCGTGACCACCAGTCTAGTAGTGATGAGCTGGTTTGGGCGCCGTTGCCTCTTTGGTTTCGGTTCTATACCGGCTTCGCCAGTCTCGGTGCCGGTGTCAGTCTCAACGCCAGTCTCGGCGCCGGTCTCAATGTCGGTCTTAGTCTCGGATGTGACAGGTGGGCCCTGTAACGACCGTTGCTCATCGAGAAGGTTCAAATAGGTGTATGCCGCCGCGTAGACGTTGCAATCACCAGAACCCTGTCCTTCATCGTTGCTAGCCATGTTTCCTACAATTAAATCTAGTCAATTAATTCTAGACCTAATAAAATGAATAATGACATAAAAAGGCCAATGTTTAGCAGGAATGTTGATTCATTCCCGTTGCGGAAATCCCGGGCATTCGATATGTCCTAGTTTGTAGCACAAGTCATGCCGAAATTCATGGAAAATTTTGGCATGACCTTTGCTACAAACTGGACAAATAGAGCGCCTGAAATTTGCCGGAACAGAAATGAATCAACATTCCGGCAAAACATAGGCCACTCGGAATCATTCCCTGCAAACAACAAAAGGCCACTTGGGCACAATCGAACCACTTCAATATTGCATATAACATGAGCAAACACTATTGAGGAATTTGCATATAACATGACCACTTCAATGAAAAGATATAATCAACAATAATGGAATATGCAAATGAACACTTCTCTGCCTAGGACAGAACCCAAATTCTGTTCTAGCTATTCCTCTCACACACACACACACACATTATTTTCTTTTCATCCAAATTGTTTTAGAGCAAACATTCCAACAATACTTGACCTTATTAGAAAGTGCAAAGGAACTCCTTTTCTCTAACCCTTCTGACCTCACCAAAATATCCATAGAAGGACCTTAGTACCTACACCCAATTTCTTCAAAAATATTCAGGTCCATAGTCCAAATAATTCAAATTTCATTTGAATGAAATTTGGACCAGATTCATGTCCATAGTCCAAATAAATTTTTATAGCTAAATGCTACTGTTTTTTGTTTATAGCCTCTATTAATTTAAAGCTAAATGCTACTATTATTTATATACCCTCTGTTAATTTAAAGCTAAATGGAATTACTGTTTAGGCATTTTCATAAAAATTTGCCCTAGCTAATTTCCTAAAAAAAAATTGCTAATCTTTTTTCCTAAATGCTAAAAAAATGCCTACTGCCCTAAACAAATCTAGGGTTCATATGAACACCTAGGGTTCATATGAACATCATCACAGCAGCAACATATGAATTGCCCTAGCAGAGAGAGAGAGAGAGAGAGGAGGGCAGGGGAGAGGAGAGGGAGAGCCTTACGGTCGGCGGCGAGGGCGGGCTCGGGCTCGGGCGGCGGCGGTCCTGGGCGGGCTCGGGCGGCGGCGGTGAGGTCGAGGGCGGCGACGGTGAGGTCGAGGGCGGCCTCGGGCGGCGGCGGTGAGGTCGAGGGTGGCCTCGGGTGGCGGCGGTGAGGTCGAGGGCGTGGTCGATCGACAGCGCCGACAGAGGAGTTGGGGGAGAGGGGGGAAAGGACTTAGCAAAATTTTGAGCCTGCGCGGGGTTAAGTCAAAATAGCAGTAGCGCTGGTAGGAAAAAAGCGCTATAGCTAAGTTAGCTATAGCGCTTTCTACCAAAACGCGCTACTGCTATAGGAAGTAGTTATTTATTTTTCCTTTTTCTTTTCCTTTTATCTAAGGAACGTAGCTATAGCGCGGGCTTATAAAACGCGCTACTGCTAGTGTAACTATAGCGTTTTGTGGAAACAAGCACTACTACTATGCCTTTCTCCTTTATTTTTCTTTTTCTTTTGTTTATCTTTACATTTTCTTTTTTTCATTTATCCTTTTTCTACTTCTTTCATTTTCATTTACTTTTCTATTTCTTTTCCATTTTAGTTTCTTTTTTTAGCAGTAGCGCTCTATACAGGAAACGTGCTACTACAAGTCACTTAGCGGTAACTTGCTTTTTGCGGCATCGCTACTACTATTCCTAGCCTACCGGCAACAAAGTGGGAATTATAGTAGTAGCGCTTTTCCAACAGACGCGCTACTGCTATAACCATAGCTGTAGCGCTCTTTACTGACACGCGCTACTACTAAGTAGCAGTAGCGCTCTCTTTTAACCATCGCTACTGCTATACCTCTGTGTATAAGGTTTTCCATAGTAGTGATTCGTTTTGTTCCCTTTTTGACATTTCCGTCGGTTTTAACCACTAACACCGTTATGTGTGACATGCAAAGTCCATTCTACCTTGTGTTAACACACTAAAAAACAGAAGCGCTTGTGGTGATGTGGTGTGACCGAACACCGAAGCGACCCCATACTTTCTCTCCCGATGTCCCGATTCCCCATCAGAGCCCTAATTGTACAACGGCGACGGCGGCAGCACAAGGCACATAGCGGCCGCGGCCGCGGTATAGCAGACGGCATGGCCAAGGCTGCTGCGGATGGCCCCGCGGACTACGATGGAGCAGCTGCTGTGGAGAGCACCCTGTGCATGGTCAAGGAAGACCACGGCGCTACAGTGGACTCGGCTGGCTGATCTTGGCCAAGGCATGGCTGTGGAGCACGGCCAAGGCAGGACTGCGCAGGCCATAGTGGAAGAGGGCGACAGTGCTGCTGCAGCCTGCAGTGTTGGCAACGCCCCGACTGGGTAATTGGCCGAAGGGTTCTTCTCTGGCTTTCAAACGCAATGGATTGCCTTGAATTTAGATCATAATAATAAGGTAGAATTAGGATTAGAATACTACTATGTGGGGTAGAAGCCATGATGCTGGTGGGGCGGGCTGTGTGTAGTTTTGTTGGACTAAACTAGTACATTATTACTAAAGTCTAAAGACGCCAGTACGAACCCACAGAGGCTTCACTAATTTTCAGAATTATTAACAGTTGATTACTCAAACATTACTGGAGTACTACAGTATGTTATACTACTGGAGAGAGAAAAGACGGAGCAAATCATGTCAGTAGTTTCATCGATAATAGATGTCCACCGTAGAGTATACAGTTTTGGGGCACCACTGAGATAAAATTATTTGGCCGAGATCTGAACCCACGGGTAGCCGGGTAGGTAAATTACATTGAGAGAGATACGCTGGATACCTGGGATGCCCGCCGGATGAAGCAGTCACGCCCACCTGATCCCGCTTGCGCTGATATGCTTTTGACTTGTTAATTAACAAATTTTGGTCACATAATGCACCGGGGTAAAATGGTCTTTTCATGTTAGACTTGACACCGTTATGTATAAAAACTAATGGAAATGACATGGAGGGAACAAAATAAAGTTTGAGGGTCAAAAAGGGAAGAAACAAAATTTTAGGGCCAAAAAAGGAAGCAAATTTTAAGAAAGGGCCAAATAAGGAATTCTCTCCCATGAAAACTACCTTCTTGGGAATTGATGTCAAAGGGGGAGAGAGAGCACATCAAATCCTACAAAACTCTTCTAAGAAAGGAAGAGAGATGCAATGTCATAAGAGGAGAGAAGTCACATGTCTTTAAGAGGGGAAAGACATGTTAGTATTTGTTTTGAGATATTGGATCTCATGCATTTTTGCTCTGATTTTATCTCACCCTACCTTCTCCCATTATCCAATGTTAGATTCGGGGGAGAAAGAGTCCATGCTTAAGGGGAGAAAAATCCTTAGAATTTACTGGAAATCTTTAAGTCCTTGGCACTAGTGCAGAATCAGGCTTTAGTGCCGGTTCATAAGGGCCTTTGGGTGGGGACTAAAGCCCCCCCTTTAGTCCCGGTTCAACAAGGCCCGGGACCAAAGGCCCACCACGTGGCACAAGCCGGCGCCGGGGGCTGGGGGACCTTAATCCCGGTTGGTAACACCAACCGGGACTAAAAGGATTAGGGGTTTATGAATTATGGTTTATTTTTCCTTTTAATTTTGTGTTTTCCATTTAATTCTTTTTCATTTCAAACATATTTTACGCTACTACACACTGTACACATTATGCATATATAGATAGAATTTCTTGTAGAACCGATCATATATATATCATCGAATTTGTCGTACGACCATTCACATACACATATATATATACAATTTGGTATATACAATTTCTCCTACAATTTGTAGATCATTACATGCAGGCATTAGGTGTAATGGTATTCTCCTTTGGGATTTATGACCTGGTCGAGCAAAAATCCCGCTATTTCCTCTTGAATTGCTCGTACGCGATCCGTTGGTAGGAGCTTATCCCGCATCTCCATCATCTTTAAAGAAGAAGATCAATATGAATGTATTAGTTGTGTGTATATATATTAGATCATGATAAAAAGAATTGTGAATTGTGTTCTGGAAAACGTACCCAAAGTTGTCTTGCAGATGTGTTCCTTTCGGACGCCATCATGCGAATGTTCTCACAAACGTAGTACGCACATAAATTATTCCCCGGCGCCTGCCTCATGCACTTTACAAGAATAGAATTCAATCAGATAATAATTAATCAAGCATGATAATGGTATTGATCAAAGTAGAATTAAAGAGATGCGCAGACGTAGCTAGTAGTACTACCTTGGTACTTAATTACCTTGGGTCGCACCCATTTCAGCTGTTGTTTCCATTCGCATTTAACCTCTTTGATGAACTTTTGCCAAGCCATGTCCGCCGGCAAAGAAAATGAATAAAGGAGATATTAATTAGTTGATATCAGGAAATGAACTAAAGAGGCCGACATAGTGTGATAATGATTAAAATTACATGTCGACCATCCCCCTCACGATTGAGTATTCATTAATATCTTTATATAGTGAGTCGAGTACTTGAAATTTTCCCTCGTCAACTTCAATGATTAACAAGATCCAGTGGAAACTGCATGCGCACACGTTTGTATAATTAAGCGAGCATGTGCATAACTCATCAACTACACTTATTAACATCTAGTAAGCAAAACTAGAATTTGTAGTATAAGATATAGTAACACTCACCCGAAGTTGTAAGGAAGTAGTATTTCTGGTTGGGTATTTAGTCGCTTCAAAAACTGTAGCAAGCTTCTCTATGTGTCTTTTCTCGACCATTCTTGTGACCATGTCTCTTGATTAATGGTATTTGGGTCAATGAACTCAATGCCATAGCGTCCACCTCTTTTCATTTCATACATCTTCATTCTGCATAATACCACAGAAAAGAATATAGTGAGGATAATTACAGGTAATGAACGAGCACAGCTAGCTAGAGACTTAAATTACAAAAAGAAATCACTTACAAACAATAGCAACTGATGATAGATTTGTCGAGTGCATCTTGATTGAATAACTGAAACATTTCTTGAAACTCAACCCACAAATCTTTTGCATGGAAGTAATGCTCTTACTTGACTTTCACCATGAGGGACTCTCGCCCGTTCTTTACTTCTCTCAGGTACCACTCATGCAATGTGTGCATTCTTGTTTATAGAAGCGGGATCTCCTCGGGCTTGACCAGAGGTTGGCCCTTGACAAATTTCCATCTTATTTCCTCCTCTTTAAATCCGGGGAGTTCCTCGATGCCTAGAAGTTGTTCAACAGTGACACCAGCCTCTTTAGCCTGCCTTATATGATCGTCAGTTATTAGCAGCTGATCGGCGGTACTCGCATATGGTTGTACAATGAGCGGGGCGATCGATTGCACTGCCTGTTCTCCCAGCTGGGGAACAGTTTTCCCGCTTTTTTATCAACTGCTTGGCTCGAGCTCGAGCTCGACTCCTTCTCTTTTTGTGCATGATATAACTTCTTATAGTCTGAGTCCTTTTGCTTCACAGCCGGTTGAGCATTATCAATAAAGTGTTGTACCACTTTCTCAGGTACTTTATCCTTTGGCGGCGGGGGGGGGGGGGGGGTTCGGTGGAAAATGGGCCTTCACTTGGGCATCCACTATGGCCGTGTTTTCCTCCTTAGTAAAGTCGTAAGGCAACTTCGGAAGAGGCTTGAGGCTTGGACCATATCTGAATTTCTTGCTTCCTGTTGTACCACTAGCCGTCGTAGCTGTGGCGCCTCTCTTCCGCTGTTGCTTAGGCGGCGGAGACGGCTGACGAGGTGCCGAACATGGAGGAGAAGGAGGCGGCTGATGCGGTGCCGCACTTGGAGGAGCAGGAGTCGACTGACGCGGCACCGGACTTGGAGGAGCAGGAGTCGACTGACGCGGCGGACTTGTTGGAGCAGGAGTCGGTGGCCTTGGAAAGACGATGCAATCCTTTTTCCATAGAATGATACAATGTATGGCCTCTCCCAGTGTGCGCTCCTCGTCACCTCCAGGAATGTCAAGCTCTAGCTTGCAATATCCTATCATCACTTCATCAACCCCGACACGAGCATAGCCAGCTAGAATCGGATTGCAATGGAAGGTTGCTTCAGGGGGGTTTGTTAAAGCATAGTCGTCCGCCACCTTCATGGATATGTTCTTCACTTTCATGTGTAGCTCACAAGTAGTCCTATCTTTGATATCAACCACAGGGTATCTAGCCAGCAGTGCATCATCGGCCTGGGTGGAACCCACGCTGCTTCTCGGCATAGATGGGACGGTGCTATCCAATGCTGGATCTGCTTCCTGCTGCCGCTGAGACGCCCTTTCCTGGCTAAGTGAGTTGATCTGCTCCTGCTGCCGCCTACAAGCGCATTCCAACTCCGCGTGCTTTGATTCTACCAGTTGAAGGCGGTCTGCTTCCTCCTTCCTCTTCTCCTCCTCCAACTTCCTCTGCTCCTCCTCCTGCTGCCTCTTTCTCGCACGGCTTCTGTAAGTGGTATTCCAATCGGCAAACCCCTCAAACCATGGAACAACGCCTTTGCCTCGTGTTCTTCCCGGGTGTTCAGGATTCTTTAGGGAACGCGTAAGCTCGTCGTTCTCTCTGTTGGGCGTGAACACCCCCGTTCGATCCTCTTCTATTGCAACAAGTAAACCGTCAGAGGCTTCTTTAAGACTTGCTCGCTCCAAAACTAGCCCTGTGTTTGGGTCCAACTTCCCCCCATGCGCATAAAACCAAGTCCTGCACCTGGGGGGCCAGCTCAATGTAACTGGAGTGACCCTTGCAGCAATCATCTCTTGCTCAGCGAGATCCCACTTAGGCCGGGCCACCTGGTAGCCACCTGGCCCCAGATTATGGTGCCACTTCTTTTTCGCAGCATTAATCTTGTTTATTCTGGATCGTTCCTGAGCTATTTCCGATTCCTTGAACTTCATGAAAGTGTCCCAGTGATTTCTTGCCTTCTCCAGTGTTCCCTTGAATTCTGGAGTCTGCTTTCCTGCTTTGACGTACCCGGCCCATATATTTTTCTTGTGGTTTTTGAATGCTATCGCCATCTTCTTAAGAGCATTCTTCTTGACTTTCTCTAGATCTGCATCTGTCAAATGATCTGGTAGGGTGAAATGTGGCATGAGCGATTCCCAAAGTAGATCTTTTGCTCTTTGGTCGACAAAAGTAACTTATGGATTTTCCTTTGCTGCCTTTTTCCATTCTTGAATGGAGATCGGGATTTGGTCCCTGACAATAACTCCGCATTAACGAATGAACTTGTTTGCATTCTTCTTAGGTTCAAGCGGTTCGCCATTAGGTGTGATGGCATCGATGTTGTACTTTACGCCAGCCTGTAACTTTTTTTTGGCCGGGCCTCGAAGTGCCCTGCCGCTTGTAGAAGATTTGCTCGATCTGGGGGGCTAAAAGAAGAAAGACTGATTCGTTAATATATATACAAATCAATTAAAATATGTGATGATCACCATGTAGATGCCTTATATAAATATACCTCGCCGGTCTTTGTTATTTGAAGAACATTTTCTTCGTCATCATTGTTGTGGACTTCATCTATTCGTTCGTCTTCATCAAATATCATACCCTCACCGGTATTGTTCAGATATTGCGAGCCGTCATCTTCTTCATTCTCATCTGGTCTCGGGGACCGTATGATGTCGAACATAGTCTCTTCTCCTTCTCTGCCGGTATTGTCCATAGCTTTTATTTAACTAATCCAGAAGAAAGATAAAATAATTTAGTATTCAAATTAGAATGCATGCAATCAATAAGGGAAAACGGAATCATAGTAGATAATATGCATCTCGAATAATATCACTAATATATACATCTCAAATAATCAAGTTAATATGCATCATCGAATATAATCTCGAATACATCGTCTCGAATATTATCGAATAATATAATCTCGAATATTATCGAATAATATAATCTCGAATACATCGTCTCGAATATTATCTCGAATACATCACTAGCTAATACAAATCGAATATTATCGAATAATATAGTTCACTCGCGGTTCCTGAGGTGCGGGCGATGGACACCCAAAGAGAAGGAACCATCACAGGATCATAGCTCGGGTGAGATCCTTGAAGAACCTGCCAGGTATTGGAGAACCTGACGTCCAACGCAACCATGTAACGACGGATGTGCTCGTCCTCCTCCCTGACACGGCGACGTACCACCTCCGCGGGGGCCGGCTGCCTCCGCACCGAAAGTGGCCCACGCGACCGCCACCAAAGAAGCTCCGGGTCGACGACAGGAGCCCGGTTCCTCACCAAGCTGCGCACCTCGGAAGGTAGCACCTCCCAGTGCTAGCCCGGCGGAGCCCAATCCCGGACATGGCGCCTCTGAAGCAGGACGTCGTCGCGAATGAGTTGACGACGAGGATGTGGGCGGGGCATCATAGACGTCGAGAACAAATTCTATGCAAATTTAACATTTTTTAAATGCTTGATTGTGATTTTTGTAAAAAAAATTCACTTGATTTTGCAAATACATGACAAATACTATGATACAACATTAAAAGTATAAAAAACTAAAAAAATTCATCTAACATTTCTATAACTAAAAGTATACAAAACTAAAAAACATTCATCTAACATTTCTATATCTAACATTCATCTAACATTTCGATAACTAAAAGTATAAAAAACTAAAAAAAATCAACATTTCTATAACTAAAAAACAGAAAAGAATGTGTGTGTGTTCATGCATGTGTGTGTGTGTGTGGGCTCGATTGGGGAGGGGCGGCCATGGCGGCAGGGGGCGAGGGAGAGGGGGAGAGGGAGGAAAGGGGCTCACAACGGGGCGACGGTCGGCGAGGCGAGGCGAGTCGACAGCGATGGCGACGGCGACGGCGACGGCGCACGAGGTTGAGGAGGGGCGGCGAGGTCGACGCACGACGGCAATGGCGCGACGAGGCGACGGCGACGGTGAGGCGAGGCTAGTCGACGGCGTGACGGGGCGGCGGGGTGCTCCAGCAGCCTGGCGGCGGCGTCGTCTTCGATCGGCGCCGTTGGGGGAAATGCAGATGGATTTTGGAAAAAAAATTCATGTGTTGTTTATATACGAGGCACCTTTAGTCCCGGTTGGAGCCACCAACAGGGACTAAAGGTGAAATTTGGCCAGGCCAAGCGGCGGGAAGCCAGGCCTTTAGTCTCGGTTGGTGGCTCCAACCGCGACTAAAGGGAGGCCATTAGTCGCGGTTGGAGCCACCAACCGGGACTAAAGGCTTGTGCTTCCCGTGTCGAATGTTTAGTCCCACCTCGCTAGTTGAGAGGAGCTCGAACCGGTTTATAAGCCCCGCCGCGGCTACCATGTAGAGCTCCTCTCTAAGCAGGCCTTTGTGGGCCTATTGAACCTGTGCTGCCCTGTGGGGCCAACTGGGCCGTACGAGCCTGCATCCTGGCCCAACTAAAGGTTGGGTTTCTAGTCGTATGCAGGCCGTGGCGGCCCAGTAGGCGGGCTTTTTTTAATTTATTTATTTATTTGTTTTTTTTCTGCTTTATTTATTTTCTTTTGTTTCTGAGTTGTTTTTTGCTTTATTTAGAGTTTCTTTGTGAATCTTTTTGCTTTAGGTCACAAAAATTATAAACTTTCTGTTAGTGCCAGTAGTTTTCAAATTTGGATAGTTCAAATTTGAATTATTTGAAATTTGTGTGAATCACTAGTTTGTGAATAACTTTACTTTAAAAATAGATTTTTCAATGATTCTTTTTTCCGCTGTTTAATATTAGTGTGTTTTATCATTATATTTAATCTTGTAATTCTTAGATAATTTTAAAAAATGAAATGTCTTTGTAACAGATGAGTTTTCGTTCGAAAGCCTGATACTTCGAAAGAGACTGTCCATTTTGTACACAAAGTGCATCCAGTTTTTGCCGTAACCCTCTCAACTTTTTAGCACATGCTATATGAGTGAAATGATGATACCATGCCAACTTTCAACCTTTTCAGAGTTCATTTGTAGTGCTTTTCAATTTCAGGGTCATTTAGCTCAAAAAAATCAGTAAATGCATGAAAAATAGCAAATGAAGTCAGAAATGGTTGAAAATTGATGACGTGGCTTTGAATGGTACATACTGAATGCACAAAAAGTCTGGAGTTGAAATAAGTTTAAAAAAATGAAATGCCTTTGTAACAGATGAGTTTTCGTCCGAAACCCTGATACTTCGAAAGAGATTGTCCATTTTGTACACGAAGTGCATCCAGTTTTTGCCGTAACCATCTCAACTTTTTAGCACATGCTATGTGGGTGAAATGATGAAACCATGCCAACTTTCAACCTTTTCAGAATTCATTTGTAGTGCTTTTCAATTTCAGGGTCATTTAGCTCAAAAAAATCAGTAAATGCTTGAAAAATAGCAAATGAAGTCAGAAAGGGTTAAAAATTGATGACGTGGCTTTGAATGGTGCATACTGAATTCACAAAAAGTCTGGAGTTGAAATAAGTTTTAAAAATGAAATGCCTTTGTAAAAGATGTGTTTTCGTCCGAAAGCCTGATACTTCGAAAGAGATTGTCCATTTTGTACACGAAGTGCATCCAGTTTTTGCCGTAACCCTCTCAACTTTTTAGCACATGCTATGTGGGTGAAATGATGATACCATGCCAACTTTCAACCTTGTCAGAGTTCATTTGTAGTGCTTTTCAATT
This sequence comes from Thinopyrum elongatum, assembly GCA_011799875.1. Classification (NCBI taxonomy): domain Eukaryota; kingdom Viridiplantae; phylum Streptophyta; class Magnoliopsida; order Poales; family Poaceae; genus Thinopyrum; species Thinopyrum elongatum. Next base: position 343,018,306 of record CM022301.1, read on the forward strand.
TCAGGGTCATTTAGCTCAAAAAAATCAGTAAATGCATGAAAAATAGCAAATGAAGTCAGAAAGGGTTGAAAATTGATGACGTGGCTTTGAATGGTGAATACTAAATGCACAAAAAGTCTGGAGTTGAAATAAGTTTAAAAAAATGAAATGCCTTTGTAACAGATGAGTTTTCGTCCGAAACCCTGATCCTTCGAAAGAGATTGTCCATTTTATATAGCAAATGAAGTCCTATATAATGCATGAAATAATTTGTTTGTACATAATATTTTTTTGTGTTTCAAATTCCAAAACACATAATTACCCTAACTATTACAAAGATTCCCTCCGGTTTGCCCGAAGTGGGACTTTCCAGATATATAAGTCTGGAAACTCACTAGAGAAGAAAGTGATGACAGTGAAGCCGGTCACATCCCAGAGTGGGATCTTTGGGTATAAAAAAATTTCTTCGTGTGTGTCCCTTTGCGCCGTAACCATGGACAATCTTCATCATTTAACTGGATGCTCGGGTCAATATTCACTGTGAATGGAGCAATTTCATGAAACTTTTCATAATCTTCTGACATGTCTGTCTTGTCCTCCACTCCCACGATGTTTCTTTTCCTTGAAAGAACAATGTGGCGCTTTGGCTCATCGTATGATGTATTCGCTTCCTTATCTTTTCTTTTTCTCGGCTTGGTAGACATGTCCTTCACATAGAAAACCTGCGCCACATCATTGGCTAGGACGAATGGATCGTCTGCGTACGCAAGATTGTTGAGATCCACTGTTGTCATTCCGTACTGCGGGTCTTCCTTTACCCCGCCTCCTGTCAGATTGACCCATTTGCACCAAAACAAAGGGACCTTCAAACCACGTCCATAGTCAAGTTCCCATATCTCCTCTATGTAACCATAATATGTCTCCTTTGGCCTATTGGTGTTTACTGCATCAAAGCTGACACCACTGTTTTGATTGGTGCTCTTTTTATCTTGGGTGATCGTATCAAATGTATTCCCATTTATCTCGTAGCCTTTGAAAGTCAATATATTTGAAGATGGTAACTGGGATAGCAAGCACAACTTATCTTCAACAGTGTTGTCATGCATGAGACATGTCTGCAACCAACCGGCGAAAGTCCCCGTTTGTTCACATGTAATCCAATCGTCAGACAGCTCCGGGTGTTTGGAGCATAGAATATTCTTGTGTTCCTCGATATACGGAGCCACCAAGGAGGAATTTTATAGAACTGTGTAGTGTGCTTGCGCCCAAGAATGCCCGTCCATACATATTATTGCTTTCGGTCCTAGCGTGCCTTTTCCACCCAGTCTGCCCTCATGCCGCGATTCAGGAACACCAATCGGCTTAAGGTCAGGAATAAAGTCAACACAAAACTCAATGACCTCCTCATTTTCATGGCCCTTGGAGATGCTTCCTTCTGGCCTAGCACGGTTATGAACATATTTCTTTAAGACTCCCATCAACCTCTCAAAGGGGAACATATTGTGTAGAAACACAGGACCCAGAATGGCAATCTCTTCGACTAGGTGAACTAGCACGTGCGTCATGATATTGAAGAAGGGTGGTGGGAACACCAACTCGAAACTGACAAGACATTGCACCAAATCATTCTGTAACCTTGGTATGATTTCTGGATTGATTACCTTCTAAGAGATTGCATTAAGGAATGCACATAGCTTCACAATGGCTAATTGAACGTTTTCCGGTAGAAGCCCTTTCAATGCAACCGGAAGCAGTTGCATCATAATCACATGGCAGTCATGAGACTTTAGGTTCTGGAACTTTTTCTCTGCCATATTTATTATTCCCTTTATATTCGATGAGAAGCCAGACGGGACCTTCATACTGAGCAGGCATTCAAAGAAGATTTCCTTCTCTTCTTTGGTAAGAGCGTAGCTGGCATGACCCTGATGTACGCCGTCTTTTCCATGCATACGTTGCTGGTCCTCCCGTGCCTCCGGTGTATCTTTTGTCTTCCCATACACGCCCAAGAAGCCTAGCAGGTTCACGCAAAGATTCTTCGTCACATGCATCACGTCGATTGCAGAGCGGACCTCTAGGTCTTTCCAATAGGGTAGGTCCCAAAATATAGATTTCTTCTTCCACATGGGTGCGCGTCCGTCAGCGTCATTCGGAACAGATTGTCCGCCAGGACCCTTTCCAAAGATTACTTTTAAATCCTTGACCATATCAAGTATATCATCACTAGTATGGTGGCAAGGCTTCTTCCGGTGATCTGCCTCACCTTTGAAATGCTTGCCTTTCTTTCGACAGGGATGCCTGCTCGGAAGAAATCGACGATGTCCCAGGTACACATTCTTCTTGCATTTATCCAAATATATACTGTCGGTATCATCTAAACAGTGCGTGCATGCGTGGTATCCCTTGTTTGTCTGTCCTGAAAGGTTACTGAGAGCAGGCCAATCATTGATGGTTACAAACAGCAACGCATGTAGGTCAAATTCCTCATGTTTGTGCTCATCCCACGCACATACACCTTTTTCATTCCACAGCTATAAGAGTTCTTCAACTAATGGCCTTAGGTACACATCAATGTCGTTGCCGAGTTTCTTAGGGCCTTGGATGAGCACTGGCATCATAATGAGCTTCCGCTTCATGCACAACCAAGGAGGAAGGTTATAGATACATAGAGTCACATGCCAGGTGTTATGATTGATGCTCTGCTCCCCAAAAGGATTAATGCCATCTGCACTTAAACCAAACCATATGTTCCTTGCGTCATCTGCAAAGTCCTTCCACTTTCTCTCAATTTTTCTCCACTGCGACCCGTCAGCGGGTACTCTCAACTTCCCGTCTTTCTTACGGTCTTCTTTGTGCCATCGCATCAACTTGGCATGCTCTTTGTTTTGGAACAAACATTTCAACCGTGGTATTATAGGAGCATACCACATCACCTTGGCAGGAATCTTCTTCCTCGGGCACTCGCCCTCAACATCACCAGGGTCATCGCGGCTGATCTTATAGCGCAATGCACCGCATACCGGGCATGCATTCAAATCCTCGTACTCACCGCGGTAGAGGATGCAGTCATTAGGGCATGCATGTATCTTCTGCACCTCTAATCCTAGAGGGCAGACAACCTTCTTTGCTTCGTACGTACTGTCGGGCAATTCGTTGTCCTTTGGAAGCATCTTCTTTAACTTTATCAGCAACTTTTCAAATCCCTTGTCAGATACACCATTCTCTGCCTTCCATTGCAGCAATTCCAGTGTGGTGCCCAATTTTTTCTTGTCATCTTCGCAATTTGGGTACAACAATTTCTTGTGATCCTCTAACATGCGCTGCAACTTCAGCTTCTCCTTTTCACTTGCGCAGTTTCTCTTTGCATCGGAAATGGCCCGACCAAGATCATCAGCGGGCTCATCTGATGCCTCTTCTTCAACTTCTTCCCGCATTGCCGGCTCAGCTTCTTCCCCCATTGTTGGACCATCGTATTCAGGGAACCCATGGCCAGGATAGTTGACATCATCCTCTTCCATTAGGACCCCTCTTTCTCCGTGCTTGGTCCAACAGTTATAGCCGGACATGAAACCGGACTCAAACAGGTGGACGTGAATGGTTCTTGAGTTAGAGTAATTGATAACCCACAAGTATAGGGGGTCGTTTGTAGCCTTCTTCGATAGATAAGAGTGTCGAACCCAATGAGGAGCTAAAGGTAGAACAAATATTCCCTCAAGTTCTATCGACCACCGATACAACTCTACGCACACTTAGCGTTTGCTTTACCTAAAACAAGTATGACACTATTTTGCAAGAATAAAACTACAGGTACTTTGCGAGAATAAAACTATGAATAAATTGAAAGGTAATAAAAGTGGATAGCTTTTGTCAACAAGAAAGTCATTTATCCCAAGGCAATCGATAACAAGTACCGGTAATCATTCTTGCAATTTTATATGAGGGAGAGGCATGAGCTAACATACTTTCTCTACTTGGATCATATGCACTTATGATTGGACCCCTAGCAAGCATCCGCAACTACTAAAGATCATTAAGGTCATGAAACCCAACCATAGCATTAAATATCAAGTCCTCTTTATCCCATACGCAACAACCCACTTACTCGGGTTTAAGCTTCTGTCACTCTCGCAACCCACCATAAGCGAATCATGAACATATTGCAACACCCTACAGCGGGGATCCCTCATGCTTGCGCGAGACGGAGGGCACCGTAGGACAGCACCGTAAATAAAATATACAATCATACCAACCAAGATCACGATTAACCCACAGGACAAAACGGATCTACTCAAACATCATAGGATAACCATAGATCATTGGGAAATAATATATGGAGTTGAGCACCATGTTTAAGTAGAGATTACAGCGGGGAAGAGAGGTGTTACACCGCTGCATAGAGGGGGAGAGAGTTGGTGTTGACGGTAGCAAGATTGTTGATGTAGATCGCCGTCACGATCCTTGCCCCAGCGGCACTCCGGCGCCACCGGGAGAGAGGGGGAGAGAGCCCCCCTCCTTTTTCTTCTTCTTCCTTGGCCTCCCCCCTAGATGGGAGGAGAGTTCCCCCTCTGGTCCATGGCCTCCATGGAGGCGGAGGGGCGGGAGACCCTCCGAGATTGGATCTCCCTCTCTGTTCTCTTCTGTTTCGCGTTCCCCAGATCTGGCCCTTCACCATTTTTAAATTCCCGGAGATCCATAACTCTGATTGCGCTGAAATTTTTACATGATTTTTCCATAAATTATCTTTCTTGCACCAGAAGAAGGGCCCCAACCGACTTTCGAGGAGGGCACAAGATACCTGGGCGCGCCAGGGGGTGCCCGGCGCGCCCTGGTGGGTTGTGGTCACTGTGGGCCCCCGTTTGCGTTGATTCCACCTCCCAAAAATCATAAATATTCCAAAATAATTCTTCGTAAATTTTTATCGCGTTTGGACTTCGTTTGATATGGATTTTCTGCGAAACAAAAAACATGCAAAAAAAACAGGAACTGGCACTGGGCACTGGATCAATAGGTTAGTCCAATAAATCATATAAAATGTTGCCAAAAATATGTGAAAGTTGTATAATATTGGCATGAAACAATCAAAAATTATAGATACGACGGAGACGTATCAGCATCCCCAAGCTTAATTCTTGCTCGTCCTCGAGTAGGTAAATGATAAAAAAGATAATTTTTTATGTGGAATGCTATCTAGCATAAACTTGATCATATAGCTAATCATGGCATGAATATTAAGACGTAAGTGATTCAAAGCAATAGTCTATAATTTGACATAAAGACATCAATACTCAGGCATCCCAACAAACAATCATGTCTTTCAAAATATCAACAGTAAAGAAAGCTATCCCTACAAAATCACATAGTCTTGTCATCCTCTGTCTTCTTGACACAAAGTATTTATCATGCACAACCCCGATGACAAGCCGAGCAATTGGTTCATACTTTTTAACGCGCTTTAGCTTTTTCAACTCTCACGCAATACATGAGCGCAAGCCATGGATATAGCACTATAGGTGGAATAGAGTATGATGATAGGGGTAAATATTGAGAAGACAAAAAAGTAAGAAAGTCTCACATCGACGCGGCTAACCAACGGGCTATGGAGATGCCCATCAATTGATATCAATGCGAGGAGTAGGGATTGCCATACAACGGATGCACTAAGACCTATAAGTGTATGAAAGCTCAATATGAAAACTAAGTGGGTGTGCATCCAACTTGCTTGCTCATGAAGACCTCGGGCATTTGAGGAAGCCCATCATCGGAATATACAAGCTAAGTTCTATAATGAAAAATTCCCACTAGTATATGAAAGTGACTACATAGGAGACTCTCTATATGAAAAACATGGTGCTACTTTGAAGCACAAGTGTGGTAAAAGATAGTAGCAATGCCCCTTCTCTTTTTTTTTCTTTTTCTTTTTTTCTTTTTTTGATCTTTTTTTTCTCTCATTGTCCGGAGTCTCATCCTGACTTGTGGGGGAATCATAATCTCCATCATCCTTTCCTCACTGGGACATGCTCTAATAATGAATAATGATGATCGTCACACTTCTATTTACTTATAACTCAAAAGAAATAAAAATTACAACTCGATACCTAGAACAAAGTATGACTCTATATGAATGCCTCTGGCAGTGTACCAGGATGTGCAATGATCTAGCATAACAACGATATCAAAAAACGGACAAGCCATGGAAATATCATGCTTGCTATCTTATGATCATGCAAAGCAATATGACAATGAATGCTCAAGTCATCAAAACGGAGGCGGTGGAAGTTGCATGGCAATATATCTTGGAATGGCTATGGAAAGGCCATAATAGGTAGGTATGATGGCTGTTTTGAGGAAGATATAATAAGGCTTATGTGTGATAGAGCGTATCATATCACGGGGTTTGGATGCACCTGCGAAGTTTGCACCACATCTCGAGGTGAGAAAGGGCAATGCACGGTACCGTAGAGGCTAGCAAATTGCGAAAAGGTAAGAGTGCGTATAATCCATGGACTCACATTAGTCATAAAGAACTCATATACTTATTGCAAAAGTTTATTAGCCCTCGAAGCAAAGTACTACTACACATGCCCCTAGGGGGATATATTGGTAGGAAAAGACCATCGCTCGTCCCCAACCGCCACTCATAAGGAAGACAATCAATAATAAATCATGCTCCAACTTCATAGCATAACGAGAGACTATACGTGCATGCTTCGGGAATCACAAACCTTAACACCAATATTCCTACTAACCACAACCATTTACTAGTACCTCCCACATATTACCATCTCTATATCGCAAAACTATTGCAAGGAATCAAACATATCATATTCAGTGATCCATAAGTTTTATGTAGGATTTTATGACTAACCATGCAATTGACCAATTCCTGTTGACTACTAAATTGATATAAGTGAAGCATGAGAGTTTAATTCTTTCTAAAAAAGACCATGCTCTAATAAGTATAAGTGAAGCAAAAGAGCATTCTACAATTAACGGTTTTCTATGTGAAGAGAAACAGGCAATCCACACTTCAATTGATATACGTGAAGCACATGAAGCATTCTATAAAGCCATACTCAAAAGATATAAGTGAAGTGCAATGAGCATTCTATAAATCTACCATGGACTATCTCATACCAGCATGGTGCATAAAAGAAAAATGAAAACTAAACACAAAAGACGCCCCAAGATTTGCACATATTACATGAACGAAACGAAGACGAAAACATACCGATACTTGTTGAAGAAAGATGGGATGCCTTCCGGGGCATCCCCAAGCTTAGACGCTTAAGTCTCCTTGAATATTTACTTGGGGTGCCTTGAGAATCCCCAAGCTTGAGCTCTTGCCTCTCCTCCTTATCCTCATATCGAGACCTCCTAGATCTTTGATCGCTTCATCCACACAAAACTCAACAGAAAGCTCGGTAAGATCCGTTAGTATAATAAAGCAAATCACTACTCTAAGTACTGTTGAAAACCAATTCATATTTTGTTTTTGCATTGTAGCTACTGTAATATAACTTTTCCATGGCATATACCACTGATAAAAATCGATAGTTTCATCAAAATAAGCAAAACAATGCATCAAAAACAGAATCTGTCATAAACAGGATAGTCTGTAGTAATCTGAACTCTAACCATACTTATGGTACCCTAAAAATTCTGAAAAATTAGGAAAAAATAAAAAATTTGTCTAGTAATACTTTTCAAGAAGTTTCAGAACCTTTCTATGTTCCAGTAAAAAATGTAAAATCGCATACTACAGCCAAAGTTTCTGTTTTGCACCGCACATACCAACAGACAATCTAATCATCCTAAAGGCAAATCTTGGCACATTATTTTTATAATACAATGGATGTGTACAAGGGGATAATTATTTTTGCAAGAACTTTCATGAAAAATTCTACATTGTTTCCATGAGCATGAACACAAGTGTTCAAGGTCGAACCTCACTTCTCCAATGCATCTCCTTTCAATCGCTTCTCTTTTAGAAAAAGGTTTTTAGGTTCCCCTCTATTTTTTTTAAACTTTATAAAAGCACTCAATAGAATAAAATGACTCTCTAAAACTTCCGGGTTGTCTCGCTGGCAGCGCTTTCTTTAAAGCCATTAAGCTAGGCATAAAGTGCTCAAATAATGGATCCACCCGGATCCCAAGGTATATCAAAGCCAATTTTAATCAACAATGATTTGGCATTTAGTAGTGAGCACAAAGCAACATAAATCATGCAATGACAAAGTCTAACTCTCTTCCTATGCATTGGCATGTCATACAAGAACAATTCATGCACATCAAGTAAAGGCTAAAACATAGCATAAGCAGTTTCTTGCAATTTTATCGTGTTGGAAACATAGAGAGGCGGAGATGTAGTTCCTCTCTCATAATAATTGTAAGTAGGAGCAGCAAGCACATGCATATTATATTCATCAAAATCATCATGTGCAACAGTAAAAGGCAACCCATCAATGTAATCCTTAATAAGTGCAAACTTCTCCGATATGGTATAGTTTGGAGAATTCAAAAGGATAATAGGACTATCATGTGTGGGTGCAATAGCAATAATTTCATTCTTAACATAGGGAACTATAGCAAGTTCATATCCATAAGCATAATTCATATTGGCATCTTGGCCACAATCATAGCAAACATCAAGTTCATCAAAAAGGGATATTTCAAAAGAATCAACGGGATCATAGCAATTATCATAGCATTCATCCTTCGGTAAGCACGAAAGGAAATTAAACAATGTATGAGTTGAAGAGTTACTCTCATTAGAAGGTGGGCACGGGTAGCTAATCCGCTCTTCCTCCTTTTGTTCTTCGCTCTCATCATCTTTTTCATCCAATGAGCTCACAGTTTCATCAATTTCTTCTTCCATAGACTCCTGTAAAATATTAGTCTCTTCTTGGACAGTGGAGAAGTACTCAATATATTCTTTAACATAAGCATTGGAAGCATAGTTTTCATAGCAATGTTGAAGTATGGAAAAAATTTCAGATTTGTAAAGAGTAGCATCATACTTTTCAATCAAAGAAGCAATTTCATAAGCACCCTTAAAAGCAACAAATTCTTCAATTTGTTCAACATCATAGTAATTATGAACACCTTTGGCATAAGAAGATACGATTCCATTATCCTTAAACTCACATTGGAAGGGAAGGTGTTTTTTAGGGTCTTCAGAACAACAAGTAAAATCATGTATTTCACATAAATTCAAAGCATAGCAATACAAACTATTAATATGATGCCATAAAAGTTTCCCTTTTTGAGATAAGCGGTGTCGCACATAATAAGCATGCTCATTTAATGATTTTCCCTCAACTAAGCTAGTTGGGTTTTCAGCATGAGCACATATGGATCGAAGATGATCCAAGTAGAAAGCTTTAGTAGAATGATAGATTTTGGGTGGTTCTTCAACCATTGGTTTAGCGGGTACAACTAATTGTTTTCGGTATTTTCTGTTTCCAACCCATAACTAGAGATAGAAAACAAGAACACAAAATAAAAACTACTTAGTGATAAAGCAAACAAGCACACGCGAGAATATTCACCCCACGCTATTGCTCCCCGGCAACGGCGCCAGAAAAAGGTCTTCATAACCCACAAGTATAGGGGATCATTTGTAGCCTTCTTCGATAAATAAGAGTGTTGAACCCAACGAGGAGCTAAAGGTAGAACAAATATTCCCTCATGTTCTATCGACCACCAATACAACTCTACGCACACTTAGCGTTTGCTTTACCTAAAACAAGTATGAAACTATTTTGCAAGAATAAAACTATGAGTACTTTGCGAGAATAAAACTACGAATAAATTGCAAGGTAATAAAAGTGGATAGCTTTTGTCAACAAGAAAGTCATTTATCCCTAGGCAATCGATAACAAGTACCGGTAATCATTCTTGCAATTTTATATGAGGGAGAGGCATGAGCTAACATACTTTCTCTACTTGGATCATATGCACTTATGATTGGACCCCTAGCAAGCATCCGCAACTACTAAAGATCATTAAGGTCGTGAAACCCAACCATAGCATTAAGTATCAAGTCCTCTTTATCCCATACGAAACAACCCACTTACTCGGGTTTAAGCTTCTGTCACTCTCACAACCCACCATAAGCGAATCATGAACATATTGCAACACCCTACATTGGGGATCCCTCACGTTTGTGCGAGACGGAGGGCACCGTAGGACGGCACCATAAATAAAATATACAATCATACCAACCAAGATCACGATTAACCCACAGGACAAAACGGATCTACTCAAATATCATAGGATACCCATAGATCATTGGGAAATAATATATGGAGTTGAGCACCATGTTTAAGTAGATATTATAGCAGGGAAGAGAGGTGTTACACCGCTGCATAGAGGGGGAGAAAGTTGGTGTTGACGGTAGCAAGATTGTTGATGTAGATCGCCGTCATGATCCTTGCCCCAGCGGCACTCCGGCGCCACCGGGAGAGAGGGGGAGAGAGCCCCCCTCCTTCTTCTTCTTCCTTGGACTCCCCCCTAGATGGGAGGAGAGTTCCCCCTCTGGTCCATGGCCTCCATGGCAGCGGAGGAGCGGGAGCCCCTCCGAGATTGGATCTCCCTCTCTGTTCTCTTCTGTTTCGCGTTCCCCAGATCTGGCCCTTCACCATTTCTTAAATTCCCGGAGATCCATAACTCCGATTGTGCTGAAATTTTTACATGATTTTTTCCCATAAATTATCTTTCTTGCACCAGAAGAAGGGCCCCAACCGACTTTCGAGGAGGGCACAAGATACCTGGGCGCGCCAGGGGTGCCCGGCACGCCCTGGTGGGTTGTGGTCACTGTGGGCACCCGTTTGCATTGATTCCACCTCCCAAAAATCATAAATATTCCAGAATAATTCTCCGTAAATTTTTATCACGTTTGGACTTCGTTTGATATGGATTTTCTGTGAAACAAAAAACATGCAAAAAACAGGAACTGGCACTGGGCACTGGATCAATAGGTTAGTCCAATAAATCATATAAAATGTTGCCAAAAATATGTGAAAGTTGTATAATATTGGCATGAAACAATCAAAAATTATAGATACAACGGAGACGTATCAGTAATTGTCATTATTCTTACAGACAGCACATGGACAACACATAAAACCATCCACCTGCTTGTTTGCCTCAGCCGCAAGCAGAAAAGTATGCACGCCATTAATGAACTGAGGAGAGCATTGGTCATCGTACATCCATTGCCGGCTCATCTTCATTACACAACACCGAAAAGACCAAATTAATACAAGTTCATACAAAAAGTTCACACACACTTATTCTCATAAAACAACATACACACTCTCTAGCTAAAGCATTTAAATGCAACAACAAATGCGATCAAGATCGCAACTAAGGTAACAATTGATCCAACAACATAATGATACCAAGCCTCACTATCAATGGCATATTTTGTAATCTTTCTAATCTTTAAGCGCATTGCATCCATCTTAATCTTGTGATCATCGACGACATCGGCAACATACAACTCCAGTTTCATCTTCTCTTCTTCAATTCTTTTCAATTTTTCTTTCAAATACTCATTTTCTTTTTCAACTAAATTTAACTTCTCGACAAGAGGGTCGGTTGCAATTTCCGGTTCACATACCTCCTAGATAAAAATATCTATGTCAACTTGATGGGCATAATTTGTCATAAACAAGAAATGCAACAAATAGTTATAAAAGAGAATATAGCACATCCGAATCATAAACCGGACGAGGGCCGACGGGGACGGATATCAAAACCATGCCACTATGTATAACAAACAACGTACGGGTAAGAAAATTATACAAGTAACTATCTAAATCACACAAACATGATTTTTTTATATAAAAAGGATAAGAACAAGAGGCTCACCAAGGTGGTGCCGGCGACGGGACGGTGCGGGCGATCGACGGTGGTTAGGACGGGGACGGGAAGTCACTAAGTAAACCACACCTACATATGCAAACTAAGAAGTTAATTTGAGCTCAAATTGCATATAAATCAAATAAACTACCACATATAATTACTCCCAAACTAAAACCCACAAATCACTATACTTATTGAGCATTGCAAGAGCTAATCTAGCAATGAGAGATGAAAGGACAAAGTTGCTAACCTTTGTGAACACTTGGATGGATGGGGGGCCTTCAAATCTTGACAAATTTTGGCAAAAATGAAAGATGAGCTCGACCAAAGGGGAAGAACAGAGGAGAGGAATGAAAGGGGAAAACAAAGAGAATGGGCTCGGGCTCGACGAAGGGTTTATATAGAGGCACATTTAGTCACGCTTGGTTATACAAACCGGGACTAAAGGTACACCTCTAGAACCGGTTCGTGACACGAACCGGGACTAAATGTGCTCGTGGGGCCCCAGCCTGACAACAGCCTGCCACCACCCCTTTAGTCCCGGTTCGTGTCATGAACCGGTACTAGAGGTTCAACACGAACCGGGACTAATGATGCCCGCCCCCCTAGCCGTTGGAACCGGCACTAATGGTCACATTAGTACCGGTCCATTTCCAAACCGGGACTAATGGGGCTCACGTAAAGTCGTTTTTCTACTAGTGTGGGGACATTTCTATATTTGAACGAAGTACTCATTCTGTGGTACTCATCTATTACATGTCATCCTAGTCTTGGTATTCTTGTGGATCTTGAATTCTTTCTTGTTTGGAGTTTTCCTATGTTATTTAACCTTGTTTTCTCAAGATTGCTTCTTCAAGAGTCAGCTCATGAACCACAAGGTAAGTATATGCATCACACTCATGTGTATGATGATTTCTTACTTCTGCACATATTGTTTGCAAGAGGGATTCATAAACATGAAGGTACATCTCACTTAATTCTTTGCTCTGATGCACATAGCCAAGATACATGTAACTCATTTCTTGCCTTGTCATGATGTGCATTCACATATTGTCCAATTTTATCATTACATGATTGCACACATGTAGGGGGAGCTTATGCATGTAACATGCTCTTCCAAAGCTTTACTTACTACTCTTCATATCATTTACTTGAAGCTTTGATATGAAAGCACAAGTGCTCCCTGGGTGATTTTGGTAATTGATGTCAACATATCTCTTGTTGGACTAATAGTTTTATTGAGTATATTTCAGATAAGTTCGACAGTGGAGTGGCAAGGACAAGAGGATGTGGAACCCCTTCAAATTGCTAATGACAAAGATTGGCAAAAGCTCAAGACTCTTCATTTCTATTTTAGTGATCCAAGATCACATTGAGTCCATAGAAAAGCCAATACTATTAAAAGGGGACGAGGTGTTGCTTAATGGTCTACTTGCTCAAAGTGCTTACTGATATTGCTCAAAAACCCTCAACCATTTTCTCTATCCAAATATGTCCAAACCCTAAACTCCAATTCGGCCCCACCGATTCTTTCTATCTGGAGCCACCGAGTTCATTTGACATAGCCACTGCCAGAAACCCTAACGATTCGGTCACACCGATATACGGATCTTAGTCCCACCGAGATGGCCTTGCCAACTCTCTGTTACTTGTTGCAATTATTTCGGTCTCACCGAGATTTGCAATCGGTCTCACCGAGATGGCTTGCCAACTCTCTATTACCTTATTGCTTCACTTCGGTCTCACCGAGTTGATGCAATCGGTGCCAGCGAGATGAGGTTTGCCCTAAGCCCTAGCACATCGATCCCACCGAGTTGTTCCAGTCGGTCCCACCGAGATTCCTAACGTTCATATTTTTGAAAAGATCGGTGCCACCGAGTTTAACTAATCGGTGCTATCGAGATGAGTCAAAAGTGTGTAACGGTTGGATTTTGCGTGGAGGCTATATATACCCCTCCACCCCTTCTCCATTTGTGAGAGAGCCATCAGAATGTGCCTACACTTCCACCATTTATTTTCTGAGAGAGAACCATGTGACGCCCCCGGCCTAATCATGCACTAATCATACACGCAAATGCACACGATCAAGCCTAAGGACTCACAGGAAGATATCACAACACAACTCTAAAACATAAATAAAGTCATACAAGCTTTATATTACAAGCCAGGGGCCTCGAGGGCTCGAATACATAAACTTGCGTACAAGCGTCAGCGGAAGCATCAGATATCTGAGTACAGATATGAAACAGAAACAGAAAGGCCTTTAGGAAGGCGGGACAAAAGAAAACACTACGATCGAAAGGCGTAGGCCTCCTGCCTGGGACCCTCCGATCCTACTCCTGGTCGACGGCAAGCTCGTAGTAGTAACCATCCTCTGGGTAGTAGTAGTAGTCGATCGACGGGGCATCTGTCTCAGAGGGCTCCGTCATCTGGTCACGACAAACTGATATGGGGAGAAAAGAAAACAAAGCAACCGTGAGTACTCTGAAGTACTCAGCAAGCAAGGATCTACACTACATATGCAACATTATCAAAGGGAGGCTGTATATATGGACTGGGCTGCAGAAATGCCAGAATAGAGAGAAGGCCTAGTCCTATCGAAGACTAGCATCTTCAGCGGTCTTGCAGCAGTAGAAGAGAGTAGAACAGATCAATATAAAGTAGCAGTAGTAATAAGTCTCAACCTCACCCAGAGATCCTTTCTCGACTACCTGTGAGAAAGCAATCCCAGAGCCATACAGTCATCATCCTCGTCCGGAGATCCCTTCTCGACTCCCTGCGAGAAGCAATCCCAGAGCCATACATACAGGTCTCATCACAGGTATCCAGTTCTAGTTGTATCGATCGGGATACAACTCCGAGTGTCCTTTACCGTAGGACCAGCTATCGATAGAAATGTTCTTCCCTGCAGGGGTGCACCAACTTACCCATCACGCTCGCTTAACTCCGGCCGGACACACTTTCCTGGGTCATGCCCGGCCTCGGCCAAACAACACACCGCAACCCTACCTACAGCTCAGCAGAGAGGTCCCCGTCGGTCTATATCCTAAGCGCTCAGGGGTCATGGGCCATCGCCCTGTGCACTCCGGGTCGTTGCGAGTAGAGCGAATCTCGGTACCACCCCTCAGGATGGCGCCGGCCCAGCCCGGCCGCAGTGCTGAACTGGACGTCTGACAGAGCTTTCGGCTGATGCATACGATGCAGAACGCCCATACTATGCCCACGTGATGGTTAGTGATATCAGGCCAGAGGCCTGCTCGGATCAAATATCCAAATCGTAGTGGACTAGGGGCTTGCGGAAAACGAGCAGAGACTCACGAAAGATGTGACCCCGTCGCCCCGTCTCGAGGACTTGCGGCAAGGGCCATGAATGCCCGGCCACGCCTCGTATTCACCACTCGGGCACCATACAGGCACCCGTCTTCACAACACTCGCCTCTTAGGCGCACGCGGGTACCCCTCAGGGTCGACCCGCCTATCCAAGTAACAGTGTAAAATCCAAGTATCTGTGTGTCCATAACATTAGGGGAATCCGAGGTATCACCCTCGTTGGATTCCTACTCGATGTGTCTGTCAAGGTGAACTCGGAGGATTCACCCTCGATGGGTTCACACTTGATGTGTTGCACGACAGCGTCGTTACCGGAAGTGGTGAAGGAGGAATCACCCTCGATGACCACGACCGAATAGCTACTCTACAGAGTTAACATCAGAAGTGCTACAAGAGGTTTCACCCTCGGCACTCGATAGTAACACTGCAGTGTCGTTACAACTAAGGGGGGTGATGTGCGGTGTCGGGGCCTGGTCTTCAATTCCCGTTGATCGGGTCTTCTGACAATCCAGCGCGGCAGTCGGGATAAGTGGGGTCACTGATAGGTCTCTACCCAGCCTAGACTAAACAGTTTAGGATATGCAGGTAATTATCAACAGCAGGTTACAATGAACAGGCTATGCATCAGAATAGGTAAAGCAGCAGCAGCAGCAGCAATTCTAATGCAAGCATGGGAAATTAGAATGGGCGATATCGGGATGATCAAAAGGGGGGCTTGCCTGGTTGCTCGGCGGCAAGGGCAAGGTTGTCAATGGTGTCTTCGGGCTCCGGAGCTGCGTCGGTCTCAGGGAACTGCGTCGGGGTCTAACGAGAGAGAAGAGGGGGAGGAAACAGTATAAATATAGAGCAAACATAAGCAACACAAAGTACGACATGACATTGTGCAGTGCCGGGTGTGTCCTAACGTATGGTTGCACGTCACCGAGGAAGGGGGGATCCATCCGGGAATGTTTTCCCGGTTCCGGACATTTGTCAGACAGATGACCGAAGGGGAATGGTTGCATGTTCAGATAGTTAGAGACATGTGGCGGACGAACGGATCGCGTATCAGAATTCGTCTCGTCATTCTGAGCGACTTTCATGTACAAAGTTTTTCCATCGGAGTTACGGATTATTTAATATGATTTTCTAAAGTTTTTATTAATTTTCTGGAATTTAATCATTTATTTAAATTAACATTATCCGAAACAGTGTTTGCTGACGTCAGCATGACGTCAGGACCAGTGGGTCCCACCTGTCATAGGCTGTTGGCTAATTAGTGGTTAACTAATTAATTAATACTTAATTAAACTAATTAACTAATTTAGATTATCCTAATTAGGATTAATTAACTTAATTAATTTACTAATTAATTAATTAATTTACTAATTAATTAATTATTAATTTTAATAATTTTATACTTTTTTTCATTTTTTTATACAGGGGCTGGGCCCCGCGTGTCATTGGCCCTAGGGGCCAAACGGGCGCGGGCGCTGGGCTAACGGGTGCTGGGCGGAGCCGGGCGTCGGGCGCCAGCCCGCGCGGGCGCACGCCCAGGGGCGCGCGGGGCGGCGGAGGCCGAGCCCGGGCGAGGCCGGCGAGATCGGGGGAGGGCCGGTCAGTGCCGGCGAGCGGCGGGGCCGAGCAGGCAGGGACGGCGGCGGGGCCAGGCGGACGTGGGCGTCGCCGGAGCGGGGTGAGCAGGGCGCGGGCGCGGACGGGGAGGCACGGGGTGGCCGCGGCAGCGGCAGGCGCGGATGCCCGCGGGCGAGCAGGGGGGAAGGCGACGGTGGCCTCGCTTGGCAGCGACAGGGACGAGGCGCAGCGAGGCGGGGCTCAGCTGCGCGTGTGCGGTTGCAGGCGGACGCGAGGCGTGGCGACAGGGCAACCTGCGCGGCCACGGCGCGCGCGGGAGTCGGGCGAGCAGCGCAGCGGCAGTGGGTGCGGGCGAGCAGCGGGGCGCCGGGCCTGGGTGCGCGCGGTCAAGCACGGCGAGCACGTGCACGCGCGGGAGAGAGGATGAGGAGAGGGAGAGCTCACGGGGGGAGGGGCAGAGGCGGCCGGCGGGGACGGGGTGGGGAGGCCCGGCGGTGAGGCCCGCGTCGCCGGCGACGGGGCGCGACGGGAGGCGACGGCGGTGCGGGGCGCCGGCGGGGGAAGACGAGGCGGCGACGGGCACGGTCGGCGCGAGCGCAGGGGCGAGCGCGCGGGCGGCTCGGCCCGATCCGGACCGAGAGAGAGGGGGGGGAGTGAGCGAGGGGGTGGCGGTGTCAGTGGGGTGGGATTAGGGTTTGGGGTCTCCAGGGGGGAGGCCAAATAGGGGAGGGGCTGGGCCGGTGGCTGGGCCGGCCCAGTTAGGCCGGGGCTTTCTCTTTTCTTCTTTTTTTTCCTTTTTTTCTTTTCTATTCTGTTTTCTTTTCCTTTTTCTTTTTCTTTTTATTTATTTTCTGTTTAGTAAATAGTTAGGCCTCAAAATGGTTTTTGTGAAACATAGCAAACGTTCCAATAAATACTAGGCATTACCTACCACTACCAAAAACTGGTTTGGAGACAATAGAGTCTCCACAATTTTTATAATAAATGAAATGCATTAAACCTTGCTGTTTTATTAATGTTAGTGCCACCTAATTAATTTATTAATTGTTGGTTTCAATTTTAGAATGGTCTCTTTATTATTTGTTATTTATCGAACATTTTAGTTTTTATGTTGGACAACTTTTATATTTCACTTTCATTTAAATTTGAATTTGACTTAGGAGTTGAAATGCAATATGATGCTAATGATGATCATGCACTGTTAAACATGATGACATGGCATAATCAAGGGTGATTACTGTAGTTAACCACCGGGGGTGTTACAAATCTCCTCTACTAACAAGAATTCTCGTCCCGAGAATTAAGAGGTAGAAGGAAAAAGTTCGGGGTATTCTGCACGAAGATTATCCTCGCGTTCCCAAGTGGCTTCATCTTCAGTATGATTTGACCACTGCACTTTGAGGAACTTGGTAACCTTCTGACGGGTTCGACGTTCAGCTTCATTGAGGATGCGGATCGGATGCTCCTTATAAGATAGATCATCATGCAGTTCGAGCATCTCGTGATCCACTACTCGGTGTGGAGATTCCTTGAAGCATTGACGAAGTTGCGACACATGGAAGACGTCGTGGACATGGGAGAATTGCGGCGGCAATTCCAATTTGTATGCCACCTGACCACGTCTAGCAACTATGCGAAAAGGACCAATGTAGCGCGGAGCTAACTTGCCCTTGATTCCAAAACGGTGAGTGCCCTTCATAGGAGTGACACGCAGATAAACTTGATCACCGGGTTGATAAGTCAAACCCCATCGTTTGCGATCATAATTGCTCTTCTGACGGTCCTGAGCCGCCTTGAGATTTTCTCGGACAATACGGACTTGTTCTTCGGCGTGTTGAATAATATCCGGACCCACGAGCGGTCGTTCCCCAGTTTCTGACCAATTCAGAGGGGTTCGACACTTACGTCCATAAAGTACTTCGAAGGGGGCCATTTTCAAGCTGGCTTGATAGCTGTTGTTATAAGAGAACTCGGCATACGGGAGACATTCTTCCCACTTCTTGCTGAAAGAAATAGCACAAGCTCGTAGCATGTCTTCAAGCACTTGGTTGACTCGCTCGACTTGGCCTTGAGACTGGGGGTGATATGCTGAACTCCAAGTAATATGAGTTCCCATAGCTTTTTGGAAACTTTCCCAGAAATGACCAGTGAATATGCTGCCACGGTCTGAACTGATCTCTTTCGGAATATCGTGGAGTGATACGATTCTGGAGATATACAACTCTGCTAACTGTCTAGCAGTGATAGTCTCCTTGACAGGCAGAAAGTGTGCAACGTTGGAAAGTTGGTCGACGACGACAAGAATAGCATCATGACCCTTCTGTGACTTTGGAAGGCCAGTAATGAAATCCATTTGAACCTTGTCCCATTTCCATAGAGGAATAGGAAGTGGTTGCAGAATTCCAGCAGGCTTCTGATGTTCTGCTTTAACGCGTCGACACACATCACATTCAGCAACATAACGAGCAATGTCCTGCTTCATTCTAGACCACCAGTACCTTTGACGGAGATCACGATACATCTTGGTGCTACCCGGATGAATAGACAATGGTGTGTCATGTGCTTCCTTCATGACCTTATCAGTCATAAGCTCGAAGCGAGGTACCACAATGCGGTCTCTGAAATACAAGGTTCCATCTTCAGACAGCGAGAAATCCCTGTAATTTTCAAGGTGAAGATCTTTCTTCATCAGATCAACTTCAGCATCTTTAGCTTGTGCACTCTTAACAACTTTCTCAAGGTCTGGTTCAACAACCAAGGTTTTTAAGTATCCTTGAGGAACTATCTCGAGATTTAGCTTTCGAAGCTCTTCATACAGGAGTGGTTGCTCTAGCTGGACTTCAAGTTCACAGCAATAGGATTTGCGACTCAACGCATCAGCCATTACATTAGCCTTGCTAGGGGTATAAGAAATACCCAAATCATAGTCCGCAATAGTCTCCATCCATCTTTGCTGACGGAGGTTTAGAGATGGCTGAGTAAACAAGTACTTCAGACTTTTATGATCCGTGTATATCTCGCAACGATTACCGAGGAGGTAATGTCGCCACAACTGCAGTGCATAAATGACAGCAGCTAGTTCTAGATCATGTACCGGATAATTCTCTTCATGTGGGCGCAACTGATGAGAGCCGTAAGCAATCACTTTACGCTCTTGCATTAGGACACGGCCTAATCCTTCACGGGATGCGTCACAATAAATCACAAAGTCTTTGCGGGTATCTGGAGGAGATAGTACTGGGGCAGATGTCAGCTTGTCTTTGAGTGCTTGAAAACTTTCCTGACATTTGTCTGTCCATTCAAATTTAACGCCCTTGTGAAGCAGATCAGTCAGGGGCTTAGCAATCTTGGAAAAGTTCTCGACAAATCGACGGCAATAGCTTGCAAGGCCGAGAAAACTTCTCACTTGCTTGACATTCTTCGGAGGAGTCCAGTCCAGAATAGCCTGAACTCGTTCTGGGTTAACGGCAATGCCTTCTTTCGAAATCACATGGCCGAGATATGTCACTTCAGACAACCAGAATTCACATTTAGAATATTTGGCATACAGTTGGTGTTCACGCAGCTTCTCCAGTACAAGGCGAAGATGTTCGGCATGTTCTTCTTCATTCTTCGAATATACCAGAATATCATCCAGATATACCACAACGAATTTATCGAGGTAATCCATGAAGATGTAGTTCATTAACCGGGAGAAGGTTGCTGGAGCATTTGTTAAGCCAAATGACATGACTGTGTACTCATAAGAACCATAGCGAGTAACGAATGCTGTCTTCGGAATATCCTCTTCTCGAACTCGAATCTGGTGGTATCCCAATCTCAAATCAAGCTTAGAGAATACTGAGGAACCAGCAAGTTGATCATACAAATCGTTGATTCTGGGAAGCGGATACTTGTTCTGAATTGTTGCTTGGTTGATTGGTCGATAATCTTGAACCAACCGATTAGTTCCATCCTTCTTCTTAACGAAGAGTGAAGGTGCTCCCCAAGCGGAGGAACTGGGGCGGATGAAACCTTTCTTAAGTGATGTGTCGATTTCTTCCTTAAGCTCGAGAAGGTGGTGCGGAGGCATCTTATAGGGTCGCTTCGCAATAGGGGTAGTGCCAGGTTTCAAGTCGATGACAAACTCAACAGCTCTAGCAGGGGCTATTCCTGGAAGTTCTTCTGGAAACACATCTTGAAAATCACGAACAACTGGAACGTTCTCGATGCCTTCAAGAGGTGAAGCATTCAATGCATTTAGAACATATATCTGATTCTCGGCATCCTGAGCTGCTCGGACTGAGTACTGTACTGTTTGGCCAGAAGGATGTGTGAGCTGGACTGTCTTAGTAGCACAGTCAATCAAAGCTTTATGGGCAGTCAACCAATCCATGCCAAGAATAATGTCTATGTCGGAAGGTCCTAGAGCAATAAGGGAAGCAGAGAACATTAACCCTTCAATTCTGATCTGATTGTTGTGACTTATCATCTGAGTTTGCCACCTGGAACGGGGAGTGATGATTTCTAAAGGAGTGGGTAATGAGCTCATAGCTAACCCATGCAATTGTGCAAACTGCTGGGAAACAAAGGAATGTGATGCACCTGAATCAAAAAGAACATAAGCTGCTACTAAATTAACTGGAAGGGTACCCATCACGATTTTAGGGGACTGTCGAGTTTCTTCCATTTTGACATGAGTGACTCGACCACAATTCATAGTAGGCGGCGTGACACCATAGCTTCTGTTGCGATGGTTTCGACGGCCCTTCTTATGGCCAACAGGACTACGTGATGAATTCTATGGCTGACCCTGAGGACAGTTGAAAGCACGGTGCCCTGGCTGTCCACACTTGCGGCATAACCCATCATTATGGGGAGGAGCTACAGCATTGGACTGTCCACCCTGAGTCATTAGCTGGCCCGGGGGCGGAGGCAGACGAGGCGCAACATATGACGGCCTTGGTGTTGGGGCAGGTCGGTGATGAACATTGTGTGGGATCCAGACTCGACGTTTCTGAACAGGCTGACCCGAGGATGAGCCAGCTTCATGAGTGCGCTTGAGCGACTCCTGGCATTCAGTCAGAGCTGTTTCAATTTGGAAAGATTTGTTGACAAGCGTTGCGAAGTCTGTGCAATCAAGGACTGCAAGTGCGAGTTTTATGTCAGTACGGAGTCCTTCACGGAATTGACCCTGCTTGCGGGCATCAGTGCAGACGTCATCTTCAGCATAGCGGGACAATTCAAGAAACTTCCTCTGATATTCATCCACAGTCATTGTGCCCTGTGTGAGTTTGCGAAACTCCTTCTTCTTCTGATCCATCAGACCTTGAGGAATGTACCGTGCACGAAAAACTGACTGAAATCCCTGCCAAGTGGTTACTGTCTCTGCAGGCAACATACTCTTGTGGCTTTCCCACCATTGAGCAGCTGAACCCCTTAGGTGATACGTCGCATAGGTGACGTAACTGTCAGGGATAACATTAGCCGACTTCAACTGGAAGGCAATGTCACAGAGCCAATCATCAGCATCCATTGGATCAGTTGAGCTGCGAAAAGTGGACGGATTTAGGCGCACAAATTCTGGCAGAGTTATTGGAGCAGACTGTTGCTGAGCATTTTGAGTTGGGAACTGAGCCAATACTCCGGTCATAAACTGACGGTTGAGTTCAAACTGCTCCATCATTGCGGCAATATAAGGTGGAGGTGGGGGATCGTCAGCCATCCTGCCAAATCAACAAGGGCAGTTTAACAAGTAGAAATGCAGATGTATGGAATTATTCATGAAGTAGCACGCACGACAGAAGGAAGTGCAATAGATACTTCATCATAGTCACACCAGACATTCAAATCCACACCTAGTCTCGATTACGAACCGGCATTACGACAGCTGAAAGGAGAAGGCTAGACAACTAGGCGGCGCGCAGGCACGCGGTAAGGAAGTACACAACAAGACATAGCAAAGGCTACATCAACGTCGGAGAAAACTGATGGAGCGAGGAATCTGCAAGTGACAACACAGGGTGCCCTCGATAAAAGGATCCTGTAAGCAGAACCTGGCCCACAATCTTGAAGCAAGGGGGGATATTTTCAGAACTCCGGGTGGATGTGAGCACGAGAGCCTAATGTTGGAGTTAGTAAAATTTTAACCCGAATAGGAGAGAGATCAGAGTCCCAGATTAAAGGTCGAGGAGTAAAAGATCCTAATACCACCCAATTGGCGACGTGGACCCGTAAGCCACACAGCCAAGTTAGTAAAACAGTTTTCGGTTACTAGACTCAACTTCGGCCAAGGAGATGGAAAGGGGGTTCCTACAGTCAGTCAGCTCTGATACCAACTTGTGACGCCCCTGGCCTAATCGTGCACTAATCATACACGCAAATGCACACGATCAAGCCTAAGGACTCACGGGAAGATATCACAACACAACTCTAAAACATAAATAAAGTCATACAAGCTTTATATTACAAGCCAGGGGCCTCGAGGGCTCGAATACATAAACTTGCGTACAAGCGTCAGCGGAAGCATCAGATATCTGAGTACAGATATGAAACAGAAACAGAAAGGCCTTTAGGAAGGCGGGACAAAAGAAAACACTACGATCGAAAGGCGTAGACCTCCTGCCTGGGACCCTCCGATCCTACTCCTGGTCGACGGCAAGCTCGTAGTAGTAACCATCCTCTGGGTAGTAGTAGTAGTCGATCAACGGGGCATCTGTCTCAGAGGGCTCCGTCATCTGGTCACGACAAACTGATATGGGGAGAAAAGAAAACAAAGCAACCGTGAGTACTCTGAAGTACTCAGCAAGCAAGGATCTACACTACATATGCAACATTATCAAAGGGAGGCTGTATATATGGACTGGGCTGCAGAAATGCCAGAATAGAGAGAAGGCCTAGTCCTATTGAAGACTAGCATCTTCAGCGGTCTTGCAGCAGTAGAAGAGAGTAGAACAGATCAATATAAAGTAGCAGTAGTAATAAGTCTCAACCACACCCAGAGATCCTTTCTCGACTACCTGCGAGAAAGCAATCCCAGAGCCATACAGTCATCAACCTCGTCCGGAGATCCCTTCTCGACTCCCTGCGAGAAGCAATCCCAGAGCCATACATACAGGTCTCATCACAGGTATCCAGTTCTAGTTGTATCGATCGGGATACAACTCCGAGTGTCCTTTACCGTAGGACCGGCTATCGATAGAAATGTTCTTCCCTGCAGGGGTGCACCAACTTACCCATCACGCTCGCTTAACTCCGGCCGGACACACTTTCCTGGGTCATGCCCGGCCTCGGCCAAACAACACACCGCAACCCTACCTACAGCTCAGCAGAGAGGTCCCCGTCGGTCTATATCCTAAGCGCTCAGGGGTCATGGGCCATCGCCCTGTGCACTCTGGGTCGTTGCGAGCAGAGCGAATCTCGGTACCACCCCTCAGGATGGCGCCGGCCCAGCCCGGCCGCAGTGCTGAACTGGACGTCTGACAGAGCTTTGGGCTGATGCATACGATGCAGAACGCCCATACTATGCCCACGTGATGGTTAGTGCTATCAGGCCAGAGGCCTGCTCGGATCAAATATCCAAATCGTAGTGGACTAGGGGCTTGCGGAAAACGAGCAGAGACTCACGAAAGATGTGACCCCGTCGCCCCGTCTCGAGGACTTGCGGCAAGGGCCATGAATGCCCGGCCACGCCTCGTATTCACCACTCGGGCACCATACAGGCACCCGTCTTCACAACACTCGCCTCTTAGGCACACGCGGGTACCCCTCAGGGTCGACCCGCCTATCCAAGTAACAGTGTAAAATCCAAGTATCTGTGTGTCCATAACATCAGGGGAATCCGAGGTATCACCCTCGTTGGATTCCTACTCGATGTGTCTGTCAAGGTGAACTCGGAGGATTCACCCTCGATGGGTTCACACTTGATGTGTTGCACGACAGCGTCGTTACCGGAAGTGGTGAAGGAGGAATCACCCTCGATGACCACGACCGAATAGCTACTCTACAGAGTTAACATCAGAAGTGCTACAAGAGGTTTCACCCTCGGCACTCGATAGTAACGCTGCAGTGTCGTTACAACTAAGGGGGGTGATGTGCGGTGTCGGGGCCTGGTCTTCAATTCCCGTTGATCGGGTCTTCTGACAATCCAGCGCGGCAGTCGGGATAAGTGGGGTCACTGATAGGTCTCTACCCAGCCTAGACTAAACAGTTTAGGATATGCAGGTAATTATCAACAGCAGGTTACAATGAATAGGCTATGCATCAGAATAGGTAAAGCAGCAGCAGCAGCAATTCTAATGCAAGCATGGGAAATTAGAATGGGCGATATCGGGATGATCAAAAGGGGGGCTTGCCTGGTTGCTCAGCGGCAAGGGCAAGGTTGTCAATGGTGTCTTCGGGCTCCGGAGCTGTGTCGGTCTCATGGAACTGCGTCGGGGTCTAACGAGAGAGAAGAGGGGGAGGAAACAGTATAAATATAGAGCAAACATAAGCAACACAAAGTACGACATGACATTGTGCAGTGCCGGGTGTGTCCTAACGTATGGTTGCACGTCACCGAGGAAGGGGGGATCCATCCGGGAATGTTTTCCCGGTTCCGGACATTTGTCAAACAAATGACCGGAGGGGAATGGTTGCATGTTCGGATAGTTAGAGATGTGTGGCGGACGAACGGATCGCGTATCCGAATTCGTCTCGTCGTTCTGAGCGACTTTCATGTACAAAGTTTTTCCATCGGAGTTACGGATTATTTAATATGATTTTCTAAAGTTTTTATTAATTTTCTGGAATTTAATCATTTATTTAAATTAACATTATCCGAAACAGTGTTTGCTGACGTCATCATGATTAGTGGTTAACTAATTAATTAATACTTAATTAAACTAATTAACTAATTTAGATTATCCTAATCAGGATTAATTAACTTAATTAATTTACTAATTAATTAATTAATTAATTATTAATTTTAATAATTTTATACTTTTTTTCATTTTTTTTATACAGGGGCTGGGCCCCGCGTGTCATTGGCCCTAGGGGCCAAACGGGCGCGGGCGCTGGGCTAACGGGTGCTGGGCGGAGCCGGGCGTCGGGCGCCAGCCCGCGCGGGCGCATGCCCAGGGGCGCGCGGGGCGGCGGAGGCCGAGCCCGGGCGGGGCCAGCGAGATCGGGGGAGGGCCGGTCAGTGCCGGCGAGCGGCGGGGCCGAGCAGGCAGGGACGGCGGCGGGGCCAGGCGAACGTGGGCGTCGCCGGAGCGGGGTGAGCAGGACACGGGCGCGGACGGGGAGGCACGGGGTGGCCGCAGCAGCGGCAGGCGCGGATGCCCGCGGGCGAGCAGGGGGGAAGGCGACGGTGGCCTCGCTTGGCAGCGACAGGGACGAGGCGCAGCGAGGCGGGGCTCAGCTGCGCGTGTGCGGCTGCAGGCGGACGCGAGGCGCGGCGACAGGGCAACCTGCGCGGCCACGGCGCGCGGGGGAGTCGGGCGAGCATTGCATACTGTCAGGGGGCTCGCGGCGCAAGCAGACGGGGCGTCGTGCCTGGGTGCGCCGGTCAAGCACGGCGAGCGCGTGGACGCCGGGTGAGAGGATGAGGAAGGGAGAGCTCACGGGGGGGGGGGGGGAGGCGGCCGCGCGGGGACGGGGTGGGGAGGCCCGGCGTGAGGCCCGCGTCGCCGCGATGGGGCGCGACGGGAGGCGACGGCGGTGCGGGGCACCGGCGGGGGAAGACGAGGCGGCGACGCGCGGTCGGCGCGCGCGGGGGCGAGCGCGCGGCGGCTCGGCCCGATCCGGACCGAGGAGAGGGGGGGAGTGAGCGATGGGGTGGGGGTGTCGGTGGGGTGGGATTAGGGTTTGGGGTCTCCAGGGGGGAGGCCAAATAGGGGAGGGGCTGGGCCGGTGGCTGGGCCGGCCCAGTTAGGCCGGGGCTTTCTCTTTTCTTTTTTTTTCTTTTTTTCTTTTCTGTTATGTTTTCTTTTCCTTTTTCTTTTTCTTTTTATTTATTTTCTGTTTAGTAAATAGTTAGGCCTCAAAATGGTTTTTGTGAAACATAGCAAACGTTCCAATAAATACTAGGCATTACCTACCACTACCAAAAACTGGTTTGGAGACAATAGGAGTCTCCACAATTTTTATAATAAATGAAATGCATTAAACCTTGCTGTTTTATTAATGTTAGTGCCACCTAATTAATTTATTAATTGTTGGTTTCAATTTTAGAATGGTCTCTTTATTATTTGTTATTTATCGAACATTTTAGATTTTATGTTGGACAACTTTTATATTTCACTTTCATTTAAATTTGAATTTGACTTAGGAGTTGAAATGCAATATGATGCTAATGATGATCATGCACTGTTAAACATGATGACATGGCATAATCAAGGGTGATTACTGTAGTTAACCACCGGGGGTGTTACAAACCACCTACTCATGTGTTGAGATCAAGAGATTCCATTCCTACCATTTGAACCTCGATTTCTAGTCTTTCCCAAGTTGCTTTCAACTCAAATCCTTCTTCCACCATAGCCAAATCTGTGTGAGAGAGAGATGAGTGTTGGGGAGACTATCATTTGAAGCACAAGAGCAAGGAGTTCATCATCAACACACCGTCTATTACCTTTTGGAGAGTGGTGTCTCCTAGATTGGTTAGGTGTTGCTTGGAAGCCTCCGTCGTGATGTGAAGTTGAACCAAGAAGTTTGTAAGGGCAAGGAGATCGCCTACTTCGTGAAGATCTACCCGAGTGAGGCAAGTCTTTCGTGGGCTATGGCCATGGTGGGATAGACAAGGTTGCTTCTTCGTGGACCCTTCGTGGGTGGAGCCCTCCATGGACTCGCGCAACCGTTACCCTTCGTGGGTTGAAGTCCCCATCACCGTGGATGTACAATAGCACCACCTATCGGAACCACGCCAAAATTCTCCGCGTCTCCATTGCGTTTGCACACTCCAATCCCATCCCTTTACATTCTAGTAAATTGCATGCTTTACCTTTTCCGCTGCCTATACTCTTGTCATGCTTGCTTGAGATGTATTGGATGCCCTTTAACTTTTGCTAAACTCAACCTTAACTTGAAGAAATTAAAAACTACCACTTTTACTTGTTAAGGGTCTAATCACCCCCCTCTAGACCCCTCTTCTCGATCCTTTCACATTTGATATGGACATCGCGGTCGGCCAAAGGGGATGGCAGCTCGACCTTCACGCGGTGCTCGATTTGGACATCGCGGTTGTCAGTAGGGGCGCGGCCTCGGACCCCGGTCGATTAACCTCCTACATCTGTGTCGTGAATTCATCATCCTTCAGCGCGACCGTGGTGAGCAGGGGAGGCTTCTTATCCTCCTCCTCCTCATCCAAACAGATCTCCACCTTTACAGAGGTGGTCTAAGTTGTGGACGACGAGGAGTCGCCCGTCGACCGTGAGCGATGGGGCGAGCTGGACCTGAAGCTCCACTGGATCCTATGTCAAGGCACGACGGTGGATGGTCAGAGTTGTATCCGCCCGGCAACCACAACACCTGGATTTTCTCGGCCTCGGACTTTTTGCCCATCGTGGCAACCGGAGGTGTGATGGTGTGCGGCCACCAGTATATGTGTGGGAGGGAAGGAGGATTGTGCGGGTGGGGTTTGCAGAGGAGGAACCCAACCGACTCTAAAGCCGGAGTAGTCTTCTCGGTATCCGCACCAAATAGAATGTGGGCAGCCGCACTAGGCTTCTTGGCTGCGGCGCTAGTCAAGTCAGTTGTGAATGCTGGTAGGCGGATAGTCGATCAAGCTAGAGCAAATGCAGTCAAGCCAGATGTTCTGCAGAGAACTGGCGGGAAAAGGATTTTTGGGTGGATCTATGTTGTCGAAGTCCGGCACGATGGACGTCCGGACTCCCCCAAACCTCCTCCAGTTTGGTGTCGGTTTGGGGGATTTGAACATCCAAACCGGTTCGGACATTTTTTATGAGCCATGTTGGATGGCTAGAAGTGTTCAGACCATTCGGTCCGGACATTTGGCGGTTGATTAGGTGATCCCCATTTACGCTAGGCAATAGCCTAGTGGCAAGGTCGTAGTGGTGTATCCTTGCAGATCGATATTTGATTTCCGTCGGGAGCGAATTTCTACGGTCCCACTTGGGTGGGCTCTATCTTATCATTTTTACCATGGGCTTTTCCCCATAGTTCCTCATTTATTTTAGGTGATATGCGTTGGAGTTGCCCTTTATACATAGCTTACTCTGTAAGGGTATCTCTAGCACAGACCCTCAAACCTCCCACAAGTGTTCGGATGTAGCTGTCCGGACACTGTTTGCTATCCAAAATGGTACCCCCCCCCCTCCCCCCGGTCGGTCAGCAGACCCGTCTAGTTGTCTGAATTCCTGCAAATCGGACACAATCCATGGGGGCTTTGCGGAAGTCCGGGCTGCATCCTTGTACACATTTGAAACCACGATCCCACCCAAAAAACTTCTTCCTCTCCCACGCCCTCTCCCGCGTGAACAAAACTCTGCTCCCCGCGCTGCATTCATGCCGGTCGAGGGCGCACGTGACTGTTCACTGGAGCAGACATTGAAGCGGCCTGTCGGCTAAGAGCCCCCCCCCCCCCCCCCCCCCCCCCCCCACGCGCAATCCCGGTCTCCGCAGTTGTTCAATGCCAGAGAGACATGGCCAGATCGGGTGGGATGACTCTCTACACAGTCAAACCGGCTGCCAATTCGTCTGCTTTCCGACATTAAACAAGCACGACGGGCAAGAAACCCACTTCGGCGCCCGCACTCACACAACCCGCCGCTTGGCCTCGTCGACACCCTACGTTACTAGGCCTGACACAATCCACACCACGCCATCTCCGCTCTCGATCCTCCTCCGCGCACCACCTCCGCCGTGACCATGAGTTGTAGAGCGATGTGGGATAGCCTCTCGACGGAGCAGAATCAGGAGCTAGCCGACATTGCCACTGGCTGGCAGGCCCAACATGCGATCTGGATAGAGGCTGCCTTGCTGGCGAGCTCGCTGGAGGTCAGCGATGAGGATGAGATTATGGATGAGGCGTCCGACGACGAGCCAGCGCCACCACCCGTGCCGATCCATGTCGGCTTCATCTTGGAGCAGGCGCGGGCGCACTCACCGTAATGGTGGAAGAGCAGTTGGCGCCGCCGATGTCGGTGTTTCGGCATGCGCAGGAGGACCAACGCTACAACCTCCGGCTCCTCGACGAGCATCATCTTGCAGAGGAACAAATCACAGGCGAACGACAATGTCGTTGCGTCCATGGTGGCGTACGATCCAGACTTCCTGGATGAGAAGCGGGCGTTGTACCACTCCATACGCAGCGCCCGTGATATATGCCATGAGCGATTGCGGTTGCGCGTCCTTCACGCGGAGAGGGAAGCCATGTTCGTGGAGATCAACACGGAGGCAGACAAAGAGGAGTCGCAGGCGCAGGATGTCGTCAGCTCCACATCATCGCGCCGCCGGCATGGTTCACGCCCGGCTGCAATGACCATGTGGCTGACCCGTCCACATCCGGCGCCTTCCACACGGCGGACTCCGGCGAGGAAGAGTAGAAGGTGGGACACGGACGCGGCCACGTCTTGTGTCCCATGTGGGTTGTGTTGAACGTCATATTCTTCCTCTCCTGCAACTTCACTTCCCAGGGCTCACAACCATTGAGCTTGCCGGACATGGGGAAGACTGGATGTGGAACACATTAGCCTCCACGCCGGTGAAGATTTTAGACTGGGTTAAAAAAGTGCCGTTCACTTTTATTTAGTTAAAATATGTCAAAAATATAATGAATTTGATCCGGCTTAAATGAAAATCATCGTGTTTGCAGGAAAATCGTTCGGTTTATTCAAATTCACTTTGAAATGTATGCGGACATGGTTGAATAGCCGGCTTCCATATCACTGTCTGTGAACAAATACAATATCCGTTTTATGAGCCCGCGTTGGAGATGCCCTAGCGGTAACAATTCGACAATTCACCGCACTCCAATCAAACCATGGACTTATAACGGATGCACTTGGTATGGATGTAGCGTCTGCATCCTCCTGCCGCTATTAGGTAGGTACCTATGGACGGTATTTAGTATGTTAGTTGTCGGTCGTCGGGGTAGCTACATACGCATGCGTCCACCTTGCTGTGTGATGCAGCAGTTCTTGCTGACAATTTGCACGCGCATGATAACTACGCATACCAAGGTTTTAAATATCACGATTCATTATCATGCTGTGCTCCCCAACCCTTAACACATGCACAACTCTATGTCAGCTTTCAATACAAGCCCAGTGGAGATAACCGATCCAGTTGTAGTTTTGCTTGTGCTCCCAGGCATCACGAACGTAGAGTGAAATCCTCTATTCTTTCACCTAACTATTTGTTGTATTCATACAGCACTGTCACATAGTAGTAAGTCACATATGTTTGCCACTTCATTTTATTTTCGTTCTCACAATTATCCACATCATCAGCCTACCATCTCATGCATGTAGGCGCTACACATTGATCGTTGTGATTCGGATTAAAGGGTGAAATAGGGAGTGGAGAAAATTCGCGAAAAAAAAAGAGGGAGTGGAGAAGGCAGAGCATGCATAAAATTATTGGTTGGACGGTTCATGTATCGCGAAGTATTGAACCAGTCTGTTTTGTACAAGAGATTTCGGAGATGGGTCTAAAAAATGAAAAGTATGAAGTATTAATCCGACTTGGGACAATCACTATTTTCATCAAATGCTTGAATTCAACTTATTGCCAAATCCTTTGAACCATTACGTTGCTAACTGAACATAATTTGTGTTTGGGGTGCAGAAATATTCCATAGCTACAAGTCTATGAGTTTGCCGTAGGAATTCATGAGGAATCATCTCGTTATAAGGTGGAGATTAAGAAGCTATAAGAAGATATTGCGTATGAATTAACATAACTAGATGATACCCCAGTCCCACATGTTGATGCGGGTATTTGTTGCAATATATTTTAATGAGATTTGGTTATTTGGAATATGAATATTTAAATTAATACTATATAAGAACTGAAACTGGAAATGCATATGTTCTTTATATTCAATTATTGTAAAGTTGTAAAATATTGGTTTATTATAAGTAGCATATATTTCATGCATGGTTGCATGTTCAGGTGAGCCTTTTCTCATACATGGTTGCATGTTGAGATTGTATTGCTTGCATTTGAAAAAAAAATGGGTTAGTGGAGATCACCTATTAAGTTATATATAGCCATATAGGAAGTGTTTTTTCCCAAGGATTTTTGTGTACGCCCTGAAAACCCCAACCTTTTACTTCCAAAAAATGCGGAAAGTGGATGGAAACTATAACTTTCTATTTTTTTCCACAAAAAATATAAGACATTGGTATAAGTTCCAACTCTGTGTGTGTGTGTGAGGGGGGGGGGGGGGGGGGGGGGGGGGGGGCTTAATTTATTTTTAATTTAAAATAACAAGGAAATATATTTTCCCCATATTTTAATTGATGCAAATATTTATAATTCTGAAGCTTTAAAAGGAACTTTCTTTATCCTGCTTTTTGAATGAGAAGTGTGAGACACATATAGGTGACATGTTTCTAAGACCAGTAAATGGCTAAAGCCAGTTAGGGATGGTTTCATGCTAGTATTTTACCAAAATTAAGGTGAAGGGGTGGGACTTGTCCACTTTTAAAATTATCAACAATAATATGTACACTCACTTGATAGTTGAGGGTTAAAACACACACTTGTCCTAAGAGGACGTTGGTTTGGTTGAACCAGCCGAAAAGTTGACCAGAAAATGGGGGTGCATCTTAGCAAAGCTAGTTTAGCCGAAGGACGATAAGGTCAGATCACGTGGTGGCTTGAGACAAATTCAAAATTTAAATTTGGATGATTTGTGCCTTAAATAGTACTTTTATTTATTTATTACCTGCTTCTTTTTCTGGCAACTGATGCATTTGGCATCATGATGTATCACATTCAGATTGGTTTTTAGATTGGTGCAGCACATAAATACAGATCCGCCGCGAAAACGACAAGAAATATTTATTCGAGTATAGCATGGAAATAGAGATATTACATAAGATGCACATAACATGGTTCAACCAATAGTACATTTCCAATGTGACCAACAACACAAAAACATTAAACAGTTTCGTTGTCAACCCTACCTCAAAACTGGTCCCGTTCCACCCCACCCGAAGTTAACCCCTCCAACAAGATGGCCCATACATCAACGCAGCTAGCTAGCTCCCTAGCTCCATCGACGATCCCAACATATTACCATCGCGCAACAGTATAGGAAGACCAAGAGAAGAATCCCCTGTAGCTGCAGCGCTACCTAGCGCCCCCTCCATCCCTAGCGCGCGACACGGCTGGCGACACTGCTTACCCTAGCTAGGAGGAGTGAGGCCAGCTCGCGCTCTCCCATGGCCATGAGCGAGCAAGATGGGCAGCACGCCACGAACAGCCTTCCCGGAGACGCGGCGAACGGCGCCGTCGACATCGACTCCTTCTCGCAGCTCCCGTTCGTGCGGCCCAAGCCGCCCCCGGCGATGGAGGCCGGCGGGTCGAGCCCCACGTCGTCCATCCGTCTCTTCGGCTTCGACTTCCCGCCCGACGGCGCGGCGTCCTCCGTCAACGACGGCGATGCTGCCGCTGTCAGCAGCACCACTGCTCCCGGCCAGCCGGCGGTGGCGGCGGCGTCGGCCGGTGCAAGTAGTGGCGGCAGCAGCGGCCGCAAGTTCGAGTGCCACTACTGCTGCCGGAACTTCCCGACGTCACAGGCGCTGGGGGGACACCAGAACGCGCACAAGAGGGAGCGGCAGCACGCGAAGCGCGCGCAGTTCCAGAGCGCCATGGCCATGCAAGGCCACTACCCCGCCCACGCGTACCCCGCCTTCGGCAGCGGCTACCACCACCGCTTCGTAGCCGGGCCGCCGCACATGGGCCGCTACGAGCCGCCGCCGCACTACCCCTCCTGGTCCAACCACCACCACCTCGCGCCCACCATGCCAGCGGCGGTGCCCAGGTACTACGGCAGCGGCCCCGGCTCCGTGTCCCAGCCGATCAACGGCAGCCCGGTGCCGGCGTCCGCCCTCTGGCGGGTCCCGGGCGTCAGCGTGGCGACACCTGCAGCGCCGCGGCAAGAGCGGCCAACGCCCTTGACTCTTGCCGGGCGTGACGACATGGCGGTGGCGTGGGAAAGAAGGGGACAAGCCGGCTCGGCGTCGTCGGCGTCATCAGCGTCGTCGTCTTCGCAGCATGAGGCCGCACGCCACGGGGGAGAAGCCGCCGAGAACAGGGCAAACGTGAGCCTGGATCTCACCCTGTAATTCTCCAAGAACGGCGCGGTTAATTAGCGGGTTCGTGAAGATTAAGAACGAAGGTTAATTCTTTTTTTTTCTCTAGCTCGTGAATTCGTTTAGCTCGATCGATCAGCGGAGAGATTCTTTTTCCTTGGGTGTCGATTTTTGCAGTGTTTTTCTTTCTCCTAGTACGTACTCATTCGTCCTGCTCTTCTCGCATCGCTTTAGGTTGCTTTGTAAGGAAAAACGGAGGGGAAATAAATGGAATGAAAGGGAAAATGGGGAGTGTTGTCATTTTCATATTCTCCAGCACATTTTATTCCAGCCATTTTTAATCTTCTTCCCAATTTCATATCGATAGGTATATATGGACTGATGCATATGTCTGTCCTAGCACTAATTTTCTGGTGCGTCCGTCTGTCCATTCAAACGAAAAGTTAGCCTTTTTTCCTCTAGGGGACTTGTCTCCATCCTCGAAATGCTATTCAGTTTTTGCCACTTTAGCTGACAGTCATCCTTATCATTTGCTTTTTGGGGTAGTGCCAACATGCAGCGCTGCAGCCGCTGCTAGCTAGCGGTTGCTGACAGCATTTACTCGGAGGATTTGCCCAAAGACGCAAGGCCAGCCTAACGAATGTCCATTGCCCTGCTTACCACTTGAATGATTCTTGCCTGCAAATTGACCATGCATGCATTTCCCAGCTACCGAATTGATTGTCTCCACAGTTCTCGGCATCCGAAAGTGGATGCTCCTTGGATTCAAGATTTAGGATCCATCTGTGGATTCTATCTCCTTTTGGCAAAACAACGCAGCGGACTAGTGTTTGTTGCCCACGGAAACTGTACTAGGCAGTGATGCATGTGCACAAATCTGAACGGGCACTCCCAACATGCACACCAGTAACAGCACCTGCCCATGCACATCGTCTATGCGTGCATCCGCGCATGAATGTGACATGTGCATCCACCAGTCCTTGTATTTCCTTAACCTACTCTCTATGATATCCACACACATAAAATTTTAAAAAATATCACATATACAGATGACTCAAATGTGTTTTTAGATTTCTACTTTTGTGAAAATCATATTTCATTTGTGAGCTGCAGAAAATAACAGATCAAAACACTCTTACATGCGAGATAATGCACTTTTTTCCTTCACCAAGACCACAAATAAATTATTTTCCACATACTTTTGCTGGTACATGCCGAACCCAATACAGTACAAATATTTTCACGCTCCCAAGAGCGGAAAATCCACTTTCCTGCCTTATCGCTTATTTTGTTTTCTGTGACTTCCTTTTTCTCACTTGCATGCAAAACTAGAACTCTTATGTAGTCATTGTGTTTTCAGGCTTACTTTCATGTTCCTAGGTGTACATGCACAATTGAACACACACACATAGATGTATATAGACGTATTTCAGAGTGTAGATTTTCACTCATTTTGCTCCGTATGTAGATTTTATTGGAATCTCTAAAAGGACTTATATTTAGGAACGGAGAGAGTAGTAGGTAATGGAAAGAGACACATAAATGACGCCATCATTTTTGTTCACATAATTTGGAGACGAATGATGAATGCTAGGAACTAGCAAACAAAGAATAACAAAAAAAACATACACTACAATGGTGTAAAGAATCAAAAACTATATTTTGGAATCTCAGTCAATTTTGAAAAGATCTAAATGTATATATGTAGGATTCCGGATGTATGATATGTACATACAAAATATATTGATACACATTTTCAATATGTGATCCAGAAATAGAGTTACCATTCGTGTTTGTGCACAAATTTTTCTTCTATATGTACCTTCCAAATTAATATATCTTTTAATGAAAATTTAAAAATGAAGGATAAACCTATATATATTGTTGGACAACCATTTAGATTTTTGTGAAAAAACAAATATGATTTCCGCACTCATGGAAAACTATATGTATTTTGTTAAATATAATACGGGGCTATGTGGAGCCCGGTAGGAAAATTAAGACACTAGGAATTAACGGACATCGATGTTCATAGATGTAATATCACATTTCTATTTGCCCAAAACAAACATCAATGATGTGACATGACTGCTAAATTAGGTACCGGGTGGAACATTAAAAAAATCTCCAGCTTCAAACTTATCATCCAACATATGTATTTGTTGTTTAAAAAAACATATTGTATTTATGGTTGATTATGGTACCACGTTTTTTAAAATTGGTTTGACAGATTTGGCTATATACTTTCAGCAGAAGATATTTAAATTGTGCTCTCACTAAGAGAAAAATAAAAGATATATCCAAGAGTGTAATTTTTTTATCTTCATTTAGGTGCATTTACTTTAGTTTATCTAAAATAAGTTTATTTTACAAAAAAAATCAGTATCAAAAGAGTATATTCATCTCATGACCGCATCAATTTAACGACACAAAAGTACACAAGCAAACACAGCTTAACCATAAGTGAAAATGTATGAAAATCATAGGTGGGGCCACAGTTAGAAACAAGATTGTCATCCATGCTAGGTAAACATCTCTGGCTACTGCTCAATTTACATGTAAACCAGACACCACTGCCACCAACTGACGACTCACATTTCTCGCAAAAATAGTAAGTATGAAATCAATGCATGTGCAATACTATATCCTACAATGGAGAAAAGACATTCTTGTTGTAAATGGCCATGCGAATCTTTCTTGCATAGAAAACAAGAAAGAGCTACCATTCCGACAAAGATTTGATCTTAAGTTATCTTCAACTTCATGCAACTAGTTATCAAACATGCATATTGAAGCACTCCTAGGGGATGGAAATTAAAGGGCACCTAGACCATGGACCCATGCAATAATAGTGAAAATAAGGTGCTCAATTGAAGCTTTTCAAACATGGTGGCAACTTTTTTACCGCTTTAATTTACATGCTAGTCGAGCACAACATAGTTTGGCAATCAAGTTGACCATTCAAAATCTTGATAAAATAACCCCAGACATAAATATTGTTGCTTATACGCGACTATGCTTGTTGTTGAAGTGAAAACAAAAAAAACATGAGTAGGGGGGTGAATATCCACCGGTGGATTTGTTTCACAGTTTGTGATGCTAGCAATCATCACAATTGGGATTGTTAACAAACCCCTGCAACAAATCGACATGCACCCTAGAGAATCAGACTTGGCCGCGAGCCCCTATCGAGCGAGGTGTGATCCTGTTTGGAGTGGACCTCAAGTACCTTTTAGATGCTCGATCATGTGTCGCCGGCCAATTCATAGACACGAGACAAGCTGTCATTGTGATGTTTATAGTCTGATCCCAGAGGTTGGAAGAAATTTCATTCAACCCAATTGCCTAAGTTTTTTATTTTTGAGAAAAGATTGTACCCCTTTATTGATCAAATAATAAGACTATTCTTGATACAAATTTTGTCAGGCGGATCTATCGGCAGACATGTCAGGCGTACCATTTCTAAGAGAAGATCGAACCAACCTGTGCACTTCTTTGTTTGAGGTCCTCCCTTCATGACAGAACATGATATCTTTAAACTCATCTTCTCTAGCCCATATTTCATCCACAATCTGAACATAAGGGGGTCTAGACTCGTCATGGAGGGTGTTAATCACGTGCATGCAGACCCGATTACCTAAGTGGATTATCTCAAGGAAGCCTTAGTTAAGTCTTTGCCTTCAGTAAGAGCACTTTGTGCTTTGAGATGAAATGAAATGAAAGATGACCACCCCAACCCTGGGAGCGTTAGGCCGGCCCATGAGTTGCCGCTGCCTAGTACAAAGAAGAGGGCTAGGTTATTCTACGGGCGTGTCTATACCTCACTTCTAGCTAGTGTGAGGGAAGACTTGCTGAAGGGGAGATCAAGATGGGTCGGCCCATACACGCGGGATACTACAACCTCTTTTTCTTCTTCTGTTTTTTCACGTTTTCTCTTTTTGTTTTTTGCTTTATTTTTATTAATTTTGTTTATACTTTAAAATATTAGTATTTGAAAAATTTTAATCAAGCATTTGAAAAATATTAAATGTGTATAAAAATATTGACCATGTATTAAAAATGACAAAAAAATATGATCATGTATATAAATTTTTTAATCAAGCATTTGAAAAAAATATGAACAAGTATTTTAAAAATGTTAATCAAGCATTTGAAAAATGTAAATGTGTATATAAAAATGTTGACCATGTGTTAAAAAATTTACGGAAAACTTTGGTCATGTATATAAAAATGTTAAACAAGCATTTAAAAAATGTTGAAAAAGTATTTGAAAAATCTTAATCAAGCATTTGGAAAATGTTAAATGTGTGTAGAAAAAATATTGATCATGTATTAAAAAATGTTAATCAAGCATTTAGAAAAAAATTAAAAATGTATAGAAAAAATATTGATTATTTTTTAAAAATGTTAATCTCATACCTTAATCAAGGATTTGAAAAAATAATAATAACATGCACATAGAAAAAAATTGACTATGTATTCAAAAATGTAAATTTGTACTTGAAAATGCTAAACATGTATTAGATATAT
Source organism: Thinopyrum elongatum (assembly GCA_011799875.1). Classification (NCBI taxonomy): domain Eukaryota; kingdom Viridiplantae; phylum Streptophyta; class Magnoliopsida; order Poales; family Poaceae; genus Thinopyrum; species Thinopyrum elongatum. The sequence goes on from CM022301.1 coordinate 343,056,831, forward strand.
ATCAAAAATGTGTATAGAAAAATAGTGAAACCCAAAATAAAACAAAAGAAAACTGATAAAAACATGAAAAGAAATAAGGAAAACCGAAGAAAAACAAAGACAAAAAGAAAGAAAAGAAAAAATCTTGTGAAAAAGAAAAAGAAACAAAGAAAAAAGAAAGAAAAGGAAAAAAACGGAGAAAGAAACGAAGAAAAACCACTGAAAAAAGAAGAAAAAACAACTACAACAACAACAAGAAGAAGAAAACCCCCAAAAAACCAGTGGAAGGCTGGTTCTTTTTCTCCATCTAGGACGCGACCTACTAACATGACCCTTCAGGCGAGTCTTCCATCGGGCTCGCTGTAAGCGAGATATAGCCTTTGCGTTATTCTACGTCATGAATGAGAGTCTTGGCCTGCTATATCTGCGTGGGCTTAGTTTTCTCTGAGAAGATGGCCCGTTCTCCTGCCAGTTCCTCTGATTTTCATCTCCTTGAAACGGATCAGCATTTTCTCAAAAAAAAAAAAAACGAATCAGCAGTGCAGCATCATCCCTCAAATAAATAAATAAACAGTGCAGCAGCACTCGCAAGCATCGCTTCAGTCGATCAGATCATGTCCGAAACATAAGTGCAAAAAAGGGTTGCGACGAGAGATAACTTGCCACACGTGAGCATCACGCAGGGACCAGGACAGTGGTCGATCCGTACCTACGTGTTGCCCGTTTTTTTTTTTTTTTAAAAGGAGGAGGACCCCCGGCCTCTGCATCTGGACGATGCATGCAGTCACTTTATTAATTATTCACACAAAACCTTACAAAGTCATACAACAGTAAGACTAAAGCCACCGTCTAGGCAACATCTGTCGCTACTCCTATCCAGTTGATGTAGGGATGCTGATAGTCTGGGCCTAATACCAAACAGATCTCGCAGCCAAACCTAACATCTAAGACCTGAGGTCCCAACCATGACGCCTGCCGGGTATGGGGCACCCACCAGTCCGGCGCACTCCTCAACCAGGACGCCTGCCGGGTATGAAGCCGCCGCAGCCACCTGCCACCAATCCATCTTCAGTGTTGTACTGCGGCATCTACCTTGCCCGGTCTAGCTGCCGTCGACGTCACCACGATGCCAGACAACGCCACCATCCTGCGCTCGTCCATCATCACACGCCCACCGGCGAGACCCCGCTGCTCCATGCCGCTGAGACCCGCCGTTATCGACGTGCCAGATACCACGCCGCTCCTCCGACGCGAAACACCACCTGTTGCCACTGGTCCCATCCCCTCCGCCTGCAGTTCCTCAAACCGAGCACCCAAACGCCCCAGGCGGCGCCTCCAAGAAGGGTACGACACACGCAGTGCCGCCGCCGCCCAATCTAAGGAGATTTAGGGTTTTCACCCGGGCATGGGGTCGGGGTGGAGGGCAGGGACCTCGACGGCGCCTGCAAGGAGGAGAACGGCGACCCTGGTCGTCGCCACCGTCGGGATGAACGAGTCATCCAGAGTTTCCTCCGGTCCGATGTCACCTCTACCAGCCCCCGTGAACGCACCGAGGCTGACGACCGCGATCGTAAGCCACCAAGTGCAGCGGGAGAGAGCCTGCAGCGCGGAGGAGATCCACCGGCGACTCACCGCCCACGCGATCAAGACGCCATTCATCCACCCCCCGCGAACGTCGCCAGCCGAGGGCGCCGTCGCCCCTGGTCCAGGTTCCTCCACGAAGGCCGGAGTTGCGAGATCCGCCACGAGCGACGAGATCCGGCACCGTGAGGCCAACGCCATCGCCCAAGCCCGCCGTCGACCGATCCCGCCACCGCCGGGAGCCCGCACGCTGCCGGGAGACCCACACCCTTGGATCTGGGCACCCGTGCACTGCCGCGAGACCGCCACCTCCGGGATCCGCCACACCGACGGGAGGGCCGCACCCCGCGGATCAGGACGCCCGCGCCCCCGCGGATCCGGGAACGGGAGGAGAGACCCTCCGCCGCCGCCGTCGCACGCACGGGCTTTGCCCAGCGCCGACCATCGACAGCGGCGGAGGGGGAGAAGGGCGTTGGAGGGACTAGGCGGCGGCGGCGGCTGAGCCCTCCCGAGTCGCCCGCGGGGGAGGCGACGCGAGAGCTCTCGATCCACGGATGTCTAAAAGTGACTGTAGTAATAATAAATACTATAGCGCTGCAGTGGACTGTCCTGGATCTTGTTATCTTTCGCCATGGCCAGTGATATGATGCACACTTACACAGGAACACGACTAGAGGACATACCTGCTGTGTTGTATCCACTTAAGATGGGCTTTCTTAACCACTAACGACGCAGAGGCCGCAGATCTTGCTCGAGCCGAAGGGGGACACCGGCTCAGATAACAAATGTACAGATCCCGTCGACGCTGCACCGGCCAGTGCACCCTCGGCCCACGACGCACGCTCCCCCCACTGCGCCCACCGTCACCAACCGGTGGCCCCCGTGCTGCACAGGCGCGCTTTACTTAGCCCCGACGCGCCGGGGATCGGGCTAAGCAAAGCGCTCGCGTCGCGGAGCCCACGTGCGTGCGTGCCGACATGCGTGTCAGCCGCCCAGCGGCCCGCCGGCCGGAGCGTGCTCCGTGCTGGGGCGGCTGCTCTGATTGGCTAACGCGCTTGCCAGGTGTCGCCCCGGGTTCGTGTATAAATAAGCGCCCGCTCGATCGTCCAGTCCCCAACTCTCTCCATCGGTAGCGACCATCGAATCTCTGAAAAACCACCTGCAAATTATCACCTCAGTTCCATCGAGCAAGAAGCCTTAGTAGGTGAGGCCAGTGACCTATGGGGAACTCGTACAGCAACGGCGGCTCGTCGTCGGGCCACCTGCAGGCGCCGGAGCTGCCGCTGCACCTGTGCTTCTTCCTGCTCGTGTTGTTCGTCTTCCTCGGCTTCTCCTGGTACATGAGCTACGAGTCGGTGGTGGAGACCTTCGCCGACCAGGGCAAGCTCCTGCTCATGGTGTCGCCCCTCGCGCTGCTCCTCGCGGTGCGGCTGCTGTCGGGCGGCGACGGCGACGGCAACGGGCGGCGCGTCGAGCAGCTGATGTCCATGTCGATGCCGGAGAGGGACTCCATCCACCGCGCCGGGGGGTCGCCGTGGGGCGTCGGGCTCCTGCTCGTGCTGCTCATCGTCATGGTCTCCTACCAGTCCAACTTCCGGGAGAAGTGGTTCGCGCTCTAGTCATCGGATGATGAATGGTGGATCGATCTCCATCGGAACCGGGATCGGGATGTCGCAGAGCATGTTTTTTCCTTTTAGAAAATGTCAAGAAGCATGTACTACTACGTAGGTAACCCGAGATATATATGTCCTCGCGCGAGAACCTTGTAAAGATTTGCTGATTGGAATGGAAACAAAACAAGTGTCTTGTTTCTTCCTTTCATCCTGTAATAACTTGGCATGATCCCGGTTATATATAATGTCGATGCGACGAGCCAACGATTCAATGATTATGAATCACAAGTGTTCAGTGATGCGTATATACTATAGAATCCCGAGCTCATGTGAGATCGGGTGAACAGTAAAATCGAAAAAATAAAAAAAACTTTCAAAAATCCCAATTTTTTTGTGTGTGAAACATTGACAAATGTTATAATAGCATGCAAAATTTCAACATCAGATGACATTTGTGGAAAATCTGGCAAAAGAAACAAAACCGATGCTCCAAATTGTGTTTGAAAAAAACATTTTGGAGCATCGATATTTTTTTTACCAGATTTTCCATGAATGACATTTGGTGTTGAAATTTTGTAAGCTATTTCTAAACATTTGTCAATGTTTCAGACAGAAAAAATTGGAATTTTTTGATTTTTTTTTATTTTGTTTTGATTTTATTGTTCGCTCATGTGAGCTCGGGATCAGAATAGATGTGTCTGTACGCACACACTTTTTTTTCTTCCACAGTCATTTGACACTCTGAACCGCCCGATGAACTCATTCAACGTTGTCGAGGGTCCAGTCGTTCCACCGCCGGTGCTCTGCAGCCTTTTTACCACTCCACCTTGAGAGTCCCGGCCGGCTCAACACTAAACATGCTGCTGCTCTGAAGAACTACTTGGGCGCCCTCTAATTCACTGATGCGGGGTAGCTTCGGTCGCTAGTAAGATGAGTACATCAAACATTTTAATTGGGGTGCGAAGGTCATTGTTTGCCAACAAGATTAGCACGATGATGTTTTTTAAAGAAGTTTACTTACCTTGAAGGAGCAAAACCTAGTGCTATGTTAGGAAGCCGTCAAGGGAGGTTTAGTCGCAAGCAATAGCCAAGCGAGTCGCCTCGCTACCCTCTTGAAAGTGCTAGTTATCGACTAGAGGGGAGGTGAATAGGCGATTTTTATGAAAGTCTTCAAAACAAGCAAAGTCTTCAAAGACACACAGTGAAACAACACCTAAATAGGATGCAGCGGAAGATAAACTACACTAGCCAATGCCATAGTCAAAGAAACAGTACAGAGAAAGCGTGAAGACAAATAGCAGCTAGGTAGAACAGATCAGAATAGGAAGACAGTATGAAGCCAAATATTCGATCAGAGGAGAATGTCTTCACACAGTGAATTCAATGAGAGCAAACAAGCAATGACTTAACGAAGCTAAATAGTAAGTAAGGGTTGAAGTGATAGAACCAGTGATACGTCTCCAACGTATCTATAATTTTGACTGTTCCATGCTGTTATATTATCAATCTTGGATGTTTTATACACATTTACTAGCAACTTTATATCATTTTTTGGGACTAACCTATTAACTTAGTGTCCAGTGCCAGTTGCTGTTTTTTGCTTGTTTTTTACTTTGCAGAATATCAATACCAAACGAAGTCCAAATGCCACGAAACTTTTGAAGATTTTTTCTGGCAAGAAGAGACCCTGCAAGCTTCTGGAGGCCACGAGAAGAGGCCCGAGGGGCCCACTAGGCATCAGGGCGCGCTAGAGGTCCCCGGCGCGCCCTGGTGGGTAGTGGGTCCCTCCAGCACCGCCTTGACCTACCTCTGCCTCTATAAATACTCTAAAATCCCAAAAACCCTAGAGGAGTCGACGAAATACTTTTTCCGCAGCCGCAAGTTCCAGAACCACGAGATCCAATCTAGAGGCCTTTTTCGGCACTCTGTCGGAAGGGGCAACAATCACGGAGGGGTTCTTCATCATCCTTGCTGCCCCTCCGATGATGCGTGAGTAGTTTACCACAGACCTACGGGTCCATATTTAGTAGCTAGATGGCTTCTTCTCTCTTTTTGATCTTCAATACAATGTTCTCCTCGATGTTCTTGGAGATCTATTTGATGTAACTCTTTTTTGCGGTGTGTTTGTTGGGATCCGATGAATTGTGAGTTTATGATCAGATATATCCATGAATATTATTTGAGTCTTCTCCGAACTCTTTTATGCATGATTGTTATAGCCTCGTATTTCTTCTCCGATTTATTGGTTTGGTTTGGCTAACTAGATTGATTTATCTTGCCATGGGAAGATGTGCTTTGTAATGGGTTCGATTTTGCGGTGCTAAATCTCAGTGACAGAAAGAGACATGACACACATGTATCGTTGCTATTAAGGGTAACAAGATGGGTTTTATTCATACGTGAGTTTATCTTGTCTAGATCATGTCATCTTTCTTAATGCATTACTCCGTTTTTCCATGAACTTAATACACTAGATGCATGCTGGATAGCGGTCGATGTGTGAAGTAATAGTAGTAGATGCAAAATCATTTTGGTCTACTAATCTTGGACGTGATGCCTATATACATGATCATTGCCTTGGATATCGTCATAATTATTTGCTTTTCTATGAATTGCCCAACAGTAATTTGTTTACCCACCGTATGCTATTTTCTCGAGAGAAGCCTATAGTGAAAACTATGGCCCCGGGGTCTATTTCTTATCATATATTAAAACCAAAAATACCTTGCTGCAATTTTCTTTTATTTATTTTATTTTGTATTTTTTTAGATCTATTTATCAAAACCTATACAATTTAATATATCTCAATACGTTGTTTGTATTTGTTGTTTGTGTGCAGGTGTTGTTTACATAGTGTTGCTTGGTTCTCCTACTGGATTAATAACCTTGGTTTCATAACTGAGGGAAATATTTACCTCTGCTGTGCTGCATCATCCTCTTCTCTTCGGGGAAATACCAACGCAGATTACAAGTAGCATAAAGAATTTCTGGCGTCGTTGCCGGGGAGACATCATCAACATCTATCAAGTACCTACGCATAAACTTTCATCTCCTTGCATTTAGTTTATTTGCCATTTGCCTCTCGTTTTCATCTCCCCCACTTCTAAAAAAATTATCTTGCAAAAACACAAAAATATTTGCCTTTTGCCTTTTTGCTCGTTTGTTTGCTTTTTGCCTTCATGACTGGAAAACAGAAAAGAAACAAGAAAATTCAAGATGGATCATCCTCTTGCTAATCTTTTTAAAAGATCCAATTATGTTGAACCAATTTCTAGTGAGTTGATTGCGCTTGATTATCTCTATGAAGTTTTGCTTGAAAACCATAAATCTGAAATTTTTGGTGAAGTGTTGAAAGAGGAAATTTATAGTGATTCATGATAGCTCATTGAATGAAAAGTATGATTGCAATGATGTTATGATAAATTCTATTAATGTCAATTGTGCTAATAATATGCAAAGCTGCAAGCTTGGGATGCTAATTTTTCTATGTCCACTACTTATTGCAATGATCATGATTGGGGTGATAATGCTTCTTATGATCTTGAAAATTTATTTAAGCCTCATGATGAATATGTTTGCGATAATATTGAAAGTGGGTTTGGAAGAGTGTCAACTTTAGCTAAAATTAAGCCCACATATTTGGAGAGTGTTCAATCTTATGATTTTTTTGATAAAAGTGGGTTTGAAGAGGTCAGGACTTTAGTTGATGTTAATTCCACTATCTTGGAAGATTATAAAACTTTTATGCATGTGGATCATGAAGAGAAAATTTTATATGATAGCTATATTGTTGAATTTGATTATGATCCTACATGTAATTATTATGAGAGAGGAAAATATGGTTGTAGAAATTTTTTCATGTTACTAAATTACCTCTCGTTATGTTGAGATTGCTATTGTTTCTTTCTTCTTCCTTGCATATGCTAGTTTTTGCTTGTCTTGATAAATCTTTTCCCTATAAAATGCCTATGCATAGAAAGTATGTTAGACTTAAACTTGTTTTTCACATGCTATATTATGCTCTCTTTGTGCTTCAATTTTTTGTCTTTCATGTGAGCATCATTAAAATTATCAACGCCTAGCTAAAGGCTTTAAAGAAAAGCGCTTGTTGGGAGACAACCCAATATTTTTATTTTTTGTTTTTATGAGTTTATGCATTTATGCTACTGTTATGATTGTGTTTTTATGTTTTATTTAGTTTTTGTGCCAAGTAAAGCCTTTAGGATTATGTTGGATGATAGTTGACTTGATCCTGTTGGAAAACAGAAGGTTTTGTGTCCAGTAGCAGAATTGTTAAAATTTGCTGGAAGATGGAAACATTCTGATTTTTTTACAAATGATTGATATACAAATTGCCCAGGTGGTCCTAAGTTTTCAAAAAAATTGGAGTTACAAAAGTATGAGCTTAATTCAGTTTTCTACAGACTGTTCTGTTTTTGACAGATTCTGTTTTCGTTGCATTGTGTGCTTATTTTGATGAAACTATGGATTGTATCGGGGGGGGGGGGTTATAAGCCATGGTAAAGTTAGAATACAGTAGGTATAATGTAATAACAAAATATTAATGGGTTGCAACAGTAGTGAATTGTTTTCTTATACTAACGGATCTCACGAAGGTTTTGTTAAGTTTTGTGTGATTGAAGTTTTCAACTTTTGGGTGAGATCACGATGGATGAAGGAATAAGGAGTGGCAAGAGCCTAAGCTTGGGGATGCCCGAGGCACCCCAAGGTAATATTCAAGGACTCGCAAGCAACTAAGCTTGGGGATGCCCCGGAAGGCATCCCCTCTTTCTTCTAACGACCATCGGTAATTTTACTTGGAGCTATATTTTTATTCATCACATATCATGAGTTTTGCTTGGAGTGCCTTTTATTATATGAGTCTTTGCTTGCTTTGCTTTTTAGTTTGTCGCAATCATCCTTGCTGGACACACCTATTTGAGAGAGCCATAATGATATTATGATTTGTTAGAATTGCTCTATGTGCTTCACTTAAATTTTTTGAGCTAGGGAATTGCTCTAGTGCTTCACTTATAACTTTTTGAGCACGATGGTGGTTTAATTTTTGAAAAATACTCTCATGCTTCATTTAGATTATTTTGAGAGTTAGTAGAATTTTGAAGAAATGCTCTCATGCTTCACTTATATTATTTTGAGAGTTGAAATTTTTTGAAGAAATATCTATGCTCTCATGCTTCACTTAAATCTGTTTGAGAGTTAAGAATAGTAATGGTAATTTGCACAAGATGTGAATTTGGTCCCAAAGTGATAGATATCCAAGAGGGATATAATAAAAACTTTAATGAAGAGCATTGGATATTATAAACTTGATTCCTTGCAATAGTTTTGCGATATGGAGATAGTAATATGTGAGTCATGTTGGTGAGTAAATATGCTTTAGTAAGAATATTGGTGTTAAGGTTTGTGATTTCCTATGCAAGCACGAAAGTCAATAGTTATGCAATGAAGTTATATCCTACTTGTGGTGCATTATTCAGTGTTAGTTATGTTTAATGCTCGTTTTTGTTTCTTGGTTGGTCGCTTCTCAATCTATTTGCTAGCCTCCACTTGTACTAAGCAGGATTACTGCTTGTGCATCCAACTCCTTAAACCCAAAGTTGTGCCAAATGAGTCCACCATACCTACCTATATGTGGTATTTCCATGCCGTTCCAAGTAAATTTGTATGTGCCAACTCTAATTTTCAAAATGAATTTCCTTTTTGTGTGCCCATACCGCTCATGAAGCGGAAGGGGGTGGCCAATATTTTCCATGCTAGGTATGTTATTCTCAAGATGAGTGTTTTTTCACTTGTCATTGCACGAGAGTGTGGCAGGTAATAGGGATGCCCAGTCCTGAAATAAAAAAATACTTATATGTTGTCAATAATAAATTCCTTGGAAAGTGTTGGTATGGAAGGCACCCGTGGATACGGCTAGCCATGGATTGTGTGAGAATGGTGGAAAGGAAATAAACTTTATTTTATGTTTGGGAACCGCCTATGATTTATCTAGCATGGAAGATATTGGGAATTCTCGATCATTTTTGTTGACAGGAAAAGCATGCCTCTCAAAACAATTCTATCTCTCAATTTAAACTTTGAGCTCTGGCACCTCTACAAATCTCTGCTTCCCTCTACGAAGGGCCTATCTATTTACTTTATGCAATTTATATTTTTATTAAGTCTCCATCTTCTCTTATAAAGCACCAACTAGGAAACACTATTATCATACTTGTGCATTGGATGTAGCTAATATTTGAGTGTGTTTCATGAATGGATCAATGATTGAGCATAATGGGCTACGGATAGCTTTCTTTAGCGTTGACATTTTGAAAGACATGGTTGCTTGTTGATATGCTTGAGTATTGATGTCTTCATGTCAAATTATAGACTATAGCTTTGAATCGTTTAAAGTCCAAATGTCCATGCTACAAAAGAAAAGAATATGTGATGAACATGATAGGAAGCATTCCACATCAAAAATTCAGTTTTTATCATTTACCTACTCGAGGACGAGCAGGAATTAAGCTTGGGGATGCTGATACGTCTCCAACGTATCTATAATTTTTTATTGTTCCATCCTATTATATTATCAATCTTGGATGTTTTATATACATTTACTAGCAACTTTATATCATTTTTTGGGACTAACCTATTAACTTAGTGCCTAGTGCCAGTTGCTGTTTTTTGCTTGTTTTTTACTTTGCAGAATATCAATACCAAACGAAGTCCAAATGCCACGAAACTTTTTGAAGATTTTTTTCTGGCAAGAAGAGACCTTGGAAGCTTCTGGAGTCCACGAGCAGAGGCCCGAGGGGCCCACTAGGCACGAGGGCGCGCCAGAGGCCCTCAGAGCGCCCTGGTGGGTAGTGGGGCCCTCGGGCACCGCCTTAACCTACCTCCGCCTCTATAAATACTCTAAAATCCAAAAAAACCTAGAGGAGTCGACGAAATACTTTTTCCGCCGCCGCAAGTTCCAGAACCACAAGATCCAATCTAGAGTCCTTTTCCGGCACTCTGCCGGAGGGAGCAACGATCACGGAGGGGTTCTTCATCATCCTTGCCGCGCCCTCTGCTGATGCGTGAGTGGTTTACCACATACTGACATGGCTTGAGACTGCGTCAGTATTTCCCCAAAGAGGAAGGGATGATGCAGCACAGCTACGGTAAGTATTTCCCTCAGTTATGAAACCAAGGTTATCAATCCAGTAGGAGAACCAAGCAACACTATGTAAATGGTACCTGCACACAAAGAACAAATACTTGCAACCCGACGCGTAAGAGGGGTTGTCAATCCCTCCTCGGTAAAAAGATAGATTAAATTGTATGAGATTGGATAAATAGATCTAGCAAGAACGCAAAATAAAATAAGTAAAGAAAAAGTGCAGCAAGGTATTTTTGGGTTTTTAGAATAATAGATCTGAAAACAATATGATAAAAGATAGATCTGAAAGCAATATGATAGAAGATAGACCCGGGGGCCGTAGATTTCACTAGTGGCTTCTCTCGAGAAAATAGCATACGATGGGTAAACAAATTACTGTTGGACAATTGATAGAAGAGCAAATAATTATGATGATATCCAAGGAAATTATAATGTATATAGGCATCACGTCCAAGATTAGTAGACCGACTCCTGCCTGCATCTACTACTATTACTCCACACATCGACCGCTATCCAGCATGCATCTAGTGTATTAAGTTCATGGAAAAACGGAGTAATGCAATAAGAACGATGACATGATGTAGACAAGATCTATTCATGTAGGAATAGACCCCATATTTTTATCCTTAATAGCAACGATACATGCGTGCCTCGCTACCCCTTCTGTCACTGGGTGAGGACACTACAAGATCGAACCCATCACAAAGCACCTGTTCCCATTGCAAGAAAAATCGATCTAGTTGGCCTAACTAAACCAAAGATTCATAGAAGAAATACGAGGCTATAACAATCATGCATAAAAGAGATCAAAGAACTCAAATAATATTCATAGATAGATCTGATCATAAACTCGCACTTCATCGGATCCCAACAAACACACCGCAAAAAGTCATTACATCAAATAGATCTCCAAGAGAACATTGTATTGAGAATCAAAAAGAGAGAAGAAGCCATCTAGCTACTACCTACGGACCCGTAGGTCTATGGTGAACTACTCAGGCATCATCGGAAGAGCACCAATGAGGATGATGAACCCCTCCGTGATCGTGTTCCCCTTCGGCAGAGTGCCGAAATAGGGCTCTAGATTGGATCTCGTGGTTTTGGAACTTGCGGCGGCTGGAATTGTGTTTCGTCGACTCCCCGAGGGTTTCTGGAATATTTGGGTATTTATAGAGCTGAGAGGCAGTGGAGAGGACCTCCGTGGGCCACATAATCCATCAGGGCGCGCCTGGGGCCTCTGGCAGGCCCTGGTGTCTTGTGGGCTCCATGGGCCTTCCCTTTTGTGCTTCCTTGGCTCCCAAGTTGTCTTCTGGTCCAAAAAAATCTCCAATAAGTTTCACTGCGTTTGGACTCCGTTTGATAGGAATATTCTGCGAAGTAAAAAAACAAGCAAAAAACAGCAACTGGCACTGGGCACTATGTCAATAGGTTAGTCCCAAAAAATGATATAAAGTTGCTATAAAATGATTGTAAAACATCCAAGAATGATAATATAACAGCATGGAACAATAAAAAATTATAGATACGTTGGAGACATATCACATACCTACGGGTCCGTAGTTAGTAGCTAGATGGCTTCTTCTCTCTTTTTGATCTTCAATACAATGTTCTCCTCGATGTTCTTGGAGATCTATTTGATGTAACTCTTTTTTGCGGCGTGTTTGTTGGGATCCGATGAATTGTGAGTTTATGATCAGATATATCCATGAATATTATTTAAGTCTTCTCTGAACTCTTTTATGCATGATTGTTATAGCCTCGTATTTCTTCTTCGATTTATTGGTTTGGTTTGGCCAACTAGATTGATTTATCTTGCCATGGGAAGAGGTGCTTTGTGATGGGTTCGATCTTGCGGTGCTCAATCTCAGTGACAGAAAGAGACATGATACGCATGTAGCATTGCTATTAAGGTTAACAAGATGGGGTTTATTCATACGTGAGTTTATCTTGTCTACATCATGTCATCTTTCTTAATGCATTACTCCATTTTTCCATGAACTTAATACACTAGATGCATGCTAGATAGCAGTCGATGTGTGGAGTAATAGTAGTAGATGCAGAATCGTTTCGGTCTACTAATCTTGGATGTGATGCCTATATACATGATCATTGCTTTGGATATCGTCATAATTATTTGCTTTTCTATCAATTGCCCAACAGTAATTTGTTTAGCCACTGTATGCTATTTTCTCGAGAGAAGCCTATAATGAAAACTATGGCCCCGGGGTCTATTTCTTATCATATATTAAAACCAAAAATACCTTGTTGCAATTTTCTTTTATTTATTTTATTTTGTATTTTTGTTAGATCTATTTATCAAAACCTATACAATTTAATCTATCACAATACCATTGAGGGATTGACAACCCCTTCACGCGTTGGGTTGCAAGTATCTGTTGTTTGTTTGCAGGTGTTGTTTACATAGTGTTGCTTGGTTCTCCTACTGGATTGATAACCTTGGTTTCATAACTAAGGGAAATACTTACCTCTGTTATGGTGCATCATCCTCTCCTCTTCGGGGAAATACCAACGCAGATTACAAGTAGCAACCAGTTGCTTGACGAAGATATGGATTTGGTAGACTAGTTCCAGTTGCTGTGACAACTGTACGTCTGGTTAGGGAGGCTGAGATTGAACTCAGAAGACCACGTCTTCACCTTATTCCCTTGAGCTAAGGTCACTTATTCCTCACCCAATCACTCAGGTAAGTCTTCAAGGTAGACTTCCAAACCTTCACAGACTTCGTTCACTGGCAATGCACAGTGACTCTTGGATGCTCAGAACGCGACACCTAACCAATTGGAAGATCATAGTCTTCAAGTGTAATAAGTCTTCGGATCACGCGGAACAGAAAGACTTCAGTGATGCCAAACACTCTTTGGGCTTTGGGTGTTTTGTGTTTTTTCCTCGCAAGGATTCTCTCAAAGGCTTCGAAGGTGGGTTGCTCTCAAACGACAAAAGTCGTGCACTAACTCTAAGTAGCCACCAATTTATGGTGGAAGGGGGTGGCTATTTATAGCCAGGGGCAACCCAACATGATATGTCTGAGATGACCTTGGGTCATTGGGGAACCGACATGTGTCCAACGGTCAGATTTCAAACACACGCGGCAACTTGACTTGTGCTACAAGTAAAGCTGACTCATCCAACTCAGAATAAGATTTTCTCTCATTGTCTTCGCTCGAAGACATAGGATTTGGGTTGAGCATCAAGTCAGTTTTCTGACTTTGTTCACTTGGACCCCACTTAACAGTTCAGTGGTTCCTATGACTCAAGAAAGAAGGAAATGAAACTACGAAAGAAACTATGTCTTCGCACTCCATTGTCTTCAAACGAATGTCTTCACACATCATTATCTTCGATGTGAATGTCTTCATGAACCACCAATGACTTCAATGTCTTCATACATTTTTACGAGTCATCTTCGATAGGTAAACCGAATCAATAGGGACTTCTACTTGTGTTCTCCTGTGAATCTCACAAACACATTAGTCCCTCAACCACGTTTGTCGTCAGTAATCCAAAACCAACTAGGGGTGGCACTAGATGCACTTACAATCTCCCCCTTTTTGGTGATTGATGACAAACTGGTTGAAGTTTTCAACGGGGATAAAAATATGTGAAAGTTTAAGAACATGGTCGTTGGCTTCATGAAGTTGAAGGGCTCCCCTGAAGATGTGCATATAAGTAATTTGCTTTTGAATGCAAATGCACATGGCAGGTTTTGCTTTGTGGAGATCTCCCTCTATTCATGAAGTCAAATCAAAGTGCATACAGAAATATTTTGAAGATAATGATATGCACAATGACAAATGGGCGTCTGCATAATGACTTCATGCGCATAAGATAGAGTTTAAGCGGCGCACAACCAAAAACAACAAATGTAGCAGACGTCCATCGGGACTTAAGTGTTACAACTCAAAAACCAAATGTTCACGAACGAGAGTTGCAAACTTAACAAAAATAGCACCCGACCAAATAAACCCGCTTGAAGACTATCAACCCACATGCTTCTCCCCCTTTTGTCATCGAATGACCAAAAAGGAATGAAGACATAGGGTGTCTAAGCGTTCCCGAAAGGCGTTGGTGAAGATGTTGGTGCAGTCGGGTCGACGGTGGAGTTGGGCGGTGCAGAGGAGCCTGATGCAGCATCCTGGTGCAGTGAAGCTATTGCTGGCGAAGTAGCATCATCCTCCTCATCAATGACACATGCAACAACTGTTGGGGCGGATGATGAGTAGTCTAATCTTCAATAGACGGTGTAGGACGCCACTTGGCCGATGCAGGGGGCTTGAAGTCAAACTTGAAGCATTCGGTGAAACCATCAGCAATGAGATTATCTTCAGAACATAACAGCGTGAGGCTCTTCCAAGCTCGCCTGCAGGCTTCATTGGCAACAAAAGAATTCTTGGTGGAGAGGTTGCGGATGCGATTGACGTCAACAAGAAGACTCTGCATCTGGCGTTTCATCCAATCGTGATGCTTATCATGCTTTTGATGAAGGGAAACAAGGAGTTCCCTGTGAGTGAGTGTACGAGCACGCTTCTGAGCCCTCTGTGGTACTGTGCTGGTGGTCACATCTGTGTTTGCGCGATGAGGCAGACGAAGCTGGCCTACAAGGGGACCAGGAGCAACAGTATTTGGAACATGAGTGGCTTCAAGAGGAGCAGAGAAGCTTTGATAAGCAGCATTGTCTTGACAGAGAGGTTCTTTGGCTGGCTGAGGATAAATGGCTTCATGTGACATATCAACGTCAGACAAGAAGACAACATGATTGCGAGCTAAAGCTTGATACTTGATAGTGGAGTGAAGCTTAATCAGACGCATTATCCATGGAGCATAAAATTTCTGGCCAAAAAGATCAATGCATGAAGCCGCCAGTTGCCTGATGAAGAAATCATGTGTGTTGAAGCGAATGTCGTTGAGTATATAGAAGACCAATGTCTTCATGGTGCCTTCAAGCCTTACAGAGGATGAGTGACCTTTGATTGGCCAGAGTGTGTGCCTCACGATGTGATAGATGGTGCGGGGCAAATACTCGAGGTCATTGACAAAGAAATGAGTGGGGTACTCAGCATCAGCAGGCAATGGTTCATCATTGAGAGCATCTGGCTCATGTTGGGCTCTGGCTTCTGAAAGATGCTTTCTAGCTCCTTCTCATAGAGTTGACAACCTGGTTCATAGAGATCATCAGGAGTGGATAGGGATGTAAGCTCTAGAATATCTTGAGCTTTGGCTTCATGATGGATATCGCCTGTCATCCACTCAAGAACCCATGTCTTCGGATCCCTGTTGTAGCCTGAGATATGCAGTGTGGTATAGAATTGGAGCAGCATTTCTTCATTCTAGTGTTCCTTGTCGATGACAAATGGAAGCAAGCCAACATCTCTGAAGCAGTCAAGAGCTTCTTCCAAGCAGGGCAGACCGACCATGGCATCACAACATAGACGCTTATGAGGAAAAATCCTGACTTGATTGTATAGGATGCACATGTAGTAGTTGCACCGCAGATCGCTCCAGAATCTGTTAGAAGACATCCGTAGCTTCTTGTATGGATTCTTGGCTCTGTCAAAGAAGGTATTGTGTTGTCTGAAGTTTAGCACATTGAAGGAGCTCTCAGTTGTGGCAACACTGGGAAGCCTTGGCATTCTGGCTTTTGGCTTCTGAGTTTGAGGCCTTTGTTCAACATGGAACTCATACTGAGGTCCATGCACTTCTGGAGGAGTGAGAATGGGCAATCTAACACTGACCAGTTCACCTACACGATTGAAGGCCCTCTCCATAGTGTGCGGAATTGGTGCAGTAGCAGCAACATCAGAAGTGGATGGCTGACTGTCTTCAACGGCGATATTGGCTTCAAGCTGCAGATTGGCTTCGGCCATTATCACATCACTGGCTTCAGTCGCAGTGGCAGCAGCAGTAGCAGGAGTGGTAGTGACAGGGACTTCAGCGGCAGTGGCTTTAGATATGTTGACTTCAGGTAAAACATTTCCAGTAGGAGGAATCACAACATGTTCTTCTTCAGTTTCATTAGCTGATGCAGCCGGAATGTCTTCAGCCTGTTTGGCTTCAGACTCTTGGGCAGTATTTGAAGGGGTGGCTTCAGGAAACACTTGACGTGCGACTAAGCTTGTGGGTTGCACATCCTCTTCAGGGATACTGGACATGGGGACAGAGGGCCTAGGGCCTTTGCGAAGCCTACGGAATGCGGGCGACGCTTGAGGAGATAGCATTGTCTTCTCCATGTCTTCAGGTGTGTCTTGTGGTGTCTCAAGCACTGGAGTAGTCACTTGAGGTGGTGGTGTACTTGGAATCACTTCATGTAAGGGGGTGTTGGGGTGCTGCTCTTCCCTGAAACTATCTTGGGAAATTGGCGTCGTGGGACCGCCAATGCTTATGGCTTCACTGTTCGAGCGAACAGGCAATGATACTGGGTTCTGGGTGAGCTGAGGAAGGAATTCATCATCTTCTGTTTCAACATTTTCTTCGTGACCAAGGTCTTCAGCTGCGGTGGTGTCAACAGTTGGAATCTCTATAATGACATGAGCCTCTGTGGGATCAGGTTCATGCACAACCATCGTCTTTCTTTATGGGAGGAGGCAGGCAAAGCAACAGAGATGGGCTTCACAAGCAGCGGCTCCTGAGGAGCATAAAAAGATGTTGGTGCTTGATCCATTCTCGAAGCCTTTGATGACTTTGTCTTCTGCCTTTTTTGAGAGGGAGAGGCTTCAGAAGCATTTTGGTGCTTGCGCTTCTTGGCTTCCGCCTCAGCTTGCTTGGTCTTCTTCTGTTTGGAAGCAACAGATGGAGCAGTTGGCCTTGTACTAGCAAAGCTTGGTGGGAAGATAATCTTTGACATTTCTTGCCTAGAAGCCTCAGGAGCAGAAACATCTGCCTTCTTCTTCTTCTTCTTCTTTTGTGCAAGCTTGGGGTCAATGGCAGGGAGACCAAGTGCATTTCTTTTCAAGCCCTCATTGTGAGCTTGGACGCACTTCGATGCATAGTTCTTTAGATGCTCGTGGAGCCTTTGGCTTCATCACGATGCCTTTGAAATTCAGCTTTCAAATCAGTCATCATTTTCTTGAATTTTTTAATATCTGCAGCGCTGAGTCTGGCCACATGCTTCTTGAAAACAGCCTTCTCATGATCAATCTTGTTCTTTTGCTCAATCACTTTCTGAGCAATGGCTAGTTCTTGATTAACGAAACCTTGGAAGGTAATGCTAATGCCAATGGGCAGCTGTAGATCTTCAAGAGATAGAGAGGGATTGTCAAACCACTCATCAATGAAGTTATTCAGAATATCAGTATCAAACAGAGGCACGTTCTTGAAGATATCAGCCTCTTCCTGCTTGTTCTTGATCAACAGCTCCAGTGCATCATCATCAAGATCTTCATCGCTCACCGTCATCTCGCAGAATTCTGGTTGGAGGAGGAGCACATCGAACAGTGTCCTTTGTCATCGGAGAGGTCTGAGACACATCTTCGGAATGCACACTGGATTCAGGAGGTGCAACTTTCAGGGGCTTCACCCTTGAAGCTTTTGGTGCGGAAGCAGCTTTTGAAGCCTTTGACTTCTTGACAGGCTTCAAGGATTCAGGAGCAGCAGCTTGTTGCTCATCTTCTTGAGCAGCTTCAACACTTGCTCTTTGCTCAGCGCCGTGCGCCATATATGCAGCAAAATCATCAGGGACCAACAATATTGGGTTCGGCTTCATGAGTGCCATTTGGCCTTGGTTCTGCTGGAACTGGATTGAAGGCAATCCCAAGATTCTTCTTGTTCTGAGCTACAGAGCCTTTGGCAAACTGGTACTTGGCTTCAAAAATATCATCCTCACGGCACCACAATATGCTGGAGGGATCAGGGTCTTGAGGCATTGGCCCTCTTACCATGCACGGATAGAAGTTCAACCAAATGGCTTCAGCCTTTGTCTTCAGATGAATCTTCTTCTAGACGATATCGGCCCGTGGTGGCCTGACAGCATTTTTGGTAGCATATTCTGGGGTCACAAACTTGTATTGAAACCATTTTTCAGCCCACTACATGCGAATCCATTGCACCCGCGACTTGCGCTCACCATATGTCTCCTCTGGATCAGACTTGTACATTTCATATAGATCTAGAGGCAGATCAATAGCAGTATTTTCACGATGCTGCATGTCCCCTTTCTTTGAGGATTTTCCTCCAGCCATTGGCTTCACAGTAATGATTGGCTTCGCTTTGCTTGAAAAACAGGAACTGGCTTCTGGAGAGTCAAGGTGAAGCTATAAGAAGTCTGCAAATGAATTCAGACTATGAGAACCAAGTGACTCGCCCACAGACATGTACCTGTGAAAGAATTAGGGATGTGAGGGCATTCTCAGAGGATTTTTAAGATAAAATCAGTTTGAAGATATTGACCTCATAGTGCAAAGACATTCACTTATTGGGATAAGTTGGTTCCAGATTTGTACGAATCCGTAAGTAAGTACAAGTGAGGAATCACACTAGTTATGAAGCATAAGTTAAGGTACTTGGCAAATCATGAGATGCAAAAGATAGAAGATCCAGATTTGGAAGTGAAAAAAAAACTTTTTGAAGTTATCAAAAGTTAAACGGATCAACCAAACGGTAAAAAAGTGAGATTTATTTACCGCTCAAGAACTAGACACGAACTGCAAGACGAGTCGGAGAGGAGGCTGATCAGTTCAATCTCCTGCGCCCTAACTTGGCGGCGGGGAGAGAATGTCCATGGCTGGCGTGAGTATGGCGATGGAGAGGTTGCGGCAGCGAAGCGCTTCTTCTCCGGCGACGATGAGGGCTAGCGATGGCGCTAGGGCTGCGAGCGTGAGAGTGACAGGAGTAGACGATTTAATGACCGCGGGGGCTTTGTATTTATAAGGAGTGTGGGGCTGGGAATTTACTGCGCTGCTCCTAGTGGTTCACATCTGCGTGACATGTGGCACGCATGCCCAGTTTAAACAATTATGCCACGACCCCACTACATAGCTGGTTTGGCGGGAGGTCGTTTCGGCTTCTCCGGGGTCCGGCAAGATGTATAAGGATAATAAAAACATTTTAAATGTTGGTCTCAAATTCTTCGACTGATAAGGAACAATGAAGACAATCGACATGTGTCAATGGAATTCATATGAAGATTTAGAGAGAGTAGGAGAGATAAGCACAGATGGGGTAAGGGTCTGATCACATTCACTTAGTGCAGAAAAAAATGCAACTTGAAGACATAGCTATAAGTGAATGTTGTTGAGGACAGAACATATATATATATATATATATATATATATATATATATATATATATATATATATATATATATATAGATAGATAGATAGATAGGCAGAGAGAGATCATGAAGATAAATCCAATAGTTGAAGACAATCCAATTTTGAAGATAATGCAATGTATGTGACGCCTAATGAAAAATCTTCAAGAAAGATTGGTGGTGGTGTTACCGACCATATAGGAAGTATTAGACCCAGACACGGCACACAATTATTGTGGCGCTTTGAAGTCAATTTCCACATTAATGTCTTCACACTTAGAGTGTGTATCTTCATGATGAATTGAAGACATACGTTACTTTGTGTGTTGCACACCTAAGTCATCAACATGCATAAGCGTTAGTATGTGTGTCCATTCACAAGACATTTGAGGATTATAAGATATTTAGCTCACACCGCATCTTATAAAATCTCTTCTCATCCAAGGGCTTTGTGAAGATATCTGCCAATTGCTCTTCAGTGTTGACGTGAATGATATCAATGTCTTCCTTCAGCACATGATCTCTGAGAAAATGGTGACGAATCTGAATGTGCTTTGTCTTGGAGTGCTGAACAGGATTGTGTGCAATCTTGATGGTGCTTTCATTGTCGCAGTAGAGGGGCACCATCTTCTTGTTGATGCCATAGTCCTTGAGGGTTTGCTTCATACAGAGAAGCTGAGCACAACAAGATCCAGCAGCAATATATTCAGCTTCAGCTGTAAATTGTGACACACAGTTCTGCTTCTTTGAAGATCAACAGACAAGTGATCGTCCAAGAAAGTGGCATGTGCCTGAAGTTGACTTGCGATCCACCTTGTCACTAGCATAATCAGCATCTGAGAATCCAAATAGATCAAACTCTGAGCCCTTTGGATACCATAATCCTAGCATTAGGGTGTGAGCAAAATATCGAAGTATTCGCTTCACCGCGAGGTGATGCGACTCCTTTGGTGCCGCCTGGAATCGGGCACACATGCAAACACTAAGTGTTGTATCTGGCCTAGATGCACATAAGTACAATAAAGAACCAATCATGGAGCAGTATACCTTTTGATCGAACTCTTTACCATTGTCGTCGGATCCCAATTGACCATTGGTTGGCATTGGCGTCTTGTAGCCCTTGCAATCTTGCATTCCAAACTTCTTCAGAAAATCTTTGAGATACTTCTCTTGAGATATGAAGATGCCATTACTTTGTTGATGGATTTGAAGACCGAGAAAGAATTCCAGCTCCCCCATCCTGGACATGTGATATTGCTCTTGCATCATGTGACTGAACTCATCATTGTATCTCTTGTCAGTGCAGCCGAAGATAATGTCATCCGCTAGATTTGGCATACAAACAGTTCTCCATCATATGTGTTTGTGAAGAGAGTGGGATCCAGAGAACCAGTTTGAAGCCTTTGCTCTTTAGGAATTCTTTGAGTGTGTCATACCAAGCACGGGGTGCTTGTTTGAGGCCATATAGTGCCTTATTGAGCTTGTAGACCATGTCAGGATGCTTTGGATCTTCAAAACCAGTTGGTTGAGCAACATAGACTTCTTCAATTTTTCCGTTCAGGAAAGCGCTCTTCACATCCATTTGGTACATAAGGATATCATTGTGATTTGCATAGGCTAGCAGTATGCGGATGGCTTCAAGTCTAGCCACAGGATCAAAGGTTTCATCGAAGTCAATTCCCTCTACTTGTGTGTAACCTTGAGCAACGAGATGAGCTTTGTTTTGACAACTTGACCATGTTCATCTTGTTTGTTGCGATAGATCCATTTGGTGCCAATAATATTGTGCTTGCGAGGGTCAGGACGCTTGACTAGCTCCCAGACATTATTGAGTTCAAACTATTGAAGCTCTTCTTGCATAGCTTGAATCCATTCTGGTTCCATGAAAGCTTTATCAACCTTTTTGGGTTAGGATATGGTGACGAATGCAAAGTGTCCACAAAAGTTTGCTAGTTGCATAGCTCTTGATCGAGTAAGCGGTCTAGTTGCATTGATGCTAACCATTATTTTCTCAATTTGTACTTCATTAGCAACATGAGGATGAACTGGGCGAAGACTTTGTTGTTGCTGATCATTGTCTTTGTTTTTAGCATTGCCATCAGACTCAACATTGTCTTCACGTTGAACAGGAGCAGGAATCACGACTTCATCATCTCCTTGTTCCTCAGTGGGTATGATTTCTCAAGTACCCATTAGCTTGATGGCTTCACTAGCTGGAACTTCATCTAGCACATTTGGCAGGTGCTCTCTTTGCGAGCCATTAGTATCATCGAACCGCACATCTACAGTTTCAATCACTTTATAGTGAAAGAGGTTGAAGACCCTATAGGTGTGCGAATCCTTTCTGTAACCAAGCATAAAACCTTCATGTGCTTTTGGTGCAAATTTGGAAGTGTGATGTGGATCTCTTATCCAACACCTAGCACCAAAGACTTTGAAATAACTTACATTTGGCTTCTTACCAGTGAGTAGTTCATAGGATGTTTTCTTGAAGAACTTATGAAGATATACTCTGTTGATGATGTGGCATGCAGTATCAATGGCTTCAAGCCAGAACTTCCATGAAGTCTTGTACTCATCAAGCATCATATGTGACATCTCAATAAGAGTCATGTTCTTGCGCTCCACGACGCCATTCTGCCGAGGGGTATATGGAGCAGATAGCTCATGTGTGATGCCAAGAGTATCAAGATAAGTGTCGAGGCCGGTATTCTTGAACTCAGTGCCGTTGTCACTCCTGATGTGCTTGATCTTGATGCCATAGTTGGTCATGACATGATTGGCAAATCGTCTGAAGACATCCTGCACTTCAGTCTTGCAGAGAATTATGTGCACCCAAGTATATCTAGAGTAAGCATCAACAATTATGAAGCCATAAAGATGTGAAGTGGTAGTAAGGGTAGAGTAGTGAGTAGGGCCAAATAAGTCCATATGTAGCAACTCAAAGGGATGAGAGGTCGTCATGATTGTCTTCGAGGGATGTTTTGCCCTAGTCATCTTCCCAGCTTCGCAAGCACCACACAGATGGTCCTTCTTGAACTTGGCGCCCTCGATGCCAATGATGTGCTTCTTCTTCACAAGAGTGTGCAAGTTCCTCATGCCTGCATGTCCTAGCCTTTGATGCCAAAGCCAGCACTCTGAAGCTTTTGCTAGAAGACATACGGCCAGCTGTGGTCCTACAAAGAAATCTACCATATACAGATCACCTCTCCGGTAGCCTTCGAAGACTTGAGATTTGTCAGAAGCCATTAGCACAAGACATCGATATTTTCCAAATATCACAATCATATCAAGATGACTAAGCATTGAGACTGACATTAGGTTGTATCCAAGGGATTCAACAAGCATCACTTTATCCATGTGTTGATCCTTTGAGATAGCAACCCTACCTAAACCCAATACCTTGCTTTTACCAGTGTCAGCAAATGTGACATGGCTTTTTGTAGATGGTCGCAGAGTAGAATCCATGAGAAGACTTCGATCACCAGTCATATGGTTAGTGCAGCCACTGTCCATGATCCATTCAGTGGCTTTCAGAGTTGTACCCTATAGTGCAGTTAGTAGGATAGGCTTCACAAAGAGTATTGTGAAGGAAAAGCATTTGACGAACAAGCATACTATCAAATGTAAGATTCTTGGATGGTAAGATAGGATGTTCATCAAGAAATCCAGGGACGAAGTAAATGGTAAGACCATTTTGGCATTTTATCTTGCGTCCAACAAGATGTTTTAGGTCCCCAGCATTGTCTTCAGAAGTCAATGATTTTCGACTGGAGACCCGACCCTGCAAGAGAAGTTAATTCTTCTTAACCACCCACATCTGATTCTCTTGCAGGGTCGGGTCTCCAGTCGAAAATCAGTGACTTCTGAAGACAATGCTAGGGACCTAAAACATCTTGTTGGACGCAAGATAAAATGCCAAAATGGTCTTACCATTTACTTCGTCCCTGGATTTCTTGATGAACATCCTATCTTACCATCCAAGAATCTTACATTTGATAGTATGCTTGTTCATCAAATGTTTTTCCTTCACAATACTCTTTGTGAAGCCTATCCTACTAACTGCACTGTAGGGTACAACTCTAAAAGCTGCTGAATGGATCATGGACAGTGGATGCACTAACCACATGACTGGTGATCGAAGTCTTCTCATGGATTCTACTCTTCGACCATCTACTAAAAGCCATATCACATTTGCTGACACTGGTAAAAGCAAGGTATTGGGCCTAGGTAGAGTTGCTATCTCAAAGGATCAACACATGGATAAAGTGATGCTTGTTGAATCCCTTGGATACAACTTAATGTCTATCTCAATGCTTTGTGATCTTGACATGATTGTGATATTTGGAAAATATCGATGCCTTGTGCTTATGGCTTCTGACAAACCTCTAGTCTTCGAATGTTATCGAAGAGGTGATCTGTATATGGTAGATTTCTCCGCAGGACCACAGCTTGTCGTATGTCTTCTAGCTAAAGCGTCAGAGTGCTAGCTTTGGCATCGAAGTCTAGGACATGCGGGCATGAGGAACTTGCACACTCTCATGAAGAAGAAGCACATCATTGGCATCGAGGGTGTCAATTTCAAGAAGGACCATCTATGTGGTGCTTGCGAAGCCGGGAAGATGACTAGGGCAAAACATCCCTCGAAGACAATCATGACGACATCACGCCCCTTCGAGCTACTACACATGGACTTATTTGGCCCTACTCACTACTCTACCCTTACTACCACTGCACATCTTTATGGCTTCGTGGTTGTTGATGATTATTCTAGATATACTTGGGTGCACATAATTCTCTACAAGACTGAAGTGCAGGATGTCTTCAGACGATTTGCCAATCGCGCTATGACTAACTATGGCATCAAGATCAAGCACATAAGGAGTGACAGTGGCATGGAATTCAAGAACAATGGCCTCGACACTTATCTTGATACACTGGGCATCACTCATGAGCTCTTTGCTCCATACACTCCTCAACAGAATGGTGTCGTAGAGTGCAAGAACAGGACCCTTATTGAGATGGCTCGTACGATGCTTGATGAGTACAAGACTCCAAGAAAGTTCTGGCCTGAAGCCATGGTACGTCTCCAACGTATCTATAATTTTTTATTGTTCCATGCTATTATATTATCTGTTTTGGATGTTTTATATGCATTAATATGCTATTTTATATTATTTTTGGGACTAACTTATTAACCTAGAGCCCAGTGCCAGTTTCTGTTTTTTCCTTGTTTTTGAGCTTCGCGGAAAAGGAATACCAAACGGAGTCCAAACGGAATAAAACCTTCACGATGATTTTTCTTGGACCAGAAGACACCCAGGAGACTTGGAGTGCAAGTCAGAAGAGCCACGAGGCGACCACAAGGGGGGAGGGCGCACCCAGGGGGTAGGGCGCGCCCCCCTACCTTGTGGGCCCCTCGGTGACCCCCTGACCTAGATCTTCCTCCTATATATTCACATATATTCCCAAACCACCAGAAGCATCCCACGAAAACACTTTTCCACCGCCGCAACCTTCTGTTCCCGTGAGATCCCATCTTGGAGCCTTTTCCGGCATCCTGCCGGAGGGGGATTCGATCACGGAGGGCTTCTACATCAACTCTATTGCCCTTCCGATGAAGCGTGAGTAGTTTACCTCAGACCTACGGGTCCATAGCTAGTAGCTAGATGGCTTCTTCTCTCTCTTTGATTCTCAATACAACGTTCTCCTTGATGTTCTTGGAGATCTATCCGATGTAATCTTCTTTTGCGGTGTGTTTGTCGAGATCCGATGAATTGTGGATTTATGATCAGCTTATCTATTAATATTGTTTGAATCTTCTCTGAATTCTTTTATGCATGATTTGATATCCTTGTAATTCTCTTCGAACTATCGGTTTGGTTTGGCCAACTAGATTGGTTTTTCTTGCAATGGGAGAAGTGCTTGGCTTTGGGTTCAATCTTGCGGTGTCCTCTCCCAGTGACAGTAGGGGCAGCGAGGCACGTATTGTATTGTTGCCATCAAGGATAAAAAGATGGGGTTTACATCATATTGCTTGAGTTTATTCCTCTACATCATGTCATCTTACTTAAAGCGTTACTCTGTTCTTCATGAACTTAATACTCTAGATGCAGGCAGGAGTCGGTCGATGTGTGGAGTAATAGTAGTAGATGCAGGCAGGAGTCAGTCTACTTGACACGGACGTGATGCCTATATTTCATAATCATTGCCTTGGATATCGTCATAACTTTGCGCTTTTCTATCAATTGCTCGACAGTAATTTGTTCACCCACCGTATTATTTGCTATCTTGAGAGAAGCCTCTAGTGAAACCTATGGCCCCCGGGTCTATTTTCCATCATATTACTTTCCGATCTACTATTTTGCAATCTTTTATTTTCAGATCTATAAACCAAAAACCCTAAAAATATTTACTTTATCTTTTGTTTAGTTTTATCTATCTCTATCAGATCTCACTTTTGCAAGTGACCGTGAAGGGATTGACAACCCCTTTATCGTGTTGGGTGCAAGTGTTTGATTGTTTGTGCAGGTATTGGTGATTTGTGCGTTGTCTCCTACTGGATTGATACTTTGGTTCTCTAACTGAGGGAAATACTTATCTCTACTTTGCTGCATCACCCTTTCCTCTTCAAGGGAAAAACCAACGCAAGCTCAAGAAGTAGCAAGACATTGATACTGCATGCCATATCATCAACAGAGTTTATCTTCATAAATTCTTCAAGAAGACATCTTATGAACTACTCACTGGTAAGAAGCCAAACGTAAGCTATTTCAAAGTCTTCGGTGCTAGGTGCTGGATCAAGGATCCACATCACACTTCCAAATCTGCACCGAAAGCACATGAAGGTTTTATGCTTGGTTACGGAAAGGATTCGCACACCTACAGAGTCTTCAACCTCTTTCACTATAAAGTGATTGAAACTGTAGATGTGCGGTTCGATGAGACTAACGGCTCGCAAAGAGAGCACCTGCCAAATGTGCTAGATGAAGCTTCTCCTAGTGAATCTATCAAGACAGGCAATGTCTTCGAAGACAGACAATCAAATACAACCTACACAGTATGCAGAAGAAGATAAACTATACTAGCCATGCCATAGTCTAAGAAATAGTAAAGAGTAAACATGAAGACAAACAACAGCTAGGTAGAGTGGATCAGACTAGGAAGACGGTATGAAGACAAACAAGCAAATAGACAGAATGTCTTCACACAGTGAAGCCAAACAGAGCAGGCAAGCAATGACTTCATGAAGCAAAACTGTAAGTAAGGGGTAAAGTGATAGAACCAGTTGCTTGAAAAAGACAAGGATTTGGTAGACCAGTTCCAGTTATTGTGACAACTATACGTCTGGTTAGGGAGGCTGAGATTGAACTCAAAAGATCGCGTCTTCACCTTATTCCCCTTGAGCTAAGGACACTTAGTCCTCGCCCAATCACTCTGGTAAGTCTTCAAGGTAGACTTCCAAACCTTCACAGACTGTGTTCACCGGCGATCCACAATGACTCTTGGATCCTCAGAATGCGACGCCTAACCGACTGGAAGATACACAATCTTCAGGTGTAATAAGTCTTCAGATCACGCGGACAGAAAGACTTCAGTGATGCCAAACACTCTTTGGGCTCTGGGTGTTTTGGGCTTTGTCCTCACAAGGGTTCTCTCTCAAAGGCTTCGAAGGTGGGTTGCTCTCAAACGACAAAAGCCGTGCACAAACTCTGAGCAGCCACCAATTTATGGTGTAGGGGGTGGGCTATTTATAGCCAGGAGGCAACCCGACCTGATATGTCCGAAATGACCCTGGGTCACTAAGGAACCGACACGTGTCCAACGGTCGGATTCCAAACACACACGGCAGCTTGACTTGGGCTACAAGCAAAGCTGACTCATCCAACTCTGGATATGATTTTCTCTCATTGTCTTCACTCGAAGACATAGGATTTGGGTTGAGCATCACATCAGTTTTCTGAATTTGTTCACTTGGACCCCACTTAACAGTTCGGTGGTTCCTATGACTCAAGAAAGAAGAAAATGAAACTACGAAAGAAACTATGTCTTCGCACTCCATTGTCTTCAAGTGAATGTCTTCACACGTCATTATCTTTGACGTGAATGTATTCACGAACCACCATTGTCTTCAATGTCTTCATACATTTTTAGGGGTCATCTCTGATAGGTAAACCGAATCAATGAGGGACTTCTACCTATGTTCTCCTACGAATCTCACAAACACATTAGTCCCTCAACCACGTTTGTCGTCAATACTCCAAAACCAACTAGGGGTGGCACTAGATGCACTTATAGTTTACAAGCTCAACAAGGCAATGTATGGCCTCAAACAAGCACCTCGAGCTTGGTATGACACACTCAAAGACTTCCTGAAGAGCAAAGGCTTCAAACCTGGTTCTCTAGATCCCACTCTCTTCATGAAGACATATGCTGGAGACCTGTTTGTATGCCAAATCTATGTGGACGACATTATCTTCGGCTGCACTGACAAAAGATATAGTGATGAGTTCGGGCATATGATCCGAGAGCAATATCAGATGTCTATGATGGGGGAGCTGAAATTCTTCCTTGGTCTTCAAATCCGTCAACAGAGAAATGGCATCTTCATATCACAAGAAAAATACCTCAAAGATTGCCTGAAGAAGTTTGGAATGCAAGACTGCAAAGGGTACACGACGCCAATGCCAACCAAAGGCCAACTGGGCCCCGACGACAATGGTAAAGAGTTCGATCAAAAGGTATACTGCTCCATGATTGGTTCTTTATTGTACTTGTGTGCATCTTGGCCAGATATAATGCTTAGCGTTTGCATGTGTGCCCGATTCCAAGCAGCACCAAAGGAGTCGCATCATCTCACGGTGAAGCGAATACTTCGATATTTGGCTCACACCCCAACGCTAGGATTATGGTATCCAAAGGGCTCAGAGTTTGATCTAGTTGGATTCTCAGATGCTGATTATGCTGGTGACAAGGTTGATCGCAAGTCTACATCAGGCACATGTCATTTTCTTGGACGATCTCTTATGTGTTGGTCTTCAAAGAAGCAGAACTGTGTATCACTCTCCACTGCTAATTCTGAATATATTGTTGATGGATCTTGTTGCACTCAGCTTCTCTGGATAAAGCAAACCCTCAAGGACTATGGCATCAACATGAAGAATATGCCCCTCTACTACGACAATGAAAGCGCCATCAAGATTGCTCACAATCCAGTTCAGCACTCGAAGACAAAGCACATTCAGATCCGTCATCACTTTCTCAGAGACCATGTTTTGAAGGAAGACATTGATATCATGCACGTTAGCACTGAAGAGCAATTGGTAGATATCTTCACAAAGCCCTTGGATGAGAAAAGGTTTTGCAAGCTGCGGTGTGAGTTAAATATCTTAGAATCCTCGAATGTCCTGTGAATGGACACACATCCTAATTCTTATGCATATTGATGACTTAGGTGCGCAACACACAAAGTAATGTATGACTTCAATTCATGAAGACATACACTCTAAGTGTGAATACGTTAATGTGGAACTTGACTTCGGAGCGCCACGATAATTGTGCGACGTGTCTGGGTCTAATACTTCCTATACGGTGGGTAACACCACCACCAATCCTTCTTGAAGATTTATGTTTGGCGTCATATTGCATCATCTTCACAATTGATTTGTCTTCAACATTGGTTTATCTTCATGATTTATCTTCACAATGTTTGATTTGTTCTTCATTTGCCTATATATATATATATATATATATATATATATATATATATATATATATATATATATATATATATATATATATATATATATATATATATGTTCTGTCATCTACAACATTCACTTATAGCTATGTCTTCAAGTTGCCATTTTCTGCACTAAGTGAATGTGATCGGACCCTATCCCCATCTGTGCTTATCTCTCCTACTCTCTCCAAATCTTCATATGCATTCTATTGACATGTGTCGATTGTCTTCACTGTGTCCTTGTCAGTCAAAGATTAAGAGACAAACATTTAAAACGCTCTTAATATCCCTATCCTTTTTGCCTGAATCCGGAGAGGCCGGAACGACCACCCGACAAACCAGGTGCGCGTGGGGTCTTGGCACAATATTTAAGTTGTTGCATGCATGCCACGTGTTGCTCAGATGTGAACTGCTGGGGGTAGCAGAGTAAATTCACTATGTCATTCCCTTCCTTATAAATATCCAACCCCCTGTGGTCATTAAATCTTACTCCCCTCGCTGTCTCGCTCAAAACCCTAGCGCCGTCGCTAGCTTCCGTCGTCGCCGGAGACGAAGCGCTTCGCTTCCGTGACTTCTCCGTCGTCGTCGTCACGCTGGTCGCGGTCTTCTTCTTCCTGCCGCCGCCGTAGGTGTCTTCCGCCGCCAAGTTAGGGCGCGGGAGATTGGACTGCTCGGCCTCCATCCCAACTCATCTAGCAGTTCTCAATTGTTCTTGAGCGGTAAATAAAAGCTTATTTTTACCACACGTTTGATCCATTAAACTTTCGAAAATCTTCAGAAAGTTGTTTCTTCACTTCCAAATCTAGATCTTCCATACTCTGCATCTCATAACTTGCAAGTACTTTCACTTATGCTTCACAACTAGTTTGATTCCTCACTTTTACCTATTTGTGGATTCGTACAAATCTGGAACCAACTTATTTCTATAAGTGAATGTCTTCGCACTATGAGGTCAATGTCTTCAAACTGATTTATCTTCAATATCATCTGAGAATGCATATGACCTCTTCCCCTTCCCTCGCATCTCTAATGCTGTCATAGGTACATGTCCGTGGGCGAGTCTCTTGGTTCTCATAGTCTGAATTCATTTGCAGAATTCTTACAGCATCACATTGAATCTCCTGAAGCCAGTTCTTGTCTGACCAGCAAAGCGAAGCCTATCACTTTTGTGAAGCCAATCAGTCTTGTGAAGCCAATGGCAAGTGGAAAATCTGAGAAGAAAGGTGACAGACAGCACTGTGATAACACTGCAAAGGACCTGCCTCCAGATCTTTATGAGTTATACAAGTCTGATCCTGAAGAAAGCTATGGGGGGCAGAAATCTCGCGTCCAATGGATTCACAGATATTGGGCAGAGCAGTGGTTTCTGTATCATTTTGTGACTCCTGAATATGCTGACAAGAATGCTGTGAGGCCACCTTGGGCTGACATTGTGTACCGCAAGCTTCACCCCAAGACCAAAGCTGAAGCCATCTAGAGAGGCTTCTTTCCTTGCATGGTCAGAGGACCAATGCCTTAGAATGCCGACCCATCCAGTCTTCGATGGTGTCATGAAGATGATCTGTTTGAAGCCAACTATCAGTTTGCTAGGGCTTTAGCAGTTCAAAACAAGAAGGACTTTGGGATTGACTTCAACCCAGGTCCAGCTGCGCCAAGGCATGATGATAGTCGTGAGGCTGAGCCAAATCTCATTGGACCATTTGATGACTTTGCCACATTTCTGGCACACTGTGCTGCGTAGAGAGCCAGCATTGAAGATGTTGCTGAGGAAGAGGAAGAGACTGCAGCACCAGAGCCCTCGAAGCCTACCAAAAAGGCAAAGGCTTCAAAGCCTACTACTACACCAAAAGGTTCAAGGGCAAAGCCATTGAAGATTGCACCTCATGAATCTAGTGTGCATTCTGAAGACTTGTCCTGCACATCAGCTAAGAAGAAGAAGAT
This sequence comes from Thinopyrum elongatum, assembly GCA_011799875.1. Classification (NCBI taxonomy): domain Eukaryota; kingdom Viridiplantae; phylum Streptophyta; class Magnoliopsida; order Poales; family Poaceae; genus Thinopyrum; species Thinopyrum elongatum. The sequence continues at coordinate 343,088,114 of CM022301.1, forward strand.
CTCAGGGCAAGGTCTTACTCCTGCAAGCATCCTACGCAATGAAGAGGGTGTTATAGATCTGTCAAGTGATGAAGATCTAGCAGACAATGCCCTTGAGCTGCTGATCAAGAGCAAGTAGGAGGCTGAAATCTTCAAGGATTTGCCTCTGTTTGATGCTAACATTTTGAACAATTTCATTGATGAATGGTTTGAAGACACGTCTCTCACCATTGACGATCTGCAGCTGCCTATAGACATCAGCATCACATTACAGGGCTACATAGCCAAAGATTTTGCTATTGCTCAGAAGGTTGTTGAGCAGAAAACCAAGATTGACCATGAGAAAGCTCGCTTCAAGAAGCACATGGCCAAGCTCAGTGTCACTGATGTTCAAAACTTCAAGAAGATGATGGCTGATCTTAAGGCTGGATTTCATAAGCGTCATGATAAAGCCAAGGGCTCCCGAGAGCGCCTCAAATACTATGCTGAAAAATGTGTTCAGGCTCACAATGAAGCTATGAAGGAAAGGCACTTGGGCGCCCTGGCATTGGTCCAAGGCTGGCAGCTAAGAAGAAGAAGCTAGCTGAAGCCGAAGCTGAGGCTCCAAGGCAGGAAAGGCCAATCAATATCTTCCTTGCTAGCATGACTGGCTCGAAGCCAAAAGTTCCATCAACTGCTTCCAAAAGGAAGAAAACCAAGCAGGCAGAGGCTGAAGCCAAGAAGCGCAAGCATCAAAAGCCTCTGATGCCGCTCCGTCTCAGAAGAAGCTGAAGACAAAGTCTTCAAAGACTTCAAGAAGGGCTCAAGCACCAACTTCTTCATCTGCTCCTGAGGAGCCACTGCTTGTTGAGCCCATCTCAGTCGCCCTACCTACCTCCTCCAACCGTGATAGAATACTTGTTGTGCATGAGCCTGCTCCCACAGAGGCCCATGACACTGAAGAGATCCCAGTTGTTGACACCACCGCAGCTGAAGACATTGGTCATGAAGACAATGTTGATGATATTGAAGTCCTTCCTCAAGTTCCACAGCTTACATAGAAACCGGTATCATCGCCTGCTCCCACGAGCAATGAACAGATCAGTATTAGTGGTCCCACGATGCCAATCACTCAAGATGATTTCTGGGATGAGCAACACCCAAACTCTTCACTCCATGAAGTCATACCATGCACTCCACCTGCTCATGTCACCATCCCAGTACTTGAGACACCCCAGGCAACACCAGAAGACATGGAGAAGACTACTCCATCACTGCAAGTGTCGCCCTCACTCCGAAGACTTCGCAGAGGCCCAAGGCCCTCGGTCTCCATGTCTAGCATTCTAAAGAGGATGTGCATGCCACAAGCTCAGTAGCACGTCAAGTGTTTCCTGAAGCCATCCCCTCCGAGACTGCTCAAGAGTCTGAAGCCCAAGAGGCTGACGATATTCTGGCTGCATCAGTCGATGAAAGAGAAGAAGAAGAAGAACAAGTTGTGATTCCCCCTGCTGCACCGAGTGTGATTCTCGAAGTAATTATGTCTGACCCCCCAGTAATTGAAGCCTCTGAAGCTGCTACTGCTGCCACTCCTACTGAAGCCAATGACGTTGTCATGGCTGAAGCCAATGCGCAGCCTGAAGCCACTCTTCAGATTGAAGCCGAAGCCGCCACCGAAGATGTTCCGCCATCCACCTCGGATGTTGCTGCTGCACCACCAGTTCAACACACAATGGCAAGGGCTTTCAATCGTGAAGGTGAGCTGATCAGCGTCAGGTGGCCCATTATGACACCTTCTATAGCTTCGGGGCCCCAATATGATTATCACATTCAGCAAAGGCCTCAGACGCAGAAGCCTATGCCAAGAAGGCCAAGGCTTCCAAGCACTGTCACCACTCAGGCTTCATTCAGCGTCTTAAGCTTCAGAGAGCACAATACCTTCTTCGACAAGGCCAAGAACCCCTACAAGAAGCCCAAGATTTCTTCAGACAGATTCTGGAGCCATCTTCAGCGAAGCTATTACTCTTGCATCTTATACAACCAGGACAGGATTTTCCTGCACAAGCGCCTCTGTTGTGATGCCATGGCTGGACTGCCATGCCTGGAAGAAGCCCTTGACTACTTCAGAGATGTTGGCTCGCTCCCATTTGTCGTCGACAAGGAGCACTGGAATGAAGAGCTTCTGCTCCAATTTTACGCCACTCTGCACATATTAGGCTACAACATGGATCCGAAGACATGGGTCTTTGAGTGGATGACAGGAGACGTTCATCATGAAGCCAAAGCTCAGGATTTCATCGAGCTTAATTCCCTGCCCACTCCTGGTGATCTTTATGAGCCAGGTTGTCAGTTGTATGAGAAAGAAATTGGGAGCATCTTCCAGAAGCCAGAGCCTAACATGAGCCAAATGCTGAGCATGATGAAGCCATTGCCTGCAGATGTCAAGTACCCAACGCACTTCTTTGTCAATGACCTCGAGTATTTGCCTCGCACCATCTACCACATTGTGTGGCGTACTCTATGGCCAATTAAAGGGCACTCCCCCTCTGCGAAGATTGAAGGCACCATGAAGACATTGGTCTTCTACATTCTCAATGGCATCCGCTTCAACACTCATGACTTATTCATCAGGCAATTGCCAGCTTCAGGCATTGATCTATTTGGCCAAAAATTATATGCACCATGGATTATGCGGCTGATTAAGCTTCGCTCTTCAATCAACTATCAAGCTTCAGCGCGCAATCATGTTGTCTTCTTGCCTGAAGTGATATGTCTCATGAAGCCATATATCCAAAAGCTGCTAAGGAACTAGTCCGTGAAGATTACGCTGCCTTCCAAAGCTTCTTAGCACCCCTTGAAGCCATTCATGTGCCAAATCCAACTACTGTTGCTGGTCCCTCGTCGGTCAGCTTCGGCTGCCACATCATGCTCCCACTGATGCAACAGCCAGCACAGTACCTCAAAGGTCTCACAAGCGTGCTCGTGTTCTAAATGACAGAGAACTTCTAGTTTCTCTCCATCAGAAGCGGGATAGGCATCATGATTGGATGAAGCGCCAGATGCAAAGTCTTCTTGTGGATGTCAATTGCATTCGCAATCTCTCCACCAAGAATTCATTTGTTGCACATGAAGCCTGGCGGCATGCCTAGAAGAGCCTCACTCTGCTCTGATCTGAAGATGAACTCACTGCAGATGGCCTCACTGAAAGATTCAAGTTTGACTCCAGGCCTCCACAATCAGCAAGTTGGCGTCCTACTCTATCTATTGAAGATTCCGACTAATCTTCATCAGCCCCAACTGTTGTTGCTCGAGTCATTGATGAGGAGGACGACTCCACTCCACCAGCTATGGCTTCACTGCATCAAGATGCTGCATCAGGCCCAACTGCACCACCAAACTCCTCCATCGACCTAGCTGAAGGAAATATGCCCTAGCGGCAATAATAAAGTTGTTATTTTATATTTCCTTATATCATGATAAATGTTTATTATTCATGCTAGGATTGTATTAACCGGAAACTTGATACATGTGTGGATACATAGACAAAACACCGTGTCCCTAGTAAGCCTCTACTAGACTAGCTCGTTAATCAAAGATGGTTAAGTTTCCTAACCATGGACATGAGTTTTCATTTGATAATGGGATCACTTCATTAGGAGAATGATGTGATGGACAAGACCCATCCGTTAGCTTAGCATAATGATCGTTTAGTTTTATTGCTACTGCTTTCTTCATGTCAAATACATATTCCTTCGACTATGAGATTATGCAACTCCCGGATACCGGAGGAATGCCTTGTGTGCTATCAAACATCACAACGTAACTGGGTGATTATAAAGATGCTCTACAGGTATCTCCGAAGGTGTCTGTTGGGTTGGCATAGATCGAGATTAGGATTTGTCACTCCGAGTATCGGAGAGGTATCTCTGGGCCCTCTCGGTAATACACATCATAATAAGCCTTGCAAGCAATGTGACTAATGAGTTAGTTGCGGGATGATGTATTATGGAATGAGTAAAGAGACTTGCCGGTAACGAGATTGAAATAGGTATGAAGATAACGACGATCGAATCTCGGGCAAGTAACATACCGATGACAAAGGGAATAACGTATGTTGTCATAACGGTTCGACCGATAAAGATCTTCGTAGAATATGTGGGAGCCAATATGAGCATCCAGGTTCCGCTATTGGTTATTGACCGGAGAGGTGTCCCGGTCATGTCTACATAGTTCTCGAACCTGTAGGGTCCGCACGCTTAACGTTCGATGACGATATTGTATTATATGAGTTATGTGATTTGGTGACCGAATGTTGTTCGGAGTCCCGGATGAGATCATGGACATGATGAGGAGTCTCGGAATGTTCAAGAGGTAAAGATTTATATATGGGAAGTCATATTTTGGGTTCCGGAAAAAAGTGCAGTTTTTTCGGTATTGTACCGTGAAGCTTCCAGAAGGTTTCGGAGGATTCCGGAGGGGTCCGGAAGTCCACAAGTGGGTCCACCACGTCCCAAGGGCTGGCATGGGCTAAGGGGAAGCGCCCTGGCCTTATTGGGCTAGGCGCACTAAGTCCTCAAAAGCCCATGTGGCTAGGGAAGGCAAAAAGGGAAGGTGTCCTAGTAGGAATAGGATTGGACTTGGAGTCCAAGTCCACATGTGTACTATTCATGGTTACTGTTCACATGGTACTATTCCTTCTACTCCAAGCCCCTACACATATATAAATAGAGGAGAGGGGGCGCCCCAAAAGGACACAACAACATCTGTTAGCCGTGTGCGGCGCCCCCCTCCATAGATTACACCCTCGGTCATATTCTCGCGGTGCTTAGGCGAAGCCTTGCGCGGATCACTTCACCATCTCCGTCACCACGCCGTCGTGCTGACGGAACTCATCTACTCCCTCGACACTTTGCTGGATCAAGAGTTCGAAGGACGTCATCGAGCTGAACATGTGCAGAACTCGGAGGTGCCATACGTTTGGTGCTTGATCGGTCGGAACGAGAAGAAGTTCGACTACATCAACCGTGTTGTCAAACGCTTCCGCTTTCGGTCTACGAGGGTACGTAGACACACTCTCCCCTTCTCGTTGCTATGCATCTCCTAGATAGATCTTGTGTGAGCGTAGAAATTTTTGAAATTGTATGCTATGTTTCCCAACAGTGGCATCCGAGCCAGGTCTATGCGTAGATGATATGCACGAGTAGAACACAAAAAGTTGTGGGCGGTGATAGTCATACTGCTTACCACCAACGTCTTATTTTGATTCAGCGGTATTGTTGGATGAAGTGGCCCGGACCAACCTTACATGACCACGTTCATGAGACCGGTTCCACCGACAGACATGTAACTAGTTTTGCATAAAGGTGGCTGGCGGGTGTCTGTTTCTCCTACTTTAGTTGAATCGAATTTGACTACGGCCGGTCCTTGTTGAAGGTTAAAACAGCAAACTTGATGAAACACCGTTGTGGTTTTGATGCGTAGGTAAGAACGGTTCTTGCTAGAAGCCCGTAGCAGCCACGTAAAACTTGCAACAACAAAGTAGAGGACGTCTAACTTGTTTTTGCAGGGCATGTTGTGATGTGATATGGTCAAGACATGATGTGATATACATTGTTGTATGAGATGATCATGTTTTGTAAAAGTTATCGGCAACTGGCAGGAGCCTTATGGTTGTCGCTTTATTGTATGAAATGCAAACGCCATGTAATTGCTTTACTTTATCACTATGCGTTAGCGATAGTTGTAGAAGCAATAGTTGGCGAGACGACCACGACGCTACGATGGAGATCAAGGTGTCAAGCCGGTGATGATGGAGATCATGACGGTGCTTTGGAGATGGAGATCAAAGGCACAAGACGATGATGGCCATATCATGTCACATATTTTGATTGCATGTGATGTTTATCTTTATGCATCTTATTTTGCTTAGTACGGCGGTAGCATTATAAGATGATCCCTTAACTAAAATTTCAAGGTATAAGTGTTCTCCCTGAGTATGCACCATTGCGACAGTTCGTCGTGTTGAGACACCACGTGATGATCGGGTGTGATAGACTCTACGTTCAAATACAACGGGTGCAAGACAGTTTTGTACATGCGGAATACTCGGGTTAAACTTGATGAGCCTGGCATGTACAGACATGGCCTCGGAACACTGGAGACCGAAAGGTCAAACGTGAATCATATAGTAGATATGATCAACATAGAGATGTTCACCATTGATGACTACTCCATCTCACGTGATGATCGGACATGGTTTAGTTGATTTGGATCACGTATCATTTAGAAGACTTGAGGGATGTCAATCTAAGTGGGAGTTCTTAAGTAATATGATTAATTGAACTTAATTTATCATGAACTTAGTCCTGATAGTATTTGCAAATTATGTTGTAGATCAATAGCTCACGATGTTGCTCCCCGTTTATTTTTTATATGTTCCTAGAGAAAAATAAGTTGAAAGATGATAGTAGCAATGATGCGGACTGGGTCTGTGATCTGAGGTTTATCCTCATTGCTGCACAGAAGAATTATGTCCTTGATGCACCGCTAGGTGACAGACCTATTGCAGGAGCAGATGCAGACGTTATGAATGTTTGACAAGCTCGGTATGATGACTACTTGATAGTTTAGTGCGCCATGCTTTACGGCTTAGAACCGGGACTTCAAAAACGTTTTGAACGCCATGGAGCATATGAGATGTTCCAAGAGCTGAAAATGATATTTCAGACTCATGCCCGTGTTAAGAGGTATGAGACCTTTGACAAGTACTTTGCCTACAAGATGGAGGAGAATAGCTCAGCTAGTGAGCATGTGCTCAGAATGTCTGGGTACTACAATCGCTTGAATCAAGTGGGAGTTAATCTTCCAGATAAGATAGTAATTGACAGAGTTCTCTAGTCACTATCACCAAGTTACTAGAACTTCGTGATGAACTATAATATGCAAGGGATGACGAAAACGATTCCCGAGCTCTTCGCGATACTGAAATCGGCGAAGGTAGAAATCAAGAAAAAGCATCAAGTGTTGATGGTTGACAAGACCACTAGTTTCAAGAAAAAGGGCGAGGGAAAGAAAGGGAACTTCAAGAAGAATGACAAGCAAATTGTCACTCCCATGAAGAAGCCCAAAGCTGGACACAAGCCTGAAACTGAGTGCTTATACTACAAAGGAAATGGTTACTGGAAGCGGAACTGCCCCAAATACTTGGAGGATAAGAAGGATGGCAAAGTGAACAAAGGTATATTTGATATACATGTTATTGATGTGTACTTTACTAGTGTTCATAGTAACCCCTGGGTATTTGATACCGGTTCAGTTACTAAGATTAGTAACTCGAAACAGGAGTTACAAAATGAACGGAGACTAGTTGAGGACGAAGTGACGATGTGTGTTGGAAGAGATTCCAAGGTTGATAAGATCACCATCGCACACTCCCTCTACCTTCGGGATCAGTGTTGGACCTAAATAAATAAATGTTATTTGGTGTTTGCGTTGAGCATGAATATGATTGGATCATGTTTATTGCGATATGGTTATTCATTTAAGTCAGAGAATAATTGTTGTTCTATTTACATGAATAAAACCTTCTATGGTCATACACTCAATGTAAATGGTTTATTGAATCTCGATCGTAGTGATACACATATTCATAATATTGATGCCAAAAGATGCAAAGTTAATAATGATAGTGCAACATACTTGTGGCACTGCCGTTTAGGTCATATTGGTGTAAAGTGCATGAAGAAACTCCATGTAGATGGACTTTTGGAATCACTTGATTATGAATCATTTGATACTTGCAAACCATGCCTCATGGGCAAGATGACTGAAACTCCGTTCTCCGGAACAATGGAGCGAGCTAATGACTTATTGGAAATAATACATACCGATGTATGCGGTCCGATGAGTGTTGAAGCACGCGGTGGGTATCGTTATTTTCTGACCTTCACTGATGATTTGAGCAGATATGGGTATATCTACTTGATGAAACATAAGTCTGAAACATTTGAAAAGTTCAAAGAATTTCAGAGTGAAGTAGAAAATCATCGTAACAAGAAAATAAAGTTTCTACGATCTGATCGCGGAGGCGAATATTTGAGTTACGAGTTTGGCCTTCATTTAAAACAATGTGGAATAGTTTCACAACTCACGCCACCTGGAACACCACAGCGTAATGGTGTGTCCGAACGTCGTAACCGTACTTTATTAGATATGGTGCGATCTATGATGTCTCTTACCGATTTACCACTATCGTTTTGGGGTTATGCATTAAAGACAGCTGCATTCACATTAAATAGGGCACCATCTAAATCCGTTGAGACGACACCGTATGAACTGTAGTTTGGCAAGAAACCTAAGCTATCGTTTCTTAAAGTTTGGGATTGCGATGCTTATGTGAAAAAACTTCAGCCTGATAAGCTCGAACCCAAATCGGAGAAGTGCGTCTTCATAGGAGACCCAAAAGAAACTATTGGGTACACCTTCTATCACAGATCCGAAGGCAAGATCTTTGTTGCTAAGAATGGATCCTTTCTAGAGAAGGAGTTTCTCTCGAAAGAAGTGAGTGAGAGGAAAGTAGAACTTGATGAGGTAATTGTACCTTCTCTCGAATTGGAAAGTAGTTCATCAGAGAAAACCGTTCCCGTGATACCTACACAAACTAGAGAGGAAGCTAATGATGATGATCATGAAACTTCGGATCAAGTTACTACAGAACCTCGTAGGTCAACCAGAACACGATCCGCACCAGAGTGGTACAGGAATCTTGTACTGGAAGTCATGTTACTAGACCAAGGTGAACCTACGAACTATGAAAAAGCTATGATGAGCCCAGATTCGACAGATGGCTTGAGGCCATGAAATCTGAGATAGGATCCATGTATGAGAACAAAGTGTGGACTTTGGTGGACTTGCCCGATGATCGGCGAGCCATAGAGAATAAATGGATCTTTAAGAGGAAGACGGACGCTGATGGTAGTGTTACTATCTAGAAAGCTCGAATTGTTGCAAAAGGTTTTCGACAAGTTCAAGGTGTTGACTACGATGAGATTTTCTCACTCGTAGCGATGCTTAAGTCTGTCTGAATCATGTTAGCAATTGCCGCATTTTATGAAATCTGGCAAATGGATGTCAAAACTGCATTCCTTAATGGATTTCTTAAAGAGTTGTATATGATGCAACCAGAAGGTTTTGTCAATCCTAAAGGTGCTAACAAAGTGTGCAAGCTCTAGCAATCCATCTATGGACTGGTGCAAGCATCTCGGAGTTGGAATATACGCTTTGATGAGTTGATCAAAGCATATGGTTTTATACAGACTTATGATGAAGCCTATATTTACAAGAAAGTGAGTGGGAGCTCTGTAGCATTTCTGATATTATATGTGGATGACATATTGCTAATTGGAAATGATATAGAATTTCTGGATAGCATAAAAGGATACTTGAATAAGAGTTTTTCACTAAAAGACCTCGGTGAAGCTGCTTACGTATTGAGCATCAAGATCTATAGGGATAGATCGAGATGCTTAATAGGACTTTCACAAAGCACATACCTTGACAAAGATTTTGAAGAAGTTCAAAATGGATCAGTCAAAGAAAGGGTTCTTGCCTATGTTACAAGGTGTGAAGTTGAGTAAGACTCAAAGCCCGACCACGGCAGAAGATAGAGAGAGAATGAAAGTCATTCCCTATGCCTCAGCCATAGGTTCTATAAAGTATGCCATGCTGTGTACCAAACCTGTTGTGTACCTTGCCATGAGTTTGGCAAAGGGAAACAATAGTGATCCAGGAGTAGATCACTAGACAGCGGTCAAAATTATCCTTAGAGGACTAAGGAAATATTTCTCGGTAATGGAGGTGATAAAGAGTTCGTCATAAAAAGTTACGTCGATGCAAGCTTTTACACCGATCCAGATGACTCTAAGTCTCAATCTGGATACATATTGAAAGTGGGAGCAATTAGCTAGAGTAGCTCCATATAGAGCATTGTAGACATAGAAATTTGCGAAATACATACGGATCTGAATGTGGCAGACCCGTTGACTAAACTTCTCTCACAAGCAAAACATGATCATACCTTAGTACTCTTTGGGTGTTAATCACATGGCGATGAACTAGATTATTGACTCTAGTAAACCCTTTGGATGTTGGTCACATGGCGATGTGAACTATTGGTGTTAATCACATGGCGATGTGAACTAGATTATTGACTCTAGTAAACCCTTTGGGTGTTGATCATATGGCGATGTGAACTAGATTATTGACTCTAGTGCAAGTGGGAGACTGAAGGAAATATGCCCTAGAGGCAATAATAAAGTTGTTATTTTATATTTCCTTATATCATGATAAATGTTTATTATTCATGCTAGAATTGTATTAACCGGAAACTTGATACATGTGTGGATACATAGACAAAACACCGTGTCCCTAGTAAGCCTCTACTAGACTAGCTCGTTAATTAAAGATGGTTAAGTTTCCTAACCATGGACATGAGTTGTCATTTGATAACGGGATCACATCATTAGGAGAATGATGTGATGGACAAGACCCATCCGTTAGCTTAGCATAATGATCGTTTAGTTTTATTGCTACTGCTTTCTTCATGTCAAATACATATTCCTTCGACTATGAGATTATGCAACTCCCGGATACCGGAGGAATGCCTTGTGTGCTATCAAACATCACAACGTAACTGGGTGATTATAAAGATGCTCTACAGGTATCTCTGAAGGTGTCTGTTGGGTTGGCATAGATCGAGATTAGGATTTGTCACTCCGAGTATCGGAGAGGTATCTCTGGGCCCTCTCGGTAATACACATCATAATAAGCCTTGCAAGCAATGTGACTAATGATTTAGTTGTGGGATGATGTATTACGGAACGAGTAAAGAGACTTTCCGGTAATGAGATTGAACTAGGTATGAAGATACCGACGATCGAATCTCGGGCAAGTAACATACCGATGACAAAGGGAATAACGTATGTTGTCATAACGGTTCGACCGATAAAGATCTTCGTAGAATATGTGGGAGCCAATATGAGCATCTAGGTTCCGCTATTGGTTATTGACCAGAGAGGTGTCCCGGTCATGTCTACATAGTTCTCGAACCCGTAGGGTCCGCACGCTTAACGTTCGATGACGATATTGTATTATATGAGTTATGTGATTTGGTGACCGAATGTTGTTCGGAGTCCCAGATGAGATCACGGACATGACGAGGAGTCTCGGAATGGTCGAGAGGTAAAGATTTATATATGGGAAGTCATATTTTGGGTTCCGGAAAAAAGTGCAGTTTTTTCAGTATTGTACCGTGAAGCTTCCAGAAGGTTCCGGAGGATTCCGGAGGGGTCCGGAAGTCCACAAGTGGGTCCACCACGTCCCAATGGCTGGCATGGGCTAAGGGGAAGCGCCCTGGCCTTATTGGGCTAGGCGCACTAAGTCCTCAAAAGCCCATGTGGCTAGGGAAGGCAAAAAGGGAAGGTGTCCTAGTAGGAATAGGATTGGACTTGGAGTCCAAGTCCACGTGTGTACTATTCACGGTTACTGTTCACATGGTACTATTCCTTCTACTCCAAGCCCCTACACATATATAAATAGAGGAGAGGGGGCGCCCCAAAAGGACACAACAACATCTGTTAGCCGTGTGCGGCGCCCCCCTCCACAGATTACACCCTCGGTCATATTCTCGCGGTGCTTAGGTGAAGCCCTGCGTGGATCACTTCACCATCTCCGTCACCACGCCATCGTGCTGACGGAACCCATCTACTCCCTTGACACTTTGCTGGATCAAGAGTTCGAGGGACGTCATCGAGCTGAACGTGTGCAGAACTCGGATGTGCCGTACGTTCGGTGCTTGATCGGTTGGAACGAGAAGAAGTTCGACTACATCAACCGCGTTGTCAAACGCTTCCGCTTTCGGTTTACGAGGGTACGTAGACACACTCTCCCCTTCTCGTTGCTATGCATCTCCTAGATAGATCTTGCGTGAGCGTAGAAATTTTTGAAATTGTATGCTACGTTTCCCAACACTAGCTGCCCCAACAACTTCACCAACTCCTCCGGGAAATGCTTAGTCACTCTATGTCTTCACTCCTTTTTGGTCATTCCTGACAAAAGGGGGAGAAGCATATGGGTTGATAGTCTTCAAGCGGGTCTATATGGGTTGGGTGCTTATCTTTGTTAAGTTTTGCAACTCTCGTTCTTGAACTGTTGATTTTGAGTTGTAACACTTAAGTCCAGATTGGACGTCTGCTACATTTTCCACTATCTTTGATTGTGTGGTTAAATTCCTATCTTATGTGCATGAAGTCATTCTGCAGACGCCCATTTTTCATTATGCATGTCATTATCTTCAATACATTTTTGTATGCACGATGAATTGTCTTCATCAACTGAAGGAGATCTCCACAAAGCAAAACCTGCAATGTGCATTTGCATTCAAAGGCAAACTACTTATTTGCACATCTTCAGGGGGAGCCCTTTCAACTTCATGAAGCCAATGACCGCGTTCTTTAACTTTCACATAATTTTATCCCCGTTGAAAACTTCAACCAGTTTGTCATCAATCACCAAAAACGGGAGATTGTAAGTGCATCTAGTGCCACCCCTAGCTGGTTTTGGAGTATTGACGACAAACATGGTTGAGGGACTAATGTGTTTGTGAGATTCACAGGATAACACAGGTAGAAGTCCCTCATTGATTCGGTTTATCTATCAGAGATGACCCCTAAAAATGTATGAAGACATTGAAGTCATTGGTGGTTCGCGAAGACATTCACATCGAAGATAATGACGTGTGAAGACATTCGCTTGAAGAAAATGGAGTGCAAAGACATAGTTTCTTTCGTAGTTTCATTTTATTCTTTCTTGAGTCATAGGAACCACCGAACTATTAAGTGGGGTCCAAGTGAACAAAGTCAGAAAGCTGATGTGATTCTCAACCAGAATCCTATGTCTTTGAGCGAAGACAATGAGAGAAAATCTTATCCTGAGTTGGATGAGTCAGCTTTACTTGTAGCCCAAGTCAAGTTGTCGCGTGTGTTTGAAATCCAACCGTTGGACACGTGTCGGTTCCCTAATGACCCAGGGTCATTTCGGACATATCATGTCGAGTTGCCCCTGGCTATAAATAGCCCACCCCCTACACCATAAATTGGTGGCTGCTCAGAGTTAGTGCACGGCTTTTGTCGTTTGAGAGCAACCCACCTCTGAAGCCTTTGAGAGAGAAACCTTGCGAGGACAAATCCCAAAATACCCAGAGCCCAAAGAGTGTTTGGCATCACTGAAGTCTTTCTGTCCGCGTGATCTGAAGACTTATTACACTTGAAGACTGTGTATCTTCCAGTCGGTTAGGCGTCGTGTTCTGAGGATCCAAGAGTCATTGTGGATCGCCGGTGAACAAAGTCTGTGAAGGTTTGGAAGTCTCTTGAAGACTTACCAGAGTGATTGGGCGAGGACTAAGTGTCCTTAGCTCAAGGGGAATAAGGTGAAGATGCGGTCTTCTGAGTTCAATCTCAGCCTCCCTAACCAGACGTACAGTTGTCACAGCAACTGGAACTGGTCTACCAAATCCTTGTCTTCGTCAAGCAACTGGTTCTATCACTTTACCCTTTACTTACAGTTTCGCTTCATGAAGTCATTGCTTGCCTGCTCTGTTTGACTTCACTATGTGAAGACATTCTTTCTGTTTGAATGTTTAGCTTCATATTGTCTTCCTAGTCTGATCCACTCTACCTAGATACTGTTTGTCTTCGTGTTTACTCTGTACTATTTCTTAGACTATGGCATGGCTAGTGTAGTTTATCTTCTTCTGCATATTGTGTAGGTTGTATTTGGTTTTCTGTCTTCGAAGACATTGCCTGTCTTGAAGACTTCCATGAAAATCGCCTATTCATCCCACCTCTAGTCGATAACTAGACTTTCAACCCTACAGAGCAGTTAGTAGGATAGTCTTCACCAAGAGTGTTGTGAAGAACAAACATATATCGATAGAGACGTTCATCATAGGTAAGCATAGTTGAGGATATGGTAGGACGATCATCAAGAAAACCGTGGGCGAAATAAATGGTAAGACCATTTTGACATTTTATCTTGCGCCCAACAACATTTTTCAGGTCCCCAACATTGTCTTCAGAAGTCAATGATTTTCGACTGGAGACCCGACCCTGCAAGAGAAGTTAATTCTTCTTAACCACCCACATCTTGAGGGGTGGCTTAGAAGCAATGAGTCTAAGTGCAGCATCTGAGAATTTTGGCTTTGAAGCCCTAGCAAATAGTTTCGCAGGAGGTGAATAGTACTCAAATGAATAAGCAGAAAAGTTCTTCGATTTGTGAACATAGCGATTCGAAGAAACATGCTCATATTCATGAGCCTGGTGATAGTTTTCTTGCTAAACATTGGCGTTAGGGTGACCATATGAGGTCCTTGGTCTGTATGAAGCCTTTGGGCCATATGAAGCCTTTGGTCTGGGGTTTGTCTTCTTCCCTAGTGGTGTCTGTTGGGAAACGTTGCATGGAAAACAAAAAAAAATCTACGCACACGCAATGATCTATCCATGGAGATGCATAGCAACGAGGGGTAGAGTGTGTCTACATACCCTCGTAGACCGTAAGCGGAAGTGTTTCACAACGCGGTTGATGTAGTCGAACTTCTTCGCGCTTCAACCGATCAAGTACCGAACGCACGGCACCACCGCGTTCTGCACACGTTCAGCTCGGTGACGTCCCTCGCCTTATTGATCCAGCAAGACGTCGAGGTAGTAGATGAGTTCTGTCAGCACGACGGCATGGTGACGGTGATGGTGAAGTGATCTCCGCAGGGCTTCGTCTAAGCACTACGAAAATATGACCGGGGGTGTAAAAGGTGGAGGGGGACGCCGCACACGGCTAGGCAATTGTCTGGTGTGTGCTAGGCGCCCCCCCTCCTCATATATATAGGTGGGAGGAGAGGGGAGAGGCCAAGGGGCGCCCCAAGTAGGTCCGAATCCTACTTGGGCTCCTGCCCTTGGCCGCCCCCCCCCCCCCCCCCCCCTGCCATGTTTGTCGGAGGGGGAAGGAAAGAGGGGGGGAGAGGGAAGGAAGTGGGAATCCTAATCCACACTTACCTTTCCCTTCTCCCCTTTCCTTCTCCTCCTTAGGCCAGCCCATATGGGGGGCGCACCAGCCCCTTGTGGCTGGTGTGTTTCCCCTCTTGGCCCATAAGGCCCATATCTTTTGCCGGGGGTGCCCGGAACCCCTTCCGGTGACCCGATAAGTACCCGGTACCCCCCGAAACACTTCCGGTGTCCGAATACCATCGTACTATATATCAATCTTTACCTCTCGACCATTTTGAGACTCCTCATCATCTCCGTGATCTCATCCGGGACTCCGAACAACATTCGGTCACCAAATCACATAACTCATATAATACTATATCGTCATCGAACGTTAAGCGTGCGGACCCTACGGGTTCGAGAACTATGTAGACATGACCGAGACACCTCTCAGGTCCATAACCAATAGCGGAACCTGGATGCCCATATTGGCTCCTATATATTCTACGAAGATCTTTATCGGTCGAACCATTATGACAACATACGTAATTCCCTTTGTCCATCGGTATGTTACTTGCCCGAGATTCGATCGTCGGTATCTTCATACCTAGTTCAATCTCGTTACTGGCAATTCTCTTTACTCATTCCGTAATACATCACCTCGTGACTAACTCCTTAGTCTTTTGCTTGTAAGCTTATGATGTGTATTACCGAGAGGGCCCAGAGATACCTCTCCGATACTCGGAGTGACAAATCCTAATCTCGATCTATGCCAACTCAACAAACACCTTCAGAGATACCTGTAGAGCATCTTTATGATCACCCAGTTATGTTGTGACGTTTGATAGAACACAAGATATTCCTCCGGTATCCGGGAGTTGCATAATCTCATAGTCGAAGGAATATGTATTTGACATGAAGAAAGCAATAGCAATAAAACTGAACGATCATAATGCTAAGCTAACGGATGGGTCTTGTCCATCACTTCATTCTCCTAATGATGTGATCCCGTCATCAAATGACAACACATGTCTATGGTTTGGAAACCTTAACCATCTTTGATCAACGAGCTAGTCTAGTAGAGGCATACTAGGGACACGGTATTTGTTTATGTATTCACACATGTATTTAAGTTTTTGATCAATACAATTCTAGCATGAATAATAAACCTTTATCATGAATAAGGAAATATAAAATAACAACTTTATTATTGCCTCTAGGGCATATTTACTTCAGTCTCCCACTTGCACTAGAGTCAATAATCTAGTTCACATCACCATGTGATTTAACACCCATAGTTCACATCGCCATGTGACCAACACCCAAAGAGTTTACTAGAGTCAATAATCTTGTTCACATTGCCATGTGATTAACACCCAAAGAGTACTAAGGTGTGATCATGTTTTGTTTGTGAGAGAAGTTTAGTCAACGGGTCTGCCACATTCAGATCCATATGTATTTTGCAAATTTCTATGTCTACAATGCTCTGCATGGAGCTACTCTAGCTAATTGCTCCCACTTTCAATACGTATCCAGATTGAGACTCAGAGTCATCTGGATCAGTGTTAAAGCTTGCATCAACGTAACCCTTTACGACGAACTCTTTATCACCACCATAACCGAGAAATATCTCCTTAGTCCTCTTAGGTAACTAAGGATAATTTTGACCACTGTCCAGTGATCTACTCTTGGATCACTATTGTACCCCCTTGCCAAACTCATGGCAAGGTACACAACAGGTTTGGTACACAGCATGGCATACTTTATAGAACCTATGGCTGAGGCATAGAGAATGACCTTCATTCTCTCTCTATCTTTTGTCGTGGTCGGGTTTTGAGTCTTACTCAACTTCACACCTTGCAACATAGGCAAGAACCCTTTCTTTGACTGATCCATTTTGAACTTCTTCAAAATCTTATCAAGGTATGTGCTTTGTGAAAGTCCTATTAAGCGTCTCGATCTATCCCTATAGATCTTGATGCCCAATATATAAGTAGCTTCATCGAGGTCTTTCATTGAAAAATTCTTATTCAAGTATCCTTTTTATGCTATCCAGAAAATCTATATCATTTCCAATCAATAATATGTCATCCACATATCAGAAATGCTACAGAGCTCCCACTCACTTTCTTGTAAATACAGGCTTCACCGTAAGTCTGTATAAAACCATATGCTTTGATCACCTCATCAAAGCGTATATTCCAACTCCGAGATGCTTGCACCAGTCCATAGATGGATCGCTGGAGCTTGCACAATTTGCCAGCACCTTTAGGATCGACAAAACCTTCTGGTTGCATCATATACAACTCTTCTTTAAGAAATCCATTAAGGAATGCAGTTTTGACGTCCATTTGCCAGATTTCATAATCATAAAATGCGGCAATTGCTAACATGATTCGGACGGACTTAAGCATCACTACGGGTGAGAAAGTCTCATCGTAGTCAACCCCTTGAACTTGTCAAAAACCTTTTGCGACAAGTCAAGCTTTGTAGATAGTGACATTACTATCAGCGTCAGTCTTCTTCTTGAAGATCCATTTATTCTCAATGGTTTGCCGATCATCGGGCAAGTCCACCAAAGTCCACACTTTGTTCTCATACATGGATCCTATCTCAGATTTCATGGCCTCAAGCCATCTGTCAGAATCTGGGCTCATCATAGCTTCTTCATAGTTCATAGGTTTGCCATGGTCTTATAACATGACTTCCAAGACAGGATTACCGTACCACTCTGATGCGAATCGTGCTCTGGTTGACCTACGAAGTTCAGTAGTAACTTGATCTAAAGTTTCATGATCATCATCATTAACTTCCTCTCTAGTTGGTGTAGGCATCACGGGAACGGTTTTCTGTGATGTGCTACCTTCCAATTCGAGAGAAGGTACAATTACCCCATCAAGTTCTACTTTCCTCCCACTCACTTCTTTCGAGAGAAACTCCTTCTCTAGAAAGGACCCAAACTTAGCAACAAAGATCTTGCCTTCGGATCTGTGGTAGGTGTACCCAATAGTGTCTTTAGGGTATCCTATGAAGACGCACTTCTCCGATTTGGGTTCGAGCTTATCAGGCTGAAGCCTTTTGACATAAGCGTCGCATCCCCAAACTTTAAGAAACGACAGCTTAGGTTTCTTGCCAAAAACATAGTTCATACGGTGTCGTCTCAACGGATTTAGACGGTGCCCTATTTAATGTGAATGCAGTTGTCTCTAATGCATAACCTCAAAACGATAGTGGCAAATCGATAAGAGACATCATAGATCGCACCTATATCTAATAAAGTGCGGTTATGACGTTCGGACACACCATTACGCTGTGGTGTTCCAGGTGGCGTGAGTTGTGAAACAATTCCACATTGTTTTAAATGAAGGCCAAACTCGTAACTCAAATATTCGCCTCCGCGATCAGATCGTAGAAACTTTATTTTCTTGTTACGATGATTCTCCACTTCACTCTGAATTTTTTTTGAACTTTTCAAATGTTTCAGACTTGTGTTTCATTAAGTAGATATACCCATATCTACTCAAATCATCTGTGAAGGTCAGAAAATAACGATACCCGCCGCGTGCTTCAATACTCATCGGACCGCATACATCGGTATGTATTATTTCCAATAAGCCATTAGCTCGCTCCATTGTTCCGGAGAACGGAGTTTTAGTCATCTTGCCCATGAGGCATGGTTTGCAAGTATCAAGTGATTCCAAAAGTCCATCCATATGGAGTTTCTTCATGCGCTTTACACCAATATGACCTAAACGGCAGTGCCACAAGTATATTGCACTATCATTATCAACTTTGCATCTTTTGGCATCATTATTAGGAATATGTGTATCACTACGATCGAGATTCAATAAACCATTCATATTGGGTGTGTGACCATAAAAGGTTTTATTCATGTAAACAGAACAACAATTATTCTCTTACTTAAATGAATAACCGTATTGCAATAAACATGATCCAATCATATCCATGCTCAACGCAAACACCAAATAACATTTATTTAGGTTCAACACTAATCCCGAAGGTAGAGGGAGTATGCGATGGTGATCTTATCAACCTTGGAATCACTTCCAACACACATCGTCACCTCACCCTTAACTAGTCTCTGTTCATTTTGCAACTCCTGTTTCGAGTTACTAATCTTAGCAACTGAACCGGTATCAAATACCCAGGGGCTACTATGAACACTAGTAAAGTACACATCAATAACATGTATATCAAATATACCTTTGTTCACTTTGCCATACTTCTTATCCGCCAAGTATTTGGGGCAGTTCCGCTTCCAGTTACCATTTCCTTTGTAGTAGAAGCACTCAGTTTCAGGTTTGGGTCTAGATTTGGGCTTCTTCATGGGAGCGGCAACTTGTTTGCTGTTATTCTTGAAGTTCCCTTGTTGTCCCTTGCCCTTTTTCTTGAAACTAGTGGTTTTGTTAACCATCAACACTTGATGCTCTTTCTTGATTTCTACCTTCGTTGATTTCAGCATCGCGAAGATCTTGGGAATCATTTTCGTCATCCCTTGCACATTATAGTTCATCGCGAAGTTCTAGTAGCTTGGTGATAGTGACTAGAGAACTCTTGCCAATCACTATCTTATCTGGAAGATTAACTCCCACTTGATTCAAGCGATTGTAGTACCCAGACATTCTGAGCACATGCTCACTAGCTGAGCTATTCTCCTCCATCTTGTAGGCAAAGTACTTGTCAGAGGTCTCATACCTCTCGACATGGGCATGAGTCTGAAATACTAATTTCAGCTCTTGGAACATCTTATATGTTCCATGACGTTCAAAACGTCTTTGAAGCCCCAATTCTAAGCCGTAAAGCATGGCGCACTAAACTATCAAGTAGTCATTATATTGAGCTTGTCAAATGTTCATAACGTCTGCATCAGCTCCTGCAACAGGTCTATCACCTAGCGGTGCATCAAGGACATAATTATGTGCAGCAATGAGGATAATCCTTAGATCACGGACCCAGTCCGCATCATTGCTACCATCATCTTTCAACTTAGTTTTCTCTAGGAACATATCAGAAATAGTGGAGCTATATCGCGAGCTATTGATCTACAACATAGATTTGCAAATACTATCAGGACTAAGTTCATGATAAATTAAGTTCAATTAATCAAATTACTAAAGAACTCCCACTTAAATAAACATCCCTCAAGTTATCTAAGTGATACGTGATCCAAATCAACTAACCCAAGTCCGATCATCACGTGAGATGGGGCCGCTCTATGTTGATCATATCTACTATATGACTCACGTTCGACCTTTTGGTCTCCAGTGTTCCGAGACCATGTCTGTACATGCTAGGCTCATCAAGTTTAACCCAAGTATTCTGCATGTGCAAAACTGTCTTACACCCGTTGTATGTGAACGTAGAGTCTATCACACCCGATCATCACGTGGTGTCTCGAAACGACGAACTTTCGCAATGGTGCATACTCGGGGAGAACACTTATATCTTGAAATTTAGTGAAGGGATCATCCTATAATGCTACCGTCGTTCTAAGCAAAATAAGATGCATAAAAGATAAACATCACATGCAATCAAAATATGTGACATGATATGGCCATCATCATCTCGTTCTTTTGATCTCCATCTCCAAAGCATCGTCATGATCTCCATCGTCACCGGCTCGACACCTTGATCTCCATCGTTGCGTCGTGGTCATCTCGCCAACTATTGCTTCTACAACTATTGCTAACTCATAGCGATAAAGTAAAGCAATTACATGGCATTTGCATTTCATACAATAAAGAGACAACCATAAGGCTCCTGCCGATTGCCTGATATCTTACAAAACATGATCATCTCACAAAATAACGTATATCACATCATGTCTTAACCATATCACATCACAACATACCCTGCAAAAACAAGTTAGACGTCCTCTACTTTGTTGTTGCAAGTTTTACGTGGCTGCTACGGGTTTCTAGCAAAAACAGTTCTTACCTACGACAAAAACCACAACGGTGATTCGTCAAGTTTGCTGTTTTAACCTTCTTCAAGGACCGGCTATAGTCAAATTCGATTCAACTAAAGTAGGAGAAACAGACACCCACCAGCCACCTTTATGCAAAACTAGTTGCATGTCAGTCAGTGGAACCGGTCTCATGTGCGTGGACATGTAAGGTTGGTCCAGGCCGCTTCATCCCACAATACCGCCGAATCAAAATAAGACGTTGGTGGTAAGCAGTATGACTATCACCGCCCACAACTCTTTGTGTTCTACTCGTGCATATCATCTACGCATAGACCTGGCTCATGATGCCACTGCTGGGAAACGTTGCATGGAAAACAAAAAATTTCTACGCACACGCAATGATCTATCCATGGAGATGCATAGCAATGAGGGGGAGAGTGTGTCTACGTACCCTCGTAGACCGTAAGCGGAAGCGTTTCACAACGCGGTTGATGTAGTCGAACTTCTTCGCGCTTCAACCGATCAAGTACCGAACGCACGGGACCTCCGCGTTCTGCACACGTTCAGCTCAATGACGTCCCTCGCCTTCTTAATCCAGCAAGACATCTAGGTAGTAGATGAGTTCCGTCAGCACGATGGCGTGGTGACGGTGATGGTGAAGTGATCTCCGCAGGGCTTCGCTTAAGCACTACGAAAATATGACCGGGGGTGTAAACGGTGGAGGGGGACGCCGCACACGGCTAGGCAATTGTCTGGTGTGTGCTAGGCGCCCCCCTCCTCATATATATAGGTGGGAGGGAGAGGGGAGTGGCCAAGGGGCGCCCCAAGTAGGTCTGAATCCTACTTGGGCTCCTGCCCTTGGCCGCCCCCCCCCCCCCCCCCCCCCCCCCCCCCCTGCCATGTTTGTCGGAGGGGGAAGGAAAGAGGGGGGAGAGGAAGGAAGTGGAGATCCTAATCCACACTTACCTTTCCTTCTCCCCTTTCCTCCCCTCTTGGCCCATAAGGCCCATATTTTTTGTCGGGGTGCCCGGAACCCCTTCCGGTGACCCGATAAGTACCGGTACCCCCCCCCCCCGAAACACTTCCGGTGTCCGAATACCATCGTCCTATATATCAATCTTTACCTCTTGACCATTTCAAGATTCCTCATCATGTTCGTGATCTCATCCGGGACTCCGAACAACATTCGGTCACCAAATCACATAACTCATATAATACTATATCGTCATCGAACGTTAAGCGTGCGGACCCTACGGGTTCGAGAACTATGTAGACATGACCGAGACACCTCTCCAGTCCATAACCAATAGCGGAACCTGGATGCCCATATTGGCTCCTACATATTCTATGAAGATCTTTATCGGTCGAACCGTTATGACAACATACGTAATTCCCTTTGTCCATCGGTATGTTACTTGCCCGAGATTCGATCGTCGGTATCTTCATACCTAGTTCAATCTCGTTACCGGCAAGTCTCTTTACTCGTTCCATAATACATCACCTCGTGACTAACTCCTTAGTCTTTTGCTTGCAAGCTTATGATGTGTATTACCGAGAGGGCCCAGAGATACCTCTCCGATACTCGGAGTGACAAATCCTAATCTCGATCTATGCCAACTCAACAAACACCTTCGGAGATACCTGTAGAGCATCTTTATGATCACCCAGTTACGTTGTGACGTTTGATAGAACACAAGATATTCCTCCGGTATCCGGGAGTTTTATAATCTCATAGTCAAAGGAATATGTATTTGACATGAAAAAAGCAATAGCAATAAAACTGAATGATCATAATGCTAAGCTAACGGATGGGTCTTGTCCATCACATCATTCTCCTAATGATGTGATCCCGTCATCAAATGACAACACATGTCTATGGTTAGGAAACCTTAACCATCTTTGATCAACGAGCTAGTCTAGTAGAGGCATACTAGGGACACGGTATTTGTTTATGTATTCACACATGTATTTAAGTTTCCGATCAATACAATTCTAGCATGAATAATAAACCTTTATCATGAATAAGGAAATATAAAATAACAACTTTATTATTGCCTCTAGGGCATATTTCCTTCAGTGTTGTGATGACATTCATGGTAAGTTCCTCAAGACGACTTTTGGGAACCCAGATCTTCTTCATAGGGAACCCATTCCTGCAGTTAGTACCAATAAACCTGGCAAACACTTCACCATTTTGGTTTTTGACCAGTTTATAGTTAGAGTCAAATGACTCATCAACGATGATATGATTAGCACAGTTAAAGCCAGATAAGGTGGATAGATCCACTGAAGGGCCCTTTGCAGCAACCAATGTGGTGTTGGGGTACTGCTCAGGCTTCCAGTAGGAACCATCAACATTCATTTTCCTCTCGAAACCAACACCCTCTTTCCTAGGGTTTCGGTTCAGAATCTGCTTCTTGAGGACATCACATAGAGTCCGATGCCCTTTGAAGTTTTGTACATGCCTGTTTCAAGCAATGTCTTGAACCTGGCATTCTCATCAGCAATAGTAGTGGCATCCTCAGATGAGGGGTGAATCATTTTCTTTTGAAGATCATCATGAGACGCTCTCAGTTTCTCTAGATCTTGCTTCCTTTGAAGATAATCAGAGGAAAGCTTCTCATGATCAGCTGAGAGGGTTTCATGACGACTTTCAAGTTTCTCATACTTAACTCAAAGAATTTTTATGTCTTCGATTAAGGACTGAGTTCGATTCATTTCCTCATCCAACAGGTCATCGCTTTTGTCTAATAGTTTTTTAATCTTTTCCATAGCAGTTTGTTGCTTAGTTGCAATTTTAGCAAGTGTCTTATAGCTGGGTTTGGATTCACATTTAGAGTCATCTTCACTAGAGGTCTGAAAGTAAGCATCACGTGAGTTTACCTTTGAACCTCTAGCCATGAAGCAGTAGGTAGGAGCAGAGTCGTCGTCATCATTGGCTTCAGCGTCGGCGACGTGACCAATGTCTTCAGTATTGAAGATGGACTTGGCGACGAATGCTGAAGCTAGAGCCAGGCTTGCGACACCTGAATCGGACTCCTCCTCCGACTCCACCTCCGCCTCTTCAGAAGCAGAGTCCTCTTCTGAATCCATTTTCTTGTCGATAAAAGCACGAGCCTTGCTAGATGAGCTCTTCTTGTGAGGTGAAGACTTTGAAGAAGACTTTGAGGATTTCTTCTTCTTTTCATCAGAGTCATCTTCCTTGCTCTTCTTCTTTTTCTTGGCTTCCTTTTCCCATTGAGGACATTCAGATATGTAATGGCATGGTTTCTTGCATTTGTGGCAGGTTCTCTTCTTGTACTAACGAGTGGAAGCCTCAGCATTCTTGGAGCTGGATTTTGAAGACTTTCCGAAGCGATTCTTCTTGGAGAACTTTTGGAATTTTCTCACAAGCATTGCGAGCTCCTTGCCAATATCTTTAGGATCACCAGAACTACAGTCAGAGTCTTCAGATGAGGAAACAGCCTTTGCCTTCAAAGCACGGGATCGCCCATAGTTAGGGCCATAGATATCTTTCTTCTCAGATAGTTGGAACTCATGTGTATTGAGCCTCTCAAGTATGTCAGGCGGGTCAAGATCCTTGAAGTCAGGACATTCTTGGATCATCAACGATAGGGTATCAAATGAGTTGTCAAGTGATCTCAATAGCTTCTTCACAACTTCATGCTTAGTGATCTCAGTGGAGCCAAGAGCACGAAGTTCATTGGTGATGTCAGTAAGATGGTCGAAGGTGAGCTGGACATTCCCATTGTCAAGCCTCTTGAAGCGGTTGAAGAGATTGCGAAGAACATCGATTCTCGAGTCTCTTTGAGTTGAGACGCCTTCGTTGACCTTGGACAGCCAGTCCCAGACTAGCTTCGCGAACTCAAGAGCACTCACACGACCATACTGCTCTTTGGTTAGATGACCACAGATGGTGTTCTTGGCAGTTGAGTCTAGTTGCGCGAACCTCTTGACATCAGCAGCGGTGACACATTCACCGACTTTGGGAACGCCGGTCTTGACGACATACCAGAGATCATTGTCAATGGCTTCAAGATGCATGCACATCTTATTCTTCTAGTAGGGGTAATCAGTGCCATCGAAGACGGGGCACGCAACAGAGACCTTGATTATCCCTGCAGTCAACATAGCTAAAACTCCAGGTGGTTAAACCGAATCACACAGAACAAGGGAGCACCTTGCTCTCATACCAATTGAAAGTGCTAGTTATCGACTAGAGGGGGGTGAATAGGCGATTTTTATGGAAGTCTTCAAAACAAGCAAAGTCTTCGAAGATAGACAGTCAAACAACACCTAAATAGGATGTAGTGGAAGATAAACTAAACTAGCCAATGCCATAGTCAAAGAAACAGTACAGAGAAAGCGTGAAGACAAATAGCAGCTAGGTAGAACAGATCAGAATAGGAAGACTGTATGAAGCAAAATATGCAATCAGAGGAGAATGTCTTCACACAGTGAATTCAATGAGAGCAAACAAGCAATGACTTCACGAAGCTAAACAGTAAGTAAGGGTTGAAGTGATAGAACCAGTTGTTTGACGAAGACAAGGATTTGGTAGACCAGTTCCAGTTCTCGTGACAACTGTGCATCTGGTTAGGGATGCTGAGATTGAACTCAGAAGACCACGTCTTCACCTTATTCCCCTTGAGCTAAGGTTACTTAGTCCTCGCCCAATCACTCAGGTAAGTCTTCAAGGTAGACTTCCAAACCTTCACAGACTTCATTCACCGGCAATCCACAATGACTCTTGGATGCTCAGAACGCGATGCCTAATCGACTGGAAGATCACCGGCTTCAAGTGTAATAAGTCTTCGGATCACGCGAAACAGAAAGACTTCAGTGATGCCAAACACTCTTTGGGCTTTGGGTGTTTTGGGTTTTGTCCTCGCAAGGATTCTATCTCAAAGGCTTCGGAGGTGGGTTGCTCTCAAACGACAAAAGCCGTGCACTAACTCTGAGCAGCCACCAATTTATGGTGGAAGGGGGTGGCTATTTATAGCCAGGGGCAACTCGACATGATATGTCCGGAATGACCTTGGGTCATTGGGGAACCGACACATGTCCAACGGTCGGATTTCAAACACATGCGACAACTTGACTTGGGCTACAAGTATAGCTGACTCATCCAACTCTGGATAAGATTTTCTCTCATTGTCTTCGCTCAAAGACATAGGATTTGGGTTGAGCATCACATCAGTTTTCTAACTTTGTTCACTTGGACCCCACTTAATAGTTCGATGGTTCCTATGACTCAAGAAAGAAGAAAATGAAACTACGAAAGAAACTATGTCTTCGCACTCCATTGTCTTCAAGCGAATGTCTTCACACATCATTATCTTCGATGTGAGTGTCTTCGCGAACCACCAATGACTTCAATGTCTTCATACATTTTTAGGGGTCATCTTTGATAGGTAAACCGAATCAATAGGGACTTCTACCTGTGTTCTCCTGTGAATCTCACAAACACATTAGTCCCTCAACCACGTTTATCGTCAATACTCCAAACGCAACTAGGGGTGGCACTAGATGCACTTACACCTCTCCAAACTTCTTTTCCACAATGTTGGTCCGAGACGAACTAGGCTCATCGAACATGACCCTAAAGCTCCCCCAAACGAGGCATGAAGTTCTAGTGCCCCACCCCCCTTGATTATTATTATTCAAGTGAGAGCGAATAGGTTACATGCCTGTTAGGGGTCATTGACAAATGACCAATGTTATCCTTGAGATTATAAAATCGCAAGAAAGGTCATTTTTGGTCCATGTGTCCATGAGTCCATGGTCGAATAGGAAAGAGGTAGCGAGACAATAGACTATGGTGGACCAATCCCTCTTACCCCATCCACTATGGTGGGCTTATCTTCTCGGGTTTGAATCTTATTGGGGTTCTTCCCACCTTCTTGCATGTATGACCTATCTGTTTTTCAACTTGTTGGTTTGTTGACCATCAGAATTTGACTTGTGTCAATTTCGTCTTACCCTAGTAATTTACTTAGAGTGTGCTTGGCCAGAATAAGTGTTTTTTTATAGAAAGACTATAAGGGAAGCCCCTACACTATAATTAGTGCAACAAACCCAAATTGTAAGTACCATGCCCTGAACCTGGGCAGGTGGGAAGGCATTAGCCCTTTCCACCACTAGGCTATACCAGAATAATTGTTTCCCCACAGTGATCATTAATAATTCCACTCATAGGGATATTCCGCAGTAGAATTTCATGTCAAAAGACGATGTTGCAGTGGCTATTACTGTGATGTGGTCCATACAGATCAGCCCTAGTATTGTGTATGGTAAGGAGAAATTTCAACCTAAAAGGTCCTTGGAGTTCATCGTAAAACTAGTGGCGGCTTTGTAATTGATACTGCTAGAACAATGGTGTTTTCTTGGAAACAATCCCAGAAATCTCCTCCGGCACGCTGGTTTCTCATCAACACGTATTTTTTTGAGGGGTTCTCATCAAAACATATGGCTCTTTTGATTCTCAATCATGAAAAAATGGTTATGGGTTTGTTATACATGATGATTGGGGAGGCTTTTGTGGCAGCTAGATGTGTTCCTCAAGTTATCTTGAAATTCCCCAAATATAGCTTGGTATGTTGCTAATTGATATGTACTTTCCTAGAATTATTGGGGCATGGCTATGTCTCGCTTTATGCAAGATAGTAGGTCGCCTCGACTATAAGGAGACGGTAGTGGTCTGGTCCAGTGACCATGTGGGTTCGTTATGCATGTTTTTTTTTCTTTTCCTTTTGTTTATATTTTGAAAATATTAAATAAATATATTACAAAAAATAGTTTTTTAAGTGTTCATCGTGCATTTAAAAAATATTGATGCAGTATAAATAATCTTTGCTCAATTTTTTGACAAAATGTTTGTACCGTTCAGAAAATGTATGTGACATTTAAAATTGTTCACGCATTTCATAAAATGTACATGATAATTTACAAAAATGTTATACAATATAAGGAATATTCATCTAATTCAAAAACAATGTTTCATATCATTATAAAAACGCACGCTACATTTTGAAAACTGTTCACGCATTCTAAAAATATGTTTGTGCTATTTTTGGAAAAATTTATATAATGTAGAAAAATGCTGCATAGTTTAAAAACAATGTTTCGTACCATAAAAAAAGTGTTTCGACATGTATTTCAAAAAAATTAGCACGTATTCGAAAAAATGTTCAAAGACATGTATTTGAAGAAATCTTAATCACATACATATTGGAGAAATGTTAAAGGTGTATAAAATATTTAATGTAAAATGTGTATGATTTTTTTTAGATATTTGTTGCTTTATCTTTACCTAATATTAAAGGGAGTATTGTTTCTCCACTATTTTTGGTTTGTGGTGGGACTCAGATATTTTTTCGTCCGTCATGGGATTAATATTTTTCGTCGGTCACAAATCCTCTCGGACGAGTTTGCTTTTCATTGGGTGAAAAATCAACAACAAAAAATGTGCCCAGTGGGACTCGAACCAGCGACGTGCTGCTGCTACACCCACATACCTAGCCACTATGCCAGACTAACTTCAGTGGAAGGCTCGCAGCGCAGCCGTTAAAGAAAAGAGCGAGAGTGACAAAGCATAACATAAAAAAGGCTAACAAAAAATTGTGCGTGAGTGGGACCAATCACATGACCTCCCATGAGCTAACAACGTCCCTAGCCACTGTATTTCTTCGAATTTTTTTTGTCTAAAAATTGCAGCGAAAAATTTAAAAAAAATTAAGTTTGCAAACATTTTTTTAAAAGAAGTGAACAAATTTTCAAATACTAAACAATTTTTGAATTTCTGGACAAATTTTAAAACAGGATTATTTTTTTGAAAAAATGAACTAATTTTGAAAACTGTAAACATTTTTTAAGATTCTGAACATTTGTTGAGAAAAGAAAAAGAAACCTTGAGTGTGTAAATTGGGCTAGCTCGTACTTCTCTCTATTACCTTCATCCATCGTTATTAAGCCAGGTGCAATGAGTACGTCCGTTATTTTTGGGTCGTTCGATAAAAATGCTTGATTTATTCTCTCCAGCAGATCGTTATAGAGCACCAGCCAATGCATGCCATGGGTTTTCTTTCCTCCAATTGGTGCATTATATGCGGGCCCAATTATCCCACGTGGCAGCCAAAATGTAACATTTACGTGGAAACTGCTTCTTCACGCGGTCACTGGCTACAGTTAGATGCATTTAATCTTCACGCGAGGTTATCTCTTGGCGGTAGAGTTTTGGCCCTCGAGCGTTTTAAATTCAGATGAGAGGGTTTGTTTACTTATCAAATTAAATACTAACTTCTCATTTTCTTACACTAAATTTCATCAGTTTGTATACGTTTGCAAGTTGTGTGGAAAATCAATAAACCGCTCCATGAATTGATAGAGAGTGAGGAGTGGGTACCGATTATCCCTAGAGAAACGAACACACAATTGTTTTGTTACAGATGAGCAGGAAGGGTTTAACTCACATTTCTCAGAAAGAAGAAATTAAGTCCCAATGTTCTGGATGCTTTGTACGCGGGATTGTCGGTGAACATGAGATAGACAGTATGTTATAAGACTATGGGATTATGATATAACTTAATATAAAATTGCAATCCGAAAATGTTTAACTTGGCCGTGTTGTATGTTCATCTACTGCACATTCATAACCTAGATTTAGGGTTAATACATATATATGATTAGAAGTCCAAATATAGTGGGGAGTGCCCTTAGGGCAATTGAGTGTGTCAGTTAAAACTACTTAATGAGTTGATATGTCGTGCTTGCACATCCAATGTTTTCTAAATTTAAGTACATATCAATTTTCTCTCCCGTTGCAACGCACGGGCATATGTGCTAGTAATATAAATTGGTGGCAACCCTTTTTCGTCAGAAAAAGTAGACATCAAAACCACTGGAAAAAATAGCCCGCTATAGCGCCACCAATAGCACGCTATAGCGTGTAGAGAATTGTCTCACTAAACTGATTAGTGTACAATGTCTCGCTAATAGCACGCTATAGCACACTAATAGCATATTTTCAGGGGCAGCGCTATTTTGTATAGCGTGCTATTTTTTCCTTGATCAAAACATATATTCTAGAAAATATTAATCATCTATTTGAAAGATGTTAAAGATACATAAAAATGTTCCTAATGTATAGTAAAACTTGTAGCGTGTATAAAACAATTAGACATGTGTTAAAAAAGAAATAAAATGAAAAAACAAAGAAAAACTGCATGACAGCTACAGTACTGGGCCTACCCGGTAGCACCGCACCAGAGGCGAGAACTATACTTACACCGGGTGATATTGCTCCCGAGGAATTATTGTGAGATGTATATGTACACTTGGTGGATTAACATTGGGCATGTCTTTGTCATTACGACCGTCCAGTTTAAAACCCAAGTCCATCACATGGGCCTCGAACCGATAGGATTGGGGGACATGATTCTGGGTTTTTTTTTCATGAAAGCCCCTTCTGAGTGTCCGGCGACTATATCTCGCATTAAGCGAGACGAAAGGATCTCGCGTCGAGTTCTATAGTAACAGGCAAGCCCCGTAGCGAGTATGTCTTTGTCATTACGACTGTCCGGTTTAAAACCCAAGTCCATTACATGGGCCTCGAACCGATAAGATTGAGGGACATGATTCTGTTTTTTTCTTTTCATGAAAGCCCTTTCTGAGTGTGCGGTGACTATATCTCGCATTAAGCGAGACGAAAGGATCTCGCGTCGAGTTCTATAGTAACGGGCAAGCCCCATACCGGGCACTTAAAGATTGTCGGTCGGCTATATCTCGTAATAAGCAAGACGGAAGGATCACTCACGTTGAGCACTACAGTAACGGGCCAGCCCAATAGTGGGCACTTAAAAGAAATAGGAAGAGAAAAGGGTGCGCAGGGGGGATTCAAACCTTCGTCTCCTGGTTGATTGCAAAGGCTGCTGGCCACTGGGCTTGACTCGTGTTCGTGATGAACTAGTAGGGCGGGGCTACTTAAGTCAAAACGAGCGGGGTCTCCACTATTTCTTCTCTGTTTTTTCTAGTTTTTTTTTGTTTTGCTTTTCCACCGGTTTTCATTGTTTTTTTTTATTATTTGTCTTTTATTTATTTTTATTTCTTTCTTGGTTTTCACTTGGGTTTTCCTTTTTCTTCGGTTTTGTTTCTTTCTTACACGTTTTCATCTGTTTTTTGTTTTCTTTTTTTGTCTTCTTTCTTTTTCATTAAGTTTTCTTATTTCTTCTACGGTTTTTGTTTTTATTTTGGTTTTTCTTTGTTTCTTTTGATTTCATTCTTTTTTTTTTGTATATGTCAAGAACATTTCCTAATACACATTTAACATTTTCCAAAATAAATTAAAACATTTTCTGAATACATGGTCAACAGTTTTTCTATACACATTTAAAAAAAATTGAATGCTTGTTAACATTTTTCAAAGACAAGTTTAACATTCTTGAATACATGGTCAACATTTTTTTATAAATATTTAGCATTTTTCAAAGATAAATTTAACAATTTTTTGAATGCATGGTCAAAAAATTTCTATACATATTTAACATTTCTCATATACAAGTTTAACATTTTTTGAATACATGGTTAAAAAAATTCTATACCATTTAGCATTTTTCAAAGACAAGTTTAAATTCTTTGAATACATGGTCAACATTTTTCTATACACATTTACATTTTTAAAGAAAAGCTTAACATTCTTTGAATACATGGTCAACATGTTTTCTATACGCATTTAACATTTTTCAAAGACAAGTTTAATTTTTTCAATACATGGTTAATATTTTTCTATACATATTTAATATTTATAAATACAGGGTTAACATTTGTTAATACATGGTCAACATTTTATATATACACATTTAACATTTTTAAAATACAAGTTTACATTTTTTGAACGCTTGTTCAACATTTTTTTAAATGCTTGGATTAACATTTTTTAAGTATATGGTAAACATTTTTCAGTACATGTTCAACATTTTCTATACATATTTCATGTTGTATTTTTTTTTGTATACATGACAAACATTTTTTCTATACATATTTAACATTTTTAAATGCTTGATTACATTCTTTAAATATTTATTGTAAATATTTTTGTAATATAGAATATATGGAAATATAAATAAAGTAAAAGGAAACAAAAAACGAAAATAAAAATCATTAAAAAATAGAATATGGCATGCCGCCTCTGGTCAGCGGCGCAATGGGCCACCTCAGCGAGACTTCCTCTCGTCTCGCTGTAGGCGAGACATATCAGGGGAGCTCCTATGTGCCGCATTCTGCGGCAAATACATGATCCATCGCACAGGGTGCGCCCGACTTGGCCGGCCCATTGCGGTGCGCCACGAATGCGATGGTGAAAAACCGCAAAAAGGTTGTTTGCGATAGCCGGGATTCGAACCCATGACTGCCTACTCTAGCGCGCTCGCGGCTAGCCAATACATCAGAAGAGATATGGTGACAGATATACATTGCAAGAGTTAAGCACTAATAGCAGTAGCAGACTTAACACTATTTGAAATAATCCCGAACAATATTCCAAAATTTGAGTTATTTTCTGAACATACGAGCAATTTTTTACAAACTCGAACAATTTTCTGAAACGGCGACCACATTTTGAAATTTCCGAACCTTTTTCATAAATTGGAACATTTTTCAAATGTGTGAACAAAATTTCAAAACAGGAACAATTTTTAAAATCATGAACATATTTTGAATTTCTAGAACAAATTTCGAAATGGAAAACAATTTTCAAAATACCAGACATATTTGAAACGCAAACAATTTTTCAATACGTGAACAAAAATTTGGAAACAAGAACATTTTTTGAAATTTGTGAACAATTTTTGAAATCCCGGTCATTATTTGGAAAGTTCTGAAAAATCTGAACAAAAACATTCTGAATAATTTTTTTAATTCCCGAACAACTTTTTGAAAATGCGAACATTTTTTGAATTTATGATTTGTTTTTTAAAACATGACCATTCTTAAAAAATCTGAAAGTTTTTAAAAGAACGAAGAATTTTTAAAGTTTCCAAACAATTTTAGAAACATGAATTTAAAAAAAAGAAAAAAAAACTTAAAAAAAAGAAAAAAACAAGAAAAAGAGAAAGAAGAAAAATAAAGAGAAAAAGGAAAAAATGGAAACCAGTTCATGGAACCTTCTAGAAGGTTCCCAAATCCAGAGCAAACGCCGGTTGGGAAACTCTAGAAGGTTCCCAAAACCGAAAACACTGCAACATGTTAATGGGCCGGCCTAGGTCACCGCTCGATCGTCAGCTCTCTCTGTGAATGCTCCACAGTTCGATGCAGAATGCGTCAAATAGGATATTCCATATATGATCCTAAAAAAAAAGGATATTCCATATATCAGCCCCCTTCTTATTGAGCCTCAGAGACAGCGAGAGTAGTACGGAGCAGGCAGTTATTACTGGCTTTGCTGCTTGTTGAGCTTTGGCATCTTTGTACAGATGAATCAAAACCTATTCTGGTGCAAACAAAAAAAAACAGACTGAATCGTCAACTCATCATCACAAATCATATTCGGCTAAAGTAGCCATAATTCGCTTCAAATAAAGGAAAGGAAAAGTTTGCATGAAAGAGGCAATTCAAAAGGGTCCCCAAGTAAAGAAGAAAGTCTGCACGCTCAGAAAAGCAAGGTTTTTTGGGGACTCGAAATCTGATCCTCGGCCATATGTGTGTACGTAGAGAATACCAGACGTAGATGCCGAACCGAATGCACGCAGGAAAATTCCTTTCAAGTAAAGTACCATGTGTTTTCTCAAAGAAAGATGGCACAAAAGTTGGTAGACAAAACAAAGGTGCCCTACGGCTTGTATTCTAGCTACACGACTAGAGCACTATCATTTGTAAACAAAACAGCCACGGTTGATCTGAAACATGAGTGCGTGGTAGTATACATTTTACCACACTGGAGTGATTTGATAGTATACCTTTTATAAGCACATTTTGTTTTGTTTCTTTTAAGTGTGACGGCAAGTAGTGTAAAATTACTGCATAGATGGACGCATCCTTACACGATATGCGCCTTCTAAATACTCATAGCAGCTGGCCACATTTGAAAAGGAATCCGAGAAAATATGGAAAATAGTCACTAGTAGTGAGAAATCCCTCGAACTAAGGAAATTTGTCCCTAAGCCTAACAGCGTCGGCTACGAGAGGAATATGTGCCTGACACGTCGCCGACCAACTACGTAAGAAGTCAAAGGGCCCTGCGTAAGATCACGAGGAATTAATTGAGATCAATTGAACCAATGAGAGCAACACAAACCCAGGATTTCCAAGAACATTAGGGGCATGTTCGGTTGACAAGTAATTGAAGGGGATTGGCAGGGATGAGGAGGGTTAAATCCTCTACAAGCCAAAAATCCCCTCCAATCCTCTTCAATCCCCTTGGGAGGGAGTGTAATCAAACAAGGCCTAGATGGGAAGTCGCTCAACTCTTGGCTAATTGTAAATCCTTGATAGTTATCTGCCTCGAGATCAATACAAAGCAATAGAGCGCACAAAATTATGGTCGTTTTTCTTTTGCGGGAAAGAATAATGGTTATTATCCTTAGTGAGACCCGAACCTAGATATGCTAACTCTGTGTTGTCCTAACGTTTGTTTTGGTGGTTTCCAAGTATTCCCCTTTCTTTATTTTTCGAGCTACTTGCCAAGGCAAGGACACACAAACTCTGCCTTTCCATACAAGAAGAGAGTTGCCCAATTAATTGAACGAAAACCAGGCGAAGGCAAAAATGCAGAAAGTAAAAACACAAAAAAGAAAACTAGACTAGGGGGTAGGGTTTAGATGCGCGCACACACAGCCATCCCACGCTAACATTAAGGAACATCGTTTGATTGTAAGATTGTCGATTCACCGATCGTTGACTCGTAAAACGAAGTCATGTAAATCTTGTTAGAAATCCGTCCCCAAAAAATCATGTTTGGCTAAAATAAACGCTTGGAATGAACGGTTAGCTGTCTCAGAAACAATCAACAACATACTATTTCAATGGATCTAAAAAAGCTAAAAAAAACATAGTGACTTGAAAATAAGATAACATAGACAAATGATCATGAGATATAACGCAACTTTTTTTCAGCGTGGAGATAACATTGCTAAAGCTCATTTTACATATTTTTTTTGCGGGGTAAAAGCTCATTTTACATCGACATGGCTTGTCATCAAGCAAGCTCCTGCGAATTTCGGCCCATGTTGCGAAAGAGAGAAAAGGTAGGCTGCACGCACTCGCATGCGCGGGAAAGGCCCGCCCGCAATGATGGGTTTTCATTTTGGCATATATTCCCTCCCTCCCCTCCCCCCGAGTCCCCGACGCACAAAAGGCGCCCGGCTCCGTCCGAACGCTCTCCCTCCGTCAGCTCACCTCAGCTCAAGCTACAAAATCAGCTAGGGCCTTTAATCCCAGCCTTTGGCAAGCCTAAACTAATCTGCCGTGGCTGCTTTGGCTAAAGAGAGGGAGGGAATACGATGATGAACGCCTAATAACAAACCTGACCTTTTGTCTTTCGTTCCGACGGGAGAATCCAATGATGCTCCCTCCGTGTGAGATCACCGTTTTTTCGAAACGGACGGACGCTTCGTGTGAGGTTGATTCCCATGTGACATCCACACGTACAAAGTGCATTGCAGCTAGTGATCATCTCCACAGGTATACATGCACACTGCATCCAGTACCTCATTCAGTGTACTTAAATTTGGTACTCTACAAGACTACAAATCATGCGTGAATCATACTAGCAAGCACTTAGTATTAGTAACGATATAGCCTCATCCAGTCGTCCTGTTCAGCTAGACACCAGGGTAGCCAGTACCAGACCATCTAATCAGTGGCACTGGGTCGCTGGCCGGGAACAGGGAATGGTGCGGTGTCAGCGGTGGAAGAGAACGTTCTATGCGGTAGATCTCGTCCCGGCTGGCCGGGGACTCCACCGTGCGCCCCACCTTTTTTCTGAGAAGCACGGCTGGCTGGCTGGCTGGGCCGGCCGGCAGCGCCACCACGCCGTCCTTCCCGGTTCCCGAGACGCCCGCCACCACCCTTCTGCCTAAAGATGACAAAGGAACAAAAGAACGTGTGGAAAAGAGGAGCTGCACCTTACCCCGGCCTCTTCCCGACGCTTTCTAAAGCTCTTTTGCATGCTCCTTTCTCCTTCCACCCTGCAGGCGACCCACGGCCAAAATATTCTTCCATTATTGTTTAACCAGAGAAGGTCGTCGCGTGTACATTATGCGAATCGAGCCTTCGAGCTATCATTTTGGGGTTTGGTCTGTCGAATTCTTGGCTGGCTAGTTTGGTGATTCTTTAGTACGGTACGGCTCTGATTTTCCCGCAGATCGTAGGACAAGGAATCGTTGCCAAAGGCCTGAATTAACAAGATGTGTCAAAGTAAATGAACAACCATAAAGTTTATCAAAAGAGTCTACGCCTTAGTAGACTGAGAATTGATTAAGTACAATGGATTTTGCAAATTTGGACCATACATCTACAAATAACTAATTCGCCATGTTATAATAATTTGTTTATCTGGTGAACAAAATATATATTCCCTCTTTCCACAATTATTGTCGTGGTTTTAGTTCAAATTATGGAACAGAGGGAATAGTGTTAATGGTGCCACCATAATTATCTGTTTTTTTAATTGCCATGATAGTATGAAAACAAAAATTTCCATGCCTTTAACATAAAATTGTCGTGCTCTTAAAAATGGCTATGATGTATATTTCTCTCATAACATAAAGTCAGACACAAAAAATTACCATGATCAAAATAATAAATTTGTTATGCCGTTTAAAATTAAGCTACCATGATCTACATAATAAAATTTGCTTGATCTTATAATAAAATTGTCATTCTATATTTTCTTTCTCATAAAAATACACATAGAAAATAGCCATGATCGAAATAATAAAATTAATAAAAACAAAATTACCATGATCTAGATATAAAAATTTCCATGCTTCTAAAAATAAAATTTCCATGCTCTATAAACAAGAAGGTGCCAAAGAACATTATACAAAGTGTTAATGTGTGACAGGACCAGGAACTTAATAAATGAAAAGCGCACAAAAAACAGACATAAAAAAGGTAAACTCTCTCGTGAACATGCCAATTGCAATGCTCGGCTTCCTACGCGATAGTTGGAAATTTATAAATAATTGGCATGATAAAAATAATAAATTTGTCATTACGTTGAAAATAAAATTACCATGATCTAGATAATAAAATTGACATGCCTAAAACTAGTGAGTTCTTAAATTTGGAAACATACTGAAAAATGGCACTAGTGACGCCTAAAAAAAGACCAATAAAGATTTTGAAACAAAATTTTCAAGTATGATGGAATAAAAATATCCTAAATTTTCCATATGAAATGGATTTGGCATGGTTTGTAAGAATTATTTTCATGGTATATAAAATTAATTTTCTAGGGTATGTGCAATTAATTGCCATGGCAAAAACAATATGCAATGTTACATGCAAAAGTAATTTGCGAGGGGTATGTATGTATGTACAAAATGCTTGCCAGCTTGTATACAATTTTTTTTGTCATGGTTACAAATTAACTATAGAAAAAGGTACCTTAAAAGAATTAAAAAACAAGAATTTACCATGTAATGAATTAATTGACATGGCGAATAAGTTTAATTTGTCAGGGTGTATACAAAAAGTGGGGGATTTTCCCTCATAAAAAACAATAAAAGGATTTGCCATGATATGTACAGTAAAAATTGCCATAATACATGCAAAAAATTTATCATGGTACCTGTGAAAAAATAGTTGGCAGGGTATGCAGCTAATTTGCCGTGGTATGTATAAAATAATTGCCAGCATGTGTACAAATAATTTGACATGACCCCAAACTATATAAAAGTGCCTTAAACAGAAAATGGATTTTGCCATGGTGTGTATGAACTATTTGTTAGGGGATAAGAAAGTTAATTTGCCGTGATGTGTGAAATTAATTTTCCATGGCAAAAACATGCAATTTGCTATATACCAAAAAATGATTGCCATTTAGATAAGGGGGAGATTTGCCCCGTAAAAGATTTCACATGGCAAAAATGAGGCATTCAAATTTATATAAAGAAAAAGAAATGGAAAAACTTGTGTATTCCTCTGGGACAAAATGCATTGTTTGTGACCCTGCTTACCGTACAGTTTGCCAAGCTTGTGAACCTAGATTTGCCAACCAGGGGAAACTTAGGAGAACGAAGGTACAAGTGGTATGGCAATTTTTACAGAAATTTGATCTATGGGTCATGGCAAATGCATAACTTGCTTTGGAAAAAAGTGTTCTCTGGTTCATGGTAAAATTAGGAAAACAAAGTACAAAGGGACATGACAATTTAAAAATTAAAATGATGTATGTTGTCATGCTAAAAGCAAAATTTGTTCTATGGATGATGTCAAAAAATTAGGAGAAAAGGTAAAAAGTGACATGGCAATGAAGGAACTGCTTTGGATTTTTTTCTGGTTGATAGCAAATTATTGAAAAGGTAGTTAAGTGAATCATGGCAAATTTTTGAATTTTTTGTGATAGTTGCATGGCAGGTTTTAAAAAATTGCTAGCTAGGGCATGAAAATTTTGGAATATGTGCACTATCCCCTCCTATGATCGAGCGCTCAAACGAGCTACTACTATCCATGCATGCAGAGCCACGACCAACAACCAAAAATACCACAAAAGAAAAGAAAAAATTGTCTAATAAAGAAGAAAAGAGCAAAAAAAAAAAACTGAAAACAGAGAAACAGAAAAGAACAAAAG
Source organism: Thinopyrum elongatum (assembly GCA_011799875.1). Classification (NCBI taxonomy): domain Eukaryota; kingdom Viridiplantae; phylum Streptophyta; class Magnoliopsida; order Poales; family Poaceae; genus Thinopyrum; species Thinopyrum elongatum. The sequence continues at coordinate 343,126,818 of CM022301.1, forward strand.
GGATGGAGAGGAGGGCTTGGTCGCACAGGTAATGGCATCAACCCGTTAAGGAACTGACTGACCCAAATATATGGCCAGTCGAAGAAAAAAACAGCCTAAAACAACTCAGAGAGCAGAGCAGAAAAAAGGAGCACGAATCTTATGCAAAAGTCAACGGCCAAAAAAGCAATTGGGCAAAAATCAATTTTTAGGTGATTTACATATAGCTAAAGTGATGCAAGAAATACCCAAGTAAAAAATGTAAAATATATAAATATAATGAAAAGCAAAGGCAAAAACACATACAAACAAAAAAACATGCAATGTGTAACGGGCTTCAAGCCCAATAGAAAAATCGACTTACCACAAACAAGGGCAAGTCAAAAATTTAGCCTAAGAAAAAGTCAATTTACCCCAAACAATGGCAAGTCAAAATCCAACCTACGAAATAATTGACTTACCCCAAACAGGAGCAAATCAAAATTAGCCTAAGAAGCCATGAAACAACACAGAAAAAAAAAAGGCACAAATCTTGAAAAAAAAACTCGACGGTCAGAAAATAGGCTTATCCATATTTAATAATCAGGTGACCTACATATAGCTAAAGTTTAATTAGACTGCCTTAAAAAGACCTTTATAAAGCACATTTCAACACAATTTCAGTGACAAGTGTTATGATTCAAATAGTTTTCTTACCCCATCCTATCTACTCCCTCCGTTCCTAAATATTTGTCTTTCTAGAGATTTCAAATGGACTACCACATACGGACGTATATAGACATATTTTAGAGTGTAGATTCACTCATTTTGCTCCGTATATAGTGACTTGTTGAAATCTCTAGAAAGACAAATATTTAGGAACGGAGGGAATACCTTTTAGTGACAAGTGTTATGATTCAAATTGTCATTCAGGCTAAATAAGAAAACAGTTTTTGTAACAGTGCACACCTTCTTTTGATCCTTTCCATCCTCCTCCTCTGACCCTCCCCCCTCTCTTTATAACTGACGCTCCCTTCACCTGGCTTCACACAACTGCAAGATAATCCAAAACCCCAGTGACACTACGCTGTTATCCCAAAACCCAAGGTGGCAGCATCAAGCAACTGAGCAGAGCAGCAGCGGCAAAGCTGGGCTTGAAAGCTCCATTCCCACAGTAATGGAGTTCTTGTCGCAGATGTGGTCGCTCCTGGGCCTCCTCACCATCCTGCAGAACGTCCTCCCCACGCAGCTCCTCTCCCTCCTCCACTCGCTCTGGCAGTCGCTCCAGGACTCGCTCACGCCCTACTCCTACTTCGACGTGCCGGAGTTCCTCGGCTCCGCCGCCGTCGAGCCCAACGCGCTCTACCGCCACGTCCAGCTCTACCTTCACCGCTCCCTGCTCCTCTCCTCCCCTTCGCCTCCCCGCCTCACGCTCTCGCTGCCGCGCTCCGTCGCTGGCAATGCCGGCGCGGCCGCGGCGCCGCCGTCCGTGTCTCTGTCCCCGAACCACTCGGTGCCCGACGCCTTCAACGGCCACCGCGCCGTGTGGACGCACCACGCCGACACGCTACAGGACTCGCTCGAGGAGCGCCGGTCCTTCTCGCTGCGCCTCCCCAAGAAGCACGCCGCAGCGGTGCTCCCGGCGTACCTGGCGCACCTCGCGGCCGCGGCGGACAGCCTGGAGCGCTCGTCGCGGGCGAGGAGGCTGCACACCAACGCCGCGTCTCCGCGCGGCTCGGCGTCGTGGTCGTCGGTGCCGTTCTGCCACCCGTCCACGTTCGACACGCTCGCGCTGGACCCGGACCTCAAGGCGCGCCTCCTGGCCGACCTCACGGCGTTCGCCGACGGGAGGGAGTTCTACCGCCGGACTGGGAGGCCGTGGAAGCGGGGGTACCTCCTCCACGGCCCGCCTGGCTCGGGAAAGTCTTCGCTGATCGCCGCCATGGCGAACCACCTCCGGTACGACGTGTTCGACCTCGAGCTCACCCGCGTCACCACCAACGCCGACCTCCGCGCGCTCCTCATCCAGACGACCAACCGCTCGCTCATTGTCATCGAGGACATCGACTGCTCCCTCCACCTCACCGGCGACCGCGGCCTGGCCTCCACGAGGCGGCACAAGAGACGCCGCGCGGCCGCCTCCGATGACTCGTCCGACTCGGACGACGACGGCATGGGCGCCGACAACCACCGGGGGAAGGTGACCCTCTCCGGGCTGCTCAACTTCACCGACGGCCTGTGGTCGTGCTGCGGCGAGGAGCGCATCATCGTGTTCACGACGAACCACGTGGACGGCATCGACCCGGCGCTGCTGCGGCCGGGGAGGATGGACGTGCACGTGCGCCTGGGCCCGTGCGGCGCGCACGCCATGCGCGAGCTGGTGGAGCGGTACGTCGGCGCCGGCGTCGGCGACCAGGACATGCTGGACGCGGCGGAGGGCTGCATACGGGACGGCGCGGAGATGACGCCGGCCGAGGTGGGCGAGGTGCTGCTGAGGAACAGAGACGAGCCGGAGACGGCGGTGACGGAGCTGGCGGCCGAGCTGAAGGCCAGGGTGAACGCGGCCGACGATCTCCAGTGGGAGGACTCGGCGGCGGAGCTCTCCGACGAGTCGCCGACGAAGAAAGGCAGGAAGGGGTTCGGCGGGTGGGAGGGCAAGGTCAGGATCTTGGGGAGGCTTCGGAGCCTCACCAAGTCGGACTCCGGCCGGAGAGGCGTGTAGCTTCGATTACGTCTGACGTGCGCTTTAGGTTAGGCAACAATCGAGCGACATCTTCACAAGTTTAATGTATTGGTTTGATGGTTTCTTGTAAGCTATAGTAGCCATGGTCGACGGCTTCATGGCCGAGCAATATTCGAACCTCGCTCTGCGCGCGCACGTACCGACGTACGACACCGGACAGGACGCGGCTTATACTTGCCCGGCACGAGCCTCCCCTCCCCTCCCATCCCACGTATACTTGGACCTCGCTCATACCTTCGTTCTCACGTAGTCTCGCTTACGGGAGCTGGCGCCGGGTGCGCCATGACCGGCGACGAGCACGCCGGCAAGGCGTGTCCAGCCCGTGGGATTCGTTCCTTTCGAACCTGCAGAATTCTATGGATCTTCATCGAAATATCACTGGGAATACTGGTGATCTTCAAGAACCTGTGGGTTCGGTTACGGTTGGCAGAAGCACAGTTCACGCTGACGCTTCCCTCCGCCGCCGCGGGCACGGCGACCATGACGGCCACGCGAATAGCCGACATATTCGCCATGATCGACGACCACACCGCCGCGGGGACAATGAGCGGCAAGCAGGTCGAGGCAATATGCGCCATGATCAACGATGCCTGCCACGACGACGCAAAGGACATACATCGCGAGAAAGGGAGAAGGCGGCGCGACGCCGGCATCGGCAGCACCCGCTGCTACAAGCAGATGCGCAGGCTCGGCAAGGGCTCCAGCGGCCGCGTCGTCATGGCGCAGCACCGCGACACCGGCCAGACGGTCGCCCTCAAGACCATCCACGCGCGCGGCGGCGCGAGGCGCCCCAACGTCGGCGAGCTGCTCAAGGAGGCCTGCGTCCTAGCGGCGTGCCGCGGGCACCCCAACCTCGTCGGCCTCCATGCCATCGTGCGCGACCCAGGCACCAAGCAGTACTGCCTCGTCATGGACTACGTCGGGCCCAACCTGTTCCATGCTCTGGACAGGCACGTGGAAGAGCACGGCCGCGCGTTCCCGGAGGCCGACGTGCGCCGGGTCATGCGGCAGCTGCTCACGGGCGCCGCGGCGATGCACGAGCGCGGCATCATTCACAGGGACATGAAGACCACGAACATCCTCGTCGGAGAAGACGGCGGCGTCGTGAAATTCTGCGACTACGGGCTGGCGATGCCCACGGCCAAGGCAGAGCCGCCGTACGGGCTGGCCGGGACGGTCCCCTACATGGCGCCAGAGATGCTGCTGGAGAAGCCGGAGTACGACGAGGGCGTCGACATGTGGTCGCTCGGGTGCGTCATGGCAGAGATGCTCTCCGGCGAGGAGTTGTTCAGCGGGGAAAAGACGACGGGCCAGGTCGGGAAGATACTCGATGTACTCGGTGCGCCGGGCAAGAAAACGTGGCAGCACTTGGAGTCCGCGCTCCGAGCTGACGACGTGCGGCAATGGCGGGCACGGCAGCGAGAAGTGCGGCGCCATGACCGGCTGCGGGAGCTGTTCCCCGAGGAGCTGCTGTCGTGGCATGGATTCCATGTCTTGAAGGGCCTCCTTACCTGCAACCCCAGCAAGAGGCTGACAGCAGCCGCCGCGCTCCGGTGTCCCTGGTTCAAGGTCGACGGCCCTGGAACTGATGATGCTTCCGGTCACGGGATCGGCGGTACGGCATTAGCCAGGCACACTGCATAAAAAGGAGCAGCAATAGTTACACGAATTCGTCACACAGAAAAAACAACAAGACTGACGAAAAACCAGCGAAGGAAGGAACGAATAACAATGTATAGCTTGATTATTAACACGATAAGAAATGTACAAATATCATAATGATACTGGAGTGGATTGTACAATCTAGGCGATTACTTGAATTAAAGTGTCAAAACGACCACAATAATCCTCTCCCTACGACTGGCAGCAGCCTGGTTCCACCTCTTTGCAATGACAAAAACAGTCTAGCCGACGAGTTCACATCGAAGAACCAATTTGAGAAGTTTTTTCGCCCTCCATGAGTCGGAGAACAGGTTTAGGGAATGATAGTAGGTGTGGCTCTATTGTTATGACATAGGAAATCTAACTGCTTTTAGTTGGCTTATATGATACTCCCTCCGTCTCAAAATAAGTGACTCAAGTTTGTACGGGAGTACACCATTGTACGGTTGTCCACTACCATACTGAATCATAGGTAGCAATAGCATCGCTGCAGATAAGCTCAAATTAGAGGTGGGTAGAATATCATGCTTTAGCACTCTAGATATAGATTTGGAAGCTGACAATACGCACAGGAATTCTTAGTTGCTACTAGCAAGTGATATTCTTGATTCCCATCCATCTCTCCATCTTGCTGTTAAACGACAGTTCCATGCAATTCAGTTGCGTTAGTATGAACTCACTGGAGAATATGTGAATTTTGAGCAGAGTCAGATGAAGCAGTACAAAGTAGTTTTTCAGTGATTGCATTTGTGCTAGTGTAAACGAAGTAGAAACTGGAAATAAATAAATAAAGGAGTCCCTGAACCCTTATAGCATCACTATGAGAGTGAAAAACTGTGGTAAATTCCCAGTGCCATGCCATGATAATTTGTACAGTTTAGATCTCTACTTTTTTTTTTAACTTTTTTCACTCACAAAAAAAAAATAGATCTCTACTTTTTGGAGCACAGGGCTCATCAAAATAAGAAGTTAAGAACACCATGCCATTTCCCAGTGCCATGTCATGCATAATTAATTTCTCAAACCATTTTAACTTCAACCTGTTTTTAGCTATGGATTTGACATCTTTCAATTCCGTTACGTGCTTTATCAGTTTGATGAATATTCCTTCAGTAAACATACAACGGTGTTATGTTGTTAACGACCCATATAGATACAAAATCAAGAATAAGGAGATGCCTACAAGTCAAAACGCAAAAGTAGATAACAGAGTCACTTGCATACGAAAACTTTGTTCAAAGAGATAATCTAATTCTTCTAACTTCTAATGAGTGGGTATAGCGCAGACAGAGTAAATTTTTCCTTGACAGTGCAAAGGACAGAGGAAGTGCGCAAAGCTGCAGAACAATTGCTTGCAGAACCAGGTGTGGTATTCAGATAGCAAAAGCAGCATTGTCACATATGGATTTGCTTACCATCAGAGGGCAGTGGTGGCAGCATGGTCTGAAGTCTCCATCAGTTCTAATCCAGGTATCCGCAGCCTGAAATCACTCAGAAATAAATCTCAAAAAAGAACATCAAGAAACAGAAGCAAACCAAATCTGGCAATCCGATGTTATACCCATTCTTAACCACATTTGAACTGAAATTAACTAGTCTGCATTTAAAAATTAATGAGAACACACCACAGCACAAACCAAAACATTTATGCCTGATAATTAGGCAGAAAGCTAACATAGCTGGTGCAAAAAATAGCATAAGAACCACCGTTCAGTTGCCTGCCATGCTTTACAGAACATGATTAGGGTATCCTTCCATACAGGGTTCCAATTATTTACCCTGTCAGGGTAACTCAAGATTGAACAAAGACCGGTGGTTATAAGCACAGCGCACCAAAAGCACAATCAACGCTTCTTCGGTGCAGCAGGTTTGGGAGGAGGCGCAGCAGAACCTGCAGTCTTTGGCGGTGACGACATCATCACCCTGTGCTTGTACATCTTCCACCAGTTCGCTGACGCCTCGTCGACAGTCCGGTAGGTCCAGAAGTGCGGCCTGGCCTTCTCCCGCACCATGAGCATCTCCTCTACCTCCGCCTTCGACTTCGTCTTGAGCATGAGACAGTCGACGAGATCGCGCCACTTGCTGGAGCAGTTGTCAAAAACCCCGTAGCGGTAATAGTTCTGCATCTGGTGGAATGGCGAGTAGCAGGACCATAGTGCATTGAAGTACTTTATGCAGTCCAGCCGTGATGGCGGACGGTTGGGCTTCTCTTCGGGCTCCATGCTTCTAACTGCCAACCAAGAAATGGATTTACATGTGACATGTGAGACATAGTCGCATTCCTAGAACCACAAGAAAAAACAGAAACACTGAAGGAATATAGATTGGAGAAAGGATAACTCTTCTAACCTTCCTCGCTGCTGCTGCCACGGAGGCTTGGGGTAGAAGAAGACGAGCTACTGGACAAGCCCTATTTCGACAGAGATATCAGATTTAGAAGGAGGAGATGTGCCTAAGCACAAGTGAGCATACATACAAATAATATTACAGGCTATCCAAACATAGTGTTACAAAATTAATTTCTGAATAAGTTTAAAATATTACAAGGTTCACTAATTAGTACTCCCTCTGTAGTAGTGATCTAAACGCTCTTATATTTCTTTACGGAGGGAGTAGGTAGGTATTTTTATAAGGATGACTAACTAGCAAGCTTATCCTTAAGCCATTCTCCATTGGGCTTTCTTGTACTGTTCTTGAATCTTGATGGGTTACTAAAATGGACCACAGCATGATACTACACATATTTCTGGAAGGATAATGCATGCGACTGAATGCTCGGATTATTATACTGAGGGCACTTCCAGTGCATCTTATCTTAAGCTGTATCCAACAGCATAAAATAGGTGTTTAGATACAGCTTTCCCAGCAGTATGTATGTTAGTGTCGTATCTAAAGTTGCTGTCATTTAAATGTTTCGTGATCAAAACTATTGTTTAAATATTTTAACCTGTTTGCGTCAAGGCTAGATAGGAGGAAGATGCAGACTTTGCGCTTCCATCCTGGCATGTATATGCTACGGCTGTTGTACAAATTTTCTGCAATTATTCACTTAAGCCCCAGTGCAAGTTTGTCCAGTAGATAGACTAAAGCTCTAGTACAAATTTGTGAAAATAACTGAAGAGGGAAAGCAAGCTTCATAGTTCAACAAAATTAACCTGGGAGTATAAGTAGAGCCCAACATCAGTACAACTTTAGAGATTAAACAAGATTCAGAGTTCAATATTTTCAAGTTTCAGACTTTTAGATTCATGAGCAAGACCATACATACCGGTGAAATAAATTGGCATGCACTTTATACTTAGTTCAAATGATAAAAAATGTGGTCCACATTAGGCAAAACAAGAAACAACATTAAAAGACTGTTTCTCTCTTCATATCTACTTTCCTTGTGATGTTCTGAAACTATACAAATGGTAAACAAATAGAATCATGTCTGGGCATCCACGTGAAATAAATGGCCGCCTTACTTAATTAGATTTCTCGGTAAAAAAGGATTGGGGGAAACCTAAAATAGAAGACTACACACAGTGCAAAATTTTCAACAGTGGACAAGATTGGAACTAAAAAAAGATTCATTGGAAAACTAAGAACAGAGAATGACAGATACAGAGCACTGATTCGTAATATAACAGAACCCATGGAGCTAACCATACAAAAATCAAGCACTCGATATGGCTGATTCTGCACTGATTCGGTCCTCCCCACACCAGTGCAGAGGTACTCCGGGAATCTAGTAGCTACCTGGGGTGAGGGGTGACGAGGAGAGGACGGCCGCAGGAGTGCTGTAAGCGAGGAGGGGAGGTCACAGCGGCTGGAGTGTTGTGGACGGTGAGGAGGGTGCGTGGCAGCCAGATGTGAGGGCGTGGATGGGTCGCACGGGGTCAGGAATCACTTGTCTACGATATGGTCCAGTGTTTTACTTTGGTGGCACTCTAGAAACTAAATAAACTGATGAGACCATGATACTAATTAGTAATTTGAATCTAAGCAACTCTCCCCTAGACCACCGCACATAAATCACCATTCCCATCTGTACGGATCTGAAGTTCTGAACAAGATCACAACACACTTTTGCCTGCTAGTATGTTTACAGTCAGGAACGAACAGTAGGATCTATCATCTTAGCCTCAGACGCTGTACCTCGTGGAGAATGGCGTAGGTGGGCTTGTGGGGCTGTACTTGTCGGAGGAGAAGGTGGTAAAGGGGTAACGGGAAGACGGGAGACTGGGTGGCTGCTCCAACAAAGGGCCTAACGGAGGCTGCCGTGTTCCCTTGCAACCTTTAGGTCTCATTTGGCAAGAAGGGTCTTCAAGCCCCTAAGGGATTGGGGATTGGAAGGGATTTTGTGATCCCCTCCCTTCCACCCCATCCCCTCAATTCCCCTCTCATCCCCAAACCCCTCACATCCTCAATCCCCTTTCTACAAAAAGAACTTGTTTGGTAGGCAGGGTTTGTTATTCCGAGATAAGATGGAGCAAAATAGCAGTACTACAGACAAAAATCCAATCTTTACAACTTAAATAGCTCTAGTGGTGAGCTTTAGAAAGACTAGATACTAAATAAGGCTACCGCACAGATACAAGGCAAACAAACACAATGGGCAGCAGTTAGCAGTATGTTGGTAGTGTAACTCTGTCTCATCTCTCATGTATTTGCAGAAGCTATTATTTAGATCGAATCTCCTAATAAGCAGTGCTCAATAACCATGGAAAACCCATCTCAGATGCTGAATAAACCATGGTAAACGAAAATGGTATTGTTATGTAATCCTCAAGCTAAGCTAATCAAACTGAATAATTAGCAGAACTAAAGTCGAAGGGAAGCTAAGCTGATGTGATTGCATGTCCACTTTTCAGTTCACAAATTACCAGTGCGAAGCAATGTACAAATACGGAGTCCATTAGTTGACAGAATAGAACTACTAGGCTAGAAAGCTGAAGAAGTTTGGGGGAATTCTGACTGATAAAGATAAGATGCCATGTAGTATGAGCTAACACTGTCCAAATACTTACTCGTCTCTGCTTAACCAAGAACTAGGTTCCATCAAGTACTACTAATAAAACTAATCTCTAGATAAGCAGATCCTTCACAAAGAAAGAAAGAAAGAAAGAAAGAGGGGGGCAATGGTGGAACCAAACAGATCAGCAGATGCCAAGAACGCTAGCTACCGAAGATATAGGAGGAGAAGCTAGCGGAGGGCGGCAGAAGCAGAGCGGCAATGGCAGCGCCGCCGCGCATCACCACCAGCGCGCCGTCACAGTAAACAAATCAAGAGGGCGAGGACGACGGCCGTGGCGGAGCTCAGCGGTTGCGGTTGGTACGCTAGCCGACTAGACTAGGTGGGGATGGGAGGGGGTGACGCGGAATTACCAGCCAGATTGCCGGAGGAGGGACGCCGGCGTCGATGAGCCGGCGGCGGCGCGTCGAGGAGACTGCGTGCGGCCCAATCTCGTGCTTATTTCCCGTTCGTCTCGTTCCTTTTTCTCTCGGATCGTGGGGGACTGGGCCGTTGGGTCCTCTGGGGACAATGCCCTACGTGCGCCACTTCTTGCAACCTAAAAGTATTTTTTCTCATCGTAGTTTTTTTCAAAACATTTTTATCTTTTAAATCTTGCGTTCAAATCTCAAACCATTTTCATCGTTGAATATTTTGTGACGAGATTTTTGAAATTAGATCCTACTAGTGGCTAACGCGCGCTTCGCCGCGCCGTTCTTCACTCGTAAAATTAACTTTTTTATATCTATAGATTATTGTGATCAGTTGTTTTGTTTTGATTTTATCTGTGTTGGCTTTGTCTTTCAATTTTTTATTGTTTATGTTTTTTTGTTCATATATCGTGTTGGGTTGTTGTTGGGGTATTTTTTGAGCTTCTTGAAAGTTCTTATTTCACGCTAAACCTATGAAATTGCTACTATGACGCTCACATGGGTCAGCAGACGAAGCTCTTGCTTGCTCAGCTTGGCTCCCTGCTTCTTTCGCTCGTTTAGTTTTTTTGCTCACCCCACTGCTAGCTCAGAAAAAATCACCTATCTTTTTATTTGAAAAGGTTAGTTAAATTAAATGATATTTAACAAACTTTAAAATTTTATTACTTTTAAAAACCATGAATTTTATAAACATTCATGGTTCCAAAAATATCTCAGAAAAAATATTCGTTAAATTAAAATGTGAAAAAGGTTAAAAATAAAAAGAGAAGAAGAAATATAACTAAACAACACAGGCTTACGCCTGGTGCCCTAGTGACCCCACAACCCTCGAAGCACTGGAGCACTTCAGTTCGAGAGAGCTTAGTATCTCTAAATATGTTAATAGCTTTTGATAAACTTTTGTCCACAAAAAGAAAAAGAAAAACGAAACTTAAAAAAACGAAAACCAAAAAGAAAAACTCGAAAGCACAGTCATGCCTTTTCACTTTCTGTGGGAAGCACAACTGTGCTTTTCTCCTTTCGCAAAGCATGATTGTGCTTCTCGCAAAAATACAGATCGTGTTTTTTCATGATTTTTTAAGTACATTTGTTCTTCTCGTGAAGCACGGATTGTACTTTTCTTTTTTGGGAAAGCACAGTTGTGTTTCTCATGGAAGCACGAGTTGTGTTTTTTCTGTTTTCGTGAGGCTCTGTTGAGCTTCCCGCAGAATGTGATTTCTCATTTCCGAAAAATATAATTGTGTTTCTCACAGAAAACACTGCTTCCAAAGAAACAAAAACAAAATCCCACCCAAACCTAACGAAAACAAAAATAAATAAAAAGACAAAAAACCAAATAAAAGTCGAAAATGCGTGCACAAAAAAAAACCAAATGAGTGACGCGTGGCGGCGACTGAGCGCACTACGTGCACTCTCAGACCAAGAAAATGACCTCTACAGGAGCCCTCCAAGGGAGACCCCTTAATTAGTTATTCTTTTCTTGGATTTTCTTATAGGACCCTCACCGTGTCGTATAGTCAACTCTTCACATAGAGCCTAGCGAATTGGGCCTGCCCATTTTAACAGCGAGCGAAGCGAGCGCTGAATCCAGTTTTTGTTTATCTGTTTCATTTTTATTAGCAAACATGAGCGTGCTTTGCAACGGGAGAATACGCGTCTTTTTTAGAACACAACACAGACGTAGGCGCTTATATATACGCGCATACACTTATTCCTCTGAACACATACACACAGACCCTATCCCTACTAGTAGAACGCCCGTGCGTTGCCACGGGCTTTTGTTTCTTGATTGCATATATATAAATATAATGCATATAGCTCCGGAAGGTGAAAGACCGCCGTAGCACCCCGTCCAAATAATGAATATGTAACTCGTTACTCAAATTTCACATGTAATTCGACAATGTATACAAAGAGAGCAATGATAAGTATCTATTACAACTAAGATCTACTTAATGCACTTGAAATACTCTTGTACAATGTCAGGAATGTTGTCTTTTGCTTCATTCGTATGGTACTTCATTCTTAACTCATAGCAATCTTGCACGAATTTGGCTGAAGACATGCGCATGGACCTTGTGTTGTACTCCATCCGTCCATAATATAACAACGTTTTTAAGCTTAAAAAACATTCTTATATTATGGGACGGAGGGAGTAACTCTTTTATAGTTGGTGCTACTTTGATCTGTACACAAGTAAACCTGGTTTGCTTCATTACATAAAAAGTTGCACTTCGAACAAAATTCAGCACACCAAGTTTTGTAGCTTTTGCTATCTGTGAAAACTGAACTATGTCCAGCAATTGATCCACGCATACATGCGAGATAACTGAACAATGAAGCAGTGCCCATGATACACGTCAAATTAGCTATTCATGTCATGTCAAGCATCACAACCGCATTTCCTTTTTCAATCCCAGTCCTTGATGTCTGCCCCAACTCACCTTGACAACGAATGACAAGCATAATTAGTTCAATGAGCACACAACAGATAAAAGATAAAATACAACTCAGGAATCTGGCTAAATGTTTTTTATAGAACTCACTCCATGCAAGCTTTATCTAGGCAGCAGCACCGTTGAAATTCTCAACTAAATACAGTAGTTAATGCGTGAAAAATATATATTAATGATGTTCCCATTTATCGCATTATATTTCTAGGCTAATGACGAAGAACTTCCCAATTCTTGGAATAGAAGCCATCATTTTCCTAAATCGTTAGAGGGTATTGGCTAGGAGGAGACCACCTCTTATCCGCGACATGACATCTTTGATGACTCAGGACCTTATGGGATGAACAATGAAGACGAATTGGATAATGCCCCAATCTGTTTCATGTTGTCGAATTATTGGGTGGCCAGACCTTGTCCATAATATTACTTTGCAATGGTACCGGGGACATTCTCGGAGAAGGCGAGGTCGTTGTCTCTGACACTGCCATGCAATGCAAACGCCAGTCAAGTACTCAGACTCGGCTTCTTTTTCTGCTCTTTTGATCTGAAGTATCAACAAGGGCACGATACTGGATAGAAGTGACAACAACTACAAAGAAACTAAATAACTGGGGCATCTTGAGCATTTAGTAAAATTGGATAAGGTATACAAATTGAGAAACTTGTCCTCCTAGATCAATACAAAATTTCACATCTCACCTTAATTAAAAAGGTGGAGAGGAGAAGGAAGCATACCATAACAAATTCCTTTGTCCTTGGATCATTGTAACATGCAAGCAAACATCCTTGTTGAGGCTTCGACCCATCTTTGTGTAGCTGTAAGTGAGCTCATTTTTCTTGACCATAGTTTCCAATTCTGGTCGCTCACTGAATGTTTTCACTTCAGCAATGCCTCCTTCAACCTTTCACAAGCTAGTTGCTTCCATATTTAGAGCTGGTAAAATGATTGAAAAGGACTGGTATTCGCAATAGAAGTAAGACCATATAAATAGCTAAAGAATATAGTAGTTGAAATCACACATTGCATAAGATACATGTTCGGGTCTTTATTTGTATCAGCAATTAGCAGGTCTGAAGACAAGTTTACCTCTCACATCTACCAACATAGGCAAACAAGCAAACAATAGACATAAAACATCAGGATGTTGGATTTATCCATCTCCTGTCTGATTTTCCTAGCTCATTTGATGCTTCTTTATTGTACCAGATCAGTTGCTGATTTGATAATATAATCTTCATCAGCCTTCTTTGTAACACCTAGAAACAACATGCATGTGTTCATAAATGTCCTAAAATGAAGACAAATGCTCAAAGCAATTCTTCTAGGAGAAAAGGTTAAGTTTGCATCCAGGCCTGATTTTATATGTGTATATACAAAACAACGGCAAGCGGGTGAATATCACAAGAAAGCTCTAAATTCATTTATGCTATTTTATTTCACTGATTGGACATATATTAGTCTACCGATCTCCAGGAGAAAACACACACGAGTATATATAACACTGTATCAAGCTCAAGGGAGGGAACCCAATATTAGACGCTGACATTGCTCCCTTTTCAACTCTTTACAAGCTGAGATCGGATTTGATACAAAATATATTCCTACTTGTGTGTAAAATCCAGATTCATTTTTGAAACAATTATTGCAACATAAACATTGTTGAGTACACACATGGGGCCTCTGACCACTTGAAACAAGGGAGCCTAGTGACTATTTCAGTTGACGACCAATGCTATGGTTGTGCCTCATGCTTATGCCAACAAATTTGACTGGTAAAAACATTATTTTCAAACCTGACCATTGTTCAAAACAGAGAGAAAAAGATAAAACATGTACCTCATATCATCTGCAATGGAGGTGCAACCCAACAAAGAACAATCTGTAGGCATACAAAACGTCAGATAACTGATAATTATTAATCCAAATCATGCAACAATTAGTATTGCAATTAATCTCCAGCTTTTCGCACACTTGTAGAAAATATGCTTAGCTGATTTGGTAAACAAAAAAACAAAATGATTATCAGATAGATGTCCTCTCACATATTAGTGCACAATACCACAGTCCCCTTTCTACCCGTGCTTCTCCATCCTCATGCACACTGATTCGGAGAACAAACACCACATCAATCTTGAGAAAAAAAGGACAGCGGGTAACTAACACGACAGATCACAGAGCCATGGACGTTGGAGGGGAGGAGGCTAAAGGGACGCACGACTCAAAAGATATTCTCCTAAACACCGCATTACGAGCTAGGTTTATTCAACTCACCTTGTGGTGATCCCATCGGCAATGACGACCTCGTCGACGATACGTGGAGGTGTGCAGGGGCAGATGGCGTGCGTGGGCGGCGGTGATGTGTGGAGGTGTGGACAGGCAGACCGCACGTGGGGTGGCGATGACGCCTGGAGAGCAGGCGACATGCGTGGCCCGGCAGAGCCTTGGGGTTTGAACCGCCATACCTAGCGCCCTCGTCCCAGCCCTGCCATGGGGTTTGACGCAGACGTTCAGGCCAGGATTGAAGGCGGCGTCGGCTCCTCTCGGATCTCGACATCGGCGATTGCGGACCTCGGCGCTGGCGCCGGCGGACCCCCTTGGATCTCAGCATCGGCCAAGGGCTCCGCTATGGCGGCTGGGCATCTTGGCGATCGAACGAGGAAACAGATCGAGGGAAGCCTCGGTGGCTGATTTTTTTTGTTAAAATAGGGAAACAACATTTAAAATACATTTAAATAGGGAAACAATATAAGGAATTTTCTCATTGTGATACGTGATCACGTGAGGGAGTGGCTTCGACGGTTGTGTTTTTTTCCTAGTGAAGCTAACTATGGAAGGGGATCGGTGGAAGAATAAATCGGAGATGGAGGTGATCTGTTTGGAAGGTGATATCATGTATATGGTATTATTTCTGAATTTTTATTTACCAAATATTTACATGATTGAATTGAATCGACACCTGCCAAAGCAAGTACGAATAAATGGAAGGAGTATCAGACGCGATTCGGTTTTAAGTGCGAAGAAGAAGAAATTAACATGGGAGGGGTGGTCGGAGGTGAGACGAAAATAAACCGGGCGAAAATTAACCAGACGAAAAAAAACCGTGGAGGCTATTCTACCAACTGAGACATTAGGAGTAGAGATGAGCACCTCCAAGAGACTGAGCCGACGCATCATCTTGAGATTGACGAAGTCACCATAGGCGCCTCGTAGTCGACGGGAACGTCTCCTCCCACTGAACGCGCATCGCCGGAAATCCTGAAATCAACTCAGGAATAATGCGAGCACCAGGATTTGAACCCTTGTGAGCTGCGATACCACTGTCCTCCTAACCATCAACCAGAGGTTGGTTCGTAAAAAAATACATGTCTCTAGCCCAATAAGCATGGCTCAAAACCCCAACACGTCACGACACCAGTGTCCCCACTTATCCTCTTACACGCCCTTCCCGACGATGGTCTGGTGGCCACCTGATCACATTGAGCACAAAAGTGGTCAATTCAAAGGAGGCGAGCTCAACCACCGGACGACACACCTACCATTGAACCATACAGACGCAAGAGAATGTTTAAAACTTTGAAAAGTAGAGCAACTCCAGCATATCTCCTCTAATTCTCTATGAAGGGGACTAGCTTATAAAGATTGTACCTAAATTTTGTTTAACACCAGTAGCACTCATAAATCTCAACTGTTGTTCCAGCAGCAGCATAGATACCTAGGGGCATGAAGCAATGGCAGTCACTAGACATACACCTCGTTGTTCTCTCTAGCAATTAGCAGTTACTAAAGAATATCTAACGGTCAATAATCAAAAGTAGCATTAGGCAGTGAACCCTGTATAAAGTATAAACTGCTACGACAACCCAATATAATGGGAAGCACAAATAGCACCAGGCTCTCAATTCCTCTCACTTTAACTCTACTTCTCTCTTATTTCTCTCCTGAGGAAACTCACAGCAACAACATATGCTCATAGCAGTAGCTTCCTCTCAGTTTCTCTCACTTTCTATTGTTCCCTACTACTCTCTCGGCAACAACAACCACTGTCAATTCTGAATCAATGCATTGTATTACTACCTAACATATGTCACATGCAGGGCATCAATGATCATCATATTTTTTTCACCAACATGCATGATTAGGATGCAACAATTAGTACCTAGTTATGGCACATATGGCTCGTATGCATAATATGTCAATTGTCTACGAAACTCACAATACTCTTCTGTTTCACCTGATTTCTCCTTGCAATGACTCCTTGACCTAAGATAGGCATGATTAATTGTGCACTCAAAAGTAGGACCATGGACTATGTTGCAAGGCATACTATTATTAGTCAGCAATATGCATGTGTTCTCATTTTCCAAACATAAAATTCTACAGATTTAGCCTCAAACACACGGTAAGATTGTAATGTTAAAATCATGAAATAGGTCTATGTGTCATAAAACCACATACATCAAAGTTGGTATGAAGATCTCAGCTCGACTGCTCCTACAAGGACGTCCAACCTGTTGCACCTCTGATTCTAAACGCATGGACTGATCTACATGTCTACACCTCAACAATTGGATGTGTTTGGAAGTAGTGCCTAAGTTTCTGTGAAGCGATCAAAACTCCGAGGAGGATTTTCTGAACATCCGGGTATCTTGCTGTAGTACCTCTCGGAATAGTGATAACAAAATACACTGAGCGCTACACTAATCTTTTCTTACAGGACGCACATTGCTCTTGATCACTTTGCTTCGTCGACTCTGGCCTGCCAAGACTTCAATCTTCTACTATGATGCTATCTTCCTCTCTTTCCACCACTAGTGCGGAGCTTACCACATGTTGGTGGCGGCTATATATAGGAGCAATCGCTCCTTTTGTCTCGGTGCAACCAGTGTTGTAGGAGAGGAGAGATACCTCTTCATGTCTTGGAGCGCTGCCTCTGCTTCGGGAGTCCATTGCAATGGGTCAGCCTTCTTCAAAACTTTGAAGAAGGGGAGGGCCCGCTCAGCAAGTTTTGATATGAACCTTTCGAGGGCAGCGAGGTAGCCATTCAAGCGCTGAATGTCCTTTATGTGTTTTGGGGCTTGTATCTGCTCAATGGCTTCGATCTTGTCATGGTTGGCTTCGATCCCACGACGGGACACAAAAAATCCGAGAAGCCGTCAGCATTGAGGAAATTGCACCATTGGTGGTTGCCAGGGTTAGGACCCAAGTGATTAACAGAAGGACGATTAAAGACGGGTTGTCTCTCCATGCCTAAACTAATGACATTGTGGGAGAGTTAGCTTCGGACGAGTTGGCACAGTTCATCTGATTATGGGAGGTATTGATGGACATTCAGCTACAATAGGGTGCTGAGGATAGGCCTATCCGGGCTTGGAATTCCAATGGCAAGTACACGACTCTTCGACGTACAAGATGTTGTGCGAAGGGGGGATTAGGTTTCAGTCGGGAGTTGCCATTTGGAAATGCTGAACACCTCTTGCCTGCAAAATATTCATGTGGATGGTTGTCCAATATAGGCTCTAGACGTCTGACAGGTGAGCTCGACACTTGCGGGACATGAGTTCACCTTGCTAACTCTACGAGCAGGAGGAGGACACGGTGGACCATATATTGATTCAATGCGTATTCGCAAGGCAGGTTTGGTTCCAATGCTTCACTAGGGTACGGATCAACCTGGCGCTTCTACCATAAGTATATGCAAGGGTGGTCGAGTGGTAGGCGTCGGCGAGGAAGCAAATACATAAGACTCAATGAAAGGACTTTGACTCCTTAATCATGCTCGTCTGCTGGTGCCTGTTGATACGTCCATTTTGCATCATGTTTTTATGTTCATATTTATTGCATTATGGGCTGCTATTACACTTTAAGATACAATTCTTATGTCTTTTCTCTCTTATTTTACAAGATTTACATGAAGAGGAAGAATGCCGGCAGCTGGAATTCTAGACCGGAAAGGAGCAAATCTGAGATACCTATTCTGCACAACTCCAAATGTCCTGAAACTTTACGGAGAATTGTTTTGGAATATATAAAAAATATTGGGCGAAGAAAGACCAGAAGGGGACCCCCCAGGTGGCCACGAGCCTGGGAGGGCGCGCCCTACCCCCTAGGACGCTCCCCTTGAGCTTGTGGCCCCCTAGCCAGGCCCCGGTGTCCATCTTATGCTATATGAAGGGTTTTGACTTAGAAAAAATAAGAAGAAGGCTTTCGGGACAAAGCACCACCGTCTCGAGTCGGAACCTGCGCAGAAGCAATCTAGGGCTCCGGCAGAGTGATTCTGCTGGGGAAACTTCCCTCCGGGAGGGGGAAATCAAAGCCATCGTCATCACCAATGATCCTCCCATCGTGGGAGTACCAATCTTCATCAACATCTTCACCAGCACCATCTCCTCTCAGACCCTAGTTCATCTTTTGTATTTAATCTTTGCCTCAAAACCTCAGATTGGTACCTGTGGGTTGCTAGTAGTGTTGATTACTCTTCGTAGTTGATACGTCTCCAACGTATCTATAATTTTTTACTGTTCCATGCTATTATATTATCCATCTTGGATGTTTTATATGCATTATTATGCTATTTTATATCATTTTTTGGGACTAACCTATTAACCTAGTGCCAAGTGCCAGTTGCTGTTTTTTTTCCTTGTTTTTGTCTTTTACAGAAAATCAATACCAAACGGAGTCCAAACGGAACGAAACTTTCTGAGGATTTTTCTTGGACCAGAAGACACCCAGGAACCTTCGGGAGGGGGTCAGAGGGGCCACCAGTTGGCGACAAGCTTGGGAGGCACGCCCCCCGGGCTTGTGGGCCTCCTGATGCTCCTCCAACCCTAATCTTTGTTGTATAAATACCCAAATATTCCCTGTATACCAGAGGACACACCAAAAATACTTTCCGCCGCTGCAAGTTTCTGTCCTCATGAGATTCCCATCTGAAGACCTGTTCCGGTACTCCGCCGGCGGGGGATTCGATCACGGATGGCCTCTACATCAACCTTGTTGCCCTTCCGATGATGTGTGAGTAGTTTACCACAGACCTACGGGTCCATAGCTAGTAGCTAGATGACTTCTTCTCTCTCTTTGATCTTCAATACAATGTTCTCCTCGATGTTCTTGGAGTTCTATCGGATGTAATCTTCTTTTGCGGCGCGTTTGTTGAGATCCGATGAATTGTGGATTTATGATCAGATTATCTATGAATATTATTTGAGTCTTCTCTGAACTCTTTTATTCATGATTAAGATAGCTTTGTATTTCTCTCAGATCTATTGATTTGGTTTGGCCAACTAGATTGATTTTTCTTGCCATGGGAGAGGTGCTTTGTAATGGGTTCAATCTTGCGGTGCTCATACCCAGTGACAGAAGGGGACATGACACATCTTTGTATTGTTGCCATTAAGGATAAAAAGGTGGGGTTTATTCATATTGATTGGATCTATCCCTCTACATCATGTCATCTTGCTTAAGGCGTTACTCCATTCTTGTTAACTTAATACACTAGATGCATGTTGGATAGCAGTCGATGTGTGGAGTAATAGTAGTAGATGCAGGCAGGAGTCGGTCTACTTGTCACGGACATGATGCTATATTCATGATCATTGCCTTAGATATGGTCATGACTTTGTGCTTTTCTATCAGTTGCTCAACAGTAATTTGTTTACCCACCTTATGTGTTCTTTCAAGAGAGAAGCCTCTAGTGAAAACTATGGCCCCCGGGTCTATCTTTTATCATATTATTTTCAGATCTACAAAACCAAAAACCCAAAAATACCTTGCTGCAATTTATTTACCTTTACTTTATTTTGCACTTTTATTTATCTTTTATACCTATCTCTATCAGATCTCATCCTTGCAAGTAACCGTGAAGGGGTTGACAACCCCTTTATCGCGTTGGGTGCAAGTATTTGTTTGTTTGCGTAGGTGCAACCATTGGTGACTTGTGCGTTCCTCCTACTGGATTGATACCTTGGTTCTCAAACTGAGGGAAATACTTATCTCTACTTTGCTGCATCACCCTTTCCTCTTCAAAGGAAAAAACCAACGCAAGCTCAAGAAGTAGCAGGAAGAATTTTTGGCGCCGTTGTCGGGGAGGATCTACATCAAGCCTACCAAGTACCCATCATAAACTCTCATCTCTTGCATTTACATCATTTGCCATTTGCCTATCATTTTCCTCTCCCCCACTTCTAAAATGTTTTCAGAAAAAACACAAAAATATTTGCCTTTTTATTTGCCTTCTTTCCGTTCGTCTTTTCGTTTGCTTTGAACCTATCACCATGAGTGATTTTTGTATGGCAGAAACAGATGATGGTAGAACTCCTAAAATTGGACGTTCTGCTAATCTGGACGCCCAAACTTTCGTTTTGGGACAAGGGAATGTTATAGGAAAGGGTGCCATCCAAGAATTCTTTAATTGTGTTGGAACTTTGAATTGTGATGATGCTCCTAAACTTAAAAGAACTAAAACTTATGCAGAAGCTATTTCAGCACTTGTTCTTAAGCTTGAGAAGAAATTTATTCGTACTCATCCTACCTTGCAAAGATTTTTTTATGAGTTGCCTGTTATAAAAGATCATAGAGCTAAGAAGATAGCCACCCTTGTCCTTATGAATGAATTTGACTACATAGTACAGGAAGCTAGGGAGATCTTTGATTTTTATGGTATGAACCATGAAAAACTGGTAATAGATGAGATCCTTTACAATAGTGATTATTTATTAAGACATTTACTTGGCAATGATCGCATCTTTAATGAGAACCTTAAAAAGGAAGTTCCTGTTTTGGATATGATCCAACAAGTTTTCAATGATGTTAACCAACAATATTCTTGGATTGTAGCCGGTAATCAAAGGGGATATGCAGAGGGACAACTTGATAATGCTAAAATTTCTATGGATGATGTGTTTCATGTTATATTTGAAAAACCTCCTGACAAAAACACATCTACGGGATTGAATACCAAAGATGACAATACCTAGATCTATGCAATATGCCTAGCTAGGGGCGTAAAACAATAGCGCTTGTTGGGAGGCAACCCAATTTTATTTTATGTTTTTTTGTTTTTGGTTCTATTT
The DNA here is from genome assembly GCA_011799875.1 of Thinopyrum elongatum. Classification (NCBI taxonomy): domain Eukaryota; kingdom Viridiplantae; phylum Streptophyta; class Magnoliopsida; order Poales; family Poaceae; genus Thinopyrum; species Thinopyrum elongatum. The sequence continues at coordinate 343,148,130 of CM022301.1, forward strand.
TTCAATAAATATGCAATTATACTTCTATTATGATTGTGTTTTAGTGTTTTAATTAGTGTTTGAGCCAAGTAAGACCTTTGGGATGATTTGGGTGATAGTTGATTTGATTCTGCTGAAAAACAGAAACTTTTGCGCTCAGTTCTGGAATTTTGTAAATTCACATAAACGTGATTTTGATCTTAATTTTTTACACAAGATTGATACACAAGTTGCCTATGCTTTCCTAATTTTTCAGAATTTTTGGAGTTACAGAAGTTTGGCTAAAGTCCAGATTACTACAGACTATTCTGTTTTTGACAGATTCTGTTTTCATTGTGTCGTTTGCTTATTTTGATGAATCTATGGGTTGTATCGGGGGGTATTGTCATGGTTTGACACGATCACCTATGGGGCCATCAGCCCCTTTGTGGTTTGGCAAGGGGGAAGGGCACGTTGCACAAAGAGCGGAGGCCATAGAGCAGCACGGCAATGGTGACGCGGGTGGTTTTTACCCAGGTTCGGGCCGCCACGAGGCGTAAAACCCTACTCCTGCTTTGGTGGATTGGGTGGAGGAACGTGATGAACACGCAGCACTCAAGCCTGGCAAGGTTGCCTCGGGGAGAGTAGCTACACGCGTATGAGTGTACAAGGGTCCGAATCCTTTCTAAGGTTGCCTCGGCCCTCCTTTTATGGGTATCCAGTGATTAGATAGCCGCAGTGCTATCATACCTAACTCTACAGATAGGACAAAGTGCATTAAATGCACCGCTCAGCGTTACGTCGTGGAAGCAGTCCGGCAAGCCTTGTCGTGCCATTCAACCACCTTCTCGCCTGTCTGCGTGACACGTCCCTAGACGGGTGTCATTTAGGGGTGATCTTCCTCAGAAATGGCTGCCACGTGCTGAATGACAGCCACTTAATCACTTGGGGGCTCGACACTGCACCGATAAGTGACCGGCGTTGCTGTGAGGTGGAGCGGTGGAGCCTTAGCGGGGAAGCAGGCCGTCGGCGCCCCGGCAATCCTTGCCGGGGAGGTCTTGAGACTTGTCCCTGGGGTGGCCTCGACCTGACCAGGCTCGCCTGCCCGGCAAGGGAGGCTTTTTCCTTGGTGATATCTTGTTCCTTCGGCTTGTCTTGGTCTTCTTGATCCGCCCTTTGATTTCTCAAAGAGCTATTTCTTCTGCTTGGCCTTGTCTTGTTGCTGCAACCTTGCCCTTGAGCCTGTGTACAATCCGGGCAACATACACCAGGGTTTGTTGCACCGACAGGAGCCCCCGAGCCTGGCCCGAATGCGTTGCCGAGCGTCGTCGGGGTAAGCCCTATCAGGTACACAGGCAGCGGGCTCGTGGTAGCTCATCCTTTGATATTTTCTTTGCTTCTTCATTAACCTGTGCTTGAGCCAGTTCCTGGTTTTTCCACGCGTTGTGCAAAATGCCGAATATGGTGGGGCCGTCTCTGCACCGGCTCATGAATGACTTTAATTCATGGGAAGGTAACTGCCATTCTACTCTTCCCACCGTGTTCGCTTTTTCTGCCATGTACGCCGCATGCATCGCGTGGGGTAGGTGGTGGATGGCGCGGGGGAGGGCGCCGTGGAAAAAACTAGGATGCTTCGGATTGGTGCGAGAGGGCGGTGGACAAGCCCGGTCGTGGCCAGTGACACGAGCGGGTCGAGCCCGAGGGAGCTCCCAGCTCCGGGCTTCCGCTTGTCTATAAAAGGGAGCGTGAGGGTGAATGGGGGCACTCATCCCCGCTCTCTTTCCTTCTTCTTGTTTGCTTTCTTCATGCCTAAGAAGAGAGGCCGGGGCTCGACCCCGTGCTCCCGTTCAGGGGCGATGATCTTGGATGTCCGTGTAGATACCCGGGGAGTGAGCTTGGTATGCGGTTGTAGGAGACGTGGCGGCTGTCATTGGAGCCACCGTAGTTGGCAGCAACACACCCACGGCGGTCGCACCGACCTCGGTGTGAGGGGCGCCGTGCCTCTCCTTGATGGCGGAACGCTCGTATCTTTCATACGAGCTATTTGTTCGGGGCTTCCGGCGCTCGTCCGTGGGATTGCGCCCGGGATCCTCGATGATCCCGGCGTTGCTCCATCTGTCGAGGCGAGGGGCGACGCCGGAGGTGGTGGTGCCCTTCTGCCCGCTAGAGTGGTGGACGGTGTTCTTAGCATGCCTTGGGCGCTACCACCATCATTAGCAGTCTCTCCGGAGGAGGCATCGGGTGAGGAGCCCAATGCCTCCTCGGAGCGACAATGACGAGGAGAAAAACGGCGAAGACGAGGAAGGCGGGTGGCAGTCCGTCAGGTCGGAGTACGATGGCACCGACGCTTTCGTCTCGTATTGTTGGCCCGCCGCTCTGTTTTTCGTCTCTTCCCCTGCCCCGGCACCATCATCACCAGCCTCTTCCGGATGGTTGCCGGGGGCGACTCTCTTGGTAGCTTGCCGGAGGGAACGCCAAACACGCACTTCTCTGGGTTCAGCTTCAAGTTGATCTTGCGCAGGTTTGCAAAGGTTTCTTCCAAGTCCTGAATGAGCGTTGATTTGTCCTTGGTCTTGACCACTATGTCATCCATGTAAGCTTCAATATTTCTATGCAGCTGAGACTCAAACCCCGTTTGCACTGCTCTTGCAAAAGTGGACCCAGCGCTCTTTAACCCAAAGGGCATCCGTACGAAGCAGTACGTGCCACAGGGGGTTATGACCGTTGTATTCTCCTCATCTTCCTTGGACATGAATATCTGGTGGTACCCGGAGTAAGCATCCAAGAAGGAAAGAAGATCACACCCGGAGGTGGAATCCATGATCTGGTCGATGCGTGGCAAGGGGAAGGGGTCCTTCGGGAATGCTTTATTCAGATCTGTGAAATCTATGCACAACCTCCACTTCCCATTCGCCTTGCGCACTACCACTGGATTCGCCAACCATGTTGGGTGCAATACTCCTCTGACCAAACCAGCTACCTCAAGTTTCTTGATCTCTTCAGCAATGAACTGCTGCCGCTCCAAGGCTTGCTTCCGGACCTTCTGCTTGACGGGCCGGGCGTGAGGGCAGACAACAAGGTGGTGCTCGATTACCTCCCTGGGAACACCGGGGATGTCAGATGGTTGCCAAGCAAACACATCGACATTTGCCTGCAGGAAGGCAACGAGCGTGCTTTCCTATTTGTCGTCAAGAGTGGAACTGACAGTGAATGTATCATCAGTGCCAACCAGCCCTGCTGGGACCTTCTTCACAGTGGGCGCAGCAACCTTGGATCTCTTACTAGTGGAACTCTCCGGCAAGTCATCGACAGGTGCAGCGTACTCCGGAGAGGCGCGCTTCCCGGATTCCTTGCCGATATCCTTGCTAGATTTTCTCCCTTGTTTGTTTTCCTTGACGAGGACCGCGGCTTCCGCAGCCTCGACAGCGACCGCTTCCCGGTACATCTTGTCCACGCATATGATTGCGTCCTTCTTGTCCGATGGGATAGAAATGACGCCGATCAGTCCTGGCATCTTCAGGGTGTTGTAGGCATAGTGGGATGCCACCATGAACTTTGCCAGGGCAGGTCGCCCAAGTATCCCATTATATGGCAGCGGAAGCTCGACCACGTCGAACATGATCTTCTCAGTCCGGTAGTTCAATTCCCCTCCAAATGTCACCGGCAGAGTGATCTTCCCCTTTGGATGACTCCTGCCGGGGTTGATTCCTTGAAACGTGCCAGTAACCTTGAGCTCTTCATCGGTTATCTGCAACTTGCTGATTACCTTGGGGGAAATCAGATTCAACCCGGCCCCACCGTCAACCAACATCTTTGTGACCTTGAGGTTGCGGATTGTTGGTGACACCAACAACAGCAAGCACCCTACCGTGGTAGTGCGGTCAGGGTGATCCTCTTAGTCAAAGATGATGGGCGTGCGAGACCATTTGAGTGGTTTCCGTGAATCTGCCGCTGGCTCCACAACATTGACCTCACGTGCCCATTGTTTCAGCTGGCGGTGAGAGGAGTGCAAGGATGCACCCCCGTCAATGCACAGTGCATCAGTGGCCTTCTGAAACTCTTGCTCACTGGTTTCCTCTTCATCCCCTTCATCGCTTTCATCACCACATTCCTTCTTCTCATGGCCTTTAGCAGGTTTCCCTTGGTGTTGAGGGACCTTGCCGGGGCGGCCGCCTCAGCCCTTCCCGCCAACACCATCTTGGTCTCTTTTCTTGTCGCGCTTCTCGTACTCAGCTTTCTGCTTCTTGACGAGTTGCTCAACTTGATGACACTCTTGGAGATCATGGCCCTTGGTTCGATGGATCTTGCAGTACGGCCCGTCAGCCTTCCCAGCCTTCTCGGCAGCCATAGCCTCCCGGCAGTCGGCGCACGTGGCAACTTCCTTGCCGGGGGCTTCGGCCTTGGCCTTCTTGCCGGTACTAGGAGTACCCGACCCCTCGATAGCCAGCACTGCTTTCTCCTTGCGCTTCTTGTTGCATTTCTTGTTCTTCTTCTTCTGGTTGGCGGCATCGTCGTCATCTTCTGAGTCAACATCGACGCCATCCTCTTCTCCGGGGAGACGCCTCCCCTCCTCCGTACGGGCACACTTATCCGCCAAGGTGTAAAGCTCATTCACAGTCTTGGGCAACCGGACGTTCATCTTGGAACGTATCCTGTGGTTGCATACATTGGACTGGAACGCGGCAATCACAGCTGCCGGGTGGATATCTGGAATGTTCCTGTGCACCCGGCTGAACCTCTGCATGTACTTCCACAAACTCTCCCCTTCCTTTTGTGGAAGGAGCTGCAAATCGCTGGGCCGCCCTGGTTCTTGATGGCCGCCTGTGAAGGCACCAACAAACTCGTGGCACAGGTCAGCCCAAGTCGAGATGGAGTTCTCTGGCAAATGCATTAGCCACGAGCTCACATTTGGCTTGAGCGCCAAAGGGAAGTAGTTGGCGAATATCTTTTCATCTCTTCCTCCGGTGGCTTGAACAGCAATGGTGTAGATGCTCAAGAACTCTGTCGGGTTCAGTCTTCCATCATATTTTTCTGGTATCTCTGGCTTGAACGTACGGGCAGATGGCCAACGGACTTGCCGCAGCTCACGAGTGAAGGCAGGACACCCAACCTCGAAAGGCAGGTATCCGTCTCCACCGGGCGCAGGCTCGTCGATGTTGGGGCCATTGCACCTGTTAGACTGGCGGTGGGCTTCGCGGCACCGTTCTATGGTGACGCGCGCATCTTCCCTCCACCTGTCCTCCAGGACCTGTCGTTGATCTTGACGGGATCGAGGATCAGATGAAGCCCTTGACACCTCGTCATGTTCTTGGTTGTGCGGCTCTGGCTGCGGCCCCTGCGCTGGCTGTCGTGGGGGAACTGCACCATAAGGTTGGCCCCTTCAGCACGGCCAGCGGCTCGTGCCGCTGTCGTTGCCTGCGGATGCCGTGTTGAGCCCGCTCGCTGTGATCCCCCTGCCTCAGCGAAACCAATCAAACTTTGAATGGTGGCTCTCCATTCATCCATTTGGTCGGCCGCTGGCGGGAATCTCAATAGGAGCTGGGCTCGCGCCATGGCCTTCGAAGCAGTACTTGGCATGGACAACGACGCAGATCGCGACGTCGCTCGACTCCTAACGGTACCGGTAGTGGCGGCGTCGCGCTCTCGTCGTCGCGAACCAGTCGCGAGGGCGGCGTGACGACGAGAAGGACACGCTTGGGGGTTGATGGCCCCGTTCGGCGCTTCATCTTGATTGCCTCGCCCTGGGGAAGGCGTGTGCCTCGTAGCTGCACCCACAGCAGGGGCAGCTAGGAGGTCACGATTCGCGCTAGAGCGGGCGCCATCGCTGCGGCTGCGTTCTCCAGTGTGGTGGAGAGGCGGAGATTGGATGTTCTCCCCTCCCACATCTTGTGGAGCGTGGCCGCTAGGGTGCTGTTCATGCTGTCCTCCTTCGGCGCCTCCTGCTCCCACCTCAGCCGCGGGGGAACGATGATGGCGCCGCCTGCGCCGGTCACGTTCCCTGCGGCGTCTGCGTCCCCCGACGTCACCGCAGCCCCCATGGGATCAGTGGTTGCATGCGCGAGGGCCTTCGAGGTGGAAGGACGGGCTGCTACGCCAGACTTTTTCTTGGGCGCCATGGATGATGACGCCGCCGTCGAAGAAGAACGACGATGAAGATTGACGCGCTGCTTATGTCCTCGAGTTCGCACAAGCGCTCCCCCCTACCTGGCGCGCCAAAGATGTCGTGGTTCGACATGATCACCTATGGGGCCATCGGCCCCTTTGTGGTTCGGCAAGGGGGAAGGGCACGTTGCACAAAGAGCGGAGGCCACAGAGCAGCACGACAATGGTGACGCGGGTGGTTTTTACCCAGGTTCGGGCCGCCGCGAGGCGTAAAACCATACTCCTGCTTTGGTGGATTGGGTGGAGGACCGTGACGAACACGCAGCGCTCAAGCCCGACAAGGTTGCCTCGGGGAGAGCAGCTACGCACGTATGAGTGTACAAGGGTCCGAATCCTTTCTAAGGTTGCCTCGGCCCTCCTTTTATAGGTAAAGGGGTTACCACAGTGGCAAAACAGTCATTATCCAGTGATTAGATAGCCACAGTGTTATCATACCTAACTCTGCAGACAGGACAAGGTGCATTAAATGCACCGCTCGGTGTTACATCATGGAAGCAGCCTGGCAAGCCTTGCCGTGCCATTCAACCACCTTCTCGCCTGTCTGCGTGACACGTCCCTGGACGGGTGTCATTTAGGGGTGATCTTCCTCAGAAATGGCTGCCACGTGCTGAATGACAGCCACTTAATCACTTGGGGGCTCGACACCGCACTGGTAAGTGATCGGCGTTGCTGTGAGGTGGAGCGGTGGAGCCTTGGCGGGGAAGCAGGCCGTCGGCGCCCCGACAATCCTTGCCGGGGAGGTCTTGAGACTTGTCCCTGGGGTGGCCTCGACCTGACCAGGCTCACCTGCCCGGCAAGGGAGGCTTCTCCCTTGGTGATATCTTGTTCCTTCGGCTTGTCTTGGTCTTCTTGATCCGCCCTTTGATTTCTCAAAGAGCTATTTCTTCTGCTTGGCCTTGTCTTGTTGCTGCAACCTTGCCCTTGAGCCTGTGTACAGCCCGGGCAACATACACCAGGGTTTGTTGCACCGACAAGTATGAACCATGGTGAAGTTAGAATACAGTATATATAATGCAAATATAAAAGTGGAATAAGTTTACAACAGTACCTAAAGATGGTGGTTTGCTTTATTATACTAACGGATCTCACGAGTTTTCTGTTGAGCTTTGTGTTGTGAAGTTTTCAAGTTTTGGGTCAAGTTTCGATGGACTATGGAATAAGGAGTGGCAAGAGCCTAAGCTTGGGGATGACCATGGAACCCCAAGGTAACATTCAAGGACAACCAAGCATCTAAGCTTGGGGATGCCCCGAATGGCATCCCATCTTTTGTCTACGATCCATCGGTAAATTACTTGAGGCTATATTTTTTATTCACCACATGATATGTGTTTTGCTTGGAGCGTCTTGTATTGTATGAGTCTTTGATTTATTTGCTTTTTAGTTTGCCACAATCATCCTTACTGTACACACCTTTTGAGAGGGACACGCATCAATCAATAATTTATTAGAATACTCTATGTGCTTCACTTATATCTTTTGAGCTAGGTAGTTGCTCTAGTACTTCACTTATATCTTTTAGAGCACGGTGGTGGTTATATTTTGAAGAAATTGATGAACTCTCATGCTTCACTTATATTATTTTGAGAGTCTTATAAATAGTATGGCAATTTGCTTAGGTTATGAATTTAGTCCTAATATGATGGGTATTCAAGAGGGGTATAATAAAAACTTTCATGAAGATCATTGAATATATGAGAAGTTTGATTCCTTGCATTTGTTTTGAGATATAAAGATGGTGATATTAGAGACATGCTAGTGAGTAATTGTGGTTTAGTAAGAATATTTGTGTTAAGGTTTGTGATTCCTAAAGCATGCACGTATGGTCTCTCGTTATGCGATGAAGTTGGAGCATGATTTATTTTTTATTGTCTTCCTTATGAGTGGCGGTCGGGGATGAGCGATGGTATTTTCCTACCAATCTATCCCCCTAGGAGCATGCGTAGTAGTACTTTGCTTCGAGGGCTAATAAACTTTTGCAATAAGTATGTGAGTTCTTTATGACTAATGTTGAGTCCATGGATTATACACACTCTCACCGTTCCGCATTTTGCTAGCCTCTTTGGTACCGTGCATTGCCCCTACTCACCTTGAGTTGTGGTGCAAACTTTGTTGGGGAACGTTGCATGGGAAACAAAAAAATTCCTACGCTCACCAAGATCAATCTAGGAGATGCACATCTACGAGAGGAGAGATTGGATCAACATACCCTTGTAGATCGCTAAGCGGAAGCGTTAAGAAACGCGGTTGATGTAGTCGAACGTCTTCGCGATCCAATCACGATCCGTCCACGAACTCCCGATCCAAGTGCCGAACGGACGGTACCTCCGCATTCAACACACATACGGCTTGATGATGCCTTCACCTCCTCGATCCAGCGAGCGATGGTGAAGTAGTAGCTCGAGTCCTCTAGCAGGACGACGACGTGGTGGCGGTGGTGGTGGAGAAATCTCGGCAGGGCTTCGCCAAGCCTAGCGAAGAAGAAGATGGAGTACGAGGGAGAGGAAGGGTAGTGCCATGGCACAGATGGGTGTGGCTGCCTTCCGTCTCCACCTCTATATATAGGGGGAAGGGAGGAGGTAGGGGCGCCCTAGCGTTTCCCCCTAGGTGGGGCGGCGGCCACCAAGGGAGGCGCCCTAGGGTTTGGGGGCGCCCCCTAGGAGCCTTGCCTCCCAAGCAAGGGGGGCGGCTGCCCTAGGGGGTGCACCAACCCCCTGGCCGAGTGGGCTGAGGTGAGGGGGGCGCCCAGCCCCTTGTGGGCTGGTGTGCCCCCTTCCCTTGGCCCATGGAGGCCCCCCCAACAATTGTCGCCCCCCCCCCCCCCCGAAACTCTTTTCGGTCTTCCGGCGATAACCCGGTACCTCCCGGAACACTTCCGGAATCTGATTCCCTTCGTCCTATATATCAATCTTCACCTCCGGACCATTCCGGAGTTCCTCGTCATGTCCGGGATCTCATCCGAGACTCCGAACAACCTACGGTCACCAACACAATAATCAACTATACTTAGATCGTCACCAAATGTTAAGTGTGTAGACCCTATGGGTTCGAGAACTATGCAGACATGACCGAGACACCTCTATGGTCAATAACCAATAGCGGGACTTGGATGTCCATATTGGTTTCTACATATTCTACGAAGATCTTTATCAGTCGAACCTCGATGCCAAGGATTCAGCCAATCCCGTATGCAGTTCTCTTTGTCCATCGGTATGTTACTTGCCTGAGATTTGATCGTCGGTATCTCCATACCTAGTTCAATCTCGTTACCGGCAAGTCTCTTTACTCGTTCCATAATACAAGATCCCGTGGATAAGTTCTTAGTCACATTGCTTGCAAGCTCATTGTGATGCTGTATTGCCGAGTGAGCCCTGTAACACCCCTGTGTAATGAGCACTGTGCCATTCTGCTAATAATGCCAAGTCATCTTCATTTGCAAAGCTTTGTCATAGTGGTTAAATCTTTCTATTTCAAAATTCCTCTTTGAAATCAATTCAAATTTAAGTGAAATATTAAGTTGCTCAAACACTGTTGGAAAAATGTTCATTGAGTAGCATATAATCCAGAGTTAAATACAAAATTGAAATCCACATTAATGAAATTAATTAAGTAACTCCAACAACATGAAACAGTACCAAACATCCGCTTTTTAATACCATTTTATTTAATAGAATTACAAATGAAATTATATTTTACTCAAACCAGTTTTTGGTGGTAGGTAATATTGCACTGTAATATTTGAACCAAGACCCAAATTTTACGAAAGTGTATTGGTGGCCTAACATTTAGCAAAATAGAAAAAGAGAAATAAATAAATAAAAAGGAAAGAACCAGCCCCCCTCCCCGCTGGGCCAAACGGCCCAGCTGGCAGCCGCACTGGCCAGCCCACCAGGCCCAGACGGGCCTCCTTATTCCCCCCCACTCCACGAACCCTAGCCCCTCGACCCCCACTTCCCCCCCGATCTCTCTCCCCCTCGCGCCCCCGTTCTGGATGAGGAGATCCCCCCCTGCGCCCGACGCCGCCGTTCGTCGTCGCCGCCCGGAGAACCCCCCCCCCCCCCTCACCGTCCCTCGTCCTCCTCCCCGGACCCCCCCCCCCACTCGCCGTGGCTCTGGATCGGGGAGGGGCTCGATCCCGTGCCGCCCCACGCCCCCGACGCCGGCGCCCATCCCCGACGCCGCCCCGCCGCCGTCGCCTCGCCTCCTCACCTCTCCCTCGTCGGCTCCGTCGAGCCTCACCGGCCCCCTGTTCATCTACAACGGGGGTGAGAACCCCTCCTGACTCCCCCTTGCTCCTGTCACCGCCGTGCTCGCCCCCGGTCTCGGCTGCCGCTGCTCGCCGCGATCACCCCGTGTTCTCTCCCTCGTGCGCTCACGCTCACCGTCGCACTGCCGCTGCTCGCCGAGGTCACCCCGCCTGTGTTCGTCCCGCGCCCGCTCTGCCGCTGTCGCCTAGCGCTGCTGCTGCTCGCTGCCACCAGCCGCCCTGCGCCGTAGGAGCTCCGCGCGCGCCGGCCACTTCCTCTTCGCCGGCCGCCCTTGCATGCCCCTGCCGTCGCCGGTGCAGCCCCGGCCCGACCACGGCGTGCCCTCATGCTCGTGCGTGTTCGGGCGGGCGCCCGTCGCCCGTTAGCCGCCCCGCTATGGCCTCTGGCCAATGACAGCAGGGGCCCACAGCCCAGAACAATTTTAAGAAAATAAATAAATAAAAAGAATTAAACAAAATATGTTAAAATAAATAAATATTAAATAAATAGTTAATTAACTTAATTAATACTGTTTAAATTAGCTAATTAAGATTAATTAACCTGATTAAATAATTAACCTAATTAAGTACTGTTAATTAACTAAACAGTCACTCACAGGTGGGACCCACCTGTCAGGTTGACCCGGCCAACGGTCAACGTTGACTGCTGACGTCATGATGATGCAATAATTTATTTTTGAATTAAATTAATCTGTTAATTCCAGAAAATCATTAAAACTTTAGAAAATCATATAAAATAAACCGTAGCTCAGATCGAAATACTTTGTACATGAAAGTTGCTCAGAACGACGAGACGAATTTGAATGCGCGGACCGTTCGTCCGCCACATGTCCCTAGCATAGCGAACATGCAACCGTCCCCCTCCGGTTCGTCTGTCCGAAAATACCGAACTTCGGGAAAACATTCCCGGATGTTTTCCCTCTTCACCTATATCGTGTAGCACCGCGTCAGAACACCCGCAGCTCTGCGTATTGTCATGTCATGCTCTTGTTTGCTTTATATTTACTGTTTCTTCCCCCTCTTCTCTCTCGGTAGACCCCGACACCGACGCAGCTCAGGAGCCTGACGCCACCGTTGACGACCCCTCCTTCTTGCCAGAGCAACCAGGCAAGCCCCCCCCCCCCCCTTTGATCATCCCGATATCGCCCATTCTATTTTCTCATGCTTGCATTAGAATTGCTGCTGCTACTGTTTATCCTATTCTGATGCATAGCCTGTTTATTGTAACCTGCTATTGATACCTTACCTGCTTATCCTAAACTATTTAGTATAGGCTTGGTAGAGACCTATCAGTGACCCCACTTGTCCCGATTGCCCCGTTGGATCATCAGAAGACTCGTCGACCAGGCCCCGGCACCGCACATCGCCCCCCTTGGTCGTACGACGCTGCATTGTTACCATCGAGTGCCGAGGGTGATACCTCGTATAGCACTCCTGATGTTAACTCTGTAGAGTAGCTATTTGGTCGTGGTCATCGAGGGTGATTCCTCCTTCTCCACTTCTGATACGACCCTGTCGTGCAACACATCAAGTGTGAACCCATCGAGGGTGATTCCTCCGAGTTCACCTTGATGGATACATCAAGTAGGAATCCAACGAGGGTGATACCTTGGATTCCCCTGATGTTATCGACACACGGATACCTGGACTTTACACTATTACTTGGAAAGGCGGGTCGACCCTAAGGGGTACCCGCGTGAGCCTAAGTGGCGAGTGTTGTGGAGACGGGTTGACCTGGAGGGTGCCCGAGGTATGAATACGAGGCGTGGCCGGGCATTCTTGGCCCTTGCCGCAAGTCCTCGAGACGGGGCGACGGGGTCACATCGATCGTGAGTCTATGCTCGTTACCGCACCCCCAAGGTACTAACGATTTGGATATTTGATTCGAGTGGGCCTCTGGCCCGATAGCACTAACCATCACGCGGGAATAAATATGGGTACTCTGCATCGTGGTATCAGCCGAAAGCTTTGTCAGACGTCCAGTTCAGCATTGTGGCCGGGTCGGATCGTGCCGTTGGCGCTGGTATCCACCCTGTTTGCAACGACCCGGAGTGCACAGGGCGACGGCCCAAGACCCCTGAGCGCTTAGGATGTAGACCGGCGAGGACCTCTCTGCTGAGCTCTAGGTAGGGCTACGGTGTGTCGTTTGACCGAGGCCGGGCATGCCCCGAAAAAGTGTGTCCGGCCGGAGTTAAGCGAGCGTGGTGGGTAAGTTGGTGCACCCCTGCAGGGAAGAACTAATCTATGCATAGCCGGATCCTCGGTAACGGACACTCGGAGTTTTATCCCGATTAATACAGCTAGAATTGGATACTATGGCTCTGGGATTGCTTCCCGCAGGGAGTCGAGAAGAGATCTTAGGACGAGGTCGATGATAGTATGGCTCTGGGATTGCTTTCTCGCAGGGAGTCGAGGAAGGATCTCTGGCCGAGGTTGATGACACTACTACTACATTATACTGTGCTGATCTACTCTCTTCTATTGCTGCAAGACCGCTGAAGATGCTAGTCTTCGATAGGACTAGGCCTCCTCTCTATTCTGGCATTTTTGTAGCCCAGTCCACATATACAGCCATTCTTTGATAATGTTGCATATGTAGTGTAGATCCTTGCTTGCTGAGTACTTCGAATGAGTACTCTCGGTTGCTTTGTTTTCTTTTTCTCCCCATATCCTTTCGATGCAACCAGATGACGGAGCCCCGAATACAGCTGCCCACGCTGACGATCGCTACTACTACCCCGAGGGTGGATACTGCTACGAGTTCGCTGACGACCAGGAGTAGGATCGGAGGGTCCCAGGCAGGAGGCCTGCGCCTTTTGATCGTAGTGTTTTCTTTTGCCCCGCCTTTCTAAGGGCTTATCTGTTTCTGTTTCATATTTGTACTCAGATATCTGATGCTTCCGCTGATGCTTGTACGCAAGATTATGTATTCGAGCCCTCGAGGCCCCTGGCTTGTAATATAAAGCTTGTATGACTTTATTTGTGTTTTAGAGTTGTGTTGTGATATCTTCCCGTGAGTCCTTAGGCTTGATCGTGTGCATTTGCGTGTATGATTAGTGCACGATTGAGCAGGGGGCGTCATAAGTTGGTATCAGAGCCGACTGCCTGTAGGAACCCCCCTTTCCAACTCCTTGGCCGAAGTTGAGTCTAGTGGTCCAAAACTATTTTACTAACTTGGCTGTGTGGCTTACGGGCCCACGTCGCCAATTGGGTGGTATTAGGATCTTTTATTCCTCGTCTATACTCTGGGACTCTGATCTCTCTTCTATTCGGGTTAAATAATTTTACTAACTCCAACATTAGGTTCTCGTGATTACATCCACCCGGTGTTCTGAAATTTTCCCCCTTCCTTCAAGATTGTGGGCCAGGTTCTGCTTGCAGGATCCTTTTATCGAGGGCACCCTGTGTTGTCACTTGCAGATTCCTCGCCCCAGCTGTTTTCTCCGACGTGATGTAGCCTTTGCTATGTCACGTTGTTGTAATCCTCACAGCGTGCCTGCGCGCCGCCTAGTTTGTCTAGCTGCGAGCGTTCCTGAGCGCGTACTATCCGTTTGAATCCAACTCTGTGTATGGATTGGTATGTCTTTAACGAATACTATCATATATCTAATGCCTTTCCTGTTCATTTCCCATGTTACATCATGGATAACTCCATACACCTGCAGTTTTTCTTGCTAAGCTGCCCCTGTTGAATTGGCAGGATGGCTGACAATCCTCCACCTCCACCTTATATTGCCGCAATGATGCAGTAGTTTGAACTGAACCGTCAGGTTATGACCGGGATATTGGCTCAGTTCCCAAACCAGAATGCTCATCAACAGCCTACCCCAATAACACTGCAAGAATTTGTGCACCTCAACCCGTCTGTTTTCCGCAACTCCACCAATCCTATGGATGCTGATGATTGGCTTCGTGACATCCTGTTTGAGATGGAGTCAGCTAATGTTGCCCCTGACAGTTACGTCACTTTTGCGACATTCCATTTAAAGGGTCCCGCTGCTCAATGGTGGGAAAGCCACAAGGGTATGTTGCCTGCAGAGACTGTAACCACTTGGCAGGAATTTCAGTCAGCCTTTCATGCACGGTACATTCCTCAAGGTCTAATCGACCAGAAGAAGCAGGAGTTCCGCAAACTCTCACAGGGCACAATGACTGCGAATGAATATCAGAGGAAATTCCTTGAATTATCCCGCTATGCTGCGGATGACGTCGACACTGACACTCGCAAGTAGGAGAAATTCCGTGAAGGACTGCGTACTGATATAAACCTTGCGCTTGCTGTTCATGATTGCACAGACTTCGCAACGCTTGTCAGCCAATCTTTCCAAGTTGAAACTGCTCTGACTAAGTACCAGGAGTCGCTCAAGCGTACTCGAGATGTCGGCTCGTCTTCGGGTCGACCTGTTCAGAAACGTCAAGTCTGGATTCCCCACAATGTTTACCACCGACCTGCTCCAACACCAAGGCCGTCATATGTTGCACCTCGTCTGCCTTCACCGCCGAGACAGCTAACGGTTCATGATGGACCGCCTAATGCTATGGCAACTCCTCAGGTTGCACCACGTCCTCCTGTTGGTCGTAAGAAGAATTGTCGAAACCGCCGATTCAGAAACCGTAATATCATACCATCTGCTGTTGTACTTGGCCATGCCAATCATGTCAATGCTGAAAAGGCTCAGAAGGAACCGACTATCGTGCTGGGAACACTCTCTGTGAATTCAGTGCCAGCTTCTGTTCTTTTTGATTCAGGTGCATCACATTCCTTCGTGTCCCAGCAATTTGCACAATTGCATGGGTTAGCTATGAGCTCATTACCCACTCCTTTAGAAATCATCACTCCCCGTTCCCGGTGGCAAACCAAAATGGTAAGTCACAACAATCAGATCAGAATTGAAGGGTTCATGTTCTCTGCTTCCCTTATTGCTCTTGGACCTTCCGACATAGACATCATTCTCGGTATGGACTGGTTGACCGCCCACAATGCTTTGATTGACTGTGCCGCTAAGAAAGTCCAACTTACCCATCCTTCTAGCCAGACAGTCAAATACTCAGCCCGAACAGTTCAGAATGCCGAGACTCAAATATATGTTCTGAATGCATTGAGTGCTTCACCTCTTGAAGGCATCGAGAACGTTCCAGTTGTTCGTGATTTTCAAGATGTCTTTCCAGAAGAACTTCCAAGAATACCCCCTGCTAGAGCTGTCGAGTTTGTCATCGACTTGAAACCAGGCACAACTCCTATTGCGAAGCGTCCCTATAAAATGCCTCCGCACCACCTTCTTGAACTTAAGGAGGAAATTGACAAGTCACTTAAGAAGGGTTTCATCCGCCCCAGCTCCTTTGCTTGGGGAGCACCTTCACTCTTCGTTAAGAAGAAGGATGGAACTAACCGATTGGTTCAGGATTATCGGCCCATTAACCAAGCCACAATCCAGAACAAATATCCGCTTCCTCGGATCAATGATTTGTATGATCAACTTGCTGGATCATCGGTGTTTTCTAAACTCAACTTGAGGTTGGGTTATCATCAGATCCGTGTTCATGAAGAGGATATTCCCAAGACTGCATTTGTTACTCGCCATGGCTCCTACGAGTACACTGTCATGTCTTTCGGCTTAACCAATGCTCCAGCAACCTTCTCCCGTCTGATGAATTACATCTTCATGGATTACCTCGACAAGTTCGTCGTGGTATATCTAGATGATATTCTAGTTTATTCAAGGAATAAAGAGGAACATGTTGAACACCTTCGACTTGTACTGGAAAGGCTCCGAGAACACCAGTTGTATGCCAAATACTCCAAATGTGAATTCTGGCTTTCTGAAGTAACCTACCTTGGTCATGTGATTTCCAAGGATGGAATTGCTGTTAACCCGGAGCGGGTTCAGGCTATTCTTGACTGGACTCCTCCGAAGAACGTCAAGCAAGTGAGAAGTTTTCTCGGCCTTGCAAGCTATTGCCGTCGATTTGTTGAGAACTTTTCTAAGATTGCTAAGCCTTTGACTGATCTACTTCACAAGGGCGTTAAATTTGAATGGACAGAAAAATGTCAGGAAAGTTTTCAAACACTCAAAGACAAGCTGACATCTGCCCCAGTACTTGCTCCACCAGATTCTCGCAAAGATTTTGTGATCTGTTGTGACGCATCCCGTGAAGGATTAGGCTGTGTCCTAATGCAAGAGCGTAAAGTGATTGCCTATGGCTCTCGTCAGTTGTGCCCACATGAAGAGAATTATCCGGTACATGATCTAGAACTAGCTGCTGTCATCTATGCACTGCAGTTGTGGTGACATTACCTTCTCGGTAATCGTTGAGAGATCTACACGGATCATAAAAGTCTAAAGTACTTGTTCACTCAGCCATCTCTCAACCTCCGTCAGCAAAGATGGATGGAGGCCATTACGGACTATGATTTGGGTATTTCTTATACCCCTGGCAAGGCTAACGTGATGGCTGATGCCTTAAGCCGCAAGTCCTATTGCGACAACCTCATGGTTAAGTGAGCTCAACCTCATCTTTTTGAAAAAATGTGCAAACTGAATCTGCGTATTGTTCCACAGGGTTCTCTTAATAACCTTGTGATACAACCAGATCTTGAGAAAGCTGTTAATAATGCGCAAGCTAAAGATGCTGAAATTGATCTGATGAAGAAAGACCTTCACCTAGAAAAGTACAGGGATTTCTCACTGTCTGAAGATGGAACCTTGTATTTCAGAAACCGCATTATCGTACCTCGCTTCGAACTCATGACTGACAAGGTCATGAAGGAGGCACATGATACACCGCTGTCTATTCATCCGGGTAGCACCAAGATGTATCGTGATCTCCGTGAAAGGTACTGGTGGTCTAGAATGAAGCAGGACATTGCTCGATATGTAGCTGAATGTGATGTGTGTTGTCGCGTTAAAGCAGAACATCAGAAGCCTGCCGGAATTCTGCAACCACTTCCTATTCGTTTATGGAAATGGGATAAAGTGCAAATGGATTTCATTACCGGCCTTCCCAAGTCACAGAAGGGTCACGATGCTATTCTTGTCATCGTCGACCAACTCTCCAAGATTGCACACTTTCTGCCTGTCAAGGAGACGATCACTGCTAGTCAATTAGCAGAATTATATATCTCTAGGGTTGTATCACTCCACGGTATTCCGAAGGAGATTAGTTCGGACCGTGGCGGTCTTTTCACCTCCAAGTTTTGGGAAAGTTTCCAAGAAGCTATGGGAACTCATATTACCTGGAGTTCAGCTTATCATCCCCAGTCCCAAGGCCAAGTCGAGCGAGTAAATCAAGTGCTTGAAGACATGCTGCGAGCTTGTGTTATTTCTTTCGGCAAGAAATGGGAAGAATCTCTCCCATATGCCGAGTTCTCTTATAACAACAGCTATCAAGCCAGCTTGAAAATGGCCCCCTTTGAAGTACTTTATGGACGTAAGTGTCGAACCCCTCTGAATTGGTCAGAAACTGGGGAACGACCGCTCGTGGGTCCGGATATTATCCAACATGCCGAAGAGCAGTATCGTTCGAGAAAATCTCAAGGCGGCTCAGGACCGCCAGAAGAGCAACTATGATCGCAAACGATGGGGTTTGACTTATCAACCTGGTGATCAGGCTTATCTTTGTGTCACTCCTATGAAGGGCACTCACTGCTTCGGAATCTAGGGCAAGTTAGCTCCCCGCTACATTGGTCCTTTCCGCATAGTTGCTAGATGTGGTCAGGTAGCGTACAAATTGGAGTTGCCGCCGCAATTCTCTCATATCCACGACGTCTTCCATGTGTCGCAACTTCGTCGTTGCTTCAAGGAATCTCCGCACCGCGCAGTGGATCACGAGATGCTCGAATTGCATGATGATCTTTCTTATAAGGAGCATCCGATCCGCATCCTCGATGAAGCTGAACGTCGAACTCGCCAGAAGGTTACCAAGTTCCTCAAAGTGCAGTGGTCAAATCATACTGAAATTGAAGCCACTTGGGAACGCGAGGATAGTCTTCGTGCGGAATACCCCGATCTTTTCCCTTCTACCTCATAATTCTCGGGACGAGAACTTCTTTTAGAGGAGGAGAATTGTAACACCCCTGTGTAATGAGCACTGTGCCATTCTGCTAATAATGCCAAGTCATCTTCATTTGCAAAGCTTTGTCATAGTGGTTAAATCTTTCTATTTCAAAATTCCTCTTTGAAATCAATTCAAATTTAAGTGAAATATTAAGTTGCTCAAACACAGTTGCAAAAATGTTCATTGAGTATCATATAATCCAGAGTTAAATACAAAATTGAAATCCACATTAATGAAATTAATTAAGTAACTCCAACAACATGAAACAGTACCAAACAGCCGCTTTTTAATACCATTTTATTTAATAGAATTACAAATGAAATTATATTTTACTCAAACCAGTTTTTGGTGGTAGGTAATATTGCACTGTAATATTTGAACCAAGTCCCACATTTTACGAAAGTGTATTGGTGGCCTAACATTTAGCAAAACAGAAAAAGAGAAATAAATAAATAAAAAGGAAAGAACCAGCCCCCCTCCCCGCTGGGCCAAACGGCTCAGCTGGCAGCTGCACTGGCCAGCACACCAGGCCCAGACGGGCCTCCTTATTCCCACCCCCCACTCCACGAACCCTAGCCCTCGACCCCCACTCCCCCCCCCCCCCACTCTCTCCCCCTCGCGCCCCCGTTCTGGATCGGGAGATCCCCCCTGCGCCCGACGCCGCCGTTCGTCGTCGCCGCCCGGAGAAACCCCCCCCACCGGTCTCCTCGTCCTCCTCCCCGCCCCCCCCCCCACTTGCCTAGCTCTGGATCGGGGAGGGGCTCGATCCCGTGCCGCCCCACGCCCCCGACGCCGGCGCCCATCCCCGACGCCGCCCCGCCGTCGTCGCCTTGCCTCCTCACCTCTCCCTCGTCGGCTCCGTCGAGCCTCGCCGGCCCCCTGTTCATCTACAACGGGGGTGAGAACCCCTCCTGACTCCCCCTTGCTCCTGTCACCGCCGTGCTCGCCCCCGGTCCCGGCTGTCGCTGCTCGCCACGGTCACCCCGCGTTCTCTCCCTCGTGCGCTCACGCTCACCGTCGCACTGCCGTGCCCGCGGCGCGTGCTAGGCGCCCTGCCCCGCGCCTATGTTCGTCCCGCGCCCGCTCTGCTGCTGCCGCCTAGCGCTGCTGCTGCTCGCTGCCACCAGCCGCCCTGCGCCGCAGGAGCTCCGCGCGCGCCGGCCACTTCCCCTTCGCCGGCCGCCCTCGCATGACCCTGCCGTCGCCGGCGCAGCCCCGGCCCGACCACGGCGCGCCCTCACGCTCGTGCGTGTTCGGGCGGGCGCCCGTCGCCCGTCAGCCGCCCCGCTATGGCCTCTGGCCAATGACAGCAGGGGCCCACAACCCAGAACGATATTAAGAAAATAAATAAATAAAAAGAATTAAACAAAATATGTTAAAATAAATAAATATTAAATAAATAGTTAATTAGCTTAATTAATAATATTTAAATTAGCTAATTAAGATTAATTAACCTGATTAAATAATTAACCTAATTAACTACTGTTAATTAACTAAACAGTCACTCACAGGTGGGACCCACCTGTCAGGTTGACCCGGTCAACGGTCAACATTGACTGCTGACGTCATGATGACGCAATAATTTATTTTTGAATTAAATTAATCTGTTAATTTCAGAAAATCATTAAAACTTTAGAAAATCATATAAAATAAACCGTAGCTCAGATCGAAATACTTTGTACATGAAAGTTGCTCAGAATGACGAGACAAATCCGAACACGCGGACCGTTCGTCCACCACGCATCCCTAGCATAGCGAACATGCAACCGTCCCCCTCCGGTTCGTCTGTCCGAAAATACCGAACTTCGGGAAAACATTCCCGGATGTTTTCCCTCTTCACCTATATCGTGTAGCACCGCGTCAGAACACCCCTAGCTCTGCTTATTGTCATGTCATGCTCTTGTTTGCTTTATATTTACTGTTTCTTCCCCCTCTTCTCTGTCGGTAGACCCCGACACCGACGCAGCTCAGGAGCCCGACGCCACTGTTGACGACCCCTCCTTCTTGCCAGAGCAACCAGGCAAGCCCCTCCCCTTTGATCATCCCGATATCGCCCATTCTATTTTCTCATGCTTGCATTAGAATTGCTGCTGCTACTGTTTATCCTATTCTGATGCATAGCCTGTTTATTGTAACCTGCTATTGATACCTTACCTGCTTATCCTAAACTGTTTAGTATAGGCTGGGTAGAGACCTATCAGTGACCCCACTTGTCCCGATTGCCCCGCTGGATCATCAGAAGACTCGTCGACCAGGCCCCGGCACAGCACATCACCCCTCTTAGTTGTACGACACTGCATTGTTACCATCGAGTGCCGAGGGTGATACCTCGTATAGCACTACTGATGTTAATTCTGTAGAGTAGCTATTTGGTCGTGGTCATCGAGGGTGATTCCTCCTTCTCCACTTCTGATATGACCCTGTCGTGCAACACATCAAGTGTGAACCCATCGAGGGTGATTCCTCTGAGTTCACCTTGACGGATACATCAAGTAGGAATCCAACGAGGGTGATACCTCGGATTCCCCTGATGTTATGGACACACGGATACCTGGACTTTACACTGTTACTTGGAAAGGCGGGTCGACCCTGAGGGGTACCCACGTGAGCCTAAGTGGCGAGTGTTGTGGAGACGGGTTGACCTGGATGGTGCCCGAGATATGAATACGAGGCATGGCCGGGCATTCTTGGCCCTTGCCGCAAGTCCTCGAGACGGGACGATGGGGTCACATCGATCGTGAGTCTCTGCTCGTTACCGCACCCCCAAGGTACTAATGATTTGGATATTTGATTCGAGTGGGCCTCTGGCCCGATAGCACTAACCATCACGCGGGAATAAATATGGGTACTCTGCATCGTGGTATCAGCCGAAAGCTTTGTCAGATGTCCAGTTCAGCATTGTGGCCGGGTCGGATCGTGCCATTGGCGCTGGTATCCACCCTGCTCGCAACGACCCGGAGTGCACAGGGCGACGGCCCAAGACCCCTGAGCGCTTAGGATGTAGACCGGCGGGGACCTCTCTGCTGAGCTCTAGGTAGGGCTGCGGTGTGTCCTTTGACCGAGGCCGGGCATGCCCCGGAAAAGTGTGTCCGACCGGAGTTAAGCGAGCGTGGTGGGTAAGTTGGTGCACCCCTGCAGGGAAGAACTAATCTATGCATAGTCGGATCCTTGGTAACGGACACTCGGAGTTTTATCCCGATTGATACAGCTAGAATTGGATACTATGGCTCTGGGATTGCTTCTCATAGGGAGTCGAGAAGAGATCTCAGGACGAGGTTGATGACAGTATGGCTCTGGGATTGCTTTCTCGCAGGGAGTCGAGGAAGGATCTCTGGCCGAGGTTGATGACACTACTACTACATTATACTATGCTGATCTACTCTCTTCTATTGCTGCAAGACCGCTGAAGATGCTAGTCTTCGATAGGACTAGGCCTCCTCTCTATTCTGGCATTTCTGCAGCCCAGTCCACATATACAGCCGTTCTTTGATAATGTTGCATATGTAGTGTAGATCCTTGCTTGCTGAGTACTTCGGATGAGTACTCACGGTTGCTTTGTTTTCTTTTTCTCCCCATATCCTTTCGATGCAACCAGATGACGGAGCCCCGAATACAGCTACCCACGCCGACGATCGCTACTACTACCCCGAGGGTGGATACTGCTATGAGTTGGCTGACGACCAGGAATAGGATCGGAGGGTCCCGGGCAGGAGGCCTGCGCCTTTCGATCATAGTGTTTTCTTTTGCCCCGCCTTTCTAAGGGCTTATCTATTTCTGTTTCATATCTGTACTCAGATATCTGATGCTTCCGCTGACACTTGTACGCAAGCTTATGTATTCGAGCCCTCGAGGCCCCTGGCTTGTAATATAAAGCTTGTATGACTTTATTTGTGTTTTAGAGTTGTGTTGTGATATCTTCCCGTGAGTCCTTAGGCTTGATCTTGTGCATTTGCGTGTATGATTAGTGCACGATTGAGCAGGGGGCGTCACAGGCCCTGAGATACCTCTCCGTCATACGGAGTGACAAATCCCAGTCTTGATCCCTGCCAACTCAACAGACACCCTCGGAGATACCTGTAGAGCATCTTTATAGTCACCTAGTTACGTTGCGATGTTTGATACACACAAGGTACTCCTCCGGTGTCAGTGAGTTGCATGATCTCATGGTCATAGGAACAGATACTTGACATGCAGAAAATGATAGCAATAAACTTGATACGATCAAATGCTACGCTTATAGTTTGGGTCTTGTCCATCACATCATTCTCCTAATGATGTGATCCCGTTATCAAATGACAACTCATGTCTATGGCTAGGAAACTATAGCCATCTTTTATCAATGAGCTAGTCCGGTAGAGGCTCACAAGGGACATGTTGTTGTCTATGTATCCACACATGTATTTGAGTTTCCAATAAATACAATTATAGCATGGATAATAAACGATTATCATGAACAAGGAAATATAGTCATAACCACTTTATTATTGCCTCTAGGGCATATTTCCAACAGTCTCCCACTTGCACTAGTGTCAATAATCTAGTATTACATGGTAATGAATCTAACACCCATAGAGTCCTGGTGTTGATCATGTTTTGCCCGTGGAAGAGGTTTAGTCAACGAATCTGCAACATTCAGATCCGTGTGCACTTTGCAAATGTTTATGTCCTCCTCCATGATCACATCGCGGATGGAATTGAAGCGTCGCTTTATGTCTCTGGTCCTCTTGTGAAACCTTGGTTCCTTGGCTAGAGCAATGGCACGAGTGTTGTCATAGAACAGAGTCATTGGGTCCAGTGCACTGGGCACAACTCCAAGATCTGTCATGAACTGCTTCATCCAGACACCTTCCTTTGCTGCCTCCGAGACAGCTATGTACTCCGCTTCACATGTAGAATCAGCTACCACGCTTCGCTTGGAACTGCACCAGCTTATCGCTCCCCCATTTATACTATATACGTATCCGGTTTGAGACTTAGAGTCATCCGGATCAGTGTCAAAGCTTGCATCGACGTAACCCTTTACGACGAGCTCTTGATCACCTCCATAAATGAGAAACATTTCCTTAGTCCTTTTTAGGTACTTAAGGATATTCTTGACCGTTGTCCAGTGTTCCACTCCCGAATCACTTTGAAACCTTCCGGCCATACTTATGGCAAGGCTGACATCTGGTCTTGTGCACAGCATCGCATACATGATAGAGCCTATGGCTGAAGCATAGGGGATGACACTCATCTTTTCTCTATCCTCTGTATTCGCTGGGCATTGAGTCTTACTCAACTTCAAACCTTGCAAAACAGGCAAGAACCCCTTCTTGGACTAATCCATTTTGAACTTCTTCAAAATCTTATGAAGGTATGTGCTTTGTGAAAGTCCTATTAAGCGTCTCGATCTATCTCTATAGATCTTGATGCCTAATATGAAAGCAGCTTCTCCTAGGTCCTTCATTGAAAAACTCTTGTTCAAATATTCCTTCACGCTTTCCAAAAGCTCTATATTGTTTCCAATCATCAATATGTCATCCACATATAATATTAGAAACGCTATAGAGCTCCCACTCACTTTCTTGTAAATACAAGCTTCTCCATAAACTTGTATAAACCCAAATGCTTTGATCACCTCATCAAAGCGAAGATTCCAACTCCGAGATGCCTGCACCAGTCCATAAATGGATCGCTGGAGCTTGCACACTTTGTCAGCATTCTCTGGATCGACAAAACCTTCCGGTTGCATCATATACAACTCTTCCTTAAGGAAACCGTTAAGGAACGCTGTTTTGACATCCATCTGCCAAATTTCATAATCGAAATATGCAGCTATTGCCAACATGATTCTGATGGACTTAAGCATCACTACGGGTGAGAAAGTCTCATCATAGTCAATCCCTTGAACTTGTGAAAACCCCTTTGCCACAAGTCAAGCTTTATAGACGGTGACATTACCACCCGCGTCCGTCTTCTTCTTGAATATCCATTTATTCTGAATGGCCTTTCGCCCTTCAGGTAATACTTCCAAAGTCCATACTTTGTTTTCATACATGGATCTCATCTTGGATTTCATGGCGACTAACCATTTGTCGAAATCCAGGCCCACCATCGCTTCTCCATAGCTCGTAGGTTCATCGTTGTACAACAACATGACCTCCAAGACAGGGTTACCATACCACTCAGGAGCAGTACGTATCCTTGTCGACCTACGAGGTTTGATAGTAACTTGATCTGAAGTTTCATGATCACTATCATTAGCTTCCTCTTCAACTGACGTAGGTGCTACAGAAACATCTTTCTGCGCTGCGCCACTCTCTGTTTGAAGTAAAGGTTCAACAACCTCATCAAGTTATATCTTCCTCCCACTCAATTCTTTCGAGAGAAACTCTTTCTCGAGAAAGGACCCGTTCTTAGCGACAAACACTTTGCCCTCGGATCTGAGATAGAAGGTATACCCAACCATATCCTTTGGGTATCCTATGAAGAAGCATTTGTCCGCTTTCGGTTCGAGCTTTTCTGGCTGAAGCCTTTTGACATAAGCATCGCAGCCCCAAACCTTAAGAAACGATAGCTTATGTTTCTTGCCAAACCATAGTTCATACGGTGTTGTATCCACGGACTTAGATGGTGCCCTATTTAAAGTGAATGCAGCTGTCTCTAATGCATAACCCCAAAATGATAGTGATAGATCGGCAAGAGACATCATAGAACGCACCATATTGATAACCCACAAGTATAGGGGATCGCAACAGTTTTCGAGGGTAGAGTATTCAACCCAAATTTATTGATTCAACACAAGGGGAGCCAAAGAATATTTGCAAGTATTAGTAGCTGAGTTGTCAATTCAACCTCACCTAGAGATTAATTATCTGCAGCAAAGTGAGCAGTAGCAGAGTAGTATGATAGTTTTGATAGTAGTAGCAACAACAATAGTAACGGTGACAATGATAGCAAAGATTTTGTAGCAAGTGTAACAGTATCAGTAGCAGTAGTAACTTAGCAAGAACAATATATGGAAAATTCATAGGCATTGGATCAGTGAATTCGTTGGATGATATTCATCATATAACAGTCATAACCTAGGGCGATACAAAACTAGCTCCAGTTCATAAATATAATGTAGGCATGTATTCCGTAAATAGTCATACGTGCTTATGGAAAGAACTTGCATGACATCTTTTGTCCTACCCTCCTGTGGCAACGGGGTCCATAAGGAAACTAAGGGATAGTAAGGCCTCCTTTTAATAGAGAACCGGAACAAAGCATTAACACATAGTGAATACATGAACTCCTCAAACTACGGTCATCACTAGAAAGTATCCCGAATACTGTCACTCCGGGGTTTGAGGATCATAACACATAATAAGGTGACTATAACTTGCAAGATCGGATCTAGAACATAGATATAGTGGTGATAACATAAATGGTTCAGATCTGAAATCATGGCACCCGGGCCCAAAGTGACAAGCATTAAGCATGGTAAAGTCATAGCAACATCAATCTCAGAACATAATGGATATTAGGGACCAAGCCCTAACAAAACTAACTCGATTACATGATGAATCTCATCCAACTCCTCACCAACCAGCGAGCCTACGAAGGAATTACTCACTCCCAGTGGGGAGCATCATGGAATTGGCGATGGAGAAGGGTTGGTGATGACGAAGATCAAAGATCCCCCTCTCCGGAGCCCCAAACGGACTCCAGATCTGGCCTCCCGATGAAGAACAGGAGGTGGCGGCGGCTCCGTCTCGTGAAACATGATAATTCTTCCTCCCCTCTTTTTTTCTCCGAAAATGTGAATTTATAGCGTCAGAGATAGGGTCAGCGGGGCCACCAGGTGGGGACAACCCACCTGGGCGTGCCAGGAGGGGGGGGCGCCCTGATGGGTTGTGCTCACCCAGGGGCCCCCCTCCGGTGGTTCTTGGCTCCAGTATTTTTCTTTTATTCCATAAAAAAATCTCCAAAAAGTTTCATTCCATTCCGAGAACTTTTATTTCTGCACAAAAATAACACCATGGTAGTTCTGATGAAAACAGCGTCAGTCCGGGTTAGTTTCATTCAAATCATGCAAATTAGAGTCCAAAACAAGAGGAAAAGCGTTAGGAAAAGTAGATACGATGGAGATGTATCAACTCCCCCAAGCTTAAACCTTTGCTTGTCCTCAAGCAATTCAGTTGATAAACTGGAAGTGAAAAAGAAAAACTTTTACGAACTCTTTTGCTCTTGTTTACATAAATAAGCTTAAGTAGCACCCAGGTTTTCAGCAAAGATCGTGACTAACCATGCCAACAATAACTCTTAAAAATTATATTAACTCATATCAATGACATAAACAACTAGCGAGCAATAATAAAGCATCTCAAATGACAACACTTTGTCAAAACAATCATGATACAATATGACAACAGTGGTATCTCGCTAGCCCTTTCTGAGACCGCAAAACATAAATGCAGAGCACCTCCAAAGTTCAAGCAGCGACTAGACATTGTAATTCATGGAAGAAAAGATCCAGCCATGATGCATCCAACATTAGCTATACACAATGCATGAGGATGGCAATAGTGCTCTCAGGTCTGGCACTTATTTGAGAAGGTGATGACACAACATAAAAGTAAATAGATAATCCCTTCACAGAGGGAAGCAGTGATTTGCAGCGGTGCCAGAGCTCATATTTTTAAAAACAGAGATAAATGAAATTTTGATAAATGCACCCTTCATGTTCACTTCGCGACCATTAGTTATCGGTATCTTCCATGCTAAACACATTAGTAGCGGTTCCCAAGCGATAAAAGTAAAGGTATACTCCCCCTCCACCAACAAACACACTCCACGGCTAGCCGAATCCACGGGTACCATCCATACCAACATCAGTCCTCGGGGAGTTTTATTTAATTATTTGCAATTTTGAATTCGAGACTGGGAATCCCTATTACCGCCACTCTCGTGCAAGGACGAGTGAATAAACACTCATCATGAGAATAACCCGCTTAGCATGGAAGATACTGACTACCTCCTGTCACTCTATGAACAATCCAGGCACACAAAAACGGATGTTTATTTGAAGTTTTTAGAGGTGGCACATGCAAATTTACTTGGAACGGCAGGTTAATACCGCATATAGGTAGATATATGGTGGACTCATCTGGAATAACTTGGGTTTCAGGATTTTGATGCACAAGCAGTATTCCCGCTTAGTACAGGAGAAGGCTAGCAAATAGGTTGAGAAGCGGCCAGCTAGAGAGCGAAAACGGTCATGAACATGCATTATGCATAAGTAACATCGGATACTAGCATGAGTAGGATATGAACACCATGAACATAAATATCATAGAGGCTATGTTGGTTTTGATTCAACTACATGCATGAACATGTGCCGAGTCAAGTCACTCGAACATTCGGAGGAGGATACCATATCATCATACCACATCACAATCATTTTAATGCATGTTGATATCCAAGATAAATCATTATCCACTCCTAGCTACTTAAGCATGGCATGAGAAACTATAATCTCTAATTGTCATTGCAAACATGTTTAATCATAATAGGCTGAATCATGGATACTAGGTTAAACATATTTACAAAAACAGAGCAAGTTGACTTCATACCCGTTTCTCTCTGCCACAGCCAGTTCATCAAATATCGTCATTATTGCCTTTCACTTGCACGACTGAATGATATGGAAATAATAATAGTGCAAGAGTGTCGTGGACTTAGCTGGAATCTGTAAACATTTTATTCAAAGGAGAAGACAAGGTAATTTGGGCTCTTCGTTAGATCAGTAATAATGCATATGAGGGCCACTCAACGTTTTCATCGTGGTCTTCTCCTTGGTATGACTCAATAAAAAGAAAAGAAATTCAGAGAAACACACTGATTTTTTTTTGAGTTTTTAGTTTTTCTAGAAGAAAGCAAATTAAAGAGGGAAAAACAAAAATGAGAAAAACTATTTACACGGGAAAGCTCCCAACAAGCAAAAGAAGAACAAGGAAATCTTTTTGGGTTTTCTTTTTAATACTACAACTAACTACACTAGAAAGAAAAACCGAAAAGAAGCAAGCAACATTTTTTTTGGAATTTTCGAAGTTTTTCAAACACACAAGAAGAAAACGAGAAAATAAATCTAGCATGGATGATACAATGAAAAAGTGTGAACACCGATAACTGGAATGAAATGTGTGAACATGAATGTAATGTCGATGGAAATACGTACTCCCCCAAGCTTAGGCTTTTGGCCTAGCTTGGTAATCACCACTCGCGGCCTGCGTAATAATCAGAGTGATAGCTCACGGAGGCTCTTGGTGCGGACTCCTCAGCCCGCCGAGCAGCCACAACCTCTGCGTTGTGTGCGCGGGCCTCGCTCTCAAGAACATAATACCTTCCCTTGCTGTGAAAATCAAAGAGAGCAGGCACATGCAAAAAGGTGTCCACAACGGACTTTTATTGAATAATAGGTTATAAGTATAATCATGGATTTCCCCAGTAAGGAACTTATGGCGTTTCATGGCATCAAAGTCTAAGTACTGAGTGGGAAGGATGGGGTCATTAGGCTCAAGTGATACACCTAACTCTTCTGCTAAACGTGAAGCATAAATCCCACCATAAAAATATCCACTACCAGCGTTGTGTTGCAGTCTACGTGCAACAATCGCTCCAAGGTTATAGCATTTAACACCAGTGAGGGCAGTGTATATGAGTCTCAAGTCAGGAGCACAAAGTGTACGACAGTCTTGTTTGCCTACGATGCATTTTCCATTAAACAGTGCAAAGTATTGAATTGATGGGATATGAATACTTTTTATTCTACCTTGCATCACCCCTCTATTCTCACCGTAGCAAAGACTAGTTAAAAATAACTCATACTCAGCCCTTGGTGGTTCGTCCATCGAACCCCAATATGGAATTTTACATGCAACACAGAATGCATCTAGAGGCATAGTGACTGAACGATCATAAAGTTTAAACGAAACTCTAGACTCACAAGGATGAAATTTAAACTCTTTAGTAAACGATTCTGTGAGACTGAGGTACTGGTTGCACTTATCTTGAATGTAGGGGCTGAGCTCGGCATTGTGGCCATATTGCTCAAATTCTTCTTTAATACCTGCACTCAACATGAAATTGTCGCACGGCCATAAACATGATTTGGTAGCGGCATCCCATATTGAACTTGCACTTGGTTCAACATAAGACCGACGAGTTAAGCCACTACTAGAAGATGCCTCCGAGGACCTCTGCCTCGAAGAACTCCTTCCAAAGAAGTTCATCATATATGCGTACAAATTTCTGAAAAAATTTGACCACAAAATTTTATTATCAAAACTTTGCAAGATTGATAGCAACTACTCATAGGGATGTATAGAGGCTATATTGAGCATTCAAACTACTTAGAACTCTAAGAATTCAACATGCAAGCTCATCTACGGTAGCACTAAGAGTAGCTAATTATTCAAAATATAAACCACTAAAGCAAAAACTAATTGGACAAACGAGGGAGTCACATACCAAGTAGCAATTCCCTGAAACAGTTTTGGGAACGGAGCTTCGAGCAAAGAGATCGAAATCCATGGATTTGAGAGCAAGAACACGAGAGAGAGAGAGAGCAAAGGTGATTTTTTTCTGGAGGTAGGTGATGGTGTGGACTAAATAGATAAGTGAGGGGCCCATGTGGGGACCACAACCCACCAGGGTGCGCCTGGGGCTACTGGCGCGCCCAGGTGGGTTGTGCCCACCTGGTGCACCCCCCCCCTCTGATGTTATTTGCATCAAAAATTCTTAAATATTCATAAAAAAATAGTATTAAATTTTCTGGGCATTCTGAGAACTTTTATTTTTGGGTCATTTTTTATTGCACGGGAAAATCAGAAACAGACAAAACAAGGCAATTTATTCTATTTAACTAAGAAAAACAGAGAATAAAAGTTGGGAGCAGAAGGTAGTGCCTACTAAATTCATCAACTTCATACCTCTCAAAAATGATCCATTAATAAGGTTGATCAAGTCGTATTAACAACCACTTTCGATTAGCATGAAACCGAAGAACTTTCGTAAAACACTAAGTTACCTCAACGGGGATATGCATGTCCCCCACAATAAGCATTTCATATTTCTTTTTGGCAGTAGGTAGAGGTAGTTGAAAACTTCCAATAGTGATTGTCGGAGATTTTTCAATAACATTAATACCATTCACTTGGAATTGTTTCTTCGGAAAGTGCACCGTATGCTCATTACCATTGATATGAAAAGTGACCTTGCTTTTATTGCAATCAATAACAGCCCCTGCAGTATTCAAGAAGGGTCTACCAAGGATAATCGACATGCTGTCGTCCTCGGGCATCTCAAGTATAACAAAGTCAGTCAAGATAGTAACATTAGCAACAACAACGGGCACATCCTCACAAATACCGATAGGTATGGCAGTTGATTTATCAGCCATTTGCAAAGATATTTCAGTAGGTGTGAGTTTATTCAAATCAAGTCTTTTATATAAAGAGAAAGGCATAACACTAACACCAGCTCCTAAACCACATAAAGCAGTTTTCACATAGTTTCTTTTTATGGAGCAAGGTATAGTTGGTATTCCAGGATCTCCAAGTTTTTTGTGTACTCCATCCTTAAAAGAATAATTAGCAAGCATGGTGAAGATTTCTGCTTCCGGTATTTTTCTTTTATTAGAGATGATGTCTTTCATGTACTTTGCATAAGGGACCATCTTTAATATATCAGTCAAACGAGTGCGCAAAAAGACTGGCCTAAGCATTTCAGCAAAGCGTTCAAATTATTCATCATCTTTCTTCCTAGTTGATTTAGGTGGAAAGGGCATGGGTTTTTGAACCCATGGTTCTCTTTCCTTTCCATGTTTTCTAGCAACGAAGTCTCTTTTATCATATCTTTTATTTTTAGGTTGTGGGTTATCAAGATCAACAGCCGGTTCTATCTCAACATCATTATCTGGTTGTTTATCATTGTCTGGTTGAGTATCTTCATGAACATCATCATTATCTTTTCATTATCACTAGGTGAATGTTCATTACTAGATTGAGTTTCAGCATCAGAGATAGAAACATCATTATCATTATCAGGAGGTTTCTCTATTTCAGGTTCACTAGAGGCATGCAAAGTCCTACCATTTTTCTTTTTCTTCTTCTTTTTAGAAGGACTAGGTGCATCCGTATTAACTCTTTGAGAATCTTGTTCAATTCTTTTAGGGTGTCCGACAGGATAAAGTGGTTCCTAAGTCATTTTACCTCCTCTAGTTGCTACTCTAACAGCAAAGTCATTTATATTATTATTCATTTCATCTAGCAACTCTCTTTGAGATTTAGCAACTTGTTCTAGTTGAGTTTGAACCATAGAGGCATGTTTTCCTACACCTCTAACATCATTGGTGGTTCTGAATAGCAAGTCACTCAAGCGAGCAATCATATCAGAATTATATTTCAATTGTTTCATAACATTTTCATTGAAGTGATCTTGCTTTCTAATGTAATTATCAAACTCATAAAGGCATTGACTAGGATGCATATTATAGGCTTTGTCCTTTTCATTGAATTTCATTAAAGAATTTACCTCTACCACCTTGGGTGGTGGTGTGTCAAGTCCATGTATCTCTTCATAGGAGGTACATTTTTAACATCCTCTGCCTTAATACCTTTTCCCTTCATGGATTTCTTTGCCTCTTGCATATCTTCAGGACTGAGATATAAAATACCCCTCTTCTTTGGAGTGGGTTTATGCGGTGGTTCAAGAAGAGTCCAATCATCATAATTTTTAATATATTATTCAGTAATTCCTCAGCTTGTTCAATAGTTTGTTCCCTGAAAACACAACCAGCACAACTATCTAGGAAGTCCCTAGAAGCATCGGTTAGTCCATTATAGAAGATATCAAGTATTTCATTTTTCTTAAGAGGATGATCAGGCAAAGCATTTAGCAATTGGAGAAGCCTCCCCCAAGCTTGTGGGAGACTCTCTTCTTCAATTTGCACAAAGTTAAATATTTCCTGTAAGGCAGCTTGTTTCTTATGAGTAGGAAAATATTTTTCAGAGAAGTAATAAATCATATCCTGGGGACTACGCACACAACCAGGAGCAAGAGTATTGTACCAAGTCTTAGCATCACCCTTTAATGAGAACGGGAATAACTTGAGAATATAGTAGTAGCGAATTTTATCCTCATGAGCAAAAAGGGTAGCTATATCATTCAATTTAGTGAGATGTGCCACAACAGTTTCAGTTTCATAACCATGGAAAGGATCAGATTCAACCAAAGTAATTAACTCTGGGTTGACAGAGAATTCATAATACTTATCATCAACAAAGATAGGTGAAGAAGCAAACTTAGGATCACATTTCATTCTAGCATTCAAAGATTTCTCTTTCAGTTTGCATAATAAGTTCTTAAGATCATCTCTATCATTGCAAGCAAGAAAATCTCTAGCTGTCTCCTCATCCATAACATAACCCTCAGGTACCTTAGGCAATTCATATCTAGGAGAGCTAGGTCTAACAGGTGTCTCAAGATTTTCAGTTTCAAGTACTTCATCGGTTTCAACAATTTCATTCTCTCTAGCTCTAGCAATTTGTTCATCAAGAAAGTCACCTAGTGGCACATCATCATCAAGCAAGGTACTAGCATCATCATGAGTAGCATTCATAGAAGTAGCATCATCAATAACTTGCGACTTATCAAGATTAATAGCATGTGGTGGTGTTGCAAGTCTACTCAAAACAGAAGGTGGATCAAGTGCATAGTGTGATGGCAGTTCCTTACCTCCCCTCGTCCTAGAGGGAACGATCTTGGTCTTTGTATCCTTCAGATTCTTCATAGTGATAAATTGATAATAATCCCAAGTGACTCAACAAATATAGCTATGCTCCCCGGCAACGGCGCCAGAAAAAGGTCATGATAACCCATAAGTATAGGGGATCGCAACAGTTTTCGAGGGTAGAGTATTCAACCCAAATTTATTGATTCGACACAAGGGGAGCCAAAGAATATTTGCAAGTATTAGCAGCTGAGTTGTCAATTCAACCACACCTGGAGATTAATTATCTGCAGCAAAGTGATCAGTAGCATAGTAGTATGATAGTTTTGATAGTAGTAGCAACAGCAATAGTAACAGTGACAATGATAGCAAAGATTTTGTAGCAAGTGTAACAGTAACGGTAGCAGTAGTAACTTAGCAAGAACAATATATGGAAAATTCGTAGGCACTGGATCGGTGAATTCGTTGGATGATATTCATCATATAACAGTCATAACCTAGGGCGATACAAAACTAGCTCCAGTTCATAAATATAATGTAGGCATGTATTCCGTAAATAGTCATACGTGCTTATGGAAAGAACTTGCATGACATATTTTGTCCTACCCTCCCGTGGCAGCGGGGTCCATAAGGAAACTAAGGGATATTAAGGCCTCCTTTTAATAGAGAACCAGAACAAAGCATTAACACATAGTGAATACATGAACTCCTCAAACTACGGTCATCACCGGCAAGTATCCCGAATACTGTCACTCTGGGGTTTGCGGATCATAACACGTAATAGGTGACTATAACTTGCAAGATCGGATCTAGAACATAGATATAATGGTGATAACATAAACGGTTCAGATCTGAAATCATGGCACCCGGGCCCAAAGTGACAAGCATTAAGCATGGCAAAGTCATAGCAACATCAATCTCAGAACATAATGGATACTAGGGAT
Organism: Thinopyrum elongatum; assembly: GCA_011799875.1. Classification (NCBI taxonomy): domain Eukaryota; kingdom Viridiplantae; phylum Streptophyta; class Magnoliopsida; order Poales; family Poaceae; genus Thinopyrum; species Thinopyrum elongatum. The sequence continues at coordinate 343,182,268 of CM022301.1, forward strand.
CAAGCCCTAACAAAACTAACTCGATTACATGATGAATCTCATCCAACTCCTCATCAACCAGCGAGCCTACGAAGGAATTACTCACTCCCGGTGGGGAGCATCATGGAATTAGCGATGGAGAAGGGTTGGTGATGACAAAGATCGAAGATCCCCCTCTCCAGAGCCCCAAACGAACTCCAGATCTGGCCTCCCAATGAAGAACAGGAGGTGGCGGCGGCTCCGTCTCGTGAAACGCGGTAATTCTTCCTCCCCTCTTTTTTCTCCGAAAATGTGAATTTATAGCATCGGTGATAGGGTCAGCGGGGCCACCAGGTGGGGACAACCCACCTGGGTGCGCCAAGAGGGGGCGCGCCCTGGTGGGTTGTGCTCACCCAGGGCCCCCCCTCCGGTGGTTCTTGGCTCCAGTATTTTTCTTTTATTCCATAAAAAATCTCCAAAAAGTTTCGTTCCATTCCGAGAACTTTTATTTCTGCACAAAAATAACACCATGGTAGTTCTGATGAAAACAGCGTCAGTCCGGGTTAGTTTCATTCGAATCATGCAAATTAAAGTCCAAAACAAGAGGAAAAGCATTAGGAAAAGTAGATACGACAGAGACGTATCACATATCTAATAAGGTACGATTACGATGTTCAGACACACCATTACGCTGTGGTGTTCCAGGTCGCGTCAATTGTGAAACAATTCCACATTGTCTTAAGTGATTGCTAGACTCATAACTCAGATGCTCTCCCCCTCGATCAGATCATAGGAATTTAATCTTCTTGTTACGATGATTCTCAACTTCACTCTGAAATTGCTTGAACTTTTCAAATGTTTCAGACTTATGCTTCATTAAGTAAATATACCCATATCTACTCAAGTCATCGGTGAAGGTGAGAAAGTAACGATATCCACCACGCGCGTCAACACTCATCAGACCGCACACATCAGTATGGATGATTTCCAACAAGTCACTTGCCCGTTCCATTGTTCCGGAAAACGGGGTTTTGGTCATCTTGCCCATGAGGCATGGTTCACATGTGTCAAGTGATTCAAAATCAAGTGACTCCAAAAGTCCATTAGCATGGAGTTTCTTCATGCGCTTTACACCAATATGACCTAAGCGGCAGTGCCACAAGAAAGTGATATTATCATTATCAACTCTACATCTTTTGGCATCAATGTTATGAACATGCACTACAAAAAAAATACACTTCTGTGATGATACATGTTTGTCACGGTAGGTCACGTTTTCTGTCATGCATGTACATCCATGACGATTTTATGATAGAATCAAGATAGTCATACCTGTGCTGTCGTAGAAGTGTTGCATGACATTACCAAAATTATCATCACGGAAGTGTCCACTTCCATGATGATAAATGCTGCGTCATGGAAGTGCTTTTGTCAAGGGTAACCGACACGTGGCATCCACCATAATGGGTCGCCGTTAAGCTATCGGGTTCCAGTTTGGATCCGATAACCAGTTAACAGCCCAGACCAATGTCGATTTTTCACGTGTAAAATTCTCATTCGCCGACGATCCACGTGTCAGCTCAGCGTTAGGACAGATGTCAACCGTCCATTGGACAAGAATTGCCAATGAAACGTTGACACGTGGGATGGCCCAATAGAGGCCCGTATAGGTTTAAAAGCCGGCCCAGGAACAGGCCCACAAGATTTCTCAGATCTAATGGGCTGGCCCATTAATAGCCTAACATTTTCTGGACCAAATTATGGCCCACATCAGATACGGGCCGTTAAAGAACTGCAATATTCTGGGCCAGTTTACGGCCCATATCAGATCCGGTCCGTTAACAGCCTGCAATAGTTTGGGCCAAATTACGGTCCATACCTGATCCGACCCGTTAACTGACTTTCATTTCTTGGGCCAAATTACGGCCCATAACAGATACGACCCTTTAACAGCTACTATGCCATCGGGCCCATTGCGGGCCTGATTTGCTCTTCGGCCTCTTAATGGCCCATTTAACAGTTCGGCCTGATATTAGTTTCGGCATGTCAGCGGCCCTGTCTACATATGGGCCTCTTTCAGCCCAGTTTCACTTTCGGCCATTTAAAGGCCCGAGTTGCACCTGGGCCTAATTCTGGTCCGTAGTTACTTTCGGCCTCTTAATGGCCCATAGTCTTCATGGATACATTCTAGCCCAAACTGCCTATTGGCCCGTTAAAGGCCCTTGAGAGTGTTGGGCCTAATTTTGGCCCGTTATACATCCGGCCTACTTCCCGCCCGTCATGTAATTGGGTCAGCCAAGGCCCAAAAACATTTCAGCATGTTAATGGCCCGTCACACAAATGGGCCAATAATGGGCCGATATATATTACAGCATGCTGTCGGCCCGTGAATTGTTCGCCACAATTAAGGCTCAATCTAGTTCTCAACCTATTAAAAGCCTATTTAATTTTCTGGCCCAATTAAGGCAAGCGGTTTACTCGGCCTTTTAAAGGCCCGAAACTAATAGTGGGCCAGATTAAGACTAGACCTAACTCATGGCCCAAGATGATTGTAGGCCCACGGTTCGGCCCATACTAGCGATTGGCGATCGACCAGTTTTAGTACCGAAATTATTTTTGCGCTCCGATCAAAGATTACGACCTTTTCTCAGAGCGACGACAGCATAAACAGCAAATAAATTACAGCATCATGACGAAGAATAAACCTAGACTATACAACAAAGAAATTACAGCATATTACATCCCCTAGGCATCAAAGTTCGCCACCAGTGATAATAAAGGGCAACCAGACAGCAGATTCCATAAACTGGGCAGGTCACCACTAGTGGAAGTAAACAGGCCGACAAAATAATAGACAGAACCGACAGCACTTCAACACAGTTCAAGAAAGGTTAGCCCAGCCCAGGAGCTGCAGCGCAAGCAGCTTAGCAACCTGATGAGACTACGCTTGTTTGACGCTTATATCCACCAACTTAAGCTGCATAGCATCAATAGACGTCCTGTACTTATGGTTAATCTTGCATAGAGATTGGAGTTCCAGTCAGATTTGAGCGGAAGCATGTCTTTCTGCTTGAATTTCAGACTGAAGAAGTCGAACAGATTCAGGCGGCGACTTCATCGAGCTTGTGTCACTGAGTAAGTTCGACACTACATCAAGACATGACTTTGTGGTTGTATCCCTACCCTCAAGATGTGTTGCCTTCTTCTCTGGAATATATGTTAGAGGGACAAACAATGGGTTCGTCTCACTATCATTGTGGCAGTTCTTTCTAGCATCAGTGCTATCACCCTGAAAGAGAAACAAGTAGGTAGATAATAGGTTTTGCACGTATAAGCATCAACGCTGTCAATTCATCTCATTTCTTTGTCAGAAATAAAGAGACATGGTTTAAAATAGCATTAACATAATAGGCATTGTTCATAGTTAAGACGGCAGGAAATGGCATTGTGCAGGAGTGGCTAGCTTCACCATACCACTGGATTACAGATCAAGAACACAAGCATACATGTAGTGCTCAACAATGTATAAGCATGAATGGTGAGTGTACTATCAGTTTATACCATTTCAGATTGGTAAATAAAGAGACATGATTTAAATAACATTAATATAATATGGCATTGTTCATAGTTGAGACATAGTAGGATATGACATTGTGCTGGAGTTGGTAGTTTCACCACACCATTGGATTACAGATCAAGAACACAAGCATACACACAGTGCTAAAGAAGATAACTTGCTATGTTTAGTTTAATTTACATGGTATGAATAAGGAACTAGGTTGTACAACTAAAGACTGAAATTGAGAAGGGCAAACTTATGTTTATGTACTTCTTCGTTATAAACTTTGAACAAGCAATTTGATGCAGACGACAAAAATAAACAGCATTTGCACTCATAGCTATCCAAATATACACAACAAATTTTGAAGGCTCGAGGAGGACAAACTTACATTAGGAGTGAAGACCGACTCTATAAAGCCCTTGTCCATATTGATGGGGGGGCAATTCAAGAAGTTTACCACACACTCTTCTTCAAGAGCATTGCCTTTATTCTATATTTTGTTAAGAGTAAATATAGATGTGAAAATATAGGAACAAATGGAGATTATTTAACCTAAGATGCAGAGTACAAATGTAAATACAGCATACAGGCAAAAGGCACTGACAAGAGCAATGCAGAGCTAAACTTCTTCAGTAACATTGGTTTTATTCAATATTTTCGCAAGAGTAAATGTAGATCTGATGTGTAGAAAATGGAGGGGAAGGGAAAATAAGCTGCAAAGTGTACATGAAGAACTAGCTAACAATATAAGTACAGTGATGAAGGACAGCAGATACTTACAAGAACAATGCAGAACTAAATTTCTTCATAAGCATTGGGTTTATTCTACATTAATGTAAGCATTAATATAGATCTGATAATTTGGAGTGAACAGTGGATAAGCAAGCTATAATGCACAATGATGTCACATAATCCACCAGGTATGAATGTAAGTACAGCGATAGGACAATAGGTACTCACAAGAGCAAAGCAGCGACCAGCATAGTTGCGATATCCTAGGTTTTGCGGTGCTGGTTCTATCACCAATATACATGGGGTGCTATCTAATTTCTCCGGTAGCACCACCTTTTTCAAGGACTTTGCTTGTACTCCTTCAGGTTCTGCAATCACCCTCTTCCTTTTGGATGTCTGAAACACAAGAACAACATTTGAATGGAAAAACATGGTATGACGACAAATGGAATAGGTATTGATAATGGATGGGCATGGCATCTTCACATATATCATGAGTAAACTAAGCAGATGGCGGTGCAACGAAGCAAAAGAAATGCAAGACACCTTATGCAAGATATGTGCAACCAATAAAACCTTACCAAATTAGAACATGCACCTTATTGGGTGAACAGGATAGGCCATCTGCCTTTGACTCCTTGAGCTCAGAATAGTTATTAGGATCATATTCTGAATACGAATCTATAGGTCGGGAGCATGTGGGTTTCATTGCATCCACAATGGACCTTAATCCCTTGATGCCAAGTTTGTTACCCATTGAACTGTTCCACAATATTCTTCTGATGTGCGCATTCTTATATTCATTGTGATTATGTACAATATCTGAAAAGCATGAAAACATAAATAGTAGTGAGATTATCTTTGTAATGCAGATGATATTGTAATATAATAGGGGCTCCCTGTAAACCCTTGTGTGCTATCACTAGATTCTGATGAGAGAGCCCATGTGTGCTGTAATATGGTGAGTAGATTAATATAATCTGGCACAACTACACACAAAAATTGGCTCCCTGTTGGGAGCTCCAGATGTAAGGATAGTTGGCAGATGATAGGTTCATAATATACCGTATAGAAAGTTTATTGCCAAACCATGATAACGAGAGCGCACAGCCACTAGGCAGATCGTAGTGTAGATAATAGGGGTACACCATAACCACCATAAATAAATCGGGAAAGCGGAACTGGCTGGAAAATACAGGGTTTTGCCGCTACTAATATGCAGCCTATCGATCACCTACAGGCCAGCTCTATTCACCTAAAGGCGCACAACTATTACTATCAGTCTAGTCTATCAAAGACTGCGCGGCTCCCACCATTTCTGGGATATTATGGCAGACCAACTTGAAGTGCGAAATCATGTAGCAGAACCGGCCCAATAGAGCTATCGACTGCAGATGTCCCTGCTCCCCTTCCTGACAAGGAACATACTGTACTTACTAAAGAAGAACAAAAGAGGAACATGTTAAAGAATAGAAGGGGAAGCATATTATTGAGATTCCCCTTCTTTCTATACAATGTTGGTTGCCCACCCATGATGAATCAGAGCGCCCAAAGAAATGCCATTCCATGATGTCTCTCTATATGTGGCCACATGCATTTGGAAACTCAAGTGGGATCATTAGCTAACCAATTAAATGTGTGTCTGTTAGCTAATGTCAGTATCATATCACATTCGTATTTGAAGAACCTTAGGACGTATGATTGGTGTGTTATTTAGCTTTAAAGGGTGGACAGCTGCTAGTAGGACACAAAGCACCTACGCAGATCATAGTGTAGATATAATGGGAAAACCCTAAGCATCAGGAGTAAAATCAGGAAAGTGGAACTTGCTGGAATATATGTGCTAGTATTGCCGGTACGGCTAGAAAGGCTTTGGATACCAGCTCTCTACAACTGAAGGCGCAGTACTGTTAGTCTAACTCTCAAAGGCGACACATACGACCGAATACGAAGATTTGAAAGCGTCCATGACAATCGACATGAAGACCAACACGAAGAGTTGAAAGCGTCCATGACAAGCGACTGAATAGACCTGTACACTGCAAATGTCCCTGCTCCTCTTCACTACAAAGAACATACTGTACAACTATTATACTCCCTCTGTTCCTAAATACAAGTCTTTGTAGAGATTCCACTATGGATCACATACGGATGTATATAAATACATTTTAGAGTGTAGATTCATTCATTTTGCTCCATATGTAGTCCATGGAGGAATCTCTACAAAGACTTATATTTAGGTACGGAGAGAGTACTTACAAAAGAAGAACAGAAGAGGAGCATGCTAAAGAAGAGCAAGAAGATTTTGGATAATAAAATGTTGGTTGGCCACACATGATGAACCAGAGCGCATTAAGAATGCAACTCCCTGCTGTCCCTCGATATGTGGCGCATGTGCTTTTCGAAAGTAAAGTAGGAACATTAGCTGACCAATTAAACATTCTCTGTTTTAGTACATGTCAGCATCATATCAGATTCGTATTTGAGAAAGTAAGTTTGGAATTATGAGTGGCATGTTGTTTAGCTTGATGGGTTGAGGAGCACTGCTTGCACATACATCTCGAAGCACCTACGATAATGGTACTGAATATATGGGAATGTCTACATGCAAGTCGCCTGACTTTCCTCATTTGGGTCAGTCGACCATTTCAGGCGGTTGGATGAAAATCCTATGTCTCCTAACCCTTCTTCTTCCTCGTCTCTTATTCTTCCCGTAAAGACCACCGCACGGGCCGCCGGCCGAACTACCAGCCCCGCCCTCCCCTGAACCGCCCACCACCTCCGGTCTTCCGCCGCCCTCGGCCATCCCTCTAGCTAACCCCACCCCCCACCCGCGTCGAATTTTGCCTCCGGCGAGGCCCCACCATAGCCTGACGACAGCCCCCCACAACCACGGTCCCCACCCGAAACCCTAAGATAGATTATGGGGCAGCCCTCCGGCGAGCCCCTTCCTTCCCTCCGGTGAACTCCCAAAAATGGACTGACCCCAATTTGAAATTCAGTCGACAAACATTTAAGCTAATGTGGAATATAAAAGGGGAAAACCATAAGCATTGCGAGTATAGTGGTGGGCGTGCCATGGTGGATTTGAAGGTGCAAACCGGACAAAGGCAACTTCGCAACCAATGTTTGGTTTCAACTAACAAGTAAGATTCTAAGTGATGGACAAGAAATCACAGTAAAGTAGTGGCGATCTATTTTCTTGCTGAGATAAATAACTTGAGCAGATACGAAAGAGTACCGCCTCTGGTGTGGTGTAGTGCAAGCATCTGCTGAGGCGTTGAGGGTGCTGCGGTAGCGATGGCTGTCGGCGGCGTGGAAGCAGATCTAGGAGGGCAGACGGTGGCGGCAAGGGAAATATCCCGGCGCGGTGGACGAGAAGGTCGTATGAGCGGCCTCGGCAAGGTGGACGACGGCGCGGATGAAGCGAGAGGACGCGATGCAAGGATCCTGGTCCGAAGCCGTGGATGAGAGAGGTCGATCTCTTGTAATGGACGACGGCGTCGGGGTATCAGCTCCGGCATGGTGGAGGAGGACGGCGGTGGATGGGGTGGTGGACGGAGGAGACTGCGGTGGAGAGGGTGTTTTGGTGCCCATGGAGTACAAATGGGGAAATGGAGGGAGAGAGGAAGGGGGAACCATGTCTTCAGGGCGCGCTTGTCTCAAATGCGAGGAAATTTACAAACTTAGCCCCCATTTAAAATTTCCTACATCACAGCAATATTAGTCGGTTGGGGATAGGACGGTAATATCACATACACCGAATATTTGCCGACGGAGATTTCGGCCGAGGAGAGTTTGTTTTGGCGCCCACCGTGTATGAATCGGGGAGGGAGGTGAGAGGCGATTTCGGCTGAGGAGAAACTATGTTTTGGCGCCCACCGTGTATGAATCCGGGGAGGTGAGAGGCGGAGGCGGTTATGTCATGTTTGAGTGAAATTACAAGCCTACCCCTATCAAAACCTATAGAAATCGAGCCGATAGGCTTTGCGTGTCAGGGATAGGCAGTAATTTCCATCTCGCAGATTTTGGTTTCGGGCGGTTACTGCGAGTTTCCCCGCTTCGTTCAAATTTTTGCAGAGAAAGAGTGCACGTTTACCGTGCCAACTCAATTTGAATCCAGTTTGTATTTTTTTTTCGGGAAGGATCCATTTTGTATTCGAATACAAATCTATATACATCATTTTTTTATATATACTTTCAAAAGCACAACACCCTTTATACATAAATATGGTTTACAAATGGCATGATCTCAGATTCATAAGGCTGGATCCATCTTAATTTGGATTTTCAAATATTTGAAACCACTTTATGTTGAAATCCAATGTATGCATTCCTCGCTAACTGTCTCCAATTAATGTGTGTTTCATGCGGGTTTTTTTTACTTCTCGAACACGTAATGTGTTTGACACACGCAACATATAGTGTAATCCCGTTTAGACATTAATTGCATATAAACCATGCATTGTCTCTAATTAAAGAATCTATGGATTACTAATATTGATAAACTATATAACATTACACATGTCCCCAAATTCAAATGAATATGCATGTTTGATAGACCAATTTTCATTATGATATTATCGATGTCGTCATCTCTAGTTTAAATATTTGAATCCCCTTTAATCTAGATATTCGTCTCATATAGCTATCACTCATGCTTGTATATCTCTCTAGACCTATACGCCTTCATCGTCTCTCGGGTATCTCTCGTGCTACTTGTATGTCGACAATGATCTTTTATCTTCGTAACACACTGACGGTACTCTCTCCCTCGACCTTCACTCTATCTCTCTCTAAGTATATCTCGCTCCCTGCTATGTGTCTCTAACTATGATTCTCCCTGTGGAATCTCTTTCTCTCACACAAACACAAACTTCGTCTCCCGGGGTCTCATTTCTCTCTACTATTCCCCTGTGTGCCACTCGCACACCCCCTCTCACACAGAGATGTCTTGCGCTCCTTATGTATGAGAAGCTACGACTCTCCCTCTTAAATATCTCTTTCTCACACACAAACACAAATTCTGTCTCCCAGGGTCTCATATCTCTCCACCATTCTCTTGTATGTCGCTCACACACACTCTCTCTCCCTAGAGATATCCCGCGTTCCCTGATATGTCTCTCTAGCTATCACTCTCCTTGTGAAATATATTTCTCTCTCGCAAACACAAAACTCCGTCTCTCGGGATCTCATTTCTCTCTGATATTTGTTTGTATGTGACTCACATGCACCCTCTCTCTATCTCTCTCACACCCACACACATGACTCAGCCTTCTGATCCACTGACTCTTATCTCTAACACACACACTAGCTAGCCGATCTCCCTCTAGCTAGCATCTTTATCTTTCTATTTATCTGTTTCTCCATCAACCTTCTTTCTCGCCCTCACTCTTGCTTCCTATCATGCACACTATATATGTTTCTCTCTACATGCAGTCATGCGCCCTCTTTTTATCTTTCTCTCACACACACATAACTTCACCCCTCTGAACCACTCGGCGGTCATCTCTAACACACAAACTAGCCGATGTCCCTCTAGCTAGCATCTCTATCTCTCTATCTATCTGCAGTTCCTCCGTCAACCTTTCTTTCTCGCACACACTCTTGCTTCCTATCACGCACACTATATCTGTCTCTCTATACATGCATCTATAGGTTGATCTCTTTTGCACAATCGTTGTGTCTCGCTCTCTCTGCTCGCTATAGATGCATGCTCCAGCCCACGCCACTATCTCTTAAAGACAAAAACACATGCTCAATTATCAGGCCTTCTTCCCTCCACTCTCACATGCATGCATATTGTCATACCGATCCGTCTCTCACATGTCGTTGATCTTATGACTTATGTCTTCTTTCTTTTATCTCGTTCATGCGCGCACGCGCACACACACACATCCCACGTATACATGTATACCTCTCACACATGCACGTTCAAGGTCTCCTATGTCTCCATACGTAGTTAATTACCTTCAGCCCTAACCCCACATCGAATCGTTCCCTTCTTGTGTGCACATGACTTCCGCCTGGATGGGTCTCTTCTCTAAAACACATACTCACACTTAACAATCTCCTTCTAGCTACCCCCCTCTCTCACTCTTCCCCTATATCCCCGAAACCAATAAGACCATCCCTTCGTTTAATTCCCGCCTACATGCACCATCGATATATAGTAGTCTTCCTCGGTGTCTCTCGAACAAACACGTTATCTCGATGTCGACTCCTCTCACACGCACATGCTTTCTCTTCCCTCTTTACGGTCCTCTTCTCTCTTGCACCCCCCTCGTTGGTGGCCTCTGCCATACACATCACCTCTCTACGATGAAGCCACACACACTTAAATTACTTTCGCCACCGAAGACTCCGCTTCACACACACACACACATTAAGACTCCATCTCTCACACACATGCTCTAGGTGGAGCATTTGTTCCTACCACCCTTCATCCAACCTTACCCGTATGATAAACAATCACCTTAATTTACTTATATAACATGGACAAATTCCACTTTATTTTAGTAGTTAGCAAAGTTCTCATAATTATATAACGCAAATCACGAGCAGGAAGTGACATTTTTTTACACAACCACGTTAACATGGCCACGTAAATCACAAGCTAAAGTGTAATGCCATTATACTTATATCTCGATGCAAAAGGTGGAGCACATGTCCGAAGAGTAGAGTCGCACACACGCACTCTGTCTCTCAGAATCTCACACACATACCAGTTACGTGACGCCCCCTAAGCAGACCCGTATGTTACAATTTGTGCACCCGCGGGTACACATGATGGTGCGCATTTATTTAAGCCGGACGGCAAACCCAAACAGTAGCTGCATTCATTCCCCTCCCTCCGCCTCTTCTCTGGTCGCCGTCGCCCGATAGCCATGGCCTGGCCGAAGGTAACGACATACACCATGCTCCCGTCGGAGCGGCACTTTGATCTGGAGGTGGCGCGAAGCCCGAATCGCAGCCGCCCTGCCTCCGGAGTCCGGACTAGCCGGAGCCGGACGAGGAGGCATTGGAGGCGGAGCAGCACGCGGAGCCGGAGGAGGAGAACAACGCGGAGCCGGAATAGGAGGACGACGATGCGGGCAAAGCGGAGTAGGAGGAGGACGATGATTTCCATTATACTTAGACTTAAAGGGCTTTGAGTTTCACGCCACATTTATTTCATAGAGATAAAGAAAGGAAATTTTAGTGGTCATGCATGCATCTTTTTGTGCTAGCACTCCTATATAAGGGTTGACCGGTCGCTTCCTGCGGACGTGCGCGGGCGGTGGAAGAGGAAGGAGAAGGGAAGCGAGCTGTGGAGTACGCCAGTTGTAGCATGAGCTCCAAGGAACGTTCATGCCAAACAATGCATAGTAGTACAGTATAGTCCAGCGGAGTATGAATTGGCCTTTAGGTTGCGTGTGGATGACATGGCTGCAACATGCAGGCTGCAGTTCGGCAGCCTACCGCTCCGCTTCGCACGGTTTGGTCATGCAAGATTTGCATGCACGCATGTCACACACGTACTTGTCGAAGGCGTGCTCGAAAAAGGGCGACCAGGTCCGCTAGTCCGCGTTGGTCCATGCACCCGGTCGCTGTAAATGTCGTGCGTGCTTTAATTCTAGGCTAGTGGATGGACGCGAACATGCCGTACAACGAACCGCCCGCCAGCTCCCTAATCTCTATCTCTACTCTTATAATAATAATCTATCTATCTATCTACTCTTATAAAAAATAGAGTTGGTGATGATGGTGTGCCTGCCATCCTGCAATATAGGCCGTCCGATTTATATCTGACGGATAGGAAGGAAACTATGGCAATTTTGCAAAAAGATACCCACACCCCTCTCCACATTTGCAAATAAGGCCTTCCCTCGTTCATCCTTTTCTCTCACAAGATAAACTACTCATACAAATGCATCTTGATGTTATGTGCAACGCACGGGCATCTTGCTAGTAATAAATAATAATAAAATATAAAAACTGAGTTGGTGATGATGGTGTGCCTGCCATCCTGCAATATAGACCGTCCGATCTATATCTGACGGATAGAAAGCAAACTATGGAAATTTTGCAAAAAGATACCCGCACCCCTCTCCACATTTGCAGATAAGGCCTTCCCTCGTTCATCTTCGTCTCCCACATCTTATTGCCATGTCATCTTATAACATTTCAGTACATGTCTCTTTGTACTCCAGGAGCAGGAGTAGTTCTTTCCTTCTTTTTTTTATTGATTGGGATAGTCATCTACGCAACTTTATAATGCCAGTTGTATAAACTATAAAGGACTTAACAATTTCAATTCCGTGTAGTACTAGCTAGCTAGCCATAATCCCATCAAACAAAACTACTCCTACTTTAATTAATGTACATGGCCCAGGTAACACTCTCAAATTGTTTGTCGTCGCCCGTGCCGCAGCCGGTCTATACATTGCTTCCGTTCCCCCTCATAGAAATAAGCAATATAGAGTATTTTATTTTAATCCGTATCCCCTGCTTACGTCACCTTACTATACTGCATGGACCATAACCATGCACGTTAGCATGTATCCAGGTTTGAGATGCCAGGTGTACCAGATGGACGGCGGCGTGTTCGACCCCCGTGATGCTACCTAGGTGAGGATGAACACACTTGAAGAGTACTCGATTTTCATCGGGGATAACTACCCCATAGTGCAAACGATGCCACCTTCCGTGCACGACGCCGATGGCCTGCCGTTCATGAAGAACGGGTGCGTTTTCATTGCGCACCAATTGATTCATATCTTGAACGCCCCTATCCCTGATCTATGCCACTTCAGTTTGGATGAGTCTCCATCGTGGGGAGCCACACTTAAGAAGCTGCGATGATATGGACTCCCGTTGCCCACCATTATGGATCGTTCCATCTATGAAGAACACGTGGGACTGAAACTACGAGACGGACATGTACCCAGGGATGTACGAACCTGAGTAATGTAGCACAATAAGTGAAGTAGAAAGGCACAAATAGTATGAACATGCGTGGCATATAGGCATTTGTCTCTTACTACCACTAAATGTTGTACATGCAATGCACGGTGATATTATGATGTACATGCCTAAGTACTCTACTACTATATTAATTGGAGGCACATATTAGGTTTTATATTTCTTTACATGGCCCGAGACCTTCCAACTAGACGCGTCTTTCTCTCCGGGTCGCACTTTGTATCGTTCATACTACTAGTACTACGTGTGGTCTCCGACCTAGAAGTGGAAGAAGTGGAGACGCTCTACCACGTTGTTCATGTCCCACTCCTTTCGCTGACGTGTGGGACATCCAGCACGTGCCGTGTTTGGCACTCCTTCGTCGTAAGAGTTGAAACGCTAGCTTTCATCAAAAATAAAAAATAAATATAAATCAGCAGTGATACTATACCACGCGGTTTCCTTGCTCCTCGATATCGAAAAGAATACTTCCGTTCGCCGACATGTGGGACGTCGACCATCCTGGTCCACTTGCCATGCACGCAGAACTCCAAGGGAGAGTCACCCCGGTCGTCGCGCCGCAATAATAATGACTAATGAGCCATCAAATCACAAGTCCAACCTTTCCCACTGTAAAGTTGCTCGGACGAAGGAAACATCATGACTTCGTTGAATTCCGCTTCTTGAAGAAAACTAGTGTACCAGCAATACTGCTAGCTACAGTAGTACTGTACTCCAGCGGAGGCCTCCTTTGGTTCATAGGATAGGAATTTTATAGGAATATGAAAATCATAGGAAGTGAGATGACATGCATCTCAATTCCTATAGAGAAAGAGATGCCATTTGATGCATAGGATAGGAATTTTTCCATTGAGTCTAGGCTAATGTACTTGTAATTTGCTCTAAAAACTACATTTGTAACTAGTACTGGTACATGCTCGTAATTAATTAAACAAACGTACGGGCGACACAGACACACACACTAACTACTAGTACTACTACTTCTCACATGTTGGCCAGACGCCGTCGTTCTCCTTCCCGGCTTTGTCGGCGACACCCCACCGTACTTGGATCTCCGCCGAGCTCTCCGCAGCAGCGCGTGCGTCCTCTTCTTTCTTGCGGCGGCGGGCCTCTCTTTTCTTGCATGCTTTTTGCCTTTTCCGCTCTCTCTGTGCGGCTTTGGCCGCCTCTTGCTCTACCGCCCATTCGGCCTTGGCAGCTTCAAAGTCCGCCCACGTAGGTGTGAGGTCGCGAGCGGCGATGAATTCGGCACGGCGGGATGCCATCGCTTCCCTATCATTTTGTGTGCGGTCGTGGGCGGTGAGGAACTCGGCGCGGCTGGATGCCATTACTTCCTTATCGGTTAGTGTGCGGCGTGGTGGCATGAACGACGCTTGGTGAGAGCTCTGGGGCGGAGTGGCCGGACAACCGTATAGTGCATTGGTTTGTCAAGAGCTCAAGGACAGACGATGAAGGAAATTTGGATTCCCCTTCAATCCTGGTCATTTATTACCAAGTAAAATGCATTGGCGGTCATCGAACTTGTCTTGATAGCTCACTTTGATCATTGTACTTAAGAATACGGTCAATACGGTCATTATATACAAGATATGGTGATTATACGGTCACTGGCTCAGCGTATAGCTCCGTATTTGTCTGGTTGACCAGTCAAACAGTCCACATGCGCCTCATCAGCTCGTGTTTTGTATCTATCTATCTATGCGGGCCTACCTGTCAGTGGAGAAAGAAATAAAAACCAAAATTATGCGTATGTGAGGAATCAAACCACGGACTCGTCGCTGCAACGCACACTCGTCAGCCAAATGCAAATGAAATACTTTGCGTTAAATGCACAAACCAATTTTTTTTATATTATACGTGATGCACACATTAGCGCATACCGTCCACAGACGCAAGTAGCATGTACGCGTGCAGACACTCACGCTCACACTGTCAAACCATGGTAATGCATGCACGTCGCCCTCTCAATCAAAGTCCTTCTCATGGCGCAACGCAAACGGCGAGCCCGTCACCTGCGCGCCCCGGCGGTGCCTGACATTACTGTTTAGACGTTTGCTGGCGGCCTCGGCGAACACCGAGCATGTATTCACCTGGCTCAACACCAACGTCATACTCGTGCTTGGGCGCCGAGCTGCTCGACATTAGCCATGGCTCTGCACACGACGCGACGACGTGACTCGGCGCCTTGCTCATGTATATCATCCATCACAACGACAATCTATAAACAGCCTAGCTAGAGAGGGTACTATGGTACCTATATATATATCGTGAGCGACCGATCATAGTGCCACTGCACACGAGTGTGTGTTTGATCGATTCATCCATTATTCGTAAGTTATGCATGGTTGTGTGTGTCTAATGGTGGTCGTCGAAGGCTAGCTGGTGACAAGAGCGGTTGCATGGACGCCTGGTTGTCTATACGTGCCGCATACGCTTCAAAGGCTCGTCATCCATGAGTTCACATAATTTATTTCAGCACAATCATAAGCGTAACTGCGTAAGTGCGTCCGCGTGCGTGCTAGTATGTATTGTGCGCGTGCGCATGCGTACTGCGTGCTTGTGGGTCGTCCGCATGCATGCATGTGCGTCGCGTTTGCTCCTTGCAAAAATACCTCATTTGGTTAGCTCGTGGGGCTTTACTGGAGAGGTTCGGGGTTAATTTCCCACCCATGCAATGCATAATTTAGCTTTTCTAATTTATTTATTTTTGACCCATTAATGGGTGGGGCCGTAGAACCTGGGTGAGGCGCATATGGACTGTTTGACCGGTCAACCAGACAAAATACTGAGCTATACGCTAAGCCAGTGACCGTATAATCATCTTAAGTCGTATATAGTGACCGTATTGATCGTATTCTTAAGTACAGTGACCAGAGTGAGCTATCGAGACAAGTTCGATGACCGCTAGTGCATTTTACTCTTTGTTACCGCACATGGTTACTTTCTGTTGCCTGTGGAAACTGTGTGCACTGACCCTATTGTGGGTTGCTTTCTGATTGACCGCCACCCCAGCCACGTGGATCGCGCGCGTGCACCGTGATCGAACGGCATTCCACGTCCCTATCATCACACCCGTGTAGCTGTAGCTGGGATTTGATGTTTCTGCACCTCCGTCCTGGTTGATGCATGTAACTACAAATAATATCACTAGAAACTATGTTTATTAGTAAGGTACACGTGCATTGCACGCATGAGATTTGGCAACCAAATTATGAATAAATACCACACTATAGCATGTAAGCTTTGAGTCATATATGCATGATGTAGATGTTCGTTAATTCTTATAGTGGTAGTAAATTTCTACAAAATGCACATAATGGCCTAAATATGGTAAATGAACCCGGAGAAGTGCCAAATTTGAACACGGTGCTTTGTAGGGTGTATGTTGATCGTAGAAAAAAAAGTGAACTGCCACATTAATTGAGTACTTTTGCAAACTACAAAAACAATATACCACCACACCAGCGTCTGACTGCCCTGGCCTACCGAAACCCCTTCCATCGCTAGCGCGCGCTTCCTGCCTGAAACGGTCACCGTCGCTCCAGAACGTCAATGCCGCATTCACGCCCGATGCGACCTCTCACTGGCGCCAGCATTGCAGCAGCGCGACAGCCGAGAGAGCGCCACCCGCGCGGCATCCCAGTGCAAGCGACTGCTTCGCATTAACGACACCACGGCCATCCGTCCGTCCGCCGCCCACATTAATGACACGTGGCTGCCAACGAACCTACTCTGGCACCAGCCGTCCATTCGTCTGCCGCGGCTCATTGCCATTTGCCGGCTATATTAACTTCAGCCCCAGCCCCCAGCCATAGCCAAAGACCCACAGTCATTCTCCTCCGGTCCCTTCCTTCTGTCGGCACCA
The DNA here is from genome assembly GCA_011799875.1 of Thinopyrum elongatum. Classification (NCBI taxonomy): domain Eukaryota; kingdom Viridiplantae; phylum Streptophyta; class Magnoliopsida; order Poales; family Poaceae; genus Thinopyrum; species Thinopyrum elongatum. The sequence continues at coordinate 343,199,349 of CM022301.1, forward strand.
CTCCAACCATGGCCTCCTCGCGCTCCAAAGCTCTCTTGGACGCACTGTCATAGGAGCAGACGAAGGACATCGTCAGCTCCGCTCTGGGCACGCTCCAAAGCTCTCTTGGACGTATTGTCGCAGGAGCAGACGAAGGACATCGCCGGCTCCCCCCCGGCTGCCCTCCGCCACCACGACCACAAAGCCGGCAGCGAGGAAGAGTAGTACATGGTAGGTCACCGCCGCTCTGGTCCCAGGAAGGCCACCGCTCCACCACTCAGTCGATGCCAAGCTTGGTGCGGTAAACATCGGCGGCCGATTAGCCGCTTGACGGCAATGTGGAGGCGGAAATCTTCAGAACCTTGTGCTCTGGAGGAGGAGGTTATCGAGGCAGAGCTGGACAAAGCCGAGGTGGATGAGGAGGAGGCAAAGGCAATAGCCGGAGTGTCTGTTCTCGGGGCTCATGGCCGGACATGGTGGTCGGGCGCCGGCGATCATTTAGATTAGGTTTATAGTAGGTTTTAGTACGGTTTGTGCGAAATATGTAATGAATTTCATCTAGTTTATAGGAAAAGTTTTTGAAATGTAATGAATTTCATCCGGTTAATTTGAAATTTGCTTTGTTTGCACGAATTTCTTCCGGTTAGTTCATATAGTTGTCGAAAGGTATGCCGGCAGCATTGGATGGCATCCTCTGGCATTAGTGTCCTCGGACAGATGCCGGTGTAAATTTGTGGGTCAGCACTGGAGATGCCCTAACTATCATGCTATAATCACTAACAGTGCTCCATTATTTCGCAGGGAACAGTTATCCCTCGATCAAAATCAGATCCTCCGTGTTTCGCACTCCTCCCACGTAAGAGTGGAGACGCTTGCTTACATAAAAATGGAGCAAGTGGACGGCACTGTAGCACGTCATATCACTCAAACCCACTAGGCCAAACTAGCCCGCCTAACGCGCGGGAAAGCCCCACCCTCGTCATTTTGTTCTGAATTTCTATCGATCGATCGCATGAAAATGTTACACTTTGCAAGTTCAAAAGGAAAAGGCAGCACACTTAAAGCATGCCTGTCGCGTTCGCGTCGCACCCCCGACAGTCCGGCTCGCACGCCGCTCACCAAAGGGGACACGCGTTGTCTTGCATTTTCACTGACATGTGGGACTGCAATTGAATAAACCGTCGATAGCCAAAATCTAATCACTCGACGGGCGTCGGCTGAGAAGAGAGAGACGGGGGAGGGAGAAGAGATCACCCGCCCGCCACGCACAGACTCCAAGAAATATGGTGATAATGTGAGGTGGGCCATGCGGGAGTCCGGACCGCTTCCAAGCCCGCTTCTGACCGCCCTGGCCCACCAGAAAACCCCTCCCCCCCCTCCCGCACGCTCCCCCTCAGGCGACAGGTGCCTGCATTCATAGCAAGTACAATACTAGGCTATAAGCCCGCTTATGTGGAGGAGAGAGGCATTGAAAAAGTCAAGGACTGGGCTCTGCAAGAGCCCATCTCTACACGTGCTCCTAGGTATAAAAAAAACTAATTCTCAAAAAAAATGTATAAAAAAACAATTGTGTCTAAAAAAAGAAGGTAAAAAACATTTGAGAGGAAATAGATAGAGAGAAAGTGAGAAAAAGTTGTAACCTTATAGTCAACACTATGGTACATTAGGAAGGAGGGAGTTGTGCACATGCCAAGTTCACTGGGCTGCCATGTTTCACACTCCTCCCTCGTAACAGTGGAGACAATAGCTTTCATCAAAAATAAACAATGAATACTCCTTGCTCGTCCTTGATATCGGAAAGAATACTTTCGTTCGTCGACATGTGGGACGTCGACCATCCTGGTCCACTTGCCATGCACAAAATTATCCTGGTCCACCCCGGTCGTAGCGCAGGCCCAACCTTTCCCACTGTAAGTTGGTCGGACGAAGGAACCGTCATGACTTCCTTGAATTCCGCTTCTTGAAGAAAACTTAATGTACCCGCAATACTGCTACCACACGCGAAGACTGGTCGGCACTGTAGCACGTCATATCACTGAAACCCACTAGGCCAAACTAGCCCGCCTAGGATTTGTACGTCTCTGTACTGCTATGATTTTGTGTTCTCAAAAAATATCCTTTGTCAATCTAACAATTAGGAGTAGAAAGAAATGGAGGCCTCCTTTGGTTCATAGGATAGGAATTTTATAGGAATAGGAAAATCATAGGAAGTGAGATGACATGCATCTCAATTCCTATAGAGAAAGAGATGTTATTTGGTGCATAGGATAGGAATTTTTCCATTGAGTCTACGCTAATTTTTTTCCTCCAAAATATGAAGGATTGATTCCTATCCTACATAGGAATAGGAATCCATTCCTATAAACCAAAGGGCTTCAAAGGAAATTTTCCTTTGCAAATCCTATCCTATAGAGTTCCTACAAAATTCCTACAAACCAAAGGAGGCCGGAGGGTCTTTCTCTCTCTCTCTCTCTAGATCTCTCTCCATCCCACAACCCCTCTAGCACACGTAGACACTCTCTGTAGCCACTCCGAAAGTACGACGTCACTACACATTCATGCTTCCAACAAAAAAATTACACATTCACGCATGTTACAAGTACATGCCAATTTTGCTGGCTATTAATGTGAATGTATCTGTGAACCAACTCTTTGAGTTTGATGTGAATTAATGTATAATTGTGGACTATTGTCTGATCAATCGCTAAGCCTACAATTTTAGGAGCTTGGGCTATTGGCTGATCGACGATGGATTAGACCTATAAGCGAACCACGAGCTCATCAGCCCCAACGTTTCTCTTTAGTGAGTGTTTGCAAGTACTATAGCTCGCACAGTAGCTAGCCTACTAACACCAAGAATCATCAAACAAGCCCTGCTAATATGATAAATAGTTCAAACTTACATCTAAGCATGCCATATATTACATCAAAAGCTGGTGAGGATACATCTGTTTCCATAACTCGGAGAGGGTTCACATGATTCACTATCAAACAAAAGTACCAAGTACCGCCCACACAAGACAGTGCACTAGCCCTAAGATGGTTTGATAACACGCATCGTTCTGCTAATTAAACACAATGCAAACTAACTTGAAGGATTAGCGCGACCAACTATTTCTTGTCATCTATCTCTCGGGCAATGACCACAGCACGGGCAGTGGCATGGGAATCGATCTCTGGGGCGATGTCCACAGGACGGACCGTGACATCAGAATCGATCTCTGGGGCGATGTCCATAGGACGGACAGCGGCATCGGAATTGATCTTCGGGGTGATGTCCACAGGACGGACCGCGACATCGAAAATGATCTCTGGAGCGATGTCCACAGGACGGACCGCGACATCGGAATCATCAAGGACGTCCACTGGCACCTGCACAACCCTAACATATTAGCAAGCACATTGCAAATAATCAAAAACCACAACTATGGTAAGCCATTTTTTTTACCTTGTGCAGCTCACCGGGGGATCCCATCCCTCCGGGGGCCATCTCCTCGATGGGGGCCATCACCTTGCCAGGGAAATACTGCTTCTCAACGGCGACTATCTCCTCAAACTCGGCCTTGAGCCTCTCATAAGTGGCCATTAGAGTTTCTGGGGTAGGCACGGTGGGGCCCTTGCTGTTCTTCCAGCTTTCTTTGAGGAGTTCGTCCGCCAACGTCGTCAACTCTTTGGCCAGTGCTTGTTTCTTGGAGTTCTTCGTCTCCATGGGTTGGCCCACCAACATGGCCAACTCGTTGGTCGGTGCTCGCTTCCTGGAGATCTCTGTCTCGAGTGGGTTGTCCACCGGCAACTCTTTGCCTAGTGCTCCAGGATCCATCAATAAACTGACAAACAAAAAGCAATCGAACGGAAACCACAATCGCAATGAAAACAGGAAAAGAATAGGCAGTGAGAATCGGTCGGTGCTTCGAAAAAAGAAGATTCTTGGAATGAAAATATAGTAGCATCACTGATTCGCCCACCTTTCCTTCGTCAGTACAGAAGAAAAATGGCAGAAGTGAGTAGCCTGGAGTGAGGTTTTCTTCAAGAAAGGGGAGAAAGGGCTTCAACGAGCATTCCAGTGAAATGATGGTTGCTTCGTCCAGTCCAACTTCGATGCCACTTTACCACTGCTGGTAAAGGTGTGGGTTTTGTGATATGATGGGTCATGACGGCCACACCGGGGTGACTGGTGAGTCTCGACTGTAGCACCTCGCTGTGATTTGGTGGATGGCACGCGGGCCCGGATGCTTGATGTCCCGCATGTAATAGAGCGACTAGTCATATAGTAGTTTGGATGACAGACGAAGAGCTCCGTCCTGGTTTATTGGTCCTTGGTCCCTATGATAATTTGTGCCAAATTTTGACTATAAATTTAACTAACCAAATGTTCATGCATGTCACAAAAAATTACATCATTGAAAACTATGTTCAAATACGAATCCAAGGATATAATTTTTGTTAACATGCACTAACATTTTGCCAGTTAAATCTTTGGTCAAAATTTAGCACAAATTACAAAGGGGCCCAATAAAGATTGTAGTCTCGCATTTTGTTTTGAGGATACTCCCACATAGAAAATATAAATAATAATGTATGTTGGTGCAACCCATGTTTCCGATAATTTTAGCCGTGGGCTTGTTCATAATTTTTACGAGGCGGTGGTTGTTCACTTAATGGAGGGTCTAGTACCAGACTTGAACGATACAAAGTGCGACCTGGCACACCGTAACACCACTTGGAATGAGCGGGTAGCTATCTCAAAAAACAATCAACAACTCAAAAAAATGGCGACCTGGCACGTACACAATTTTAAACGATTGTTTTGATGGAGTGAAAAAAGAAAACTACCCCACTATACGTATATATATATATATATATATATATATATAGGAAGGAGCCTCCGCGCTTGCTTGCTAGGGTTGCTCTATTCACACACTCTCATCCTCTCCAGATCTAAACAAGATAGCAGTGGTAACACTGTCTTTCTATCCTCGCCGCTGGTTACAGATCCGGACATATCTCCCTCCGTCGGTGAAGGGGAGGAGGGGCAACGTTTAGGCCGTCGTCGACAGCGAGGGAGGAGACCCACTGCCGGCCGCACCGTTATCTCTGGCCGAGCACCGACGCGGGAGGTCCTCCGATCCGTTCGTCGCTGCCCTAGTGTGGGCGGATCCGGCCTCCCGCAGCCCACCTATCCACACCCCGACGACCTTCAGGTATATCTTCCTTCGAAACCGGCCTAGCTCTACTTCCCCAGCTTGCTACGTCGCTGCATGTGCATCATTTTCTACCTCTCAGCCCCCCTCGTAGCTAGGCTCGATCGGATGGTCCAACGTCACCTAATTTTTTTTCTATTGTTAGAGGTAAAGCTACTTCATGGAGTCAAATCTTGTACTTGGTTCAAACAAGAAATAAAGGGGGGAAATTTAGTATGTACATCGGACTTGGTACAAACAGGAAAGAAAGGGGGTGAAAGTAGTACAAACTGGTCATCCAACTGGTCTCTTGGTCGAAAAGGGAAATATAGGGGAAACGCTATACACAGTGGTATGACCAGGACTAGATTTGCTATCCACACATAGGAATAGGTGGCTCGAGTGAACAAAAATGGGACCAACCCATATATGTTTCTTGGATGTTTGTTTCTCAGGGCAACAAACTCTGAATCGCCACTTTATGCCCCGGTTTAGGTACATGGTGCTGGACTGCTGGTGCACCCACTGTCCCATGCCCTTATAGCAAATATTTAGTTGTTCTTAATCTAATACCCCTAGTAAAATGAAGCCATGCCAATGTTAAGCCATGACAAGTTTAACCAATTGTTTTCGCCAGTAATTGTTTGAGACTCTGACTGTTTCCTCTGTAGCTTTCTGTGCAAACAGAGATATCCATTTCACCTTGTTGCTATTGCGACCTTTTGGTGCACTGCACAAAACACTTCTTAAAAGAAGTGACTTTTGTGCTGTTTAACTGGAATGTCAGAATGGAACCGTTGGTTCATTTCGATGGAACTGCACAAAGGGAGATCTGTGTTCCAATCTTCATCCTCCATATTGGCACCATAACCTTCCTTTAGGTAAGAATGATATTTAATGCATGTGTTCACCTCTATTTTGCGACTGCCATGAGAAAATAATGCTATTGTTTACTAGTACACTTGTACTCCCTCACTGACAAAACCAATTCTAAAATAGAAGGCCAATCATGTACTTGGTTTCACCAACTGGTGAGGAGAAAGAGAAACAGAGCATGAAGAGGAAGAAGAAGAAGAAGAAGAAGGAGGAAATGAAGAAGATCACACGATGGCACCGTCCTATGTTATCCTGACATCTTGCTAGTGGTATTGTATTGCTGTGTTGCTACTAGTCTTACTTTACTTGGAAGACTAGCAAGATGCCCGTGCGTTGCACGTAACATCAAGATGCATTTGTATGAGTAGTTTATCTTGTGAGAGAAAAGGATGAACGAGGGAAGGCCTTATTTGCAAATGTGGAGAGGGGTGTGGGTATCTTTTTGCAAAATTGCCATAGTTTCCTTCCTATCCGTCAGATATAAATCGGACGACCTATATTGCAGGATGGCAGGCACACCATCATCACCAACTCTGTTTTTTATAAGAGTAGAGATACATAGAGAAATGCAGCAGAGTAGTACTTGGCTTGACGACACATCATACTAATTAATTGGATTCTGGATGCATGTGTGACCCAGCTCTACATGATCAACAGTGCCAAGGTGATCTTGCTGAAGCCAAGGCCTCAGTCAAGGCCATTCAAGGGCTCCGGCAACGTCTCCCTTACATGTGAGACCATCCTCCAGGAGCCCTTCCACTTCTGCTGTCTCTCCTGTAAGGTCACTTAATTAATTGGGAGTACTTAAGTAGCACTAATTTATTGCTGCCTAATTTTCCTGTCGGAGTTAAACAAATCTTTAGTAGCACCCTATGCTGAATCATGTACGTGTGTATGTGTGTCTGTGGAGGTAAATCATGTGGTGGAGCAGGGAGGGAATCTTGGTAGTGTCATGACATAATAATGCTATTGTTTTGCATGTCAATTTATTGCCACTGGTTCAATGAGGCAATGTTTTGCGTATTGTCCATCATGAATTTGATGCTACTGTTAAAGTAATATGATAATGTCTTTCTATCCTTTCTCACTAAGCTAATGAAGGTTTCACCTTGTTCCTACTAGTGCAAACAGGGATCATGTTGTGCCAATCATACATTTTAGTGGAACTGCACAAGAGAATACAATGAACTGTATCCCAGCCAGTGCTTTAACTCTGCTGGAAGTTCTTGATAATCTTTCGATATAATCTCACCACTGGTAAACAAGAGTGATGTCAACCATACATTTGAAGTGCACAAAAATATATACTATTGAATGATTCCAATGAGTGCTTTATCATCTCTTCTGAGACTACTTGAATAAGCTTTTTTGCTCTGGTTGGTACCGGCCTAAGGCCTTCATCCATATTAGTTTGTTGTCATCTCTATTTGTATCGTGCTACTGTGTTGCTACTATCATGAGAAACTCCTTTATCTTTGCATGTTAAAGTTGTGCAATCTATGATACATGGCAATGCTTTGAGTGTTGAGCTAATTGGCACTGATTAAATAAACTAATACATCTCTTTAAGCAAGACTACTATGTTGCTAACTTTACCCATTAAGATAATGAGGGTGCTTCTATTTGTTAGTGTATGTTTCATCAACTAGTCCCACTATTACAGTAATATCACTCTCTCAATATATGTGCCAACAGGGATGCTTGATTTTGGTGGAACTGCACAAAAACTTTGGGTGCTTCATTGCCTTGACTACATCCTTCCTTTCCTGTCAGTCGCTTATCTCGGCTTCTAGTCAAAGGAAATGGTATTTGATATGCTACCTCACACAGGTTGGTACCGATCTTTATCCTCATTATTGTGCTTGTCATATGTATTGGTAATTTGGTATTGTGCTACTGTTTGCCGATTTCATAAAGGAGTAACTTGGAGCCTGAACTCGCAGGCAAATCATTACATTGGGCGATTTCAGTAGAACTGCACAAAAAGATCAGATGGACAGATACTTATGCTGCTGCTATGTACTCCAAAGTTCACTCAGACAAGCATCGATATTGACAAGAAGAAGTGCCAGAGTGAACGCCAACAACATTGCTTGGCGCATAGCCCAGAAAAACGCAGTCCAGTCTTTAGTCCCAACTTGTGCCTTTTGGTTATCGGCACATATGGTAGCAAACTGTATGGCATGGAGTCTAAAGATTCCAGACAAGTTGGTTGACGCGTATATTCATCTGACACTTAATCAGTCTGCACGCCAGGGATGCTCCATTTCAGTTGAACTGCACAAAAAATTTGGGTGGTTCATTTTATCGACCGCCTCCTTTCTTGTCTGCAATGTAGAATTTTGGCGAGCTACAGGACCAAGATGAGCCAGTAAACTAGTTGGATGAAAGTAGTGGCCAAGTTACTCAAACCTCCCTCGGCATCGAGGCCACTATCTCGAGGATAAACCTACAAGCAAAGTTCAGATTGTCTGTGCTGCCTCTTATGTACTCAAAAGTTTACTCGTACAAGCATTAATTTTAGCAAGAAGTACCACCGAGTGAACACCATTTACTAGTCTATACCCTAGGTAATTAAAGTTTGTCCATGGATGATATTGGCTGTGATCTAAATCATTTGGATGCATAAACATGCTGAACATGTGTATATCTGAATCTTTTTGTGAATTATCTATGAATATTGTCTTGTGATCTATCAATCATTTGGATGCATAGACATGCTGAACTTGTGTATATATGAATCTTTTGAGTTGTTGATTGTGAATGTTGGCTATGAATATGAACGTGTCCTGTGAACCTGAGTTTGATACGAATGTTTACCTTTTCTGTTGTACTTGTGTGTGAACTTGTTAGAATGTCTATTGTGGGATTGTGACGTGTGAGTGTCAACGGCACACCTTCTTCTCGAGAAGAATTGCACCTGCTTGTTAGGGTAGCAATGACGCATTAGCACTTTTTTTATCTTTTTGCTCTGTCTTCCCCCCTCCCCCGCTCAACCCCTGTCGTAATGTTTTCGGCCTCAAAACAAACATAGTACTGCATTGTTTTGGGGCCTTGATGAAAATCAAGTGCTGCTTTCTGTAGGTTGGCCCGCCCAGCAAATGGGCTGCTGGTCCACCACAGACTGGGAGGCTAAAAATACAAGTTGTATGGTGCAGAGGCAAGTAAAAAAACGCCATCGAGAGCCATCCACTGAAAAAAAATCGTGTCTGATGTGCTTCTTCAGTCGCGCCGCTGGCCCCCTCTTTAATCCAGTTTGCTCCATTCCCCAACCGGCAGCATGGGACGGAATTTTATTCCCCCTCGTGCTGCCGGGGGATTGAAGAAGCGCGGCATCGAATCCAACACCGATGATCGCTTCTTGTCCAAGTGATTTTCAGATAATAAACTGCATGTTTCAGAGGCAGAGCATTTAAAATCAACACACACTTTTCAAACATGGATAACAGAATGTTGGAAATTTTATTCATGGTAAAAATGGAACTAACAACAAGTTAAAATCATGCTGATCAGCATTCATGTATAGCACATCTTCATATGATGCAAAGTCAAAAAGATATGCTATTTTCAAAATGGCAAGACAATGTTGAGTGTGCGAAAAACTGGGTAAACCAGGGACAAAATTTTGGCAAGTGTTAGATATTTTTCAACTGCACCAGTTGGAACCGAACCCGGGCAGTACAGCTTTTGGGTGAGAGGGCTGCAGCCACCGGGCTAGTGTAGTATGTTCGAAAGAATGAAGGCGTCTTCCCCGACTCCGGTTCTTTCCCGTCAGTGTGCGCTCGCCGTGGCACCATCGTATGCCGTTGTCAACATGCTCAACAAACGAGAGGAATCCGGAGAGGACTGTACTCCAAGAGGCAGACAGTGGGGACCCACCAGGTCCAAGCCGTACGCAAGCAAGTGCCTCATTGGAAAAAAAGCTTCCTCCTAATTGTATACTGACGTTGGGGCCCACGGGTTTGTCAACCTAGTCAATAAACAAAATAAATTTCCAACGATGACTGTCACCGGGGAGCTTTTTTTTCCAAGGGTATCAGGGATTTTTTTTTTATTACGGGAAAGGGGTATCGGGTATCTAGCTGGTATCATTTTTTCAGAGGGCGAACAAGTATCAGCTAGGCCTAGGTTTTGTTTTTTAACATGCGTAGCCCACGACATACCGAGACAGTGGTTTCAACTTATTTTTTGAGGTCCATCATGTACGTACCGGCCTATGGGCCTCCCAGCGTAGGTTTTACTTTTTCTTAAACATCGGCAGCCCAATGTATTTTTTTAATAAAACGCAGATCTTTGTTCTATTTATCTATATATAAGAATAATAATGCAGTGTCCAATTTATGTTTTCCCTGCTAACCACATTATATATATTTATATTATTACTATCATCGTATATTTAATAGAGACTTATATATACATTATAAAAACATCCCACGTCTTATTAACTTATAAAAGTAAATGTTTAACAGAAGTTGGCAAGGAAAATCCTGGTTGTTTTTGACTCACAGGCAAGGAAAATCCTGGTGATTGCGTACAAAATTTTGCGAAGATTTTAAGGACCAATGTAATAATAACGCGCTCATTTTTCTTTTGAGCAATAACTCGCTAATTTGTTAATTTTATATATAATAAAATGTGTAGCTCCGGTTTATTTTTTGATATTAATTCCTCCTTCTAACCTAACATTAAATATAGAACAAGCCCAGCTAATTCGTGTATTTCAAGAAAGTGCAAATGGGCTGGGATTTCTTAGAAAATATTAAATGGGCCACATTGACGCGAAATTATTTGTTCACCCAGCCCAGCAAATGGAATGTAAATTCTAGAAAACATGGGTTAAATATATGCCACATTTTTGCAGGCTGACATGTGAGCCAATAGGTCGAAGCCTACACAAGGCATTGTCAACTTAGTCAACAAATGATTCTGACATCCACACCCGTTGGATTTATATCCAACGGCCGGCATGCACCTTCAATCTCTCGTCTTCTTCCTCCAGCGTCGCCGAGAACGCCTGCTCCGGCCTCCGGTGGCTAGCGGCTCTGCTTAGCACGCATCGCTGCGAAGCGCTACCCCACCGCCGGCCAGGCTATCCCTCCACCCCTCCACACCTCATGTTATTCTCCACCGACTGCAGCCCCACGCCGCACCAGAACCAGTTATAACCCTTGTACTCCTCTCAATCTACGACTCCACTGCCGCGTCTTCCCATCTCCGGGTCGTTCCCGTCCGGGGCCTTGCCGTCGTCCACCGCCTTGATGCGCTCGGCGCGGCGTGGTCAACAAACGAGAGTCATCGGAAGAGGACTGTACGTGGAGAGCCTGACAGCTGGGACCCACGAGGTCCTCCTTATTAAGCTAAAAAAATGTTTCCTCCCCCTGACAGCTGGGACCCACCGGCTGTATCTTCGCACGGAAGGAAGTGCCTCCTTGTTATGCGAAAAAACTATTCCTCCCGATGACAGCTAGGACCCGGCAGATTTGGTGGCTGACTTGTGGGCCTACCAAGCTGACGCGTACGCAGGGCTTTGTCAACTTAATCAACAAATGATTCTAGCAGCTGGACCATTGGATGTTAATCCAATAGCCGTGTTGCTTCTTCAACCTCTGTTCTTGCTCCTGTCTCCCATGGGCGGCAGTGCTGCCGCGCACCCGAACCAGTCAAGTTTCCCACTCCTCTCCATCTGCGACTCCACTGCCGCGTCTTCCCCATCTCTAGGTCGTTCTAGTGTGGGGCCTCGCCGTCGTCCACTGGCCTTGGTGCGCTCGGCACGGTGTGGTCAACGTGGTCAACAAACGAGAGTCATCGGATGATGACTGTACGTGAGAGGCTGACAGTGGGGATGCACCATGCCCATGGACGCATGCATGCAACTGCATCCTTTTTACCCTAAAAAATAATGTTTTCTCCCCCTGACTTCTGGGACCCACCAGCTACATCTTCGCACGCAAGGAAGGGCATCCTTATTACGGGCAAAAAAATGATTCCTCCCCCTAACAGCTGGGACCCAGCAGATGTATCTTCGCACGCAAGGAAGTGCGTCCTTATCCTCCCTGACAGATGGGACCCACCCGATCAAAGCGTACGTAGTGTTGTCTGTCTTGTCGCGAACGTGTACGTACATTCTAGTCGATCGGTCGCTCTGCAACGATGAACCGTGGCCGAGTAAGTAGCGGCACATGTCATAGTAGAGCCCCCCACATAGCAGTTCAGGCTATCCCGTCTAAACCATGTACACGTACATACAGCCACACGCCAAAAAATACGGCCACATACGTACATACGAGCGGGGTCTCAAAACACGTACTCGCGCATACGGACGGCCAGGGCTCGTGTACATGGAGAGGCAATGGACGGTAGCCACGTTGTCCTGTTCATCGGCAGCTAACCGGCTGGGTCGGAACAGAGGAAACAGCATCGTGTTCACCGGGAGCCAAGTGACTGGGTCGGAACGCGTCCTGTTCATCGGAAGCGAAGCCACTGGGTCGGAATGGGTCGTGTTCAACGGGAGCCAACTGGCTTGGACGGAACAGCCGGAACGGGGTCTGGCGTACCACAAAATGGAGGGAAACGGCCTTCTGTTCGACCGCGTATGGTCGAAACGGGGTCCTGTTCATCGGGAAGGGTCTGGCGTACCGCACAACGGAGGAAACAGACTTGTGTTCGAGTACCTACGGTCGAAACGGGGTGTTGTTGATCGGGAGGGGTGTGGCATACCGCAAAATGGAGGAAACGGACTTGTGTTGGAGCGCCTACGGTCGAAACGGGGGTCCTGTTCATTGGGAGGGGTGTGGCGTACCGCAAAACGGGACTCCACGGGCTACTGTTCATCCACCGTCTACTGCCTCGCTCCAGCCTCCACGGGCTACTGTTCATCCACCGTCGACTTCCTCCAGCCTCCACCAGCTACTGTTCACCATGGGGTCCTATTCATCCAGCCTCCACCGGCTACTGTTCAACCAGCCCTCCACACGGGGTCCTGTTCAACCAGCCCTCCACGGGGTCCCTCCACCGGCTACTGTTCATCCACCCCCACCTCCTCGATCGGGGTCCTGTTCATCCAGCGGCAACGGCCTCTACTACCATGGGATCCTGTTCATCCAACCCCCACCGGTAACTGTTCATCCAACCCCCACCCGGGACTGTTCATCAAGAGGCAGCTTCGATTGGCTTCAGTTAGCAGCAGTAGTGAAGGAATCACTCGGGTTCAGTTAACAGCCAAGGGATCGATCGGGGTTCAGTAACGTAGCTAGTGCAATCGCTCGGGTTCAGTTAGAGCCCAACTCCTCTCTCGGGTTCAGTTAGAGCCCAACGCCTCGCACACACGCGCGTATGTCTACGAGAGAAACGCGCAAACCTCCGTGCATCGCTCGGCCCCGACCACCCACCGTAACCGGGAACTCCCCGAAATTTTCCTCACCCTCGCTTCTACCATGATTTTTTCTGTCATGGACGGCCCAAAGAATGTCATGCAGGTGCGTCCCCGGCCCGCCCAGGACGAAAAGCCCATTTTCTGTCATGAGTTTTTGTCATAAAAGTAGGAGCCCACCACATCTATGATGATACGTGCTTTTGTCACAATTATCATCATAGAAGTGTCATAAGCATGACAGGAAAAAAATTCGTTCGGCCCAAAATGTCACGGATGTGTCTTTTTTTTGTAGTGATGTGTATCATCACTATCGAGATTCAATAAGAATAAACCCCTCACAATGGGTGCATGACCATAAAAGATATTACCCATATAAATAGAACAACCATTATTCTCTGATTTAAATGAGTAACCATCTCGCATTAAACAAGATCCAGATATAATGTTCATGCTCAACGCAGGCACTAAATAACAATTATTCAGGTTTATCACTAATCCCGATGGTAATCGAAGAGCGAGCGTGCCGACGGCGATCACATCAACCTTGGAACCATTTCCCATGCACATCGTCACTTCGTCCTTCTCCAGCCTTCATCTATTCCATAGTTCCTGTTTAGAGTTGCAAATGTGAGTAACCGCACCGGTATCAAATACCCAAGCACTACAACGAGAGCTGGTAAGGTACACATCAATAACATGTATATCATATATACCTTTGTTGACGTTGGCCCCCTTCTTGTCGGCCAGATACTTGGGGCAATTCCGCTTCCAGTGGCCAGTTCCCTTGCAATAGAAGCACTCAGTTTCTGGCTTGGGTCCAGCCTTGGGTTTCTTCACGGGAGGGGCAACTGCTTTGCCACTCTTCTTGAAGTTTCCCTTCTTTCCCTTGCTCTTCTTGAAACTAGTGGTTTTATTGACCATCAACACTTGATGCTCCTTCTGGATGTCTGACTCAGCGACTTTCAGCATCGCGAACAGCTCAGAGACTGACTTGTTCATCCCTTGCATGTTATAGTTCAACACAAAGCTCTTGTAGCTAGGTGGTAACGATTGAAGAACTATGTCAGTGACCGCCTCAGGCGGGAGCTCAACTCCCAACTCAGCCAGATGGTTGTAATTCCCAGACATTCTGAGTATATGCTCACTGACAGACCCATTCTCCTCCATCTTGCAGGCATAGAACTTATCGAAGGTCTCATACCTCTCGATCCGGGCATTCTTCTCAAAAATAAACTTCAACTCCTGGAACATCTCATATGCTCCATGACGTTCAAAACGCCTTTGAATTCCCGGTTCTTAGCCATACAACATGGCGCACTGAACTATTGAGTAGTCATCAGCACGCGACTGCCAGGCATTCACAACGTCCACAGTCGCTGGAGGGGGTGGCGCACCAAGCGGTGCATCAAGGACATAAGACTTTTGGGCAGCCGTGAGGATAATCCTCAGATTACTTGCCCAGTCCACAAAGTTGCTTCCATCATCTTTCAGCTTAGCTTTCTCTAGGAACGCATCAAAATTCAGGGGAGCTACTGCGCGAGCCATTGATCTACAACATAATTTGCAAAGGCAACTTTAGACTATTATTCAAGATAATGAGTTCAATTAGTCATATTACCTAAGAACTCCCACTCAAATCGACATCCCTCCGGTCGTCCGAGTGTAACATGATACAAATCCACCAACCCAAGTCCAATCATCACGTGAGATGAGGTGGTTTCAATGGTGAACATCTCCATGTTGATCATATCTACTATATGACTAATGTTCGACCTTTCGGTCTCTTGTGTTCTGAGGCCATGTCTGTACATGCTAGGCTCGTCAAGTTTAACCCAAGTGTTCCGCATGTGCAAAACTGGCTTGCACCCGTTGTATGTGAACGTAGAGTCTATCACACCCGATCATCACGTGGTGCTTCGAAATGATGAACTTTCACAACGGTGCACACTTGGGGAGAACACAATTTTATCTTGAAATTTTAGTGAGGGATCACCATATAATGCTACCGTCGTCCTAAGCAAAATAAGATGCATAAAAGGATTAACATCACATGCAAATCATAAGTGACATGATATGGCCATCATCTTGTGCTTTTGATCTCCATCTTCAAAGCACCGACATGATCTCCATCGTCACCGGCATGCCACCATGATCTCCATCATCGTGTCGCCATCGGGGTTGTCACGCCAACCATGCTTCTACAACTATTGCTACCGCTTAGCGGTAAAGTAAAGCATTACATAGCGCTTAATGATATACACGCAGGTCATACAATAATTAAAGACAACCCTATGGCTCCTGCCAGTTGCCGTATTCATCGACATGCAAGTCGTGATAATCTATACAAAACATGATCATCTCATACATCAAATATATCTCATCATGTCTTTGGCCATATCATATCACAACATACCCTGCAAAAACAAGTTAGACGTCCTCTACTTTGTTGTTGCATGTTTTACGTGGCTACTATGGGTAACTAGTAAGAACCGTTCTTACCTACGCAAAGCCACAAGGTGATATGCAAGTTGCTATTTAACCTTCTATAAGGACCGCCTTTGTCGAATCCGATTCAACTAAGGTGGGAGAGACAGACACCCACCAGCCATCTTTATGCAACAAGTTGCATGTCAGTCGATGGAACCGGTCTCATGTACGTGGACATGTAAAGTTGGTCCGGGCCGCTTCATCCCACAATACCGCTGAATCAAAATAAGACCAAGGAAGGAAGCAATCTGAATATCAATGCCCACAAACTCCTTTGTGTTCTACTCGTGATGTCATCTACGCATAGACCTAGCTCATGATGCCACCGTTAGGGAACGTTGCATGGGAAACAAAAAATTTCCTACGCTCACCAAGATCAATCTAGGAGATGCACATCTATGAGAGGAGAGATTGGATCTACATACCCTTGTAGATCGCTAAGCAGAAGTGTTCAGAAACGCGGTTGATGTAGTCGAACGTCTTCGCGATCCAATCACGATCCGTCCACGAACTCCCGATCCAAGTGCCGAACGGACGGCACCTCTGCGTTCAACACACATACGACTTGATGACGCCTTCACCTCCTTGATCCAGTGAGCGATGGTGAAGTAGTAGCTCGAGTCCTCCGGCAGCACAACGGCGTGGTGGCGGTGGTGGTGGAGAAATCTCAGCAGGGCTTCGCCAAGCCTAGCGGAGAAGAAGATGGACTACGAGGGAGAGGAAGGGCAGCCCTCCCTCTCCACCTCTAAATATAGGGGGAAGGGAGGAGGTAGGGGCGCCCTAGGGTTTCCCCCTAGGTGGAGCGGCGGCCACCAAGGGAGGCGCCCTAGGGTTTGGGGGCGCCCCCTAGGAGCCTTGCCTCCCAAGCAAATGGGGGCGGCTGCCCTAGGGGGGCGCACCAACCGCCTGACCGAGTGGGCTGAGGTGAGGGAGGCGCCCAGCCCCTTGTGGGCTGGTGTGCCCCTTCCCTTGGCCCATGAGGCCCCCCAACACTTGCCGGGGCCCCCCGGAACTCTTTTCGGTCCTCCGGCGATAACCCGGTACCTTCCGGAACACTTCCGGAATCCGATTCCCTTCGTCCTATATATCAATCTTCACCTCCGGACCATTCCGGAGTTCCTCATCATGTCTGGGATCTCATCCGGGACTCCGAACAACCTTCAGTCACCAACACAATAACTCAACTATACTTAGATCATCACCAAACATTAAGCATGTAGACCCTGCGGGTTCTAGAACTATGCAGACATGACCGAGACACCTCTACAGTCAATAACCAATAGCGGGACCTGGATGTCCATATTGGTTCCTACATATTCTATGAAGATCTTTATCGGTCGAACCTCGATGTATCCAATCCCGTATGCAGTTCCCTTTGTCCATCGGTATGTTTCTTGCCTGAGATTCGATCGTCGGTATCTCCATACCTAGTTCAATCTCGTTACCGGCAAGTCTCTTTACTCGTTCTGTAATACAATATCCCATGGCTAACTTCTTAGTCACATTGCTTGCAAGCTCATTGTGATGTTGTATTACCGAGTGGGCCCTGAGATACCTCTCCGTCATACGGAGTGACAAATCCCAGTCTTGATCCATGCCAACTCAACAGACACCCTCGGAGATACCTGTAGAGCATCTTTATAGTCACCTAGTTACGTTGCAATGTTTGATACACACAAGGTACTCCTCCGGTGTCAGTGAGTTGCATGATCTCATGGTCATAGGAACAGATACTTGACATGCAGAAAATGATAGCAATAAACTTGATACGATCAAATGTTATGCTTATAGTTTGGGTCTTGTCCATCACATCATTCTCCTAATGATGTGATCCCGTTATCAAATGACAACTCATGTCTATGGCTAGGAAACCGTAGTCATTTTTTATCAACGAGCTAGTCTGGTAGAGGATCACTAGGGACATGTTGTTGTCTATGTATCCACACATGTATTTGAGTTTCCAATCAATACAATTATAGCATGGATAATAAATGATTATCATGAACATGGAAATATAATAATAACCACTTTATTATTGCCTCTAGCGCATATTTCCAACAAACTTCGCCAGTGCATCCAAACCCCGTGATATGATATGCTCTTTCACACATAAGCGACCTTATATCTTCCTCAAAACAGCCACCATACCTACCTATTATGTAATTTCCATAGCCATTCCAAGATATATTGTCATGCAACTTCCACCATTCTGTTTTATTATGACACATACCATCATTGTCATATTGCTTTGCATGATCATATAGTTGACATAGTATTTTGGCTTGGCCACCGTTCATATTTTTTATACATGTCACGCTAGATCATTGCACATCCCGGTACACCGCCGGAGGCATTCATATAGAGTCATATTTTTGTTCTACTATCAAGTTGTAAGTTGTCGGTGCAACAAACCCCAGGTATGTTGCCCAGTCTATACACAGGCTCAAGAACGAGATTGCAGCATCCACGAATTGGCCGAGCAGAAGAGATCAGCTCTTTGAGAAATCAAAGGGCGAATCAAGAAGACCAAGGCCAACCAAAGGAGCAAGATACCACTAAGGAAAAATCTCCCTTGCCGGGCAGGCGAGCCTGGCGAGGACGAGGTTTCCCCAAAGACAAGTCTCGAGATTGCCCCGGCAGGCTTGCCGGGAACACTGAGGGCGGATTACCCCGCCAAGGCTCCACCGCTCCACCTCGCAGCAACGCAAGTCACCGATCGGTGTGGTGTCGAGCCCTCAAGATGCTAAGTGGCCGCTATTTGGCACGTGGCGGACACTTCCAGAGGAAATCACCTCCAAACGACACTCATCCAGTGACGTGTCGCACAGGCAGGCGAGGCTTGCCAGGCTAGACTACAATGTGACACTAAGAAGCGCATTTAATGTGCTCTGCCCAGTCTGCAGAGTTAGGTATGATGGCACTGTTTGCTATCTAATCAGTACACAATGACTGATTTGCCACTGTGGTGACCCCTTGATCTATAAAAGGAGGGCCATGGCAACCTTAGAAAGGATTCAGACCCCCGTACACTCATACACGTGTAGCTGCTCTTGCCCCGAGGTGACCTTGTCGGGCTAGAACGCCGCGTCTCCACCACGGTCCTCTCATCAATCCACCAAAGCAGGAGTAGGGTTTTACGCCTCACGGCAGCCCTAACCTGGGTAAAAACTGCCCGTGTGATCGCTGTCGTGCTGCCCCGCGCCCTCCGCTCTTTGTGCAATGCGTCCTTCCCCCCTGCCGAACCACAAGGGGCCGATGGCCCCATAGGTGGCCATGTTTTCCCATGACATCTTTGGCGCGCCAGGTAGGGGGAAGCGCTTGCGCGATTCCGAGAGCGTACGCAGCGCGTCATCTTCATCATCGGTTTCTTCATCGACGGCTTCATCATCCATGGCGCCCAAGAAGAAAACCGGTGCCCCAGCTCACCCGCCCACCTCGAAGGCCCCTCCATGTGCGGCTACCAATGTCGTGGGGGCTACGGGGGCACACGGGGACGTGGACGCTGCGGGGGACATGACCGGCGTAGGCGGCGTCGCCACCACCTCTCTCATGGTGGAAACGGGAGCAGGAGGCACCGGAGAAGGACAGCGCCAACAACATCCCGACGGCCACGTTCCGCAAGGTGCGGGAGGAGAGATCATTCCATCCGTGCCTCTCCAGCCCGCCGAAGGACGCGGCCACAGTGGTGATGCCCGCCCTGGGGCGAACCGCAATCCTCCGACCGCCCCCGCTGCGGGTGTGGCCGCAGGGCATGCGCCACCCCCAGGACGGGCTGGCCAAGCTGATGCGCCTAACGGAGCTGCCGATCCCCAAGCACATCCACCTCGCCTCCACGCCGCCCTGGCGACTGGCTCACGGCGACAGGAGCACAGCACTGCTACTACTGGCACCGTCAGAAGCCAGGCGACGCTACGGTCTACGTCGTCATCCATGCCGAGCACTGCTTCAGAGGCCATGGTGCAGGCCCAACTCCTGTTGAGGTTTCCGTCGGCGACTGACCAGATGGATGAGTGGAGAGCCACCATTTAGAGCTTGATTGGTTTCGCCGAGGCAGGGGGATCGCGGCGAGCAGGCCCATCACAGCCTCCACAGGCGGCGGCAACGGCCCAAGCTGCTGGCCGTACCGAAGGGGCCACCCCCACGATGCAATCCCCTTCGCGGCAGCCAGCGCGGGGGCCAGGGCCAGAGCAATGCAACCGAGAACCCGACGACATATCGATGGCCTCGTTCGATCCTCGAGCACGACGAGAA
Source organism: Thinopyrum elongatum (assembly GCA_011799875.1). Classification (NCBI taxonomy): domain Eukaryota; kingdom Viridiplantae; phylum Streptophyta; class Magnoliopsida; order Poales; family Poaceae; genus Thinopyrum; species Thinopyrum elongatum. Next base: position 343,219,494 of record CM022301.1, read on the forward strand.
CAACGGGGAGTCCTGGAAGACAGGCGGGGGGAAGACGCGCGCGTCACCATCGAACGACGCCGCGAAACCCAACGCCGGTCTGATAGGCGCATCGGCTCCGACATCGACGAGCGCCCGATGAGGGTGGGTGCCTACCTTTCGGGGTCGGGTGACCCGCCTTCACTCGCGAGCTGCGGCAAGTCTGTTGGCCATCTGCCTGCACGTTCAAGCTAGAAATACCAGAGAAGTATGATGGAAGACTGAACCTGGCAGAGTTCTTGAGCATCTACACCATCCTGTTCAAGCTGCCGGGGGAAGAGATGCGAAGGTGTTCACCAACTACTTCCCCTTGGCACTCAAGCCAAATGTGAGGTCTTGGTTGATGCACTTGACAGAGAATTCCATTTCGACCTGGGCTGACCTGTGCATGAGTTTGTTGGCGCCTTCACGGGCGGCCATCAAGAACCAGGACGGCCCAGCGATTTGCAGTTGCTTCCGCAAAAGGAAGAAGAGAGCCTGCGGAAGTACATGCAGAGGTTCAGCCGGGTGCACAGGAACATTCCAGACATACACCCGGCAGCTGTGATAGCCGCGTTCCAGTCCAACGTGCGCAACCGCCGGATACGTTCTAAAATGAACGTTCGCTTGCCCAAGACTGTGAATGAGCTATACACTCTGGTGGTAAGTGTGCCCGAGTAGAAGAGGGGAGACGACTCCCAGGTGAAGAAGATGGCATCGACATCGACTCGGAAGACGACAACGACGCCACTAGCTGGAAGCAGAAGAGCAAGAAGCACAACAAGAAGCGCCATGATAAAGTGGTAATGACCGTTGAAGGGTCGAGTGCACCTGGTACCGGCAAGAAGGCCAAGACTAAGGTCCCCGGCAAGGAAGCTGGCGCGTGCACTGATTGCTGGGAAGCCGCGGCTGCCGAGAAAGCTGCAAAGAGTGATAGGTCGTACTGTAAGATCCATCGGACCAAGGGCCACGATCTCCAGGAGTGTCATCAGGTTGAGCAGCTCGTCAAGAAACAGAGGGTTGAGTACGAGAAGCGTGATAAGGAGAAAAACCAAGATTGCGATGGCGGGAAGGGCCGAGGTGGCAGAACAGGTCGCCCCGGCAAGGCTCCTCAGTATCAAGGGAAACCCGCCAAGGGCCGTGAGAAGAAGGATTGCGAGGACGGAAGTGATGAAGGAGATGAAGAGGAAACCAGCAAGCAGGAATTCCAGAAAGCCACTGACGCCCTATGCATTGACGGGGGTGCATCTCTGCACTCCTATCACTGCCAACTTAAAAGGTGGGCGCGTGAGGTCAATGCCATGGAGCCAACGGCAGATTCTCGGAAGCCGCTCAAGTGGTCCCGCACGCCCATCGTCTTTGATGAGGAGGATCACCCTGACCGCACTACCGTGGTGGGGTGCTTGTCGTTCTTGGTTTCACCAACAATCCGCAACCTCAAGGTCACAAAGATGTTGGTTGACGGCGGGGCCGGGTTGAATCTGATTTCTCCAAAGGTCATCAGCAAACTCCAGATAGCAGATGAAGAGCTCAAGGTTACTGGTACATTCCAAGGGATCAACCCCGGCAGGAGTCATCCTAAGGGGAAGATCACATTGCCGGTAACATTCGGGGGGAGTTGAACTACCAGACTGAGAAGATCGTGTTTGATGTGGTTGACCTTCCCCTGCCGTACAACGGAATCCTTGGTCGTCCTGCCCTAGCCAAATTCATGGCGGCATCCCACTATGCCTACAACACTTTGAAGATGGCAGGACCAATGGGCGTTATTTCTATCCCATCAAACAAGAAAGACACAATCATATGCGTGGACAAGATGTACTGGGAGGCAGAAGCTGCGGAAGCCGCTGCTCCCGCCAAGGAAAGCAAGAAAAAGAAGAAAGGAAGTAAGGATGCCAGCGAGGAATCCGGGAAGCGTGCCTCTCCGGAGTGTGCTGCACCTGTTGATGACTTGCCGGAGAGTTCCAACTGCAAGAGATCCAAGGCTGCCGCACCGCCTGTGAAAAAGGTCCCGGTAGGGCTGGCTGGCACTGGTGGTACATTTACCATCAGTGCCACCCTCGATGACAAATAGGAAAGCGCGCTCGTTGCCTTCCTGCGGGCGAATGTCGATGTGTTTGCTTGGCAACCATCTGACATCCCCAATGTTCCCAGGGAGGTAATCGAGCACCACCTTGCTGTCTGCCCACATGCCCGGCCCGTCAAGCAGAAGGGCCGGAAGCAAGCTTTGGAGCGGCAGTAGTTTATTGCCGAGGAGATCAAGAAACTTGAGGCAGCTGGATTGGTCAGAGGAGTATTGCATCCAACATGGTTAGCAAACCCAGTGGTGGTGCGCAAGGCAAATGGGAAATGGAGGCTTTGCATAGATTTCACTAATCTTAACAAAGCATGCCCGAAGGACCCATTCCCCTTGCCATGCATCGACCAGATTGTGGATTCCACCTCCGGATGCGACTTGCTCTCCTTCCTGGATGCCTACTCTGGATACCATCAGATCTTCATGTCCAAGGAGGACGAAGAAAAAACCGCGTTCATAACTCCATGTGGCACGTACTGTTTTGTACGGATGCCCTTCGGGTTGAAGAGCGTTGGATCCACTTTTGCAAGAGCAGTACAGATTGGCTTTGAGTCCCATTTGCACAGAAATGTTGAAGCCCACATGGATGATATTGTGGTCAAAACCAAGGACAGAACGACTCTCATTCAGAATTTGGAAGAGACCTTTGCAAATCTGCGCAGGCTCAATTTGAAGCTGAACCCGGAGAGGTGTGTGTTTGACGTTCCTTCCAGCAAGCTACTTGGCTTTTTTGTGTCCCATCGGGGGATAGAGGCCAACCCCGACAAGATCAAGGCTATCGAGTAGATTCAAGCACCAAAGACAGTCAAGGATGTGCGGCATTTGACTGGATGTGTTGCCGTGCTGAGCAGGTTCATTTCCAAGTCCGCTGAACGCGCCTTGCTGTTTTTCAAAATCTTGAAAAAGGCAGGGCCCATGGCGTGGACCCCAGAGGCAGACGCTGCGCTACAAGATTTGAAGACCTACCTTTCCTATGTTCCCACCTTAGTCGCTCCTAAACCACAAGAGTCGTTGCTGCTATACTTAGCAGCGACCAATCTAGTGGTTAGCGCAGCACTGGTGGCACAGCGGGAGGTAGATGAAACAGCAACCGCCGCCACCGTCCCCTCTGGAGAGGAAAGTGAACCAGTCGTGGCAAGATCAGATGCAGTTCAAGACAAAGAAGAGCAAGGCAGCTGAGACAATGCCAAGATCACGGCAAGGAAGAAGGCGGTGCAGTGCCCAGCGTACTTCGTCAGCTCCCTACTGCAGGGGGCTAGGTCGAGGTACTCTGGCGTGCAAAAGTTGATTTTTGGCCTCATCATGGCCTCAAGGAAACTGCGTCACTACTTCCAAGCCCACGAGATCATGGTTGTCACCCGCTTCCCCTTGCAACACATACTCCGAAACCCCGAGGCTACTGGTAGGATCGTGGAATGGGCTTTGGAGTTATCCAGCTTTGGTTTGAGGTTTGAAAGCACGTCAACTATTCAGAGCAGAGCACTGGCAGAGTTCATTACGGAGTGGACGCCAACCCCTGATGAGGGAGTACTAGAAACAGTTATCCCCGGCAAGGAAGCGCCCCAAGAATGGATTATGTATTTTGATGGCGCCTTCTCCCTACATGGTGCAGGAGCTGGCGTGCTTCTCATTGCTCCCACTGGGGAGCACCTTAAGTACGTCGTTCGAATGCATTTCCCCCGGGAGGAGGCTACCAACAATACTGTAGAGTATGAAGGGCTCCTTGCTGGGCTTAGGATTGCGACAGAGTTGGGAATCAAGAAGCTGATCATCCGTGGAGACTCACAACTGGTGGTGACACAAATCAACAAGGACTACCAAAGCCCATTGATGGAGGCATACGTCGAGGAAGTGAGAAAGTTGGAGGAGTGCTTTAATGGATTGAAAACAGAGCACATACCACATGCGGAAAACAGCATTGCTGATCATCTATCAAAGTGCGCTGCACAAAAACTCCCTGTGGAACCAGGGACTTTTGTTCTCCATCTGACTCAACCCTCCGTATCCCCGGCAACAATGGCCAGCAAAACGAGGAAATTGAACTCTGGCAAGCCTCTCCTGGCAGAGCTTCCCGAAGCCCCCGGCAGAAGGCTTGGCGGGAACAACTCCCCTTCGATCAGTGAGTTGCACCCTCCCGCCGAATTACCAGTCTTTCCGGTCGAGGCGTGCGCTCCTGACGACAAGGAGGTGCCGCTAGCCCTTGTTGCCAAGCCCCAGGCTCCAAGTTGGGCATGGCACATTGTTCATTTTCTCCAAACAGGAGAACTTCCCGAAGAACAAGAAGAAGCTGAAAGAGTAGCCCGGAGGGCCAGTATGTATCAGTTCGTTGACGACACGCTATACAGAAGAAGGCCCAACAGTGTGAAATTGAAGTGCATTTCCTGGGAAGAAGGAAAGGAACTGCTGGCAGAAATACACAAGGGTATGTGTGGCTCCCACATCGGATCAAGGGCCTTGGTTGGGAAAGCTTTCCGGCAAGGTTCCTACTGGCCCACTGCCCTCCAAGATGCAATTGAGCTAGTCACCAAGTGTGAAGCCTGCCAGTTCCACTCCAAGAATATCCATCAGTCTGCTCAAGCTCTCCAAACAATCCCTTTGTCATGGCCATTTTCGGTCTGGGGGCTCGACATCCTGGGTCCCTTCCCCCATGCTACCGGGGGCTTTGAATTCTTGTTCGTCGCAATCGACAAGTTTACAAAGTGGCCGGAGGTGGAGCCCGTGAGAAAGGTGACCGCGCAGTCAGCTATCAAGTTCTTGAAAGGATTGGTGTGCCGCTTCGGGGTACCTGCCCGGATCATCACCGACAAATGGCACCCAATTCACAAGCCGCGCCTTCATGCAATACGTTCATGCCCTCGGAAGCAAGATTTCATTTGCCTCTGTGGCCCATCCCTGAAGTAATGGACAAGCTGAGAGGGCGAATGCTGAAGTGCTGCGAGGCCTCAAGACAAGAACTTTTGATAGACTGCAGAAGTGCGGCAGGCGATGGATCGACGAGCTGCCGGTGGTTCTTTGGTCCCTCTGCACGACACCAAATTGAGCTACCGGGCAGACTCCCTTCTCCCTAGTCTATGGGGCAGAAGCAGTTATCCCCACAGAACTCATATACGGGTCTCCTCGAGTGCTTGCCTATGATGAAGTAGCGCAGGAACAACACCGACGTGACGACGCTGTGCTACTTGAGGAGAACCGTCTCTGGGCTGCTACGCGTGCTGCATGCTACCAGCAAGCCCTGCATCGCTATCACAGCTGCAGGGTTCATGCCCGGAGTTTTGAGGAAGGCGACCTTGTCCTTAGGCACGTTCAGTCCGCCAAGGGTGCAAACAAGTTGACGCCGAAGTGGGAAGGCCCTTACCGGGTAGTACGAGTCACCAAACCTGGCGCAGTCCGTCTGGAGACCGGAGATGGCATTCAATTGCAAAACTCATGGAATATTGAGCATCTCCGTAAGTTCTACCCATAAGGCGCGGCTGTCGGGCCCTGCCCGGCAGCCACCCTTTTGTACAAGCTTTGCCGAAGTTGCATGTAACCCTTGTACAAAGCCAGGCACAGACCCTGAGCAACAGAGAAATAAACGAAGCGCTAGGGGCCCCCCGAAACTTGCATGCATGCATAAGCATATCATGAGCATAGCATGATCATATAGAAGAGGGCACATGTGGCATTGTTTTCATCTGCATTAAGTTGCAGTATTCTTGCCGTGGACTTGGTCCCGAAGAAAAGGAATGAAGACGAGCCCACGTGACGATCCCCGGCAAGCCAAACAGATAAGTTCCTTCTTATCCATATTTGTTCTATAATTAGCAGACTTGTGCATATGAAAACCCCGCCACCTTCGAAACATAGGTGCTCCTACCCATTGACTTGAACGTTGCTTTAGTCAGGGTGGTCGCGGTGGCCTTTGATGGAAAGGGCTCGGCGGGGGGCTGGTCCCTTTTTTATGGTTGTGCCCGGCAGGCCTAGCCCCACGGCAACAAACTAAGGGTACCGACAGTATAGCTTGCCGGAGAAACTTGTTTCCTTAAATGTATAGAGGAATTACACCTCTGCATGGATATGGTACATGCACAAGTTCCCGGCAAAGCTTGTCTTTTTCATTAATATGCTGATAAGCAAGTACAGATCTTACAGAACACAAACATGGATAAAGAAGTTTACATTATTTAGACTAAAGTTTGGCCGATGCCTGCACATTTTAAACTGAAAAAAGATAAGTGCCCCGTAATCCCTTTCTTGTCCCTCTCCTCCTCTTAGGCACTACGGTGGGAAGGAGCGGAAGCCTAGCCCGATCCCGTTAGGGCTTGCCGAACGCAGTCTGACAAGATCGAGAGTGGTGAGGCTGCGAAGGAGATGAGCGGAAGGAGCAGCTCGGCGGTGCCCTATTCACCACCTCCAGGACCAGCAAGAAGCCCTAGCGCAAGCACCGGCAGGGGAAACTGCCGGAGCTCAGCTGGAAGACTGCTGGAGGAGGCGAAAGCACCAAGAGAGCGACCCCCCCGGCAACCGTCCTAGAGAGGCCGGTGATGATGGTGCCAGGGAGGGAGGGGAAGAGCGGAAAGATGAGGCAGCGGGCCGGCAATACGAGACGAAGGTGTCGGTGCCATCGTACTCCGACCTAACGGCCTACCACCCGCCTTCTCCGTCTTCCCTCGTTCTTTCTTCATCACCACCACTCCAGGAGGACGCCAGCCCCTTGGGCCAACACCTCCCCCGGAGAAGCAGCAGGCGATGGCGACGTCTGAGGCGTGCAAGTGGCACCGCTCCCCACCTTGGAGGGCAGGAAGGTGCCACCGTCTTCAGCGTTCGCCCCCGACTCTGCCGGAAGGAACATCACTGGGATTACCAAGGATCTCGAGTGCTGCACCCCAGACAGGCGCCGGAACCCCCAAGGGTCCCGTCGTCAGGGCAACGAGCCTCGGCAACCCGCAGTGAGGGCTGGCGTTCCTCACTAGACAGTCGGCTCGTGTGAGGGAGACGAGCGTTTCACCATTTTGGAGAAGCGCGACACCTCCCACACCACGGGCAACTCGACACCCACATCCTCGACCACTACATCCCTTTCGGCCCTGGACCAGACTCACTCCCTGGGCGTTTACACAAGCGTTCGGCGTCATCGACCCTAAGCTAGAGCCCGGGGCCTGGCCCCAGCCTCCCCACCTCAGCATAACAGAGAAGGAAGCAAGGAAGTGAAGAAGAAGGGTGCGCGGATGAGCATTTCCGCTCCCCCTCACCCCCTCTTTTATAGGCGGGCTGAGGCTGGGGGCTGATCCCTCAGCGGGTAACCACCGCCCCTCTCCACCAACCCAGGAAGATCGGGCCCCTGCCATGACGCTCTCTCCCGCACCACGCGCTTCCATTACCTACCCTACTCAATGCATGCAGCATACGTGGCAAGGGATAAGAACATGGTGGGAAGAGTGAATTGGCAGTTACTCACCCGTGTGTTAAAGTCATTCACGGGCCATTACAATGATGGCCCCACTGCAATTGGCGTTGGACGACACGCGGGAAAACCGGAAACTGACTCAAGCTCAGATCAATGAAGAAGCAAAGAAGATCTCAAGGGGTGAGCTACTACGGCCTCCCCGCCTATGTACTGGATAGGGCCTACCCCGACGATGCTCGGCAGCGCGTTCAGGCCAGGCCCGGGGGCTCCTGTCGGTGCAACAAACCCCAGGTATGATACCCAGACTATACACAGGCTCAAGAACGAGATTGCAGCATCCAGGACAAGGCCAAGCAGAAGAGATCAGCTCTTTGAGAAATCAAAGGGTAGATCAAGAAGACCAAGGCCAACCAAAGGAGCAAGATACCACTAAGGAAAAACCTCCCTTGTCGGGCAGGCGAGCTTGGCGGGGACGAGGTTGCCCCGAAGACAAGTCTCGAGATTGCCCCGGCAAGCTTGCCGGGGACGCTGAGGGCGGATTACCCCGCCAAGGCTCCACCGCTCCACCTCGCAGCAACGCAAGTCACTGATCGGTGCGGTGTCGAGCCCTCAAGATGCTAAGTGGCCGCTATTTGGCACGTGGCGGCCACTTCCAGAGGAAATCACCTCCAAACGACACTCGTCCAGCAACATGTTACGCAGGCAGGCGAGAAGGTGGCAAAACAGTACGGCAAGGCTTGCCAGGCTAGACTACGATGTGACACTAAGCGGCGCATTTAATGCGCTCTGCCTAGTCCGCAGAGTTAGGTTTGACGTCACTATTTGCTATCTAATCAGTACACAATGACTGATTTGCCACTGTGGTGACCCCTTGATCTATAAAAGGAGGGCCATGGCATCCTTAGAAAGGATTCGGACCCCTGTACACTCATACGTGCATAGCTACTCTCGCCCCGAGGCGACCTTGTCGGGCTAGAGCGCTGCGTCTCCACCACGGTCCTCTCATCAATCCACCAAAGTAGGAGTAGGGTTTTACGCCTCACGGCGGCCCGAACCTGGGTAAAAACTGCCTGTGTGATCGTTGTCGCGCTGCCCCGCGCCCTCCGCTCTTTGTGCAATGCGTCCTTCCCCCTGCCGAACCACAAGGGGCCTATGGCCCCATAGGTGGCCGTGTTTTCCCACGACATAAGTAAATAAAAGTGTGATGATCATCATTATTAGAGCATTGTCCCATGTGAGGAAAGGATGATGGAGACTATGATTCCCCCACAAGTCGGGATGAGACTCCGGACTTAAATAAGAAAAGAGGCCAAAGAGCCCAAAATAAAAAAAGAGCCGAAAGAGCCCAAAATAAAAATAATAAAAATAATAAAAATAATAAAAATAATGAGAGAAAGAGAGAGAAGGGACAATGTTACTATCCTTTTCTACACTTGTGCTTCAAAGTAGCACCATGTTCTTCATGATAGAGAGTCTCCTATTTTGTCACTTTCATATATTACTAGTGGGAATTTTTCATTATAGAACTTGGCCTGTATATTCCAATGATGGGCTTCATCAAATGCCCTAGGTCTTTGTGAGCAAGCAAGTTGCATGCACACCCACTTAGTTTTCTTTTGAGCTTTCATACGCTTATAGCTCTAGTGCATCCGTTGCGTGGCAATCCCTACTCCTTGCATTGACATCGATTGATGGGCATCTCCATAGCCCATTGATTAGCCTCGTCGATGTGAGACTTTCTCCTTTTTTGTCTTCTCCACACAACCTCCACCATCATATTCTATTCCACCCATAGTGCTATATCCATGGTTCACGCTCATGTATTGCATGAGAGTTGAAAAAGCTGAAGCGCGTTAAAAAGTATGAACCAATTGCTTGGCTTGTCATCGGGGTTGTGCATGATAAATACTTTGTGTTAAGAAGATAGAGCATGACAAGATTATATGATTTTGTAGGGATAACTTTCTTTAGCCATGATATTTTGAGAAGACATGATTGCTTTTTAGTATGCTTGAAGTATTATTGTTTTTATGTCAATATTAAACTTTTGTTTTGAATCTTATGGATCTGAATATTCATGCCACATTAAGAAAGATAACATGATAAACATGTTAGGTAGCATTCCACATCAAAATTTCTGTTTTAACTACTTTTTATCATTTACCTACTCAAGGACGAGCAGGAATTAAGCTTGGGGATGCTTGATACGTCTCCACGTATCTATAATTTTTTTATTGTTCCATGCTATTATATTATCCATCTTAGATGTTTTATATGCATTATTATGCTATTTTATATTATTTTTTGGGACTAACTTATTAACCTAGTGCCAAGTGCCAGTTGCTGTTTTTTTCCTTATTTTTGTCTTTTACAGAAAATCAATACCAAACGGAGTCCAAACGGAACGAAACTTTTTGAGGATTTTTCTTGGACCAGGAGACACCCAGGAACCTTCGGGAGGGGGTCAGAGGGGCCACCAATTGGCGACAAGCTCGGGAGGCGCGCCCTAGGGGGGGCCCAGGCTTGTGGGCCCCCTGATGCTCCTCCAACCCTAATCTTTGCTCTATAAATACCCAAATATTCCCCGTATACTAGAGGGCACACCAAAAGTACTTTTCCACCACCATAAGTTTCTGTCCTCGTGAGATCCCATCTGGAGACATGTTCGGGTACTCCGCCGGAGGGGGATTCGATCACGGAGGGCCTCTACATCAACCTTGTTGTCCTTCTGATGATGTGTGAGTAGTTTACCACAGGCCTACGGGTCCATAGCTAGTAGCTAGATGGCTTCTTCTCTCACTTTGATCTTCAATACAATGTTCTCCTCGATGTTCTTGGAGATCTATTCGATGTAATCTTCTTTTGCGGTGCATTTGTTGAGATCCGATGAATTGTGGATTTATGATTAGATTATGTATGAATATTATTTGAGTCTTCTCTGAACTCTTTTATGCATGATTATGATAGCTTTGTATTTTTCTCCGATCTATTGATTTGGTTTGGCCAACTAGATTGATTTTTCTTTCCATGGGAGAGGTGCTTTGTAATGGGTTCAATCTTGCGGTGCTATCATACCCAGTGACAGAAGGGGACATGATACGTATTTGTATTGTTGTCATTAAGGATAAAAAGGTGGGGTTTATTCATATTGATTGGATCTATCCCTCTACATCTTGTCATCTTGCTTAAGGCGTTACTCCGTTCGTGTTAACTTAATACACTAGATGCATGCTGGATAGCAGTCGATGTGTGGAGTAATAGTAGTAGATGCAGGCAGGAGTCAGTCTACTTGTCACGGACATGATGCCTATATTCATGATCATTGCCTTAGATATCGTCATGACTTTGCGCTTTTCTATCAGTTGCTCAACATTAATTTGTTTACCCACCGTATGTGTTCTTTCAAGAGAGAAGCCTCTAGTGAAAGCTATGGCCCCCGGGTCTATCTTTTATCATATTATTTTCAGATCTACAAAACCAAAAACCCAAAAATACCTTGCTGCAATTTTTTTACCTTTACTTTATTTTGCACTTTTATTTATCTTTTATACCTATCTCTATCAGATCTCATCCTTGCAAGTAACAGTGAAGGGATTGACAACCCTTTTATCGCGTTGGGTGCAAGTATTTGTTTGTTTGTGTAGGTGCAACCATTGGTGACTTGTGAGTTCCTCCTACTGGATTGATACCTTGGTTCTCAAACTGAGGGAAATAGTTATCTCTACTTTGTTGCATCACCCTTTCCTCTTCAAGGGAAAATCCAACGCAAGCTCAAGAAGTAGCAGTAGTTGATGCTAGTTGGTTTATTTGGTGGGAGATCATATGTTCAGATCTTTAATGATATTTATTACACCTATGATCTTGAACATGAACATGCTTTGTGAGTAGTTACTTTTGTTCCTGAGGACATGGGAGAAGTCTTGTTATAAGTAATCATGTGAATTTGGTATTCGTTCGATATTTTGATGAGATGTATGATGTCTTTCCTCTAGTGGTGTTATGTGAACGTCGACTACATGACACTTCACCATGATTTGGGCCTAGGGGAAGGCATTGGGAAGTAATAAGTAGATGATGGTTGCTAGAGTGACAGAAGCTTAAACCCTAGTTTATGCGCTGCTTCGTAAGGGGCTGATTTGGATCCACATGTTTCATGCTACGGTTAGATTTATCTTAATTCTTCTTTCGTAGTTGCGGATGTTTGCGAGAGGGGTTAATCATAAGTGGGAGGCTTGTCCAAGTAAAGACAGCCAAACACCGGTCCACCCACATAACAAATTATCAAAGTAGCGAACGCGAATCATATGAGCATGATGAATACTAACTTGACTATAATTCCCATGTTTCCTCAGGAGCGCTTTGCTTTATATAAGAGTTCTTCCAGGCTCGTCCTTTGCTATAAAAAGGATTGGGCCACCTTGCTGCACCTTTGATACACTTGTTACTTGTTACTTGTTATGAATTACTTTACCACCAAACTATCTGTTACCGATAATTTCAGTGCTTGCAGAAAATACCTTGCTGAAAACCGTTGTCATTTCCTTCTGCTCCTCGTTGGGTTCGACACTCTTACTTATCGAAAGGACTATGATTGATCCCCTATACTTGTGGGTCATCAAGACTCTTTTCTGGTTCCATTTCCGGGGAGTGAAGCGCCTTTGGTGAGTGGAATTTGGTAAGGAAACATTTATATTACATGCTGAAATTTATTGTCACTTGTCACTATGGAAAATAATCCTTTGAGGGATTTGTTCGGGGTATCTTCACCCTGACCGGAAGCACAAAGAGTTGTCCATCAACCTACTGCACCTACTAAAAATATTTATTATAAATTCCTTCGGGTATGATAGAGAAACTGCTAGCTAATCCTTATGCAGGAGATGGAACATTACATCTTGATATGTACCTAATCTATGTGGATGAAGTTTGTGGATTATTTAAGCTTGCAGGTTTACCCGGAGATGAAGTTAAGAAAAAAGTTTTCCCTTTATCTTTGAAGGTAAAGCATTGACATGGTATAGGCTATGTGATGATATTGGATCTTGGGATTGGAATCTATTGAAATTGGAATTTCATCAGAAGTATTATCCTATGCATTTAGTTCATCATGATCGATTGAAATTGGAATTTCATCAGAAGTATTATCCTATATATATAATTTTTGGCCTCGTGAAGGAGAAAGTATCGCTCAAGATTGGGGGAGGCTTAACTCAATGTTATATTCATGCCCCAATCATGAGCTCTCAAGAGAAATTCAGAATTTTTAGGCTCGGCTTTCTCATAGTGATCAATCCATGCTCGATAGTTCTTGTACTGGTTCTTTTATGAAGAAGACTATTGAATTCAGATGGGATCTTTTGGAAAGAATTAAATGCAACTCTGAAGATTGGGAGCTCGACAAAGGTAAGGAGTCAGGTATAAAGCTTGGGTTTGATTGTGTTAAAACTTTTATGGATACCGATGCTTTTCATAATTTTAGCACTAAATATGGACTTGACTCTGAGATAGTAGCTTCTTTCTGTGAATCATTTGCTACTCATGTTGATCTCCCTAAGGATAAGTGGTTTAAATATAATCCTCCCATTGAAGGAAAAATAGTAGAAACCGTTGAAGCTAGAGAAGAAACTATTACTTATAATGTTGATCCAGTTATTCCTACTGCTTATATTGAGAAACCCCCTTTTTCTGTTAGGATAAAAAGAACATCCTAAAGCTTCAGCTGTGGTTCACAAAAGTTATACAAGAACACCTACACCCTCTGAACAAATCAAATTTGAACCTAACGTTGCTATGGTTAAAGATCTCTTGGTTGAAAATACTGATGGGCACGTTATTTATTTCTGTGATGAAGCCACTAGAATTGCTTAACCCGATGAAAAAGATAAACATAGACCTGTTGTTGGCATGCATGTTGTCTCTGTTAAAATAGGAGATCATTGTTATCATGGCTTATGTTATTTGGGTGCTAGTGTGAGTGCTACCCCATTTACTTTATATCAAGAAATTATGAATGATATTGCACCTGCTGAGATAGAAGACATTGATGTTACTATTAAGCTTGCTAATAGAGATATTATTACACCACTTGGGATTGTTAGATATGTTCAAGTCTTGTGTGGGAAAATAAAATACCCTACTAATTTTCTAGTTCTTGGTTCCCCACAAGATGATTTTTGTCCCATTATATTTGGTAGACCTTTCCTGAACACGGTCAATGCTAAAATTGATTGCACTAAGGAAACTGTTATTGTAAATTTTGGTGATGTGTCTCATGAGTTTAATTTCTCCAAATTCCGTAGACAACCTCGTGATAAATAATTACCTAGTAAGGATGAAATTATTGGTCTTGCTTCTATTGCCGTGCCTCCTACTGATCCATTAGAACAATATTTGCTAGACCATGAAAATGACATCCATATGAATGAAAGAAACTAAATAGATGAGATATTCTTTAAACAAATGCCTATTTTGAAACACAATTTGCCTGTTGAGACTCTTGGAGATCCTCTTCCACCCAAGAGTGATCCTGTTTGAGCTTAAACAATTACCTGATACTTTGAAATATGCTTATCTTGATGAAAAGAAAATATATCCTTTTATTATTAGTGCTAACCTTTCAGAGCATGAAGAAAAGAGATTATTGAAAACTCTGAAGAAGCACTGTGCCGCTATGGTTATACTCTTGATGATCTTAAGGGCATTAGTCCCACTCTATGTCAGCACAAGATTAATATGGAGCCTGATGCTAAGCCAGTCGTTGATCATCAGCGGCGATTAAATCCCAAGATGAAGGAAGTGGTAAGAAATGAAATATTAAAGCTTCTGGAAGCACGTATAATCTATCCTATAGCTGATAGTAGATGGGTAAGTCCTATTCATTGTGTCCCTAAGAAGGGAGGTATTACTGTTGTCCCTAATGACAAAAATGAACTTATCCCACAAAGAATTGTAACAGGTTATAGGATGGTACTTGATTTTAGAAAACTAAACAAAGCTACTAGGAAAGATCATTACCCTCTACCATTCATTGATCAAATGCTAGAAATATTATCAATACATACACATTTCTATTTTCTAAATGGACACTCTGGTTTTTCCCAAATACCTGTGTCACAAGAGGATCAAGAAAAAACTACTTTTACATGCCCTTTTGGTACTTTTGCTTACAGACGTATGCCTTTTGGTTTAGGTAATGCACCTGCTACCTTTCAAAGATGTATGACTACTATATTCTCTGACTTTTGTGAAAAGATTGTTGAGGTTTTCATGGATAATTTTTCCGTTTACAGAACTTCTTTTGATGATTGCTTAAGCAACATTGATCGAGTTTTGCAGAGATGTGAAGAAACTAATCTTGTATTGAATTGGGAGAAGTGCCACTTTATGGTGAATGAAGGTATTGTCTTGGGGCATAAAATCTCCTAAAGAGGTATTGAAGTTGATAAAGCTAAAGTGGATGCAATTGAGAAAATGCCATGTCCTAAAGATATCAAAGGTATAAGAAGTTTCCTTGGTCATGCTGGTTTCTATAGGAGATTTATTAAAGACTTCTCTAAAATTTCTAGGCCTCTTACTAATCTCTTGCAAAAAGATGGTCCATTCGTTTTTATGATGATTGTGTAGAAGCATTTGAAATACTTAAGAAATCCTTAATCTCTGCACCTATTGTTCAACCACCTGATTGGAACCTACCCTTTGAAATTATGTGTGATGCTAGTGATTATGATGTTGGTGTTGTTCTAGGGCAAAGAGTTGATAAGAAATTAAATGTTATCCATTATGCTAGTAAAACCTTAGACAGTGCTCAACGACATTATGCTACCACTGAAAAAGAATTTCTAGCTGTGGTGTTTGCTTGTGATAAATTTAGATCTTACATTGTCGATTCCAAAGTAATTATTCACATTGATCATACTGCTATTAAATACCTTATGGAAAAGAAAGATGCTAAACCTAGACTCAATAGGTGGGTTCTTTTGCTACAAGAATTTGATCTACATATCACTGATAGGAAAGGAGCTGAGAACCCACTAGCTGACAACTTGTCTAGGTTAGAAAATATTCTTGATAACCCACTACCTATTGATGATAGCTTCCCTGATGAACAACTAGCTATCGTAAATGCTTCTCGTAGTACTCCTTGGTATGCAGATTATGATAACTATATTGTTGCCAAATTTATACCGCCTAGTTTCACATACCAACAGAAGAATTTTTTTTCCTTTATTTAAGACATTACTGTTGGGATGACCCACATATTTATAAAGAAGGAGTAGATGGTGTTATTAGACATTGTATACATGAGCATGAACAGGAACAAATCCTACGGAAGTGTCACTCCGAGGCTTATGGAGGACACCATGCGGGGGACAGAACTGCACACAAGGTATTACAATCCGGTTTTTATTGGCCTACTCTTTTCAAAGATGCACGTAAGTTTGTTCTATCTTGTGATGAAATTCAAAGAATTGGTAACATTAGTAGACGTCAGGAAATGCCTATGAATTATTCACTTGTTATTGAACCATTTGATGTTTGGGGATTTGATTATATGGGACCTTTTCATTCCTCCAATGGGTGTACTCATATTTTAGTTGTTGTTGGTACGTTACTAAGTGGGTAGAAGCTATTCCAACTAGTAGTGCTGATCACAACACTTCTATTAAATGCTTAAAGAAGTTATTTTCCCGAGGTTTGGAGTCCCTAGATATTTAATGACAGACGGTGGTTCACACTTCATTCATGGTGCTTTCCGTAAACTTCTTGCTAAATATGATGTTAACCATAGAATTGCATCTCCTTATCACCCTCAGTCTAGTGGTCAAGTAGAACTAAGTAATAAAGAAATAAAATTAATTTTGCAAAAGACTGTCAATAGGTCTCAAAAAAATTGGTCCAAGAAACTTGATGATGCATTATGGGCTTATAGAACTGCTTATAAAAATCCAATGGGTATGTCTCCATATAAAATGGTCTATGGGAAAGCATGTCACCTACCTCTCGAATTAGAACATAATGCTTATTGGGCAATTAAAGAACTCAACTATGATTTTAAACTTGCCCGTGAAAAGAGGTTATTTCACATTAGCTCACTTGATGAATGGAGAACCCAGGCCTATGAAAATGCTAAGTTGTTTAAAGAAAAGGTCAAAAGATGGCATGACAAAAGAATACAAAAGCGGGAATTTAATGCAGGTGACAAAGTCTTGCTATACAATTCTCGTTTAAGATTTCTTGCAGGAAAACTTCTCTCCAAATGGGAAGAACCTTACATTATCGAAGAAGTTTATTGTTCCGGTGCTATCAAGATCAACAACTTCGAAGGCACTAACCCGAAGGTGGTGAATGGGCAAAGAATCAAACATTATATGTCAGGTATGCCTATAAATATTGTAACTAACATTATTCATTCCATAACACCGGAGTAGTACATAAAGGAAACCTTCCAGAACACTCTAGAACCCTGAAAAGGAATAGGTATGTGATACGATAAGTAAACCGACTCCAAAAGTTCCCCAAAAGCAATTTTACTCAGTTTTGGAATATTTAAAAAATTAGGAAAATAATAAGTAGTCCGAAAAGCGCATGAGTAGGCGACAAGCCTGGGGGGGCGCCTCCCGAGCTTGTGGCCACCTCGTGTGCCCTCCGGACTCTGTTTTCTCCCAGATTACTTATTTTGCACGGTAAAAATTCATTATATAATCTCCTGAAGGTTTTGACCACCGTATCACGACAATATCCTCTGTTCTTATTTTGGGCTATTTTCTGACAGATCTGAAAGTATGTCGTGGCAAGATTTAGATGAAGAGACCTATGTTTCCCACTATACTATAGATCCAAGGATCTTTGGGGACATTTATCCCTACCTATGGTCCACGGATGAGGAGCAATATTCCGATCCGTAGGAGGCAAAAGATGCGAGCTCAGATGAAGACGATGCCCCCCTACCTCAACCAGGGGATATGCATGTGGAGTTCAAGAAGTCAAGCCTTCCAAACAGAGTAAACAAATCTAAGATCGGATTTATCCCGTCCCGTTTTCTCCAGGAAAGCAAAGAGGCGTTATGTAAAAAGATATTGAAGCTTGAGCAAGAAAACGATGATTTGAGGGAGGAAAATTTTATCCTCAAACATAAGCTGGAGAAGCTTTTCGCTACATCATCACCACCCCCGAAGAAGGTGTAACACCCCCGGTGATTAGCAACAGTAATCACTTTTGATAATGACATGTTAGCATGATCAACAGTGCATAATCATCATTAGCATCATATTGCATTTCAACTCCTAAGTCAAATTCAAAATTTAAATAAAAGTGGAATATGAAAGTTGTCCAACATAGGAGCTAAAATGTTAGATAAATAACAAATATTCCAGAGGCTATTCTAAAATTGAAACCAACATCATTGGAATTGGATAAGTGACTCGAACAACCTCAAACAGTGGATAAAGATAATATTTAATAACCATTTATTAAATCTGAAATAAATATGGAATTATGTTTTGCCCAAACTAGTTTTAGGTGTTAGGGAATGATGCACTGGTATTTATGAAATAGGTCACACTTTTTACAAAAGCCATTTGGGGCCTAAACATTTAACAGTAGAGAAAAGAGAATAAAGAAAAGGAAAAAAGAAACAGAAAAGGATAAAGGGACCCCCCCCCCCGACTGGGCCTCGGCCCAAGCCACCGGGCCCCAGCCGGCCCAGCCGGCGCCTACATAGCCACCTCCCCCCCGAAACCCTAGCCCTACCCCCGATCCCCCCTCCCCCTCGCTTTCTCCTCCCCCCCCCCATCTGATCGGGATCTCCCGATCCCGTCCGCCCGCGCTCGCCGACGCCGTCCCGTCGCCGCCTCCCCCTCGTCAGCCCCCCTCCCGATCCAGATCGGGATCGGGATCGCGGAACGGCCCCGTCGCCGACGCCGCTCGCCGACGCCACCCCGTCTCCGCGCCGATCGGCCCACGCCGACGCCGCCGCCACGCCGACGTCGCCCTGTCCTCTCCTCTTCCCCGACCAGCCGCCTATCGCTCGTCCGCCCCTCCCTCGACTGGATCTGGATCGGGGCAAACCCCCGATCCCGTCGCCCGACGCCGCGACGACCTCGCCGCCGCCGGAGCCCGCGCCTCCCCGCCGGCCTGCACCTCGTCTCCGTCGCCGTCGTCCCCGTCGACCGCCCCGACCCCCCGCTGCCCCGTCCCTACGAGCACGGTGAGGCCTCGGGCCTCTTCCCCCCTCTCTGCTCCCGCACCTCGCCGCGCGCACCGCGCCCCCGTGCCGCCGCTCCGCCCGCGCTCGCCGGCTCGCGCACGCGCCCGCGCGCACCGCAGCCTCGCCGGGCCTCGCACACGCGCGCGCGTGCCCTGCCTCGCTACTGCTCGCGGATCTTGCCCCGCTTCGCCCCGCCGTGCCCGCTGTGCCGCGCCGCCGCCCGCTGCCGCTCCAGCCACCGCGCCGCCGCCCCGCCTCCGGCCCCGCGTGCGCTCGCCTGCGCCCGCGCTTCGCCGCGCCCCCGACCGCCCGCGCCCGCCCGTGCGTCCCCTTTGGGCACCGGACATGTCCGGTCCCAAAAGGGGCACGCCCCGGACGTGTCCGCCCCTGGGCCACTGCCCAGTGGGGCCCGAACCCCCCCCTGTGACGCTGACGAATGGGGCCCACGGCCCAGAAACGATTTTAAGAAAATAAAAATAAAAATAAATAAAATAATTAATTAAATAATTAATTAGTTAATTAATTAGTTAATTAATCCTGATTAGGTTAATCTAATTAACTAATTAGTGTTAATTAATCAGTAATTAAATTAATTAAACCTAATTAACCTAACAGCCTATGACAGGTGGGACCCACCCTGTCAGGTGGCTGCTGACGTCAGCATGATGTCATGCTGACGTCATCAATCACTGTTTCGGATAATGTTGAATTAAATAATTAATTAAATTTCAGAAATTAATAAAAACTTTAGAAAATCATATTAAATAAACCGTAACTCCGATGAAAATACTTTGTACATGAAACTTGCTCAGAACGACGATACGAACCCGGATACGCCCTCGGTATCTCCGTCAGATGCCCGCAACTATAAGAACGTTGAACAATTAGACCGATTTCGATAAATGAATAGTGTCCAACTTTAATTAAATAAATCCAAATAAATTCCTAAATTAACTAAATCGTTTAGTTAGGCAGTAGAACACCCCGGCATATCATTTAGGCATGTCATACATATTGTTTGCATTATTGCCGTGAATTTATTGTTTCTCTCCCCCTCCTTTTCTCTCGATAGACGCTGAGACCGACGACGCTGCACCAGGATACGACTACGCTACTGACGAGCAGCCCGTTGACGACCTCCCTCTCTTGCCAGAGCAACCAGGCAAGCCCCCCCCTTGAGCATTCCAGATATCGCCCATTCTATTCTCCTGCTTGCATTAGATTTCGCTACTGTTAATGTATGCTCCTATTCTGATGCATAGCCTGCTGTTGTAACCTGTTCATTGCTACCTTACCTGCCTATGATAAACTGTTTAGTATAGGTTGGTATGAACCATCTGTGACCCCACCACCTTACTTTGTCGCCCCTGCTTGTTCATCGACGACTCGATCAACGTGATCGTCGATCAGAGACAGACGCCTCACTTCACACCCCCTTAGTTGTACAACTCTGCGTAGTAACTATCGAGTGCCGAGGGTGATACCTCGTAACGCACTCCTGATGAATACTCTGCAGCATAGCTGTACGGTCGTGGTCATCGAGGGTGATTCCTCCTTCTCCATGTCCGATACGACTCTGTCGTGCAACCCCTCAGTGTGAACCTCGAGGGTGATACCTCATACGTTCACCCTGATGAATATGACCACACGGTTACTTGACCTTTTTCACAGGCGGGTCCACCCTGGTGGGTACCCGCTGGGGATCTATGATTTCGGGTGTGCCGGAAGGGCACTCGAGTGTGACATTGTGGCGGAGCATCAGAGACTCTGATTGTCTCCGCTTGATACTAATTGAGCCTATTGGATTTGGGTGTGTGATCTGAGTGGGTCGACGTGCCCTATACGCACTGCCACCACGCGGGATAATGGTTATGGGGCCCTCTGCGATGTACGTTTCGCCGCAAGCTTATCAGACGTCACGATTCACCGTGCGGGCTGATCGTCGGGATTGGGCTGGATACTTCACTGGCGAGTTCAGTGTCGCGCCTGCACCCCGGCCAGCCACGCAACGCGCAGGGTGCCCAGGGCGATGGCCCGAGACCCCTGGGTGCATAGGTTAGTCCGGCGTGCTGACCTCTCTGCTGAGCCTAGGTAGAGCGCTGCTTCGTGTTGATCTTCCGAGGACGGGCATTACCCAGCAAGTATGTCCGGCCAGAGTTGATCGAGCGTGTTGGGTAACAGTAGTGCAACCCTGCAGGGATGAATCTTCTATCGATAGCCGGTCCTACGGTAAAGGACGCTCAGTTTGTGTATCCCGATCTACTACTTAAACTGGATACTTGTTACTTAATTGAAGCTTCGGGATTACTTTCTCGCTGGGAGTCGAGGAAGGATCTTTGAGCTGTACTTCAACATGTTTGCTAAATAAAATGCTATTCTACTCTCTTCTACTGCTGCAAGATGATGGCCTTGTGAAGATGTTTGAAGATGCTAGTCTTCGATAGGACTAGGCCTTCTCTCTATTCTGGCATTTCTGCAGCCCAGTCCACATATACAGCCTTTTCTCCATTGATAATGTTGCATATGTAGTATAGATCCTTGCTTGCTGAGTACTTCGGATGAGTACTCACGGTTGCTTTATTTTCTCTTTTCCCCCATATACCCCACCTTGATGATACACCAGACGATGGAGTCCAGGAGCCAGACGCCACCACCGGAGCCTACTACCAGGCGGGTCCAGAGGGCACGTACTACTGGATCGAGCCAGCTGACCAGGAGTAGGATCGGAGGCTCCCAGGCAGGAGGCCAACGCCTTTCGATCTAGTGTCGCTGTTTGTGCTAGCCTTCTTAAGGCAAAACTTGTCTAACTATGTCTGTACCCAGATATTATTTGTATGACTGACTTATGTATTCGGATCTTCGGATCCCTGGTCTGTAATATTGTGGACCTCCGTTTATTTGTGTTTAGAGTTGTGTTGTGATATCTTCCCGTGAGTCCCTGGGTTTGATCGTACACGTTTGCGTGTATGATTAGTGTACGATTGAACCGGGGGCGTCACAGAAGGAGACTTGAGTACACAGGTATCGGCACTACCCTTGGCTTGTGCCAAGCTTGGGGGAGGTGCCCCGGTATCGTATCACCATCACATATTTACCTTTATCGTTTATCTTAGTTCGATCCTGTTGGTTGAATCTTGATCTAGTAGAATAAAAGTTTTAGTGTGATCTAGTCTTTAAGCTTTTGCTTCGTGATCTATCTATGTAATCGAGTATGAGAGTTATATAATAAAGATTAGTTTGAGTTGAGGGCTTTGCTTTCTTGCTTTGATCTTAGAGATGAAAAAGAATAAAGGAAATAAAAGATTATATAATGATCTTATGGGGAGTGATGACTTCACATATAAGAAGTATAATGCATGAAATTTGTTGAAGGTTGGCAAACATAGTATTGGTCATTGTTGCAATCAATGAGAAGTAATAAAGAAAGAGAGGTCTCACATATAAATACACTATCTTCGACATCCTTTATGATTGTGAGCACTCATTAAAGTATTATATGCTAATAAGTTGATGTTAGACAAGGAATAAAATGTGATGGGTTATGTTTCCTTACACCCGAATAGAAGTTATAATGTCATGAATCCTCCAACATGTTGAGCTTGCTTTCTATCCCTTGCTAGCCAAAAATTCCGCACCAAGTAGAGATACTACTTGTGCATCCAAAACCATCAACCCAGTTTCATGTCATGAGAGTCCACTATATCTACCTATGAATTGAGTAAGATCCTTCAAGTAAGTTGTCATCTATGCAAGCAATAAAAAATGCTCTCTAAATATGTATGATCTTTTACTGTGAGGAAAATAAGCTTTATACGAACTTGTGATGGGGAAGAAATAAAAGTGACGGACTTCATAATAAAGTTCTCTATCACAAGCGGCAATATAAAGTGACGTTCCTTTGCATTAAGATTTTGTGCATCCAACTAAAAAGCGCATGACAACCTCTGCTTCCCTCTGCGAAAGGCCTATCTTTTACTTTAATATCTACCTTCATACAAGAGTCATGGTGATCTTCACCCTTCCTTTTACTTTTCTCTTTTTGGCAAGCACTATGTGTTGGAGAAAGATCCAGACATACATATCCGCTCGGATGTAGGTGATCATAAGTTATTATTGTTGACATTATGTGTTGGAGAAAGATCCGAAACTTGCTAAATAAAAGCTCTTACATTGACTCTTTCTGACGTTATGACAAATTGCAATCGCATCAATGAATGAGACCATAGTTTGTTGGTTTTCAATGAAGTTTTTGGTTCATACTTTATCTTGTGAATGAATTATCACTTTAGCATAAGAAGTTATATGACAATACATTGTTGTTTTAAAGATGATCATGATGCCCTCATGTCCTTATTTTATTTTATCGACGCCTTTATCTCTAAACATGTGGTCATGATTATCGATTTCGGCTTTCGCTTGAGGACAAGTGAGGTCTAAGCTTGGGGGAGTTGATACATCCATTTTGCATCATGTTTTTATGTTCATATTTATTGCATTATGGGCTGTTATTACACTTTAAGATACAATTCTTATGCCTTTTCTCTCTTATTTTACAAAATTTACATGAAGAGGGAGAATGCCGGCAGCTGGAATTCTGGACCAAAAAGGAGCAAATTTGAGATACCTATTCTGCACAACTCCAAATGTCCTAAAACTTTACGGAGAATTGTTTTGGAATATATAAAAAAATATTGAGCGAAGAAAGACCAGAAGGGGACCCACCAGGTGGTCACAAGCCTGGGGGCGCGCCCTACCCCCCATGGTGCGCCCCTTGAGCTTGTGGGCCCCCTGACCAGCCCCCGGTGTCCATCTTCTGCTATATGAAGGGTTTTGACATAGAAAAAAATAAGAAGAAGGTTTTCGAGACGAAGCGTTGCTACTTCTTGAGCTTGCGTTGATTTTTCCCTTGAAGAGGAAAGGGTGATGCAGCAAAGTAGAGATAAGTATTTCCCTCAGTTAAGAACCAAGGTATCAATCCAGTAGGAGGCACACGCAAGTCTCCAATATATGCACCTGCACAAACTAACAAACAGTCACGAACAAGAGTGAGATCTAATAGAGATAGGTATAAAAGATAAATAAAAGAGCAAACTAAAGTAAATATAAATAAATTGCAGCAAGGTATTTTTGGGTTTTTTGGTTTATAGATCTGAAAATATATGATTGAAAATAGACCCGGGGGCCATAGGTTTCACTAGAGGCTTCTCTCTTGAAGATAGCATACGATGGGTAAACAAATTACTGTTGAGCAATTGATAGAAAAGCGCATAATTATGACGATATCTAAGGCAATGATCATGCATATAGGCATCACGTCCGTGACAAGTAGACCGAAACGATTCTGCATCTACTACTATTACTCCACACATCGACCGACTCCTGCCTGCATCTAGAGTATTAAGTTCATAAGAACAGAGCAACGCTTTAAGTAAGATGACATGATGTAGAGGGATAAAATCAAGCAATATGATATAAACCCCATCTTTTTATCCTTGATGGCAACAATGCAATACGTGCCTCGGTATCCCTTCTGTCACTGGGTGAGGACACCGCAAGATTGAACCCAAAACTAAGCACCTCTCCCATTGCAAGAAAAACCAATCTAGTTGGCCAAACCAAACCGATAGTTCGAAGAGAAATACAAAGATATCTTAATCATGCATAAAAGAGTTCAGAGAAGACTCAAATAATATTCATAGATAATCTGATCATAAATCCACAATTCATTGAATCTCAACAAACGCACCGCAAAAGAAGATTACATCTGATAGAACTCCAAGAACATCGAGGAGAACATGGTATTGAAGATCAAAGAGAGAGAAGAAGCCATCTAGCTACTAGCTATGGACCCGTAGGTCTGTGGTAAACTACTCACGCATCATCGAAAGGACAGCAAGGTTGACGTAGAGGCCCTCCGTGATCGAATCCCCCTCCGGCAAAGTGCCAGAAAAGGCCCCAAGATGGGATCTCACGGGAACAGAGGCTTGCGGTGGCGAAAAAGTATTTTGGTGGACGCTTCTGATGTTTGGGGAATATTTGAGAATATATAGAGGTGGAATTAGGGTTAGGGGACTCCCAAGGGGCCCATAAGCCAGGGGGCGCCCCCCTGGTGCGCGCCCTAGAGGTTTGTGGCCTCCTCGGGACTCTTCTGGCCCTCTCTCCAAGTCTCCTGGGTGTCTTCTAGTCCAAGAAAAATCATCGTAAAGTTTTATTCTGTTTGGACTCCATTTGATATTCCTTTTTGGTAAAAGTCAAAAACAAGGAAAAAACAGAAACTGGCACTGGGCTCTAGGTTAATAAGTTAGTCCCAAAAATATTATAAAATAGCATATTAATGCATATAAAACATCCAAAACAGATAATATAATAGCATGGAACAATAAAAAATTATAGATACGTTGGAGACGTATCAAGCATCCCCAAGCTTAATTCCTGCTCGTCCTCAAGTAGGTAAATGATAAAAACAGAATTTTTGATGTGAAATGCTACCTAACATATTTATCAATGCAATTTTATTTATTGTGGCAAGAATATTCAGATCCATAAGATTCAAAACAAAAGTTTAATATTGACATAAAAACAATAATACTTCAAGCATACTAATAAAGCAATCATGTCTTCGTAAAATAACATGGCCAAAGAAAGTTATCCCTACAAAGTCATATAGTCTGGCTATGCTCCATCTTCGTCACATAAAGTATTTCATCATGCACAACCCCGATGACAAGCCAAGCATTTGTTTCATACTTTTGGTGTTCTCAAACTTTTTCAACTTTCACGCAATACATGAGCGTGAGCCATGGATATAGCACTATAGGTGGAATAGAATATGGTAGTTGTGGAGAAGACAAAAAGAAGGAGAAAATCTCACATCAACTAGGCAAATTAATGGGCTATGGAGATGCCCATCAATTGATATCGATGCAAGTGAGTAGGGATTGCCATGCAACGGATGCACTAGAGCTATAAGTGTATGAAAGCTCAAAAGAAACTAAGTGGGTGTGCATCCAACTTGCTTGCTCACGAAGACCTAGGTCAATTTGAGGAAGCCCATCATTGGAATATACAAGCCAAGTTCTATAATGAAATATTCCCACTAGTATATGAAAGTGACAAAATAGGAGACTCTCTATCATGAAGATCATGGTGCTACTTTGAAGCACAAGTGTGGAAAAAGGATAGTAACATTGTCCCTTCTCTCTTTTTCTCTCATTTTTTTTCTCTTTTTTTGTTTGGGCTTCTTTGGACTCTCTTTTTTATTTGGGCTTCTTTGGCCTCTTTTATTTTTTATAAAGTCCGGAGACTCATCCCAACTTGTGAGGGAATCATAGCTTCCATCATCCTTTCCTCACATGGGACAATGCTCTAATAATGATGATCATCACACTTTTATTTCCTTACAACTCAAGAATTACAACTCGATACTAGAACAAGATATGACTCTATATGAATGCCTCTGGCGGTATACCGGGATGTGCAATGATCAAGAGTGACATGTATAAAAAATATGAATGGTGGCCAAGCCACAAATACTATGCCAACTACATGATCATGCAAAGCAATATGACAATGATGGTATGTGTCATTACAAAATGGAACAGTGGAAGTTGCATGGCAATATATCTCGGAATGGCTATGGAAATGCCATAATAGGTAGGTATGGTGTCTGTTTTGAGGAAGGGTATATGGTGGGTTTAATGCACCGACGAAAGTTGCACGGTACTAGAGAGGCTAGCAATGGTGGAAGGGTGAGAGTGGGTATAATCCATCAACTCGACATTAGTCATAAAGAACTCACATACTTATTGCTAAAATTTATTAGCCATCAAAACAAAGTACTACATGCATGCTCCTAGGGGGATAGATTTGTAGGAAAAGACCATCGCTCGTCCCCGACCGCCACTCATAAGGAAGACAATCAAAAAATAAATCATGCTCCGACTTCATCACATAACGGTTCACCATACGTGCATGCTACGGGAATCACAAACTTTAACACAAGTATTTCTACCAATCCACAATTACTCACTAGCATAACTCTAATATCACCATCTTTATATCTTAAAACAAATGCAAGGAATCAAACTTCTCATATATTCAATGCTCTTTATATGAAAGTTTTTATTATATCCCTCTTGGATGCCCATCATATTAGGACTAAATTCATAACCTAAGAAAATTACCATGTTGTTTAAGACTCTCAAAATAATATAAGTGAAGCATGAGAGTTCATCAATTTCTATAAAATAAAGCCACCGCCATGCTCTAAAAAGATATAAGTGAAGCACTAGAGCAAACTGCCTAGCTCAAAAGATATAAGTGAAGCACATAGAGTATTCTAATAAATTCAAGATTAATGCGTGTCCCTCTCAAAAGGTGTGTAAAGCAAGGATGATTGTGTAAAACTAAAAAGCAAAGAATCATATCATACAAGACGCTCCAAGAAAAACACATATCATGTGGTGAATAAAAATATAGCCTCAAGTAAATTTACCGATGGATTGAAGACAAAAGAGGGGATGCCATCCGGGGCATCCCCAAGCTTAGATGCTTGGTTGTCCTTGAATATTACCTTGGGGTGCTTTGGGCATCTCCAAGCTTAGGCTCTTGCCACTCATTATTCCATAGTCCATCAAATCTTTACCCAAAACTTGAAAACTTCACAACACAAAACTCAACAGAAAACTCGTAAGATCCGTTAGTATAATAAAATAAATCACCACTTTAGGTACTGTTGTGAACTCATTATAAATTTATATTGGTGTTATATCTACTGTATTACAACTTCTCCATGGATTCAGTCCCACCCTCCCGCCCCGATACTACCCATAGATTCATCAAAATATGCAAACAACACATAGAAAACAGAATCTGCCAAAAACAGAACAGTCTGTAGTAATCTGGAAATTTCGTATACTTCTGTAACTACAAAAATTCTGAAAAATTAGGATAATTTAGGAAATTTGTATATCAATCTTGTGTAAAAAAATTTAAATCAAAAGCACATTTTTGTGATTTTCTAAATTACTGGCAATGAGGCCAAAAGTTTCTGTTTTTATGCAAGATCAAATCAACTATCACCATAGACCATCCCAAAGGTCTTACTTGGCTCAAACACTAATTAAAAAACCAAAACACAATTACTACAGAGGAAATAATGTGTATTTTTTGAAAAACAGAACTAAAAACATAAAAATAAAATTGGGTTGCCTCCCAACAAGCGCTATTGTTTAACGCCCCTAGCTAGGCATAAAACATAGATCTAGGTATTGTCATCTTTGGTATGCAATTCTTTCCTAGTCAAATCTTCCAAAAATTTCATAACAAATCTCTTTTTTCTTTCCTTTCCTTCCTAGTAGGTGAACTCAATTCATGAAAAGGACTTTGATTAGTGATTTTAACATTCATAATTCCATACCCAGGATCATCACCATAAATATCCTCATATAAAATACATATCTCATCTTTAATGGGTTCCCTAAACATTTCCTCTATCCACTCATCATTAAATCCTACATAAATTCCCTTAGTTGCCCAATCAAATTTATCAAAAGTATCAAAGTAAAGGGCTTGAGCAATTTCTGCGTAGGGAACTCTTCTCCTAAGTTTGTTCCTCTAAGAATGATAATCTCTAGATTTTAGACTACGCAAGGTTTCTTTATCATGGAGAATTTCTTCAACTGGAGGATGCTCAATATTTTTATTATAGAAAAAAAAATTCCTTAGCTTCTTTTATTACAAAGTCAAATTCTCGCATAAGAATGATAGTTGCAATCTTTTTAGCCTTAGGATGGAGTATATTGGGAAGTTCATAAAATATCTTTTGTAAAGCGAGATGAACATGCACAAATTTTCTCTCTAGTTTAACGACAAGCATAGCAATAGAATCCACATAGCAATTTGTATCAAGAAGAATAGATCCCTTATTAATTGGCATAACTCCCGTACAATCAAAGAATTCTTGAATAACACTCTTCCCAATAATATTACCGTCGTCCACATGAAAAGTTTTTGCCTTAAGATTAGAGGGACTTTCAGTTTCATGATCTAAAGAACAAGATCCAAGTTTTTCCTCAAGATTTCTATTAGCAAGATCCTCAAAATTTTCAACGATAACCTCTCCAGATTCAGACATGATAGCAAAGCAAGCGATATAGCACACAAGCAAACGGAAAACAAACGAAAAGACGAACGAAAGAAGGGTGAATAAAAAGGCAAATATTTTTGTATTTTTCTGAAATCGTTTTAGAAGTGGGGGAGAGGAAAACGAGAGTCAAATGACAAATAATGTAAGTGAAAGAGATGAGATTTTATGATGGGTACTTGGTAGGCTTGATGTAGAACCTCCCCGGCAACGGCGCCAGAAATTCTTCCTGCTACTTCTTGAGCTTGCGTTGATTTTTCCCTTGAAGAGGAAAGGGTGATGCAGCAAAGTAGAGATAAGTATTTTCCTCAGTTAAGAACCAAGGTATCAATCCAGTAGGAGGCACAAGCAAGCCTCCAATATATGCACCAGCACAAACTAACAAACACTTGCACACAACGTGAAAAAGGGGTTGTCAATCCCTTCACGGTCACGAACAAGAGTGAGATCTAACAGAGATAGGTATAAAATATAAATAAAAGAGCAAACTAAAGTAAATATAAATAAATTGCAGCAAGGTATTTTTGGGTTTTTTGGTTTATAGATCTGAAAATATATGATGGAAAATAGACCCGGGGGCCATAGGTTTCACTAGAGGCTTCTCTCTTGAAGATAGCATACGGTGGGTAAACAAATTACTGTTGAGCAATTGATAGAAAAGCGCATAATTATGATGATATATAAGGCAATGATCATGCATATAGGCATCACGTCCGTGACAAGTAGACCGAAACAATTCTGCATCTACTACTATTACTCCACACATCGACCGACTCCTGCCTGCATCTAGAGTATTAAGTTCATAAGAACAGAGCAACGCTTTAAGTAAGATGACATGATGTAGAGGGATAAACTCAAGCAATATGATATAAACCCCATCTTTTTATCCTTGATGGCAACAATGCAATACGTGCCTCACTACCCCTTCTGTCACTGGGTGAGGACACCTCAAGATTGAACCCAAAACTAAGCACCTCTCCCATTGCAAGAAAAACCAATCTAGTTGGCCAAACCAAACCGATAGTTCGAAGAGAAATACAAAGATATCTTAATCATGCATAAAAGAGTTCAGAGAAGACTCAAATAATATTCATAGATAATCTGATCATAAATCCACAATTCATCGAATCTCAACAAACGCACCGCAAAAGAAGATTACATCTGATAGAACTCCAAGAACATCGAGGAGAACATGGTATTGAAGATCAAAGAGAGAGAAGAAGCCATCTAGCTACTAGCTATGGACCCGTAGGTCCGTGGTAAACTACTCACGCATCATCGAAAGGACAGCAAGGTTGATGTAGAGGGCCTCCGTGATCGAATCCCACTCCGGCAAAGTGCCGGAAAAGGCCCCAAGATGGGATCTCACGGGAACAGAGGCTTGCGCGGCGGAAAAGTATTTTGGTGGATGCTTCTGATGTTTGGGGAATATTTGAGAATATATAGAGGTGGAATTAGGGTTAGGGGACTCTCGAGGGGCACATTAGCCAGGGGGCGCCCCCCTGGGGCGCGCCCTAGAGGCTTGTGGCCTCCTCGGGACTATTCTGGCCCTCTCTCCAAGTCTCCTGGGTGTCTTCTAGTCCAAGAAAAATCATCGTAAAGTTTTATTCCGTTTGGACTCCGTTTGATATTCCTTTTCTGTAAAAGTCAAAAACAAGGAAAAAACAGAAACTTGCACTGGGCTCTAGGTTAATAAGTTAGTCCCAAAAATAATATAAAATAGCATATTAATGCATATAAAACATCCAAAACAGATAATATAATAGCATGGAACAATAAAAATTTATAGATACGTTGGAGACGTATCAAGCATCCCCAAGCTTAATTCCTGCTCGTCCTCGAGTAGGTAAATGATAAAAACAGAATTTTTGATGTGAAATGCTACCTAACATATTTATCAATGCAATTTTCTTTATTGTGGCAAGAATATTCAGATCCATAAGATTCAAAACAAAAGTTTAATATTGACATAAAAACAATAATACTTCAAGCATACTAATAAAGCAATCATGTCTTCTCAAAATAACATGGCCAAAGAAAGTTATCCCTACAAAGTCATATAGTCTGGCTATGCTCCATCTTCATCACACAAAGTATTTCATCATGCACAACCCTGATGACAAGCCAATCATTTGTTTCATACTTTTGGTGTTCTCAAACTTTTTCAACTTTCATGCAATACGTGAGCGTGAGCCATGGATATAGCACTATAGGTGGAATAGAATATGGTGGTTGTGGAGAAGACAAAAAGAAGGAGAAAAGCTCACATCAACTAGGCAAATTAATGGGCTATGGAGATGCCCATCAATTGATATCGATGCAAGTGAGTAGGGATTGCCATGCAATGGATGCACTAGAGCTATAAGTGTATGAAAGCTCAAAAGAAACTAAGTGGGTGTGCATCCAACTTGCTTGCTCACGAAGACCTAGGGCAATTTGAGGAAGCCCATCATTGGAATATACAAGCCAAGTTCTATAATGAAAAAGTCCCACTAGTATATGAAAGTGACAAAATAGGAGACTATCATGAAGATCATGGTGCTACTTTGAAGCACAAGTGTGGAAAAAGTATAGTAACATTGTCCCTTCTCTCTTTTTCTCTCTTGTTTTTGTTTGGGTTTCTTTAGCCTCTTTTTTTTATTTGGGCTGGCCTCTTTTATTTTTTATAAAGTCCGGAGACTCATCCCAACTTGTGAGGGAATCATATCTTCCATCATCGTTTCCTCACATGGGACAATGCTCTAATAATGATGATCATCACACTTTTATTTACTTACAACTCAAAAATTACAACTCGATAGTAGAACAAGATATGACTCTAGATGAATGCCTCCGGCGGTATACCGGGATGTGTAATGATCAAGAGTGACATGTATCAAAAATATGAATGGTGGCCAAGCCACAAATACTATGCCAACTACATGATCATGCAAAGCAATATGACAATGATGGTATGTGTCATAATAAAACGAAACGGTGGAAGTTGCATGGCAATATATCTCGGAATGGCTATGGAAATGCCATAATAGGTAGGTATGGTGGCTATTTTGAGGAAGGGTATATGGTGGGTTTAATGCATCGACGAAAGTTGCACGGTACTAGAGAGGCTAGCAATGGTGGAAGGGTGAGAGTGCGTATAATCCATGAACTCGACATTAGTCATAAATAACTAACATACTTATTGCAAAAATTATTAGCCATCGAAACAAAGTACTACACGCATGCTCCTAGGGGGATAGATTGGTAGGAAAAGACCATCGCTCATCCCCGACCGCCACTCATAAGGAAGACAATCAAAAAAAGAAATCATGCTCCGACTTCATCACATAACGGTTCACCATACGTGCATGCTACGGGAATCACAAACTTTAACACAAGTATTTCTACCAATCCACAATTACTCACTAGCATAACTCTAATATCACCATCTTTATATCTCAAAACAAATGCAAGGAATCAAACTTCTCATATATTCAATTCTCTTTATATGAAAGTTTTTATTATATCCCTCTTGGATGCCCATAGCAAGTTACCATGCTGTTTAAGACTCTCAAAATAATATAAGTGAAGCATGAGAGTTCATCAATTTCTATAAAATAAAGCCACCGCCGTGCTCTAAAAAGATATAAGTGAAGCACTAGAGCAAACTGCCTAGCTCAAAAGATATAAGTGAAGCACATAGAGTATTCTAATAAATTCATGATTAATGTGTGTCCCTCTCAAAAGGTGTGTAAAGCAAGGATGATTGTGGAAAACTAAAAAGCAAGGACTCATATCATACAAGACGCTCCAAGCAAAACACATATCATGTGGTGAATAAAAATATAGCCTCAAGTAAATTTGCCGATGGATTGAAGACAAAAGAGGGGATGCCATCCGGGGCATCCCCAAGCTTAGATGCTTGGTTGTCCTTGAATATTACCTTGGGGTGCCTTGGGCATCCCCAAGCTTAGGCTCTTGCCACTCCTTATTCCATAGTCCATCAAATCTTTACCCAAAACTTGAAAACTTCACAACACAAAACTCAACAGAAAAGTCGTAAGATCCGTTAGTATAATAAAATAAATCACCACTTTAGGTACTGTTGTGAACTCATTCTAAATTTATATTGGTGTTATATCTACTGTATTCCAACTTCTCCATGGTTCATACCCCCCGATACTACCCATAGATTCATCAAAATAAGCAAACAACACATAGAAAACAGAATCTGTCAAAAACAGAACAGTCTTTAGTAATCTGGAAATTTCATATACTTCTGTAACTACAAAAATTCTGAAAAATTAGGAAAATTTAGGAAATTTGTATATCAATCTTGTGTAAAGAAATTCAGATCAAAATCACACTTCTGTGATTTTCTAAATTTCTGGTTATGAGCGCAAAAGTTTCTGTTTTTCTGCAAGATCAAATCAACTATCACCATAGACCATCCCAAAGGTCTTACTTGGCTCAAACACTAACTAAAACACCAAAACATAATTACTATAGAGGTAATAATGTGTATTTCTTGGAAAAAAAACCAAAAACAAAAAACAAAAAAAGTAAAATTGGGTTGCCTCCCAACAAGCGCTATTGTTTAACGCCCCTAGCTAGGCATAAAACATAGATCTAGGTATTGTCATCTTTGGTATGCAATTCTTTCCTAGTCAAATCTTCCAAAAAAATTCTTAACAAATATCTTTTTTCTTTCCTTTCCTTCCTAGTAGGTGAACTCAATTCATGAAAAGGACTTTGATTAGTGATTTTAACATTCATAATTCCATACTCGGGATCATCACCATAAATATCCGCATATAAAATACATATCTCATCTTTAATGGGTTCCCTAAACATTTCCTCCATCCACTCATCATTAAATCCTACATAAATTCCCTTAGTTACCCAATCAAATTTATCATAAGTATCAAGGTAAAGGGCTTGAGCAATTTCTGCGTAGGGAACTCTTCTCCTAAGATTGTTCCTCTAAGAATGATAATCTCTAGATTCTAGACTACGCAAGGTTTCTTTATCATGGAGAATTTCTTCAACTGGAGGATGCTCAATATTTTTATTATAGAAAACAAAAATTTCCCTAGCTTATTTTATTACAAATTCAAATTCTCACATAAGAATGATAGTTGCAATCTTTTTGGCCTTTGCATGGAGTATATTGGGAAGTTCATATCTTTTGTAAAGCAGGAAGAATGTGCACAAATTTTCTCTCGAGTTTAACGACAAGCATAGCAATAGCATCTGCATAGCAATTTGTATCAAGAAGAATAGATCCCTTATTAATTGGCATAACTCCCGTACAATCAAAGAATTCTTGAATAACACTCTTCCCAATAATATTACCGTCCCCCACATGAAAAGTTTTTGCCTTAAGATTAGAGGGAGTTTCAGTTTCACGATCTAAAGAACAAGATCCAAGTTTTTCCTCAAGATTTCTATTAGCAAGATCCTCAAAATTTTCAATGACAACCTTCCCAGATTCAGACATGATAGCAAAGCAAGCGATCTAGCACACAAGCAAACGGAAAACAAACGAAAAGACAAATGAAAGAAGGGCGAATAAAAAGGCAAATATTTTTGTATTTTTCTGAAATCGTTTTAGAAGTGGGGGAGAGGAAAATGAGAGGCAAATGGCAAATAATGTAAGTGCAAGAGATGATATTTTATGATGGGTACTTGGTAGGCTTGATGTAGAACCTTCCCGGCAACGGCGCCAGAAATTCTTCCTGCTACTTCTTGAGCTTGCGTTGATTTTTCCCTTGAAGAGGAAAGGGTGATGCAGCAAAGTAGAGATAAGTATTTCCCTCAGTTAGGAACCAAGGTATCAATCCAGTAGGAGGCACAAGCAAGTCTCCAATATATGCACCTGCACAAACTAACAAACACTTGCACACAACGCGAAAAAGGGGTTGTCAATCCCTTCACGGCCACGAACAAGAGTGAGATCTAATAGAGATAGGTATAAAAGATAAATAAAAGAGCAAACTAAAGTAAATATAAATAAATTGCTGAAAGGTATTTTTGCGTTTTTTGGTTTATAGATCTGAAAATATATGATGGAAAATAGACCCGGGGGCCATAGGTTTCACTAGAGGCTTCTCTCTTGAAGATAGCATACGGTGGGTAAACAAATTACTGTTGAGAATTGATAGAAAAGCACATAATTATGATGACATCTAAGGCAATGCTCATGCATATAGGCATCACGTCCGTGAAAAGTAGACCGAAACGATTCTGCATCTACTACTGTTACTCCACACATCGACCGACTCCTGCCTCCATCTAGAGTATTAAGTTCATAAGAACAGAGCAGTGCCTTAAGTAAGATGACATGAAGTAGAGGGATAAACTCAAGCAATATGATATAAACCCCATCTTTTTATCCTTGATGGTAACAATGCAATACGTGCCTCGCTACCACTTCTGTCACTGGGTGAGGACACCGCAAGATTGAACCCAAAACTAAGCACCTCTCCCATTGCAAGAAAAACCAATCTAGTTGGCCAAACCAAACCGATAGTTCGAAGAGAAATACAAAGATATCTTAATCATGCATAAAAGAGTTCAAAGAAGACTCAAATAATATTCATAGATAATCTGATCATAAATCCACAATTCATCGGATCTCAACAAACGCACCGCAAAAGAAGATTACATCGGATAGAACTCCAAGAACATCGAGGAGAACATGGTATTGAAGATCAAAGAGAGAGAAGAAGCCATCTAGGTACTAGCTATGGACCCGTAGGTCTATGGTAAACTACTCACGCATCATCAAAAGGGCAGCAAGGTTGATGAAGAGGCCCTCCGTGATCGAATCCCCCTCTGGCAGAGTGCCGAAAAAGGCCCCAAGGTGGGATCTCACGGGAACAGAGGCTTGCGGCGGCGGAAAAGTATTTTGGTGGACACTTTTGATGTTTGGGGAATATTTGAGAATATATAGAGGTGGAATTAGGGTTAGAGGACTCCCGAGGGGCCACAAGCCAGGGGGAGCCCCCGGGGGCGCGCCCTAGAGGCTTGTGGTCTCCTCGGGACTCTTCTGGCCCTCTCTCCAAGTCTCCTGGGTGTCTTCTGGTCCAAGAAAAATCATCGTAAAGTTTTATTCCGTTTGGACTCCGTTTGATATTCCTTTTCTGTAAAAAGTCAAAAACAAGGAAAAAAAACAGAAATTGGCACTGGGCTCTAGGTTAATAAGTTAGTCCCAAAAATAATACTCCCTCCGTCCCAAAATAAGTGACTCAACTTTGTACTAACTCTAGTACAAAGTTGAGTCACTTATGGTGGAACAGAGGGAGTATAAAATAGCATATTAATGCATATAAAACATCCAAAACATATAATATAATAGCATGGAACAATAAAAAATTATAGATACGTTGGAGACATATCAAGCACCGTCATCTCAAGGCGAAACCTGGACAGAAGCAATCTAGGGCTCCGGCAGAGCGATTCTGCCGGGGAAACTTTCCCCCGAGAGGGGGAAATCGAAGCCATCGTCCTCACCAATGATCCTCTCATCGTGGGAGGACCAATCTTCATCAACATCTTCACTAGCACCATCTCCTCTCAAACCCTAGTTCATCTCTTGTATTCAATCTTTGCCTCAAAACCTCAGATTGGTACCCGTGGGTTACTACTAGTGTTGATTACTCTTCGTAGTTGATGCTAGTTGGTTTATTTGGTGGAAGATTGTATGTTCAGATCCTTAATGATATTTATTACCCCTCTGATATTGAACATGAACATGCTTTCTGAGTAGTTACTTTTGTTCCTGAGGACATGGGAGAAGTCTTGTTATAAGTAATCATGTGAATTTGGTATTCGTTCGATATTTTGATGAGATATATGTTGTCTTTCCTCTAGTGGTGTTATGTGAATGTCGACTACATGACACTTCACCATGATTTGGGCCTAGGGGAAGGCACTGGGAAGTAATAAGTAGATGATGGGTTGCTAGAGTGACAGAAGTTTAAACCCTAGTTTATGCGTTGCTTCGTAAGGGGCTGATTTGGATCCACATGTTTCATGCTATGGTTAGATTTATCTTAATTCTTCTGTCGTAGTTGCGAATGTTTGCGAGAGGGGTTAATCATAAGTGGGAGGCTTGTCCAAGTAAGGACAACACCCAAGCACCGGTCCACCCACATACCAAATTATCAAAGTAGCGAACGCGAATCATATGAGCATGATGAAAACTAACTTGATGATAATTCCCATGTTTCCTCGGGAGCGCTTTGCTTTATATAAGAGTTCTTCCAGGCTTGTCCTTTGCTATAAAAAGGATTGGGCCACCTTGTTGCACCTTTGATACACTTGTTACTTGTTACTCGTTATGAATTACTTTACCACCAAACTATCTGTTACCGATAATTTTAGTGCTTGCAGAAAATACCTTGCTGAAAGCCGCTTGTCATTTCCTTCTGCTCCTCGTTGGGTTCGACACTCTTACTTATCGAAAGGGCTAAAATTTATCCCCTATACTTGTGGGTCATCACCTATGAACACAGAGAAACGGGAGAGTGTTTGGCAGGAGCGATGTGCGCAATGAGCAGTGTACAGTAAAGATCATTGATATGTCTCCAATGTATCTATAATTTTTTATTGTTCCATGCTATTATAGTATCAATCTTGGATGTTTTATATGCAACTTTATGCAGTTATATATTATTTTTTTGGGACTAACCTATTAACTTAGTGCCCAGTGTCAGTTGCTATTTTTTACTTGTTTTTCGCTTTTCAGGAAATCAATATCAAATAGGGTCCAAATGGAGAAAAAACCTTTGGATTAATTTTTTTGGACCAAAAGAGACCCTAGAAGGTTCAGGAGAAGACCTGACAAGTCGCGAGGGAGCAACAAGCTCGGGAGGCGCGCCCTAGGGGGGCGCCCCCCAGGCTTGTGGGCCCCTCGTGGCACCTCTTGACCTAATTCCACCTCTATAGATACTCAAATATTCCACTGACATCAGAGAGCCCCCAAAATACTTTTTCCGCCGCCGCAAGTTTCTGTCCCACGAGAACCCATCTGGAGGCCTTCTCCGGTACTCTGCTGGAGGGGGAATCAATCACGGAGGGGCTCTACAAATACCTTGCTGCAATTTTAATCACTTTATTTTATTTTGTATTTTTGTGCTATCTATCTATCACTACGAGATTTAATCCTTGCAATTAACCATCGAGGGATTGACAACCCCTTGTTTGCGCTGGGTGCAAGTATTTGTTATTTTGTGTGTAGGTGATGCTAACGAGGTGTTGCGTGGTTCTCCTACTGGATTGATAACCTTGGTTCTTAACTGAGGGAAATACTTATCTCTATTGTACTGCATCATGCTCTCCTCTTCGAGGAAATCCCAACGCAGCTCACAAGTAGTAGGAAGAATTTCTAGCGTCGTTGCTGGGGATACATGATCAACATCTATCAAGTACCTACGCATAAACTTTCATCTCCTTGCATTTACATTATTCGCCATTTGCCTCTCATTTTCATCTCCCCCACTTCTAAAAAGTTTTTTACAAAAATTAAAAAATATTTTCCGTTTGCCTTTCTCGCGTTTGTCTTTTTGTTTGCTTGTTACCATGTTTGCCTAGTCGCAATGTCTTAAGAAAATACAAAATTGTGTGATTTTTCCAATACTAATAATAATGATTTTATTAGTACTCCGATTGCTCCTCCCGCCGCTAGTGCGGAGTCTTGTGATATTAATGCCGCTTTGCTAAATCTTGTTATGAAAGAACAATTTTCCGGTAGTCCTAATGAAGATGCCGCATCAATCTTAGCACTTACGTTGAATTGTGTGATATGCAAAAGAAAAAAGACGTGGATAATGATATTGTAAAATTAATATTATTTCCGTTCTCATTACGAGATCGTGCCAAAACTTGGTTTTCATCCTTGCCACGAAATAGTATTGATTCTTGGGATAAGTATAAGGATGCTTTTATTGCCAAGTATTTTTCCTCCTACGAAAATTATTTCTCTTAGAAATCAAAATATGAATTTCAACCAACTTGAGCATGAACATGTTTCCCAATGTTGGGAGAGGATGAAATTAATGATAAGAAATTGCCCAACTCATGGTTTGAATTTATGGATAGTCATATAAAAAATTTATGCGGGATTGAACTTTGTTTCTAAAAATCTTTTAGATTCCAACGCGGGCGGTACTTTTATGGAAATCACACTAGGGGAAGTCACAAAATTTCTTGATAATATTTTGGCAAATTATTCACAATGGCATACCGAAAGAGCCTCTACTAGTAAAAAGGTGAATTCTGTTGAAGAAATTAGTACTTTGAGTGATAAAGTAGACGTGCTTATGAAATTGGTTGCTAGTAAAAGTGGTCATATTGATCCTAATGATGTGCCATTGTCTACTTTGATTGATCAAAACAATGATCCCATAGATGTGAATTTTGTCTCGCGAAATAATTTCAGTAGTAATGCTTATAGAGGTCATTTTAATCCTAGGTCGTTTCCCGAAAATTCCTCGAATAATTATGCCAATTCATATGGTAATAATAATAATAATAATAATAATAGGATGCCCTCTGATCTTGAAAGTAATATTTAAGAATTTATTAATGCTCAAAAGGTTTTCAATACCGCGATAGAAGAAAAATTGAGTTAACTTGATGATATGTCTAGAAGCATGGATAGAATCGTTCATGACGTGGAAAATCTTAAATCTAGAATTTTGCCACCCAAGCTTGATATTAATGAATCAATTAAAGCTCTTCATGTCTTCATGTACGAAAGTAAAGAAAGAACCGCTAGGTTGAGAGCTAAGGGAGAATTCTTATAAAAAGCGATCCCGCCCGGTTTTTATCGTAGTAATGATAAAGATATTAAAATGATTGTGGTTTTTTAAATTGAATATTTATTTAGCAATGTAAAACTTGATGAAAAGGGGACTGAAGAAGAGTCAACTTTAGCTAGAAGGCGTCCCCATAATTCGGAGGGTGAAAATCTTAATGAAAAAATTGATAAAAGTGGGTTTGGAGAGTAAAAAACTTTAAATAGTGATGTGCCCACTCTTTTGGACTACAAAGACTTTAATTATGATAGTTGTTCTTTGATTGAGTGTATTTCTTTGTTGTAATCCATGCTAAATTCACCCAATGCTTATGAACAAAACAAGGCTTTTACTAAACATATTGTAGAAGCGATGATGAAAGCTTTGGAAGAAAAGCCAGAATTGGAGATTTCAATACCTAGGAAATTATATGATGAATGGGAACCTACCATTAAAGTTAAAATTAAAAATTATGAGTGCAATGCTTTGTGTGATTTGGGTGCTAGCGTTTCCACAATACCAAAATCACTATGTGATGTGCTAGGTTTTACCAATATGGATGAATTAACTTGCACTTGGCGGATTCTACTATTAAGAAACCTTTCGGTAGAATAAATGATGTTTTTATTCTTGCAAATAGGAATTATGTACCCGTTGATTTCCTTGTGCTTGATATTGATTGTAACCCGTCTTGTCCCATAATACTTGGTAGACCGTTCTTACGCACCATAGGTGCTATTATTGATATGAAAGAAGGGAATATAAAATTTCAGTTTCCGGGTATGGAACACTTCCCTAGAAAGAAAATTAGGCCACCATATGAATCCATTATGAGGACCACCTATGTAACTGAAACTAAGGATGACAACACTTGAACCTATGCATTACGCCTAGCTAGGGGCATAAAACAATAGCGCTAGTTGGGAGGCAACCCAATAGTTATCTTAATTTTCTTGTTTCTTTTTATGTTTTTAGTGCACACAATTATTATATTGTTATGTTTGTGTTTTTGTGTTTAAATTAGCGTTTGTGCCAAGTAAAACCTTTGGGATGATTTCGATGATAGTTGCTTTGATCCTGTGCAAAAACAGAAATGTTTGCGTCCAATAGCAGAATTGTTGAGATTTGCTGGAGTGTGATAAAATTCTGAACTTTGTACACATGATTTAAATACAAATTTCCCATGTTTTCCTAATTTTCCAGAATTTTTGGATTTATAGAAGTATGGTCATTGTTTGGATTACTACAGACTGTTCTGTTTTTTACACATTCTATTTTCGTTGCGTTGTTTGCTTGTTTTGATGAATCTATGGATTGTATCGGGGGGTATAAGCCATGGTGAAATTAGAATACATTAGGTATAATTCAATAATAAAATATGAATGGGTTTGCAATAGTACTTAAAGTAGTGATTTGCTTTATTATACTGACGGGTCTCACGAAGGTTTTGTTGAGTTTTGTGTGCTGAAGTTTTCAAGTTTTGGGTGAGATCACGATGGATGAAGGAATAAGGAGTGGCAAGAGCCTAAGCTTGGGGATGCCCGAGGCACCCCAAGATAATATTAAGGACTCCCAAGCATCTAAGCTTGGGGATGCTGTAGGATCGAAAGTATGTCTAGAGGGGGGGGGGGTGATTAGACTACTTGACCAAATAAAAATCTAGCCTTTTCCCAATTTTAGTTGTGGGTAGATTTTAGCTATTATCACAAGTCAAGCAATCAACCTACACATGCAATTCTAAGAGTGTAGTAGCAGAAAGTAAAAGATTGCATATGAAGGTAAAGGGAAGGGTTTGGAGAAGGCAAACGCAATGGAGACACGGAGATTTTTGGCGTGGTTCCGATAGGTGGTGCTATCGTGCATCCACGTTGATGGAGACTTCAACCCAGAAAGGGTAACGACTGCGCGAGTCCACGGAGGGCTCCACCCATGAAGGGTCCACGAAGAAGAAACCTTGTCTATCCCACCATGGCCATCGCCCACAAAGGACTTGCTTCACTCGGGTAGATCTTCACAAAGTAGGCAATCTCCTTGCCCTTACAAACTTCTTGGTTCAACTCCACATCTTGACGGAGGCTCCCAAGCGACACCTAGCCAATCTAGGATACACCACTCTCCAAAAGGTAATAGACGGTGTGTTGATGATGAACTCCTTGCTCTTGTGCTTCAAATGATAGTCTCCCCAACGCTCAACTCTCTCTCACAGATTTGGCTATGGTGGAAAGATGATTTGAGTGGAAAGCAACTTGGGGAAGGCTAGAAATCAAGATTCTTGTGGTAGGATTGGAATATCTTGATCTCAACACATGAGTAGGTGGTTCTCTCTCAAAAAATGTATGGTGGAAGTGTAGGCACGTTCTGATGGCTCTCTCACAAATGGAGAAGGGGGTGGAGGGGTATATATAGCCTCCACACAAAATCCAACCGTTACACACATTTGACCCATCTCGGTGAGACCGAATGATTAAACTCGGTGGCACCGATTAGTTCAAAATGTGAACGTTAGGAATCTCGCTGGGACCGACTGGAACAACTCGGTGAGACCGATGTGCTAGGGCTTTAGGGCAAGCATCATCTCGATGGCAACGATTGCATCAATTCGGTGAGACCGAAGAGAAGCAATAAGGCAACAGAGAATTTTCCAAGCCAACTCGGTGAGACCGATTGCATAACTCGGTGAAACCGAAATAAATGCAACAAGTCATAGAGTGTTGGCAGGGCCATCTCGGTGAGACCGAGACCCGTATCGGTGAGACCAAACTGTTAGGGTTTCTGGCTGTGGCTATGTCATATGAACTCGGTGGCGCCGGATAGAAAGAATCGGGGGGGCCGAGTTGGAGTTTAGGATTTTTGACATATTTGTATGGATAAAGTGGTTGAGGGTTTTGGAGCAATATCACTAAGCATTTGAGCAAGCAAGCCATTAAGAAACACCTCATCCCCTTTTAATAGTATTGGCTTTCCTATGGACTCAATGTGATCTTGGATCACTAAAACAAAGATGAAGAGTCTTGAGCTTTTGTCAACACATGTCCTTAGCATTTTGAGGCGTCCACATCTATAGTCCATGCCATTCCATTCATTGAACTTCCTGAAATATTTATCTTGAATGGATATTAGTTCAATGAGCTATATGTTGTTATGAATTACCAAAACCACCAGGGATTAGTTGCACTTTCAGATGCCCCAGAAGGCATCCCCTCATTCTTCTACCAACTATTGGTAATTTTACTTGGAGCTATATTTTTATTCATCACATGATATGAGTTTTCCTTGGAGCGTCGTGTACTATATGATTCTTTGCTTTGTTTGCTTTTTAGTTTGTCACAATCATCCTTGCTGGACACACCAATTTGAGAGGTCACACATTTTTCATGATTTGCTAGAATACTCTTTGTGCTTCACTTATATCTTTTGAGCTAGGCAATTGCTCTAGTACTTCACTTATATCTTTTTGAGCACGACGATGATTATATTTTGAAGAAATATTTTCACTCTCATGCTTCACTTATATCTTTTTGAGAATTGATAATAGTGATGGTAATTTGCACAAGATGTGAATTTAGTCACGATGTGATGAACATTCAAGAAGGATATAATTAAAACTTTCATATAGATCAATGAATATGATAAGTTTGATTCCTTGCAATAGTTTTGCGATATGAAGATGATAATATGTGAGTTATGCTAGTGAGCAATTGTGGTTTAGTAATAATATTGGTGTTAAGGTTTGTGATTCCCTATGCATGCATGTAAAGTCAATAGTTATGCAACGAAATTATATCCTACTTATGGTGCATTATTCAGTGTTAGTTATGTTCAATGCATGTTTATGACCATTTTCATTTTTTGGTTGGTCGCTTCCCAATCTATTTGCTAGCCTCCATTTGTAC
Source organism: Thinopyrum elongatum (assembly GCA_011799875.1). Taxonomy (NCBI): domain Eukaryota; kingdom Viridiplantae; phylum Streptophyta; class Magnoliopsida; order Poales; family Poaceae; genus Thinopyrum; species Thinopyrum elongatum. The sequence continues at coordinate 343,262,978 of CM022301.1, forward strand.
TAAGCGGGAATGTTTCTTGTGCATCCAACTCCTTAAACCTAAAGTTTTGCCAAATGAGTCCATCATACCTACCTATATGCGGTATTTACATGCCGTCCTAAGTAAATTTGCATGTGCCAACTCTAATCATTCAAAATAATTTTCCATTTTGTGTGCCCGTACCGCTCATGAAGCGGCAGGGGTGGCCAATATCTTTCGTGCTAGGCAGGTTATTCTCACGATGAGTGTTTATTCACTTGTCATTGCACGAGAAAGTGGCAGGTAGTAGGGATGCCCAGTCCCATAATGAATAAAAAAATAACAAATTCCTTGGAAGGTTGAAAGTTTGGAAGGCACCCATGGATATGGCTAGCCATGGATTGTGAAAGAATGGTGGAAAGTAAATGAACTTTATTTTCTGTTTGGGAACCGCCTATAATGTGTCTAGCATGGAAGATGTTGGGAATTCTCGGTTGTGACATTGATAGGAAAATCATGCCTCTCAAAATAATTTGATCTCTCTATTTCAAACTTTGAGCTCTGGCACCTCTGCAAATCTCTGCTTCCCTGTGCGAAGGGCCTATTTATTTTACTTTTATGCATTTTTTTATATTTTGAGTCTCCACCTTCTCTCATAAAGCACCAACTGGAGAGCACTATTGTCATAGTTGTGCATTGGATGTAGTTAATATTGAGCGTGTTTCATGAATGGATCAATGACTGAGCATAATGGGCTAGGGATAACTTTCTTTAGCATTGATATTTTGAAGGACATGATTGTTTGTCGATATGCTTGAGTATTTATATCTTTATGTCAAACTATAGACTATTGCTTTGAATCACTCGAATCCCAATATTCATGCCACAAAAGAAAAAAACATGATGAATATGATAGGTAGCATTCCACATCAAAAAAATCTGTTTTTATCATTTACCTACTCGAGGACGAGCAGGAATTAAGCCTGGGGATGCTTGATACGTCTCCAACGTATCTATAATCTTTGATTGTTCCATGCTATTATAGTATCAATCTTGGATGTTTTAGATGCAACTTTATGCAATCCTATATCATTTTTTGGGACTAACCTATTAACTTAGTGCCCAATGCCAGTCGTTGTTTTTTGCTTGTTTTTGCCTTTTCAGGAAATCAATATCAAACAGAGTCCAAACGGAGAAAAATATTTGGATTAATTTTTTCTGGACCAGAAGAGACCCTAGAAGGTTCAGGAGAAGACCTGACGAGCCACGAGGGAGCGACAATCTCGGGAGGCGCGCCCCCGGGCTTGTGGGCTCCTCGTGGCACCTCTTGACCTAATTCCACCTCTATAAGTACTCAAATATTCCCCTGACATCAGAGAGCCCCCGAAAATACTTTTTTCTCCGCCGCAAGTTTCTGTCCCACGAGATCCCATCTGGAGGCCTTCGCCGGTACTCTGTCGGAGGGGGAATCGATCACGGAGGGGCTCTACAAATACCTTGCTGCAATTTTATTTACTTTACTTTATTTTTGTATTTTTGTGCTATCTATCTATCATTACGAGATTTAATCCTTGCAATTAATCGTCGAGGGATTGACAACCCTTGTTTGCGTTGGGTGCAAGCATTTGTTATTTTGTGTGTAGGTGCTGCTAACAAGGTATTACGTGGTTCTCCTACTGGTTGATAACCTTGGTTCTTAACTGAGAGAAATACTTGTCTCTACTGTACTGCATCATCCTCTCCTCTTCGAGGAAATCCCAACGCAGCTCACAAGTAGCAATCATCTTCCAGGAGCGCCAGCTTTAGGGTCAAGCGAGAGGGAGTGGAGTGCAACATTTCTGTGAGTAGTGGCCTTGTGTGATTGGGAGTTTGGGTGTGTAGGCACCTGTGAGGTGATCCTTGCATAGTTGTAAACTCTTGTACATATTTTTTCTCTTTTTTTGACAAAGGGTGGAATTTATTACTCAAAATGAAGCCAACACCTGGCCTCTGCATAGATAGGATGCACACAGCCAACACCAACCAACACACACAAAAAAACCGCCGGCAAATAGCAAAGTCATATAAGACCAAAGCTATGCCTAAGCAAGCACAAGAAAGAACCCGAAGCGATCAAATCCGCTATCAACAACCTACAAAAATAATCATATCCACACCAACCATCTCATGACACCACAAGGACAACGAGGTTCTTCAACAACAACGCCTCCAGGAAGGGAGCGACGGTCGAGCGCCGCCGTCATCGGATCCGACCACCAAAAGCCAGAGTCTAGGTTTTCACCCTGAAGAACCAGTTCAAGCATATTCGAGCAATGCCTTCAACAAGGTAACGACGCAAAAACAACGCCATTACCAGGTACAACCAACTCAAGTCACACCTAGGTTTTAACCCCGCGGCTCGAGACTGGATACTCGAGGAGCACCACCATCGAAGTCAAACATGTATTGTCGCCACCACTTTTCCGCGATCCTAACAGCCGCATGATCTGGATTAGATGACTGCCACTGCTGCACAACCATACCCTCTACATCAAGTCATCGTCCATAGATTGCATCTCACCGTCGACGGCAACCACATGATCCAAAGAGAGTAACCCTTACAAATATCTTTCGGTGGTCAACGCAATCCATGGCAAGGGTCGTCGCAGAACGGGGTGGTCATCACGGACCAACACAAACGATGATGGAGAACCTCACCACTAACTACCACTTCACCGACAATGAGTACCAACGCGCAGCTCCGACGAAACCCGCACGACCATCGGCCGAACCCTCACATATTGTCGGATGATGCAAGAGGATGTTGCACCGGAGTTGCAGCCAACCACTGGGACCATGCCAGGGGCTAGGCAGAGGCTCCAGTCACATCACCAGCGCATTCACATCTAAGCAACGCCATGGAGATGGGATCGATACGCAGTCCAGACCGGCGATCTGCACCCTCGCCCAACCGATGCACGTAGCCTCGCCCTTGGCGGCAGCCACCAGACGAGGGCCATGCACCGGCTGGCTGCACTCCCCTTGGCCATGGCAGCCTTGGTTCGAAACAGAGGCCAGCAGCAAAACGACACAGGCGGCGGCGGCAACTAATGCTTGTAATCTGCGTTGGTATTTCCCCGAAGAGGAGAGGATTATGCAGCACAGCAGAGGTAAGTATTTCCCTCAATTATGAAACCAAGGTTATCAATCCAGTAGGAGAACCAAGCAATACTATGTAAACATCACCTGCACACAAACAACAAAAACTTGCAACCCAACGTGTAAAGGGGTTGTCAATCCCTCAACGGTATTGAGATAGATTAAATTGTATAGGTTTTGATAAATAGATCTAACAAAAATACAAAATAAAATAAATAAAGAAAAATTACAGCAAGGTATTTTGGATTTAATATATGATAGGAAATAGACCCGGGGGCATAGTTTTCACTAGAGGCTTCTCTCAAGAAAATAACATACAATGGGTAAACAAATTATTGTTGGGCAATTGATAGAAAAGCAAATAATTATGACGATATCCAAGGCAATGATCATGTATATAGGCATCACGTCCAAGATTAGTAGACCAACTCCTGCCTGCATCTACTACTACTACTCCACACATCGCCCTCTATCCAGCATGCATCTAGTGTATTAAGTCCATGGAAAAACGGAGTAATGCAATAAGAACGATGATATGATGCAGACAAGATAAACTCACGTATGAATAAACCCCATCTTGTTACCCGTAATAGCAATGATACATGCATGTCATGTCTCTTTCTGTCACTGAGATTGAGCACCGCAAGATCGAACCCATCACAAAGCACCTCTTCCCATGGGAAGATAAATCAATCTAGTTGGCCAAACCAAACTAATAAATCGAAGAAGAAATACAAGGCTATAACAATCATGAATAAAAGAGTTCAGCAAGACTCAAATAATATTCATGGATAGAACTAATCATAAACTCACAATTCATCGGATCCCAACAAACACACCACAAAAAAGAGTTACATCAAACAGATCTCCAAGAACATCGAGGAGAACATTGTATTGAAGATCAAAAAGAGAGAAGAAGCCATCTAGCTACTAACTACGGACCCGTAGGTCTGTGGTAAACTACTCACGCATCATCGGAGGGGCAACAAGTATGATGAAGAACCCCTCCGTGATCGTTGCCCCCTCCGACAGAGTGCCCGAAAAGGCCTCTAGATTGGATCTCGTGGTTCTGGAACTTGCAGCGCCGAAAAAAGTGTTTCGTCGACTCACCTAGGGTTTTTGGGATTTTAGAGTATTCATAGAGGCGGAGGTAAGTCAAGGGGGTGCCCGTGGGCCCCACTACCCACTAGGGTGCGCCACAGGCCCCTAGCGTGCCCTAGTGCCTACTGGGCCCCACGAGCGTCCCCTCGTGCCCTCCAAAAGCTTCCTGTGTGTCTTCCTGCCAGCAAAAAAATCTTCAAAAAGTTTCGTGTCATTTGGACTTCGTTTGGTATTGATATTCTGCAAAGTAAAAAAACAAGCAAAAAATAGCAACTGGCACTGGGCACTATGTCAATAGGTTAGTCCCAAAAAAGATATAAAGTTGCTAGTAAATGCATATAAAACATCCAAGATTGATAATATAATAGCATGGAACAATAAAAAATTATAGATACGTTGAAGACGTATCAGCAACCGAGATGATCCATCGGGACAAAGGCAATTAACGCGCGAGGGAGAGAGGCCCCGCCGCCGCTAGATGCCGCATGGGGCTTTGCTTCGGCGCGGCCGGCTGACATCGGCGAGGGGAGGGCGCACACAGAGGCTTCCGAGAAAAGTGGATCTGGAGGCGGAGGCGGAAGCTAGTTTGGAAGTCTATTTTTTTCTAAGACCTATCTTTTTTATCTTCTATAAAGCTAAGATAGACATTTGACGTACTCTATAAAAAAGTGTCAGCCCGATTGATATTTTTTTTAACACAATACAGATGCAAGCGGTCATACATACGCGTATACACTCACCCCTATGAAGTCACCTTAGACGCCTCGTCGTCGACGGAAACGTCTCCTCCCACTGAAAGCGCATATGCTGAAATAAATCTAGAAATAATGCAAGCACCAGAACTTGAACCCTGATGTGCCGGGGATACCACGGTCCCTCTAACCATCCAACCATAGGTTGGTTTGCAGTCTGATTGATACTGTGTCTTAGGCATACTGCTATATACCTAGTCTCAAATACGCACCAGCTGATTAGGGAATTACGTTAGTTTTTTTTTTTTTGAGCTTTGAGATGTGTTGGTGTTAAAATTTGGGGAGGGCTCAGGCGAGAGACCACGAGGCCGGAAGTCTGTTCCTTCTACGCTTCCTTTTCAAAATGAATTCCTCGCCGCGCCCAAAATGCTGGAATTGCTCGTGACACAAATCCAAACGCCCCAAAAATACAAAACAAAGCAGAGGGGGAGAGAGAGAAACCACCCACCCCGCAAAATTCCCAAACTCAGCCGCCCGGCTCGAACCCCAGCACCAAGATGGACGACCACCAGGCCCAGGATCTCGTCAAGGAGCTCGTCCTCCGCCTCGTCTCCGTCGAATCCGGCGGCGGGGGCCGCGACGCGGGCGGCTCGCTGCGGTTCGCGCACCGGCTGCTCTCCAGCCGCCTCGCCCCCGCCGTCCTCCCCGACGAGCACGCGGTCGCGGAGTCCATCAAGCGCCGCCTCGCCGCCTCCGGCCGCCCCGACGACGCCCTCGCCTTCGCCGACCTCCACTCCAAGCTCTCCGCCCGATCCCGCCCCGCCTCGCTCTGGCCCCTCCTCTACCTGCTCGACTCGCTCTCCTCCCACCGCCGCGGGGCCGCCTCCGCCTCCTCCTGCCTCCCCAACCTCCCCGCCTCCGCGCCGGCGGCGGCCGGGGGGAAGCAGGCCTCGCGGGTGCCCGGCACTCCGGCCGGCGGCGTGGTGCTGGTCTCCAAGGATCCGGACAACATCCGCGAGATCGCGCTGCGGGAGTACACCGAGCTGGTGCTCGACGAGACGGAGGTGTCGGAGGCCGCGCTGGTGCGCGACGTGCTGTACGCCTGCCAGGGCATTGACGGCCGGTACGTCCGATATGACAAGGGCAGCGACACCTACGACCTACCTGAGGGCGTGCGCGTGCCCCGCTCCACTCGCACCCTGGTACGCAAGCTGTGTGAGGTCGGGTGGCTGTTCCGCAAGGTGCGAGGCTTCATTTCCGACAATGTAAGCCGCTTGCCCTCTCATGCCGCCACCGAGGTCGGCACTGTTGCTCAGGCCTTCTGCTCAGCTCTGCAGGAGGAACTATCCGATTACTACAAGCTTCTTGCCGTTCTAGAGTCATACTCCTTAAATCCGATTCCAACACCCGGATCTGATTCGGGTGTGTCAGGCAATTACCTCTCACTGCGGCGTCTTGTTGTGTGGCTTGCTGAGCCTACAGTGAGAATGCGCTTAATGGCTGTCTTGGTGGATGGATGCCATGGTTTGAGAGGCGGTGGAATGGCTGGTGCGATCCATGGGCACGCACAACATGGGGATCCCATGTTTCAAGATTTTATGGGCCGCTTGCTGCGGCGAGTGTGCTCACCACTGTTTGAAATGGTCCGAAGCTGGGTGCTTGAGGGTGAATTGGAGGATGTATTTGGCGAGTTCTTCATCGTTGGGCAGCCAGTCAAGGCTGAATCTTTGTGGCGGGAGGGCTACCTTATTCAGTCTGATATGCTACCGTCTTTCATTTCTCCGGTGCTGGCACAACGGATCCTTAGAACGGGGAAGTCAATCAACTTTCTCAGAGTTTGCTGTGATGATAATGGTTGGGCTGAGGCTGCCACTGAGGCTGCAGCCTATGTTGGCACTACAACTAGTCGAGGTGGGCTTGGTTATGGGCAGATTGATGCTTTGGAGGCATTGGTGGTAGAAGCAGCCAAGAGGATTGATCAGCGTTTGATGGATGTGATCCATAAGCGATACCGATTTAAAGACCATTGTCTTGCTATCAAGAGGTATTTGCTTCTCGGGCAGGGTGATTTTGTTCAGTATCTGATGGATGTTGTTGGTCCTGAGTTGTCAGAACCAGCCAATAGAATTAGCCCCTTCCACCTTGCTGGCTTGCTTGAAACTGCAATACGTGCATCTGACGCACAATATGATGACCGTGACATCTTGGACCGGATAAAAGTAAAGATGATGGATCACGGAGATGGTGATGTTGGCTGGGATGTCTTCTCCTTGGAGTATGATGCTAGGGTCCCTCTGGACACGGTGTTCACAGCTTCAGTCATGAAGATGTACCTCAAGATATTCAACTTCCTATGGAAGCTTAAGCGTGTTGACCATTCTTTGACCGGAGTCTGGAAGACAATGAAGCCTAATTGCATTCTTTCTTCTCCATTTTACAAGGAAGGGACAAGCATCAGGGCTCAGTTTGTTTCAGTTCTTCGGAAATGCCAAGTTCTGTTTAATGAAATGAACCATTTTGTGACCAACTTCCAGTACTACATTATGTTTGAGGTCCTAGAGGTTTCCTGGGCTCGTTTTTCAGAAGAAATGGATGCAGCAAAAGATTTAGACGATCTTCTCATGGGACATGATAAGTATCTCACTTCAATTGTGGAGAAGTCTCTCCTGGGCGAGCGGTCCCTGGGAATTTTGAGAAATCTTTTTGCCTTGTTTGACATCATATTACAGTTCCGCAGCCATGCTGATAGGTGGTTTGAACGGATATACGAGTTGCAACTAAGGTTAGATTATTGCAGAAATAGCTAATGCCATCTTTCCCTCAAATCTTTATCGCATCTACTGTTTGGTTTACTTTTAAGTTTTCCTTCTTACTGCAGGGGAAAGGGTAAACCAAAAACAAAAACCAAGGAAACAGGTTCATGGCTGGAGGGGGGCAGAAAAGCTATGATTCAACTCGCCGGGGAACTTTTTCTGAAAATGGGTGAAGATTTGGACAGCATTGCAAAAGATTATACAGCTTCTCTTGAGTCATTTATCTCCCAGTTGCCCCTGCAGCAGCATGTTGATTTAAAGTTCCTTCTCTTCCGTTTAGACTTCACTGAATACTACAGCCGTGTTTCGTCCAACAAATGAGTGAGTGCTTCTAATGTGGAAGAAATAGCTGTCAGATTTACCTTTTGGTTTGGATTTGTGAGGCATTCTTGTGTATACGGTAGCCCCACTGATTGATATATTGTCAGTTCAACGGCGTGAACACATTCAGCTGTCCTGGGCTGTTGAAGGTAATTTCTAGCTGGGGTTAATACAAATATTCTCAAGTTATTCATCATTGCCAGTATGAGAAATTTCAATTTTGAACTTGTCGCTATTCTGGTGCAGATGTTTATCCACCGATGCCATGAAGTTGGAACCTGCATTATAAGCAATGTTAGTGTACAGAGTTGATGTAAGTTTACCTTGATTTGGCATTTGTTTTGGGTGTATCGTACACATTTCATTTATCTGCTTTCGTGTTTTTATTTATTTAGATTGCACGGAGATTTATCCTTACCAGCTTGTATTCTGTAGTTACAAGAGAATGAGAATCTGATTTGGCTAGTTGCTGTGTTTGCTGGCTACCAAAATTGTTACCAAACTATCATAGGATTCCATGTCTACTTATAACTTACAAGGAGAGTTACTTTTTGGTTACCTTAATGCTTTATGTCAAGACATCATGTTTTCTTTCAAAGATAAAAGTCTTGAGCAATGCCTGGCCATTGGTTACCAACTTACCATACTAATGATTTTATAACTGATATATCTGGAAACGGTCATATTTACTAATTTGTTTATGATAACTTGGCCAGTCGTTTCCATGCTTAAAATAACTGAAAAAGTTTGTACGTGGCATCCGCAAGTTTAATCTGAGATGCATGGTGTGGGGACTGCACGTCCAGTGGTATCTTCTGTTAACTGGGCACATCTAAATCGCTGTGAAGACCTGAACTAGTTGCTCTGCTCTCATTTTTTTCTCTCTAGATTTGGAGTTCAGTTACACACGTATATAGTACTCCCTCCGTCCCAAAATTCTTGTCTTAAATTTGTCTAAATACGGATGTATCAAGTCATGTTTTAGTATTAGATACATCCGTATCTAGACGAATCTAAGACAAGAATTTTGGGACGGAGGGAGTATAATAAAGGGAATTCAACCATTCCCGTAATAGCTTCAAACTGCTAATTTTGGATATCACGCCTCTGACAATGTATACGGTTTGTGTAACTGGCATGCCACTTGGAACTACCCTCTTTCTCAGAAGGCAGTCTACTTGGGTTTCTACTGCAGTTAGTGGGCCAGTTTGACTTTTTTGTTCATGTTACACCATCTACAAATTGCTGTGCAATTTCCCACAATTACCGTTTTAGCACAATATCTTGCTCTAATGTCCGCACGGTTTGTGCCGTTAAATTTACAAGTACCCGTGTTCTCTCGCCTGGTAAACAGGTCTGTAGCCATGTTTCCCATTCATCTGATCCATTGCTGGACAGTGTTCCCCAGAATGACATGGCTATTAGATCAAGTGAATGTTTGAGCTCTGAATCATCAGAACTAATATTGATCAATACGAAATTGAGTCAGTTGGTCAGTTTATTATAGATCAACAATAGGACATCGAAGTCTGTTGCCCATCTCCATGCGGCACAACTATAAAGGCCGTCATTTCTTTTTTCGAAATGGTAAATGCCGTCATTTCTGGCATATCCCTGCTATTATGCGGCAAACTTTTTTGGGCATACATGCCATTTCCCACGGATGTACTCCCTCCGTTCCTAAATACAGTATAAGTCTTTGTAGAGATTCCACTATGAACCACATATGGATGTATATAGATGCATTTTAGAAGTAGATTCACTTATTTTGCTTCGTATGTAGTGCATAGTGGAATCTCTACAAAGACTTATATCTAGGTTTACTATATCTTTGTTCCTGGCTAGCTTGGTTACGAGATTTGCAACCCATTGATCTTATTTATTAATTTGGTCTTTTGATCGGCGAGTGTATTGTGACATCTTCACATCAATCTGCTGGCGAGTGTATTGTGACATCTTCACATCAATCTGCTAACAAAGGGCAGTGTCGAGTGTCGTCTGCAGGAGCTGTCTGCGATTGTGAGTCAGTGTGACGATGAAAGCGTCAAAGTTTCGAAAGTACCAAATGAAGTAGCTCCATAGTGTTCTTACCTTTCCCCAGGCAGCCCTTGAAAAAAAGGCAGAAGTTCAAATACCAAGGACCCCTTTTCATCAGCGGGAAGTCTTTTTGTTTCATCTGAGAATTTATGTTGTTCCTTGTGAAAATCTACGAATATACCGAGAATCTAAGAAGGCCCTTAATTTTTACAAGAGCTAGATATGTGATACTACTGTGAATTCCAGCATTAGCCCATGAACTCACAACATTGTTAGCTGGGCGCCGTGCTTTGGACCGCTTGTGAAGCTCCGAAATGGTCTGCTGGCTTGCAGGTTCTTTGGGGCCTGACTGTGCGTCTGAAGATGCACGCAGGGACTCTCGAAACCAAATCAAAGAGATACAACTCTGTTAACGGAATGGTTTTCTTCGAGAGCACGCAAATTGCGTGCCATAGTTTTATAGAAGGTGGAGGGTAAAGTACAAGAGTTAACCGAACGGTGAAGAAGCCTAAAACGACACAAAGGAAAAATTTCTTAGGAAATTTTATATCAGTTTTGCTAAAGCACATCTAGATGTGCCCTAAGTATTGCACATCTAAATTCTATGCCATTTGATTTTATGTGAAGATTAGTACGGGCATTTTGATTTGTCTATTTTTTTTCTTTTTAATTCGATTGAGTCATTTAGATGCGTAATAACTATGACACGTTTAGATGTGCCGTAGACACACCCATTTTGTATCCATTGAAATTCCTGCGCGAATCTCTTTGTTCCCAGCGACCTCTTGGCTGATTTGCCCTCAGCGCTCAGCTCTCGGTGGCCATCGTCTGAGCCGAGAAAATGACATGCGTGAACAGCCACATAATATAGTCAGCAGAGTGACAAGCGAAGATTCATTAAACTATGTAAACTTTGATGTCAAGCTCTTTCTTAGTCACCCAAGCGTGGAAAGCCCTCCATCCAAAAGGACGACGAAGGGAAAGGAAAACACGCTCGAGCCAGCACAACAATCACTAAGCCGAGCAGAGCGGAGCGGAGCAAAGCCGCCCCGCGTCTCGGCCGATCGATGGTATCGGGGATATGGAGGAGCCAGGGCGCGACCCGGCCGGAGCTCGGGGAGCCCGCGCCATGGCCTCGCCCGACGCCGTGAGCTTCTACTGCCACACCTGCAGCTCCCGGTCGGAGCTGCCCGCCCCGTCCTCCCCCTTCCACTTCACCCTCTGCCCCCGTTGCCGCCGGGACTACCTCGACGACTCCCCCGATCCCCACCACGCGCCGCAGCCGGTGTTGCCGCTGCCGCCGCCTCCGCCACCCCTGTGCGCCGTACCCTGGCCGCCTGACCCGTTCACCTCTTCCACGCCACCGCCGCCTCCGCCGATCCCGTGCGTCTCGTCGTCGTCGTCTTCTTTCACGACGACGCGGCTGCGGGCTCTGGTGTCCCCGCGCACAGGACCCTCGTCTTCCTCCACAGGACCACCGCCTGCGACGTCGAGCGGCAGCGCCGCCTCGCCGACTGCTCCCGTGTCGTCCTGCTGCCCCGAGCGCTCAGCGGCATGCCGCGAATTCCGGCTCCTTTGCTCCCACGAGGAGCAGCGCCGGTCCTCGCCCGCCGTCTCTCCCCTGTCGTCCCCGTACTCCACCGCCTGCTCCTCCACTCTGCTGGCGCCGCCCCCGCCGCCGTTCCACCACGGCGACGGCGAGCTGCTATCCGAGTCGTTTCCTTTGACCTTGCGCTCCTCCACCGCCGAGGAGGCCACGTCACCGCCTCATGATCTGATTCCTCCTCCGCCCCCGCCGCTGTTCCACCACGGCGACGGCGATCTACTATCCGAGTCGTTTCCTTTGACCTTGCGCACCTCCACCGCCGAGGAGGCCATGTCACCGTCCCATGATCTGCTTCCTCCTCCACCCCCGCCTTGGTTGCCGCTGGCGTCCGCTGATACATGGGATGAATACTTCCTCAACCCCTTCGACTCCGATGACGACAGCCCGCCACAGCCTCCCCCGCCGCCGCATGTTTCTACCTACCATGCCATGCTCGACATGCCGCTCCAAGCCCAAAGCGGTGGGTCACAAGCGGCGGCGTCTATCGCCGTCAACGACAGCGTGTTCGAGTTCGACACGCCGCTCCTACGCGGCGGGTCACAGGCGGCGCCGCCAGAGTCCATCGCCGCCCTGCCCACCGTCACCGTCACGGACGCCGGGCTGGACTGCGTCGTCTGCACCGACCCCCTCCCGCCCTCGGCGCCCGCGCGCCGGCTCCCCTGCGGCCACCTGTACCACTCCCACTGCATCGTCAGGTGGCTGTCCGAGCACAACACCTGCCCAGTCTGCCGCCGCAGCATCCCGACGATCACCTCCGCCACAAGCGATGTTGCGTCGTCGTCGTCGTCATCGTCGCAGTCCCCCGGCGGGAGGCGAAGGCGATCTCTGCCGGTGCCAGGGGGGCGCCGGATCAGAAGGATCTGCAGCCGGCTGCTTAGGAACATGGAAATCGGCCGCGATCGTCAGACGGGCAGCAGCCGCGATCGCCAGGCAAACAGCAGCGGCGGCGATGTGCATGTCTGATGGCCGGCATTGTCCTGCTGCACTCGTACGATCGTCTGTGACTCAGCTCGTTGCACCGAGATCATAGTCTAGCTATGCATTCCACTTCCAGAACATGATTATCAAGTGTGTTCCATTCATAAGTAAGTGTGTCGCCTGTAGTTATACAAACTTTACAATGGAAGTTTGGCACGGAGTGTCAAGTGTGTTTTTACTTGTTCAAGCGACCAGACATTTATCACAGGCATGGGATGCACACAAGCCAAAGTTTTATTACGAAATCGTTACAGCATCTGTCAGATTAATGACACATATCTATGAACTCTGTGTGCAAACAATTCGCAGGTCCCTGAGCTAGTACAATCCAGCTCAAATTATCCTTGGGCAACGGAAACCTTTGAAACTAGGAGCCAATATACGAGATAAACCAATCACGGCAGGGTACAAAAGCAGCACGCATTGATCGACGACCACTCAGAAAGAGCTCAAAACGTGTTCGAGGTCTAGGCTGCAACTCCCATCTAATACGCATCAGAAGTTCAGAATAGCAACAGCAGAGAAACGGCAATGTTTGCCAAGAAAGTACTCTAGACAGAACGAGGCTCGCAAGGAAGTAAAATGAGTAGCTCATCTTGAACCGCCACATAAGTTGGCACTGTCCTAGAGAAGCAATACTCTGCCAAGCAAGATCACGACAGGCCTCACCCAGGATGGGAACCACCACCAGTATGCATGTTCGATTTCACCCTAGTAATTCTCTCGCCACATCAAGCTTCAAACATCGGTAGAATAAAATTCCTCCTAGGAATTGGTTTTGAATCAAAGAGGCGCTTTGAGATCTGAATGCTATTGACAAAACGCAACCTTACCTGGCTTTGAAGCAAAGCAGCCCATGAAGAAATATGAACTAGCGGCTGGGGCGCGCCATTGGCGCGCCACCTGAGAGGAAATTCAGCGGTGCCTGGTAGCATCTTTCATTTGCTTTTTGTGGTCTAGGCAGCACATGTACTCCTACTGGCAACCGTTGCTAAACAGATGATGAAAGCAGTTAAATTTCTTAGCTTTGGTACATGCACATACACCCTTTTCACTTCTCTTTTCTGATCTGGGTAGCATATGCCAATGGATAGCAATAAAATAACAGTGACAAGAGCATGCTGCTACTTCTTGAAAAAGAAAGATACAATACAGAAGTACAGTGCACGCACAAAATTAATCATGTAGGCTACACTTGACTTATGAAAAGAGAGCAAAATAACACATCAAAAGCAGATGCCTGGATGACCTTGTCCATTCCAGGCAGGTCAAAAAGCACGATCAGCGCGGAGGGTGTCGTCATGGCGACAACACCATTAGTTGCGTGCCGCTGGTTGGACGTCGGCGACGATGGTGGCGTTGGCCCCACCGCCCTCGGGACGCGGCTGCGTGGTAAAAGTGGTGTTGTTTGCAGGGAGAGGACCAAGGTGCTCCCTCTGGATTCCTGAGTGAGTGTCACCAGCAGACATGGCGGTGGTGCCGATTCTTGCGTCCCAGTCTCCGGTGGTGAGGTCGGCGAGGTGGAAGGGTCCGAAGAGGACTTGAAGATATGCATACTCCCTCCAATCATCTGGATATGCATTACTTACAGGTAGTGAGTTTGACGAATGTTGAGGATGTTGCAAGTTACAACTTCATTCAAGCTTAAATCGATAAAATGCAGTATAAAAAGAGTCTTTGTCCTGGAGCTAATAGGTAGCTGGAGTGTCAGGCGATCACCACTATCCAACTGCTTGGTGGCTGAGAGAGAAGTTCCTGATAAAACAGAAGTTGAGTTACAACAATAATGCCTAGGGTTCATGAAACATTTATCAAAACTTTGTGGCCTCTGAACATACCTGGATCTTTGCCATTCAAAGTTTCATTGGTTCCGTTCGCAGATGGCCACGACAGTACTCTCACATTTACCGCTACGTACTGACTGTTTGTTTGCACAACATGAAACGAATTGACTAATTAAAAACCGATCGTTTGCAAAGAATTATCGTCAAAGAAGTTTTCTGTTTACCTTCCTTGCGGACATGGAGAGTGAAACTGACTAATTAAACTTGAAGTTTTGTATTTACTTCTCATGTTCACTTCCACCTTGCTGACCACCATTATCAAGACGGTGAAGAGCTAGATCATTTAAAAGGGGCACACTATATTACACCAAATACAGAGAAGAAGCAAACAGATTTCAACCTGAAGCAAATTTATGTTGGCTCCTAATATCAACAGCTAGAGAAGCTCAGAGTTTAGGCATTGTTAGCAATAATCTGAACATGCGGAGGAAAAGATCTTCCAGACGGACACCTCGAGGTGTGCACGGTCGGTAGTGAGCTCGTCGACCAGCACCAGCACCACCTCATAAAAATCGATATTAGACACTGCAAGCAAACACATATGGCTTTGCATGCATCAATTTTTGGCAATGGAATTGCCAAATCGCCCAATCTTCTTCAGCTATATGTTGAACAATAACCAGATTCATCAAGTAATTATACTGACAAACTCCAGACAATAAAGAATTGCTTACAGCAGGACAAACAAAAAGAAGCCATCATATTCAGGATCAATGAGTAGAAATTTATCTAACTTACTAAGACTATCCTAGATAGATGCATTTCAGAATATATGCATCACTTTGATACCTTCTACTATGCAAATTCTAAATTTGATTACAGAAAATGAAATCAATTGCTTTCAGAAATTCTAGTTGAAAAGTACTGAATGATACCAAGATTACCTCTAAAAAAAGTCCCACCCAAATTATGAGAATCAGGGTATATAAGAACTATCATAAACATGAAAACAAACAAACAAAAATGCAGTATAGTTTGAATACAAGCGAATAATCCAAACTAATAATTATTTAATAAATCTGATTCCACTTTGAGGAAAAACTAAAAAGGATTAGCAGAACGCCAGCAGCCATGTCCCATGACTTCAGCCAATATTCCCAATAGACTTCTGTAATGCCTAAATCAACATAGGACATACCAGCAGCAACAGAGACTAACTTCCGTACTCCCTCGAAGATGGTATACATTTCAGAAGCCGGCAGTGTTTTTGGGCTCCTGGTGATTGCGGTGGGATTAGGGGTTAGAGTTTCAAAAGTGGTAAGGATCCAAACAGAGTTGACACGAGAACAAACCGTTCAGGTCAAAGTGGCCAACTCTTGATCTTTTGCTGCAAATATTGGACATCCACTCTTTTGATCTTGGCTTCAAGTCTTGAAATATCAGACCACATACTGCTCATTGTATAACAGAAGCCACCATTAGACATATATAACATAGAGATTTAGCAATATTCTATAAAATCTTCCAAAGACAGTCATCGGTGCGAGCTGTCGGATGCTTACATCAACAGACGCTACGGTCAGAGTAACCACCGTCTTGCAATTTCCAAGCCATTTTCTATAAATATTCTTATGCCAAGCCAGATCTAGGCATAACCAAACATGCTCATCTGTGCATAGCATTTTCACAAACATGTGACGTGCAGTTTAGTAATACTGGAGCAGAGGATGTCCTTGAGGCCAAATTACGAATGGTCATCCTTTCCCAAAAATTATTTGAGGAGCATAAACAACAGTCAAAATCGGTCACCATCAGGAATAGACCGCCTCACTCATTTGACCTGAATAAGAAACACCACATATATAGATGCAAAAGAATTAGGTATAAACCTCAGGTTCATAATTCTGAACTAAATAAGTTTACCATCATGATTAGACATGAGTCGACGTCAGAATATATGAACAACTAAGAGGAATGAATAATTAATCGCGTAAACAAAAATAAAAGACATGGGTAAACTTGCAGGAGGGGTAGTGTAGATTACCACTATCTTCCAGCCACAATCTTCTTGACGAGCCTAAACCCGGGGCGGTGCAGCCGGTGCTTCTTTGATTTTCATGGAACATCTTGTAGGCAAATATAAAAACGAATCTGCACAAACAAAGATGATGGTTCTGGGCATTAAATCATGGCATCCCTTAAATAAAAAATAGGAGTGGAAGAGAGAGGTAGGAACCGTAGGATGCTATTCAGGAGTATACCTGGCCAAATGGGCCGGCCCGGCACGGCCCGGCCCGGCCAGGATTACACGGGCCAGGCACGGCACGGCCCGGTCAGGCACGTCTAGTACACGGGCCGTGCCGGACCAGCACGCGTGCCGGCCTCCCCGGCCCAGGCACGGCACAGCAGCCTCACGGGCCGGCACGACGGCCCACCTGGCACGCTGGCCATCAGGCGGCACGACCGCACGAGCGACCGGCTGGAGCGACCGAGCGATTTTTTTAATACATGTATGTGCTGTACAGCTGTACTGCAGGCAGGAGCGCAGGAGCACGCCGCACGCGCATGCAACGGCCGGCCCCACCCAACGAGCCAGCGAGGCAGCCTGCCTGCGCGGCTGCGCCTGCGCGCACGAGATGCCCCGAAATTTTAAATTTGGACGCTCCCGCCGTCCCGCGCTCGCATGCCGCTACACGAGCAGTCGTGCCGTGTCGGGCTACACTGGCTAGGCGTGCCGTGCCGGGCTGGTACGCGTGCCCAGCCTCGCGGCCCAGGCACGGCCCTAGGCGGGCCACGTGCCGGGCACGACCCGTTTAGCCACGTGCCGGGCCGGCACGCTAAGGCCGGCCCATTTGGCCAGGTATGTTCAGGAGGGACTGGAGGGGTGTTGGTACCTACAGAGCCCAAATAGGCGACGTTGGTGGAGCAGAGACTTGAGGCGTTCCATACAACTCGGCTATGGTGGCGGTGTGTGCTTTTCCTGTTGACCAGGGCGCCACCTCGAACCCGTCATCTTCCACCGATGGGAACGAATTGACGAACAAATCCACAGGACTATGGCCCCCAAGCCGTCTTCTTCAGTTTTGACGCAGACTTCGTCGTGGGGCGGGAGCAGCGCAGCCATTAGCTGAGACTGGATCTTCAGGGCAGGGAAGGACGGATCGAAGCGAGGAGGGCCCTTACCGGGATCTCGCAGGTCTCGCGCACGCTCTTCCTAGCCGCCGCCGCCGCCTCCATGCTCTTTCCTTTCTCCCGCTCCAATCATCGCCACCCCCTGCACGAGCCTCCTGTGTTGCGACTCCCCTGCAGGCTGCAGGCACCTCCGTGCGAGTCAAGGGGGAGAAGCAATGGGAGGAGACGACGTGTGAGACGAGTGGAGGAGGAGACGTGCCGGCGAAGGAAAGAAGGCGGCGACGCGTGCGCGTGGAGCTCGATGATAGGGAGGCGTTATTTGGGAGATCTCTAAAAGAAAGCCTTTTTCTACCGTACAGTAAAATCGCTGATGACGTAGATGCCGCGAGCGCTCGCCCTTGTAGCGACGGTTAATGGGTTTGATGTTTACGGACAAATATGACTTGCCCATGAACAAATATGAATGTAAGTATGTTGCAGAGAAGGAATGAACTCACAGCGGGCCCTACATGCCATGCCCAACCATATGGAATGCAGAAACCAATGGACAAGTGATTCAGAAGGCTAACTACGCATCATGACCTGTTTCATGTAAAAATCAGGCAAAAGGTAATTGAGAATTATAGTGGGGAAAAACAGCGTGTCCCATTTCACAAAAGAAATAAAAAACGTGTCACGAGCACATGCCCATTTCACACCATCCAGAAATTGTAGTAATTAGTAGTCATTTTGCTCGCAAGAGCCCTTATCATCCTGAATTGGAAGTAAAACACCCTATGTGACTTTTGCTTCATCGTCATTAATCAAATTTGTAGGATTCCGACGCTGAGACATGAACAGAGGAAGTTTTTCTTGTGCCCACAGGAGCAGCATCCGCAATACTCTCTCCACTAACCATGGTTTGTGAATCCTCCTAAGACATAAAAGGATAGTTCAGTGTAAGTACAGGATTCACGTACTTGTATAGACAAATCGCACAAGGCTACAGATTAGCTAGTAGATGAAATAAGATTTGTTACATCAATGCCATCTTCTCATAGTGAACAGCTTGGACTCACCCACAAATTCAAAGAGAATCACACTGCACTGTGAGGCAGCAATCCAGCTTGGAGTACATGATGCGCTTGCTTCAGGCATCATATAAGTAACGCTCCGGCCATAGCCACCGGTTCCTGGCCGTTACGCTTGGCGGGATCTAGACTGACCCCAAAGACTAACACTAGTCTTTCCTGCGCACTTTGTCCTCACTCGTGCGCACCCGGGACCAAATTCCCGGTCGGTCACCCATCCTAGAATCGCTTCAAACCAAGCACCCTTAACTTTGGAGTTCTTTTTGAATGGGCTCCTGGTAAAGAAAGGAAGTCCTTGTTGATATGAGTAGTCTATCATTCCTATTAAGCCAGGCTCTCCCATACACCCCCACTCAAAGAACCAACATCCTCGTCGGCCCATCAGGAACGTTCCCTCTTGGCACACGTATCTGCGTCCAGTCCGGCACATGTGCCATGCTGTGTGCCACAACGGACCACACGCGCCATGCGCCGCATGTCCACGCACCTGACCCGCACATGTCCGTGTAACCGCGAGGGTCGGCTCTGATGCCTATTGTAACGCCCCGACGATAGCCACCGGTTCCTGGCCATTACGCCTGGCGGGATCTAGACTGACCCCACAGACCAACACTAG
Source organism: Thinopyrum elongatum (assembly GCA_011799875.1). Taxonomy (NCBI): domain Eukaryota; kingdom Viridiplantae; phylum Streptophyta; class Magnoliopsida; order Poales; family Poaceae; genus Thinopyrum; species Thinopyrum elongatum. The sequence continues at coordinate 343,282,224 of CM022301.1, forward strand.
TCTTTCCTGCGCACTTTATGCTCACTCGTGCGCACCTGGGACCAACTTCCTGGTCGGTCACCCATCATAGAATCACTCCAAACCAAGCACACTTAACTTTGAAGTTCTTTTCGAATGGGCTCCCGGAATAGAAGGAATTCCTTGTTGATATGAGTAGTCTATCATTCCTATTAAACCAGACTCTCACAATATACCAGCTTCCTTAAGAATAATAATAAATGTTTAGTCAGACATCACATACCAGCTAAGAAATACCTGCCAATGAAGCTTGACTGCATCTAGAAAACATAATATAAACTTGGTCACATGAGGACACTAGAATGGCTGATGGTCCATCAAGAATAAAAAAGGAGCCCAGTTGACCAGCATCACAGCCACTAGTCTTATATGAGTATCATGAAAAATAACATCTGGTTTTCTTACTAATTTTCATGTATCTCCACATCAATAGGTTGATAGCATCCAAAAAACTCAAGGCTATAATCTCAATTCTTAAGTTAGCTGCAACAGTAGGCTAAGTTGACTTAGGGAGATAAAATGCACCAATCTTGAATTTGCTTGCATGCTTAATGTTTTCATCAGTACCAAGTAAATCTTACTAGTTCCTGAGGTATGCAAGCAGACACGGCGAAGAAAAACTATGCAAATAACTTATTTCTCCGTGTAATATACCCCATACAGTTGCTGCTAAACTAAAAAACTCTCTGCAACTTCAGTGCCATGGTAATCCGTTTCAAAAGGAAAACTACACAAAAGGAAACTAAGTACCATCATGGGAAAAACAAGGTTAGGGACAAGTGATAAACTAAGTACCATGCAAATAACTTACTAGTTCCCAGGATGGATGACTATTCAAGCTGAGAATAAAAGAGGGTCTGGAACTCAATCCACAACAAAAAGCCAAAGATAGCAAAATTTCATCGCTTAGCCTCTTGCTAAGTAGACATACTGCTAGTTATGTTCATTGGATTACATTCATTAGACGTAGCTTATGTCTCCACTATTTCCTTGATATATAAGTATATGAAACTAAGACATGACCTTTTCACAGCACCAAAAACTTAAGTACCAACACATTTGTAAGAAAGCTCATCTCGTGAGAAGAAGTACAGTATGATCAGTCCAAAGAGATTAGTTTTCAAACTTCTACAAACTTTACCAGGATCTTCAGGATAGGCTCACCTTGTTGCACACCAAACAAGGAGGCCACGCCATGATGTAGGGATGTGCGGGGCTTACATATGTACTATCACCAAAGAGCTTGTTTAGCTTTGCTGTTTCCAGGCAGAGGGATAGCAGAGATTCAGTATGCTCGTCAGTATGCTCATCATACTTAGTTGACAAATAAGCAAAGCCATCGATAACCGCCTCAATGTGCACTGTGGGATCATCCTTAGTGTCATCAATAAATGTAGTGAGCAGAAAAGTATCTCCCAGAACCCATTTCTTAACACCACCATCATCAGCTCTCCAAAGCCAAACATGAAGAGTTCCTATCTTTGCATCCGAGTGATCTATGCCAACCATACATAGCATCCCATCCTTGGACTGACCAAGTCTGAATCGCGTAGAGCTAATCTGTCCCAAGAATGGTGGCAAATCCACTCTAGAGAATTGCATTGTCGCAGTGTTGAGAACAAGTACATAGGGTCGACTCGTGTGTTTCCAATAAACGAATCCATTCAGCTGCGTGCCAGGGAAAAACTTGATAAAGTCGTATGGCGGTGGCGGCGGGGTCTCCACCCATGGCAAAACCTGCCACTCCCTAGTCGCCGTTGAGAAGACAGCTACGCAAGCCGGCGCCCATGGTGGCCTGCTCTGGTGCTGGACACAGACCATACGGAACACCCGCTGGTCCTCTTCGGAGAAGACAATGTGGACCTCAAGAGAGTCGGAGAATAGGATCTCCTCGGGCGGCCGTGGTAGCAGATGCAGTGCCTGCGTGACAGGGTTGTAGGCAGCGATCTGATGGGTGATATCTTTGACGAGCACGACGTAGCCGCCGTGGAAGCTCTGTAGCTTCCACCCGAGGGTGGAGTCGCCGCTGTCTTCGGGGAGACGGGTAAGGAAGAAATCGGAACCGCGGACGGCGGCGGCGAGGTCCGGGTCGGAGCGGCTGCGGAGGGGGACGAAGGGAGGTACGGGGGCGCGGCAGGGTTCTCCGAAGAATCCAAGGAGCTGCGGCGGGTGGAGCGCCCGGAAGCGGCGGCGGAAGGCAGGGGACGAGCGGACGGCGTTGAGGAAGGTGCGGCAGGCGAGGGCGGCCCGGACGAGGCTCGGTAGGGAGGGAAGGAGGAGGAAGATCTCGCAGAGGAGATCGTCGCTGATAGCGGCAATGGTGGTGGGTGTCGCCGGTGGGCCTTTCGCCGGCGGCGGTAGCCCTAGCTCGGAGGCCATGGCGCCTGGAGAAGAGAGGCGAGCCGCACGGGCAGGGCCGGGCGGAAAATCCTATCCGCCGCTCGCTGCGGCAAACTGTCGACCAAACGCACGCTTCCAGCGAGGACGGCGGTCTGGGATGGGCCGGCCTATTTTAAGCGTAGCGTAACACCTGTTTCAACCGGTTTTGGGAACCTTCTAGAAGGCCCTGAACTGGTTTTCCTTTAGTAGTTTTCTCTGGTTTTTCACTTTCTGTTTTTTAATTTTTCGTTTTCTCCTTTTCTGTTTCTGTTTCCTTTTCTTTATTTCTTTTTCTGTTTTTGTTTCCTTTTTTACGTTTTTTGTTTCCTTTGTTCCAGTTTATTTTTCGGATAAAAAATGATCAAGTTTTCAAAAAAGTTTCAAAAAAATGATAGAATTTTCCAATTTTGTTCATACATTCTGAAAATGTTCGCATTTTTCAAATATTGTTCAGGAATTTCAAAAATTGCTTGTGTTTTTAAAAAATTGTTCATAATTTTTTGTTTAAAATTTCACAATTTTTTTTAAGATTTCAAAAAATGTTTCTGTTGTAAAAATTGTTTGCAAATTTGGAAAAATGTTCGCGTCTTTAATTTTTTTGGGGAGCTTGAGAAAAGTTGCCCCTTTCCAAAAATTGTTCCGAGTTTGCAAAAATGTTCCAAATTTCATAAACCTTCATATTTTCCAAATTTTGTTCATAAATTTAAAAAATATTCGCATGTTTTTCAAATATTGTTCAGAAATTTAGAAAATTGTCGGTCTTTTTTCTTTAAACTGTTCACAATGTTTTTTTCCAAGATTTCCAAAAAATGTTTCCTTTTCATAAACTATTTGGATATTTTTCAATTTGTATCTCCAATTTTTATTGGGAGTTTGAATTTTTTTAACTTTTTCAGAAATTACAAAACATATTTGTGTTTTCAATATTATTTAAGAGATGGAAAATGGTTTGCCAATTTTCAAACAATCTTCGTATTAGATTTTTTGGAATTTGAAAAATGTTCCTGTTTTGAAAAAATGTTCGCATTGGAATTTTTGGAGTTCCATTTTTTTAATTTGGTAAAAAAAATAAAAATTATCCCGTTTCATAAAGTGTTCATGTTTTTTCAAAGAAAATCATTTGCGTTGGAAATTTCATAAATATTCCTGTCTGTGTTGGAACGTGTTCTTAAAGGTTTAGCGCTGCTTTGTATCATTAGCGCTGGCTAGCTGAACTGGTATTCTCACGAACCTCTGTACTCTGGGGTCCCGAGTTCGATTCCTCTTGAGTTGCTGCCTTCATAGGCCGGCCTAGTCGGGGATCCGCCTGTGTGTGCGGGCGACAATCTGCCGCAGAGAGTGGCACATAGGACCTCCCGGCCCGGGCGGTGCGTATCCCAGTTCACATGCGACCGCGATGGGCGACAACTGGGCCTAAACTGGGTTGTGCTTTCTGTGGGCCAATATCCATCCGTCGCACGCAGGTCGCCTCGTTTTTTTTTTGCAAAAATGCACGAGCTCCCTCCATGGACGCTGGATATGAGATCAAACGGCCGAGGAGCTCCCGGAGCACTAGATTTTCTCCCGAGGGCACAGATAGGCTTCCTTCTCGTCCTTTGCAGTCTCGTAGCGCCACCACTGCACGGAGTGTGGCTTCGGCCAGCAGGGGAGGAGGGATGTGGCGAACACCGGCTCCACCATGAGAGGAGGAGGAGCACAGTGGTCACGCACCGACACGTCTCCGTCGCCACCCCCCCCCCCTCCCACGCCGGAGACTCGTGCGATAGTGAAGGGCTAAAGGGGATGTGCGTCGGAGCGAGAGGGGACGCCGACCTGCTCTGTTACAGGTAAGGCTGATACCACTACATCCTTTTCTGTCCCACATCTGAACTACGATGTTTTGCGTGGATTTACAAGTGTTTTCCTTAGCAAGACTGTCAGCAAGTAGCAGTAGAGTAGAGATAGAATATGCAGTTTAGTAGGGTTTAGGAGGGAGCTATGTCTCTCAGGAAAAATACGAAAAGGGGCGGGGGAGGTAGGGGGTCAATTATTCTTCCTAAGTACCAGAAAATAGTAATAGGGATAATAAGAAAAATATAATAGGACCACAAAAATAGCACATTTTTTTGCAAATTTCTTAACTTTTTTGAAAAATCTGCTAAAAAGATCCAGTTAATGTGAAAATATCCAATTGCTTATGGAACTACAATTTTGCATTTCATAAGTCAGGAGCAATTGCTCTCATCAATTTTTTCATATGACTATTCTGATAAATGCATTTAGTAATTTCAATTCTTTTGATTTTTCGTGCAGATATGGTGAGTGCGTATTGAGAAGAATCACTGGTTTTCTAGAGAAACAACTAGCCTTTTCTTACAAATCCTCGGAAGCAAAACATGTGTATAGTCGTAATTTTCCTGTGATTTTATCTACAAATTTAGTTCATGTTTCTTGTACCTATTTTGAGAGAGGAAACTTCATAAAAACATTATTGTCTTACACACACATGTCTTGTGTTTCTCCTTTGTTGTATCACTGTGTGTAGTGCTTTATTACATGCAAAAACCTGGAGTCTACAAATTAATTAGTACTCCCTCCATCCGTGTTTATTGTGCCCGTGAGCAACCTAAGGACGTCTCTTATTCTAAGTCCCCTTTCTCGATCCATGCTTAAAAAACGTTAGCTATGCCCTATATTTAATTCGATTTTAATTTTGCCCGTTCTACTAGCCAATGCATACCCTATTTATCTCATGATCGTCCTAACTTTAAAATTTCAAAATGGCGGCAATAGATCTGATTCTTAAAATCTTGCAATGGTGCTCCCAGTGTTGCCTGCCTGCTGTATACTACTAATCCAATACAAGTGCAATCATTTTTATTGTTCCTTACCAACGCATGAGAGTGATGCTAGTAACTTCATAATTTGTCGTAAAAACATGTTAACCAGGAATCGTGGCAGGAATAATCGCAGAAATTGCATGCGCATGCGCCGCATAAACATGCTGCTTAGGCATGAGCCGCATGAGGCATGAGGACCGCTGCTATTGTTTCACACCCCCACCCAATACTCCATCCGCTCCGGATTACTTGTCACGGAAATGGATAAAATGAATGTATCTAGAAGTAAAATACGTCTAGATACATCCATTTCTATGACAAGTAATTCTGGATGGAGGGAGTATATTGCAACTGGGGACTTGGCAGACTTATATAGTCACTGCATCTCTCCTGCTATTATCACTTCTTTGTGAAAAGAACAAAATGTAACCAGGTTGAAGTATGTAATTTTAGCAGTTGTGCAAGAGAACACAATAATACGGAAATGGATGATTGTGATGCCTACATTTCCCTCCACATATGCACATATTTAGTCTACACACCCATTCCGTTCTTACTTGTATTTAGTTCATATATTTCAGGCTAAAATTTCTTTTGTAACTGAACTTTGAAAGTGGTGATGAAGGTCCAGCTGCGAACTATGTGCTACAGAAGGTGTTGGAGACCCGTGGCAACCAGCAGAGGGAGACGATTTCTTAAGGATCAGAGCTCATGTGAAGACATTGAAGAAATGCTTGTACGGGAAGCACATTGTGGTATGTTTGTAATACCACTTCTGCTTCGCTACACCCCATCTCTCTCGAATAGCCTTTCACACTGTTTTATATATATAATAACAACGAACCAAAATACATGGCCAAACGATATAATATGATGGGCAGGCTCCCTTACAAAGCAGATCAAAAGATATAACATGAGCGTAGAACACGTCTAACACCTCATAGAGGCCCGACCGAAGACCCTTGAGCTCTAAGACAGCGCCCCCAAGAGGGTGACAGTGTGAAGCGTCGCCGCTACCGAGTCTGAGCACAGACAAAGGTTTTCACCAGGAGCCCTAGCAAAGGGACGAGATCCACGATGACGTCTTCAAGAAGCATGTGGCAGCTGCGGGCGTCGCTATCGCCGGCGCCATAAACGTGAAGCTTTCACTTGAACACTCGCCTGTACCATCAAGAGGAGCCCCCCCTAAACATATCGATGGCCGAGATCTTTCCATACCCCTTCACAACGGCCTGTGTACTTACAGCCTGTACACGGCGCCCCTAGATTTTTTTTCTCTCTTTTTAAACTTAAAAAAATTTTGCGGGCAACATGAATTGAACTCATGCGCGCTTGGTTTAGAGAGAACTGCAATTACCAACTAGGACATCTTAATGCTCATGCCTATTTACGTCTTTTTTTCTTTTTCTTCTTCAGTTCGTGGAATAACCGGTCTTTTTCCCACAATTTCTTTTCCTTTTTTCTGTTTGTTTTTTGTTTATTGTTCATTTTTCTTTTGTGTTTCTCTTTTCTTTTTTAAAAAATGCTCACGCTTTTAAAAATTTCTTCAAAATTTCAAAGAATGTTCGCCTTTCGAATTTTGTCAATAAATAACAAATATTCACATCTTCAAAAAATTGTACAAAAATTTCAAAAAAATGTTCGTACCTTTCAAAATTGCTTAGAATGTCAAAACACGGACATTTTTTAAAAAGAACGACAAAATTTTGAATTTTTTGAACATTTTTAAATAACACTAAAAGGTTTAGAATTTCAAAAAAGGAAAATATAAACAAAAATGTGAAACCATTTTTTTTCTAATTTCCTTGAACATTTTTTGTATTTTTGTCAAATCTTTTTGAAAACTGGATTATGGACAAACTTTGATAGCGCGAACATTATTTGACCCCCCCCCCCCAAACTTTTTATGAATTTGTGAACAAATTTTCCATGACGTTGTACGACCAATTCAGGGCACCATACTAAGTTGTTTGGGTTTTCAGCAAGTTTTGCATTTTTCCTGGAGTTTTCTTGGTGAAAAAAGGTTGATAAATGACCGGACGTGGTGTAACGTGCACACGGTGTTGAAAGTCGTTGAAACCTGGCATGAATGCCACCATGGGCATGCCGACCTGGTGGCAAAAAATGGGTTCATTTCTAGGATGTCCAACAAAACACCATGGTCAACGTTTTTTTTTCGACAACCGTCAAATGGCTCTAATTTTTTGGCCTTGTATAACCAATTCGAGGAACCTTGCCAAGATGCTTGGGTCTTCAACAAAATTTGCATTTTTGGAGTTTTCTCTGTCAGAAAAGGCACTATAATGGCTGAACCTGTCGCAACATGCATACGGTGTCGAAAGTCGTTCAAACCTGACATGGATGCCTACCGTGGGCATGCTCACCTGCTTGCAAAAGTTAAGGTCATTTCAAGGATGTCCAAAAATAGACCATGTTCAACAGAGAGTGTTCGAGTATTAGGCTAGAAGGTTCCGTCTGAGAGCACATTGTTTCTCGACATCCGTCTAATGACCCCAATTCTTTTATTGGCTTGCATGACCAATTCAAGGCACCATGCTAAGTTATTTTGTTTTTTTTGACAAAATTTGCATTTTCTAAAGTTTCTCGGCAAAAAAAGCCGATAAATGGCCGGACGTGTGGCAACTTGCATTCACTGTAGGAAATCGTTCAAACCTAGCATGGATGTCTACCATGAGCACGCCCACCAGCTTGCAAAAGTTGGGATCATTTTAAGGGTGTCCAAAAATAGATCATGGTCTATGGAGGGTGTCCGAATAGGCCAGAAGGCTCCGTCTGAGAGAGCGTTGTTTCTCGACATCCTTCAAATGGCCCCAATTTTTTTCATGGCTCTATATGACCCATTCAAGGCTCCATGCCAAGTTGTTTGGGTTTTTGACAAGTTTTGCATTTTCTGGAGTTTTCCTGGTGAAAAAGGTTGATAAATATCAGGACGTGTTGCAACGTGCATACGGTGTCGGAAGTCGTTCAAAACTAGGTATTGATGCCCAACAAGGGCAGACCCACATACTTGCAAAAGTTGTGGTCAGTACTGACATTTAAAAAAATCATGTTCAACTGAGAGTGTTTGGGTAGCCTAGAAGGGTCTGTTTTGGAACACCTCGTTTCTCGACATCCCTTAAATATCCCTATTTTTTTCATTGCCTTGTATGACCAATTTAAGGCATCACCTGACGCGGTCACCTGTTACAGGTAGGGTCAAGGACCCATTATTTGGGACCCACATGGGGCCCATCACCATCATAGGTAGGTCCCTGGACTGTGCCAGCATTCGGATGCATGCACTAGGAGGTTCACTCAGATGGCTCTGCAGCACTCGGACAACCACATGTCACTCGGCGGACGAACTACCACTCGGACGTACCGAACAAGAAGGCGTCGTGGGAGCTGCAACGGTCGAAGAATCCTAAGTCATCCACTAAATAGAGTTATAGCTACCGTTACCTGTAACTGCTGTAGTAGAGGCTCATTACACTAGTAACTATCTCATTCAATGGCATTAATTGCCTCGGCGGCATGGGAGGCATGGGGCTGTAGCGCACTCTATATAAGCCGCTCCCCTCTCCATAGCCGGACACGTTCAACCTCTGTAACTATACCCATTAAATCAAAGCAAGCCTCAGGGCACGAGATGTAGGGCTTTTACCTCCACCGAGTGAGGGGCCTGAACTCGTTAAACACCGAGTGTTACACCTGCGCCGTAGCTAGTCTCTGCCCCTTATTCGTACCCCTAGTACTCATTGTCAGGATCATAACCCCGACAGTTGGCGCCCACCGTGGGGCTAGGCATCTAGCAAAATTTCACGGGGTATGTGGATTTCTTCATCATCATGTCAGTTGGCGGCGAAATCCATTTCGGGATGATCTCCTTCATTGCCGACGACTCAGCGTGGCTACGCGAAGCCCTGCTGGACGTGGAAGCGTTGCCCGTCCGTGGCACGATGCACTTCCGTGCCTCCTCGTACGGAGTCCTTCTCCGACAGCCCTCGGCTCCATACCGAGTGGTTGCCCACCCCGCTGTTGTGCGCTGTCGCAAGCGCTCCGGGCGTTCGCGGCTACAACGCTGGATCAAGCACGCTGTTGCCACCCAGGCAGCAGCGGAACAAGTGGCGGCTATCGAGTTCGACGAGCCCGCCCTCGACCTCTCTAATGGATCACTCGGCGATTCCTCAGAGGAGTCCGAGTCCGAAAGTGTCGAGTCAACCACCGAGATTCTCATGGCGGATAACTCTGAGCACCGCATACCCTTGGGTTACACGGAGCCCAAAGATGGCCGTGCGGGTACGTCCCACGTCAACACCGACGGTGGCTTCCCGGGCCACGAGCCATATGTACCTCAGGCTCTCACTCGGGAGCAGCGGGACGAGCTCCGTCGCAGGAACGACCAGCTCCTGAACACTCCCATCACTGGGACAACTCCCGAGGCGTCAGCCATGGAGTCGACTCGTCTGGCCACTCTGGCTGAGCGCGATCGCCTCGAACGGCTTCAGAGGGAGCTGGACGAATGCGAGCACCGTCAACCCAGTTCCAGTCGGCACAAACGCCGGCTCTACTCGAGTGACCAACCTCGTAAGTATCAAGTCCTTAGTACTCCGTGGCAAAATCTGGCAGTTGCCACTAGGATCGCGGATTCTCTCCAACCCTCCGGCTCCACAGCTAGAGAGGGGATTCGGCAGATCTAGGGGCTCCTGAAGACGGCATTGTCGCAGAACGCAGCAGTGTCCCAATCCAGATATCAGATCCACAGTGCATCAGTGCACGCATAAACCGTCCAGTCGGCACATAGCCCACTCGGCTCCGGCAGGCGCCGAGTCACTTCCTCCTCAAGAGACCATCATGAAGATTGGAGGCGGGATCGAGTTGAGTCGCCCCGGCGTCTCGATGACCATGATCGTGCCCTGATGCCTCCACTAAGAGATGGCAGGTACGGGCGTCCGCTCTACGACGATAGGCGTACACACGACGGTGATCGTAAGCCAAGTCCGACTCGTCATACGAGGGACACTCGAGATCCTCTGTTCAATGCAATATCTGTTCTCGCTCAGAGCTTGGTCGACAGGGGCCGCGCCCTGCAAGAAGGCCGAGATCATGATATCCTGAGTGGTTCCGTACCCTCAGGTCCCGAGTGTTTCAGCCGTTACATACGAGCAGCAGAAATTCCCAATAACTTCAGATTGGCCACGGAGATCAGCAAGTTCACCAGCGAGTCCAAACCCGAGATTTGGTTGGAAGATTACCGAGTGGCAGTCCAGATCGGTGGTGGCAACAATAATGTGGCCATGAAGCATTTGCCGCTGATGCTAGAGGGCTCCGCTCGGGCTTGGCTAACACAGCTCCCGTCGGGTAGCATATTCTGCTGGGATGATCTGGCGAGAGTCTTCGTCAAGACTTTTGAAGGCACATACAAAAGAGCAGGTGGTTTGGCCGAGTTGCAGCACTGTGTGCAGAAGCAGAACGAGACTCTCCGTGAGTATATCCATCGGTGGACCACTCTGCACAATACGGTGGAAAATGTTACTGAGCACCAGGCTATCTGCGCCTTCAAGGCCGGAGTAAGATACCGTGAGCTGAACATGAAGTTTGGCCGAACTAAGACCCCGACTCTCAGTCGGGCTATGTAGATAGCCAATCGGTATGCCAATGGAGAGGAAGAAGACTGACTGAGAAGCGGCAAAAGCCGGACATGCGACACCCATCAGTCGGAAAGCAAGGGCAAGAAGCACAAGCGCAAGGCTGATGCTGGAGGGAGCGCCGAGGCTGCGGCTCTGGCCGGCCAAGGCAAGAGCAAAGGCTTCCAAAAGCAGAAGAAGGACTGGAAGGGGAAGAAGCAAGTCGCCCAGAAGAGTGACATCCTCGATCAACCCTGCCAGATCCATACAAAGAAAGATGAAGAGGGTAATTTGATTTTGCCCAAACACACCACTCGGGAGTGTCGGCTCCTGAAGCAAGAAATACATTAAGATTCCTCTGGAGACAAGGATGAAGATGACGGCGATAGAAATAAGGGTACTTCCGGGTACCCCAACGTCGAGAACGTCCTCATGATTTTCGCCGACGTGGAGAGCAAGAGTCGCCTCAAAGTCATCAGCCGAGAGGTCAACATGGCAGTTTTGACTGTCACCAAATACCTCGATTGGACCAAGACGCCAGTGACTTTTGATCAGTCAGATCACCCGGCTCACATACCGACTCCCGGGCGGCAGGCCTTGGTGGTAGATCCAGTCGTGGGTGGAGTCTGACTGCGCAAAGTCCTAATGGACGGCGGTAGCGGGCTTAATATCATTTACGCCGACACACTGGAGGTGATGGGCATCTCGATGACTCGGCTTAGCAAGAGCAACATGTAGTTCCACGGGGTAATTCCTGGGAAGAAAGCCAAATCACTCGGCCAGATCGCCCTCGACGTCATATTCAGCGAGGAGAAGAACTTCCAAAAGGAACGGCTGACTTTCGAGGTGGTGGACTGCCGAAGCGCCTATCACGTCATCCTGGGTAGGCCTACCTACGCATGTTTTATGGCCCGTCCATGTTACGTGTATCTTAAGCTTAAGATGCCAGGGCCGAAAGGTGTGATCACCATCACAGGCAATCGGAAGTTGGCCGAAGAGTGCCTCCAGAAGGGCTCCCAGATTGCTGACGAACAGATGGCGATGACCGAGCTGGACGGATACAAGAAGGCAGTAGATTCAAGCGAGTTATTGAAGTCCAAGAAGCCGACTGTGGAATCCGCTTTCCAGTCGGCGAGGGAGACGAAGCCGGTGCACGTCCATCCTGAGGACCCAAATGCTGCCCCGACGAACATCTCCACCACCCTGGACAGCAAATAGGAAGCCGCACTCGTCCAGTTCCTCCGTGAGAACTGGGACATCTTCGCATGGAAGCCTTCTGACATGCCGGGTGTTCCCAGGGAGCTGGCCGAGCACAGACTCCGTGTCGATTCAACGATGAAGCCTGTCAAGGAGCATCTTCGGAGATCTTCCACCAAGAAGTGCAAGGCGATCGGAGAGGAAATAGCACGGCTCTTAGCCGCCGAGTTCATCCGAAAGGTGTACCATTCTGAGTGGCTCGCCAACATCGTCCTGGTGCCGAAGAAAGACAAGTCTCTCCGAATGTGTGTAGATTTTAGGCACATCAATCGGGCCTGCCCGAAGGATCATTTCCCTCTCCCTCGCATAGATCAGATAGTAGATTCTACTGCCGGATGTGAGCGATTGTCGTTTCTGGATGCGTACTCCGAGTACCACCAAATCCGACTGTACGGCCCTGATGAAATAAAAACAACGTTCATCGCCCCATTCGGGTGTTTCTGTTATATCACGATTCCAGTTGGGTTGAAAAACGCTGGGGCCACATTTCAGCGTATGATCCAGAAGTGCTTACGGAAGCAGATCAGTCGGAACGTAGAAGCTTATATGGATGACATCGTGGTTAACTCCAGGAAAGGTTCCGACCTCCTGACTGACCTCGCTGAGACTTTTGCGAACTTACGCGCTTTCGGCATCAAGCTCAACCCAACCAAGTGTACGTTCGACGTACCAGCAGGCAAGTTACTCAGTTTCCTCGTTTCCGAATGAGGGATCGATGCCAATCCCGAGAAGATAGGAGCAATTGTCCTAATGAAACAACCGGAATGTCTATACGACATACAACGCCTCATAGGCTGCTTAGCGGCCCTGAGTAGGTTCATCTCACGACTCGGTGAAAAGGCCCTGCCGCTTTACTGATTGATGAAGAAGTCTGACAGGTTTGAGTCGACCCCCCGAAGCGCAGGCTGCGTTCCAGGTACTTAAAGCCTTGCTTTCCACCCAGCCGGTGCTAGCTGCTCCGAGCAGCAAGGAGCCCTTGCTCTTATACATCGCAGCCACGAGCCAAGTTGTTAGCACGGCCCTCACTGTGGAACAGGAAGAACAAGGCAAAGCCTTCAAGCTCCAATGACCGGTCTACTACATCTCTGAAGTCCTCACGCCTTCCAAGCAAAGGTATCCGCATTACCAGAAGCTAGTATACGGAATCTATCTAACTGCAAAGAAGGTGGTGCATTATTTTCAAGAACACTCGGTCACAGTGATAAGTGACGCCCCTCTATCTGAGATCATGAACAATAGTGATGCCACTGGCCAAGTGGGCCATTGAGCTCCTCCCGCTGGACATCAGGTTTGAAGCCAAGAAGGCCATCAAGTCACAAGCCCTGGTAGATTTCCTGGCTGAATGGATTGAGCAAGAGCAGCCTGTCCCAAGTGTTCCCAAACACTGGACGATGTTCTTCGACGGCTCTAAAATGCTCCATGCTCCAGGGCCGGAGTGGTATTGGTGTCTCCTAAAGGCGACCGACTCAGCTACGTACTTCAGATCCATTTCGACTCCTCCAACAACGAAGCTGAGTACGAAGCTCTCTTGTATGGACTGTGAATGGCAATTTCTCTGGGAATTCGCCGACTGATGGTCTATGGCGGTTCAGACCTAGTGGTGAATCAAGTCATGAAGGAATGGGATATCCGCAACCCTGCGATGACCGGCTATTGCAACACCGTCAGGAAACTGGAAAGACACTTTGAAGGGCTGGAACTCCATCATGTGCCGCGACTCAAAAACCAAGTAGCTGACGACCTGGCCAAGATGGGCTCCACTCGAAAGGTAGTACCCAAGAATGTGTTCCTAGAACACTTGCACTCGCCCACGATCAAGGAAGATCCTTTTGTGGAAGAGCCCCCACAACCAGTCGGACCTTCTAACCCGACTGAGGTAGACATTCCCGCAGTAATTGATCTGGTCCATGAAATGTTGATCATCACTCCCGAGTGGACCGAGCCATACCTGGCATACTTGCTCCGGCAAGAGTACCCAGAGGATGAAGATGAAGCCCGCCAGATCGTCCGCCGATCCAAGGCCTTCACCATCATGGGAGATCGACTATACAAGAAAAGTACGACTGGAGTCACTCAGCGGTGCATATCCCCGGAGGAAGGACAACAAATACTGCAAGAGATTCACTAGGGAACATGTGGGCATCATGCGTCTTCTTGGACCTTGGTCGCCAAAGCATTCCGAGCCAGATTTTATTGGCCCCAAGCCAATGAGGCCGCCCGAGACATAGTGGATCAATGCGTCGGGTGCCAGTTTATGCGAACTAGTCACACAAGCCGGCGTCCGCCCTGAAGACTATCCCCCTCACTTGGCCGTTCGCCGTCTGGGGAATCGACATGGTCGGCCCTCTCTGGACTGGGGCAAGTGGCTTCACGCACCTGTTGGCAGCAGTGGACAAGTTCACCAAGTGGATCGAGGCTAAACCCATAAAGAAGCTAGACTCAGCCACTGCAATTCAATTCATCAAGGAGATTATCTTCAGATTCGGAGTCCCACACAGCATCATCGCCGACAATGGGTCTAACTTTGACTCGGATGAGTTCCGCGAGTTTTGTTACACCCAGGGCACTCGGATCGATTACGCCTCTGTGGCGCACCCGCAGTCGAATGGGCAAGCCGAGAGAGCAAACGGGCTCATACTTCAAGGATTGAAGCCTCGGCTCATGCGTGATCTGACTCACGCAGCAGGAGCCTGGGTGACCAAGCTACCGTCGGTCCTCTGGGGCCTGCGAACGACCCCGAATCGATCCACGAACCACACCCCATTCTTTATGGTGTGCGGGTCAGAAGCGGTCTTGCCGAGTGATCTGCTCCACAACTCTCCCCGAGTGGATCTTTACTCGGAAGCTGAAGCCGAGGAAGCAAGGCAGGATGGCCTAGACCTTTTGGAGGAAGAGCATGAGCTAGCGCTTGCAAGATCAATGTTGTACCAACAAGACTTGCGTTGCTACCACGATAGACACATCAGAGGACGTGCTTTCCAGGAAGGAGACTTGGTCCTCCGAGTGGATCAACAAAAACCTCACAAGCTGGCACCCCCCTGGGAGGGACCATTTGCCATATCCAAGGTCTTACACAATGGAGCATACAGACTGTACAACTTCACCAGAGGAATAGAAGAGCCCAGAGCTTGGAACGCGGATTTGCTCCGCAAGTTTTATACTTAGAATAAAATTTCTCCCTTGTAATAGTTAGTCCGAATGAACTTAGATGAATAAAAGTCTCTCTTTTTCCCATATATCGTCTAGTTCGACCTACAGCCGCGTCTCACTCAGGTGACTATTCGCATTCGGAAACTAACACACCTCCAGTGGGTGTAGAGAGGTGAGAAAGCTTAGCCGCGAACCAGTTTTCGCCTAAGTTAAAAAACAATCCGAGTGAGGATCTGGTCCACAATCGGGGGCTTAGCCACGAACCAGTTTTCACCTAAGTTAAAAAACAATCCGAGTGAGGATCTGGTCCACGCTCGGGGGCTTAGCCGCGAACCAGTTTTCGCCTAAGTTAAAAAACAATCTGAGTGAGTATCTGGTCCACACTTGGGGGCTTAGCCGCGAACCAGTTTTCGCCTAAGTTAAAAAACAATTCGAGTGAGGATCAGGCCCACACTCGGGGGCTTAGCTGCAAACCAGCTTTCGCCTAAGTTCAAAAACAATCCGAGTGAGGATCTGGTCCACACTCGGGGGCTTAGATGCGAACCAGCTTTCGCCTAAACTCAAACAAAACATGAGAAGCAAATAGAAGTTCGAAGGGTTTCAAACCGAAGATTCGATCCGAATGTTTCCAAGATAAAACGAGCCCAAGGCTCGGCAGAGTATTTCATTACATCAACCACCCGGCATTCCGGGGCAAATTCGATCAAGTGTTTTTAAGCCTCAGGCGGAGGGCTAGCTGGGTTAACAAAAGTCTCCAGATCAATCCCGTCGGTGATGCGAGTGGCAGCTTCTACGAAGGTCTCCATGAAATCCTCAAACTTGAGGTTCTTCTTGTTCATCACTCGAAGATTCTTCTGCTTCTCCTCGTCCACGTTCTTGCAATGAATACGGATGAGTGACAGCGCCACATCAGCTCCACTCTGAGCGGCAGACTTCTTCCAAGCTTTCACCCTAGCGGGGACTTCGTTTAGCCTCGTCATCACCGATTCTAGGTCCATCTGAGTTTCTTCACCTGGCTGCAATTCCTTGTCAGTCCGACCCAAGGCACCTCGGGTCTGAGTGATGTAGCCCAGCGCGTTCTCCAAACGGTCTTCCAACCGAAGGATAGCAAGGGCCGCCTTGTCGGCGACAGGAGACCTAGCAGGGTTCAGATCTCTCTTAAGCCGCTCCAACTCTAGCTCCTTGTTGTAGCAATGCTCTGATCGAAATAAGATGGTCCATGAGCAAATAATTGAAGATGATTTAGTGGCATATGGATCTCACTCGGCCGAGGAAGAACTTACCGTGAAGCTTCCTGCTAAACTCCTCGCAAAATTCTTCAATGTGCACCTCCAAGGCATCTTTCTTGTCGATCAACTGGGTGACTTTCTCCTCCAGAGTCTGCTTCTCCTGGGTGAAGGCACCAATAACAGCCTTGAGGTCCTTGATCTCATCCTCCAACTTGCCGACTGAACCCAACTTCTCGTTAGCAAGTTTAGTCTTGGTCCTAGCTTCCTTCTGGGCCATCGCCAGGTCCTTGTATTTGTTCTCCAGAGCCTGCTTCATAGCTTCTAAAGAAATAGAAGTCCCGAGCATCATTACCAGTTGGGTGTTCTCGCTACAAACATCTGTCGGAGCGAAACAATTTGGATCAAAGGAGAAAAAATAGTATGCAGCCACCAGTCGGAGGAAATAGCTTACCTCCCAGGGTCTTCTTCTCTTGCTCTAGTCGGGCGCTCTTGAGCCTCTCGGCTTCCAGATCAAGTCGAAGGGATGTCACCTCCTTCTCCATTGCAGCATAGTGGGATCCCATCTCACAGGTCCTCTACAACATGCCAAAAAGAGTTAGTCAGAAGACCCAAAAGAGAAACCGAAACATTGGCTTATGAGCATCCATACATGCATCAATGAAAGGAACAAGCTTGACCAATACCATATCTCGAAGTACTCTCTGGTTACCCACTCGGTCGTACCCCTTCGAGAGGAACAAGCTAGACCAATACCAGATCTTGAAGTACCTTCAAGCTGCTCACTCGGTCGTTCCCCCCGAGTGGAACAAGCTTGACCAGTACCAAATCCTAAAGTACTTTCGGATTATCCACTAATAACCCACACGTATAGGGGATCACAACAGTTTTCGAGGGTAGAGTATTCAACCCAAATTTATTGATTCAATACAAGGGGAGCCAAAGAATATTCTCAAGTATTAGCAGCTGAGTTGTCAATTCAACCACACCTGAAAGACTTCATATCTGCAGCAAAGTATTTAGTAGCAAAGTAGTATGGAAGTAACGGTAATGGTGGCAGAAGTAACAGTAACAGTTTTGTAGCAATCGTAACAGTGGCAACGGAAAAGTAACGTAGCAAAGATCAATATGTGAAAAGCTCGTAGGCAATGGATCAATGATGGATAATTATGTCGGATGGCATTCATCATGCAACAGTTATAACCTAGGATGACACAGAACTAGCTCCAATTCATCAATATAATGTAGGCATGTATTCCGTATATAGTCATACGTGCTTATGGAAAAGAACTTGCATGACATCTTTTGTCCTACCCTCCCGTGGCAGCGGGGTCCTAATGGAAACTAAGGGATATTAAGGCCTCCTTTTAATAGAGAACCGGACCAAAGCATTAGCACTTAGTGAATACATGAACTCCTTAAACTACGGTCATCACCGGGAAGTGTCCCGACTATTGTCACTCCGGGGTTGCCGGATCATAACATGTAGTAGGTGACTATAACTTGCAAGATAGGATCAAGAACACAAATATATTCATGAAAATATAATAGGTTCAGATCTGAAATCATGGCACTCGGGCCCTAGTGACAAGCATTAGGCGTAGCAAAGTCATAGCAACATCAATCTTAGAACATAGTGGATACTAGGGATCAAACCCTAACAAAACTAACTCGATTACATGATAAATCTCATCCAACCCATCACCGTCCAGCAAGCCTACAATGGAATTACTCACGCACGGTGGTGAGCATCATGAAATTGGTGATGGAGGATGGTTGATGATGACGATGGCGATGATTTCCCCTCTCCGGAGCCCCGAACGGACTCCAGATTTGGCCTCCCGAGGAAGAACAGGAGGTGGCGGCGGCTTCGTATCGTAAAACGCGATGAATCCTTCTCTCTGATTTTTTTTCTCCCCGAACGTGAATATATGGAGTTGGAGTTGAGGTCGATGGAGCTTCGTGGGACCCACAAGCCAGGGGGCACGCCCAGGGGGTAGGGCGCGCCCCCACCCTTGTGGACAGGTGGTGGGTCCCCCTCAGTTGATTCTTTCGCCAATATTTTAAATTATTTATTCCAAAAATATTCTCCGTGAAGTTTCAGGTCATTCCGAGAACTTTTATTTCTGCACAAAAATAACACCTTGGCAGTTCTACTGAAAACAGCGTCAGTCCGGGTTAGTTCCATTCAAATCATGCAAATTAGAGTCCAAAACAAGGGCAAAAGAGTTTGGAAAAGTAGATACGATGGAGATGTATCAACTCCCCCAAGCTTAACCCATTGCTTGTCCTCAAGCAATTCAGTTGATAAACTGAAAGTGATAAAGAAAAACTTTTGCAAACTCTGTTTGATCTTGTTGTTGCAAATATGTATAGCCAGCATTCAGGTTTTCAGCAAAGATTATGAACTAACCACATTCACAATAACATTTAGGTCTCACGTTTACTCATATCAATGGCCCAACCAACTAGCGAATAATAATAATAAATCTTGGATGACAACAATTTTCCAAAACAATCATGATATGATATAACAAGATGGTATCTCGCTAGCCCTTTCTGAGACCGTAAAACATAAATGCAGAGCACCCCTGAAGATCAAGGACTGACTAGACATTGTAATTCATGGTAAAACAGATCCAGTCAGAGTCATACTCAATATCAATTAATAACAACGCATACAAATGACAGTGGTGCTCTCTAACTGGTGCTTTTTATAAGAGGATGATGACTCAGCATAAAAGTAAATAGATAGGCCCTTCGCAGAGGGAAGCAGGGATTTCCAGAGGTGCCAGAGCTCGAGCTTTTTGAAACAGAGATGAATATAATTTTGAGCGGTATGCTTTCATTGTTAACATAACGACCAAGAGATCTCGGTATCTTCCATGCTACATACATTATAGGCGGTTCCCAAACATAATGGTAAAGTTTTTACTCCCCCTCAACCAACAAGCACACTCCACGGCTGGTCCGAAACAACGGGTATCGTCCAACTAACAACAATCCTGGGGGAGTTTTGTTTTAAATTATTTTGATTTGATTTGAGCATGGGACTGGGCATCCCGATTACCAGTCATTTTCTCGTGAATGATGAGCGGAGTCCACTCATCGTGAGAATAACCCACCTAGCATGGAAGATACTGACAGCCCCCAGTCGCTACATGAGCGATTCGGGCATATAAAACAGATTATCATTTGAAGGTTTAGAGTTTGGCACATGCAAATTTACATGGAACGGCATGTAAATACCGCATATAGGAAGGTATGGTGGACTCATATGGAACAACTTTGGGTTTATGGAAGTGGATGCACAAGCAGTATTCCCGCTTAGTACAAGTGAAGGCTAGCAAAAGACTGGGGAGCGACCAACTAGAGAACGACAACAGTCATAAACATGCATTGAGAGTAACCAACATTGAGTGCAAGCATGAGTAGGATATAAATCACCATGAACATAAATATCGTGGAGGCTATGTTAATTTTGTTTCAACTACATGTGTGAACATGTGCCAAGTCAAGCTACTCGAATCATTCAAAGGAGGATACCATCCTATCATACTACATCATAACCATTTTAAAAGCATGTTGGCATGCAAGGTAAACCATTATAAACTCCTAGCTAATTAAGCATGGCATGAGTAACTATAATATCTAATTGTCATTCAAACATGTTTCATTCATAATAGGCTGAATCAGGAACGATGAACTAATCATATTTACAAAAGCAAGATAGGTCGAGTTCATACCAGCTTTTCTTCATCCCAATCATTTCATCATATATCATCATTATTGCCTTTCACTTGCACGACCGAACGATGTGAATAATAATAATAGTGCACGTGCATTGGACTAAGCTGGAATCTGCAAACATTTATTCAAAGGAGAAGACAAGATAATATGGGCTCTTCGTTAGATCAACAATAATGCATATGAGAGCCACTCAACATTTTCATCGTGGTCTTCTCCTCTCGACCCCCAAAGAAAAGAAAAGAATTTCAAAGAAACACACTGAAATGTTTTTGGAGTTTTTGCTTTTCTGAAGAAAGTAAAACAGGAACAAGAAAAACTATTTATATGGGAAAGCTCCCAACAAGCAAAAGAAGAACGAGAAATCGTTTTGGATTTTCTTTAATACTACAACTAAGCATGGTAGGGAAATAAGCTATAACTAAATTTTTTGTTTTGTTTTTCTCAAAGTTTTTCAAGCACACAAGAAGAAAGCGGGAAAAAGAAAGTAAACTAACATGGATAATACAATGAAAAAGTATGAACACCGACAACTGAAATGAGTGTGTGAACATGAATGTAATGTCGATGAGAAATACGTACTCCCCCAAGCTTAGGCTTTTGGCCTGAGTTGGTCTAGGGCCACGACTGGCCCGGATTGTATCTGAAATCATAGTTGGGGTTGTACTGTGCTGCGGCAGCTACCGCTTGGCGAGCTACTTCTTGAAGGCGAGCGGCCTCCGATGCTCTCTCATACTCGTTCGCCTCCTCTCTAGTTATAAAATACCTCCCATTTACCTGAAAGTTAAAGAAGGCAAGAGCAGGAAGGGTAATATGGACAGCATGCCGTCTGTCAAAGATTAGTCGGTAATGGAGGGACTGTTCGTTCCTCTCAAGAAACTGGTAGCGTACCATAGCATCATAATCTAGAAAAGCAGGTGGCAACTCAATATCATTCCCTCTTATGGGTACACCAAGATAATTAGCTAAATGAGTTGCATAAATCCCACCAAATAAATCTCCATCTTTAGCATTAAGATGTAACCTCCTCGCAATAATAGCCCCCAAGTTATAACTTCTATCACCTAACACCGCACACTTGAGGACACTAAGATCTGGAACGCAAAGGTGGCAATGCTCATGCTTACCATTAATGCATCTACCTATAAAGAGAGCAAAATAATGTATGGCAGGAAAGTGAATGCTCCCTATGGTAGCTTGTGTGATATTTCTAGTTTCTCCCATAGTGATGCTAGCAAGGAAATCATTGTATTCAGCTTTGTGAGGCTCACTAAGAAGGCCCCATTGTGGGATTTTGCAAGCAGTATTAAAATCCTCAAGGTCCATGGTATATGATTCATCATAAAGATCAAATAAAACAGTATGGGTATTGCACTTAGATGAAAATTCAAACCTCCGCACAAAGGAATCGGTGAGGTAGTAATATTATCGACACTTATCTGACACGAAGTCCTCAAGGCCGGCATTTTGTACATATGCATCAAACTCATCCTTGAAACCTGCATGAACCATGAATTCATTTGACGGCCATTCACAAGGCCGCACCTAAGCTTCCCTTGGTGGTTCAAGGTCCGGCTCATGTATCGCGAGCCTTGGTGCTTGCTTCCTCGAAGAACCACCTTGGTACATTTTCCTAGACATTTTTCTTCCTCTGAAAAATTTCTGAAACTTTTAGTGACTCAAAATAAAAGTGAACCAAACTCAACAAAATTAATAGCAACTACTCCTACAAGTGTCTAGAGGCTATATCATGCATCAAAACTACTTTGGACCACATAATTCTGACATGCAAGCTCAAGAACAAGGTCACCACAGCAGCAAAAAATTTGCAATAAATAAAGCACTAGAACAAAAACTAATTGGACCATTGGAGGAGTCACATACCGAAGAACAATCCCCCAAAACAGTTTTGCAAATGGAGCTTTGCACAAGGAGATCGAAAATGGCAGCAAGATGAGCAAGAACACGGGTTTGAGCTACGGGATGATTTTTTCTGGAGGAAGACGAAGTGGATGGGTGCTGGGATAAGTGAGGGGGACCCACGTGGGACCCACAAGGAAGGGGAGCGCGCCCAGGGGGTAGGGCACGCCCTCCACCCTTGTGGTCCACTGGTGTAGCCCCCTGGTGCATTCTCAGTGCCAGAAATTCTAAAATATTCTATAAAAAATCATACTAAATTTTCAGGGCATTTGGAGAACTTTTATTTTCGGGACATTTTTTATTACACAGATAATTCAGAAAACAGGCATAAAATACTATTTTTGCTTTATTTAATCTAAATAACAGAAAGTAAGAGGTGGGTACAGAAGGTTGTGCCTTCTAAATTCATCCATCTCATGCTCATCAAAAGGAATCCGTTAACAAGGTTGATCAAGTTTCATTAACAAACTTCTTTCGAATAACATGAAACCGGAGAATTTTCGAATAACACTAAGTTACCTCAATGGGGATATGCATGTCCCCAACAATAAGAATATCATATTTATTTTTGACATTAGGGAGAGGGAATTCAAAACCTCCAATAGTAATAGTTGAAACTTTTCCAATAGAATTGATACTATGTACTTGAGGTTGTTTCTTCGGAAAGTGTACCGTATGCTCATTACCATTGACATGAAAAGTGACATTGCCTTTATTGCAATCAATAACAGCCCCTGCAGTATTCAAAAAGGGTATACCAAGGATGATCGACATACTGTTGTCCTCGGGAATATCAAGAATAACAAAGTCCGTTAAGATAGTAACGTTTGCAACAACAACAGACACATCCTCACAAATACCAATGGGTATAGCAGTTGATTTATCAGCCATTTGCAAAGAGATTTTAGTAGGTGTCAACTTATTCAATTCAAGTCTACGATATAAAGAGAAAGGCATAACACTAACACCGGCTCCAAGATCACATAAAGCAGTTTTAACATAGTTTCTTTTAATGGAGCATGGTATAGTTGGTACTCCTGGGTCACCAAGTTTCTTTGGTATTCCACCCTTAAAAGTGTAATTAGCAAGCATGGTGGAAATTTCAGCCTCCGGTATCTTTCTTTTATTTGTAACAATATCTTTCATATACTTAGCATAAGGAGGCATTTTAAGCATATCAGTTAAACGCATACGCAAAAAGATAGGTCTAATCATTTCAGCAAAGCGCTCAAAATCCTCATCATCCTTTTTCTTGGATGGTTTAGGAGGAAAGGGCATGGGTTTCTGTACCCATGGTTCTCTTTCTTTACCATGTTTCCTAGCAACGAAGTCTCTCTTATCATAACGTTGATTCTTTTATTGTGTGTTATCAAGATCAACAGCAGGTTCAATCTCTACATCATTATCATTACTAGGTTGAGCATCAACATGAACATCATCATTAACATTATCACTAGGTTCATGTTCATCACCAGATTGTGTCTCAGCATCAGCATCAGAAATAGAAATATCATTTGGATTCTCATGTGTGTCTATAACAGGTTCACTAGAAGTATGCAAAGTCCTATCAGTTTTCTTTTTCTTTTTATTACTAGGACTAGATGCATCAGTATTAATTCTCTGAGAATCTTGCTCAAATCTCTTAGGATGACCCTCAGGATACAAAGGTTCCTGGGTCATTTTACCACCTCTAGTCATAACCCTAACAACATTATCATTGTTCTTACTATTCAACTCATTAAGCAAATCATCCTGTGCCTTAAGTACTTGTTCTACTTGAGTTCTAACCATGGAAGCATGTTTACTAATAAGCTTAAGATCATTAACCGTTCTACTCATATAATCACCCAAGTGGTCAAGCATGTGAGCATTACGTTTCAACTGTCTACTAACATAAGCATTGAAATTTTCTTGTTTAACAATAAAATTATCAAACTCATCCAAGCATTGACTAGCAGACTTATTATGAGGAATATCACCTTCATCAAATCTATAGAGAGAGTTTACCGCTACTACCTGTGTCGGGTTATCAAGACCATGTATTTCTTCAATAGGCGGTAAATTCTTAACATCTTCAGCTTTAATACCTTTTTCTTTCATAGATTTCTTTGCCTCTTGCATATCTTCAGGACTGAGGAATAGAATACCTCTTTTCTTCGGAGTTGGCTTAGGAGTTGGTTCGGGAAGAGTCCAATCATTATCATTACTCAATATATTATTCAATAGCAATTCAGCTTGCTCAATAGTTCGTTCCCTGAAAACACAACCAGCACAACTATCTAGGTGGTCCCTAGAAGCATCGGTTAGTCCATTATAAAAGATATCAAGTATTTCATTTTTCTTGAGAGGATGATCAGGCAAAGCATTAAGTAATTGGAGAAGCCTCCCCCAAGCTTGTGGGAGACTCTCTTCTTCAATTTGCACAAAGTTAAATATTTCCTTTAAAGTAGCTTGTTTCTTATGAGCAGGGAAATATTTTTCAGAGAAGTAATATATCATATCCTGGGGACTACGCACACAACCAGGAGCAAGAGAATTAAACCATAACTTAGCATCACCCTTTAACGAGAAAGGAAACAATTTAAGAATATAGTAATAGCAGATTTTTTCCTCATGAGCGAATAGGGTGGCTATATCATTCAATTTAGTAAGGTATGCCACAACAGTTTCAGATTCATAACCATAGAAAGGATCAGATTCAACCAAAGTAATTAACTCAGGATCGACAGAGAATTCATAATCCTTATCAGTAACAAAGATAGGTGAAGTAGCAAACTTAGGATCATATTGCATTCTAGCATTCAAAGACTTTTCCTTCAGCTTAGCTAATAGTTTCTTAAGATCTTCTCTATCATTGCAAGCAAGAAAGTCTCTAGCAGTTTCTTCATCCATAATATAACCCTTAGGTACAATAGGCAATTCATATCTAGGGGGAGAATCACAATCTTCAGTTTCAATAATATCATTAGTTTCAGTAATTTCATTTTCTCTAACCCAAGCAAGTTGTTCATCAAGAAATTCACCTATTGGCACAGTATTATCAAGCAAAGCAGTAGTATCATCATAAGCATCATGCATAGAAGAAGTGGCATCATCAATTACTTGCGACATATCAGAATTACTAGTAGGTGTAGGTGTCACAAGCTTACTCAAAACAGAAGGAGAATCAAGTGCAGAGCTAGATGGCAGTTCCTTACCTCCCCTCGTAGTAGAGGGAAAAATCTTGGTTCTAGTATCTTTCAAATTCCTCATAGTGATCAACAGATATAAATCCCAAGTGACTCAGAGAATAGAGCTATGCTCCCCGGCAACGGCCCCAGAAAAAGGTCTTGATAACCCACAAGTATAGGGGATCGCAACAGTTTTCGAGGGTAGAGTATTCAACCCAAATTTATTGATTCGACACAAGGGGAGCCAAATAATATTCTCAAGTATTAGCAGTTGAGTTGTCAATTCAACCACACCTGAAAGACTTAATATCTGCAGCAAAGTATTTAGTAGCAAAGTAGTATGGAAGTAACGGTAATGGTGGCAGAAGTAACAGTAACAGTTTTGTAGCAATCGTAACAGTGGCAACGGAAAAGTAACGTAGCAAAGATCAATATGTGAAAATCTCGTAGGCAATGGATCAATGATGGATAATTATGTCGGATGGCATTCATCATGCAACAGTTATAACCTAGGGTGACACAGAACTAGCTCCAATTCATCAATATAATGTAGGCATGTATTCCGTATATAGTCATACGTGCTTATGGAAAAGAACTTGCATGACATCTTTTGTCCTACCCTCCCGTGGCAGCGGGGTCCTAATGGAAACTAAGGGATATTAAGGCCTCCTTTTAATAGAGAACCAGACCAAAGATTAGCACTTAGTGAATACATGAACTCCTCAAACTACGGTCATCACCGGGAAGTGTCCCGACTATTGTCACTCCGGGGTTGCCAGATCATAACACGTAGTAGGTGACTATAATTTGCAAGATAGGATCAAGAACACAAATATATTCATGAAAACGTAATAGGTTCAGATCTGAAATCATGGCACTCGGGCCCTAGTGACAAGTATTAGGCATAGCAAAGTCATAGCAACATCAATCTTAGAACATAGTGGATACTAGGGATCAAACCCTAACAAAACTAACTCGATTACATGATAAATCTCATCCAACCCATCACCGTCCAGCAAGCCTACGATGGAATTACTCACGCACGGTGGTGAGCATCATGAAATTGGTGATGGAGGATGGTTGATGATGACAATGGCAATGATTTCCCCTCTCCGGAGCCCCGAACGGACTCCAGATCTGGCCTCCCGAGGAAGAACAGGAGGTGGCGGCGGCTCCGTATCGTAAAATGCGATGAATCCTTCTCTCTGATTTTTTTCTCCCCGAACATGAATATATGGAGTTGGAGTTGAGGTCGATGGAGCTTCGTGGGACCCACAAGCCAGGGGGGTGCGCCCAAGGGGGTAGGGCGCGCCCCCACCCTTGTGGACAGGTGGTGGGCCCCCCTCGGTTGATTCTTTCACCAATATTTTTTATTTATTCCAAAAATATTCTCCGTGAAGTTTCAGGTCATTACGAGAACTTTTATTTATGCACAAAAATAACACCATGGCAGTTCTGCTGAAAACAGCGTCAGTCCGGGTTAGTTCTATTCAAATCATGCAAATTAGAGTCCAAAACAAGGGCAAAAGAGTTTGGAAAAGTAGATACAATGGAGACGTATCACCCACTCGGTCGCACACGCCCTCGACAGGGACAAGCTTGGCCAGTACCAAATCCTCAAGTACATTCTAGTTATTGCTCGATCAATACCAGATCCTGAAGTACCGTCTGATCTACCTCCACTAAGCTAACCCTTGAGTAGGCGATGAAGAAGACAAAGGACAACAACACAAGATGACCTGCCTCACTCGGCTGACTTCCGACTCAGTAACGAAGGTAGTTTTACCTATTATCTCACCAGTGCACGAGTGTCACCGAGCGGCAGTTCTAAAGACTACCATCGATCACCCACAATCGACGACAGTCTCAGGGACTATACCCAGTGGGTGCACTCAGCCTGCCCCCACTGGAAAGTGACTCATTGATGGAGCTAAAAAAAGACTCCTGGCGACTAATTCCAGTCGATAGGAGCCTCGGGGACTACACCCAGTGGGTGCACTCAGCGTGCCCCCACTGGAAAGTGACCACTCGATTACGCTCCGGCTAGACTCCGAGTGAACATAAAGAAATTCAACAAAACTTCAAAGACTCCTGCCGACTGATTCAAGTCGACAGGAGCCTCGGGGACTACACCCAGTGGGTGCACTCAGCATGCCCCCACTGGATCATGTACACCCAGTGGGTGTGCCCTGCGCAAACCCACTGACATAAATCCTACTACAAGAAAAGAAGAACCTTCGACTGGAAATTATACTCACAATGGTACTTACTCGAACATTGGTCTCCAACGCTGCGCTGGCGTCATAGGCCTCCTTCAGTCAACTGCACATCAAACCCACCTGGATCAGCGCCTCCTTACTCGCCCGCACCTGATCCTCTAGGACATGGTACAGGGGGAAAGAAGTAGTCGAGGCAGGCGGAGTCGTAGACGTCGGCCTTTGGGCGGAATCGTCGCCGTGCCACTCGGAGGAGCTTGGGAAGATCCTGTAGCCAACACCACCGCGGTCGAAGACGCTGAGCCACCTTGAGCCAGAGGACTCGGCCTCGCGGTCTTGGTGGCGGCCTTCGTCGGGGAAACACGGGTCATTTGGTGAGGAGAGGCGTCCGTCATTGGCGTGTCAGCATTAGACGCTCCCCCCGGGTGACGTCCGGATTCGGCGGGTCAGCACCCACTTTGTCGTCCAGCTGGATAATCTTGGGCGGGGCTGCATAAACCAAGGAAATCATCAAAGTTTAGTCGAATAAGGCATAACCATATGAGTCAATCAATACAACATACCTTTGGAGGTGGCGGCATCCACTGCGTCAGCATCACTCGGGCCTGGCTTGCGGGCATTCGGGTCTGCTGAAGTTGTCGAGGTGTCGTTGCTGCAAGGACCAAACAGCACTCGGTCAGCAACCGAATGAATTCAAAAACCAACAAGGAGTCGGCGAGAACACTCACTTCGAGGCCACAGGCACTGCCACCTTGATCCTCGGAACTGCAACCTTCCGAGGCTTGGAGGAGATCTGCTTTGGTAGTTTGGGCTGCTTCTCCGCCGAACTCTCAGCCTCGGCGCGAGTGCGCTTGGAGCTCCGAGTCGCCCAACCCGAGGTAGTCGGCTGCTGAGCTTCTCCTGCCTTGCCCTTTGGGTCGTACAGCGCCTTGGAGCGGGGTTCTTTGGGGGGCTCATAAGACGGAGAAGATTCCGCCTCGTCCCCCTCCTCCGAACTCTCATCATCATCTTCGTCGTCGTCATCATCACTCTTGTCGTCATCGGACCTCTCCGAGTACTGCTGCTCGGTGTCACTCGTCACATCTTGAGGCGAGTGGTCCACCACTGGGATCCTGGAAATTAGGCTTTGGAAGTCCTGAGAAGCAAACACATGTTATTGTGAGGATCGGTTGTATAAAAGACAACATACAGTCGAGCCGACTGAACTACAGACAAATACCTCGACGGGCGGCAGGTCCTTGTGAAAGGCTGGCACCAGCCGAGTCCCCCGCGGATTGTCTCGAGCGCAGGTGATGGCCTTGATCTTGGCATCCACCTCCTTCTCGGTGAGATCTTTAGGATGCACCTGAGTGGAGTCACCTGGCCCCTCGTACAACCACATAGGGCGGGCCCTGGCCTGAAGTGGTTGGATGCGCCGACTGAACAAATTCTCCAGAAGGTCCATACCATTCACCCCAGCATTCACAACTCCAATCAATGCACTAGACAAGATGTCGACGCCCACCTTCTCCTCCTTCGCCACGGTAAGGGTCGGCGGAGCTCGCACTCGTTCAGACGAGTACGGCGTGAGGCCTGATATGTCTCCAACGTATCTATAATTTTTGATTGTTCCATGCTGTTATATTATCATTCTTGGATGTTTTACAATCATTTTATAGCAACTTTATATCATTTTTTGGGACTAACCTATCGACATAGTGCCCAGTGCCAGTTGCTGTTTTTTGCTTGTTTTTTACTTCGCAGGAATCAATACCAAACGGAGTCCAAACGCACCGAATTTTTTTGATGATTTTTTCTGGACCAGAAGACACAAGTTGGGCCAAGAAAGTACCCGAGGGGGGCTCCGAGGGGAGCACAACCCACCAGGGCGCGCCTGGGGGCCCAGGCGTGCCCAGGTGGGTTGTGCCCACCTCGGCCGCCTCCCGCACCGCCTCTTTGCTCTATAAATACCCCAATATTCCAGAAACCCTAGGGGAGTCGACGAAAATCAATTCCAGCCACCGCAAGTTCCAAAAACCACAGATCCAACCTAGACACCATCATGGAGGGGTTCATCATCCTCATTGGTGCCTCTCCGATGATGCGTGAGTAGTTCATTGTAGACCTACGGGTCCGTAGGCAGTAGCTAGATGGCTTCCTCTCTCTCTTTTGATTCTCAATACAATGGTCTCTTGGAGATCTATTTGATGTAACTCTTTTTTTTGTGGTGTGTTTGTTGGGATCTGATGAACTTTGAGTTTATGATCAGATCTATGTTTTTATTCATGAAAGTTATTTGAGTCTTTTGATCTCTTATATGAATGATTACTTATAGCCTCGTATTTCTTCGTCGAATCTTTGGTTTAGTTAGGCCAACTAGATTGATTTTTCTTGCCATGGGAAGAGGTGCTTTGTGATGGGTTTGATCTTACGGTGCTTGATCCCAGTGACAGAAGGGGAACCGACACGTATGTATCGTTGCTATTAAGGATAGAAAGATGGGGTCTATTTCTACATAAATAGATCTTGTCTACATCATGTCATCGTTCTTATTGCATTACTCCGTTTCTCCATGAAATTAATACACTAGATGCATGCTGGATAGCGGTCGATGTGTGGAGTAATAGTAGTAGATGCAGGCAGGAGTCGGTCTACTAATCTTGGACGTGATGCCTATATAATGATCATTGCCTGGATATCATCATAATTATTTGAAGTTCTTTCAACTGCCCAACAGTAATTTGTTTACCCACTGATGACCCACAAGTATAGGGGATCTATCGTAGTCCTTTCGATAAGTAAGAGTGTCGAACCCAACGAGGAGCAGAAGGAAATGACAAGCGGTTTTCAGCAAGGTATTCTCTGCAAGCACTGAAATTATCGGTAACAGATAGTTGTGTGATAAGATAATTCGTAACGGGTAATAAGTAACAAAAGTAAACAAGGTGCAACAAGGTGGCCCAATCCTTTTTGTAGCAAAGGACAAGCCTGGATGAACTCTTATATAAAGCAAAGCGCTCCCGAGGACACATGGGAATTGTTGTCAAGTTAGTTTTCATCATGCTCATATGATTCGCGTTCGTTACTTTGATAACTTGATATGTGGGTGGACCGGTGCTTGGGTGCTGCCCTTCCTTGGACAAGCCTCCCACTTATGATTAACCCCTCTCGCAAGCATCCGCAACTACGAAAGAAGAATTAAGATAAATCTAACCATAGCATGAAACATATGGATCCAAATCAGCCCCTTACGAAGCAACGCATAAACTAGGGTTTAAGCTTCTGTCACTCTAGCAACCCATCATCTACTTATTACTTCCCAATGCCTTCCCCTAGGCCCAAATAATGGTGAAGTGTCATGTAGTCGACGTTCACATAACACCACTAGAGGAAAGACAACACATCTCATCAAAATATCGAACAAATACCAAATTCACATGATTACTTATAACAAGACTTCTCCCATGTCCTCAGGAACAAACATAACCACTCACAAAGCATATTCATGTTCATAATCAGAGGAGTATTAATTATCATTAAGGATCTGAACAAATGATCTTCCACCGAATAAACCAACTAGCATCAACTACAAGGAGTAATCAACACTACTAGCAACCCACAGGTACCAATCTGAGGTTTTGAGACAAAGATCGGATACAAGAGATGAACTAGGGTTTGAGAGGAGATGGTGCTGGTGAAGATGTTGATGGAGATTAACCCCCTCTCAATGAGAGGATCGATGGTGATGACGATGGCGATGATTTCCCCCTCCGGGAGGGATGTTTCCCCGGCAGAACAGCTCTGCCGGAGCCCTAGATTGGTTCTGCCCAGGTTCTGCCTCGAGACGGTGGCGCTTCGTCCCGAAAGCTTTGTCCTTATTTTTTCTAGGTCAAAACACACCATATAGCAGAAGATGGGCGTCGGGGGCCTGCCAGGTGGCCCACAAGGACGGGGGGCGGGCCCAGGGGGGTAGGGCGCGCCCTCCACCCTTGTGGATGGCAGGTGGCCCCCCTGTGGTATTTTCTTCGCCCAATATTTTTTATTAAATCCAAAGTGACTCTCCATGAAGTTTCAGGACTTTTGGAGTTGTGCAGAATAGGTCTCTAATATTTGCTCCTTTTCCAGCCCAAAATTCCAGCTGCCGGCATTCTCCCTCTTCATGTAAACCTTGTAAAATAAGAGAGAAAAGGCATAAGTATTGTGCCATAATGTGTAATAATAGCCCATAATGCAATAAATGTTGATATAAAAGCATGATGCAAAATGGACGTATCAACTCCCCCAAGCTTAGACCTTGCTTGTCCTCAAGCGAAAGCCGATATCGAAAAATATGTCCACATGTTTAGAGATAGAGGTGCCGATAAAATAAAATACAAACATGAGGGCATCATGATCATCTTTAGAACAACACATATATTGTCTTATGATTTCTTATGCTAAAGTAACAATTTGTTCACAAGGTAAAGTATGAGTCAAAAACTTCATTGAAAACCAACAAACTATGATCTCAGTCACTGAAGCAATTGCAATTTATCATAACATCGGAAAGAGTCAATATAAGAGCTTTTCAACAAGTCCACATACTCAACTATCATTTAGTCTTTGACAATTGCTAACACTCACGCGATACTTATGGGTTCAAAGTTTGCATCGGACACAGAGAAAGATAGGGGCTTATAGTTTCGCCTCCCAACCTTTTACCTCAAGGGTAATGTCAACAATAATACTTTATGATAACCTACATCCGAGTGGATATATATATATCTGGATCTTTCTCCAACACATAGTGCTTGCCAAAGGAAAAAGTGTAAAATGGAAAGGTGAAGATCACCATGACTCTTGTATAAGGGTAGAAGATAAAAGTAAAAAGATAGGCCCTTCGCAGAGGGAAGCAGAGGTTGTCATGTGCTTTTATGGTTGGATGCACAAAATCTTAATGCAAAAGAACGTCACTTTATATTGCCGCTTGTGATAAAGAACTTTATTATGCAGTCCGTCGCTTTTATTTCTTCCATATCACAAGTTCGTATAAAGCTTATTTTCTTCACACTAATAGATCATACATATTTAGAGAGCAATTTTTATTGCTTGCACCGATGACAACTTACTTGAAGGATCTTACTCAATCCATAGGTAGGTATGGTGGACTCTCATGGCAAAACTGGGTTTAGGGATGTTGGAAGCACAAGTAGTATCTCTACTTGGTGCAAAGAATTTGGCTAGCATGAGAGGGAAAGGCAAGCTCAACATGTTGGAGGATCCATGACAATATAACTTCTATTCGGATATAAGAAAACATAACCCATTATGTTGTCTTCCTTGTCCAACATCAACTTTTTAGCATGTCATATTTTAATGAGTGCTCACAATTACAAAAGATGTCAAAGATAGTGTATTTATATGTGAAGCCTCTCTTTCTTTATTACTTCCTATTAATTACAACAATGACCAAAACTTTGTTTGTCAACTCCCAACAAATTTTATTCATCATACTCTTTATATGTGAAGTCATTACTCTCCATAAGATCAATATATGATCTTTTTATTATTTTATTCCCTCAAGATCATAGCAAGAAAGCAAAGCCCTCAACTCAAAACTACTCTTTATTATATAACTCACGGACTTGATTACATAGATAGAGATCAAAACAAAACTCAAAGCTAGATCATACTAAAACTTTATTCTACTAGATCAAAATATAACCAAAAGGATTGAACTAAGAAAAACGATAAAAGTAAAGGTGTGATGGTGATACGATACCGGGGCACCTCCCCCAAGCTTGGCAGTTGCCAAGGGGAGTGCCCATACCCATGTATTTAGATCTCTTTCTTCGGAGGTGGTGATGATGGAGTTGTTGATGAAGTAGGCTTCCTTCTTAGCTTGCACTTGAGGATAGCATTTTCCTCCCTTAAGTCATCGATCTCCTGCTCAAGCCTTAATATCTTTTTACATAGTTCCTGTTTGTTTTCCTGCAAGAGACGAAAAGGGATAAACTCAATCTTAGGTATCTTTGCTCTATTAGGAAGACTTGACTTTTTGAACTCCACGTGCATGTCCCCAGGTTCGGGTAGTGGGACTTCCTCTTCATCGGAACTTGTCTCTTCTTTTCCTTTCCGGTCATAGTCCTCTTCTTCCTTCGTGGTCCAACCATAATGCTCCACATCCCCATAAACCTTGGGGTCTGCAATGTAATCAGCTACATAGCTCTCTCCCTCTGAATCTTGGGACGACATCTTACTCCAAAACTGCTACAGAAACAGCTCAAAACGAAACAGGGGATTTTGCCGTGGTACGGTGGTCAAAACCTTCGGGAGATTACATAATGAATTTTTACCGACCAAAAGAAGTATTGTGCAAGAAAACGGAGTCCGGAGGGCACACGAGGTGGCCACAAGGTTGGGGGGCGCGCCCAGGGGGGTAGGGCGCGCCCTCCACCCTTGTGGTCGCCTCGTGTCTCTTTCGGACTACTTTTAATTTTCCTAATTTTTTAAATATTCCAAAACGGAGAAAAAATATCATTGGAAACATTTTGTAGTCGGTTTACTTACCGTACCACATACCTATTCCTTTTCGGAGTCTGAAACATTTTGGAAAGTGTCCCTTATGTACTCCTCCGGTGTTATGGTGTCGATAATATTGGTCTCAACATTTATGGGAGTACCTGAGATATAATGTTTGATTCTTTGACCGTTTACCACCTTCGGATTTGTGCCTTCGGCGTTGTTGATTTTGATGGCACCGGAACAATAGACCTCCTCGATAATGTAAGGACCTTCCCATTTAGAGAGAAGCTTTCCTGCAAAAAATCTTAAATGAGAGTTGTATAGCAAAACATGATCACCTATATTAAACTCACGCTTTTGTATCCTTTTGTCATGCCATCTTTTAACTTTTTCTTTAAACAACTTGGCATTCTCATAGGCTTGGGTTCTCCATTCATCAAGCGAGCTTATGTCAAATAACCTCTTCTCACCGGCAAGTTTGAAATCATAGTTGAGCTCTTTAATAGCCCAATATGCCTTATGTTCTAATTCAAGAGCTAAGTGACATGCCTTTCCATAAACCATTTTATACGGAGACATACCCATAGGGTTTTTATAGGCAGTTCTATAAACCCATAATGCATCATCAAGTTTCTTGGACCAATTCTTTCTAGATCTATTAACAGTCTTTTGCAAAATCAATTTAATCTCTCTATTGCTCAATTCTACTTGACCACTAGACTAAGGATGATATGGAGATGCAATTCTATGGTTAACATCATACTTAGCAAGCATTTTACGGAAAGCACCATGAATAAAATGTGAACCACCATCAGTCATCAAATATCTAGGGACTCCAAACCTCGGAAAAATAACTTCTTTAAGCATCTTAATAGAAGTGTTATGATCAACACTACTAGTTGGAATAGCTTCTACCCACTTAGTAACGTAATCAACAGCAACTAAAATATGTGTATACCCATTAGAGGAAGGAAAAGGTCCCATATAATCAAAGCCCCAAACATCGAACGATTCAATAACAAGTGAATAATTCATAGGCATTTCCTGACGTCTACTAATATTACCAATTCTCTGGCATTCATCACAAGATAAGACAAACTTACGAGCATCCTTGAAGAGAGTGGGCCAATAAAAACCAGATTGCAATACCTTATGTGCAGTTCTATCTCCAGCGTGGTGTCCTCCGTAAGACTCGGAGTGGCACTTGCGTAGGATCTGTTCCTGTTCATGCTCAGGTACACAACGTCTAATAACACCATCTACTCCTTCTTTATAAAGGTGTGGGTCATCCCAAAAGTAATGTCTTAAATCATAGAAAAACCTTTTCTTTTGCTGATATGGGAAACTAGGTGGTATAAATTTAGCAACAATGTAATTAGCATAATCAGCATACCATGGAGTATTACGAGAAGCATTTATGACAACTAATTGTTCATCAGGAAAGCTATCATCAATAGGCAGTGGGTCATCAAGAACATTTTCTAACCTAGACAAGTTGTCTGCAATGGGATTCTCAGCTCCCTCTCTATCAATAATATGCAAATCAAATTCCTGTAGCAAGAGAACCCATCTAATAAGTCTAGGTTTAGCATCTTTCTTTTCCATAAGATATTTAATAGCAACATGGTCAGTGTGAACAGTTACTTTGGAATCAACAATATAGGATCTGAACTTATCACAAGCAAAGACAACTGCTAAAAATTCTTTTTCAGTAGTAGCATAATTCCTCTGGGCACTATCTAGAGTTTTACTAGCATAATGAATAACATTTAATTTCTTATCAACTCTTTGCCCTAGAACAACACCAACAGCATAATCACTAGCATCACACATAATTTCAAAGTGTAAATTCCAATCAGGTGGCTGAACAATAGGTGCATAAATCAAGGCTTTCTTAAGTATTTCAAATGCTTCTACACAATCATCATAAAAAACAAAAGGAACATCTTTTTGCAAGAGATTAGTGAGAGGCCTAGAAATTTTAGAGAAGTCTTTAATAAACCTCCTATAGAAACTAGCATGGCCAAGGAAACTTCTTATACCTTTGATATCTTTAGGACACGTCATCTTTTCAATAGCATCTACTTTAGCTTTTTATCAACTTCAATACCTCTTTCAGAAATTTTATGCCCCAAGACAATACCTTCATTAACCATAAAGTGCTTCTCCCAATTCAAGACAAGATTAGTTTCTTCACATCTCTGCAAAACTCGGTCAAGGTTGCTTAAGCAATCATCAAAAGAAGTTCCGTAAACGGAGAAATCATCCATGAAAACCTCAACAATCTTTTCACAAAAATCAGAGAATATAGCAGTCATACATATTTGAAAGGTAGCAGGTGCATTGCATAAACCAAAAGGCATACGTCTATAAGCAAAGGTACCGAAAGGGCAAGTAAAAGTGGTCTTTTCCTGATCATCCTTTGACACAGGTATTTGAGAAAAACCAGAATAACCATCTAGAAAGCAAAAATGTGTATGTTTGGATAATCTTTCTAGCATTTGATCAATAAAAGGTAGATGGTAATGATCTTTTCTAGTAGCTTTATTTAATTTGCGAAAATCAATTACCATTCTATAACCTGTGACAATTCTTTGTGGAATCAATTCATTCTTATCATTAGGAACAACAGTAATACCTCCCTTCTTAGGGACACAATGAACATGACTTACCCACTGACTATCAGCAATAGGATAAATTATACCTACTTCCAGAAGCTTTAGTATTTCATTTCTTACCACTTCTTTCATCTTAGGATTTAACCGTCGTTGATGATCAACAACTGGTTAGCATCTTTCTCCAAATTAATTTTGTGCTGACATAGAGTGGGACTAATGCCCTTAAGATCATCAAGAGTATATCCAATAGCGGCATGGTGCTTCTTCAGAGTTTTCAATAATTTCTTTTCTTCATGCTCTGAAAGGTTAGCACTAATAATAACAGGATATATCTTCTTTTCATCGAGATAAGCATATTTCAAAGTATTAGGTAATTGTTTAAGCTCAAACACGGGATCACCCTTGGGTGGAGGAGGATCCCCAAGGATTTCAACAGGCAAATTGTGTTTCAAAATAGGCTCTTGATTAAAGAATATCTCATCTATTTCCCTTCTTTCATTCGTAAACATATCATTCTCATGGTCTAGCAAATATTGTTCTAAGGGATCAGTAGGAGGCACGACAATAGAAGCAAGACCAATAATTTCATCCTTACTAGGCAATTCTTTATCATGGGGTTGTCTATGAAATTTAGAGAAATTAAAATCATGAGACATATCCCCTAAACTGACAGTAACAATATCTTTCTCGCAATCTATCTTAGCATTAATAGTATTCAAGAAAGGTCTACCAAATATAATGGGACAAAAGTCATCTTGTGGGGAAGCAAGAACAAGAAAATCAGTAGGGTATTTTATTTTCCCATACAAGACTTCAACATCTCTAACAATCCCAATTGGTGAAATAGTATCTCTATTAGCAAGCTTAATAGTAACATCAATATCTTTTATCTCAGCAGGTGCAATATCATTCATAATTTCTTTATATAAGGAAAAAGGAATTGCACTCACACTAGCACCCATATCACATAAGCCATGATAACAATGATCTCCTATTTTAACTGAAACAATAGGCATGCCAACAATGGGTCTAGGTTTATCTTTACTATCGGGTTTAGCAATTCTAGCAGCTTCATCATAGAAATAAATAACATGCCCATCAATATTATCAACCAAGAGATCTTTAACCATAGCAATACTAGGTTCAACTTTAATTTGCTCAGGGGGTGTAGGTGTTCTAGTATAACTCTTACGAATCACAGTTGAAGCTTTAGCATGATCCTTTATTCTAAGAGGAAAAGGTGGTTTCTCAATATAAGCAGTAGGAACAATAGGATCAACATTATAAGTAATAGTTTCTTCTTCAACTTTAATAGGTTCAACTACTTTAAATTCAATGGGAGGATGATATTTAAACCACTTCTCCTTAGGGAGATCAACATGAGTAGCAAAAGATTCACAGAAAGAAGCTACTATCTCAGAGTCAAGTCCATATTTAGTGCTAAAATCACGAAAAGCATCGGTATCCATAAAAGAATTAACACAATCAAACTTAAGGTTTATACCTGACTCCTTACCTTCGTCGAGTTCCCAATCTCCAAAGTTGTGTTTAATTCTTTCCAATAAATCCCATTTGAATTCAATAGTCTTCTTCATAAAAGAACCAGTACAAGAAGTATCGAGCATGGATCGATCATTATGAGAAAGCCGAGCATAAAATTTTTGAATAATAATTTCTCTTGGGAGCTCATGATTGGGGCATGAATATAACAATGACTTAAGCCTCCCCCAAGCTTGAGTGATACTTTCTCCTTCACGAGGCCAAAAATTATATATATAATTCCGATCATGATGAACCAGATGCATAGGATAAAACTTCTGATGAAATTCCAATTTCAATCGGTTGTAGTTCCATGATCCAATATCATCACATAGCCTATACCATGTCAATGCCTTCTCCTTCAAAGATAAAGGGAAGACCTTCTTCTTGACTTCATCCTCGGGCAAACCTGCAAGCTTAAATAATCCACAAACTTCATCCACATAGATTAGATGCATATCAGGATGTAATGTTCCATCTCCTGTGTAAGGATGAGCTAGCAGTTTCTCTATCATACCCGAAGGAATTTCATAATAAATATTTTCAGTAGGTGCAGTAGGTTGAGGAGCAACTCTTTGCTCTTCTGGTCGAGGTGAAGATACCCCGAACAAGCCCCTCAAAGGATTATTTTCCATAGTAACAAGTGACAGTAAATTTTAGCACACTATATAAATGTTTCCTTACCAAATTCCACTTACCAAAGGCGCTTCACTCCCCGGCAACGGCACCAGAAAAGAGTCTGGATGACCCACAAGTATAGGGGATCTATCGTAGTCCTTTCGATAAGTAAGAGTGTCGAACCCAACGAGGAGCAGAAGGAAATGACAAGCGGTTTTCAGCAAGGTATTCTCTGCAAGCACTGAAATTATCGGTAACAGATAGTTGTGTGATAAGATAATTCGTAACGGGTAATAAGTAACAAAAGTAAACAAGGTGCAGCAAGGTGGCCCAATCCTTTTTGTAGCAAAGGACAAGCCTGGATGAACTCTTATATAAAGCAAAGCGCTCCCGAGGACACATGGGAATTGTTGTCAAGTTAGTTTTCATTATACTCATATGATTCGCGTTCGTTACTTTGATAACTTGATATGTGGGTGGACCGGTGCTTGGGTGCTGCCCTTCCTTGGACAAGCCTCCCACTTATGATTAACCCCTCTCGCAAGCATCCGCAACTATGAAAGAAGAATTAAGATAAATCTAACCATAGCATGAAACATATGGATCCAAATCAGCCCCTTACGAAGCAACACATAAACTAGGGTTTAAGCTTCTGTCACTCTAGCAACCCATCCTCTACTTATTACTTCCCAATGCCTTCCCCTAGGCCCAAATCATGGTGAAGTGTCATGTAGTCGACGTTCACATAACACCACTAGAGGAAAGATAACATACATCTCATCAAAATATCGAACGAATACCAAATTCACATGATTACTTATAACAAGACTTCTCCCATGTCCTCAGGAACAAACGTAACCACTCACAAAGCATATTCATGTTCATAATCATAGGAGTATTAATTATCATTAAGGATCTGAACAAATGATCTTCCACCGAATAAACCAACTAGCATCAACTACAAGGAGTAA
Organism: Thinopyrum elongatum; assembly: GCA_011799875.1. Lineage (NCBI taxonomy): Eukaryota > Viridiplantae > Streptophyta > Magnoliopsida > Poales > Poaceae > Thinopyrum > Thinopyrum elongatum. The sequence goes on from CM022301.1 coordinate 343,321,982, forward strand.
TCAACAATACTAGCAACCCACAGGTACCAATCTGAGGTTTTGAGACAAAGATCGGATACAAGAGATGAACTAGGGTTTGAGAGGAGATGGTGCTGGTGAAGATGTTGATGGAAATTGACCCCCTCTCGATGAGAGGATCGATGGTGATGATGATGGCGATGATTTCCCCCTCCGGGAGGGATGTTTCCCCGGCAGAACAGCTCTGCCGGAGCCCTATATTGGTTCTGCCCAGGTTCCGCCTCGAGACGGCGGCGCTTCGTCCCAAAAGCTTCGTCCTTATTTTTTCTAGGTCAAAACACACCATATAGCAGAAGATGGGCATCGGGGGCCTGCCAGGTGGCCCACAAGGACGGGGGGCGCGCCCAGGGGGTTAGTGCGCGCCCTCCACCCTTGTGGATGGCAAGTGGCCCCCCTCTGGTACTTTCTTCGCCCAATATTTTTTTATTAAATCCAAAATGACTCTTCGTGAAGTTTCAGGACTTTTGGAGTTGTGCAGAATAGGTCTCTAATATTTGCTCCTTTTCCAGCCCAGAATTCCAGCTGCCGACATTCTCCCTCTTCATGTAAACCTTGTAAAATAAGAGATTAAAGGCATAAGTATTGTGCCATAATGTGTAATAACAGCCCATAATGCAATAAATATTGATATAAAAGCATGATGCAAAATGGACGTATCACCCACCGTATGCTATTTTTCTCGAGAGAAGCCACTAGTGAAATCTACGCCCCCCGGGTCTATTTTCTCATCATATATTTTTAGATCTATTTTGCTATTTGCCTTTTTATTTATTTGCCACTTTTATTTTCAGATCTATATTTCTAAAAACCCAAAAATATATTTTGCTTCACTTTATTTTATTCGTGATCTATTTATCCAATCTACTACAATTTATCTCCCGTCCGTTTGCCAATTTCTGGCGCCGTTACCTGGAAGGGATTGACAACCCCTTTAACACGTCAGGTTGCAAGTATTTGTTCTTTGTGTGTAGGTGCTGTTTACGTAGTGTTGCTTGGTTCTCCTACTGGTTCGATAACCTTGGTCTCATCACTGAGGGAAATACCTACAGTTGCTGTGCTGCATTATCCCTTCCTCTTTGGGGAAATACCGACGTAGTTCAAGCCAACAGCAAGGACCGACTAATTGTGGGCGCTGGAGACATCCCTGCAATAGAACCAAGTCCCCTGCCACCCCTTGACGGAGTCGGGAAAGCTCATTTTGGGGAAGGACCTCCCCCCGCGTACCTGGATGCCCATACCTCCGCATAGCTGGGTGACATGGGTCTTCTCTCCACTTGACGAGTCTTTCTTCATGGCCATCGATCGACATGTGAAGATGTATTTGAAGAGGCCCCAGTGGGGGTGACAACCCAAGAAGTTCTCACAGAGAGAGATGAAGGCCGAAAGATAGATAATGGCGTTGGGGGGAAGGTGATGGAGTTTTGTGATATTAATGCCGCTTTGTTGAATCTTGTTATGAAAGATCAATTTTCCGGTACTCCTAGTGAGGATGCCGCATCTCATCTTAACACATTCGTGGAATTATGCGATATGCAAAAGAAAAAATATGTGGACAATGATATTGCGAAGTTGAAATTATTCCCGTTTTCTTTGCGAGATCGTGCAAAAATTTGGTTTTCTTCTTTGCCTCGCAATAGTATCAATTCTTGGGATAAGTGCAAAGATGCTTTTATTACTAAGTATTTTTCACCCGCGAAAATTATTTCCCTTAGGACGCAAATCATGAATTTTAAGCAACTTGAGCATGAACATGTTGCGCAATCTTGGGAAAGAATAAAATTGATGCTAAGAAATTGTCCTACTCATGGTTTAAATATTTGGATGATCATACAAATTTTTTATGCGGGATTGAATTTTGTTTCTAGAAATCTTTTAGATTCCGCCACGGGTGGTACTTTTATGGAAATTACTTTGGGTGAAGCTACTAAATTGCTAGACAATATTATGGCAAATTATTCACAATGGCATACTGAAAGAGCTCCTACTAGTAAAAAGGTTAATTCGGTTGAAGAAATTTCTTCTTTGAGTGAAAAAGTTGATGCTCTTATGAAATTGGTTGCTAATAAAAGTGCTACTATTGATTTTAATGATGTGCCTTTGTCTACTTTGATTGAGCAAAATAGTGATGCCGTAGATGTGAATTTTATCTCTCGAAACAATTTCAATAACAATGCTTATAGAGGTAATTTTAATCCTAGGCCTTTTCCTAGTAATTCCTCTAATAATTATGGTAATTCCTATGGTAATCCTTCTTATAATAATAATAATAGGAACACCTCTGATTTTGAGAATAATATTAAAGAATTTATCAATGCTCAAAAGAATTTTAACACTACGATGGAAGAAAAATTGAGTAAGATTGATGATTTGTCTAGAAGCGTTGATAGAATTTCTCATGATGTAGAAAATCTCAAGATGAAAATTTTTGTGCCTAAGGTTGAGAATCAATTAAAGCTTTATATGTTTCTATGGATGAAAGTAAGAAAAGAACCGCTATGCTTAGAGCTAGAAGAGAATTTTTAGAAAAAGCGTTTTCCAGTGATTACTTTCACAAAAATGATGAAGATCTTAAAGTGATTGGTGTTTCTTCTATTGATTCCTTGTTTAGTAAAATTAAAATTGATGAAAAAGGGACTGAAGAAGAGTCAACTTTAGCTAGAAGGCGTCCCGATAATTTGGACGGTGAAAATCTTGTTGAGAAAATTGAAAAAAGTGGGTTTGGAGAGGTCAAAACTTTAACTAGTGATGTGCCCACTCTTTTGGATTACAAAGACTTTAATTATGATAATTGCTCTTTGATTGATTGTATTTCTGTGTTGCAATCCATGATAAATTCACCCCATGCCTATGAACAAAATAAAGCTTTTACTAAACATATTGTTGATGCTATGATGAAAGCTTTGGAAGAAAAGTTGGAATTAGAGATTTCAATTCCTAGAAAATTACATGATGAATGGGAACCTACTATCAAAGTCAAGATTAAAAATTATGAGTGTTTTGCTTTATGTGATTTGGGTGCTAGTGTTTCTACAATTCCGAAATCTTTATGTGATGTGCTTGGTCTTACCGATATTGAAGAATGTTCTTTAAATTTGCACTTGGCGGATTCTACTATTAAAAAGCCTATGGGAAGAATTAATGATATTCTTATTCTTGCAAATAGGAATTATGTGCCCATAGATTTTATTGTTCTTGATATTGATTGCAATCCGTCTTGTCCAATTATTCTTGGTAGACCGTTTTTGCGCACTATAGGTGCCGTGATTGATATGAAAGAAGGGAACATCAAATTCCAATTTCCTTTGAGAAAGGGTATGTAACACTTCCCTAGAACAAGAATTAAGCCACCATATGGATCAATCATGAGGGCATCTTATGGATCTAGAAACAAAGATGACAATACTTAGATCTTTGCATTATGCCTAGCTAAGGGCGTAAAACGATAGCGCTTGTTGGGAGGCAACCCAATGAATAAAATTTATTTTTGTCTTTTTCTTTCTATTCTTGGGTGTTTGCACAATTATGCTACTGTTATGATGGTGTTTTTTGTGTTTTAATTAGTGTTTGTAACAAGTAAAGCCTTTAGGATAGTTTTGGTGATAGTTGATTTGATCTTGTTGGAAAACAGAAACTTTTGCGTCCAGTAAAATAATTTTAGAAATTCACAGAAGCGACGATAAATTCTGAATTTTTTACAAAACATTTATATACAAATTGCCTATGTTTTCCTAATTGTTAAGAAGTTTTGGATTTATAGAAGTATGAGAACAATTCGCATCTTTACAGACTGTTCTGTTTTTGATAGATTCTGTTTTCTTTGCATTGTGTGCTTATTTTGATGAATCTATGATTTTTATTGGAGGGTATGAGCCATGGTAAAGTTAGAATACAGTATATATAATGCAAGAACAAAATTTTAATGGGTTTTCTACAGTACTTAAAGTAAAGATTAGTTTTCTTATACTAACGGATCTCACGAAGGTTTTGTTGAGTTTTGTGTGATTGAAGTTTTCAAGTTTTGGGTGAGATTACGATGGATGAAGGAATAATGAGTAAGAAGAGCCTAAGCTTGGGGATGCCCCATGGCACCCCAAGCCATTATCCAAAGAGAAACAAGCAACTAAGCTTGGGGATGCCCGAGTGGCATCCCCTCTTTCTTCTAACGACCATCGGTGTTTTACTTGGAGCTATATTTTTATTCGTCACATATCATGAGTTTTGCTTGGAGCGTCTTGTATGATATGAGTCTTTGCTTGTTTTGTTTTTTATTTTAAGTCATGAATCCTTGCTGGACACACCTATTTGAGAGAGCCAAAATTATGCTATGACTTGTTAGAATTGCTCTTTATGCTTCACTTAAATCCTTATGAGCTATGGAATTGCTCTAGTGCTTCACTTATATCTTTTTGAGCACGGTGTGCTTTACTATTTTTGAAGAAATGCTCTCATGCTTCACTTAGATTTATTTGAGAGTTAGTAATTTTTTTTAGAAATTCTCTCATGCTTCACTTAAATTATTTTGAGAGAAGAAAATTTTATGCTCATGTTCTTCACTTAGATTTGTTTGAGCTATCAAAAGCAACAAATGAAATTAGTCCCGAAGTGATAGATATTCAAGAGGGATATAATAAAAACTTTCATGAAGATCATTGGACAAAATAAACTTGATTCCTTGTAATAGTTTTGTGATATGTTGATATAATATGTGAGTCATGTTGATGAGTAATTATGCTTTAGTAAGAATATTGGTGTTAAGGTTTGTGATTCCCTATGCAAGCACGAAAGTCAATAGTTATGCAATGAAATTACATCCTACTTGTGGTGCATTATTCGGTGTTAGTTATGCTTAATGCTCGCTTATGAGATTTTTCGTTTCTCGGTTGGATGCTTCTCAATCTTTTGCTAGCCTTCATTTTCACTAAGTATGATCACTACTTGTGCATCCAAAATCCTTTAACCAGTTTTGCCATATGAGTCCACTATACCTACCTATATGCGGTATTTCCGTGCCGTTCTAAGCAAATTTGTATGTGCCATCTCTAATTTCAAAATAAATTTCTCTTTTGTGTGCTCGTACCGCTCATGAAACGGTAGGGGGTGGCTAATATATTTCCATGCTAGATGTGTTATTCTCAAAATGAATGTTTATTCACTTGTCATTGCACAAGAGTACGGCAAAGGTATTAGGGATGCCCAGTCCCGAATTGAAAACTTTATGTTGTCAAATAATAAATTCCTTGGAAAGTGTTGGTACAGAGGGCACCCGTGGATACGGCTAGCCATGGAAAGTGAAAGTATGGTGGAAAAAGGAATAAACTTTATTTTCTGTTTGGGAACCGCCTATGATATATCTAGCATGGAAAGTATTGGGAACTACTCGATCGTTTTCGTTGACAGGAAAAGCATGCCACCCAAAATGTTTTATCTCTACTTTTTTCGCTTTGAGCTCTGGCACCTCTACAAATCCCTACTTCCTTCTGTGAAGGGCCTTTCTTTTACTTTATGCAATTTTTATTTTGAGTCTCCAACTTCTCTTATAAAGCACCAACTAAGGGGCACTATGATCGTACTTGAGCATTGGGTGTAGCTAATATGCGAGTGTGTTTCATGAATGGATCAATGATTGAGCATAATGGGATAGGGATAACTTGCTTTAGTGTTGATATTTTGAAAGACATGGTTGCTTGTTGATATGCTTGAGTATTGAAATCTTCATGTCAAAACTAGACTATTGCTTTGAATCATATAAAAATCCAAATGTCCATGCTACAAAGAAAAGAATATGTGATGAACATGTTAGGCAGCATTCCACATCAAAAATTCTGTTTTTATCATTTACCTACTCGAGGACGAGCAGGAATTAAGCTTGGGGATGCTGATACGTCTCCAACGTATCTATAATTTTTGATTGTTCCATGCTGTTATATTATCATTCTTGGATGTTTTACAATCATTTTATAGCAACTTTATATCATTTTCTGGGACTAACCTATTGACATAGTGCCCAGTGTCAGTTGCTGTTTTTTGCTTGTTTTTTTACTTCGCAGGAAATCAATACCAAACGGAGTCCAAACGCAGCGAAACTTTTTGGTGATTTTTTCTGGACCAGAAGACACAAGTTGGGCCAAGAAAGTACCTGAGGGGGGCTCCGAGGGGAGCACAACCCACCAGGGCGTGCCTGGGGGCCCAGGCGCGCCCAGGTGGGTTGTGTTGGGGAACGCAGTAATTTCAAAAAAATTTCCTACGCACACACAGGATCATGGTGATGCAAAGCAACGAGAGGAGAGAGTGTGTCCATGTATCCTCGTAGACCGAAAGCGAAAGCGTTAGCACAACGCGGTTGATGTAGTCGTACTTCTTCACGATCCGACCGATCCAAGTACCGAACGCACGGCACCTCCGAGTTCAGCACACGTTCAACTCGATGACGTCCCGCGAGCTCCGATCCAGTAAAGCTTCACAGGAGAGTTTTGTCAGCACGACGGCATGGTGACGGTGATGATGATGCTACCGACGCAGGGCTTCGCCTAAGCACCGCTACGATATGATCGAGGTGGATTATGGTGGAGGGGGGCACCGCACACGGCTAAGAGATCAATGATCAATTGTTGTGTCTATGGGGTGCCCCCTGGCCACGTATATAAAGGATGGAGGAAGGAGGAGGCCGGCCCTCACAGGGCGCGCCCAAGTTGTGGAGTCCTACTAGGACTCCCTAGTCCTAGTAGGATTCCACCTCCCACATGGAATAGGAAAAGGGGAAGGGAGAAGGAGAAGGAAGGAAGGGGGCGCCCCCTTTCCCTAGTCCAATTCGGACCAGTCCATGGGGAAGGGGCACAGCCACCCTTGAGGCCTTTCTTTCCTTTCCCGTATGGCCCATTAAGGCCCAATATGAATTCCCGTAACTCTCCGGTACTCCGAAAAATACCCGAATCACTCGGAACCTTTCCGATGTCCGAATATAGCCTTCCAATATATCGATCTTTACCTCTCGATCATTTCGAGACTCCTCGTCATGTCCCCGATCTCATCCGGGACTCCGAACAAACTTCGGTCATCAAATCACATAAACTCATAATACCGATCGTCACCGAACTTTAAGCGTGCGAACCCTACGGGTTCGAGAACTATGTAGACATGACCGAGACACGTCTCCGGTCAATAACCAATAGCGGAACCTGGATGCTCATATTGGCTCCCACATATTCTACGAAGATCTTTATCGGTCAAACCGCATAACAACATACGTTGTTCCCTTTGTCATCGGTATGTTACTTGCCCGAGATTCGATCGTCGGTATCTCAATACCTAGTTCAATCTCGTTATCGGCAAGTCTCTTTACTCGTTCCGTAATACATCATCCCGGAACTAACTCATTAGTTACAATTCTTGCAAGGCTTATAGTGATGTGCATTATCGAGTGGGCCCAGAGATACCTCTCCGACAATCGGAGTGACAAATCCTAATCTCGAAATACGCCAACTCAACAAGTACCTTTGGAGAGACCTGTAGAGCACCTTTATAATCACCCAGTTACGTTATGACGTTTGGTAGCACACAAAGTGTTCCTCCGGTAAACGGGAGTTGCATAATCTCATAGTCATAGGAACATGTATAAGTCATGAAGAAAGCAATAGCAACATACTAAACGATCAAGTGCTAAGCTAACAGAATGGGTCAAGTCAATCACATCATTCTCCTAATGATGTGATCCCGTTAATCAAATGACAACTCATGTCTATGGTTAGGAAACATAACCATCTTTGATCAACGAGCTAGTCAAGTAGAGGCATACTAGTGACACTCTGTTTGTCTATATATTCACACATGTATTATGTTTCCGGTTAATACAATTCTAGCATGAATAATAAACATTTATCATGAAATAAGGAAATAAATAATAACTTTATTATTGCCTCTAGGGCATATTTCCTTCAGTCTCCCACTTGCACTAGAGTCAATAATCTAGATCACATCGCCATGTGATTTAACATCAATAGTTCACATCACCATGTGATTAACACCCATAGTTCACATCGTCATGTGACCAGCACCCAAAGGGTTTACTAGAGTCAATAATCTAGTTCACATCGCTATGTGATTAACACCCAAAGAGTATTAAGGTGTGATCATGTTTTGCTTGTGAGAGAAGTTTAGTCAACGGGTCTGCCATATTCAGATCCGTATGTATTTTGCAAATTTCTATGTCTACAATGCTCTGCACGGAGCTACTTTAGCTAATTGCTCCCACTTTCAATATGTATCCAGATTAAGACTTAGAGTCATCTGGATCAGTGCCAAAACTTGTATCGACGTAACCCTTTACGATGAACCTTTTGTCACCTCCATAATCGAGAAACATATCCTTATTCCACTAAGGATAATTTTGACCGCTGTTCAGTGATCTACTCCTAGATCACTATTGTACTCCCTTGCCAAAATCAGTGTAGGGTATACAATAGATCTGGTACACAGCATGGCATACTTTATAGAACCTATGGCTGAGGCATAGGGAATGACTTTCATTCTCTTTCTATCTTCTGCCGTGGTCGGGCTTTGAGTCTTACTCAATTTCACACCTTGTAACACAGGCAAGAACTCTTTCTTTGACTGTTTCATTTTGAACTACTTCAAAATCTTGTCAAGGTATGTACTCATTGAAAAAACTTATCAAGCGTCTTGATCTATCTCTATAGATCTTGATGCTCAATATGTAAGCAGCTTCACCGAGGTCTTTCTTTGAAAAACTTCTTTCAAACACTCCTTTATGCTTTGCAGAATAATTCTACATTATTTCCGATCAACAATATGTCATTCACATATACTTATCAGAAATGTTGTAGTGCTCCCACTCACTTTCTTGTAAATACAGGCTTCACTGCAAGTCTGTATAAAACTATATGCTTTGATCAATTTATCAAAGCGTATATTCCAACTCCGAGATGCTTGCACCAGTCCATAGATGGATCGCTGGAGCTTGCATATTTTGTTAGCACCTTTAGGATTGACAAAACCTTCTTGTTGCATCATATACAACTCTTCTTTAATAAATCCATTAAGGAATGCAGTTTTGTTTATCCATTTGCCAGATTTCATAAAACGCGGCAATTGCTAACATGATTTGGACAGACTTAAGCATAGATACGAGTGAGAAACTCTCATCGTAGTCAACACCTTGAACTTGTCGAAAACCTTTTTGCGACAATTCTAGCTTTGTAGATAGTAACACTACTATCAGCGTCCGTCTTCCTCTTGAAGATCCATTTAATCTCAATGGCTCACCAATCATCGGGCAAGTCAATCAAAGTCCATACTTTGTTCTCATACATGGATCCCATCTCAGATTTCATGGCCTCAAGCCATTTTGCGGAATCTGGGCTCATCATCGCTTCCTCATAGTTCGTAGGTTCATCATGGTCAAGTAACATGACCTCCAGAACAGGATTACCGTACCACTCTGGTGCGGATCTTACTCTGGTTGACCTACGAGGTTCGGTAGTAACTTGATCTAAAGTTACATGATCATCATCATTAGCTTCCTCACTAATTGGTGTAGGAGTCACAGGAACAGATTTCTGTGATGAACTTACTTTCCAATAAGGGAGCAGGTACATTTACCTCATCAAGTTCTACTTTCCTCCCACTCACTTCTTTCGAGAGAAACTCCTTCTCTAGAAAGGATCCATTCTTAGCAACGAATGTCTTGCCTTCGGGTCTGTGATAGAAGGTGTACCCAACTGTCTCCTTTGGGTATCCTATGAAGATACATTTCTCCGATTTGGGTTTGAGCTTATCAGGATGAAACTTTTTCACATAAGTATCGCAACCCCAAACTTTAAGAAACGACAACTTTGGTTTCTTGCCAAACCACAGTTCATATGGTGTCGTCTCAATGGATTTAGATGGTGCCCTATTTAACGTGAATGCAACTGTCTCTAATGCATAACCCCAAAACGATAGTGGTAAATCGGTAAGAGACATCATAGATTGCACCATATCTAATAAAGTACGGTTACGATGTTCGGACACACCATTACGCTGTGGTGTTCCAGGTGGCGTGAGTTGCGAAACTATTCCGCATTGTTTCAAATGAAGACCAAACTTGTAACTCAAATATTCTCCTCCACGATCAGATCGTAGATACTTTATTTTCTTGTTACGATGATTTTCCACTTCACTCTGAAATTCTTTGAACTTTTCAATTGTTTCAGACTTATGTTTCATCAAGTAGATATACCCATATCTGCTCAAATCATCTGTGAAGGTGAGAAAATAACGATACCCGCTGCGAGCCTCAATATTCATTGGAGCACATACATCAATATGTATGATTTCCAACAAATCTGTTGCTCGCTCCATTCTTCCGGAGAACGGCGTTTTAGTCATCTTGCCCATGAGGCATGGTTCGCAAGTATCAAGTGATTCATAAGCAAGTGATTCAAAATCCCATCAGCATGGAGTTTCTTCATGCGCTTTACACCAATATGACCTAAACGGCAGTGCCACAAACAAGGTGCACTATCATTATTAACTTTGCATATTTTGGCTTCAATATTATGAATATGTGTATCACTACGATCGAGATCTAACAAACCATTTTCATTGGGTGTATGACCATAGAAAGTTTTATTCATGTAAACAGAACAACAATTATTCTCTAACTTAAATGAATAACCGTATTGCAATAAACATGATCAAATCATATTAACGCAAACACCAAATAACACTTATTTAGGTTCAACACTAATCCCGAAAGTATAGGGAGTGTGCGATGATGATCATATCAATCTTGGAACTATTTCCAACACACATCGTCACCCCGCCCTTAACTAGTTTCTGTTCATTCTGCAACTCCCCTTTCGAGTTACTACTCTTAGCAACTGAACCAGTATCAAATGCCGAGGGGTTGCTATAAACACTAGTAAAGTACACATCAATAACATGTATATCAAATATACCTTTGTTCACTTTGCCATCCTTCTTATCCGCCAAGTATCTAGGGGCAGTTCCACTTCCAGTGACCAGTCCCTTTGCAGTAGAAGCACTTTAGTCTCACGCTTAGGTCCAGACTTGGGCTTCTTCACTTGAGCAGCAACTTGCTTGCCATTCTTCTTGAAGTTCCCCTTCTTCCCTTTGCCCTTTTCTTGAAACTAGTGGTCTTGTCAACCATCAACACTTGATGCTTTTCTTGATTTCTACCTTCGTCGATTTTAGCATCACGAAGAGCTTGGGAATCATTTCCGTTATCCCTTGCATATTATAGTTCATCACGAAGTTCAAGTAACTTGGTGATAGTGACTAGAGAACTCTGTCAATCACTATCTTATCTGGAAGATTAACTCCCACTTGATTCAAGTGATTGTAGTACTCAGACATTCTGAGCACATGCTCACTAGCTGAGCTATTCTCCTCCATCTTGTAGGCAAAGTACTTGTCAAAGGTCTCATACCTTTCAACACGGGCATGAGTATGAAATACCAATTTCAACTCTCGGAACATCTTATATGCTCCGTGGCGTTCAAAATAATTTTGAAGTCCCGGTTCTAAGCCGTAAAGCATGGTGCACTAAACTATCAAGTAGTTATCATACCGAGCTTTGTCAAACATTCATAACTTCTGCCTATGCTCCTGCAATAGGTCCGTCACCTAGCGGTGCATCAAGGACATAATTCTTCTGTGCAGCAATGAGGATAATCCTCAGATCACGGATCCAATCCGTATCATTGCTACTAACATCTTTCAATTTAGTTTTCTCTAGGAACATATCAAAAATAAAACAGAGGAGCTAAACGCGAGCTATTGATCTACAACAACATAGACAAGCAAAAAAACTATCAGGTACTAAGTTCATGATAAATTTAAGTTCAATTAATCATATTACTTAAGAACTCCCACTTAGATAGACATCCCTCTAATCATCTAAGTGATCACGTGATCCATATCAACTAAACCATGTCCGATCATCACGTGAGATGGAGTAGTTTTCAATGGTGAACATCACTATGTTGATCATATCTACTATATGATTCACGCTCGACCTTTCGGTCTCAGTGTTCCGAGGCCATATCTGCATATGCTAGGCTCGTCAAGTTTAACCCGAGTATTCTGCGTGTGCAAAACTGGCTTGCACCCGTTGTAGATGAACGTTGAGCTTATCACACCCGATCATCACGTGGTGTCTCAGCACGACGAACTTTGGCAACGGTGCATACTCAGGGAGAACACTTTTACCTTGAAATTTAGTGAGAGATCATCTTATAATGCTACCGTCAAACAAAGCAAAATAAGATGCATAAAGGATAAACATCACATGCAATCAATATAAGTGATATGATATGGCCATCATCATCTTGTGCTTGTGATCTCCATCTCCGAAGCACCGTCATGATCACCATCGTTACTGGCGCGACACCTTGATCTCCATCGTAGCATCGTTGTCGTCTCGCCAACTATTGCTTCTACAACTATCGCTACCGCTTAGTGATAAAGTAAAGCAATTACAGGGCGATTGCATTGCATACAATAAAGCGACAACCATATGGCTCCTGCCAGTTGCCGATAACTCAGTTACAAAACATGATCATCTCATACAATAAAATTTAGCATCATGTCTTGACCATATCACATCACAACATGCCCTGCAAAAACAAGTTAGACGTCCTCTACTTTGTTGTTGCAAGTTTTACGTGGCTGCTACGGGCTGAGCAAGAACCGTTCTTACCTACGCATCAAAACCACAACGATAGTTCGTCAAGTTAGTGCTATTTTAACCTTCACAAGGACCGGGCGTAGCCACACTCGGTTCAACTAAAGTTGGAGAAACTGACACCCGCTAGTCACCTGTGTGCAAAGCACGGCGGTAAAACCAGTCTCGCGTAAGCGTACGCGTAATGTCAGTCCGGGCCGCTTCATCCAACAATACCGCCGAACCAAAGTGTGACATGCTGGTAAGCAGTATGACTTGTATCGCCCACAACTCACTTGTGTTCTACTCGTGCATATAACATCTACGCATAAAACCTGGCTCGGATGCCACTGTTGGGGAACGTAGTAATTTCAAAAAAATTTCCTACGCACACACAGGATCATGGTGATGCAAAGCAACGAGAGGGGAGAGTGTGTCCACGTACCCTCGTAGACCAAAAGCGAAAGCGTTAGCACAACGCGGTTGATGTAGTCGTACGTCTTCACGATCCGACCGATCCAAGTACTGAACGCACGGCACCTCCAAGTTCAGCACACGTTCAACTCGATGACGTCCCGCGAGCTCCGATCCAGCAAAGCTTCACAGGAGAGTTTCGTCAGCATGACGGCGTGGTGACGGTGATGATGATGCTACCGAGGCAGGGCTTCGCCTAAGCACCGCTACGATATGATCGAGGTGGATTATGGTGGAGGGGGGGCACCGCACACGGCTAAGAGATCAATGATCAATTGTTGTGTCTATGGGGTGCCCCCTGGCCACGTATATAAAGGATGGAGGGAGGAGGAGGCCGGCCCTCACAGGGCGCGCCCAAGGTGTGGAGTCCTACTAGGACTCCCTAGTCCTAGTAGGATTCCACCTCCCACATGGAATAGGAAAAGGGGAAGGGAGAAGGAGAAGGAAGGAAGGGGGCGCCCCCTTTCCCTAGTCCAATTCGGACCAGTCCATGGGGAAGGGGCGCAGCCACCCTTGAGGCCTTTCTCTCCTTTCCCGTATGGCCCATTAAGGCCCAATACGAATTCCCGTAACTCTCCGGTACTCCGAAAAATACCCGAATCAGTCGGAACCTTTCCGATGTCCGAATATAGCCTCCCAATATATCGATCTTTACCTCTCGACCATTTCGAGACTCCTCGTCATGTCCCCGATCTCATCCGGGACTCCGAACAAACTTCGGTCATCAAATCACATAAACTCATAATACCGATCGTCACCGAACTTTAAGCGTGCGGACCCTACGGGTTCGAGAACTATGTAGACATGACCGAGACACGTCTCCAGTCAATAACCAATAGCGGAACCTGGATGCTCATATTGGCTCCCACATATTCTACGAAGATCTTTATCGGTCAAACCGCATAACAACATACGTTGTTCCCTTTGTCATCGGTATGTTACTTGCCCGAGATTCGATCGTCGGTATCTCAATACCTAGTTCAATCTCGTTATCGGCAAGTCTCTTTACTCATTCCGTAATACATCATCCCGCAACTAACTCATTAGTTACAATGCTTGCAAGGCTTATAGTGATGTGCATTGTCGAGTGGGCCCAGAGATACCTCTCCGACAATCGGAGTGACAAATCCTAATCTCGAAATACGCCAACTCAACAAGTACCTTCGGAGACACCTATAGAGCACCTTTATAATCACCCAGTTACATTGTGACGTTTGGTAGCACACAAAGTGTTCCTCCGGTAAACGGGAGTTGCATAATCTCATAGTCATAGGAACATGTATAAGTCATGAAGAAAGCAATAGCAACATACTAAACGATCAAGTGCTAAGTTAACGGAATGGGTCAAGTCAATCACATCATTCTCCTAATGATGTGATCCCATTAATCAAATGACAACTCATGTCTATGGTTAGGAAACATAACCATCTTTGATCAACGAGCTAGTCAAGTAGAGGCATACTAGTGACACTTTGTTTGTCTATGTATTCACACATGTATTATGTTTCCGGTTAATACAATTCTAGCATGAATAATAAACATTTATCATGAAATAAGGAAATAAATAATAACTTTATTATTGCCTCTAGGGCATATTTTTTTCAGGTTGTGCCCACCTCGGCCGCCTCCCGCACCGTCTCTTTGCTCTATAAATACCCCAATATTCCAGAAACCCTAGGAGAGTCGACGAAGATCAATTCCAGCCGCCGCAAGTTCCAGACACCACAGATCCAATCTAGACACCATCACGGAGGGGTTCATCATCCTCATTGGTGCCTCTCCGATGATGCGTGAGTAGTTCATTGTAGACCTACGGGTCCGTAGGCAGTAGCTAGATGGCTTCCTCTCTCTCTTTTGATTCTCAATACAATGGTCTCTTGGAGATCTATTTGATGTAACTCTTTCTTTTTGCGGTGTGCTTGTTGGGATCCGATGAACTTTGAGTTTATGATCAGATCTATGTTTTTATCCATGAAAGTTATTTGAGTCTTTTGATCTCTTATATGCATGATTACTTATAGCCTTGAATTTCTTCTTCGAATCTTTGGTTTAGTTAGGCCAACTAGATAGATTTTTCTTGCCATGGGAAGAGGTGCTTTGTGATGGGTTCGATCTTACGGTGCTTGATCCCAGTGACAGATGGGGAACCGACACGTATGTACTGTTGCTATTAAGGATAACAAGATGGGGTCTATTTCTACAAAAATAGATCTTGTCTACATCATGTCATCGTTCTTATTGCATTACTCCGTTTCTTCATGAACTTAATACACTAGATGCATGCTGGATCTAATCTTGGACGTGATGCCTATATAATGATCATTTCCTGGATATCGTCATAATTATTTGAAGTTCTATCAATTGCCCAACAGTAATTTGTTTACCCACCGTATGCTATTTTTCTCGAGAGAAGCCACTAGTGAAATCTACGGCACCCGGGTCTATTTTCTCATCATATATTTTCAGATCTATTTTGCTATTTGCCTTTTTATTTATTTGCCACTTTTATTTTCAGATCTATATTTCTAAAAACCCAAAAATATATTTTGCTTCACTTCATTTTATTCGCGATCTATTTATCCAATCTACTACAATTTATCTCCTGTCCGTTTGCCAATTTCTGGCGCCGTTACCCGAAAGGGATTGACAACCCCTTTAACACGTCGGGTTGCAAGTATTTGTTCTTTCTGTGTAGGTGCTGTTTACGTAGTGTTGCTTGGTTATCCTACTGGTTCGATAACCTTGGTCTCATCACTGAGGGAAATACCTACCGTTGCTGTGCTGCATCATCCCTTCCTCTATGGGGAAATACCGACGTAGTTCAAGCCAACATCAAGGCCCGGCTGATTGTGGGCGCTGGAGACATCCCTGCAATAGAACCAAGTCCCCTGCCACCCCTTGACGGAGTCGGGAAAGCTCATTTTGGGGAAGGACCTCCCCCCGCGTACCTGGATGCCCATACCTCCGCATAGCTGGGTGACATGGGTCTTCTCTCCACTCGACGAGTCTTTCTTCATGGCCATCGATCGACATGTGAAGATGTATTTGAAGAGGCCCCAGTGGGGGTGACAACCCAAGAAGTTCTCACAGAGAGAGATGAAGGCCGGAAGATAGATAATGGCGTTGGGGGGAAGGTGATGGAGTTGAGCACCGAAATAGTCGAGGAACGCCCGAAAAAAGGGGTGGGCGACATGGAGAAGCCCCACTCGATGTGGGTGAAGAGCAGGACACACTCGTCCTCCTAAGGCGCTGGCTCGACCTCCCTCGCACCCGGACGACGCCATCCCTCGCGCGGGATCAGCCCTTCTTCCGCCAGCTCCTCCAACCGCCGAGCGGTGACGCGCGACAGGATCCAGTCCCCCGCCACGCCGCTGGCCACCGCGCCAGAGCCGGAGGAAGTGGCCTTCCCTGCCTTCTTCGCCTTCTCCGCCTTGGCTGTGGAGTCTCTCGCCATCACCGCGCACTCGGGTGGAGGAGAGGAGCGGAGGAGTCGGAGTGGGAGAAAGGGGGATCTGAGGGCCGGACCATTCCCCCCGAACCTTTTATACCTCCAGATAAGATCCTTAGCCAAATCTATCACCGTGAATCCCTGGATCGGCGACACACATGGCGTGGCTTTGCACAGGACAAGCGCAACATGTGGCGGGGATCGCGCACACAAATCGAGGAGCCACGCCCCCACTTTCCCGCTAAAGCACGACATTGCCGCTTCAGCGCGCGAACACGCGAATTCAAATCCCGAGATTTCTGGAACAAATCAATCCGATTGATTACCAGCAATTCCTTTCCTAAAGGACGCACGTCAGTCTGACTGACCACCCTCCGCGGGGACCTGTGCACTCGGCCATGTTAAACACCCGACTGAACTCCTCTTCAGGATCGTTATTTGACGAGCTTGACGCCCCTCTGCGGGTTCACTTGGCCCTCTCGGTAGGCTCCAAGGCGCCTGACTCGTAAATCTAGACTCGTAGGAGGCCTGCGCTGGCGTTCCCCTGGGATAAGGAGTGGCGTCTCTCTGGAGAGTCAGACCACGCGCCGACGTCGCCACTCGAGTTGTAATGGCATGCCCTCACACGGGCCCATAGTCTATCTCCTCCGAGAGACAAAACGAATGCCACCGGGTTTTCTCGACGATCGACAGCACCTGATCATCTGGGTAAACCTAAAGGTCCAGAATCCGTTGTGTTTTCGTCCAAGGAACAACAAATCACAGTTCGGAAACATATTCCGAGCGCCCCTGCAGCACTCGGACTCAACCGAAGGGTCGGTTTGTTTGTCCTACGAAATCCCAATCGATTCGGGGGCTAATGATGTGGTCACCTATTACAAGTAGGGTCAAGGACCCATCATTTGGGACCCATCACCATCATAGGTAGGTCCCTGGACCGTGCCAGCATTCGGATGCATGCACTAGGAGGTTCACTCGGACGGCTCTGCAGCACTTGGACAACCACACGTCACTCGGCGGACGAACTACCACTCGGACGTACCGGACAAGAAGGCGTCGTGGGAGCTGCAACGGTCGAAGAATCCTAAGTCATCCACTAAATAGAGTTATAGCCACCGTTACCTGTAACTGCTGTAGTAGAGGCTCATTACACTAGTAACTGTCTCATTCAATGGCATTAATTGCCTCGGCGGCATGGGAGGCATGGGGCTGCAGCGCACTCTATATAAGCCACTCCCCTCTCCATAGCCGGGCACGTTCAACCTCTGTAACTATACCCATCAAATCAAAGCAAGCCTCAGGGCACGAGACATAGGGCTTTTACTTCCATCGAGTGAGGGGCCTGAACTCGTTAAACACCGAGTGTTACACCTGCGCCGTAGCTAGTCTCTGCCCCTTATTCGTACCCCTAGTACTCATTGTCAGGATCATAACCCCAACACCACCTACAAGTAAACATGAATTGGTCATAGAAGGCCATGAGAAATGTGTTCACAAATTCACAAAATGTTCGAGGAGTTGCAAATAATGTTCACGCTTTGAAAATTTCTTCAGCATTTTAAATAATGCTCTTGTCTTCGAAAAAAAATCTACACAAATACAAAAAAACTTCTGGGAAATTAAAAAAATATTGGTTTCAATTTTTTGTTAGTATTTTTCTGATTTTTTGAAATTCCAGATTTGTTAGTGTTTTTTCAAAATGGGCGTGCTACGCGTCCGCCGGCTGATCTTTTTAAAAGATCGGTCGGGTTGCGTGCCGTCCGATTGTGTGAGCCATTTGATTGTTCCTCTTCTCTATTTTCCTGCAACAAAACCCTTGTTGCAAACCTCAGTTGTAATAGGACCTTTGTTACGAAAGCATCTTTGGCATGTTCTCTTTATTCCTGTAACAATACTGTTGCTGTAAAACCTCCTTTGCAACAAGACATTTGTTGCAAAAAAAGCATCTCCAATGTCTTCTCTGTATTCCTGCAACAAGATCCTTGTTGTAAAGTTTGCAACAACATTTTTTATGTCTTCTCTGTATTCCTGCAACAAGACTATCGTTGGGATTTTTTTTGCAATAGAGATCATGTTGCAAAAAACATGATAGAGAGGAGAAGCTAGGGAGAGAGGCATGGGACGTGCTTGCAGCGCAACTACAAGGGTGCAGGGGTGCTTGCAACTGCGAGATGGTCCTGGCTAAGGCAACAGACAACAGCGATGGTGGTGACGTGTTTCACCGATGGTTCAACGGAGAAGAGAGAGAGAGAGAGGAATGGAAAGAGCGTTCGGGAGAAGACACGACGGTTTTGGTTCTAGTAGATAAGATAGCTGACGTGTAAGTGTGGGGCCAAGAAGGCACGTGGCGTGCGGAGCACGCAGCGGAAGCGTATGTTAAATCTGCAGACTGATGTGAAGAATTTCCCTTTCAAAAAATTTCCGCGTTCAAATTTTGTTCGCTCTTTTTAGACAATGTTCATGTTTTGAAATTCTAAGCAATTTTGAAAGACACCAACATTTTTTTGAAATTTTTGTATAATTTTCTGAAAAAGCGAATATTTGTATATTTCTTAAAAAATTGAACAACATTTTTAAAGCGCAACATTTTTTGGAAAAGAAAAAAAGAAATGAAAAACTAAAAACTAAAAGAAGAAAAGAAAAAACAAACAGAAAAAAAGAAAATTATGGAGGTACGATTTGCCAAAGGTCCATATTGCCCTTTATACGCCTAGTGAGAGGGTGTACTGAAGCGGAGCTCTTGTAATATGGGGACAATCTTCTATGCGTAGAAAATTGACTCTGATCTTCATCCTCCATCTGCAAGATGCTGCCTCAGAAGTTATGAGCTTAGGAGAATCCGAGAATGTACGTTGTATAACCGAGGAATTAGCAAAACAGATTATCTATCATATGTATGAGTTCTAAACTATGTATAAAGATAACCGAAAAGGGTTGCACATGCTTGTTTTGTTGCTCTGCTCGACGAGCAAAATTGGAAGATGGAAGATGAAGCGTCTTATATTTGATACGGAGGGAGTACTAAATCTGTTAGTTGGTTTGTACAATCTTTAGACGAGACATAGCTCTAAAATAGACCTAAGGCGTCTTATATTTCCTTACAAAGATAGTACAAAAGATATTTCAAGTCGACTATACACTACTGCAGGATGCTGCTAACACGACACTACAATCAGAGACCCTTCGACGAAACTGTGTGCAATGCATTAATCGCAAACGATGATGTAAAAAACCGTCAAAAAAGATGCAAAACATTTGCGATGGCGGATACATCAAACACGGTTCAGATTTTAGTTGCGTGTGTGATGCGGGGCATACGGTTCAGTTCATTGAACTGTTTGTGATGAGGAAGAAGAACAAAAATGGGCAGCCAAATGAAGGCGTGTGCGATATACGGCATACAGTTCAGTCGGATTAACTGTTTGTGATGAGGCGGAACAACAGAAACGGGCAGTCAGATGAAGGTGTGTGCGATTGAGGGCATACACTTCAGACGGATGAACTGTTTGCAATTAGGCAACACAACCGAAACGGTCAGCCAGATCAACGTGTTTGCGATTGACGGCATACACTTCACACGGATGGTGCAAATGCCACGTACGCGGCCGAGAAAGCGTGCTCATGTTACGCCGTTCGGGAATAGTGCCGCACTTAGAAATTATAGAACCGTCAATAAATTTTGAGCCTGCGTTCCGTCACATTCCAAATTACTACCACGCTATATTTAATTGCAAACCTGTTCACACCGATCAAAACCTAAACGGTTTCCCACTTAGGAGCGTATTAGTACTCGGTTATAAATACTATTACTCCAAGATGACTGCAAATTCCTCCTCAACTCCTCATCCACAAAAACAAACAAGTCATTCATCGTAGTTCCCTTGCGTCTGCCATGGCCAGCGTGCGTTCTGGGTCGAGAGATTACTACCAGGGAGAGGCGAGCATGGAAGCGGAAGCACGAGAGATGCCCCGCCTCTCCGTGAAAGTAGCCGACATGTCCCGCCGCTCGGCCGTAGCAGCATAGAGGTCCCGCCGCACCTCCGAAGCAGCACAGAGGTCCCGCCGCACTGTCGATGCAGCAGACTGGTTCGGCCACGGCGTGGAAGCAGCAGAGATGTCCCGCCGCACCGCGAATGCAGCAGAGATGTCCTCCCGTGCCGCGACGGCCTGGGAAAATGTCTCGCGGGCAGGCGAGGACTCTCATAGGTGCATGCGTGCTATGCTCGATGACCTGATGGGTCGGATCTCCGAATGGATGAAGCAGCAGGACGAGATGAATGCCTCGTTTGAAAATGCTACCAGCGTCATCCGGGGACAAGGGGAGGACAAGGCGAAGCTCCGCACCGAGCGCGACCTGCTGATGGCGAAGATCGTCAGAACGACGAAGCAGCACGAGGAGACCACTGCCTTGTTGTAGAGGACCAGCGTCATCATCAAGGAACTTATGGACGAGAATGCCATGCTCCGCATCGAGCGCCAAAGGCTGGTGGAGGAATCTGTGGATGCTCTCAAGCAGCGTCTTAAGTACACGAAAGTGCTCATCGCCGCTCGCCGCGGGAACTAGTCTCCGCAGCCTGCAGCAATGCATCAAGAAAGTAGAGATTAGTGAGCCAGATCGTTGTCTTTCTTCTTCTTTTGCCCTTGTGTATTTTGGGCATTGCCGCATGTGGCTTTTTTAATTATCTTCCTAAATATGTAAGACAATTATTATCCACTGTCATCGTCCTTATATTCATCAGTCTTGCTATAAGTCACAGTCGATGCTATATAGGTCCATCGGATCTTACATCAAGATCCGTGCAAAACTTTCTTTTCAGATTTTCTTTTCTCTCTCTTAAATTTCAGTCGAGAGAGACATAGCCACGCCATGAAACAAGGGCACGTGCGCCATTAATGGAGACGTTGGGAGAGATGTGGGCGGAGGATAGAGGTCAAAGGGCTCTCCTCCCATTGAGCACGCGCAGGGGTCTGATCGCATGCCTCCCGTACTCAAATAGCTACCCCGCACAACACCTCCTAGCCAATAAAAAGGGGACACGTGGCGGCACATAAATGGTAAGTAGAACGCCCACGGTTTCAATAATACTTGTGTTTCCGATTTGTAACGTGACAACACTTGTTCCAAAATGACTTTGTTGATTGTTAATGCGTGCGCCTTCGCAAATCGGACAAAAAATTTACCACAGCATGTTGGTGCCATGTCATGACACCATGCCATGTTTCATGATTTTCAGGCGAGTTTTGGATTTACGGGAATTTTAAAACCAAGTTTCTTGATGTTTCCGGCCGAGCCAAGACGCCCAGATGTTTGAATTCCATTCCCACTTCTTTCATGGGACCTAGAAATTCGCCCAAGTACACATAAATGATTTTCCAACTAACTTTTGCGCACTGGAGCATGCGCTTGTACTTCAAATTTGAATTATGTGCATTAAATGCATGGAAAATCAATTAATGAATAAAAAAGGCCAAATGAACCCGAAATAATTCCAAAATTTAGCACGAAACTTCGATTTGATCTAAGCTGCCTGTGTAAAAAAATCAAGGCGGGAGAAGGCAGTGTTTGTCGTTTCGCACACGGAGGTGACACGTTCCCTCTCGGAACCACGAGCCTTCTTGAGAGAAGCTCCGGTTTGCAAGAAGCTTATACCAAAGCTTGTCCTAATTCGGCCAAAAAATTTACCACAGCATGTTGGTGCCATGTCATGACACCATGCCAAGTTTCATGATTTTCAGGCGTGTTTTGGATTCACAGGAATTAAAAAACCAAGTTTCTCAATATTTCCGGCCGAGCCATGACGCCCAGATGTTTGAATTCCATTCCCACTTCTTCCATGGGACCTAGAAATTCACCCAAGGACACACATGTGATTTTTCAACCAACTTTGATGCACTGGAGCATGTGCTTGTAGTTCAAATTTGAGTTATGCACATTAAATGCCTGGAAAATCAATTAATGTATAAAAAAGGCCAAACGAACCCCAAATAATTCCAAAATTTAGCACAAAACTCCTATTTGGTCTAAGCTGCCTGTGTAAAAAAATCAAGGCGGAAGAAGGCAGTGTATGTCGTTTCGCACACGGAGGTGACACGTTCGCTCTCGGAACCACGAGCCTTCTTGAGAGAAGCTCTGGTTTGCAAGAAGCTTATACCAAAGCTTGTCCCAATTCGGCCAAAAAATTTACCACAACATGTTGGTGCCATGTCATGACACTATGCCAAGTTTCATGATTTTCAGGCTTGTTTTTGATTTACAGGAATTAAAAAACCAAGTTTCTCAATATTTCCGGCCGAGCCACAACGCCCAGATGTTTAAATTCCATTCCCATTTCTTGCATGGGACCTAGAAATTCACCTAAGGACACAGATGCGATTTTTCAACCAACTTTGATGCACTGGAGCATGTCCTTGTAGTTCAAATTTAAATTATGCACATTAAATGCCCAAAAATTTAATTAATGTATAAAAAAGGCCAAACGAACCCGGAATAATTCCAAAATTTAGCACGAAACTCCTATTTGGTCTAAGCTGCCTGTGTAAAAAAATTAAGGCGGGAGAAGGCAGTGTATGTCGTTTCGCACACGGAGGTGACACGTTCCCTCTCGGAACCACGAGCCTTCTTGAGAGAAGCTCTGGTTTGCAAGAAGCTTATACCAAAGCTTGTCCCAATTCGGCCAAAAAATTTTACCACAGCATGTTGGTGCCATGTCATGACACCATGCCAAGTTTCATGATTTCCAGGCGTGTTTTGGATTTACAGGAATTAAAAAACCAAGTTTCTCAATATTTTTGGTCGAGCCACGATGCCCAGATGTTTGAATTTCATTCTCATTTTTTGCATGGAACCTAGAAATTCACCCAAGGACACACATGTGATTTTTCAACCAACTTTGGTGCACTGGAGCATGTGCTTGTAGTTCAAATTTGAATTATGCACATTAAATGCCCAGAAATTCAATTAATGTATAAAAAAGGCCAAACGAACCGGGAATAATTCCAAATTTTAACACGGCACTCATATAGTTCTATGTTGCCTCTGCAAAAATCAAGGGGGGGGGGGGAGGCAGCGTATATCGGTTCGCACACAAAGGTGACACGTCCCCCCCGGGAACCACGAGTCTTCTCGAGAGAAGCTCCGATTTGCAGGAAGCTTATACCAAAATTTGTCCAAATGCGGCCAATTTTTTTTACCACAGCATGTTGGTGCCATGAAATGACATCATGCCAAGTTTCATGATTTTCAGGCGAGTTTTGAATTTACAGGAATTTAAAAACCAAGTTTCTCAATGTTCCCGGCCGAGCCACGATGCCCATATGTTTGAATTTCATTCCCATTCTTGCATGGGACCTATAAATTCACCCAAAGACACACATGTGATTTTTCAACAAACTTTGGTGCACTGGAGCATGTGCTTTTAGTTCAAATTTGAATTATGCACATTAAATGCCTAGAAACTCAATTAATGCATAAAAATGCCAAACGAACCCGGAATAATCCCATATTTAAACACGACACTCATGTAGTTGCATGTTCACTGTACATAAATGTTCTAGCAATTCAAACACCATCCTTTCCCTCCGTAACACCATTTTGTCTTTCAAAACATAATGAAAAAATCAGGTATACCACAAACAGTTTGCTAGCAAGAATCATGTGGGATGCGATATAAAATATCTTGGCGCACCGTCTTGTCTGGCTTACGCAGGAAGCTTCCTCGTCTACAGTCCACCGCCCGCGCTTGAACCACACTTGCGCGCCAGTTTCTCGCGGCACCGAGCGAAATTTTTCTGCCACCACGGAAATATTTATCTCCTCGCCCCCTCCCACCAAAAGCCACATTTCCACTTTTCCTCCTTGCTTTCCAAGTTCAAACCTTCACTGCTGCTTACTGGCAGCTCAGCCTCCTCGCTGGCGACCCTACTTCTTGCAGCGCCGCCTCCTCACCGGTGACCCTTCTTCTTGCAGCGCCGCCTCCTCGCCGGCGACCCTTCTTCTTGCAGCGCCGCCTCCTCGCCGCCGACCCTTCTTCTTGCTGCGTGGCCTCACCGATATGGTCAGGTAATCCACACCCCATCCACACCATCCTCCTCCTTCCCCGTCCCACATGCCCCGACCGACGGCGTGACACCTTCCGCCGAAATCACTGGCCCCGTCCTCCAATTAAGTGCCGCCCACATCCATTTTGCCCGCAGTATAACGTGGAGCTCAGTAGCGTCTGGCAGCGGATAAGCAAATCGCGGCCGCACGCGCGCACGAGGTCGCTATGGCTGCCATGCGTGCCGACCGCCAGATTTGGAGGAGCACCTCGTCTTCGAGGCCACCGTCGACACCGCCACACGGTTGTCTACTTTAAAATACAGTTCGTGCTGTTTTCTCGAGGCCACCGCCAGTGCCTTCTAGTGATTTGTCCTCTGTAATGTTAATATGCAATCTGATGTTCAGTTAACAGTTTGGTCCTCTGAAATGTAATGTTCAGTTAACAGTTTGGTCCAACAATTGCTATATTTCGTAGTACTATTCTCAAGCATTCTTTGTTTTGTTAACTGTTTTATCTTCTAGTACATATTTCTATTCTGCAATGTCGTGCTCAGTTAACTGTTTTGGTTCATTTGGTCTGCTGTCCATTTAACTGTTTGGTTCAATTCTGCAATTTGATTTTCATTTGCTGTGGGTACAATTTTGTATTGTTATGCATGTGAGAAATAAATCGAATTTGGCTGTACTCAATACATATTCTACTGATAGTATGTCAACTCTCAGTTAAACTGATCAAGATCTTCCTTATATGTGTTGCAGAGAAACAATGGGAGACACTGCGGTTTACCATCGAGGTTTGCTCATGCATGGTCCTTTCGCTAATAGCACATTATTGTGCAGTTGCAGGAATCATTCTAATATTTAGGTTTCTTACAATTTGGTCTTGCACATGTAGGTCCTGCTGTTAGAGGCTTAGACCCACTGTTCGACCCATTTTGCATATGGGGAAATGAGATGTCCATGAATATCAGTCAAGTCAAGAAACTCAGAAAGATTGTTAGGATGAAGAAACTTGCGACGAATAACAACAAGATCTTTGTTTGCATATTGAAGAAGACATCAGTCAACTATAGGATAGTACTAACTCTTTTACCTTGTTTTTACCCCTTACACTATTTCAAAATTTATAACAGCAATTTATGCATATCTTTGTTTTTAGTACTTTTCAAATCAGTTCACCGATGATTACCTCTCAAACCACCTGCATGGTCAAGAGGCGAGGAAGGTATTCATTCAACACCCACGGTATAGTATTGAAGTCTTCCTGAAGAGGACGAAGGTTGGGCGGGCAATTATCCATAGCCACTGTCCTAAAGTTGCAAGGACATTCAACATCACTGAAGGCTCAATATTCGCCTTCCGCTTCTGCAGTTTCCCAGATAAGATTCATCTGTCTATTTACCGTGTATGATGTTACTTTTCCAAAGGTTTTCGATGTTGCATGTGAAACTTGGTGCTGTTGTGTAATGGCGTAGTTAGCTATATCCCTCTTTGGTGTAACTGAGTGCTGAGGCTATCTGATGTAATTCGATTATGAAATCCTGGTTGCCGTTATACGGATATGAAATATCTGGTGTGTTTTATAAAAAATGTTAATTTGATTACTACATGGATTATCAATAATATGCTAATTACCCTGCTTATTGGGGTTTTCTATTGCAGACGGTTACTCAGACAACACCGTGGGCGATGAACTCAAACAACCCACACAGTTTCTAGAAAGTAGGCGTGTTGGATCAACTAACAATCACACACGGCTTCCGGCAGAGAACTGTTTGCGTTAGGCCACCTTGCACAAACGTTTCCACACAAAAAACTGTGTGTGATATACATACGAACGGAAATGTTTTCTGGGATTCACCGTGTGGGATGTACATACGAACAGAAACGATTGGGTTTCGATGCCTCGCCCGATCGCACACTAGCTCATTTTGCCCCCGCCTGTGTGGCCGGAGGGCCTATCCCCGATGGTTTCTGGGTCGTGTGGGAAGGACCCCCCTATCGCACACACTCACTAGGCGACGGTTTAAAACTCTGTCGCGGAAAGGGGGTAAAAACCGTGTGTATAGCATGTCTCTGCACCAGTGATAAGTTATGTTTTGAATTTTGTGGCAGCAAAAAATGAGTCATTCACGTATTGTAGTCATGGTTTCCAGTTCCAGTTTGAGAATATCTCACCAACAACCGAAATCACCAAAATTCAGTGAATTTCAATGATTTCTGTTTGCATTTTGGCAGAAGGGCTGAAATATTTACTTGAACTCAACAAAGTATTTGAATTTTACGAAAAATATTTTGAACATGTTTGAATTTTTATGTAGTACTGCAATTGGCGAAATATTTTGGCTGAAAGGTAAATATTTTAGTGTGTACTGAAATTTAGTGAATTTCATCAAAATCTATCTAAAAGTGCAAACCATGATCTTAGCTGGGTGATATCCCGATAACCATAACGCAATGTCACATGCCAATCAATCAAAATGGTGGAAGTTAATACATTTTCGGCTCGTTTGGTGTGCGAGGTTAAGTCGGGGATCCCCTCCTAATCCCTCGGTAGCTGCCACCCATGGATAATTCGGCCCGGGTGAATTAGTTGTGCATGGTTTATCAAGGGGAGAGGGAAATCCCACCACATCCCTGTCAAATCCCATGGCTAAAAATAATCTACCATTGAGTCGTGGAAGAACTCCCCCATGCTCTCTATCTCGCGCGCTCGAACTCCTTCTCTAGACTAGGTATGCCCTGGTGTTGAAGACTATCTCGTTTTCTATCGGTTTGCTCAGTTTGTTTATTCTTTTTTGATCAATTTTTATATGGAAGCCCTATCTCTGGAGCGCCAAATGATGTCGAGAGATTCCTGAGGAATACGTCGTGGATTAGAGTGTGTCTAGATAAGTCAAGCCCATGCTTTGTAGCTCTAGAGAATCTCTCCCTCGCAACCGAACATAGCTTTAGGCGCTTTCAAAAATCATTATTGGTGATGCCTGTGCGGGTGAAAGAGTGACGACATCGTTGCTCCAGTCCAATTGCAGCCTCTTTACCAAAGTCTTTGAAGTATTTTTTCGAGCAGAGATTGATACCGCGAAGAAGGTGTTTCTAAGAAATTTTCATTGTAATTCTTAGTCATAGAAGTTACTTTCTCTTTTTTTAAATCTTAGATCCAAATCAGTGTACCTGTAATTGTTATGAGTACGAATAAAGTTACATGTATATTTTTTAATAAGGCGTTCAACGCCGCCTTGAGTAGACCAGGCCTTGCCAAGTTCATGGCGGGAACTCAATTACATTTTTCAGTGTATACGATGATGTTGGGGTTGTCCGAACCTGTTCTCCCAACACAACATAGGTGAGTGGTGACAGCGTAGTCTCTGCATCAGCATCTACAGCTAGACTTAGCAAATATAAACCCCTAAACGTTTGCGGACGTGACCGGTCAGTGATCGGTAGTGTCCGTTTTGAACCCCTATTTATCCGTCCATACATTCACACACTTTTTTTCCTCACATGTCTGGTCACTTCCACGTGATTGATGAAAATGAAGAAAGAGAAAGAAAAAATGAATAAAGAAAGAGAAAATATGGTCTGGGATGGGCCGCATCATATGTGGTGGACTGATCGTGTGTGTCCGCAAACCCTTACATTTGTCCTTAATACGAAGGTTCGGGGACAGCAGAGATGATATAAAGGATCCGGTTGGATCACCTTTTTCTTATCTCTCCTGTCCGGTCATTGACCGAAGGCCCGATCATGGAGGATTTAGGGATGCCCGCTGTAGATGCTCTAGACCGTTCGGTGGCAAAAAGCGTATCCAAGGACATCCAGAGCATTAAAATGCACAGATAAAAATACGAAAACAAAACTATTTGGAGAGTTTCATGATATGAACAAAACTGTTCCATTCATCAGAAGTTTCTCCTCAAAACACAAGCACGTACGATTGCACGGTAGCCAAAACATAATCTCATATGGTAACTTGATTGTGCAAACGCAAACGGGCGTGTAACTCAGTTTCCATATCCAATCCCAACAACCCATCCTTTCTCTGAAAAATTGTCAATTCTCAAATTCACCCCCTTAGGAAGATTTCCTTCGTCCTTACTAACAATGGCTCGTCCACGTTTTTCTGGCTCGATGCCTGGCTTCTGCCTACTCCTCTCGCCGACACCTACCCTCATATTTTCTCTCACTCTACTGCCCCTTCGGTCCTGGTATCGCATGTCATGCTTAATGGTTTATACGCTACCCTGCGGAACCGCCTAACCTCTGTTGCTTCTGGCGAGCTTGTGTCTGTTTTGTCTTTGTTGCAGGATGTCACTCCCAGCGATGCGGCCGACGACAGGTTCCTCACCCACGGTTCCTCGTTCTCCTCGAGGTGCGCCTACTCGTTGCTCTCCCCCGACCACGTGATCGACCTCAACGCCGGGTACATTTGGAGCTCCAAGGCTCCTATCAAGGTTAAGATCTTCGGCTGGCTCCTCTGCCGCGACAGGCTGAGCACGATGGCGAATCTTCACCGCAAGTCCATCACTTCCGACGACTCTTGCTCTATGTGTACCTTAACTAGGGAGGATGCCTCGCACATCGCCTTGTTCTGCCCTCACGCGATTCAGGTTTGGTCCATCTTGGGCCTTCAGACTCCGATCTCCATCGACCTCATCTGGGACACGCCAACCCCGGTCGGCCTCGACATCAACATTTGGCCCACCGTTGCTCTCGTCATCCTCTGGAAGCTTTGGGACTCCAGGAATGCTCGTGTTTTTCGCAACGAGCTACACTCAACAATTGATACTCTCCGGAATATTGTTTCGGACTTCACTCTTTGGGCCTTTAGATTTAAGGACCCCGTCAGTAGGGAGGCTGCCGTGTCTTGGCGCCTTTACCTCTCCTCTCGCTGTAACCTCTGATGTAACATGCCCTCTTGAGACTTTTGAGTAATATATTCAGGTGGGGACCCTCCCCCCCCCCCCCCCCCCCCCCCCGTGATTGTTCAAAAAATCCCAACGAACAAACCAATCAATCAATCAAAGAATGGCGTGAATAGCTCCTACAGCACGCACCGACTACTAGCTCGGAAAACGATCGCTTGACAGCTCGGTCCGTGTCCCTGCCGCCAATCGCGCTTGGTTAATAACTAATCCTTCTTCTGGTGGGCGAGGGGCACGGGCGACGACGGCTCCACGGAGACGGCGCGGGGCGAGGGCTCGCCGCCGAGCGGCAGGTCGGAGAGCAGCGCGACCATGCGGCGGGCGCTGAGGGAGCGCGCCGGGGGGAGTCCGAGGGTCTTGGTGGTGGAGAAGACGGAGGAGGACTGGGCGAGGATGAGGTACACCAGCGCCTGCACCAGCACGAACAGCCCCACCTTGAGCAGCGCCCCGTGCTGGCTCACCATCTCGAACTCCATGCCAACTAACTAATTAACCCCCCGAGCTCTTGATCACACGAAACCAGCGAGTTCACCAGGCAGTCTCTTCTTCCCCGAGAGGCCGAGGCTGATCAGAATCCCTCAAGAATATGCTGCTTGCTCGATGTGTTTGTGAGGTCTGGAGGTGCGGGGTGCGCGCTTATATAACGGCGAGACGCCGGTCTGACCGCTGCCGGGGTTAGGGGTAGGGTGCAACGCAAAGGTGCTTCGCCGGTCGGTCGTCTCGGGTGGTTCGGCGAAAGGCGACGCCAATCCCACGGGGTTGGAATTGGATGGACGCTGGCTGCTCGACCTGCTCCGTGCTCCGCTCACCGCTCACGTGTGCAGCCATTATAATATTGCTTGGGTTGCTCTCACGGATGGCTGCTGGGAGCCTACGTTAAAGTCGTAAACTATCACCGGGTGTCGCCGCCGGTCAAACCCAACAGTTGGAACCGGTCCTGCCTCTCGAATTTCAAGTGATAGAGTAGCGCATGTTTATATGATTGCAGCTTAAAAAAGAGAGAGAACTTCTGCCGATGGGCTTGAGGATACCTCGCACGTGCATAAGAAAGTATTTCGCAGGGTGCAAGATTACGGGGTCCAGGAAGGCTGATGAACCCTGCTGCCCTTTTACCCAAGGTCTTCGAACTGAAGCACGTAGCCAATCGCCTAAGCGGAAGAGCTTTCCGACTCGCCGTCGAGTCAGCTCGATCTTATCCAACAGCTGACAAAGCTGTGACAAAGCTATTCAGTGCTCCTTTGGCTTTGCAAAATTCTAAGAACGTGGCAACAGAAGAACACATGGGTAGAACAGAAATGTATGTGCAAAACAGAGAACTTCTGGACATGAGAGTTCCGTCAACTTCGGTGTTTGGTTCATGGGAATTACGAAAACATAGAAATGCTAAAATAAACACGATCAAACCACATGAAAATTTATAGCTAGATAGGTTGTTATTATGCCACAAAAAATTTACTCTCGTTCTTCGTGCATAGAAATTTGAAAAAAAAAGGTTTAGTTGGATGTTAGAATTCCAGCGTGTCTGCGTTGAATATGAGTTTAAAGGGAAAATCGCTTCATTCTTCTTTGTCTCATTCCTTTAAACCAAAGACAAGAATAGTAGCATCGCATGAAAATTTCATATTCCTACGTTTCCATCCCTGTCACCTAACAGAGCAGCATGACAAATCTTAGAACTACCCCACGTCGCCTCTCTGAGGCGACTCGGGAGGAACCCGAGTCAACACCGCTGGCCCACGGCCCACCACCCTCTTCCTCCCCTTGTTGTCGCCGGAGGAGGCCGCCGAGCTAAGCTTGGGTGGTGGACGGCGGCGGTGGGGTTGTCTTCTCCTCGTCAGGCGGCAGTCGCTCGAGGTGGGGGAGGTTTGATACCATTCCGGTTACCTGGCTCAGCAACTCAAGGCGGGCCAATGGCCTGATAAGGCGGCAGGTCTCAAGGTGGGGGAAGTTCGATCCCCTTTTGGCTGCATGGCTCGGCGGCTCCAGGGGTGGCGCATGTAGGCCTTTGGGGCTCGCCCTGATGGCTCTTCTCCAACATGGTAGACCCTAGCAGTGTCTCTCGCGAGTGGCAGTCATGTTTGCTTCGTCGACGGGCTCCGTGTCTACGACCGGACATTCATCTCCGGCGAGTCGGGGCGGATGCAACCCCTCTTCCTGCTCTGTGGAGCTCGTCTTCGCGCTGCCTGGCGGCATGTCATCCTTTTGTGGCCTTCATGGTGGTGCAGTGGCGGTGGGATGCCAGATTCAATAATAGTGGCTGGCGGCGGGGATTGTGGTGACTCCTACATGGTCACAGTGTAGTGGCTACGTGGGAGGTGCGCCGGCTAGCGGAGGTGTGGTGTGTGGGTGTGTGGTGTTGGGCGGTGCTCCGAGCGAAAGCTTGCCGGCACGGCATCCGTGGACATCGTTTTACTTCCTTGGAGACGCCGTCGCGGAGTCCACCCCCTGCATACCCTCGGATCCAGTTCTTCAGGTGAAAAACCTAAGGCTCGGTCAGGTCGGGCGACGGTGTCGGCATCATCGCTTCACTCTTTGGGTGTCGTCCTGAAGACCTTTGGATCTCGTTCATGCTCTCCATGCGCTAGATGCTCACAGCGTTGCGGTCGGCAGGTGCCCGACCGGCAATGTACGGTCACGACAAGGTTTCGATTGTCGGTTGTTTCCCGACGAGCTTGGCATGTCTCTCCTGGGTCTTGTGATATCGTCACGCAGTCAGACCTGCCTTAGAGATGCATAGGCGATGATGATGACAAGTGGCTAGTGGTCTTCGAGGAAGTGTTGGTTGGCGCTAGCTTTGCCCATTTTTCCTGGGTTTTGATGGTCTTCTTAGTCGGAGCTGTCTGGACACCTACACCTGTGCCCGGCTGTTTGGCATTGGTCGACATGAGTTCTGGCGTTTCGGCGACAAGGACTCCATTGGTGGAAGTCGATGCTGGAGTCACTGGCTCGTGGAGGAGTGATGACGACGACACTTGGTGACGACCTCAACTTCGTGTTTCTTTCTCTGCAACGTTTTCGTATCTTCATGTGAATGGCCAGGTCAGTCAATGTTGCCCTGTGTGCGCAGTTGTGACGGTTTTAGCCTAGTTTTCTGTTAGTTAACCGGGCAACCTATGTTTAATGAATTGAGATCCCTAGCGACCGGCTTAAAAAATAAATCCTATGCTTTCCTTCAATATTCTTTTGAACCAAAGGAGCCCTGACACTCCAATCGGGTAAAGGCTAGGTGATCAGTCAGTGGTCACAAGCGGCAATGTCCATTTATAAGGACGTAAAAAAAATGTCCATTTATATGAGGTCCTTAAAAACAAGGAAAAAATACGCAGAAAAGTTCAATTCTACCGTCTTCACTCATATGCATGGTTGAGTAGTAGTACATGTGATACGTGAGGCGTGAGGTAAAACATGGTTGACATGGCTTTGCGACGGCGTTGGCGGCCGAGAAGACGTCAAGGGTGACAGATGACATGTTATAGAAGATGTTGAGGGTGGGGGCGAAGGAAATAGCCAAATGGGGTTCCTCAGCGCCAACGAGGAGGCTGATGGGTTCCCTTAGAGCAATGCGATATTGTGTGATTCATTGGTTTGTTTGATCCCTGCTTATTCCACTTGAATCAGATCTATACGCCTTAGTTTTTTTCTTCAGTAGAACATGATCCAGGGCATAATTTCATGCACCGAGGTTGGCTTATTTAATTTAGTATGACGCAATATTTGTTGATAATAATGTTATAAGTTCAGATTTGTAAATGCAATATTACCTTCCATGTATATGGCTTGAACAAAATATAAACTCAAGTGGAATGTCAAGCTTTAATTTGTACTGATATATGATATAGGTTTGCTATATGTGTAGAATAGGATTTTTCTCCTTATAGAGAATCTTGTAGATGGAGTAGTCGTTGTTCATATACTTGTGAAAGTTGGCATGATCTTACCATGAACCAACTCACAATGTTATCTCCATTAGTGCTTTATTCACTTAACTAGCTTTTTCAGCGAAAACAATAGGTTAAAAGCCTATTGGGAAAAATATTTACACGGATTACATGTATGCAATTTACATGGGGCTACCTAATGTTAGAGATCCACAAAATTCGAAGTTGTGTGCAATGGTTGCTGGAGTGGTTACCATGCT
The DNA here is from genome assembly GCA_011799875.1 of Thinopyrum elongatum. Lineage (NCBI taxonomy): Eukaryota > Viridiplantae > Streptophyta > Magnoliopsida > Poales > Poaceae > Thinopyrum > Thinopyrum elongatum. The sequence continues at coordinate 343,355,705 of CM022301.1, forward strand.
AAGAGCAAAACCTACTGTTAAAGAATACCATGTTATTCATTATTGTTGAACTTATATTATCACATTCAATGAGATTGCCTAATACTTGATTGTTGTGTTTCTACTTAAAACACACTTTGTGACTATCTTCCAGTAGGATGTTGTTTGATCAAGCTATTGTAGTTGCACCTGAGATGAGGGGATGGTAAATTGGAGATGCTGATTATAAATACTTTACTGCTTACATATTGTTCATGAAAACATCAAGTAATTATAAGTACCATTTTTTCATAAAAAAAGTATCATTTACGATCGCCAACGATCATATCGGATGACTATTTTCCTGGCCTTCAAAGAAGAAATATCCTACAAGTTGAACCCGGCTGGAGGGGCCTCAATTCTTCTGAGCCAAGAAAAGTAGGTGAGGCCTGTGCAAAATCTTTTGAGCTATGAATAGTAGAAGCCGAATGGTTAAAAAAGGCAAAGGTTCAGGGAAGGTAAATTCCTAAATGATACGGTTTTTCAGACATGTTCGATTCAGCTAACGCTGCTTGTCAAATTACGGAAGTTTTTTTCTCATTGCGCTCGTGGGGAATTACTTCAACAATCAATACATTGACCCTCATCTAGAAAAATGACCTACGTATTGCCAATTTGAATTTCCTTCTGCTTTTCTTTGAGGAGTGAGGCTCCGTCATATAAATAATATTATCTTTTCAAAAAATAGAAGCAATATTATATATTTCTTGGGAGCACTTCCGTGAGAGCGACTCTATAATCTGTGCACACGTGAGCGGTGAGCAGAGCACGGAGCAGGTTGAGCGGTTTCCACCCCACCCCGTGGAACTGGCGTTGCCTTTCGCCGAACCACCCGAAACTCCACACCCCAAGTTGGCGACCGATCGACCAAGCCTCTTTCTCTTTGCATTGCACCTTCACCCCGGCAGCGGTCAAACCGGCGTCTCGCCGTTATATAAGCGCGCAGCCCACACCTCAAGACCTCACAAACACATCAAACAAGCAACATATTCTCGAGAGATTCTCAGTCTCCGCCACTCAGGGAAGGAAGAAACTGCTTGGTGAATTCGCTGGTGTCGCGTGATCAAAGCTCGGGAGTCGGAATGGAATTCGAGATGGCGAGCCAGCACGGGGCGCTGCTCAAGGTGGGGCTGTTCGTGCTGGTGCAGGCGCTGGTGTACCTCATCCTCGCCCAGTCCTCCTCCGTCTTCTCCACCACCAAGACCCTCGGCCTCCCCCCGGCGCGCTCCCTCGGCGCCCACCGCATGGTCGCGCTGCTCTCCGACCTCCCGATCGGCGGCGAGCCCTCGCCCCGCGCCGCCTTCGTGGAGCCGTCATCGCCAGTGGCCCTGGCCGCGCACGCCCACCAGAAGGAGGATTAGTGGCAGCTATAGAGCGAGCATATGTCTGCCGAGCTAGCAGTTGGTGCCTGCCGTAGGAGTTCGTTAGCTATTCACGCCATTCTTTGGTGGTCCTTTGATTGGTTGGTTTGTTCTTTGAGATTTCATATGTAAACTACACGCCGTTTTGGATTGTACAAATACTACAAATGACCATCTAAGATTGTGTTTCGGTTACTGTGCAGTCGTGCTTGTGTTTTGGGGAGAGACTTGTGATAAACATAATGCTCGTTTATATCATGAAACCTTCGGTCTCTTCTGTCCAGCCGTAGGGGCGGCACTCCTCGATCCGGAGCAGGAGGGCAGATGGCCCTCTTCGATGAAACCTTCGGTCTCTTCTGTCCAGCCGTAGGGGCGGCACTCCTTGATCCGGAGCAGGAGGGCAGATGGCCCTCTTTGATGAAAACTAGCGGTTGGGGCGCCACCTGGTGGCGCCGCTTAGGAGGAAGCTGGGCGGTGCCAGGTGGGAGGCGCCCCTTCGCCTGCTTCTTTCTTTTTCTGCTGCCACACATGCATGTACAACTGAGAACCTTGTTAATCAATGACCATAAAGCAGGCCAAATCCCTTGAGAGTAGTAATCCAAATCATTAGAGCTGAAAGCAGGTTCCATTTGGATAGCAAGCAGCTGTATAGTTGGTTAAACTATGCATCACATATATGCTAGCTAGTTCAAAAGGAAGGGCAAGACGGTTTGGTAATGGCATACATATCGCACATTGTCCAAAAGTGGAGGCACAATTCCTTGCAGGGTAAGGCAGAGTTCATGGCTCCCACATGCGGCAGTGGCGGTCGCCGACGATCTGTCTAGAGGCGGTGAATGACGCTTCTCAAAATAAAGAAGACATTGGCGATGACCCGACGACACACTTCCCGACAAGCTTGGCGACGAAGGGGTTGCCAGCGAGGAGGTGCTCCTTGAGCTATTGAAACTACAGCAATCAGGCCTCCATCTCAAGTGTCTGAAAAAACATGAATGGAAGCCAAATGATTCACACTACTTGATGGACTAAACATCTAGAAAGAAGCATTTCATCCACAACTGAAACTTAAGAGAGATCTACTGACCAAGGTCAATAGCTTCTGGTCTAACGAAAGATAAAATATACAAGGGTAGCAGATCATAGAACTTATATTGTTGTTAACAAGCCAGAAACCTTCTATCTTCTGAAGAAAAAGAAAGCTAAAATCTTCAGTCAGGGCATACTTTCATTCTTTTAACAATATCAAGTGGTAGCTCGCTTACGTAGTGATCGTTCCTGTAAAGAGAAAGCACATGGCCAATGAAATCTATAATATCATCATTCACTTCATGTTTCCTGGAACAAATAACAAAGAACAAATAAGATTACTTGCAGTGTAGGAGGTAATCCTTCCATTTTAAATGGAAAAATGCCAAACATTACATGATACAGAAATAAAATGTACTGCAACTACCGATTCTCTCAAAAGAGAGTACATTATTAAACCAATTCCCACTTCTGAAAAAAATGGAAAAGAACCAGGGTAATGTTGAAGATGCATGTGCAATTAGAACAACCATGTATCCTTGACCAACAATGAGGCTTACGGTTGGCACAACACTCGACTGCAATCAAGGCACCCGGGGGGGGGGGGGGGGTTGGTAAGTCATAATTCTGCATCCATTGTAGGAACAAAATATTTAGGAAAGGGAACTGACCGGTAGTCAGAATGATGCATCCATCTATTGATCGATCCATTGGAGGAACAAGAAGAAACTCAGGGAAAGGGGACCGACCGAGAAGCAGATTGCGCACTTATCGAGGTCGAGCCTGGTGTTATCTGCATTGTTACTTATTAAGCAGGTGTCCATTGCAGAGTGAAATCATCCGTTGCTTTCTGTTACCAAGATTTTAAATAATAGAAAGAACAATAACAGCAAAACAAAAAAATTTAGGGAGTGGTCTCGTGAAGATGTACTTGACATTGTAAGAAATAAGACAGCTCAGAAACTGTGGCATGAAACACATTCACATAACCATTCTAAGTTGTAGCAAGTTCAAGGAGGAAGGCAATGTTAATAAGTTGGTACACCAATCTATCCCTAAGAATGGTCAGTTTTAAGGGATAAAAAACAACAATCTATTCTTACCAAGCTTTTCATTGGTAAAAAGTTCGGCACCCAAATAACTTGTTAGCAGCAAAACTTTTCATCAATGTGAAAATAGAACTGCAATATGGTCTCTTATGAGAAAAGAAACTGACATGAGAGGTAAAAAAAGAGCAAACGGCCAATCCTACAATGATAATTCTTGCCTGTTGATGTCTGCTAGTACTACGTCGGTTTTTCCCCAGAGAGGGAGGGATGATGCAGCATAGCGATGGTAGGTATTTCCCTCAGTGATGAGACCAAGGTTATCGAACCAGTAGGAGAACCACGCAACACCATGTAAACAGCTCCTGCACACAAAGAACAAATACTTGCAACCCGACGTGTTAAAGGGGTTGTCAATCCCTTCCGGGTAACGAGATAGATAAAATTGTAGTAGATTGGATAAATAGATCTCGCGGAAACGCGAGATAAAATAAATAAGTAAAAATTGCAGCAAGGTATTTTTGGGTTTTTGGATTAATAGATCTAAAAATAAAAGTTGCAAATAAATAAAAGAGCAAATAGCAAAATAGATCTTGAAGGCAAATATATTAATGAAGAGACCCGGGGGCCGTAGTTTTCACTAGTGGCTTCTCTCGAGAAAAATAGTAAACGGTGGAAACAAATTACTGTTGGGCAATTGATAGAACTTCAAATACTCATGACGATATCCAGGCAATGATCATTATATAGGCATCACGTCCAAGATTAGTAGACCGACTCCTGCCTGCATCTACTACTATTACTCCACACATCGACCGCTATCCAGCATGCATCTAGTGTATTAAGTTCATGGAGAAATGGAGTAATGCAATAAGAACGATGACATGATGTAGACAAGATCTATTTATGTAGAAATAGACCCCATCTTGTTATCCTTAATGGCAACGATACATACGTGTCATTTCCCTTTCTGTCACTGGGATCAAGCACCGTAAGATCGAACCCATCACAAAGCACCTCTTCCCATTGCAAGATAAATAGATCAAGTTGGCCAAACAAAACCCAAATATCGGAGAAGAAATACGAGGCTATAAGCAATCATGCATATAAGATATCAAAGAAGACTCAAATAACTTTCATGGATAAAAAGATAGATCTGATCATAAACTCAAAGTTCATCGGATCCCAACAAACACACCGCAAAAAAGAATTACATCATATGGATCTCCAAGAGACCATTGTACTGAGAATCAAACGAGAGAGAGAAAGCCATCAAGCTACTAACTACGGACCCGAAGGTCTACAATGAACTACTCACACATCATCGGAGATGCACCAATGAGGATGATGAACCCCTCCGTGATGGTGTCTAGATTGGATCTGGTGGTTCTGGAACTTGCGGTGGCTGGAATTGATTTTCGTCGACTCCCCTAGGGTTTCTGGAATATTGGGGTATTTATAGAGCAAAGAGGCGGTGCGGGAGGCGGCCGAGGTGGGCACAACCCACCTGGGCGCGCCTAGGCCTCCAGGCGCGCCCTGGTGGGTTGTGCTCCCCCCGGAGCACCCCCCAGGTGCTTCTCCGGCCCACTGGATGTCTTCTGGTCCAAAAAAAATCCACAAAAAGATTTGCTGCGCTTGGACTCCGTTTGGTATTGATTTCCTGCGATGTAAAAAACATGTAGAAAACAGCAACTGGCACTGGGCACTATGTCAATAGGTTAGTACCAAAAAATAATATAAAATGATTGTAAAACATCCAAGAATGATAATATAACAACATGGAACAATAAAAAATTATAGATACGTTGGAGACGTATCAGCATCCCCAAGCTTAATTCCTGCTCGTCCTCGATTAGGTAAATGATAAAAACAGAATATTTGATGTGGAATGCTGCCTAACATGTTCATCACATATTCTTTTCTTAATAGCATGGACATTTGGACTTTTATATGGTTCAAAGCAATAGTCTAGTTTTGACATGATAACTTAAATACTCAAGCATATCAACAAGCAACCATGTCTTTCAAAATATCAACGCTAAAGCAAGTTATCCCTAGCCCGTCATGCTCAATCATTGATCTATTCATGAAACACACTCGAATATTAGCTACACCCAATGCTCAAGTACGATCATAGTGCCCCTTAGTTGGTGCTTTATAAGAGAAGATGGAGACTCAAATTAAAAATAAAAATTGCATAAAGTAAAGAAAGGCCCTTCGCGGAGGGAAGTAGGTATTTGTAGAGGTGCCAGAGCTCAAAGCTTAAATTGAGAGATAAAAATATTTTGAGAGGCATACTTTTCCCACCAACGAAAACGACTTAGAGCTCCCAACACTTTCCATGCTAGATATATCATAGGCGGTTCCCAAACAGAAAATAAAGTTTATTCCTTTTTCCACCATTTCTTTCACTTTCCATGGCTAGCCGTATCCACGGGTGCCCTCCATACCAACACTTTCCAAGGAATTTATTATTTGACAACATAAAGTAATTCATTTTTCATTTCAGGACTGGGCATCCCTAATACCTTTGCCGTACTCTCGTGCAATGACAAGTGGATAAACACTCATCGTGAGAATAACACATCTAGCATGGAAAATATCGGCCACCCCTCACCGCCTCGCGAGCGGTACGAGCACACAAAAGAGAAATTTATTTTGAAAATTAGAGATGGCACATACAAATTTTCTTAGAACGGCACGGAAATATCGCATATAGGTAGGTATAGTGGACTCATATGGCAAAACTGGTTTAAAGGGTTTTGGATGCACAAGTAGTGATCATACTTAGTTTAAATGAAGGCTAGCAAAAAGATTGAGAAGCGCCCAACCAAGAAACGAATAATCTCGTAAACAAGCATTAAGCATAAGTAACACCGAATAATGCACCATAAGTAAGATATAATTTCATTGCATAACTATTGACTTTCGTACTTGCATAGGGAATCACAAACCTTAACACCAATATTCTTACTAAAGCACAATTACTCATCAACATGGCTCACATATTATATCGTCATATCTCAAAACTATTACAAAGAACCAAGTTTATTTTGTCCAATGATCTTCATGAAAGTTTTTATTATATCCTTCTTGGATATCTATCACTTTGGGACTAGTTTCATATGTTAGTTTTAATAAGCTCAAACAAATATAAGTGAAGAACATGAGCATAATATTTCTTTCTCTCAAATTAATCTAAGTGAAGCAAGAGAGAATTTCTTCAAAATTTTACTAACTCTCAAATAAATCTAAGTGAAGCATGAGAGCATTTCTTCAAAAATAACAAAGCACACCGTGCTCAAAAAGATATAAGTGAAGCACTAGAGCAATTCCAAGGCTCTAAAAATTTAAGTGAAGCATAGGAGCAAGCATAGCATAATTTTTGGCTCTCTCAAAAAGGTGTGTCCAGAAAGGATTCAAGACTTAAAATAAAAAGCAAAACAAGTAAAGACTCATATCATATAAGACGCTCCAAGCAAAACTCATAATATGTGACGAATAAAAATATAGCTCCAAGTAAAATACCGATGGTCGTTAGAAGAAAGAGGGGATGCCACTCGGAGGCATCCCCAAGCTTAGTTGCTTGATACTTCTTGAATATTACCTTGGGATACCTCGGGCATCCCCAAGCTTAGCCTTTTGCTAATCCTTATTCATTCATCCATCGTAATCTCACCCAAAACTTGAAAACTTCAATCACACAAAACTCAACAAAACCTTCGTGAGATCCGTTAGTATAAGAAAACCAATCTTTACTTTAAGTACTGTAGAAAACCCATTCAAATTTTGTTCTTGCATTATATCTACTGTATTCTAACTTTTTCATGGCAAAAACTCTTCAAAGAAAACCATAGATTCATCAAAATAAGCACACAATGCAAAGAAAACAGAATCTGTCAAAAACAGAACAGTCTGCAAAGATACGAATTGTTCTCATACTTATGTAACTCCAAAAATTCTGAAAAATTAGGAAAATAGAGGAAATTGGTATATCAATCTTTTGTAAACAATTCAGAATTTTTCGTCTCTGCTTTGAATTTTCAAAATTGTTTTACTGGACGCAAAAGTTTCTGTTTTCCAACAAGATCAAATCAACTATCACCCAAATCATCCCAAAGGCTTTGCTTGGCACAAACACTAATTTAAACCACAAAAACACATCTAATCAGAGGCATAATTGGGTATTTTATTGAAAACAGCAAGAAAACCAAAAACCAAAAAGATACAAGTTGGGTTGCCTCCCAACGAGCGCTATCGTTTTACGCCCCTAGCTAGGCATAAATTTTATTGATGCTCACAAGAAAGATAATAATTGAAACACAAAGAGAGAATCATAAAACATGTGACAAACATATTTAAGTCTAACATATTTCCGATGCATAGGAATTTTATAGGAAAACAAATTAGCAAGACAAGCAAGATCTAGCATATGCATGGAAGAAAACAATAGCAATCTCAACATGAAGAGAGGTAATTTAGTAACATGAAAATTTCTACAACCATATTTCCCTCTCTCATAATAATTACATGTGGGATCATATTCAAACTCAACAATATAGCTATCACATAATGTACCCTCTACATGATCCACATGCATGCAAAGTTGACACTCTTCCAAAATAGTGGGATTATCATCAAATAAAGTCATGACCTCTCCAAGCCCACTTTTATCAAAAATTTCATAAGATTGAACATTCTCCAAATATGTGGGATTATTTTTACCTAAAGTTGACACTCTTCCAAACCCACTTTCAATATTATTGCAAACATTATTATCAATAACATATTCATCATGAGGCTTAAATAAATTTTGAAGATCATAAGAAGAATCACCCCAATCATGATCATTGCAATAAGTAGTGGACATATTAAAATTAGCATCCCCAAGCTTAGGGTTTTGCATATTATTAACACAATTGACATTAATAGAATTTATAGTAACATCATTGCAATCATGCTTTTCATTCAAGGAGCTATCATGAATCACTGTATAAATTCCTTCGTTTAACACTTCATCACAATTTTCAGATTCATAAATCTCAAGCAAAACTTCATAAAGATAATCTAGTGAACTCAATTCACTAGCAATTGGTTCATCATAATTGGATCTTTTGAAAAGATTAGCAAGTGGATGAGGATCCATAACAATATATTTTTAGCAAGCGAAGATGCAAGCAAATAGAAGGCACATGGCAACACAAGCAAACATGAGAGCTGACGAGAAAAAGGCAAACAAAAAAGAGGGCGAATAAAATGGCAAATTTTTGTGAAGTGGGGGAGAGGAAAATGAGAGGCAAATGGCAAATAATGTAAATTGCAAGGAGATGAGATTTGTGATTAGGAACCTGGTACATGTTGATGATGTCTCCCCGGCAACGGCGCCAGAAACTCCTCTTGATGTCTGCTAGAACTACGTCGGTTTTTCCCCAGAGAGGGAGGGATGATGCAGCACAGCGATGGTAGGTATTTCCCTCAGTGATGAGACCAAGGTTATCGAACCAGTAGGAGAACCACGCAACACCACGTAAATAGCTCCTGCACACAAAGAACAAATACTTGCAACCCGACGTGTTAAAGGGGTTGTCAATCCCTTTCGGGTAACGAGATAGATAAAATTGTAGTAGATTGGATAAATAGATCTCGCGGGAACGCGAGATAAAATAAATAAGTAAAAATTGTAGCAAGGTATTTTGGGATTTTTGGATTAATAGATCTGAAAATAAAAGTTGCAAATAAATAAAAGAGCGAATAGCAAAATAGATCTTGAAGGTAAATATATTAAAGAAGAGACCCGGGGGCCGTAGTTTTCACTAGTGGTTTCTCTTGAGAAAAATAGCAAACGGTGGAAACAAATTACTGTTGGGCAATTGATAGAACTTCAAATACTCATGACGATATCCAGGCAATGATCATTATATATGCATCACGTCCAAGATTAGTAGACCGACTCCTGCCTGCATCTACTACTATTACTCCACACATCGACCGCTATCCAGCATGCATCTAGTGTATTAAGTTCATGGAGAAACAGAGTAATGCAATAAGAACGATGACATGATGTAGACAAGATCTATTTATGTAGAAATAGACCCCATCTTGTTATCCTTAATGGCAACGATACATACGTGTCGTTTCCCTTTCTGTCACTGGGATCAAGCACCGTAAGATCGAACCCATCACAAAGCACCTCTTCCCATTGCAAGATAAATAGATCAAGTTGGCCAAACAAAACCCAAATATCGGAGAAGAAATACAAGGCTATAAGCAATCATGCATATAAGAGATCAAAGAAGACTCAAATAACTTTCATGGATAAAAAGATAGATCTGATCATAAACTCAAAGTTCATTGGATCCCAATAAACACACTGCAAAAAAGAGTTACATCATATGGATCTCCAAGAGACCATTGTATTGAGAATCAAACGAGAGAGAGAAAGCCATCTAGCTACTAACTACGGACCCAAAGGTCTACAATGAACTACTCACGCATCATCGGAGAGGCACCAATGAGGATGATGAACCCCTCCGTGATGGTGTCTAGATTGGATCTGGTTGTTCTGGAACTTGCGGTGGCTGGAATTGATTTTCGTTGACTCCCCTAGGGTTTCTGGAATATTGGGGTATTTATAAAGCAAAGAGGCGGTGCAGGAGGCGGCCGAGGTGGGCACAACCCACCTGGGCGCGCCTGGGCCTCCAAGCGCGCCCTGGTGAGTTATGCTCCCCTCGGAGCACCCCCCAAGTGCTTCTCTGGCCCACTGGATGTCTTCTGGTCCAAAAAAAATCCACAAAAAGTTTCGCTACGTTTGGACTCCGTTTGGTATTGATTTCCTGCGATGTAAAAAACATGCAGAAAACAGCAACTGGCACTGGGCACTATGTCAATAGGTTAGTAGCAAAAAATGATATAAAATGATTATAAAATGAATGTAAAACATCCAAGAATGATAATATAACAGCATAGAACAATCAAAAATTATAGATACGTTGGAGACGTATCACCTGTGAACAACAGGAAACCCAAGAGTTAAAAGCAAACATTAGACATTATACTTCAGAGTCCAGGATTTCTAGATGCTAGTGTTGTAGTGTAGTGTAGCTAGTCAATCAAGCATAAATATAATTCAAATGGTTCTTAACAAACATCCGTAATTGATCCTTGACATTCCAACAAGAAATTTAATCATGGTAGAACCAACTCTATGTCATTTATACTGAACAACAAACAAAGAATATGATCTCCTCAATCAGAAATTTTTTTAAGGAAAAGAAGGAGAAAGTCACTTTTTATTTAACAAAAAAGAGACCTGTGTCGTGGATACACTCTATGAAACATTGGACATTTGAAGATCTTGGTCATGACGTTGCACATCCACCTTGGAACCCCGCCAGCAGGAAGACACTGCCTACAACAAGCGGACCCATTTGTTGTAATCTGCTTGTGAAAAATAATAGAAATAAGAGACACAGTCAGTTGCTCGAATAATTGGTTAGAAGATGAGGCAGAGTGTAAAGAAAGTGTTGAATGTATGCAGGACGGTAATTTCAATGGTTCAGCTACGCCAATCACCCTCTCATTATTCAGTGGACCTTTCTCTTTTTCTCATGTATAATTAGTAATAGTACAACTTTACGTCCTATATGCTAGTATGGTAATAACCAGAATAAAAATGTGTTTTAATTATAAGTTATGTCATATCATATATAGAGTGCCTTTAATCTTAGATGTAACACAGTTAGCAGGATTCTAAAAATCACCACATAAGTATTGTAAGACTTATGCTGAGGAACATGGGGAAGGAGCACCAAGAAACAAGTCTTCAATATTTAAAGCAAATGATCAGAACCAAATTAAGCACAAGGCAATCCAATGATCTAATTTGGAACAATTTCCAAAAGAGGTTTCCCTAGGGTGCACATCTCTGCATAATTCGTACAAAGGCTATCGCATAAAGCATGCCATTTGATCTCGTGCCAATGCAGATACTAATTGGTTCATTCGACTTTTTTTGATGAATTGGTTTATTTGTCAGCACATGAATGAATCAACATGTCCATCGACAGATTAGTTTTAGGACTGCACCTCTGAACCTACATTGCCTTTAGATTTCTCAAGCTTCATTTTTCCAAAATTAGCTGGACCCAAGATGTGTCTTCACGAGTTATTTGGTTACCATGCTAACTAATAGCAACCAGTTTTGCACCAAAATAGTTTGTTTTGTAACCCCATAAAGAAACCTCAATAACTTAGCCTATTAACTGTATCATTTTTGACCAGTGTGTTTGTTTTTCTGCTCTTATCCAGTCATGCTTTCTTAGATATACAACAATGCGTAACATTCCAGTCATGCTTTTTTTAGAAGTAAGAACAATACAACCCATTTGCTGCTGACCAATTCTTTAGCTCACGTGGATCATGTTTGGCTGATAAGAAAAGAGGCCACACTTCTGGCCATTTTGTTAGATAACTATTCTGATCAGCATGTTTATTTCTCTGTTGCTATCCATGTACACTATAAACTTGTAGTTCCTACACAGGTGGTTTCAAGCTCTGTTGTCGCATCGATTTACTCAGTTTGTTACTCCAATTCGTAATAGTTTGTCTAGAACGTGTACCCATAACACACACCTTGCTATATATTCATTTCCCATTTTCCCCCAAGAAGCCTATTATTAGTAAGAATTAATGGTCAGAATATTCAGTGTATAATATCTTAGAAAAGAGTAAGAATCTCAAATAAGAGAACTTGTGCGAAATAAATAATGGGTGTGCCTATCAAGACAACACAAATACTATTCTTTTTCTTTTTTAACATTCAACCAAGAGAATAAAAGAAGCATAGTTATAGGCATCCTATGAGATCATCTTCAAACATGGAGGCACTCACCCTTGGTACTGACCATTGTAGTGGATATGCTTATACCCATAGCATACTAAAGCTAAAAATAGTAGTTGAGGGCATGAGAAAATATAAGCACATCTGCACAACAAAAGGAAACTATATGTTAGGAATATACACGCACATAGATGGTATGGCAGAAGAACAAATGAAAATCCTGATGACATGGTATAAAAACATGACGAAACAAATCTCAAATTGGTAAACCAATAAGTTCTTAAGAAAGATAACATGGAAAGCAAATCACAAGCACATCAATGTCAAACAGAAAGAAAAATTGTTTCTTAAAAGGATACCATACTATTTAGTAGTTATAATATCTATGACAAGATATATAGTAACAAAGTTAAATAATTTTAGTCCTTTCACCCCTAGTTGATGCAGCAAAAGATGAACAAAATAATGACCTTTACAACAGGTTTGTCCGGTACTGGACACAGACGGGTTGGACCAGAGTGTCATCGACAATGAAGTGAGAGGCTGCAGCAGAGGGCTTCACGGCATGGCGGCGGGCTCAAGCAGAACAAGCACACAAAGATGCATCCACACAATAAAATTTTAAGTGTGGATCTGCAACTAAAGCTTGCCCGAATGGAAGAGCAATACTTTGGGTAAATGACGAGCTACACATGAGAATAACATGATCCAATGAGTGTAAATAAAAAATTCTTGCATGAACAAAAATGTACATATAGACACAGTCCAGCTTCCACACATGAACAAAAATCAACACTTAGACACATCCCAGCATGAGCAAAAATCTACAAAGAGAGACGAGCGGTAGCAAAATCAGATCACCTCTTATGTGAGCATCCAACCTAAAATCCACAACAATATATGGTTGTACACCTGACTTTAGATAAGCATTTTTTCTGTGAACTCCTACTTCTGGATTGAGGAGACTACAAGTTTTACAATGAACAGACTGGACGAGATGCATGTATACCGCTGAGGAGGGCGACGCAGAGATTGAGTCGGGCTATGGATAAGCCCCAGTTTCCAGCGAGGCCGTTGGCGGACTTGAAGTAGCAGGTGGTGGCGACAGAGCACGGCTGCGCGTACCAGAGGCTCAGCATCTGCAAAGGTGCCAACAAGTTACATGTCATTAAATCAATGAAAATCAATGAACATATGGAAGCAAAGAAACAGATGTCACTTCGAGGGGGTGGCACTTACATTGCTCAGTTGGAAGAGAGGACTAACTTCAGACCTAGGGATTCTGAAGTTGAGGGCCAGAACTGAAAATCAAGAACTCCTTCAAGACCTGATCGCATCACTTCAAGCTTAGATTCCTATTTGTAGTCTTGCTTACCCTTGTATATTTTTTTTATACTTGGCCTTGTTTTATTTGTAAAGCCCTTTCTGCCATTTCAAAAAAAAAGACCCTTTCTGCCACCAATTGGTGGGCATGCAGACAGTATGTAATTATTTCTCAAAAATTTAAAATATAGCAGTGGGAGGCTCTCCTGCTGTTTTGACTGCTAAAAAAGTCATTAAATCAATGAACTAACGCCCCTCCTAAAATAACTAAATAATTGAAAAGCAAATAGATAATTAGAAAATACTACTTCTACTTGAGTTTCGCTTATACTATATACAAAGATAGAAGTGGCATGGTATAATAAAAACTTCTGGAAAACTAAAAGTTCACACAAACAGACAAACAAACACATACTGTAAAATGAGCAGATCAGCACATCATGGCCGAGAGTGGGCTCAGAGGCAAGAACTTTGATGAGAAGCCTATAAAAGTTATGGCAATGACGATAAAAGTGAGAGGATAGGTTATTCAATACCTCGTATGGTGTACGCCTAACTGAAGATGTGTGTCGACAACCATCATAAGAAAATGATGACATAAGAAGGTTACCTGTCAATACAAATTAATTGTAGTCCATTGTATCCTCATTGTTAACCACATTTACCAGGAATTTCCAAACCATCATTAAAGTTTGAACGAGAAAACACGAAGACACAAAACACAAGAAATCTTGCTTGATAACTAAATCGGTAACCATGTAAGCATACAAAGGAACAATGTTGATCAAACCAAAAGCAACTCACAAGTTATACATGTTCCTATAAATTAAAACATCAGGTCATAATGCATTTGCTTTGTGCATTTCACACAATCAAAAAAATTGTCTAAAAAGTCAAATAGACATATTTTGTGTTTCTATTACAAACTAAAACACATGTCACAAGCCTCTTAACTATTTTAATTGTCAAAAAATTGTCTAAAAAGTCAAATAGACATATTTTGTCATTGTCAAGTACAGTAGTGCATATCTGAAAATTCATGGTACTCAATGTCACGCTGACAGTGTAGGGCTTGAAGTACTACAACAACTTAATAGATGAACTGATACAGCATGGTAAAGATAAATTTATCTACCTGAACATAGCCTTTGATCGATCTTGATTAACCATCACTGCAGGCATACAACCTAATGTTACCATCTAGTACCATTTTGATCTCCCTCAGTCAGCCCCAGATTCATGTAACTCCAGAATGAAGCTTCAGAATCTTTTAGACGCCTTCGTTCTTCATTTGAATGTATGGTGATATATGTGCAGAGACAATTATACCATGTACGCGGACACCTGCTTCAAATGCTTTGGAGGTAGTGTGAAGCACTGGGTCCCGTGTGACTTTGCCGAGGTAGTAGCAATGACCTGCAGCCAAATACATAGCTACATGAGCCATAACTTGAAATAGAAAGTGGAAAACACAAATCAGTATGAAAACCATGGATATGGAAAGGAAATAGACCAAATACACACGCACAACTGTTTATCATCAACACATAAAGTTGAGTCACTTATTTTGGGACGGAGGGAGTATGAACGTGCTCTTGTAATTACCAAAAGGATCGTCCATAGGCAGGCTAAACGTGGGATCAAATGGTTCATCCAGATCCTTCATATCGTGACTGCCAGGTATAGAATTCTGATGGATGCTGGTGCTGAAAATCATACAGCTTGGTTACATTTTGTAAAGAAAATTCCATGGGTGTTAGGATAGTAAACGCAAAGGAAATTCAAATAGTCACAATTGGTAATGAATGAATCTACACATAATTAATTAAAAGAGCAATATTGTGAAACTTTCTAGCCTGACATGCTCTCATAGATCATCATTCCAAGATGAGTGCATAGGCATCAGAAGAGCCAAACATGAATGAGCAGGAATCAGCAACTATTAAAAATTCCTCACAAAATTCCAACAACACAAACCACATGCCCAAAACAACCAACCTCCTTCAAAATCCCTCGGCGTGTCAAAATTATAAAATCACATTACCTACAGGTTTGGTTACATCTCAACTTACCAGGACATGATCTTGAACAGGAGGTACAGTTTCTTGAGAAGGCTCACTTGCTCCAGACCGCAATGAATGAAATGCTACTGCTGGAGACAGGCAATTTCACATATATTTAGCTTGCAGTGCCTAAAGGCTAAGAGGAAGGACATAAAAATCTCAAGGAAAATTGGGAAGTAAGCATTTAGACACTGTATGTGTAACTGACATAAAGATACAATGTGTAGAATAAGCCTCTTTAGCATACATATCATTTTTATTTCCTGGCTATGTTCATTCGTACAGTTTGTCACACAAGCAGCAATGCACTAATTACTACATCATGATTAAGCAAGCTCTACAAACTTTTCACTAACAACTCACGCAATTCTGCACGCGCAAAAGTGAATGTCTCTTTTTAGCTAGCTAGGAGGGGATGCAATTAAACAGCAAAGCTACCTTGAAATTAAGGTTGAATGAGGACCTCGGTCTGTTCCCGCCATCGAGCGCACGACAATGATCCTCTCCTCAACCGATGCCGTGCTGAGATGTCGTTCTGAAGCGTCCGTGAGGAGGGGCGACCAAAGAGGAAATATTTTGTGGGGTGGCACAACAGGGACGAGGATCTGTGGACTGCAACCTCGATAACCTTCGCTTCAAGCCGCCAGCTCCTGGACACCAAACACGGCACAACTATCGTCGATCCACTCGGCGTCGCCTCCCACTACCTTCTGATCCTCCCACTCAACAACAAGCCCTCTGAGTGGTGCTCCAGACCAGCATCGGCGCAACAACATTCATTTTCTCTTACTTCAGCTCCTGAAGTAAAAATCTTGAAATTGAAAATGCCACAAAATTAAAGAAATTGTGTGAAACTAAAAGACGGACAATAGTTACTATGTAGAATATAAACATCACATATGTACAGGCTCTTTCATCGAATACGTTGCAGGCACATAAACAAAAATGAGGTTTTTTGGGGATTGAATCAAGAGAGAGAGGTAGAGAGAGAGAGAGGCGGCTGCTGCAACAAATCTGAGAGACGGAAGTAGAGGTGAGGGTCAGACCTAGAGCGGAGTAGAGAGGATGAGGAAGGGGGATGAACTCACTGGTGCAAAGGAGGCATGGCCCGACGCACTGCGTGCACCTCATGGCCAGCCACGCGTTGGCGCAGGGGTGGGGGGGGGGGGGGGCGAGACGAGCCGGCCTAGGCCGTCAGAGCCTCTTCGGTGACGAAGGGGACGCCGCGCCCAAAACCCTAGCCATGGCTGAGGGTCGGGAGCGAGCGCGGGAGGCCTCTAGCAATGATTCTGGAGGGATCAGAGGAAAGAGCAGAGCGAGGGGAGGTCGTAGGTCAAACACCCACCGTCGGGACTCGCCAAAATTGGCCGGCGTGAGTGGTGGTGGCGGCGGTGGCGAAGAGTCGCGGGGGGAGAGAGGCTCGCGAGACAGGAGAGAGAGGAGGCCTTGTGTGTGACTGTGTGAGAGGATCGATGGGTCAATGCGTTTTTAACCTTTCCCTTAGGCACGGTAAAATCGATGTGGCACAAGCGAGGAGGCGCCATTTGCGCGACTCTTATTGGGTTTGATTCGGTGGACACTTTGCGGCATAGTTCGGTGGTTTTCCCCGGGAGACACGAGTTTGTTGGGTATCGGTTCTTAGAGCATCTACAGCCAGACAAATTCGGCCCCTCAAACACCGACGGACGCGTCGGCGCTGACCGGGCACGCCTTATATTTTGTCTTCCACACTCGCGTCCCTCATATCCAAATCTCAGAACCATGCAATTCATGCAACGCTACGTAAAACACACGATCAAAGTGCAGTTCATCAGATTAGCCGGACAAAAGGAACATGATTCATCGGAGTTCAACGGTGGACAGGGCAAATCCATACTACAAACTTACGAAACATAGATAAAATATAAACAAAACGAGGAAGGGCGGAGGAAATCATCATTTCCTCGCCGCCCCTTCCCCTTCCAGCCGTCGGCACGGCTGTGCCCATCCTCCGTGTAGGCGGCGACGTGGGGAGGCACGTCGTCGTCGGAGCTGGAGGTGGAGCCGTCCGTCATATCTGAGTCAGAGCTGCACCTCTTGCCCGACAGCCTGCGGAGCAGGCGGTCCTGTTCCTTCGCATGACGGGCAGCCTTCGCCTTCGCCGCCGCCTTCTTTGTTGCCTCGCGCTTTGATAACTCAATGGCGAGTCAGAGCGTCTTGGCATTCTTGCAGCGAAGGCCCCGCACATCCGTCTCCGCCGTCGTGAGCGAGTGGCGGAGGACAGACGCGAGGAGCGCTGCCTCAAGATCGACCGGCGCGCGGACATCGACTCGGATGCCGCTGCCCTCTCCCTCGCCCACTGCCGCTCGCGCCGGGCTGGTCATGCCCCCGACTCGGTCATTCGAGTGTGTGTCGGCCCCGGCGCGGGCACGAGACCTAGCGGTGGCCGGACACCACCTCCGGAGCAGAGGGTGCTGGTGGTGGGCGGTTGATACATCTCCAATGTATCTATAATTTTTAATTTTTCCATACTATTATATTATCAATCATGGATGTTTTATATACATTTACAAGCAACTTTATATCATTTTTTGGGACTAACCAACTAACTTAGTGCCCAGTGCCAGTTGGTGTTTTTTGCTTGTTTTTGACTTTGCAGAATATCAGTACCAAACGAAGTCCAAATGCCACGAAACTTTTTGGAGCAATAAGAGACCCTGGAAGCTTCGGGAAGGAATGAGAAGATGAAGGAGGGGCCCACTAGGCACCAGGGCGTGCCCTGGTGGGTAGTGGGGCCCACAAGCCTCCGTTTGACTTACCCCCGCCTCTATAAATAGCCTAAAATCAGAAAACCTACCAGGGAGTCCACGAAATACTTTTTCGGCCGCCACAAGCCTCTGTTCTCGAGAGATCCCATCAGGGGACCCTTTCTGGCACTCTGCCGGAGGGGGAAACGATCACGGAGGGATTCTTCTTCATCATTGCTGCCCCTCCGATGATGCGTGATTACTTTACCACGGACCTATGGGTCCATGGTTAGTAGTTAGATGGCTTCTTCTCTATTTTTGATCTTCAATACAATGTTCTCCTCGGTGTTCTTGGAGATCTATTTGATGTAATGACTTTTTGTGGCGTGTTTGTTGGGATTCGATGAATTGTGAGTTTATGATCAGATCTATCCATGGATATTATTTGAGTTTTCTCCGTACTCTTTTATGCATGATTATTGTAGCCTCATATTTCTTCTCCGATTTATTGGTTTGGTTTGGCCAACTAGATTGATTTATCTTGCCATGGGAAGAGGTGCTTTGTGATGGGTTCGATCTTGCGGTGCTCAATCTCAGTGACAGAAAGAGACATGATACGCATGTATCGTTGCTATTAAGGGTAACAAGATGGGATTTATTTCATACGTGAGTTTATCTTGTCTACATCATGTCATCTTATTTAAGGCGTTACTCCGTTCTTTCATGAACTTAATACACTATATGCATGCTGGATAGCAGTCGATGTGTGGAGTAATAGTAGCAGATGCAGAATCGTTTCGGCCTACTTGTCTCGGACATGATGCCTATATACATGATCATTGCCTTGGATATCGTCATAATTATTTGCTTTTCTGTCAGTTGCCCAACAGTAATTTGTTTACCCACCGTATGCTATTTTCTCGAGAGAAGCCTCTAGTAAAAACTATGGCCCCCGGGTCTATTTTCTATCATATATTAAAAGCAAAAATACCTTGCTGCAATTTTCTTTTATTTATTTTATTTTGTATTTTTGTCAGGTCTATCTATTAAAACCTATACAATTTAATCTTGCTCATAACCGTTGAGGGATTGACAACCCCTCTACGCGTTAGGTTGCAAGTATTTGTTGTTCGTGTGCAGGTGCTATTTACATAGTGTTGCTTGGTTCTCCTACTGGATTGATAACCTTGGTTCCATAACTGAGGCAAATACTTATCTCTACTATACTGCATTATCCTCTCCTCTTCGTGGAAATCCCAACATAGCTCACAAGTAGCAGGAAGAATTTCTGGCGTCATTGCCGGGAGACATCATCAACATCTATCAAGTACCTACGCACAAACTTTCATCTCCTTGCATTTATTTTATTTGCCTTTGCCTCTCGTTTTCATCTCACACACTTCTAAAAAGTTTTTACAAAATTACAAAAATATTTTTCGTTTGCCTTTTTGTTTGCTCGTTTGCTTGCTTTTTGCCTTCATGTCAACTGCTACTTCTTGAGCTTGCGTTGGTTTTTCTCTTGAAGAGGAAAGGGTGATGCAGCAAAGTAGAGATAAGTATTTCCCTCAGTTTGAGAACCAAGGTATCAATCCAGTAGGAGGAACACACAAGTCATCAATAGTTCACCTACAGAAACAAACAAATACTTGCACCCAATGCGATAAAGGGGTTGTCAATCCCTTCACGGTTACTTGCAAAGATGAGATCTGATAGAGATAAGTATGAAAGATAAATAAAAGTGCAAAACTAAATAAATTGCAGCAAGGTTTTTTTTTTGGTTTTTGGTTTTATAGATTTGAAAATAATATGATAAAAATAGACCCGGGGCCCATAGTTTTCACTAGAGGCTTCTCCCTTGAAAGAACACATACGGTGGGTGAACAAATTACTGTTGAGCAATTGATAGAAAAGCGCATAGTTATGATGATATCTAAGGCAATGATCATGAATATAGACATCACGTCCGTGACAAGTAGACCGACTCCTGCCTGCATCTACTACTATTAATCCACACATCGATCGCTATCCAGCATGCATCTAGTTTATTAAGTTAACAAGAAAGGAGTAACGCCTTAAGCAAGATGACATGATGTAGAGAGATAGATCCAATCAATATGGTATAAACCCCATCTTTTTATCCTTAATGGCAACAATACAAATATGTGCCTCGCTACCCCTTCTGTCACTGGGTGAGGACACCGCAAGATTGAACCCAAAACAAAGCACCTCTCCCATTGCAAGAAAAATCAATCTAGTTGGCCAAACCAAATCAATAGATCGAAGAGAAATACAAAGCTATCTTAATCATGCATAAAAGAGTTCAGAGAAGACTCAAATAATATTCATAGATAATCTGATCATAAATTCACAATTCATCGGATCTCAACAAATGCACCACAAAAGAAGATTACATCGAATAGAACTCTAACGAGGATAACATTGTATTGAAGATAAAAGAGAGAAAAGAAGCCATCTAGCTACTAGCTATGGACTCGTAGGTCTGTGGTAAACTACTCACACATCATCGAAAGGGCAGCAAGGTTGATGTAGAGGCCCTCCGTGATCGAATCCCCTCTGGCAGAGTACCGGAACAGGTCTCCAGATGGGATCTCATGAGGACATAAACTTGCAGTGGTGGAAAAGTATTTTTGGTGTGCCCTCTGGTATACGGGGAATATTTGGGTATTTATGGAGCTGGAATTAGGGTTAGGGGAGCCTTGATGGGCCTACAAGCTTGGGGGCGCGCCTCCCGATCTTGTGGCTCTCTTGTGGCCCTTCTGGCCTCCTCCCGAAGCTTCCTAGGTGTCTTCTGGTCCAAGAAAAATCATCAAAAAGTTTCATCTCGTTTGGACTCCGTTTGGTATTGATTTTCTGTAAAAGACAAAAATAGGGAAAAAATAGCAACTGGCACTGGGCACTAGGTTAAAAGGTTAGTCACATAAAATGATATAAAATAGCATAATAATGCATATAAACATCCAAGATGGATAATATAATAGCATGGAACAATAAAAAATTATAGATACGTTGGAGACGTATCATCAACACTCAGAACTAGAAAATAAATAAGAAAAATTAGGATGGATCCTCATCCTCTTGCTAATCTTTTCAAAAGATCCAATTATGATGAACCAATCGCTAGTGAGTTGAGTGCACTAGATTATCTTTATGAGGTTTTGCTTGAAGATCGTGAATCTGAAAATTGTGATGAAGTGTTAAACGAAAAAAATTCTGAAGTGATTCATGATAGCTCCTTCAATGAAAAGCATGATTGCAATGATGTTTATAAATTCTATTAATGTCAATTGTGCTAATAATATGCAAAACCCCAAGCTTGGGGATGATAATTTTGTTATGTCCACTACTTATCGCAATGATCATGATTGGGGTGATAATGTTTCTTATGATCTTGAAATTTTATTTAAGCCTCATGATCAATATGTTTGCAATAATATTGAAAGTGGGTTTGGAAGAGTGTCAACTCTAGGTAAAAATAATCCCACATATTTGGAGAATGTTCAATCTTATGAAATTTTTGATAAAAATGGGTTTGGAGAGGTCATGACTTTTAGTTGATGTTAATCCCACTATCTTGGAAGATTATAAAACTTTTATGCATGTGGATCATGGAGAGAAAATTTTATATGATAGCTATATTGTTGAATTTGATCATGATCCTATATGTAATTATTATGAGAGAGGAAGATATGGTTCTAGAAATTTTCATGCTACTAAATTACCTCTCATTATGTTGGGATTGTCAATGTTTTATTCCTCTCCTTCGCATATGCTAGATATTTCTTATCTTGATAATATGTTTGCATATAAAATTCCTATGTGTAGGAAGTATGTTAGACTTAAATGTGTTTGTCACATGTTTTATGATGCTCTATTTGTGTTTCAATTATTATCTTTCATGCGAGCATCAATAAAATCTCAAGCATATCTTAATGGCTATAAAGGAAGAGCTTGTTGGGAGACAACCCAATAGTTATTTTTTCTATTTTCTTGAGTTCACACAATTATGGTACTGTTGGGATTGTGTTTTTTATTTTTTAATTAGTGTTTGCGCCAAGTGAAGCCTTTAGGATTATGTTGGATGATAGTTGACTTGATCCTGTTAAAAAACAGAAGGTTTTGCGTCCAGTAGCAGAATTATCAAAATTTGCTAGAACGTGGAAAAAATCTGATTTATTTAAACATGATTGATATACAAATTTCCCATGTCTTCCTAATATTTCAGAATTTTTGGAGTTACAGAAGTATGACCTTAATTTAGGTTTCTATAGACTGTTCTGTTTTTGACAGATTCTGTTTTCGTTGCATTGTGTGCTTATTTTGATGAATCTATTGATTGTATCGGGGGGTATAAGCCATGGTAAATTTAGAATACAGTAGGTATAATGCAATAACAAAATATGAATGGGTTTGCAACAGTACTTAAAGTAGTGATTTGTTTTCTTATACTAACGGATCTCACGAAGGTTTTGTTAAGTTTTGTGTGATTGAAGTTT
Organism: Thinopyrum elongatum; assembly: GCA_011799875.1. NCBI lineage: Eukaryota > Viridiplantae > Streptophyta > Magnoliopsida > Poales > Poaceae > Thinopyrum > Thinopyrum elongatum. The sequence goes on from CM022301.1 coordinate 343,378,621, forward strand.
TCAAGTTTTGGGTGAGATCACGATGGATGAAGGAATAAGGGGTGCCAAGAGCCTAATATTGGGGATGCCCGAGGCACCCCAAGGTAATATTCAAGGACTCCCAAGCAACTAAGCTTGGGGATGCCCCGGAAGGCATCCCCTCTTTCTTCTAACGACCATCGGAAATTTTACTTGGAGCTATATTTTTATTCGTCACATATCATGAGTTTTGCTTGGAGCGTCTTGTATGATATGAGTCTTTGCTTTTTTTGCTATTTAGTATGTCACAATCATCCTTGCTGGACACACTTATTTGAGAGAGCCATATGTTATCATGATTTGTTAGAATTGCTCTATGTGCTTCACTTAATTTTTTTGAGCTAGGCAATTGCTCTATGTTCTTCACTTAAATCTTTTAGAGCACAGTGGCAATTAAATTTTGAAGAAATACTTGAACTCTCATGCTTCACTTATATTATTTTGAGAGTTGATATGACTATGTTTTAGAGAAATGAACTATCATGATTCACTTATATTATTTTGAGAGTTAGTAAATTTTGAAGAAATGCACTCTCATGCTTCACTTATATTATTTTGAGAGTTGATATATGAAAAATTCTAAAGAAATATCTTTGCTCTCGTTCTTCACTTAAATCTTTTTGAGATTTAAGAACAGCAATCGTAATTTGGTCCCAAAGTGATAGATATTCAAGAGGGGTATAATAAAAACTTTCATGAAGATCATTGGATATTATAAACTTGATTCCTTGCAATAGTTTTGTGATATGAAGATAATGATATGTGAGTCATGTTGGTGAGTAATTATGCTTTAGTAAGAATATTGGTGTTAAGGTTTGTGATTCCCTATGCAAGCACGAAAGTCAATAGTTATGCAACGAAGTTATATCCTACTTATGGTGCATTATTGAGTGTTAGTTATGTTTATTGTATGTTTATGACCGTTTTAGTTTTTTGGCTGGTCGCTTCTCAATCTATTTGCTACCCTTCATTTGTACTGAGCGGGAATGCTGCTTGTGCATCCAACTCCTTAAACCAAAGTTGTGCCAAATGACTCCACCATACCTACCTATATGCGGTATTTCCATGCCGTTCCAAGTAAATTTTTATCTGCCAACTCTAATATTCAAAATGAATTTCCGTTTTGTGTGTCCGTACCGCCCATGAAGCGGCAGGGAGTGGCCAGTATTTTTCATGCTAGGTATTTTATTCTCAAGATGAGTGTTTATTCACTTGTCATTGCACGAGAGTGTGGCAGGTAATAGGGATGCCCAGTCCCGAAATGATTTTTTTATATGTTGTTAATAATAAATTCCTTAGAAAGTGTTGGTATGGAAGGCACCCGTGGATACGGCTAGCCATGGATTGTGTGAGAATGGTGGAAAGGAAATAAACTTTACTTTCTGTTTGGGAGCCACCTATGATTCATCTAGCATGGAAGATATTGGGAATTCTCAGTCGTTTTCGTTGACAGGAAAAGCATGCCTCTCAAAATATTTTTTATCTCTCAATTTAAGCTATGAGCTCTGGTGCCTCTACAAATCTCTGCTTCCCTCTGCGAAGGGCCTTTCTATTTACCTTTATGCAATTTTTATTTTAAATTTGAGTCTCCATCTTCTCTTATAAAGCACCAACTAGGGAACACTATTGTCATACTTGTGCATTGGATGTAGCTAATATTTGAGTGTGTTTCATGAATGGATGAATGATTGACCATAATGGGCTAGGTATAACTTTCTTTAGCATTGATATTTTGAAAGACATGGTTGCTTGTTGATATGCTTGAGTATTGATGTTTTCATGTCAAATTATAGACTATTGCTTTGAATCATTCAATTCCAAATGTCCATGCTATAAAAGAAAAGATTATATGATGAATATGATAGGTAGAATTCCACATCAAAAATTCTGTTTTTATCATTTACCTACTCGAGGATGAGCATGAATTAAGCTTGGGGATGCTTGATACATCTCCAACGTATCTATAATTTTTTATTGTTCCATGTTATTATATTATCAATCTTGGATGTTTTATATACATTTACAAGCAACTTTATATCATTTTTGGGACTAACCTACTAACTTAGTGTCCAGTGCCAGTTGTTGTTTTCTGCTTGTTTTTTACTTTGCAGAATATGAGTACCAAACGAAGTCCAAATGCCATGAAACTTTTTGGAGTTTTTTTCCGGTAATAAGAGACCCTGGAAGCTTCAGGAAGGAACGAGAATACAAAGGAGGGGCCCACTAGGCACCTGGGTGCGCCAGGGGCCTGGGGCGCGCCCTGGTGGGTAGTGGGTCCCACAAGCCTCTGTATGACCTACCTCCGCCTCTATAAATACCCTAAAATCATAAAACCTACCAGGGAGTCCACGAAATACTTTATCAGCTGCCGCAAGCCTTTGTTCTCGAGAGATCCCATCTGGGGACCCTTTCTGGCACTCTGCTGGAGGGGGAAACGATCACGGCAGGGTTCATCATCTGCCTTGCTGCCCCTCTGATGATGCGTGAGTAGTTTACCACGGACCTATGGGTCTATAGTTAGTAGCTAGATGGCTTCTTCTCTCTTTTTGATCTTCAATACAATGTTCTCCTCGGTGTTCTTGGAGATCTATTTGATGTAATGACTTTTTGCGGTGTGTTTGTTGGGATCTTATGATTTGTGAGTTTATGATTAGATTTATCCATGAATATTATTTGAGTTTTCTCTGAACTCTTTTATGCATGATTATTATTGCCACGTATTTATTCTCTGATTTATTGGTTTGGTTTGGCCAACTTGATTGATTTATCTTGCCATGGGAAGAGGTGCTTTGTGATGGGTTCGATCTTGCGGTGCTCAATCTCAGTGATAGAAAGAGACATGACACGCATGTATCATTGCTATTAAGGGTAACAAGATGGGATTTATTTCATACATGAGTTTATATTGTCTACATTATGTCATCTTGCTTAAGGCGTTACTCCGTTCTTTCATGAACTTAATACACTAGATGCATGCTGGATAGCGGTCGATGTGTGGAGTAATAGTAGTAGATGCAGAATTGTTTCAGTCTACTTGTCTCGGACGTGATGCCTATATACATGATCATTTCCTTGGATATCGTCATAATTATTTGATTTTCTGTTAATTGCCCAACAGTAATTTGTTTACCCACCGCATGCTATTTTCTCGAGAGAAGTCTGTAGTAAAAACTATGACCCCGAATCTATTTTCTATCATATATTAAAACCAAACATACCTTGCTGCAATTTTATTTTATTTATTTTATTTTTTATTTTTGTCAGATCTATCTATCAAAACATATACAATTTAATCTTCCTCATAACCGTTGAGGGATTGAAAACCCCTCTACGCGTTGGGTTGTAAGTATTTGTTGTTTGTGTCCACGTGTTGTTTACATAGTGTTGCTTGGTTCTCCTACTGGATTGATAACCTTGGTTTCATAATTGAGGGAAATAGTTATCTCTACTATACTACACCATCCTCTCCTCTTCGGGGAAATCCCAATGCAGCTCACAAGTAGCAGTGGTGTACCTGAAGGAGCAGAGTAGCTGGAGCTTCGCATGGGGTGGGAAGGGTCGGCGACATCACCGGCACTGCATCGACGGGTGCCGAGCACTGACAAAGTGGATCCGCCGCTGCCTTGGTCGATGACCGAATGCCTCAATGCGATGCAGAGGGCGGCCTCCTCCACGTCGTTAGGGTCTGCTCCGCGCAACAGGCTAGACCAGTCGTCGTTGGATCTGGAGTTCAAACCGAAGGCATCACTGCTTCGGTCGCCGACCATCGGATGCGTTTGGAGGGGATCGGAAGTGGAGTGGACGGAGAGGGGAGTGAAGTGGAGTTCGCATTGACTGCGGTCTAGGGTTTTCCGGATGGTGATATTTGTGGGGCAGGCATGGGCCAGGTTGGGCCAAGCCGACATGGCAGGCGTGCCCGGATGCGCTGGGACCACCCCATATCCACCCCATATTTGGGCTAGATATGAGTGGTGCTGGTCAGTCCAGGCGTTTGAGGCCCATTTGAGGCGCTCGATTGTGTCGATTTTTCGCGACCGATCAGCCCGCCCGGGCATTTGAGATGTGTTTAGGGCGCCCGACTGTATATGCTCTTAGGGCATTTCCAACGGCAAACCATAAAATTTCTTTCACATCCGTCCGCGAACAGGCAGACTAGTTGCTACTTCTTGAGCTTGTGTTGTTTTTTCCCTTGAAGAGGAAAGGGTCATGCAGCAAAGTAGAGATAAGTATTTCCCTTAGTTTGAGAACCAAAGTATCAATCCAGTAGGAGGAACACACAAGTCACCAATGATTGCACCTACACAAACAAAAAAAATAGTTGCAACCAACGCGATAAAGGGGTTGTCAATCCCTTCACGGTTACTTGCAAGGATGAGATCTGAGAGAGTTAGGTATAAAAGATAAATAAAAGTGCAAAACAAGGTAAAGGTAAATAAATGGCAGCAAGGTATTTTTGGGTTTTTGGTTATATAGATTTGAATATAATATGATAAAAATAGACCCGGGGGCCATAGTTTTCACTAGAGGTTTCTCTCTTAAATGAACGCATACGATGGGTAAACAAATTACTGTTGAGCAATTGATAGAAATGTGCAAAGTTATGACAATATCGAAGGCAATGATCATGAATATAGGCATCATGTCCGTGACAAGTAGACCGACTCCTGCCTGCATCTACTACTATTACTCCACACATCGACCGCTATCCAGCATGCATCTAGTGTATTAAGTTAACAAGAACGGAGTAACGCCTTAAGCAAGATGACATGATGTAGAGGGATAGATCCAATCAATATGAAATAAAACCCATCTTTTTATCCTTAATGGCAACAATACAAATACGTGCCTTGCTACCCCTTCTGTCACTGGGTGAGGATATCGCAAGATTGAACCCAAAACAAAGCACCTCTCCCATTGCAAGAAAAATCAATCTAGTTGGCCAAACCAAATCAATAGATCGGAGAGAAATACAAAGCTACATTAGTCATGCATAAAAGAGTTCAGAGAAGACTCAAATAATATTCATAGATAATTTGATCATAAATCCACAATTCATCGGATCTCAACAAACGCATCGCAAAAGAAGATTACATCGAATAGATCTCCAAGAACATCAAGGAGAACATTGTATTGAAGATCAAAGAGAGAGAAGAAGTCATCTAGCTACTAGCTATGGACCCATAGGTCTGTGGTAAACTACTCACACATCATCGGAAGGGCAGCAAGGTTGATATAGAGGCCCTCCGTGATCGAATCCCCCTTTGGCAGAGTACCGGAACAGGTCTCTAGATGGGATCTCACGAGGACAGAAACTTGCGGCGGCGGAAAAGTATTTTTGGTGTGCCCTCAGGTATACGGGGAATATTTGGGTATTTATGGAGCTGAGATTAGGGTTAGAGGTGCCATAGGGGGCCCACAAGCACTACAAAAAAAGACACATCCGTGACATTTTGGGCCGAACGAATTTTTTTCTGTCATGCTTATGACACTTCTATGACTATAATTGTGAAAAAATCACATATCATCATAGATGTGGTGGGCTCCTACTTCTATGACAAGAAATCATGACAGAAAATGGGCTTTTCATCCTGGGTGGGCTGGGGATGCACCTGCATGACATTCTTTGGGCCGTCCATGACGGAAAAAATCGTGGTAGAAGCGAGGGCGAGGAAAATATCGGGGAGTTCCCGGTTACGGTGGGTGGTCGGGGCCGAGCGATGCATGGAGGTTTGCGCATTTCTCTCGTACACGTACGCACGTGGGTGCGAGGCGTTGGGCTCTAACTGAACCCGAGCGAGGCGTTCGCTTACTGAACCCGAGCGATTGCACTAGCTACGTTACTGAACCCGAGCGATCGATCCCTGGCTGTTAACTGAACCCGAGCGATTGCTTCGCTACTGCTGCTAACTGAAGCCGATCGAACCTGCTGCCTCTTGATGAACAGTGACCATTGTTGGGAGTTGGATGAACAGTTCCCGGTGGGGTTGGATGAACAGGACCCCGTGGTAGTAGTAGTAGGCCGTTGCTGCTGGATGAGCAGGACCCCGATCAAGAGGAGGCCGCCACACCCGAGCTGATTGGGGTGGATGAACAGGACCCTGTGGAGGGCTGGTTGAACAGTAGCCGATGGAGGGTGGATGAACAGGACCCCCGTGGAGGGCTGGTTGAACAGTAGCCAGTGGAGGCGACCCCGTGGATGAACAGTAGCTGGTGGAGGCTGGAGGAAGTCAACGGTGGATGAACAGTAGCTCGTGGAGGCTGGAGCGAAGCAGTAGACGGTGGATGAATAGTAGCCCGTGAAGTCCCGTTTTGCGGTACGCCACACCCCTCACTGGTACAGTGAGGTGCTATACAAACGGTTTTTAACCCCTTTCCGCGAAGGCGTTTCGAACCGTCGCCAAGTGAGTGACTACGATAGGGGGGTCCTTCCCACATGACCCAGAAGCCGTCGGGGATATGCCCTCCTGGCACACATGCTCGGCAAAATGAGGCCGTGTGCGACCGGCGAGCGATCAAATACGGTTATACGTACAGTTGTGCTCGAAAAAAATACAATTATACAGGCCAAATCGTTTCCGGTCGTAAGTACATCCCACATAGTCAGTCCCCGCTAAATGTTTCTGTTCATATGTACATTCCACACAGTCAATCCAAGGAATACGTTTCCGTTAGTATGTACATCCCACACAGTTAATCCAAGAAGTATGTTTTCGTTCATATATACATCCCACACAGTCACTCCAAGGAAAACGTTTTCGTTCGCAGGTACATCACACACAATTTTACCCATTAAATTGTTTGTGATAGCGTTGCTATTGCACACGATATTAACAATTTTATCGTTTGCGTTATTCAATGCATCACACATGGTGCGTAGAAGAAACTGTGTGGCAAAGGATGTCCATCACACACACTTTTTATGTGGTAAACGTTTGCGCAAGGTGGCCTAACGCAAACATTTTTCACGAGGATGTCGTGTGTGATTGTTCATTGATCCAACACGGTTTATTCCTAGAAACTATGTGCGTTGCCTGAGGTCATCGCCCACGGTGTTTTCTCAATAATCGTTTGCAATAGAAAAACCCAATTAGCAGGCTAATTGGCCATTAGCAGGCTAATTGCCCTATTATTAATAATCCATTTATTAATCTAATTGACATTTCATATTAAGCACACAATATATTTCATTTACAGATTAAGGAAGTAGGATTTCATAATTGAAATACATCAGAGTACAACATCATATAGCTTCAGCACTCAGCTACCCCATTACACAACTGCACCAGCACCAAGTTTCACATGCAACATCTATAACATTTCGAAATTAGCATCATAGACGGTACATAGACAGATGCATCTCACCTGGAAAACTGCTGAAGCGGAAGGCGAATATTGAGGCTTCATTGATGTTGAAGGTCTTTGCAACTTTAGGCCAGTGCCTATGGATGATTGACCGTCCATCCTTCGTCCTCTTCAGGAACACTTCAATATTGAACCGTGGGTGTTGTATGAAAACCTTCCTCACCTCCTGAACATACAGGTGGTTTGAGAGGTAATCATCAGTGAACTGCTTTGGAAAGGCCTGAAAACAAGGATGTGCATAAATATCTTCTCTATATTGGAAATGGGGAAAGGAATAAAAAAAAGGCAAGGTATAATAGTTAGTACCATCTTGTAGTGAACTGATGTCTTCTTCATTGTGCAGACAAAGATCTTGTTCTTTTTTGTCACTAATTTCTTTATCCTAACAATCTTTCTGAGTTTCTTGACTTGACTGATATTCATGGACAACTCATTTTCCCATATGCAAAAAGGGTCGAACAGTGGGTCAAAACCTCTGACAGCAGGACCTACATGTGCAAGACCAAATTGTTAAAAACCTAAATATTAGAATGGTTCCTGCAATTGCACAATAATGTGCTATTAGACAAAGGACCATGCATGTGCAAACCTCGATTGTAAACCTCAGTGCTTCCCATTGTTTCCCTGCAACACATATAAGGTAGTTAGTCATCAGGTTAAGTGAGGGTTCGCATGCTATCAGTAAAATATGTTGATGAAAAATAAGCACATTGCAGATTCATCAAATTAATTCAAGCCACATGGAAAACCCATTTATCCAAACCAAGCATGATTAAGAACTAGGAAATATAGCAGTTGTATATGTTTCTCATGTATTAAGTGCAGCCAAATTCGATTTATTCCTCACATGCACAACAATACAAAATTCTACCCACGACAATTGGACATCGCATTGCTGAATTGAACCAAGGAGTTAAATAAACACCACAACAAATGAACCAAACATTAACTGAGCACCACATTGCACAATATAACATACTCCTAATAGAAGATCAGATAGTTAACCAAACCAAGCATGCTTAACAACTTGGAAATATAGCAATTGTATTTGTTTCTCATGTATTTAGTACAGCCAAATTCGATTTATTTCACACATGGTATACAATAACAGAATGCACCCACAACAATTGAACATCGCATTGCAGAATTGAACCAAACAGTTAACTAAACACCACAACAAATGAACCAAAAGTTAACTAAGCACCACATTGCACAATGTATAACATACTAGAAGATCAGACAGTTAACCAAACCAAGCATGCTTGACAACTTGGAAATATAGCAATTGTATTTGTTTCTCATGTATTTTGTAAAAATAAATTCGATTTATTTCTCACATGGAAGACAATACAAAATTGCAGCCTGAAGAATTGAACATCATATTTGCAGAATTGAACCAAACAGTTAACTGAAGACGACAACTAATTAACCAAATAGTTAATAAGTGAGCACCACATTGCACGACATATAGAACATATACACTAGAGCAACAGATTGCATGGTAAAAGTAGATAGCACAATTCACTAGAATTTGTTAAGGAAAGGCAGGAGCAGCACATGCAACGGGTAAACCGAGCATGCTTAACCGGCGTAGCTAGCAAACTGAACATGGGTCCTTATAGTGAGCTAATAAGACAAGCTACTCCTCCTCGTCGGAGATATCGATGATGATTGGCTCCTTGGACATGGAAGAGGGCGAGGCCTCCACATCGTGGGTGCCCTCGTCATAGTGGTGAGTTGCCTGAGTCGCTCCGGGCACCAATCTGCTGGCTCTCGAGTTGAGGTAAGCACGTGCACGCTGAGAAAACACCTCATAGTCTTTGTCGAAGGCACCGAGGGTGGCCTCGAGAAAACGCCATGAACTGTCGTTTAAAGCAGCCAACCGCGTCGTGGCATCGGCGTGCGATGCATCGACGGTGGCCTCGACGGCGAGGTGCTCCTCCAAGATCTGGGGGTCGGCACGAATGGCAGCCATCGCGACCTCATCCGCGCGTGCGACCGTGATTTGCTTCTCCGCCGCCAAATGCTCCTTGAGCTCCTGGCTATACTGCGTGCACCATGGCTTAGGGCGGCGTTATTTAGGGGAGGGGTTGGTGATTTGGGTGGAAGGTGTCGTGCCGACGGTCGGGGCATGTGGGATGTGGCAGGAGGAGGAGGATGGGGGTCAGGTGTGGATTACCTGCCTAGATAGACGAGGACGAGCAGCGTGAAGGAGGGTCGCTGGGGAGGAGGCGGCGCTGCAAGCAAGGAGTGAAGATTTCAACTTGGAAAGGAAGGCGGAAACAGGGGAAATGTGGCTTTTGGTAAGGGGGAGGGGGCGGGGAGGTAGGTATTTTCGTGGAAGCCAATTTTTTTGAATCGGTGCAGCGAAAAAACTGGCACGCAAAGTGTCATCAGACATGGTGCCTTATTTAGCACTGTGTACGATATGTGAACATCACAAACAATTCATATAGCTTAAGCCGTGTGTGATGAGTTTGAACGTAAAAAATTTTGGTTCGAATTTCCCTGGTTACAGTGGTCATCCATGTCATTGCATATTTTGGGTACACAAAGGAGACTACAGCACACCCACACTTCTTAATCGAGCAAGTTCAACAATTAAACAGAGCTAGCTGACCTAAACATTACTCTAACAAATTAAAGACCGACGCTCTTAATTAAACAAAACAAAGAGTACTACTATGGCTGGTGCTTGTCGATCTCCGCCACCTCCTCCATGTCCAGCTCGCGCCCGACTGTCTTCTGGGGTAGGGGCTCCATGGCATCCATCGCACCATACTCGCCAAGCATCTTGCCATCCACGTCCGCCATTTGGAAAAGGCCGCCACGAGCTGGGCGTGGGCGGCCGCGATCTGGGCTTGGACGGGCTCCGTCGTGGCAAGGTATGCGACGGAGGAACGGACGACTGCTCGAACGCTCTCGGCGATTGCCAACTCTTCGGCCGTGGGTTGCCGACCGTTGTCGAAGAAGCTTCGTTCGATTTGTGCGGTGACCGCCACAAGCTGGGCATGGGCGGCCTCGACATGGTCGTGAGCAGCCTTCATTAGGGCTAAGGCCGCCGCTGCGGAATGTATAGCTGCTGTGCCGCTCCCGCTAGTTGCTATCCCCAAGGCAGATGTTGCTGTCGCCACCTGAGGAGCAACAACGGCCGTTTGGGCTGCCTTGGCCGCCCGGTCACAGATTGCGGCCGCGCTCATGCACCTTGTTAGCACGCGCATGGTGGCTGCGGCCGCGCTCTTGCCGGAGTGGGCCACCGAAGTTGCCCTCACGACGCGGGTCCACGTCCCCATCTTTCACCGATGACGATTGAACAGTGAAATGATATTTGGGGAGCGAGCTAGTATGCTTGACACGCCGGCTGTGGACTGTAGCCGATGCACCTTCTCGCGTAAGCCATAGGCATACTATACTTCGACGGTGCTCCAAGATATTTTGTACTGCATCTCACACGGTTGGTGATAATAAACTGTGTGCGATCTACTTGATTTTTCATCGTGATTTGAATTACATAATCGGGTCACAGTGGCAATGAAGGGTGTTTGAATTGCTAGAACTTTTATCTGCAGTGAACATGCAACTATAGGTGTGGTAAAAAATTTAGAATTATTCAGGGTTCATTTGGACATTTTTATACATTAACTTGGTTTTCTAGCCATTTCAGGTGCCCAATTCAAAATTAAACTACATGCACATGCTCCGGTGCACCAACATGGGTTGTAAAATCATATATGTGTCCATGGGTTTATGCTTATGTCCCATGCAAGAAATGGGGATGAATTTCGAACACCACAGCACCGTGGCTCACTGGCAAACATTGAGGTACTTGCTGTTGTAATTCTAGTAAATCCAAAACCCATCTGAAATTCATGAACCTTGGCATGCTATCATGGAATGGCATCAACATGCTGGGGTAAAAAATATTGTCCCATTTGGGGCAGGTTATGGTATAAGCTTCTCACAAACCAGAGCTTCTCACAAGAAGCCTCACAATTCCGTTAGGGAAACGTGTCACCTTTGTGGACAAAACGATATTCATCGCCTCTTCTTGCTTTCAATTTTTTCCGGGTGTCAACATAGAACAACAGGAGTGTCGTGTTAAATTTTGGAATTTTTCGGGGATCGTTTGGACATTTTTATATGTTAACTGAGTTTTCTAGGCATTTATGTGCATAATTCAAAATTGAACTACATGCACATGCTCCAGTGCATAAAACCGGGTTAAAAAATCAAATGTGTGTCCTTGGTTATAAGCTTAGGTCACATGCAAGAAATGAGAATGAATGTCAAACACCTTGACACTGTCGCTCGGCCGCTAACATTGAGATACATGGTTTTAAAATTCTACTAAATCGAAAACTTGTCTGAAATTCATGAAACTTGACATGATATCATGGAACGGCATCGACATGCCGTGGTACAAATATTGTCCCATTTGGGGCAGGTTTGGGTATAAGCTTCTAGCAACAAGCCTGATGGTTTCGGTAGGGAACGTGCCACCTTGGGGGACGAAACAATATCTGTTGCCTCTTCTTACTTTCAAATTTTTTCTCGTGTCAACATAGAACAACAAGAGTGTTGTGTCAATTTTTGGGGTTTGCTTGGACATTTTTATACATTAACTGAGTTTTCTATACATTTATGTGCATAATTCAAATTTGAACTACATGCACATGCTCCAGTGCATATAAATGGGTTCAAAATTGAAATGTGTGTCCTTGGTTGCATGCTTAATTAAGTCCCATGCAAGAAATTAGAATGAATGTCAAACACCTTACCACCGTCGCTCGGCCGCTAACATTGAGATACATGGTTTTTAAATTCTAGTAAATCAAAAACGCGTCTGAAATTTATGAAACTTGACATGCTAGCATGGAACGGCATCAACATGCTGTGGTAAAAATATTGTCCCATTTGGGGCAGGTTGGGGTATAAGCTTCTCACAACAAGCCTCATGGTTACGGTAGGGAACATTTCACCTTTCTGGACGAAACGATATCCGTTACCTCTTCTTGATTTGAATTTTTTTGTAGTGTCAACATAGAACAACATGAGTGTTGTGTTAATTTTAGGAATTTTTCGGGGTTCGTTTGGACATTTTTATATATTAACTGAGTTTTCTATGCATTTATGTGCATAATTTAAATTTGAACTACAAGCACATGCTCCAATGCATGTAAATTGGTTGAAAAATCAAATCTGTGTCCTTGGTTGCATGCTTAGGTCCCATGCAAGAAATGGGAATGAATGTCAAACACCTTGCCACCGTCGCTCGGCCGCAAACATTGAGACATATGGTTTTTAAATTCTAGTAAATCCAAAACTTGTCTGAAGTTCATGAAACTTGACATGCTATCATGGAGCGGCATCAACATGCCGTGGTAAAATTTTTGTCCCATTTGGGGCAGGTTTGGGTATAAGCTTCTCGCAAACCAAAGCTTCTCACAACAAGTCTGATGGTTTCGGTAGGGAACGTGCCACCTTTGGGGACGAAACGATATCCGTTGCCTCTTCTTGATTTCAATTTTTTTTCTAGTGTCAACATAGAACAACATGAGTGTTGTATTAATTTTAGGATTTTTCGGGGTTCGTTTGGACATTTTTATACATTAACTGAGTTTTCTATGCATTTATGTGCACAATTCAAATTTGAACTACATGCACATGCTCCAGTGCATGTAAATTGGTTGAAAAATCAAATTTGTGTCCTTGGTTGCATGCTTAGTCCCATGCAAGAAATGAGAATGAATGTCAAACACCTTGCCACCGTCACTCAGCCGCAAACATTGAGATACATGGTTTTTAAATTCTAGTAAATCCAAAACTCGTCTGAAGTTCATGAAACTTGACATGCTATCATGGAGCGGCATCAACAGGCTGTGGTAAAATTTTTGTCCCATTTGGGGCAGGTTTGGGTATAAACTTCTCGCAAACCAGAGCTTCTCACAACAAGCCTGGTGGTTTCGGTTGGGAACGTACCACCTTTGGGGACGAAATGATATCCGTTGCCTCTTCTTGCTTTCAAAATTTTTCTAGTGTCAACATAGAACGACAAGAGTGTTGTGTCAATTTTTGGGTTTTTTTGGGGTTCGCTTGGACATTTTTATACGTTAACTGGGTTTTCTAGGCATTTTATGTGCATAATTCAAATTTGAATTACATGCACATGCTCTAGTGCAGAAAAATGGGTTGACATATCAAATGTGTGTCCTTGGGTGCATGCTTAGGTCCCATGCAAGAAATGGGAATGAATTTCAAATACCAGGGCACTGTTGATTGCCGGCAAAACATTGAGATACTTTGTTTTTAAATTCTAGTAAATCCAAAACTAGTCTGAAATTCATGAAACTTGGCATGCTATCATGGAATGCCACCCGACATGCTGTGGTATTTTTCGTGTCCATTTTGGGAGAAGGCGCACTCGAATAACAGCCAACAAAGACATTTTGAAACAAATAGCTGCCACTTTAACATCTCAAATGTTTGTATAATTTAAATCGTGTGCGTTTTGTTAACCATTCATGTGACGCCACGTGTCTTTCTTTTAATGGCTATAGGAGGTGCCGTGCGGACAGCTGCTTGACTGAATGAGAGGCGTGCGAGCGCAGTCCGGTGCGCAGGCTGACCGAGAGGCGTGCAAGCTGTCCTCCAATGCGCAGGCTCACCAGGAAGCATGCGAGTTGTACACTGTGCAGGCTCACTGGGAAGCGAGCCCTTTGACTTCCATGGCCGCCCGCCTTGCTCGCATCCTTTCCATTAATGGCGCCCGAGCCACTGTTTAATACGGCTGGCCTTACTGTTCGCCTCCCATTCTCCTCGCTCCCGCAGACCTCCACCAACGCCATGGCGCAGAAGGATCATCTGCCACTAGCCTTCAAGTTTGGTGAAGTCGACTCCGAGCCGGAGGATATAGAAAATAAGGAGGAATGGGGCCTCATGGACATGGCCCTGAAGGAGCTGGCCGCGGCGGTTGCTGCCCCCACGCCCGTCCCAGCTCCCATCCCCGCGCCAACGCCAGCGACCATTCCCGTAGCATTGACGGGCTGGTCGCCGAGCACTATCGCAGAGCTGGAAGCCGCGGGCATCAGGAAGGTCTCCGCGGACCCGCGCGAGCTCGTGTACATGCCAGCGCCAGCGAACGTGCCCGTGCCCATGCGTGCCCCAGCACCCACCGCGGCGCCGGTCCCCGTGCGCTTGCCTGCACCCGCCGCGCCCGTGCCCGTGCGCGCGCCCCCCTCAGCGGCATGGGACACCGCCGTCGACCACTACCTCGCAGCACTGCCAGTTATCGTCCTCCCGCACCCCGCTCGTCGATCGCGCGATGACATGATGTTTGATTTCCAAGTGAAGAACATTATGTGCTGCCTTGAAGACTTCAACAACGGCGTCCTGGAGGATGACAACGACAACGCCGGCGCGGCACGCCGCCTCCACCGCCGCCGGAAATAGTTTTTTTGGGTTTAATACTGTATCTCGATCATATAAATATAAATTCGCAGTGTGACTGAATCAAAGATATGGTTTGAACGAACTTGCGTTTTTCTCTCTTAATGTACAGACTTATCAAACGATTTTCTTTAAAAAAAACGTCAATGGTTTTTAAATATAAAACACTCATCGCGAACGTTTTAGTTAGAACACCCGTATGCAAACCGACAGCTTCCCCAGGAAGCCAAGGGAAAATGTGACGAGCAGGATTTGTGCAGCTCTTGATCGCAAACGTTTTAGATAGAACACCCGTATGCAAAGTGAGAGCTATGTTATTCCCCAGTAAGTCAAGGGAAAATTCGCAGCGTAGGATTTGTGCATCTCTTCAACGCAAATGGTTCAGATTGAATACGGTATGCAAAGCCAGAGTTCGGCACTAAGCCAAGAGAAAATGTGCCGGGCAGGATTTGTACACCCCTTCAACGCAAATGGTTGTTTTGGATGACCCGTGTGCAACCACGTACAAACAATTTGGTAAGATTTGCATCTATCATATTGGGTATATTGCCATTTGTCAAACTGGAAAGATTGACATTTGTTGATCTAGTAACATTGCCATTTGTCAATCTTATAACACTGCGATTTGTCAAAATATGCAGCTAAAAATCACTAGCACTATCTAATTTTTGCAAATAAATTCAGTAATTAAGCATAGATTTCTTTCATAGATTAAGCAGTCATTCTTTATACAAACAGTTCAACTCGACAGCTGAACCAACCAAACTTTTCCCCAATTGTTGCCAACCACGTACTGAAATAGCTAGTTCAACTATATATACTAGCTAATTTTAAGTACGTTGTACAGCTCCACCACATCTATAGTCAGATGAACTGAACAAAATAGCCCCTAAATACTACTACTACGGAGGGGCTTTGTACTACTTCCGGTAGCCTCTCCTCTGCTGAGCGCGCTTAGTAAGAGGCAGAGGAGGAGGAGCCTACCGATGAGCTGGACAACTGCAATACGGTGCCTGCCACTGCTGCACCTTTAGCGATGCTCACCTCGAACGCCCTCTACCGCTCCAGACGACCCCTCTCGAAGCGGTGGTTCTCCTCATAGATCTCCTAATTCCTCGCCTCTGCGGCGACATGTGCTGCGTCCACGGCGGCGGTAAGGCTCTTTGCGTGCTTGACGAGGCGCTCCTCCTCCTCCCGCAGGAACTCGATGTAGCGCACAAGGTCGCTGACGCACGTGCGGGCCTCCACTTCCGCCTCCCGCCTTCGGGCGGCGGTGGCGGAGCGGGTGATGACCCCGGCGGTCGACAGTGGGCTGGCGGCCACGGCGGCCGATGATGGGGTGGCGGCCATGACCACCACCTCCCGCCTTCGGGCCATGGCGGCGGAGCAGGTGATGGCCACGGTGGCCGACAGTGGGGTGGCAGCCACGACGGCCACCTCTCGCCTTCGGGCTGCGGCGGCGGAGTGGGCGATGGCCCTGGCTTTCAACGGTGGTGTGGCGGCCACAGCGGCAGACGATGGGGTGGCGACAACGGCAGCTGGCAACAGCTGTCGACGGGCAGCGGCGGCGGAGGGTGTGGTGGGTGTTCCGCGCACACCCAACAGGGACGCCACGCGCACTACACTACGCCAGGGACTGTGCCGCCGCCGCGGTGTAGCCTCCCAGCTGGAGCTGTCCTCTAATGACGCCGGAGTGGCTAAGCGACGACGACGGACCGGTGCCATTGGTGATTGTGGGAGAAGCAGACGAGACAAGCTACAGGGAGGGAGGGGAAATGCGACGCAGTCTCGGTGGTGTACACGAACGAGCCAGTCTCGGTGGAGAGCTCCAGCCAAACTATGGAGCAGTTGCTTGCCGAGGACAAGTACCAAGTGGTCGGCTTCGACCTCGAGTACACCATCGGTCGTGCCGGGCACGATCAGAAGGTTGCCGTCGCCCAGTTTTGCGTGCGACATGACGTCCTCATCTACCACTACCACCTGGCCACAAGGCCTTGCGAGCGTTTCTCCAGGTTTATCAATAGCTCCGACTACAGTTTCGCTACGGTGGACACCACCAACAATCTTGTCAACATCCAGGACCACTACAAGGCCTGGGGCAGCGACAACAACAAACAGAACACCCTGGTTGACCTCGCCTCAGCCATCATCGACCCCTACTACATGAAGATGAAGGATGAGAGCAAGAAGGACAAGAACACCTGGCACAGTGTCTGGCATGAGAGACTGGATGAACAACACGTCAAGTAAGCGGCCAAGGACGCATACACAAGCTACGAGATGTACATGCGGATCGTTGACATGAGGGAGTGTCTTCTTCCTGCCCCAGATGAGGGATCGAGCCACAGAGCAGTGGTGGGAGCGTCACAAGAAATAGATGACTAGACGATCATTTCTCCTAGTTTAGAATGCATACAATTGTTTATTGAGGTGTGTGCAAATGATCTGTATAGTCACTTATGTAATTGGATGTTTATTTCAGTTTTATATATTATATAATATATATATATAGATATAGATATATAAATATATAGATTATAATATATATATATGTTATTCTTCTGTAGACAGAGCAAATCACATGGCTTATTAGCAGCAATCGTCTGTGTTATTATTGGTCTTCGCACACATTTTTGATTACGGACCTGTTTGCCGCGTATCACACACATCTTGTTCAGTTGAACCGTTTGTATTGTCTTGCCTAATCACACACAGTTCATCCTAGTGAACTGTATGCCATATATCGCACACACCCTCATCTGGCTGCCCATTTCTGTTTTTCTGCCTCATTGCAAACAGTTTTGCTGGATTAACCGTTTGCCACGCATCGCACACGCAACTTCAATATGAACCGTGTTTGATGTCACCGCCATCACAAACGTTTTGCATCTTTTTTTGACGGTTTTATTACATCACCGTTTGTGATTGATGCATCGCACACAGTTTCGTCGAAGGGTCTCTGATTGGACTGTCGCATTTGGACCATCCTGCAGTAGTGCCTCCCAATGAACATGGCCCCGTTTCGACTGTAGGCGCTCCAACACAAGTCCGTTTCCTCCGTTTTGCGGTATGCCACACCCCTCCTGATCAACAGCACCCCGTTTAGACCGTAGGAGCTTGAACTCATGTCCGTTCCTCCGTACTGCGGTACGCTAGACCCCATTTCGACTGTTCCGTCCAAGCCGGTTGGCTCCCGATGAACACGACGCATTCTGACCCAGTCTGTTGCCTCCCGATGAACATGACGCTATTTCTCCGTTTCGACCCAGCCGGTTGGCTTCTAATGAACAAGACGTCGTTGCTGCTGTCCGTAGCCTCTCCATGTACACGAGCCCTGGCCGTATGTATGCGTGAGTAGGCGTTCGAGACCCCGCCCGTATGTCCTTACGTGGCCGTATTTTTTGGCATGTGGATGTACGTACGTGTACATGGTTTAGAAGGGACTGCCTGAACTGCTACGTCGGGGGCTCTACTACTACATGTGCCGCTGCTTGCTCGGCCATGGTTCATCGTTGCAGAGAGACTGATCGACCAGTATGTACATACATGTTCGCGACAACGCTACGTACGCTTCAACCGGGTGGGTCCCAGCTGTCAAGGAGGATAAGGACGCACTTCCTTGCATGCGAAGATATAGCTGGTGGGTCCTAGCTGTCATGGGGAAGAATCATTTTTTTGCCCGTAATATGGACGCACTTCCTTGCGTGCGAAAATGTAGCTGGTGGGTCCATCTGTCAGCCTCACTGCGTAGAGTCCTCTTTTGATGGCTGTCATTCGTTGACCACGTTGACCACGCCGCGTAGACAACACCCAGGCGGTGGACGATGGCGAGGCCTAGGAAGGGAACAACGCGGAGCCACGGAAGACGAGGCAGGTGGATGCCCACGCGGAGTGGAGTACGAGGGTTCACTGGTTCGACTGCGGTGTGAGGCTGTCGTCGCCGGAGAATAACAGGAGGTGTTGGTGAGTAGAGGAATGGCCTGTACAGCGATGGGAGTAGGGTGGGCCGGTGGTTTGGGCGGCTGAAGCAAGAATATCCGAGATTGAAGAAGCACGACATCCGTTGGATGGACATACAATGGCCACTGCTGCTAGAATCATGTGTTGACTATAAGTTGACAAAGCCTTGCGTAAGCGTCAACTTACTAGGCCCACAAGTGTGTGGCAGAGAACATATAGCCCATTTGCGATTTGTAATAATGTACAACCCATTTTTGAATTCTAATGGAATTTACTACAACCCATTTACAGTTTGTTAAAATTACAACTCATTTTCTAGCCAGGATAACGATTAATAATTTCAACCAACCACTCAAAACAGAATTCAATAAAATTTCCCACATTTTGATGGGATCCGAAATATTTTTATCCCGAAATTTCGAGTCAGATTAAATATAATTTCAAAATAAATTTGTATTACGTAAAAATCCAACAAAATATTGCACGCGCAACAAGTAATGAAATTAAAATTTTCAAAATCCAAAAATAATATTTTTTAGCTAATTACGTGTTTGGTGCATTTTTTTATAGTTATAGCCGAGTTTTTATAATTACATCCCATTATTATTTCTTAAAGCCCATTTTCTTGGTAAGCCTAATGCATCCCTCCTAGGAAAGATTTGCAGCCGAGCGGGGCGGAGAATAATAAGTTGACCTGGGATGGGTATTCCTCAAAAAAAAGTATATCTGGGCCAGCCATTTTCCCCTTGAAAAAATTAATATCTGGGCTGGATATTTGGTCGACATAAAATAATAGCCTGGGCTAGACGGGCCACAGCCCGCCCAGTTGATACCATGCTCCTCTGAACAACAACAAAAACATCGCTCAAGAAAAACTCTGCTCACACCTCAAAAAACACAAATACTGCTCGAGCTGCTGGGTCCCAGCTGTCGGCCGCTCCTTGTGCAATTCTCTCATTTATTGACTATATAGGTTGACAATGGTGTGGGACCGTGATGTCAGGAAACCAGGAGGAAGCAAAAAAATTATAGTTGTATATAATAAGGAGGCACTTGTGTACGTGCGGCTATGGCCCTGGTGGGTCCCCACTGTCATCCTCTCCAAGTTAAGTCATCTCCTGATTCCTAATGTTCGTTGACCATGTTGACAATGCGAGATGGCGGTGCCACAGCGAGCGCAACAACTCGAAGGACGATGGAGAGGGCCTCGCGGGCCCTACGGATGGTCTGATACAGCGCCCGCTGCTCATTCAGGAAGCCAGGATCATAGGGCCACATGTCCGCAACGGCATTGTCGTTTGCTTGTTTGCCGGTGATTCATCCTTCCGCGAGCCGGTGCTCGTTGAGGAGACGGAGGTTGCAGCACAGGTCCTCCCGCGCTGGTAGCTCTTCTGCCATTAGGGCGTCGAAGTGCGGCCACACCTGCTCTATGGTGAACACGGCATGAACCGGCTTGGGCGGTGGCGCCGGCTCGTAGTCGGTCCATCGTCTGATTGTCGTTGCTGAGCTCGGCGAGCTGGCTGGTGAGCCAGCATATCCGGCTGCTGGACCGGACCGCTGCCAAGCACGAGTCTGACCGCCCTGGCCCACCCAGACCCCGCCCTCGCCCTCGCGCGCTTTCCGCCCGAAACGGTCATCGCCGCCCGCGCTGCTTCCCGGTGCAGGCGATTGCTCCGTGTTCAAATGACACAAGTGCTGTCCATCCATCTGTCTGCCGCCCACATTAATGATACGCGGTTGCCGAGGCGGCTACTCAGACGCCACCCGTTCGTCCCTCTGCCGCCCACCATTGCTATATAAACTGCTGCGCCGGCCATAGCCGCAGTCATCCGCCTCCATTCCCTTTCTCCTGTCCACACCACTCCCACCATGGCTTCCTCGCGCTCCAGCGCTCTTCGAGACGGGCGAACGACGGACCAGAAGGAGATGGCAGGCATTGCTGCCGACTGGCTGGCCGGCAGGCAGCCGATGGACGATGACGTCCCAATGGAGAACGTTGTAGTCGACGATCTGGCGCCAACCCCCTCCTCCGCGCCATCCTCGCCGGTGCATTGCACCATGACCATCGGCGAGGCCCATGCCCAATACATGGAAATGGTGAGGCAGAAGCGTGAGGAGCAGTTCCGGGAGGCGCAGGCCGACGCCGCCTACGACCACCATGTCCTCCAGAAGCACCTGCAGGCGGAGGAGCAGATCGCCACAGAGCAGGCGGAGCAGGAGGCGCTGCTCGAGTCGTACCGCTCTGCCCGTGAGAGCCGCCTCACGCACTGGCGGTACCGCATGCGGGTGGCGGAGGTTGCGGCCGCCTACAAAGAGGGCGATGAAGCGGGTGAGGCACTGTTTGGCGAGACCGACGACGAGGCGGAGGACAATGCCGGCTCCACCGAGGCCCCACCCCGCCGGCACCAAGGCGGAGGACTTCGCCGGCTTCGGCGAGGCCCTACTCCGCCGAGGCCCCGCCCCGCCAACAATGAGGCAGAGGACATCGCCGGCTCGGCCGAGGCCCCGCCCTGCCGGCAACAAGGGGGAGGATTTCCTCTGCTCTGCCAAGGCGCTGCCCCGCCGGCAACGAGACAGAGGTCATCACCGGCTCCGTCGAGGCCCCGCCCCGCTGCCAACGAGGCCGCGCCACACAGAAAACAAGGAAGAGTAGAACCCGATAGGTCGCCGCCGCTTGGGTCCAAGTAAGGCCACCGTTGCTACCCTCCGGTTGAAGCCAAGCTTGGAGGGTTAAACATTGACGGCTGATTAGCTTCTTGGTGGCGACGTGGAGTCGTAGAGCTGAGCTGGAGAAGAAGCTTCTATTCGGATTAGCCGGACACGGGAAATGGGCGCCGGAGATCATAGATTAGGTTAATTAATTATACCTCCAGCGCACCCCTTTTTAGTTGAAGAATGTATGAAATGTAATGAAATCCGGCATGTTTATATGAAATATGTCCGTGTATGAACGAATTTAGTTCGATTAGTTCGAATTCTTGTATCACTGGCATTGGATGAATATGCAAAACAATACGTACTAGCATTATTCTCAGGACGCACGGTGATCACCTCGTTTGCAGCAATTTCACACGTACAAAAAGTTTGAGCAGCTTTTTAGAGTGCCTATACATTGCAATCAAACTCACAGGCCTGGCAATTCATAGAAAACATTCAAAACAATCAATGATTATGCATCTCAATGATTCACATGTCAGAGCCTAAATTTACTTCACAATTAAAGAATAAAGAAAAATCGATCGATGCTGCTGAAGGCAAAGGGCGTCCCATTCCACAATATCAAACACATGTCTTCTTGCTAACATCAATGAGCAAAATTTGAGAAGGTTGTCCATTCCAAAATATCAAATGCGTGTCTTTTTGTGTGGCATCCTGGCTCAGAGGAACCGGAACACCCCGCATTCCAGCCCAGAGATCAAGTATTATGGAACACGGCACTGCTTGACATAGAACAAATCAGCTCTTATTACAAAGGATAAGGGATACAAAGGTCTGATGTTACAAAAGATCACATCAGCACGGCAACACTACGCCTGGTAAGGTAGCTCTATGCTAGCAGCAGAACAACTCGTAGCAGCGGGAAACTTCTAGCAGCGGAACAACGACGACAGTGGTGAACTCCACTCCGCAGGGACTCTGGCTGGGACACGATCTAGCTCGCACGACCAGTAACATCGACAAGCAATCAATCACGGCATCACCTGCAATCTGGCATGACAAGCCAGGTCAGTACATTGAATGTACTTGCAAGCTCACAACAACCAAAAGCATCAAGGCAAGACAATAACATAGCATTAACACGTTAACTTATCAACAACTACTATGATGTGGAAATAATTATGAAGCATGATATGATACTACTAGAATTACTGCTGAACCACCATCTCAAGAACCATCTCACTCTTGGCTATCCGGCCAAGCAATACAGCACCTTGATCACCTCGTGATCAATACCTCCACATGATCACCGTGTGACCACATCACAAACTGAATGATCATCCTCAAGATCATCCCAACATCATCATCGGCATCCTACCAAATTGTTACTGCTCACATAATCAACATATAAGTCATCTAAAAAGTCATCTAAGAAGTCATTATGTCATGTGAGTGTTGATCGAACAGTGTGACCTAGTACGAACTGTGCCCATGACCGAGGACACAGCTATCGATAGACTAAACACACTCTGTAGAGGTTAGCACACTGTACCCACATCACAGAACCCATGGCCTCGTGCTCCCATTCGGGTGGACCAATGACGTTCCGACAAAACCAGTCTACTGCTATGACACTCTCCCGGCCACTCTGACCAACTCCCCTTTTGGGCTCAGTCCTGGGTGGCCCCGATGTCACCTTATGACACCCAACGGCCACCGTCGTGGCAAAAATGGAAACGGTCCCAAACGGGGACAAAGGGCCCTACAACTACGGGCACACAAGGTTATCGCTGCCTATCGGGCCAGGATAGCACGCACATAACCTTCCCTAGATGGAGGCACCGGCGAGAGGCATAACAATAGACCGCATTAGGGCCTTCCCAAAAAGGCAAATGTGGTTGCACTGGAAAAGCCCGGTTCGGTGGCACCTGACCAATGAAATGACGGAATTTATCCCCAAGATAGATCTGCAATAACTGATACTCCGATATCATCTATCAACCTATGATCCAAGTCATAGCAATATCCAACAAATAATCCCGAGAATAATATATTCATAACCTAATACTCCGAGGGTAGCATATCAACTAAGACCAGGATGAAACCAAGAATCATGATGCTACTAATCCAATAGTAAGAGCAAAATAGCTAACCAAAGATCAACATGATAGCATCATATCCACAGTAATACTCCAAAGAATAATATCAACTACTTTCATGAAAATAATCATAATAGCCACTAATAATTCAATGGCAACATGTCATCCTCATAAGCTGCAAAATATCAGTCCTAGAAATCCAAGCATCGTCATGGCAATAACAAGATCAAAACAACTCCAAGAAATGCCATGAACAAATCATACATAGCTAATACAATATTTTAAATAAGTTCAAATAAATAAACCATGATATTGCATTGCAGTCATGCAAATGGAGGGTGTGGCTTGCCTGGGGTGGATGGATTCACCGCGAGGAAGTGCGAGAAGCTCGCGGAAAGAATCACCGGAAAACGTTCTCTCTCGGAGGGGGCTGAATAAGGGCAGGGGCAAAATGGTCATTTTTAGAATGTTATAATATGGTGAAAATGATCCCATCGGAATAGGCTCGACGAGATGAAGAAGTGGGCTTTGGAATCACCTCAATCGGAGTTACGGGTGAAAAGTTGCAATAGTTTTTCTACCAGGGACCCATCTGTAAATAAAATCTTCACAAACCAGCCCCTGACTGAAAAACAGAAAGCGTAAACACTGAGAATACGCTTTCCAGTGCAGAAAACATAGTCTAGCCCGAAACAGAGGCAAAGTAAGCTTTCAGAAAGTGAAGGCGTAATCCAGTGGATTACGCCTCCACTTATCCAGCGTGGCAGGGGTGGGGCCAACTTACGAAGTCGCTGAAGGGTGGGGGCCGTGGGGCCCACTGGCTAGTTGCCGGGGCAGCGTCGTCTCGTTCGTCTCGCCCGCGCGCGGCCGATGTAGAGGCGGGGCTCGGCGGCGATAGCCGGAGCTACCGGCCATCTCCAGCGGCGCCCGGCCTACCGGTGGACTCAGGAGGACGAGGCGGATGCGTCCCCATGCATGGCAGTCGCCGGGGAGCTCGAGAAACGCCGGAGAGTTGGCCGCGGTGGACGGCGTTGTCGGGCGCCAGTGGGCTCGCGGCGAGAGGCCACCGGAGGAGGAGGCGAAGGGCGTGGAGGCTCCGGGGTGGTGGTGGAGGTCTGCTGGAGGTGGAAGAGTGGAGAGAGGGGACCGAGGCGCTAGAATTTAAGCGGGTAGAGGCGGCGGCCGTGGTGGCCGTTCGTGGTGAGGAAGAGCTCCGGGAATGGATTGAGAGGTCGGGGAGGGCTGAGGGAGTGAGGGAGGCCGAATGGCGAGGAGAGCCGAGGCCGGGGCAGCTTATATAGCTGGGGTACGAGGTGTCGCGCTGGCTACCGCCGCGGACGCGTAGCCGGAGCCGTGGACGCGTGGGCACACAGGCAAGCTCAGCGGTAGGCGACGGGAGCGGAACATGGGAGATTCACGGGGCAGAGGGCGACGCCAGGGGCACGGGGAGGAAGAGACAAGGCGCGAACAGAGACGGTTGACCACTATTCGCTCATGGGCGCGCGGCCGCTAGCGCCTACGAGGAAGCTGCCAGAGGGGGAACAGGGTCAGAGAGCGACGAGAGAGGGCAATGCGTCAGGTCGGCAACCACGGACACGCGGGCACCGCCGGAGCAACGCTACTCGACGCGGTCAGTGGCGCAGAGCGCGGCCGCAACAGCCAGAGCGTGTGCATAGGTGTGCCAGCTGCGCGGTCACCATGCGACATGGCATGGAGAGGACAACAGAGGCAGGGAAACTGTGTCTAACATGTAGTCCTTCCATCCGCGGGACTGTAGGAGGTGAAATCTCGAGAGGAGTGGCTCTGTAGTGAAGTGAGGCATCGATGAAAGTTTGCTGTAGCAAACTTGGCTGCACACCTGTGATCAGCAGATAAGAGCAAAGAGCCAAATGTGATGTCTGGGGTGTTTATCATAGGAAGGACTATCATCCTGTGCAATTAGAGGAGAAATGGACCACAAAACAACCTAGTTGCTTTGCAACTGCCCTTATGGTCCAAAAACTAGATTAAGAAGGGGCACTCACATGGAGTGATGAAATGGGATGAAACTTGGCAAAGCCTCATGATACGGACATATAAAGATGCTGTAAAAATTTCTTACAATTTGGACTTGCCAAAATGGTACTTGTTTCACAAACATCCTCTCTGTCCAGAATATTGGGATAATTTTGGAGAGAAAATGGATTGTTGAAATGATCCCAAATTTGGGGAGAGAAGTTATATGGGTAGGAGCATGATCTGGTAATTTCTCAGAATTAATGAAGCAATATAAAATATACTTGCTTCACAACCTGAAAATATTGCCAGAAGCAAATATTTGATGGTGTGCTCACATAGTTGATTGGATGAGGCTGAAAATTGGAGGAGTGTGATGATATGAGCACATGAAGGAGTGTGAAAATTTTCAACTCATTTGGGTAATCCTAGCTAGTACTTCCTTCACCAAGGTTTCCATCTGACAGAAACTTGGAAAAATCACTGAGGAAGTTTCACTAGGCAAATGGAGTTGAATTTTGTCATGAGGCAATGATTTGTATGTAAGAGCATGCCCAAAATTTTTGGGAGCAATCAAGTAAAGATAAGTGGCACTTCCTTCACAGAAGACCACTCTGGACAGAAAAGAAGAATGAATATTGAGGAATTATTTTTGCGCTAGGAAAGGAAAGTTTGGACATATTTGGGGCATATATGATCCAAGCAATTTATGAGAATTACTTGGGAATTTTGTGGAAGACAGAAATATAGGTTGATTCACAACCTAGGGCAAACAGGACTATTCGTTTAATAGAAAAAGTAATATTCCTGAGAAAAAGAATTTTGAGGTTGAGCTAGAATGGAAATGACATGACCTAGGGAGAGATTTGAGAATGTTAACCCACTTGAGATAAGAAATGATGATGATCTCCCAGGTTTCAAGTCCACAGAACCACTCCAAAAAGAAAATCAGAGCAAAAACCAAATAAATTAAAAAGAAAAAGAAAGGGCCAAAAACCAGGGTGTTACAAACCTTCCCCCCTTAAGAAATCTCATCCTCGAGATTTGGTTGCTCAGGGAACAAGTATGAATATACCTTGAGGAAACCATTTCCAACTCAGGTATCCTTTTCCTTTGTTTCCTGCTCCCTCAGGAATTTCATATGATCTACTTACAGTGCACTGGGGTGGTTTGCTTCACCTTTCCCAATTTCTGACGGGTCTTTCCTCATATACCAAATCCTTATGCTGACGTTGATTCTTTCATATCTGCGGTGATATCTGAGGGATCTGAGCATAAATTCCCTTTGGTCGTGAAACTTTTTACTCGGTCATGGGGTTGCTCAAACAAATGCATGTCTTCCGAGTTCAATCAATGCTGAGAATCATGGCCATTCTCCTGACGAAATCTGGCTGCTCGTAGGTGGTGCTGACTTATCTTGTTTTGTTTCTCTGGCTTGAATAGGAGATACGTACCAAAGATTCGATTGCCTTCTGTCGTGAGCAATATAAAGGGGTATGGATTGATAGCTGTAGCATACCTCAAACATTAACATCTTGAGACTGTCCTGACAGGGTGCTGGCTGGAAGATACTTTTCATGACTAGCTGTCCGTGTACTTGGTTCCACCAGTGAGTATACCTGGTCTGAGCTGATTGTTCGGCTTTTGATTTACCCCTATGGTCGGTATACCCAGCTGTGGTAATAGGATGTGAGATGTTTTAACACTGCCGCTGAAGTCAAACTGCTGAGGTTGCAAAAGAAATCTTGGGCCTGACAGAACAGACTTGAATATTCCACACTAACCATTCTGGGTAGGTACCATGGGACAAACGGGTCAGCGGGATATGAAGTCCTTGTAGAACAAATTAGGCCTATGAGGGTATGCCTTTGTGGATCCGTAAGGAATCATGGCATCCAATTGACTTGGGTATCCGGACCCTAATGGTTGCGCAAAAATCATCATACCTTTGTTGTCAGTCCCACCCTTTGACAGTCATGATTTTCTTTGTCTGGATACCTTACTGAAATAGCTTGGCCACATATGTCCTTTATTCTTTGTACGGCCAGGGATGTGGTTAGTGCAATATTTTTGGCATTATTCCTTGTGCTTGCTTTCTGACCTGGGTCCGCACATATATGACATATACTTGGGGCTTGTAGCTGTACAGAGCTTGTCGTTGTAGCCAGTCATACAAGAGGGTGACAAGAGTTCATGAGATCTCCTTGTCAAATGCGGAAATATTGGCTTTAGTGACCATTGTCAAGACTGTTGATTCTACGTTGTCAGCTTCAGAACTTGTCGATCCTTTCATTACATGAGAAGTATCTCTGCTTATCTTCATTGGCATGACTCATGAGGTTGTAGGATCCTTACCTTTCTTAGGTATATCTGCTTGATCACTGTCGCATCTCGTATGAGTGACCGGGGATGCATGCTCAACATATTATATAAGAAAAATATGCAACCGAACACTCGATCTTTGCGGTAGGCATATGTCTTGACAGGATTGTACTCCTCACAAAAATGTTGCGGATATGATCCTTGAGCTGCACTGTCATGTACTATCAGCTTGCTGTGTCATATCTGACGACGGTGCGTAGTGTTGTACTGCGGAGGGCTGGGTGTCTTATGTGGGAAGCCATCCGAGTAGCTTGCCGAAGAAGACTTGATATCTTACGCTCGAAGCTTTTGCCGCAGTGGCGTGCTGGAGAAGACTGAGTTCCGTACCTGGAAAGCTTCTCCTTCGGTTGCTTGTTGAGAAAGATTCAATTTCTTAAGTCAGAAGCCTTTATCGAGGTATCTTGCGGTGGAAGACTGGGTATCTTGGACCGGAATATGTCCGTATATCATACTGAGAAAAATTGAGGAGCCTTGCATCATAAGCTTCTTTGATAGCATGTGGAGGAAGACTGAGTTTCTTATATCCAAAGCTTCATATTGTGATATACTTACTGGAAGCCATACTCACACTCATAATATTTTGCGGCTGGTTACTTGCATGAGAAAAATTGTTTGACTGTCTTCCTTGATGATAGCACATTCTAGCTTTCTTTTGGAGTATAACATATTTCAAGCATCATTCATTGCTGAGCCAAAACTTTGTATAAGAGCCATACCTTTGACTGAAAATATACCATTGATCTTGCATCTGACTTGTCTTCCTGCTGGCCTGACCATTACTGTGTGTGGATTAAGTACTGATGCAGACTTGATGTGTTTAGCTGAGCTTCTTCCAAATATTTGAAATCCTTATCGCTTCTTTGAGTCTGGTGTCGTAGGAGGAACAACTTCCATAAGGGGAAACAGGGTAACACCGAAGACCCAAAAAGAAAGAAGCAAAAGAAAACAACTCAACACACAAAAACAATCAACTCACACACAAACAAAGTCACATATTACTGCTAGTCACACAATATGCATGCCTACTTAAGCACACAAATCTCGTGGGATCTCCGGTACTACGATCTAGCATGCTGTGATGGTGTGCATGAGGATGAATCAATGTGTGGAAGAGTTGGTGTAAACATCGCTACACAAAGTGCGGACTTAGCCAGGTAACATCCTTGACTAACTGGGAGGTGAGGACGTGCTTGGTAACCATGTAAATGGGACACGAATGTCACGGCCACATCATCATCAAGCGGACGAAAGGGATCCGTACTTGTCCAAGGAATAGGATAGCGGTGGAAAACTGAGTCTGCTAGCATTGCCCTTTTCTGATAACTAAGATCATTAAGAGTTGCCAACAAGACCAGATAAAATGCATGATCCAGGGTAGCAACATGTCTACCACCGAAGCGCTAGGTGGGGCTGAAAGAAAGACATCGACATGATACCTGAGCACCATTCACTACTGCAGGATGCTGCTAACGCGACACTACGATCAGAGACCCTTTGACGAAACTGTGTGTCATGCATTAATCGCAAACAGTGATATAGAAAAACCGTCAAAAAAGATGCAAAACATTTGCGATGAATGATACATCAAACACGGTTCCGATTTTAGTTGTGTGTGTGATGTGGGGCATACGGTTGATCCATATGAACTATTTGCGATGAGACAGAACAACAGAAATGGGCCGCCAGATCAAGGTGTGTGCGATATACGACATACAGTTCGCTCCAATGAACCGTTTGCGATGATCGAGGTGAACACAAATGATTTGGCGTAACAAGATGTGTGTGATACCCGGCAAACAGGTCGGTAATCAGAATTGTGTGCGATCATTATAGACAACCCATACGGTCTTTTTTGTGAATTGTGTGCTCATCAGGGCACACAGTTCAACAAATCAACCTGTGGGCGATAACGTAGAAGATCTCTGTCGAATATGTATTACTAACCGTCTGCGATGAAATTCACAGGATAAACAGAGATAACAAATTAATATGAGCGAACGGAAACAGAGATATATACAGTCTGCTTAATTTTGTCCTTCTTGTTGTTGTTGTTGTTGTTGGATGGCCCCGCGACATCGTCTTGGCGAGGACGCTTCTTGCTGCTGACCGTTGGCTTTTCATCGCCGCCGCCGTCGTCATCGTCATTGTCGTTGTCGTCCTCCTCCTCCTCGTTCGACCATTCCTCCTCATCATCATCATCGTCCTCTTCTTCGTCCTCCGACGGCTCCTCGTCCATCTGCTTGTCGTCTGACGGCTCCGGAGGCAGCGTCCCTTCCATGATCCGGATATAATCGAGGTCTGGGCTCAACGCGGGACTCATGGAAGATGATCGGGATGATTCCGATGTTGACCTATCATCGGGCGCCAGACTGCTGGCCGAACTGTCGTCCTCGCTGTCGCTCGACATGGCTGCGGTCGTATAAAAACCGTGAGAAAGCGAGAGAGTGTGTGCAAGTGTGTAGCGTGGCCTTCCGGGGACGATGAAGATGGTGGACACTTAAGCGGGGTATGCAGAGAAGAGGAAATGCCAATTGAAGCGGGGGTTGACGTATTATCTAACTGCTGATATAATCAACCGCAATTATTTGTACCCAGTTGTTCCAAATTCCCGGGGTTGTGCAGTTCTCAATGTGATAATTAATTACGCACACGCATTGGAGCGTCCAAATATGAAACAAGCATTTTTCGTAGTACTTCTACTCCCTCCATACCTAGGTGGGGGGAAAACGAGATAACTTGATGATTACTATTTGGTAATCAATACCTTTGTGTGCAGAGAATTGACCATTGCATGCATGTTATGCTAAGTAGTCTGAAGTCATTGAATGCATATTAGCCGCAGGACTCCTATTAGCTGATTTCTTTTTTCAGGATAAAAACAAGGAACGAGTTTTGGGATTATGCACCGGTACCGGTACGAACGGAGTAGGACAGTCGGCAAGCAATACATTGAGCTCTTCTTATTGATGAAGCCAGTAATAATCAAACTACAAAGGAAAAGAAAAAAAGATAAAGGAAAATATCTGCACGACTCTTCGCGTAACATCAATGGCATATGACCTAGATGTGCATTACTTAGAGCACATCTAGATGTGCTTTAGCAATACTGTCAAACAAAACCACTAATCATCATTGCAAACAGCTGATGACCCACAAGTATAGGGGATCAATTGTAGCTCTTTTCGATAAGTAAGAGTGTCGAACCCAACGAGGAGCAGAAGGAAATGCCAAGTGGTTTTCAGCAAGGTAATGTCTGCAAGTGCTGAAATTGTAAGTAACAGAGTAGTTTGATAGCAAGATAATTTGTAACGAGCAAGTAACGATAGTAGTAACAAAAGTGCAGCAAGGTAGCCCAATCCTTTTAAGGCAAAGGATAGGCCAAAACGGTCTCTTATAATAAGCAAACCGTTCTTGAGGGTACACGAGAATTTCATCTAGTCACTTTCACCATGTTGATTCGATTTGTGTTCACTACTTTGATAATTTGATATGTGGGTGGACCGGTGCTTAGGTGCTGTTCTTACTTGAACAAGCCTCCTACTTATGATTAACCCTCTTGTAAGCATCTGCAACTACGAGAAAAGTATTAAGAATAAATTCTAACCATAGCATTAAACTTTTGGATCCAATCGGTCCCTTACGGAATAGCGCATAAACTGGGGTTTAAGCTTCTGTCACTCTCGCAACCCATCATCTACTTACTACTCCACAATGCATTCCCTTAGGCCCAAATATGGTGAAGTGTCATGTAGTCGACGTTCACATGACACCACTAAGGGAATCACAACATACATACTATCAAAATATCGAACACATATCAAGTTCACATGATTACTTGCAACATGATTTCTCCCGTGACCTCAAGAACAAAAGTAACTACTCACAAATGATAATCATGATCAAGATCAGAGGGGTATTAAATAGCATATTGGATCTGAACTTATCATCTTCCACCAAATAAACCATATAGTAATCAACTACAAGATGTAATCAACACTACTAGTCACCCACAAGCACCAATCTATAGTTCCGATAACAAGATTGAACACAAGAGATGAACTAGGGTTTGAGATGAGATGGTGCTGTTGAAGATGTTGATGGAGATTGCCCTCCCCAAGATGGGAGAGTTGTTGGTGATGATGATGACGATGATTTCCCCCTCCGGGAGGGAAGTTCCCCCGGCTGAATCGCTCCGCCGGAGGGCAAAAGTGCTCCTGCCCAAGTTCCGCCTTGAGACGGCGGCGCTCCGTCCCGAAAGTCCTCCCCTTATTTTTTCTAGGTTAAAATGACTTATATACCAGAAGATGGGCCCCGGAGGTGGGCCTGGGTGAGCACAACCCACCAGGGCGCGCCTGGGCTCCCTGGCGTGCCCAGGTGGGTTGTGCCCACCTGGTGGGCCCGCTCTGGTACTTATTTGCTCCAATATTCTTCAAATATTCCATAAAAAATCTCCGTAAAGTTTCAGCTTGTTTGGAGTTGTGCAGAATAGGTGGCCCGACGTAGCTTTTCCTGGTCCAGATTTCCAGCTGCCGGAATTCTCCCTCTTTGTGTGTACCTTGCATATTATGAGAGAAAAGGCATTAGAATTACTCCAAAAAGCATTATTATGCATAAAAACATCATAAATAACAGTAGGAAAACATGATGCAAAATGGACGTATCAACTCCCCCAAGCTTAGACCTCGCTTGTCCTCAAGCGAAATCCGAAATCGAAAAACATGTCCACATGCTTAGAGAGAGAGAGGTGTCGATAAAAACAAAATACGGACATGGAAGCATCATGTAGATTATTATAACAGCAACAAATTTAAACTTAAGACTTTATCATAGAACTTTTATCATAAACTTCTCATGAGTAAGTGGCAGTTCGTCACACAATTGAAGTATAAAGCATAAACTCTATTAGAAACCAACAAACTATGTTCTCAGTCAACTTTGCAGCTACAATTCATCATCTTTTCAGGAAGGGTCAAGTATCGGAGCCTTTAGGCAAGTCCACATACTCAACCATCATATAGTCTTCTATGGTTGCTAACACTCACCGCATACACATGAGCAAAACATTTCAGCCAGACACATAGAAAGATAGGGGCTTATAGTTTCGCCTCCCAACGTATTCACCTCAAGGGCGATGTCAACAATAATAACTTATGCCACCCATATTCAACTGGACATATGTGCCTAGATCTTTCCTCACCACATGATGCTTGCCAATGGATAAAAATAAAAGGAAAGGAGAGAAGAACTTTGACTCTTTGCATAAAAGTAAAAGATAGGCCCTTCACAGAGGGAAGCAGAGGTTGCCATGCGCTTATTTGTTTGCATGCTCAACCCCTTAGTGCAAAAGAACGTCACATTGTATTGCCCCTTGTGATGGCAATCTTTATTATGCAGTCTGTCGCTTTTATTCTTCACCATCACAAGTTCGTACAATGCTCAATTTTCCTTTACACT
Organism: Thinopyrum elongatum; assembly: GCA_011799875.1. Taxonomy (NCBI): domain Eukaryota; kingdom Viridiplantae; phylum Streptophyta; class Magnoliopsida; order Poales; family Poaceae; genus Thinopyrum; species Thinopyrum elongatum. Next base: position 343,411,995 of record CM022301.1, read on the forward strand.
AAATGATCTCACACTTTTAGAAGCAATTTCTATTGCCTTATTGCACCGATGACAACTTACTTGAGGGATCTTGATCAATCCCTAGGTAGGTATGGTGGACACTTGAAAATAAGATTTGGGTTTAAGGGTTTTTGGATGCACAAGTAGTATCTCTACTTAGTGCGGAATTTTTGGCTGGCAAAGATAGGGGGCAAGCACCACATGTTGAAGGATCTATGACAATATAACTTCTATGTGAATATGAACAAGCATAAATCATTACGTTGTCTTCCTTGTCCAACGTCAACAATTTTGGCATATAATAATTTGATGGGGGCTCACAATCACAAAAGATTTCTAGGATAGTATATTTATATGTGAATCTTCTCTTCCCTTATTAATTCTTTCATGAGTCGCATCATTGACCAATGCTATGTTTGTCAATCTCTAATAAAATTTTCTACTCATACTTTTCCTTATGTGGTGCCATCACCTACCATAAGATTAGCATATGATCTTTTTCTTTTATTTCCTTTCCCCTTTTTTTATTGCAACATGAAAGTAAGAAAGCAAAAACTCAAACTAAACTTTATTATATATCTTGCACACGATTACAAGGATAGACCACTAAGCAAGCTCTCGAAAAGAAAGGATCAAACTAAACTTTTATTCATCTAAAGCAAAAGATCAAACTAAAATAAGTAAAGGCAAAAAGATAGTGGCGATGATACGATACCGGGGCACCTCCCCCAAGCTTGGCGGAAGCCAAGGGGAGTGCCCATACCCGAAACTCAATTTTCCTTTGGTGATGAAGAAGAAGGTGGTGGTGGTGAAGTAGCTCCCAATATATCCATGAGTATCTCCTTCAAACTTTGAATCTCACGAATGGCTTTGTGAAGCAACTCAGTGTTTTTCTCCACTTCAACCATAATATGTTTATTCTCTGGCCCCCAAGAACTTGTTCCTGCATCACTTTTTCTCGGACGAGATATGTCCCAATTGTACGGTATGTGCACACGAGGGGTATTCTCGAACCCATAGTTATGAATCAAATTGTGAAAATTGTTACGGTGTAACCTGTGTAAAGGCCTTCTTGGTGGGAGTCCTTCATGCACTTCGGGGCTCTCTTGATTGTTTGATGGTCTCACTGCTTGATGAGGATTTGGATGAGTGGAGATGCCAGCCAATGTGCCTCTTTCGGAAGCAGGAGGGTGAACTACAAGAGAGTTCCCTTCGTCTTCCTCCATGACCATCTCCTGGATTCCCTCCCCCTCTAGGTCCTCTTGCAACAACTCTGCATCGTCTTCTCCATTGTTGAAAGAGGGGGAAGACATGATGCTTGGCTTGACAGATCTGATAAAAAACAGCAAGAAAAGAAAGCAAAAAATTTCTCCGTGATACGGCGGTCAACAGGTTCGGGGGGCATATAAAGATTTTTTTTTATTTTGGGAAACAAGCGAACGGAAGAAAAATGGAGTCCGGAAGGTGTCCCAGGTGGGCACAACCCACCTGGGCACGCCTGGCAAGCCAGGCGCGCCTTGGTGTCTTGTGCCCACCAGGGTACGCTTCCTGGAAGTTTCTTATTTTCCTAATTTTCTAAATATTTCAAAACTAACAAAAAATATTTTTGCGGATTTTTCGGAGTCCGATTACTTACTGTATCACATACCTCCTTATATTCACGATTCTGGAGTGTTCCGGAAGGACTCTTTTATGTTTTCTTCCGGTGTCAAAGTTTGGATAATATTACTTTCAACATTAATGGGCGTACGTGAGATATAATGTTTTATTCATTGCCCATTAACAACCTTCGGGTTAGTACCTTTGGCATTATTTATTTTGATAGCTCCAGACCGATAAACCTCCTCGATAACATAGGGTCCTTCCCATTTGGAGAGGAGTTTTCCTGCAAAGAATCTGAAATGAGAGTTGTACAAAAGAACATATTCTCCAACTTTGAACTCACGCTTTTGGATTCTTTTATCATGCCATCTTTTAACTTTTTCTTTAAATAATTTGGCATTTTCATAAGCTTGGGTTCTCCATTCATCTAGTGAGCTAAAATCAAATAACCTCTTTTCACCGACAAGTTTGAAATCATAGTTGAGTTCTTTGACTGCCCAATATGCTTTATGTTCTAACTCAAGAGGCAAATGGCAAGCTTTTCCATAGACCATTTTATAAGGAGACATACCCATAGAATTTTTATATGCTGTTCTATAAGCCCAAAGTGCATCATCTAATTTCTTAGACCAATTCTTCCGGGTCCTGTTGACAGTCTTTTGCAAAATTAATTTTATTTCTCTATTGCTAAGTTCAACTTGACCACTAGACTGAGGATTATAGGGTTATGCAATTCTATGGTTAACATCATACTTGGCAAGCATTTTACGGAAAGCACCATGAATAAAGTGTGAACCACCATCAGTCATTAAATATCTAGCGACTCCAAACCTTGGGAAAATAACTTCCTTAAGCATTTTAATAGAGGTGTTGTGATCAGCACTACTGATTGGAATAGCTTCTACCCATTTAGTAACATAATCAACAGCAACCAAAATATGTGTATACCCATTAGAGGAAGGAAAAGGTCCCATGTAATCAAATCCCCAAACATCAAATGGTTCAACAACAAGTGAATAATTCATAGGCATTTCTTGACGCTTACCGATATTACCTATTCTTTGACATTCATCACAAGATAAGACAAACTTATGGGCATCCTTGAAGAGAGTAGGCCAATAAAATCCAGATTGCAATACCTTGTGAGCAGTTCTGTCTCCAGCATGATGCCCTCCATAAGCTTTGGAGTGACATTTCCGTAGGATTTGTCCCTGTTCATGCTTAGGTACACAACGTCTAATAATACCATCTCTTCCTTTATAAAGATGTGGGTCATCCCAAAAGTAATGTCTTAAGTCATAGAAGAATTTTTTCTTTTGTTGGTATGTAAAGCTAGGTGGTAAGTATTTAGCAACAATGTAATTAGCATAGTCAGCATACCAAGGAGTGTTATTAGAAACATTTATTCCAGCTAATTGCTCATCAGGAAAACTATCATCAATAGGTAGTGGGTCATCAAGCACATTTTCAAGCCTAGACAAGTTATCAGGTACGGGGTTCTCAGCTCCTTTCCTATCAATGATATGTAAATCAAATTCTTGTAGCAAGAGAACCCATCGAATAAGTCTAGGTTTAGCATCTTTCTTTTCCATAAGATATTTAATAGCAGCATGATCGGTGTGAACAATTACTTTTGAATCAACAATATAAGATCTAAATTTATCACAAGCAAACACCACTGCTAGAAATTCTTTTTCAGTAGTAGCATAATTTCGTTGTGCACTGTCTAGAGTTTTACTAGCATAATGAATAACATTCAGTTTCTTATCAACTCTTTGTCCTAGAACAGCACCAACAGCATAATCACTAGCATCACACATAATTTCAAAAGGCAAGTTCCAATCAGGTAGTTGAACAATAGGTGCAAAAATTAAGGCTTTCTTGAGTGTTTCGAAGGCTTCTAAACAATCATCATAAAAAACAAAAGGAGTATCCTTTTGCAAAAGATTTGTAAGAGGCCTAGAAATTTTAGAAAAGTCTTTGATAAATCTCCTATAGAAACCAGCATGACCTAGGAAACTATGAATAACTTTGATACCTTTAGGACATGGCATTTTCTCAATTGCATCAACCTTAGCTTTGTCCACTTCAATACCTCTTTCAGAAATTTTATGGCCCAAAACAATACCTTCATTAACCATAAAGTGGCACTTCTCCCAATTCAAGATAAGATTTGTTTGCTCGCATCTCTGCAAAACTCGATCAAGATTGCTTAAACAATCATCAAAAGACTTTCCATAAACAGAGAAGTCATCCATGAAAACCTCAACAATCTTTTCACAAAAGTCAGAGAATATACCAGTCATACATCTTTGAAAGGTAGCAGGTGCATTGCATAAACCAAAAGGCATACGTCTATAAGCATAAGTTCCAAAGGGACAAGTGAAAGTGGTATTTTCTTTATCAGGTTGAGAAACAGGTATTTGTGAAAAACCAGAATATCCATCAAGGAAGCAAAAGTGTGTGTGCTTAGATAATCTTTCTAGCATTTGATCAATAAAAGGCAGAGGGTAATGATCTTTTCTAGTTGCTTTATTTAATTTTTTGAAATCAATTACTATTCTATAGCCTGTAACAATTCTTTGTGGAATAAGTTCATTCTTATCATTAGGAACAACAGTAATACCTCCTTTCTTAGGAACACAATGAACAGGACTTACCCATCTACTATCAGCTGTAGGATAGATTATACCTACTTCCAGAAGTTTTAAGATTTCCGTTATTACCACTTCCTTCATTTTCGGATTTAACCGACATTGGTGATCAACAACGGGTTTAGCATCAGGTTCCATATTAATCTTGTGCTGACATAGAGTGGGACTAATGCCCTTTAAATCATCAAGAGTATACCCAATAGCAGCTCAGTGCTTCCTTAGAACTTTCAATAATCTTTCTTCTTCATGTTCTGAAAGGTTAGCACTAATAATAACATGACATATCTTCTTTTCATCAAGATAAGCATATTTCAAAGTGTCTGGCAATTGTTTTAATTCAAACACAGGATCACCTTTAGGTGGAGGAGGACCTCCTATAGTTTCAATAGGCAAATTGTGTTTAAGCAGAGGACGTTGTTCAAAGAAAATCTTATCTATTTCATTTCTCTCATGCATATGTAAATCATTTTCATGGTCTAGCAAATATTGTTCTAAAGGATCAGTAGGAGGCACAGCAATAGAAGCAAGACCAATTATTTCATCCTTACTAGGCAATTCTTTTTCATGAAGCTTTCTACTAAACTTGGAAAAATTAAACTCATGAGACTCATCACCAAAGCTAACACCGACAGTTTGTTTTTCACAATCTATTTTAGCATTAACGGTGTTCAAGAAAGGTCTACCAAAGATAATGGGACAAAAGTCATCTTGTGGGGAACCAAGAACAAGGAAATCAGTAGGGTATTTTATTTTCCCACACAAGACTTCAACATCTCTAAAAATCCCAATTGGTGATATAGTGTCTCTATTAGCAAGTTTAATAGTAACATCTATGTCTTCTATTTCTGCGGGTGCTATGTCATTCATAATTTCTTGATATAAGGAATAAGGAATAGCACTCACACTAGCACCTATGTCACATAGACCATGATAACAGTGATCTCCTATTTTAACATAGACAACAGGCATGCCAATAATAGGTCTATGATTATCCTTTTTATCAGGTTTGGCAATTCTAGCAGCTTCTTCACAGAAGTAAATAACATGCCCATCTACGTTTTCTTCCGGGAGATCCTTAATCATAGCAACACTAGGTTCTACTTTAATTTGTTCATCAAGTTTAGGTGTTCTAATATAACTTTTGTTAACCACAGTTGAAACTTTAGCATGTTCCTTTATCTTAACAGGCAAAGGTGGTTTCTCAATATAAGCAGTAGGAACAACTGGATCAACATTATAAATTATGGTTTCCTCTTTTATTGGTACCAGTTCTTTAACATATTCTTTAATAGGTGGGTGATATTTGAACCACTTCTCCTTAGGGAGATCAACAAGAGTAGCAAATGATTCACAAAAGGAGGCTACTATCTCAGAGTCAAGTCCATATTTAGTGCTAAACTTTTGAAAAGCATCGTTATTCATAAAAGATTTAACACAATCATACTTAAGCTTAATACCTGACTCTTTACCTTCGTCGAGTTCCCAATCTTCAGAGTTGCATTTAATTCTTTCCAAAAGATCCCACCGGAATTCAATAGTCTTCTTCATAAAAGAACTAGTACAAGAAGTATCAAGCATGGATTGATCATCACGAGAAAGCCGAGCATAAAAGTTCTGGATAATAATTTCTCTTGAGAGCTCATGGTTGGGGCATGAATATAACATTGACTTAAGCCTCCCCCGAGCTAGAGCGATACTTTCTCCTTCACGAGGCCAAAAATTATATATATAATTCCGATCACGATGAACTAGATGCATAGGATAATTTTTTTGGTGGAACTCCAATTTCAATCGATTCCAATTCCAAGATCCAATATCATCGCATAGCCTATACCATGCCAATGCTTTTCCCTTCAAAGATAAAGGGAAAACCTTTTTCATAACTTCATCTCCGGGTAAACTTGCAAGCTTAAACAATCCACAAATTTGTTCCACATATATCAAGTGCATATCGGGATGTTCGGTTCCATCTCCTGCATAAGGATTAGCTAGCAGTTGTTCTATCATACCCAAAGGAATTTCATATTCAATATTTTCAGTAGGTGCAGTAGGTTGAGGGGTAGCTAATTGTGGTTCCGGTCGAGGTGAAGATACCCCGAATAAACCGCTCAAAGGATTGTTTTCCATAGTAACAAGTGACAATAAATTTCAGCACACTATATAAATGTTTCCTTACCAAATTCCACTTACCAAAGGCGCTTCACTCCCCGGCAACAGCGCCAGAAAATAGCCTTGATGACCCACAAGTATAGGGGATCAATTGTAGCTCTTTTCGATAAGTAAGAGTGTCGAACCCAACGAGGAGCAGAAGGAAATGACAAGTGGTTTTCAGCAAGGTAATGTCTGCAAGTGCTGAAATTGTACGTAAAAGAGTAGTTTGATAGCAAGATAATTTGTAACAAGCAAGTAACGATAGTAGTAACAAAAGTGCAGCAAGGTAGCCCAATCCTTTTGAGGCAAAGGACAGGCCAAAACGGTCTCTTATAATAAGCAAAGCGTTCTTGAGGGTACACGGGAATTTCATCTAGTCACTTTCACCATGTTGATTCGATTTGTGTTCGCTACTTTGATAATTTGATATGTGGGTGGACCGGTGCTTAGGTGCTGTTCTTACTTGAACAAGCCTCCTACTTATGATTAACCCTCTCGCAAGCATCTGCAACTACGAGAAAAGTATTAAGAATAAATTCTAACCATAGCATTAAACTTTTGGGTCCAATCGGTCCCTTACGGAATAGCGCATAAACTGGGGTTTAAGCTTCTGTCACTCTCGCAACCCATCATCTACTTACTACTCCACAATGCATTCCCTTAGGCCCAAATATGGTGAAGTGTCATGTAGTCGACGTTCACATGACACCACTAAGGGAATCACAAAATACATACTATCAAAATATCGAACACATATCAAGTTCACATGATTACTTGCAACATGATTTCTCCCGTGACCTCAAGAACAAAAGTAACTACTCACAAATGATAATCGTGCTCAAGATCAGAGGGGTATTAAATAGCATATTGGATCTGAACATATAATCTTCCACCAAATAAACCATATAGTAATCAACTACAAGATGTAATCAACACTACTAGTCACCCACAAGCACCAATCTATAGTTCCGGTAACAAGATTGAACACAAGAGATGAACTAGGGTTTGAGATGAGATGGCGCTGTTGAAGATGTTGATGGAGATTACCCTCCCCAAGATGGGAGAGTTGTTGGTGATGATGATGACGATGATTTCCCCCTCCGGGAGGGAAGTTCCCCCGGCGGAATCGCTCCGCCGGAGGGCAAAAGTGCTCCTGCCCAAGTTCCGCCTCGAGACGGCGGCGCTCCGTCCCGAAAGTCCTCCCCTTATTTTTTTCTAGATCAAAATGACTTATATACCAGAAGATGGGCACCGAAGGTGGGCCTGGGTGAGCACAACCCACCAGGGCACGCCTGGGCTCCCTGGCACGCCCAGGTGGGTTGTGCCCACCTGGTGGGCCCCCTCTGGTACTTATTTGCTCCAATATTCTTCAAATATTCCATAAAAAATCTTCGTAAAGTTTCAGCTTGTTTGGAGTTGTGCAGAATAGGTGGCCTGACGTAGCTTTTCCAGGTCCAGATTTCCAGCTGCCGGAATTCTCCCTCTTTGTGTGTACCTTGCATATTATGAGAGAAAAGACATTAGAATTACTCCAAAAAGCATTATTATGCATAAAAACATCATAAATAACAGTAGGAAAACATGATGCAAAATGGACGTATCAACAGCGAATAGAACATGGCTAATGCGACAACCACAACTACACATGCTAGTTCCTTCTTGTCTCTTGCTTTCATCTGTTGCCTGTGATTGATTCTTTCTTGCTTCATCGTACTAATTTTACATTCCAGATCAGCCAGTTTCTTCTTCAGCTTTATGTTATCTTCTGCGAGCTTGGTGATAACACTCCGAGCCCTGCCATGCCATTCTTCATCCAGCCAGTTAACAAAGGCACAAGCCTCATATCCCTGCCAATGTTAAATAGTTAAGGATGAGCGGCGGCATTAACTCAAGTAAAATGATGAACTTAGCACTAACCTCCAAGGGGCAACTGAGAAACCGCCTGCCAATGTTGAATCTCTCTGTGCATACACGTTGAGCGGGAGTGTGCCCGTGCACACGACTCAGCTTTTGGTACTTCTCGGTGGCGCAAAACTCGAAGTCGAACTCGTGTTGCAGGAGTCTGGAGTCATGCTCCGGATCAGGCGGCAGATCGCTTTCCTGGTGGGGGGGGGTCATTCAGGACGGATTCAGCAAGGAGCTACTTTGGACATGCTAAAAAAGACCGGGATAGATTGGAACCTGACAGGATGATTCAGATCTGTAGTACACCTGCCTTCTGATGACCTTGGGCAAGTGCTCGGCGGCGACCGCCGTCGTGGCAGCGCTGCTGAGAGCGGCAATACGAGCAGGAGCAGCCGCACCAAAACCATCAGCACCACTTGTCCGCATTCCCCCAATGTCAGCGCCACGCGAGGGAATTTGGAGGCTATCTAGGGATTTGGGGGAAATGGGGAAACTGTGGGGATAAGCTAACAGTCGGGAACTACTTATGGCACTATATGTTGTATACGACACGCTGTTTATACATGTCGTTTGTGTTAGGTATTACAACTTCACACATGATTTCCGGACCAAACCGTGTGAGAAGACAATGTAGGTGAGACACGGTTGCCGTTACATAACCGTATGTGACCCTGTACATATAATAGTTATAGTGATACCGTGTAAATAGCCGCTCTGCGGATATCCATCAAAAAATAAAACAGCCGCTCTGCAGATAGAGATTGTGGCAGCGGCGGCGGCCTAGGCAACGGCTACCGGATAAGAGGTCAATCCTCGGTCGGTGGGCGGTGGCGGCATCATAGGAGGTAAATCCTCGGTCTGCGGCGGGAGATAGGAGGAGCTCAACCATCGAGGTCGGCGGTGGCGTGATTGGAGCACATCCATCGCGGTCGATGGCGGGATAGTGGAGGTCGAACTTCAGGCGGCGGCCGCACTAAGCTTTGCTCGTCGACCCTGCTGTCTCGGCGTGCCGCCGCATCGTGCTTCTCTGTCTGCTGGGTGGAGGTCGCCGCTCGGCTAATTAATTAAGGTATTCTTTTCGTGAGTGGCTTAATTAAGGTATTCAATTCCTAAGGGTAGTGCTGTAGTACTCTGTGTGTAAATTGACTGGCCATTAATTTTTGTCATTGCACGTCTGGATAACAATATGGAGCGCCCTCAGTAATTATGAAAATAAAACCTTGTGATTTATGCACGCATCTTTGGGCATCAGTTAATCCGTGTATTAATGTTGTTGTTTTGTTTTTAATTACCATTCGTGTGGTGCAGATGGAACGATCTCAATGGATGAAGAATCAGAGAACCACAGATTTTATCAGTGGCATGACAGAGTTCATGAATTTGGCTGAAAGTACAAAGAGGAGAATTGGTGATGCGGATTACATCCTGTGTCCATGTACTCATTGTGCCAATACAGAGTCACGTGAAGTTGGAGATGTCCAGTGGCACTTACTTTCTCGGTGATTCATGGATGGATATACAAGTTGGACCAGACACGGTGAAGAGCGGGTCATGGATGAATATACCCAGGGTTGCGAGATGCCAAACCCCGGTCAGTGTCACATGGATGTTGAATCTAACATCGGGGCAGAGGCATCAAGCTACCAATGGAACACCGGAAAGCCGAAATGCCCACTGGAAAACCAAGACGTCGACGCAGATGACGACGATCTTGATATGCCAGATTTTGCTGCTATGATTGCAGATTTCAAGGGCCCAAAAAAGGATATGATTGGGTACAAGGATCTGCCAACCATTGATGTGGACTCCAAGAAAGAATTGTATCCAGGTTGCAAAAATAAATATTCCAAGTTGAGTGCCACCCTGGCGCTTCTTAGATTTAAAGCAGCAAACGGTCTATCAAACAAGGGCTTCTCAGAGATGTTAGGTCTTTTCAAACAAATTCTTCCGGAAGATAATGTGCTCCCCAGAAGCACGAACGAAGCGAAGAAAATTGTTTGCCCATTGGAACTTGAAGTATAGAAGACGCACGCTTGTGTGAATGATTGTATATTGTACCATGGTGAGTACAAAGATTTGCGTGCATGTCCCACATGCAAGCATGCACGATACAAACGCAAGAGAGCAAAGGACAAGTACAAATTGGACGACGAGATCAAGACAGGAATCCCGTTCAAGGTTGTTTGGTACTTGCCTTTAATTCCAAGGTTGAGGCATTTGTTTGCAAACCCTAGAGAGGCAAAGAGGTTGCGGTGGCATCATGATGAGCGAACTGCGGATAAATATTTGAGGCACCCAAAAGATGGGGCTCAGTGGGAATTAATCGACAACAAGTTTCAAGACATTGCCAAGGATCCTAGAAGTATAAGGCTCGGGGAGTGTATTGACGGGATGAATCCTTTTGGCGAAATGAGCACCAATCACAACACATGGTGAAGGAAATATGCCCTAGAGGCAATAATAAAGTTGTTATTTTATATTTCCTTATTCATGATAAAGGTTTATTATTCATGCTAGAATTGTATTGGAAACTTAAATACATGTGTGAATACATAAACAAATACCGTGTCCCTAGTAAGCCTCTACTAGACTAGCTCGTTGATCAAAGATGGTTAAGGTTTCCTAACCATAGACATATGTTGTCATTTGATAACGAGATCACATCATTAGGAGAATGATGTGATGGATAAGACCCACCCGTTAGCTTAGCATAATGATCGTTAACTTTATTGCTATTGCTTTCTTCATGTCAAATACATATTCCTTCGACTATGAGATTATGCAATCCCGGATACCGTAGGAATACCTTGTGTGCTATCAAATGTCACAATGTAACTAGGTGATCATAAAGATGCTCTACAAGTATCTCCGAAGGTGTTTGTTGAGTTGGCATAGATCTAGATTAGGATTTGTCACTCCGAGTATCGGAGAGGTATCTTTGGGCCCTCTTGGTAATACACATCATAAGCTTGCAAGCAAAAGACTAAGGAGTTAGTCATGAGGTGATGTATTATGGAACGAGTAAAGAGACTTGCTGGTAACGAGATTGAACTAGGTATGAAGATACCGACGATCGAATCTCGGGCAAGTAACATACCGATGGACAAAGGGAATTACGTATGTTGTCATAACGGTTCGACCGATAAAGATCTTCGTAGAATATGTGGGAGCCAATATGGGCATCCAGGTTCTGCTATTGGTTATTGACCGGAGAGGTGTCTCGGTCATGTCTACATAGTTCTCGAACCCGTAGGGTCCGCACGCTTAACGTTTGATGACAATATAATATTATATGAGTTATGTGATTTGGTGACCGAATGTTGTTCAGAGTCCCGGATGCGATCACGGACATGACGAGGAGTCTAGAAATGGTCAAGAGGTAAAGATTCATATATAGGACGATAGTATTCGGACACCGGAAGTGTTTCGGGGGGTACCGGGTACTTATCGGGTCACCTGAAGGGGTTCCGGGCACCCCCGGCAAAAGTTATGGGCCTTATGGGCCAAGAGAGGAAACGCACCAGCCACATGGGGCTGGTGTGCCCCCCATAGCAGGCTGGCCTAAAGAGGAGAAGGAAAGGGGGAAGGGAAAGGAAAGTGTGGATTAGGATTCCCACTTCCTTCCCTCTCCCCCCCTCTTTCCTTCCCCCTTGGGAATACATGGCAGGGGGGGCGCGGCCAAGGCAGGAGCCCTAGGGCCGGCTGGCCACCTATGTGGTGCGCCAGTCTGCCTCCCCTCCCCCTCCCACCTATATATATGTGGGAGGGGGGCGCCTAGCACACCCCAGATCAATTGTTAGCCGTGTGCGGCGCCCCCTCCACCGTTTACAGCCCGGTTATATTTTCGTAGTGCTTAGGCGAAGCCCTGCGGAGATCACTTCACCATCACCGTCACCATGCCGTCATGCTGACAGAACTCATCTACTACCTCGCTGTCTTGCTGGATCAAGAAGGCGAAGGACATCACCGAGCTGAACGTGTGCTGAACGCGGAGGTGCCGTATGTTCGGTACTAGATCGGTTGGATCGCGAAGAAAGTTCGACTACATCAACCGCATTGTGAAACACTTCCGCTTACGGTCTACGAGGGTACGTAGACATACTCTCCCCCTCTCATTGCTATGCATCTCCATGGATAGATCATTGCGTGTGCATAGAATTTTTTTTGTTTTCCATGCAACGATTCCCAATAGTGGCATCTAGAGCCAGGTCTATGCGTAGATGATATGCACGAGTAGAACACAAAGAGTTGTGGGTGGTGATAGTCATGCTGCTTACCACCAACGTCTTATTTTGATTCGGTGGCATTGTGGGGTGAAGCGGCCTGGACCAACCTTACATGTCCACGTACATGAGATCGGTTCCACCGACTGACATGCAACTAGTTTTGCATAAAGGTGGCTGGCGGGTGTCTGTTTCTCCTACTTTAGTTGAATCAAATTTGGCTGCAGCCGGTCCTTGAAGAAGGTTAAAACAACAATCTTGATGAATCACCATTGTGTTTTTTGCCGTAGGTAAGAACGGTTCTTGCTAGAAGCCCGTAGCAGCCACGTAAAACTTGCAACAACAAAGTAGAGGACGTCTAACTTGTTTTTGCAGGGCATGTTGTGATGTGATATGGTCAAGACATGATGTGATATTTGTTATTGTATGAGATGATCATGTTTTGTAAGTTATCGGCAACCGGCAGGAGCCTTATGGTTGTCTCTTTATTGTATGAAATGCAAACGCCATGTAATTGCTTTACTTTATTGCTATGCGTTAGCAATAGTTGTAGAAGCAATAGTTGGCGAGACGAGCACGACGCAATGATGGAGATCAACGTGTCGAGCCGGAGACAATGGAGATCATGACAATGCTTTGATGATGGAGATCAAAAGCACAAGATGATGATGGCCATATCATGTCACATATTTTGATTGCATGTGACGTTTATCCTTTATGCATCTTATTTTGCTTAGAACGGCGGTTAGCATTATAAGATGACCCCTTCACTAAATTTCAAGATAAAAGTGTTCTCCCCGAGTATGCACCATTGCTAAAGTTCGTCGTTTCGAAGCACCTCGTGATGATCGGGTGTGTTAGACTACACGTTCACATACAACGGGTGTAAGAAAGTTTTGCACATGTCGAATACTTGGGTTAAACTTGACGAGCGTAGCATGTACATACATGGTCTCGGAACACTGGAGACCGAAAGGTCGAACGTGAGTCATATAGTAAATGTGATCAACATAGAGATGTTCACCATTGATGACTACCCCATCTCACGTGATGATCAGATTTGAGTTAGTTGATTTGGATCACGTATCACTTAGATAACTTGAGGGATGTTTATTTAAGTGGGAGTTCTTTAGTAATTTGATTAATTGAACCTAATTTATCATGAACTTAGTCTTATAGTTTTGCATATCTATGTTGTAGATCAATGGCCCGAGCTACCGTTCCCCTGAATTTTAATGCGTTCCTAGAGAAAGCTAAGTTGAAAGATGATGGTAGCAACTACACGGACTGGGTCCATAACTTGAGGATTATCCTCATTGCTGCACAGAAGAATTATGTCCTTGATGCACCGCTAGGTGAAAGGCCTGCTACAGGAGATGAAGTTGATGTTATGAATGTCTGGCAAGCTCGATCTGATGACTACTCAATAGTTCAGTGTGCCATGCTTTACGGCTTAGAACCGGGACTTCAAAGACGTTTTGAATGTCATGGAGCATATGAGATGTTCCAGGAGTTGAAGTTAATATTTCAAGCAAATGCCCGGGTTGAGAGATATGAAGTCTCCAACAAGTTCTATAGCTGCAAGATGGAGGAGAACAGTTCTGTCAGTGAACACATACTCAGAATGTCTGGGTATTATAATCACTTGACTCAGCTGGGAGTTGATCTTCCAGTTGATTGTGTTATTGACAGAGTTCTTCAATCACTGCCACCAAGCTACAAAGGCTTCGTGATGAACTATAATATGCAAGGGATGAACAAAACAATTCCTGAGCTCTTCGCAATGCTTAAGGCCGTGGAGGTAGAATTCAAGAAGGGGCATCAAGTGTTGATGGTTAACAAGACCACTAGTTTCAAGAAAAAGGGCAAGGGAAAGAAAGGGAACTTCAAGAAGAATGGAAAGCAAGTTGCCACTCCCGGGAAGAAACCCAAAGCTGGACCCAAGCCTGAAACTGAGTGCTTCTACTACAAAGGGAGTGGTCACTGGAAGCGGAACTGCCCCAAGTATTTGGCGGATAAGAAGGATGGCAAAGTGAACAAAGGTATATTTGATATACATGTAATTGATGTGTTCCTTACTAATGCTCGTAGTAGCGCCTGAGTATTTGATACTGGTTCGGTTGCTCATATTTGTAACTCGAAACAGGGGCTGTGGAATAAACGAAGATTGGATAAGGACAAGGTGATGATGCGCGTCGGAAATTGTGCCATGGTTGATGTGATCGCCGTCGGCACGCTACCTCTACATCTACCTTCGGGATTAGTTTTAGACCTCAATAATTGTTATTTGGTGCCTGCGTTGAGCATGAGCATTATATCTGGATCTTGTTTATTGCGAGATGGTTATTCATTTAAGTCAAAGAATAATGGTTGTTCTATTTATATGAATAATATCTTTTATGGTCATGCACCCTTGAAGAGTGGTCTATTCTTGTTGAATCTCGATTGTAGTACACATATTCATAATATTGATGCCAAAAGATGCAAAGTTGATAATGATAGTGCAACATATTTGTGGCACTGCCGTTTAGGTCATATTGTGTAAAGTGCATGAAGAAACTCCATGCAGATGGGCTTTTGGAATCACTTGATTATGAATCATTTGATACTTGCGAACCATGCCTCATGGGCAAGATGACTAAAACTCCGTTCTCCGGAACAATGGAGCGAGCTAACGACTTATTGGAAATAATACATACCGATGTATGTGATCCAATGAGTGTTGAAGCACACGGCAGGTATCATTATTTTCTGACCTTCACAGATGATTTGAGTAGATATGGGTATATCTACTTAATGAAACACAAGTCTGAAACATTTGAAAAGTTCAAAGAATTTCAGAGTGAAGTGGAGAATCATCGTAACAAGAAAATAAAGTTTCTATGATCTGATCGCGGGGGCGAATATTTGAGCTACGAGTTTGGCCTTCATTTAAAACAATGTGGAATTGTTTCACAACTCACGCCACCTGGAACACCACAGCGTAATGGTGTGTCCAAACGTCGTAACCGTACTTTATTGGACATGGTGTGTTCTATGATGTCTCTTACCGATTTGCCACTATCGTTTTGGGGTTATGCATTAGAGACAGCTGCATTCACTTTAAATAGGGCACCGTCTAAATCCGTTGAGACGACACCGTATGAACTATGGTTTGGCAAGAAACCTAAGATGTCATTTCTTAAAGTTTGGGGATGAGACGCTTATGTCAAAAGGCTTCAGCCTGATAAGCTCGAACCTAAATCAGAGAAGTGCATCTTCATAGGATACCCTAAGGAAACAATTGGGTACACCTTCTACCACAGATCTGAAGGCAAGATCTTTGTTTCTTAGAATGGGTCATTTCTAGAGAAGGAGTTTCCCTTGAAAGAAGTGAGTGGGAGGAAAAGTAGAACTTGATGAGATAGTTGTACCTTCTCTCGAATTGGAAAGTAGCGCATCAGGGAAAACCGTTCCCGTGATGCCTACACCAACTAGAGAGGAAGCTAATGATGATGATCATGAAACTTCAGATCAAGTTACTACTAAACCTTGTAGGTCAACCAGAATACGTTCCGCACTAGAGTGGTACGGTAATCCTGTCCTGGAAGTCATGTTATTAGACCAAGGCGAACCTACGAACTATGAAGAAGCTATGATGAGCCCAAATTCAAACAGATGGCTTGAGGCCATGAAATCTGAGATAGGATCCATGTATGAGAACAAAGTGTGGACTTTGGTGGACTTGCCTGATGATCGGTAAGCCATTGAGAATAAATGGATCTTCGAGAGGAAGACGGACGCTGATGGTAATATCACTGTCTACAAAGCTCGACTTGTCGCAAAAGGTTTTCGACAAGTTCAAGGAGTTGGCTACGATGAGACTTTCTCACCCGTAGCGATGCTTAAGTCTGTCCGAATCATGTTAGCAATTGCCGCATTTTATGAAATCTGGCAAATGGACGTCAAAACTACATTCCTTAGTGGATATCTTAAAGAAGAGTTGTATATGATGCAACCAGAAGGTTTTGTCAATCCTAAAGGTGCTGACAAAGTGTGCAAGCTCCAGCGATCCATCTATGGACTGGTGCAAGCATCTCAGAGTTGGAATATACGCTTTGATGAGGTGATCAAAGCATATGGTTTTATACAGACTTACGGTGAAGCCTGTATTTACTAGAAAGTGAGTGGGAGCTCTGTAGCATTTCTGATATTATATGTGGATGACATATTACTGATTGGAAATGATATAGAATTTCTGGATAGCATAAAAGGATACTTGAATAAGAATTTTTTCAATGAAAGACCTCGGTGAAGCTACTTACATATTATGCATCAAGATCTCTAGAGATAGATCAAGACACTTGATAAGATTTTCAATGAATACATACCTTGAAAAGATTTTGAAGGAGTTCAAAAATGGATCAGTCAAAGAAGGAGTTCTAGCCTGTATTGTAAGGTGTGAAGTTGAGTAAGACTCAAAGCCCGACCACGGCAGAAGATAGAGAGAGAATGAAAGTCATTCCCAATGCCTCAGCCATAGGTTCTATAAAGTATGCCATGCTGTGTACCAGACCTGTTGTGTGCCTTGCCATGAGTCTGGCAAGGGGGTACAATAGTGATCCAGGAGTGGATCACCGGACAGCGGTCAAAATTATCCTTAGGTACCTAAAGAGGACTAAGGAAATGTTTCTCGGTTATAGAGGTGATAAAGAGTTCGCCGTAAAAGAGTTATGTCGATGCAAGCTTTGACACTGATCCGGATGACTCTGAGTCTCAATCTGGATACATGTTGAAAGTGGGAGCAATTAGCTAGAGTAGCTCCATGCAGAGCATTGTTGACATAGAAATTTGCAAATATACATACGGATCTGAATGTGGCAGACTCGTTGACTAAACTTCTCTCACAAGCAAAACATGATCACACCGTAGTACTCTTTGGGTGTTAATCACATGGTGATGTGAACTAGATTATTGACTCTAGTAAACTCTTTGGGTGTTGGTCACATGGCGATGTGAACTATAGGTGTTAAATCACATGGTGATGTGAACTAGATTAGTGACTCTAGTGCACGTGGGAGACTGAAGGAAATATGCCCTAGAGGCAATAATAAAGTTGTTATTTTATATTTCCTTATTCAT
Source organism: Thinopyrum elongatum (assembly GCA_011799875.1). Taxonomy (NCBI): domain Eukaryota; kingdom Viridiplantae; phylum Streptophyta; class Magnoliopsida; order Poales; family Poaceae; genus Thinopyrum; species Thinopyrum elongatum. Next base: position 343,429,651 of record CM022301.1, read on the forward strand.
GATAAAGGTTTATTATTCATGCTAGAATTGTATTGATTGGAAACTTAAATACATGTGTGAATACATAAACAAATACCGTGTCCCTAGTAAGCCTCTACTAGACTAGCTCATTGATCAAAGATGGTTAAGGTTTCCTAACCATAGACATGTGTTGTCATTTGATAACGAGATCACATCATTAGGAGAATGGTGTGATGGACAAGACCCACCCGTTAGCTTAGCATAATGATCGTTAAGTTTATTGCTATTGCTTTCTTCATGTCAAATACATATTCCTTCGACTATGAGATTATGCAACTCCCGGATACCGTAGGAATACCTTGTGTGCTATCAAACGTCACAACGTAACTGGGTGGTCATAAAGATGCTCTATAGGTATCTCCGAAGGTGTTTGTTGAGTTGGCATAGATCGAGATTAGGATTTGTCACTCCGAGTATCGAAGAGGTATCTCTGGGCCCTCTCGGTACTACACATCATAAGCTTGCAAGCAAAAGACTAAGGAGTTAGTAACAAGGTGATGTATTACGGCACGAGTAAAGAGACTTGCCGGTAATGAGATTGAACTAGGTATGAAGATACCGACGATCGAATCTCGGGCAAGTAACATACCGATGGACAAAGGGAATTACGTATGTTGTCATAACGGTTCGACCGATAAAGATCTTCGTAGAATATGTGGGAGCCAATATGGGCATCCAGGTTCCGCTATTAGTTATTGACCGGAGAGGTGTCTCGGTCATGTCTACATAGTTCTCGAACCCGTAGGGTCCGCGCGCTTAACGTTCGATGACGATATAGTATTATATGAGTTATGTGATTTGGTGACCGAATGTTGTTCGGAGTCCCGGATGAGATCACGGACATGAAGAGGAATCTCGAAATGGTCAAGAGGTAAAGATTCATATATAGGATGATAGTATTCAGACACCGAAACTGTTTCGGGGGGTACCGGGTACTTATCGGGTCACCGGAAGGGGTTCCGGGCACCCCCGGCAAAAGTTATGGGCCTTATGGGCCAAGAGAGGAAACGCACCAGCCACAAGGGGCTGGTGCGCCCCCCATAGCAGGCCGGCCTAAAGAGTATAAGGAAAGGGGGAATTGAATGGAAAGTGTGGATTAGGATTCCCACTGCCTTCCCTCTCCCCCCTCTTTCCTTCTCCCTTGGGAATACATGGCAGGGGGCGGCCAGGGCAGGAGCCCTAGGGCCGGCCGGCCACCTAAGTGGTGCACCAGGCTGCCGCCCCTCCCCCTCCCACCTATATATATGTGGGAGGGGGGCACCTAGCACACCCCAGATCAATTGTTAGCCGTGTGCGGCGCCCCCTCCACCGTTTACGCCCCGGTCATATTTTCGCAGTGCTTAGGCGAAGCCCTGCGGAGATCACTTCACCATCACCGTCACCACACCGTCATGCTGACGGAACTCATCTACTACCTCGCCGTCTTGATGGATCAAGAAGGCGGAGGACGTCACCGAGCTGAACATGTGCTAAACGCGGAGGTGCCGTATGTTCGGTACTAGATCGGTTGGATCGCGAAGAAAGTTCGACTACATCAACCGCGTTGTGAAACGCTTCCGCGTATGGTATACGAGGGTACACAGACATACTCTCCCCCTCTCGTTGCTACGCATCTCCATGGATAGATCATTGCGTGTGCGTAGATTTTTTTTTGTTTTCCTTGCAATGATTCCCAACACATGGCCGGTGCTTCTGTGCATATATAACCTAGTTCCTTGGTTGTGTATGATGAAAAAATACATTATGATGTCAATGATTATCCAAGGCCCGAAGCAACCTGGAAATGACATCAACATTTACTTTCAGCTACTGGTAGAAGAACTGCTGACAGTGTGGATAGATGCGTCTGCTGTAAAATGTTATGATGCTTACAAAAAGGAGATTTTCGATCTACATGCGATGCTGGTACACACCATTCAAGATATGCCGGCATTAGGCAACACATCGGGGCAGAAAACAAAGGGAGATGTAGGGTGTGTCACATGCATGGATAGGACAGCTAGCAGATTTCTTCCCAACTCGCGTAAAACCGTGCATTTGCGTCATCGTAGGTTATTACGGAGAAATCACCCATACCAAAAGATGAAAGCTGAATTTGATGGTACGGCAGAGGTAGATGTGGGCCCAAGACCCTATGATGGGGAGGTGGTCCACAACATGGCTAAACAAATTAATGTTGTGCTTGGCAAGAAGCACGCTTTGACGGTGAAACAAACACCCAAGGGTCAAGTGTTTAAGAAGAAATCGGTGTTCTGGAAATTACCTTACTGGGAGATTCTACATGTACGTCACTGCATCGATGTCATGCACGTAGAGAAGAACGTATGTGAAAGCATCCTTGGTAACCTGCTCAAGATTAAAGGTAAAACAAATGATGATGACAGTGCACGGCTTGATATGCTTGCTGATCAATCAAAACGCAAGAGTGAAGCAGAAGATGATGACAAATTCATCAAAGCTCGCCAGAGTTACAATTTCAGTACAAAAGAAGCAGCACAGTTCTTCACCTATTTGTTGTCAGTTAAGACACCATCTTCCTACTCCGCAAACATCAGAAGTCTTGTGGATGTGAGCTCAGGTAAAATGAAGTTGGGACACATGAAGTCACATGATTGCCACGTAATGTTGACACAAATCCTCCCGGTGGCCATCAGGAATCTGATGGATAAAGATATAAGAAACACACTCATTGAGCTCTGTGATTTCTTCAACCAACTATGGCAGAAAGTTGTAGATCCTGAAGAGTTGGATCATATGCAAGAGGATATTGCAAGAATATTGTCCAACCTAGAGATGTTTTTCCCACCATTATTCTTTGATGTCATGGTCCATCTCACTGTGCACCTTGTTGACGAGATGAAGTATTGTGGTCCTGTGTTTCTTCGCAACATGTATCCCTTCGAGTGGTTCATGGGAATACTGAAGCGCTATTGTCGGAACCGAAACCATCCAGAGGCAAGCATCCTACAAGGTTATACCGCGGGAGGAGGTGGTTGAGTTTTGCACCGAATACATGAAACAAATACCTATAGGTTTGCCCCTCTCTCGCCACGAGGGAAGGTTGAAAGGTAAGCTGGTCCTTGCTAGCACGCAAATGGCTGCACCCGGAGAATTGGCAGAGAAAGCCCATTTGACGGTACTGCTTAATAGCCCAGTTCTCAGCGCTTATGCCGAAGAACACTTGGCGGAGATACGCCAAAGCTTCTTACCAATGGTGCCTTCATCAGATGTAGAGATGAAGGAGCACACTAAGAACTACGCTGAATGGCTGAAGAATCATTTGGCACAAGGATCCATCGATGACATTGCTACGTGGTTGGCACAAAAGCCATTACCTACGGTGTTGACGTACCAAGCATATGACATAAATGGATACACGTTCTACACTGAGGAACATGATGAGAAGACCTCATATCAGAACAGCTCTGTTCGAATAGAATGCATGACTGTAGATGAAGCTGATAAAAGGGTATACTATGGAACCATCAAAGAGATTTGGGAGCTTGACTATGTGAAAGTTAAGGTGGCATTATTCAGGTGCGCATGGATCCCTCTTGGTCATGTAAAGGTTGATGATTATAGGAAGACCTGTGTTAACAGGACAACGATGGCATATCACGCGGACCCGTTCATTCTTGCCAGCGATGCTACCTAGATTTTCTATGCGGAAGACCCCTTGCATAAGAACTGCCATGTAGTGATGCATGGGAAGAGAAGGGTACTGGGTGTCGAGAATGTTGCTGATGAGGACAAGTACGATGAATTTGCTGAGTTGCCAGCCAAGGGATCACGCACCCATCTAACAGAGAAGCGTAAAATCATCAGAAAACCCAAGTTCATTCGGGGTCAACGTAATGATCCCAGTTCCCCCATGTACATGGGAATTAAGCCGTAAGACTAGTCTTTATGCCTACCCTACAACTTAATTCGTTCAATTTAGAACTGTCGCGTGTACTGAATTTGTGAGTTATGCCCGGTTTTCTGTTGATGTAAGAACTGTTAATATGTTGACCTTGATATGCTGTCAGCTCAGGCAATGAATATGAACTGTTTATTATTATTATTATTATTATTATTATTATTATTATTATTATTATATCATAGAGGTAGTACACTCAATTGATCTCACTCCAGTATGTGTGAACAAAAGATATGCAATCTGGTTTGCGAATAGCACATGGTTCGTTCATGAAAGCCGTGTGCCGACAAACCCCGCGCGTGATCTGAGTCGTACTTTCTGATTGGCCAGAACCCAAACCCCACGGATCGTACGTCTGCACCGTTGGATGCTCCCAGATCAGACGGCAATACTCATCCCTTTCGACAACAAATGCAGTTCCGGTTGTAATTTTATTTTTATGCACAAAGTGCATGTTAAACTCAAAAAATGTCTTAAATATAGCTAACGATACATGAAATGCGCCAGAAAATCAAACACGTGGTATAATGGTGATTGTGTACCGTGGAAATTTTTATGAGGCCAAACGATGAAGTCACCGGCCACTGGAGTTTGAATTGACATGTCTTCTTTTGGAAACCATGATCCTTCATGTGAGATGCTCCGGTTTGGAAGGAGCGATCATCAAAACTTGTGCCAAACTTTACCAAATTTTTTCCACAGGGTTGTGAGAGCACGCTACGGGCACACATCGATTTTGATGATGTCCGGACTCCATCTGAATTTCCTGTAATTAAAATACCAACTAGGCCTACGCTAGTGGCCGCACCTCGCGGCCGAAATGTTTGAAACTTCTCCCCGCTTCTCGGACAACCGGATGAAAACTCACAAAGCGACGCACAAATGATTTGTACACCTTCTTTGCTAAGGCTGGCCATAGTGGGGGTATCATAGCCGGTATCATGCACTCGGGAATAGCAAAGATGATGATGTGGCAAGGAATTAAAGAAGGGAGAGTGGGTTAGAGCAACATAGGTAGATACCGTAACATAATAAATATTATACTACTTTGTGTCATGCATGGCCATAAATACGTTCATCTATGATACTACTCTATGAATGCACTATGAAGGTACGTAGTATCATACACTAGTATCATATGCATGGCAATAATGGTGGTATCATAGCCGGTATCATGCACTCGGAAATAGCAAGTATGCTGATGTGGCAAAGAATTAAAGAAGATAGAGAGGGTTAGAGTAACATATAGGTAGATACCGTATCATGTTAAATGTGATGCTAATTTGTGTCATGCATGGCAATAAATATGATCATCTATGATACTACTCTATTATACTATGCACTATAATTAAAGGTAGTATCATACACTAGTATCATATGCATGATACTAGTATATGATACTCTCCACTATGAGTAGCCTAAGTATAGCCTAACTAAAACACCCACATGTAGTTGTAGTAGGGTTTTGATTTTATATGCACTAAATGCAAGGTAAGTGCAAAAAATGACTTAAACATAGCCGACAAGACCTGAAATGGGCCAGAAAATCAAACCAAGGGTATATCCGTGATTGTTTACCATGATTTTTTTCGAGGCAGAACGATGTAGTCACTGACGATTTGGAGTGCAAAGTGCTGCATCTCCTTTTGGAAATTATGATCCTTTTGTGAGATGCTCCGGTATGGAAGGTGCGAGCACCAAAACTTGTGCCAAACTTTACCAAAAAATTTCCATGCGATCATGAGAGCACGCCACAGTGACACTATGAATTTCGTTATTTCCGGACTCTATATGCATTTCCTGTAATTAAAATACCAACTAGGCCTACGCCTTTGGCTGCACCCTGCGGCCGAACTGTTTGAAGTTTTTCCCGTTTCTCGGACAATGAATGAAAACTCACAAAGCGACACACAAATGATCTTGCTAACACCCACGTGTAGTTGCGTCTATATATATATATGTGTGTGTATATAGGGCTGGACTATTCTGTTACTAGTAACAGAATAATATTCTGTTACCCCTCCGCCCTATAAGGCACGCCCGGTCGAAAAAAACAAAACTGCCTAATCCTCCCCGCAGATCCTTCTTACCACCTCCTCCCCGTGCCCGCCGCCGCCCGACCTCCTCCCCACCGCGCCGCTGCCCGGCCTCCTCCCACCGCGCCACCGGTCGGCCTCCTCCCCACCATGCCGCCGGCCGGCCTCCTCCTCTCAGTGCGCCGCCGGCCGGCCTCATCCCAGCGCGCCTCCGGCTGGCCTCCTCCCCACCGCGCCACCGGTCAGCCTCCTCCCCACCGCACCGCCGGCCGGCCTCCTCCTCCCAGCGCGCCTCCGGCCGGCCTCCTCCCCACCGCACCGCTGTCCGGCCTTTTCCTCGAGCGCGCAACCGCCCAGCCCTCTCCCCATCACCGGCAGCGTCTCCATTCTACTCCGGCCGCCTCTCTCCCTCCGACCACCATGGCTCCAACCTCTCGCATCTCACACTGCCCCCATTTCGCTAGAGCACCCTGTCCGTTCACAGCCACCACTTCAGGCCGTTCAACGCCACCACCCGAAGCGGTTCACCGTAGCAGAACCCTGGATCCCGCTGCCACCATGTCTCTCTCCTACTGCAGCATGGCTCAGCTACTGTACTTGGTGGAGGGCAGAGCCTTTCCTCTGTGGAATGCAAGTGTTCATGAGGTAGGAGCGGAGAAGGAAGATGGAATCTGTTGGCTACGGTGGAGGTACCAAACTTTTATATGATGATGCTTACTAACAGAAGTGAAGGTCAGGTTCCCACCATTTTAAACTCCCTCGCTTACAAATAGATTTCATTTAGGATTTTGCAAAAGGTAAGCAAAGTGCGCTTACTCTTGATGGCACTCTATTTGTTACTGTATCCCATTATAGTACATGATGTTGAAAATAGCATTTGCTATTTAATGAGAATCATAGAGAAGCAAAAATCATTTGCTACCTCTACCTTCTGGTTGGCATGAAGTAGGGTGCGGGAGGAAGAGGAGTGTGGACGGCCGCTCACCGCTGGCGCCGAATGGGCTTTTAGCCTTGCATCGGCAACCAAAGTTCGATCTGGCCCCTATTGCAGTACGACATGGGGGTCACCGAGGTGTCATGTCCTATGCCAAGGTGCTCCTACGTGGCCGCCATGGTGTCGGAAGCTGGGAGACGTTGGGGCAGCTCACTGATGCGAGCAAGGAGGAGGTTGAGGTGTGCCATTCGGGAGCTACTCCGGTAGGAGTCTGGAGGATGTGGCGCCTCGCGTGCCCCAGTGAGGCCGCGCCCTCGTCATGGAAACACAGAGCTTCCGTTCACAAGTCCACCGACATGTTTGGTGCTCGTTCATAAGTGCTTGTTCGTGCAGGTCTCATATCCTTGTGTGTGCGCGTGTGTTGATGAACTTTGTGCTAAAATGAGTTCAACTAAGTTTAGATCTCTGTGCAAAGTTCAACTAAGCCCTTGACACCCCTGTTATGATGTGATGTACATTCCGCCAGTCTCGTGTTGCCGATGAAAATCCATTACAAACAAAAGTTCAATTTCGCTAATTCCTGCAGTTCTGTGGTTAGCACAAACTGGTGGTTCATTTTGCTAATTCTTGCAGGCTACAATTTCTTTTTGTTTTGCTAAAACTGGTAATTTTGGTTTGTCAGAAGATGGTGAACTGTGGGAGTACTTCCCTTGCTCTTTCTGCTACATCAAGGTCGAAAATGCCCTTCATCTGCATCCATCTGTGGGAGGAACACTGCTTTGACATCAGGAACGCTGTGAGAGAGCCTCTCCTCTCTTTTCCTTTTGCCTTCTAATCCCCAAGTGTTCGTTATTGCATATTAGTTTTGATCAAGACATAACCTTGAGCTAATAAACTGTTCTTGCTGGAAATGCATTTACAAAATTATTGACATCTTTTTGTTAGTAAGGCTGTAAGCAATCTGGAGATCCCTAGTATGCCACTGTATGTTTCTTTATACAATCCCAAATGGATTATATAGCTCCTAATAACAGAATAAATATTCTGGAAAAAGCTCAAATACTATCATACGGTCAGTTCAAAAAAAATCTGACGAGCACTTGCAATGTACATAGTTTTTGCAGAAAAGATTTCAAAAACTCGGGTTCACCGATTTAATGAATTACTATAAGTTCAAATTTGTTAATATCTACAGTTCTGGTTGAGGAATTTAGTAGTTTATTTTTCTAACCCCCGAATGTCTATAGTTCATTAGTTCATTATCACTACACACATTGTTTACAAACTTAAAGTTCAGAGGGTTGGTTGTATTTAGTACTTCTAATTGGACTATTTAAGTCCAAATGTTTACTTTGCATGATGGAAAAAATTGTGTATCGTGTAGTTCCTCCACTAGATCCACTGCGGCCCAGGGCAGCCCATGGTGGCGGAGTTCGTCGTGTCCATCAGTCCAACCCCATGGCTTCAGGGCCTCCGAGTTTCATCGCGGCCATCAGTTCGGACACCTGCGTCACTGCATGTGTTGCAACCGCGGCCATTTGTGTCACTGCATGCTCCGTCACCGGCCTCCTGCGCACCGTGACCCCTGTCGCACTCCTTCCTCTCCCTGAAGCCGCTCGTGCCCTCCCAGGCTTGATATCCTGCTGCAGCGATGAGCTCCTGTACATCGCCTAAGTTCCATACCTGCTCAACGGCACCAGCACAACGATGCAGCAGCTAGGCTGAACCCCAGTTCGTGCCTCAAGGTCAAGTACGCGGGCGCCTGCGAGGAGGTATCCATCTCTCTCTTCCTGCTCCTATGCTTTATTTGTACTAAGCTTTTGCGAAGATGCTTAAATGCACATGTTTCTTATAATATTTACATACACACTCTTTCTATTTTGTCCCTCGCATAGTCACTTTGCCTTTTGATGCTTAAATGCACCTTCAGTGCAGGTTCTTCGGTGCGCCAAGTATTGCCGACAGCGATGCCTGCTTACGTCTTCCTCGTGTGATTCGCCAAGGCCGCCTCCTCCTCCTGAGATAAGAAGAGCAACAAGGAGGTAAAAGGAACACCAGATTTTTACAAATTCTGCAGATGTAGTACGTATTTGCCATTTTGCCAAAGCAGTGAGTCTATGTGCTGATGTTTCTCTCGTCTTCTCTTTGATGTATTTGTCTAGATGGAGAGCACGGTCTTTTTTTCATGGAGCTGGCGCTGCTGCAGTACGGCCTAGTCCAGTCTAAGCCCTCCATGGTTGCTGTTGCTGTTTCCGCAACCAGGCTCACCCCAAAGGAGACCCCTATGTGGACTGACAATCTAAATTATAGTATGTGTTCTTTATTTATAATTGAAGTTCAAAAATATCATTGGCAGGGGTACAGAAATGATTATAGTCGTTATAGCAAAAAAAAGTGCAGAAACTTAAAGACCAAAATTATTGGTATACATAAACAAATTGGATTTATGTGTTATGTAGTATTGCTACTTCAGAACAAAAGTTCAGATTTCAAACTTTCAATAGTTCAGTACTACGTAGAAAGGAACATAAGTCCACCCTACAAAAAAACCCAGTAAATGCATTTCTGTTATGATCTAAATTTCTTTGGGTCTGTCTCATTTAGTCTCTAACAGAGAACTTTTGCTGATATTGTAATAATCGGTAGTTTTTCTATCTTTAGCTCATCAAGTGTTAAGATTTCAGTGAAGTAAAATGCTTCTGAGCTTTGGCCATTTTGGTTATTTTCAGGATTTTCCAGATCGGGGAAGGTGCGGAGCTTATGAATGTGTTGATGTTGCTGCTTCTAGGAGCCCTAAATTTAGGGTTAGTACCACACCGACAAGCCAGGCAGTCGGCCTTTGCATCACAGACTGCTGCAGTTTGATCTTGTGCAAGCGGGAAATTCCCTGATGCCGAGTGTATCAGTACCACCCTACGCTCAAAGCACGCCTCCTCCTGGTCGCCCATCAGTTCTCTTGTTCCTTGCTGCTTCTCCTAACATCACCATAAAAGTTTTGCTAGGAAAAAATATGGGGATAAAAAGAGGATTGCAGTGACAGTAATTCTGGTTGCCATTTCTCTCTATAGCAGATTGCATCCGCACAAAAAAATGCTACTGCAGTTTACTCTATGTAAAAAATGAATAAGGTTCAATTCATAAAAACATGTGGACGTTCGTTTGGGAAATTCTGCAGTCTATTTGATTACGCAAAGATGTACAGGATGACTATTCTTTATTGTGTGCCTTTAGCACAATTTAAATTTACTAGTTGACCATATGTCTAATGGTTTTTTTTTTGTTTACAGAAAAACTAATATGTGAGGATATTTCAGGTTTCTTTGTGAACTTGTAGTGTTACTGTACATGAATTTCTACATTACCTTGTTATCAGTTCATGTGTATGTGTGTTGGTAACCACTTACCGTTGTATTACTGCAGCTGCTCTATGTAATTAGCCCCTTTGTTGGGTGAATGTCATACTATTTGCTAGCTTTGGCATTGTAAAAACACAACAAGTTCACAATTTAAAAAGCTGCAAGTCATGTTACATGACGTATATAAGTTTTGGAAAAAAGCTCAAAAAGTTTGGGAAAAAAGCTCAAACAAAAAGAAACCTCACGAAAATTCAAAAGGTAAAAAGTTCAAGTCGTACAATGAGAGAAGTCCAGAACTTCATTGCAAAAAAAAAAACATTGAGTTAAAAAATCATAAAACATTTTCTTTTTGAAAAAATATCATCCAGCTCAACGTTATAAACCATGCAAGTTCGAGGACGATGATACCGTAAAGCCTTGGAAATCTGTGAGGAAAACCATACTAACAAAACAGAGTAAGTCGATTTGTGAAAACAAGCTCAGTACAAGCGCATACGGACATCAGTTCAAGTACTCTTTTTTCGAAACCATTCAAAATTACTTTGTGAAAAATACCTCAGTACAAACAAACACATAGATCAGTACGAGTACTCTGTTTTTTAGAGAGGAAAAAACAACACGATGGGTTTCACCTTATTCAAAATTACTCTTAAACGGTTGCAAAGTAGAGAAAACGTTCAACATGACTAAGTTTCACTTTTTTGATAGCTATCCAACGGTATATTATTTGCCCCATTTCGACAAACATTTCTAAAAAATCGCGTTCAAAATCAAATTTGACCGTATTTGAATTCGATTTTAAATCGTAAGGAATTAGAAAAACATTTCTATACGAAAAAGTTGCGCATTTTTCATAGCTTTCCAACGCCGTGTCATTTGCGTCAATCCGACAAGCCGTTTGCAAAAAAACGCGAAAACACGTTTCGACCAGAATTTCACCGTTTTCAAAATTACTTTTAAATCGTATAGAATTTGAAAAAACATTAGGTACATGGAAGAAGCGGATTTCCATCAGCTTTCCAACGCCATCTTATTTGCTCAATTCCGACAAACCGTTTGAAAATTAAGTCCAAAATACGATTCGTGTTTTCGGTTTTGAAAAAAAATGGTTTTTTCAAAACTGCTCTTAAACCATAATTTTTTTGCAAAAACAAATTATATGATTGTAATGTAGATGTCAAGAGCTTTCCAACGATATATTACACGCCCCGTTTCAACAAAAAAATTGCAAAAACAATTGAACTAAAGAAGACGATTTTCAACGGAAAATGAAAGCATTAGTTTAACTGCTCGAATTCATTAGTCCAACCGCTCGAATTCATCAGTTCAAGTAGGGTAACAGAATAATATTCTGTTACGCGAAACAGAATAGCCCAGATGTGTGTGTGTGTGTATATATATATATATATACATACATACATACATCCCAGCTATTCTGCAACCCATTCCTGAATAAGCTATTTAGGAACCGTTCCTAACTGCATGAGAACAGACAGCTATCTGTGCGAACTATACTAGTTAACGGTCGGGTGGACTTTTTCTGGCATCATTTTTTTGCACTGTTTTTGGTTCGTATTTATTGAACCGTTAATCGGATTGATGCAAATGATATACCGTTGGATAGCTATTGAGAAGGAGCAAAAAACTCATGTTGATCGTTTTCCCAAAATCGATCCGGTTTTTAAACAAAATTCAAAAAACTGAAAATCCATCAAACAAATTTTCAATGTTTTTGTGAAAGGAATTTTCAAAGCTTTTGTCGGAATGATGCGTATGATATACCGTTAGAAAGGTACCGATTAGCCCGAAATTTGGCATATATAACACGTTTTCAGATTTGCTACGGTTTAAAAGCAGTTTTCAAAAAACCAACATCATTTTTGACATTTTTTCCCCGAACTACTACAGTACACGCTAACTGCTCACGCGGAATAGTTAACTGACATATGCTGAGAAGCTAACTGCTGAGACTGAAGAAATTATTTTTTCCCTTCTATACTTTTATCGTCGGGTCAAGTTAACCGCCGGGAGTGAAATAGCAAACTGCCAGGAATTCCGGCATTTAGCAGCAAGTTAACTGCCGGGACTGAAAATATTTTTTTTCCTTTTTTGATTGGGTCACACTAACTGCGGGTATGAAATACCTAACTGCAAGGCGTTGAGCAAGCTAACTGCAAGGGCTGATAATACTTTTTTTTGCTTCTTTTACTTTTTATTCTTTTTTTTATTTTTTCCCTGGTCAAGTTAACCGCTGGGATTGAAATAGCTAATTGTCGAGACTGCGACAGTTAACACCAAGTTAACCGCGAGGATTAAAAATACTTTTTTTCATTCTTTTTTTGCCCGGTTCAAGCTAACGGCTGGGAGTAAAATAGCTAACTGCCGGGGATTGCGATAGTTAACTGCCAGACTGAAGATATTAATGACGAACTTTAGGTCGTTGTTTTGCTATAGCAACCATGGAGGAAAATGCCCAAAGACAAGGTAGTGTCCGAGGACGCCCATCAGGCCACCAATCAAGATTCTCACCTGAAGTTAACTGAAGTTAAGTACAAAAGTTAACTGCAGGCACACTGGAGCAGCCTCTGTTTTTCTGTAGCCAAGCTTAGCTCCTCTTGACTGGCAGAATACACACACATAACTGCTTAGCTGCTGCAAAGGGCATGACCATATCCCAAAACTATACTATCTTTTCTTTGTTTTTTTGAACGAGAAAATTGCTCTTACGAACTACAGGAACCACCGGGGCGCGCCCCTGTAGCGTCATTGGAGAGGGACTCTGGGATGGGTCACTTGCTCACCGGAGCAGTCTCCTGAAGAGCAGGACCGCGCCATGGCACCACGCAGGAAGGGTCTCTGCTCATAAATGACACAATAATTAACAAATTTTAGTAGTCCACAGCAATCAACAACAATCAACAACAGCAGTTATCACCAATTAGCAGTTAAAGCAATTAGTGGCAGCAGTTAACAACAATTTTAGCAGTTAGTTGCAATTAGTGGCAGCAGTTAACTGCATCTACCTACAACAGTTAGCAGCAGCAGTAGCGGACGGATAGAGGGAGAGGCTGGGGTGGGCGAAGGGGCCGTCGCCGATTGAGGAGGACGCCGGTGGCGTGGAAGTGGTCAGGGGAGAGCATGGCGGCGACAGTGGCATGCCTCTACTGCGGATGGCCATGGCGCGTGTCAGCGGTGCTCCGCGATGGGTGAGGTGCATGATGATGCTCGTCCTTGCACTAGTCTGGAGCAGGGAAGGAGGGGAGCTCACCGGGGAGACCAAATCGGCGGCGTGGAGGTCATGGTGGGCTACGGTGGCCGCCTAGATCGAGATAGAGATGTTGCTGGGCTTCCATCGGGGTGGCGCCAGAGCATGTAGGTTAGCTCCCAGAGGCAGCCCTCATCACCGATCCAGATCTGAGGAGAGCTACCGCAGCGAGCGGTTTCTTGCGGTGGGGTCTTGGTGGTTGTGCGTGGCATGGCCGCGAGCTTGTGGGAGGTGGGGCAGCGCGCGAGGGTCACGGTAGGGGCGCGCTGCCGCCGATCGGGAATGAGGTTGGGGGAGGGGCGCCCTGCCGCCGGCCGGGAAGGAGGTTGGGGAGGGGCGCGCTGCCGCCGGCCGGGAATGAGGTTGGGGAGGGGCGCACTGCCGCCGGCCGGGAAGGAGGTTGGGGAGGGGCGCGCTGCCGCCGGCCAGGAAGGAGGTTGGGGAGGTTGCCGGTCGGGAAGGAGGTGGAACCGTGGAAGAAGAAGGTGGTGGAGTGTGCGCCGGAAGCCACTGGCTCCGCTCGCTGCCGCTCGCTCCGGGGGTAGCTACAAGTACGAGGGGGTGAGGTTCCTTAATAAGCTTATTTAGGAACTCTAGAGGGGGGTTGCAGAATAGTCTCACCCTATATATATATATATATATATATATGTGTGTGTGTGTGTGTGTGTGTGTGCAAAAAATGACTCAAATATAGCAAACAAGATCTCAAATGCACCAGAAAATCGAACCATAGGGTACAATCGTGATTTCTTACCGTGGAAAAAAAATTGAAGGCGAAACGATGAACTCATGTTTTCATTCAAACGAAAATATGCTGTTAGTTCATGTAAATGTTTTCAAATAGCACACGGTTCACTCACGAAAGCCGTGTGCCTACTAAACCATGGTCGATGCCCCCTGCCACGCGCGCGATCTGAGTCGTGCGTTCTGATTGGCCAGAACCCAAACCCCACGGATCGTACGTCTGCACCGTTGTATTCTTCTTGATCAAACGGCAATACTCATCCCTTTCGACAGCACATGCATTTCCGGTTGTGATTTTATTTAGATCCACAAATTGCACGTAAAATTCAAAAATTGTCTTAAATATAGCAAACGATACCTGAAATGTGTTAGAAAATCAAACCCGTGGTATAATTGTGATTGCGTACCGTGGAAATTTTTATGAGGCCAAACGATGAAGTCACCGGCCACTGGAGTTTGAATTGACACGTCTCGTTTTTGAAACCATGGTCCTTCATGTGAGATGCTCCGGTTTGGAAGGAGCGATCATCAAAACTTGTGCCAAACTTTACCAAAAATTTTGCCCAGGGTCGTGAGAGCACGCCACGGGCAGACACCGATTTCAATGATGTCTGGACTCCATCTGAATTCCCTGTAATTAAAATACCAACTAGGCCTACGCCGGTGGCCACACCACGCGGCCAAAATGTTTGAAACTTCTCCCCATTTCTCGGACAATGGATGAAAACTCGCAAAGCGACACACAATGATTTGTACACCTTCTTTTCTAACTAACACCCAGATGTAGTTGTAGAACGGTTTTGAATTTATATGCACTAAATGCAAGGTAAGTGCAAAAAATGACTTAAATATAGCAGACGAGACCGAATGGGCCAGAAAATCAAACCTAGGGTATATACGTGATTGTTTACCGTGAAAAAAATTCGAGGCGGAACGATGTAGTCACTGACGATTGGAGTCCGAAGTGCCGTGTCTCCTTTTGAAACTATGATCCTTCTTGTGAGATGCTCCGATTTGGAAGGTGTGAGCATCAAAACTTGTGCCAAACTTCACCAAATTTTTTCCATGGGATCCTGAGAGCACGCCACGGTGACACACTGATTTTCGTTATTTCTGGACTCTATATGCATTTCGTGTAATTAGAATACCAACAAGGCCTACGCCTCTGGCCGCACCCTGCGGCCGAACTGTTTGATTTTTTTCCCGCTTCTCGAACAATGAATGAAAACTCCCAAAGAGACACACAAATGATCTTGCTTGCTAGCACCCACGTGTAGTTGCAACTATAGCAAATGACTCAAATATAGCAAACGATACCTCAAATGCACCAGAAAATCGAACCATAGGGTACAATGGTGATTTCTTACCATGGAAAACAATTTGGAGGCGAAACGATGAACTTTTGTTTTCATTCAAATGAAAATATGCTGTTAGTTCATGTAAATGTTTTCAAATGGCACACGATTCACTCACGAAAGCCGTGTGCCTACCAAACCGTGGCCGATGCCCCCCCTTGCTGCACGCGTGATCTGAGTCGTGCGTTCTGATTGGCCAGAACCCAAACCCCACGGATCGTACGTCTGCACCGTTGGATGCTCCCAGATCAAACGACAATCCTCATCCCTTTCGACAGCAAATGTAGTCCGGCGAGGATTTGATTTATATGCCAAAATGCACTGTAAATGCCAAAAAATGTCTTAAATATAGCACACAAGACCTGAAATGCGCCAGCAAATCAAACCCGTGGTATAATGGTGATTGCTTAACGTGGGAAAAATTTAGAGGCGAAACGATGAACTCACGTCTTCATTTCAAAATTAGTACGTCTTCATTTCAAACGAAATTATTCTCTTTGTGCACACGAGCGCTTAGAAGCAACCATTTGCATAGGCCTTTCCGCGCAGTGACCGGGGATATTTTTTCACCCTTTTCACCTAGGCCGCCAACACCCCCCCACCGCCCGCCCGCGTTTCACTCAACTAGTCCACCCAATCTCCATCGCCAGCTCCCCCCTCCCCCAGATCCACAGCAGAACCCTCTCCGGCGCTGGCGTGCTCACCCCGGCCGTGTGCCCGCTCTTCGGTGTCAACCCTACCTCCACTACCGTTCCCAAGAAGCGGCTGCCCACGCCTCGCCGTCTTCGTTTGCTCGCCAACCACCCTCGAGCATATCGATCCTGTAACCCTCACCTCTCCCGTGGTCCTGCCGGGTTTGCATTAAGAAACCTGTTAGTTACTGCTCTCCATCGCAGTGAGGCATATTTCCTCGCAATCCCTCTTCCTATTTCGTTCCGTATGTTCCCAAATTGGCTATAAAATAAAGGAGAGCGTATATATGTTCATTATCTACCTTCCTAACTAGTACATATAAGCTATATTTGTTCAAATAAGTTACTGCCGATTTACAGATCGCGGGCGCCCGAGTCACACAAACTTAACAAATAAGTTAACAAATAAGCCATACATTTTCTAAATTATTGCATGACATGTTTAGACAGCTTGATACCAAGTTGTTAGTTTTATGCTTATCCACCTTTCTTGAGTTTCGCATGTGTTCTCTGTAGATGCCGAGTAGCAGCGACAACACTCATGCTTCAGGTGATGTATCTTCATCTGATTCCGACAACCCTAGGTCTTCAGCAGATGGTGAGGGATCAAGTAATCTTGAACGGGATAGAGCTGCAACAATTACCCTTCCGGTCAGGACACGGAGGAGCGCTCCAAGGAAGCCCACACACTAGCCTAAAGGTGTATATGAAGTAACCGAGATCGATTTAAAGTCTTGGGCTCCAACTAAACGAGATAAAGCACGCACGAGGTTCAGGAGTGTGTGTGGATTTGTTGGGAGGGCAAGGCTCAACATTAATCTGCCGGGGTTTCGGAAGGCTGACACAGAAACACAACAAAGGATAGTCCAGGAGATCATGGATCACTTCAACGTTCCAGAGAAGTGGAGAATGCACGTGGAACATGCTGCACTGAAGAAGGCTAGGGATGCTTGGAGAAACTGGAAGCACGTGCTGTACAAGAAGTACTTGAGTGAAGGCAAGGACCCAATCCCCGCATACCCCCAAATTACAAAGGGAGACTGGGCAGAATTCAAAAGGGTCAGGGCAACTACAGTGTTTGCTGAGAAGAGTGCCAAGCAATCGGAACTTCAGAAGAGGAACACACACCCCCACCGTATGGGTGTGGCAAGATACTACGGCATGAAACCGATATGGGACCAGGAGGACAAAGAAGCAGTAGCGGCGGGTGGGAAACCGACCTTTAGTGAAATCAGTGGCAAACGCGCTAGAGACTACTTGCGGGCACGTGCAAGGAGGCATGATGACGTAACTTATTACTTTGAAAACTCACATGACAAAGAACTGTATCGCGTGATGTTAATGGCTTCCAAGATCCCTGGAAGGTTCTACAGGAACTCAGGGCCATGTGACATTCTGTCCAATGCTCTGGAAACAAGAGAGCCCCCTGGCCATGCAAGGGGTATAGGTGTTAATGTCCCGCACAAGAGGGCTTTCACACTCAGCAAAGAAGAGAGGCTCAGCATGAAAAAAGCGAGGAGTGAAATGAAGCAGAATGAATTGTATGAAAGGTTAAGGAAGGACATGTATCCGGCTGTTCGAAAGGACATTGAGGAGACAATGATGATGCAGAAGACTCTAGCACTGATAGATAGCCAGCAGATGGGAGGGGAGGCGGGCATGGAGGATGCTGGTTATTGCGCGACAACACCGCACAAGAGTAGCTGTGCATCAGCTGACCCAAGCGACACTGAGACTGCAGCTGCTCATGATGATGCTATATCTGATCTATCTGGAATGAAAGATAGGCTGAAGAGTGTGCTTACACATTATTAAGGTACATTAAAATGTGCAACAGCCTGGGTTTGCCCACCCTTCTTGGAAGAGGGCCTCTTGTTGGATAATGTGCCATTGAAGCCGGGCTGTGTGAAGTGCTACGTGACTGAAGTAAAGCCTAGATTCAATGAATTTGCCCTGAAGAATGTCCTAGGAGACTTTGATGAGCAAAGGACCTTGGGAGAAACACTGTTACATCACATCCAGTGGCCACAAAAGGAAATAAAGTTCATGGATGAGATCCCTGAAGCCCCGCCAAGAGCAACCAATGTCGCCCCTCAATCGGTGACACTCTCCTTGCCACAGCAGCTCTCGCGTGCTTCCCCCAAAGAACTTAATACTCGTAATCCGACAGCTGATGCATCAACCTGTGATCAGCCAACCCGACTTTGTGCCATACAGGCCATCTCATCGTCCGCCCCAGAGCAGCCAGTGGCAAGGCCTACAACTGCTGAAGACTGATACGTCTCCAACGTATCTATAATTTTTGATTGTTCCATGCTGTTATATTATCATTCTTGGATGTTTTACAATCATTTTATAATCATTTTATATCATTTTTTGGTACTAACCTATTGACATAGTGCCCAGTGCCAGTTGCTGTTTTCTGCATGTTTTTTACATCACAGGAAATCAATACCAAACGGAGTCCAAACGCAGCGAAACTTTTTGTGGATTTTTTTGGACCAGAAAACATTCAGTGGGTCGGAGAAGCACCTGGGGGGTGCTCTGAGGGGAGCACAACCCACCAGGGCACGCCTGAAGGCCCAGGTGCACCCAGGTGGGTTGTGCGCACCTCGGGGGCCTCCCACACCGCCTCTTTGCTCTATAAATACCCCAATATTCCAGAAACCCTAGGGGAGTCGACGAAAATCAATTCCAGCCACCGCAAGTTCCAGAACCACCAGATCCAATCTAGACACCATCACGGAGGGGTTCATCATCCTCATTGGTGCCTCTCCGATGATGCGTGAGTAGTTCATTGTAGACCTTCGGGTCCGTAGTTAGTAGTTAGATGGCTTTCTCTCTCTTGTTTGATTCTCAATACAATGGTCTCTTGGAGATCCATATGATGAAACTCTTTTTTGCGGTGTGTTTGTTGGGATCAGATGAACTTTGAGTTTATGATCAGATCTATCTTTTTATCCATGAAAGTTATTTGAGTCTTCTTTGATCTCTTATATGCATGATTGCTTATAGCCTCGTATTTCTTCTCCGATATTTAGGTTTTGTTTGGCCAACTTGATCTATTTATCTTGCAATGGGAAGAGGTGCTTTGTGATGGGTGCGATCTTACGGTGCTTGATCCTAGTGACAGAAAGGGAAATGACACGTATGTATCATTGCCATTAAGGATAACAAGATGGGGTCTATTTCTACATAAATAGATCTTGTCTACATCATGTCATCGTTCTTATTGCATTACTCCGTTTCTCCATGAACTTAATACACTAGATGCATGCTGGATAGCGGTCGATGTGTGGAGTAATAGTAGTAGATGCAGGCAGGAGTCGGTCTACTAATCTTGGACGTGATGCCTATATAATGATTATTGGCTAGATATCGTCATGAGTATTTGAAGTTCTATCAATTGCCCAACAGTAATTTGTTTCCACCGTTTGCTATTTTTCTCGAGAGAAGCCACTAGTGAAAACTACGGCCCCCGGGTCTCTTCTTTAATATATTTGCCTTCAAGATCTATTTTGCTATTCGCTGTTTTATTCATTTGCAACTTTTATTTTCAGATCTATTAATCCAAAAACCCAAAAATACCTTGCTGCAATTTTGACTTATTTATTTTGTCTCGCATTCCCGCGAGATCTATTTATCCGATCTACTACAATTTTATCTATCTCGTTACCCGAAAGGGATTGACAACCCCTTTAACACGTCGGGTTGCAAGTGTAGCGACCCGACCCGAATGGATCGAATCTCTGTGTTCAAGTGTCATCCCTGGATCGGTAATGCTGACACACACAGTACTTGAGGGATTTATAACAGAGTAGCAATCACACACTTATTACATCGAATGTCTCAAAAGAGAACTGGTTACAATAAATATGGCTTAAGGCCATCTAAATAAGATAACAGCGGAAGGCTTGGAAGATAAGGTGAGTCCATCAACTCCAACGGCATAGCTGAGTGCACGACAACGACCTAGCACACCTTACTCTTCGTCTGAAAAGTCTGCAACATGATACGTTGCAGCCCGAAATGGGTCAGCACATGGAATATGCTGGCAATATAACACAGTAGAGCAATGAACAGAATAATTGCTAATACTACATGCATATTTGGCTGGTGGAAAAGCTCTAGGGTTATACTGTTTTGCGAAAAGCCAATTTTTCCCTACAACAAAGGAATGTATTTTATTTAACTATCATGGTGGTTGTTGAACATTGAGAAGGTAAAACCCCCTCTCAATCCCAATTAAAAGTAATCATTAATCCCAACAAATTAATTTAGAGTGATGGGATTCAATATGATGATCCAAGAACCAGATACTCAAGATGTCCATAACCGGGGACACGGCTAATCATGATTAGTTTGTACACTCTGCAGAGGTTTGTGCACTTTTCCCCACAAGACTCGATCTCCTCCGTTGGATTTCTCGCACTACATGGTGTTTGAGAAACGGATGACCGAGACACAGTCTTTCAGAAACATTTACTCTTTACTCTGGGTAGACAGTTACACCTACTTTCCCCTACATCTGCTAGCCTACCACTGAAAGAGGTCCTGCAACATACTCAACTATGCTAGAGCCCATAATAGCTTGTGGCTGCACACGGAAGTTTCTAGCATGAATAATCTTATGATCCCTTTGAGCCTGGGTGGCGGACCGTAGGAGGATCACACGGTATATCCCCGGGATCTCCTAGGACAACACTGGTATATCCCCAGGTGCCCAAACAAGCAATCCACCCAGATGTGTATTAAAGTTGCCACCATAAGTTGACCATTAATTAAAAATCTCACATCTGTCATGGATACACTCAAACCCAATCCACGTCTACGAGCATAGCATGGCAACATAAGCATAGCGTAGAAGTAACTCCCAAGGGTTTGTTATTAAAAGGGCAATAGGTTCTACCTCATCGTCTACTTCCCAGTACCCACACGTTAATCACATCCTAATCATGCAATATTTGAGGGTCGAAACTAATGCATAAAAACTGGGTAACGAGGAAGTATGATCAATGTGTTACTTGCCTTGCTGACGATCTGCAAATCCTAGAGACTCGTAGTAGCACGCTTCGCACTCCGGGAATTCTATCGCAAACAACCAATAGCATACATAAGCAATCAAGTGAAGATGCACGGGTAAAACCCAGATAAGAAGATCTAACCAGAAAGTTCAACTGAAGAACTCTGGTTTGCAAAAAGAATCAAATCAAACAAAGCAACTAAACTCAAACTGCGAAAGAAACAAGCTTCGATTACTAATCTGGACTAAAGTCAAATTTTACAGTAGCAAAAACTTGTTTAAGTTGGTTAAACAGAAAGAGGGCTTCGAGACGAAGATCTAGGCGCTTGAATCGCCTGATTCCGACAAACAAGCGAAAAGTTATACTAAAACGAAAATCGGATCAGGAATCGTGATCGAAAATAATCACGGAAAAATCCGAGAAAAAGAAAAACTAACGAACAGGCTAACGAACGAACGTTCGCTGTCTGCGGTTAACTCACGAAAACCGTTCGTTAAAACGAACGTACGGACAAACGTCCGCTGGATAATTAAACCGACGGAAAACCGAACGAACCGAAAAAAAAACGCATCTAGGGTTTAAACAAAAACCGATCGGTTTTTCTCACGAAAACCGATGGCGGCGGCGGCTACCTCCGGCGGTCGGCGGGACGGCGGCGGGGTCGGGCGGCGGCGGCGGCGTCCGGCGGTGGCGGCGGCTCCGGCGGCGGCGAGCGGCGGCTACCTCCAGCGAGGCTCCGGCGGGACGGCGGTGGCGGCGAGCGACGTGCGGCGGCAAGGCGACGGGGCGGGGCGCGCGCGGTGCAGCGGCGCGGTGCGGCGGAGTGCGGCGGCGGCGCTGCAGCGGCGGCGGCTGCTGCTGCTTGCTGTTGCTGCGGCGGTGGTGGGGTGGAGGGGTCGAGGCGGCGTCGGCTCGGACTCCCTGGAGGAGTCCGGCTCGGGGACGAGGACGAAGGCGGCGCGGCGAGGGCGTTGCCGGGCCGGCTGGGCTTCGGCCCAGTTCGGTCCGGTGGATTTTTTTTTTTAAAATAAATCCTGACGCAGAAAAACAAAGAAAAGAAATACTAAACGGACTCCAAAAATCCTGAAATAAATTTTCCCCGTCCTCTAAAAAAAATGCCGGACGAGATGAACATTTATTTGGGCCTAAAATGCAATTTTGAAAAACGCGTATTTTTCTCAATTCAAATAAAATTGCAATAAAAATCCAAATAAAATATTTATTTGATTTTAATATTTTTCCTCCAATATTCCATTTATTTTGGAGAAGTCATATTATCTCCTCTCATATATTTTTAATATGAAATATTTTCGAAGAGAAAAATAGTTAAACCAAATTGATCCTTGTTTCAATATTTGAGAAAAATTCAAATATGAAAATGGTGAAATCCCCAACTCTCTCCGTGGTCCTTGAGTTGCTCAGGATTTCGAGGATCGCAAAACAAAATGCATTAAAATATGATATGCAATGATGATCTAATGCGTAACATTCCAAATTGAAAATTTGGGATGTTACAGCAAGTATGTGTTCTTTGTGTGCAGGAGCTGCTTACGTGGTGTTGCGTGGTTCTCCTACTGGTTCGATAACCTTGGTCTCATCACAGAGTGAAATACCTACCATCGCTCTGCTGCATCATCCCTCCCTCTCTAGGGAAAAACTGACGTAGTTCTAGCAGACATCAAGAGGAGTTTCTGGCGCCGTTGCCGGGGAGACATCATCAACATCTACCAGGTTCCTAATCACAAATCTCATCTCCTTGCAATTTCCATTATTGCCATTTGCCTCTCGTTTTCATCTCCCCCACTTCATGAATTTGCCGTTTTATTCGCCCCTCTTTTTTTTCGCCTTTTTCTCGTCAGATCTCATGTTTGCTTGTGTTGCCATGTGCCTTCTATTTGCTTGCATCTTCGGTTGCTAAAAATCTATTGTTATGGATCCTCATCCACTGGCTAATCTTTTAAAAAGATCCAATTATGATGAACCAATTGCTAGTGAATTGAGTTCACTAGATTATCTTTATGAAGTTTTGCTTGAGATTTATGAATCTGAAAATTGTGATGAAGTGTTAAACGAAGGAATTTATAAAGTGGTTCATAATAGCTCCTTGAATGAAAAGCATGATTGCAATGATGTTATTATAAATTCTATTAATGTTAATTGTGCTAATAATCTGCAAAAACCCAAGCTTGGGGATGCTAATTTTGATATGTCCACTACTTATTGCAATGATCATGATTGGGGTGATTCTTCTTATGATCTTGAAAATTTATTTAAGCCTCATGATGAATATGTTATTGATAATAATGTTTGCAATAATATTGAAAGTGGGTTTGGAAGAGTGTCAACTTTAGGTAAAAATAATCCCACATATTTGGAGAGTGTTCAATCTTATGAAATTTTTGATAAAAGTGGGCTTGGAGAGGTCATGACTTTATTTGATGATAATCCCACTATTTTGGAAGAGTGTCAACTTTGCATGCATGTGGATCATGTAGAGAGTACGTTATGTGATAGCTATATTCTTGAGTTTGAATATGATCCCACATGTAATTATTATGAGAGAGGGAAATATGGTTGTAGAAATTTTCATGTTACTAAATTACCTCTCTTCATGTTGAGATTGCTATTGTTTTCTTCCATGCATATGCTAGATCTTGCTTGTCTTGCTAATTTGTTTTCCTATAAAATTCCTATGCATCGGAAATATGTTAGACTTAAATATGTTTGTCACATGTTTTATGATGCTCTCTTTGTGTTTTCATTATTATCTTTCATGTGAGCATCAATAAAATCTTATGCCTAGCTAGGGGCGTAAAACGATAGCGCTTGTTGGGAAGCAACCCAATGAATAAAATTTATTTTTGTCTTTTTCTTTCTGTTCTTGAGTGTTTGCACAATTATGGTACTGCTATGATTGTGTTTTTTGTGTTATAATTAGAGTTTGTGCCAAGCAAAGCCTTTGGGATCATGTTGGGTGATAGTTGATTTGATCTTGTTGAAAAACAGAAACTTTTGTGCTCAGGAAAACAATTCTTATTTTTAACAGAAGAGTGCTTTTGATTTGATTCCTTTTGCAGAAGATTAATAAATAAATTGGTCACGTTGTACTAATTTTTCACAATTTTTGGAGTTACATAACTATTCAAAGTTTTCAGATTGCTACAGACTGTTCTGTTTTTGACAGATTCTGTTTTCTTTGTGTTGTGTGCTTGTTTTGATGATTCTATGGTTTTCTTTGAAGAGTTTTTGCCATAGAAAAGTTGGAATACAGAAAATATAATGAAAAAATAAAATATGAATGGGTTTGCAACAGTACTAAAAGTAGTGATTTGTTTTCTTATACTAACAGATCTCACGAAGGTTTTGTTGAGTTTTGTGTGATTGAAGTTTTCAAGTTTTGGGTGATATTACGATGGATGAAGGAATAAGGATTAGCAAAAGTCTAAGCTTGGGGATGCCCGAGGCACCCCAAGATAATATTCAAGAATTATCAAGCTACTAAGCTTGGGGATGCCCCCGAGTGGCATCCCCTCTTTCTTCTAACGACCATCGGTATTTTACTTGGAGCTATATTTTTATTCATCACATATTATGAGTTTTGCTTGCAGCGTCTTCTATGATATGAGTCTTTCCTTGTTTTGTTTTTTTATTTTAAGTCTTGAATCCTTGCTGGACACACCTTTTTGAGAGAGCCAAAAATTATGCTATGCTTGCTCTAGTGCTTCACTTATATCTTTTTGAGCATGGTGTGCTTTGTTATTTTTGAAGAAATGCTCTCATGCTTCACTTAGATTTATTTGAGAGTTAGTAAAATTTTGAAGAAATTCTCTCTTACTTCACTTAGATTAATTTGAGAGAAAGAAATATTTT
Organism: Thinopyrum elongatum; assembly: GCA_011799875.1. Taxonomy (NCBI): domain Eukaryota; kingdom Viridiplantae; phylum Streptophyta; class Magnoliopsida; order Poales; family Poaceae; genus Thinopyrum; species Thinopyrum elongatum. The sequence goes on from CM022301.1 coordinate 343,454,867, forward strand.
TCTCATGTTCTTCACTTATATTTGTTTGAGCTTATTAAAAGCAACATATGAAACTAGTCCCAAAGTGATAGATATCCAAGAAGGATATAATAAAAACTTTCATGAAGATCATTGGACAAAATAAACTTGGTTCTTTGTAATAGTTTTGAGATATGACGATATAATATGTGAGCCATATTGATGAGTAATTGTGCTTTAGTAAGAATATTGGTGTTAAGGTTTGTGATTCCCTATGCAAGTACGAAAGTCAATAGTTATGCAATGAAATTATATCTTACTTATGGTGCATTATTCGGTGTTACTTATGCTTAATGCTTGCTTACGAGATTATTCGTTTCTTGGTTGGGCGCTTCTCAATCTTTTTGCTAGCCTTCATTTGCACTAAGTATGATCACTACTTGTGCATCCAAAACCCTTTAAACCAGTTTTGCCATATGAGTCCACTATACCTACCTATATGCGGTATTTCCGTGCCGTTCTAAGCAAATTTGTATGTGCCATCTCTAATTTTCAAAATAAATTTATCTTTTGTGTGCTCGTACCGCTCGCGAGGCGGTGAGGGGTGGCCGATATTTTCCATGCTAGATGTGTTATTCTCACGATGAGTGTTTATCCACTTGTCATTGCACGAGAGTACGGCAAAGGTATTAGGGATGCCCAGTCCCGAAATGAAAAATGAATTTACTTTATGTTGTCAAATAATAAATTCCTTGGAAAGTGTTGGTATGGAGGGCACCCGTGGATACGGCTAGCCATGGAAAGTGAAAGAAATGGTGGAAAAAGGAATAAACTTTATTTTCTGTTTGGGAACCGCCTATGATATATCTAGCATGGAAAGTGTTGGGAGCTCTAAGTCATTTTTGTTGGTGGGAAAAGTATGCCTCTCAAAATGTTTTTATCTCTCAATTTAAGCTTTGAGCTTTGGCACCTCTACAAATCCCTACTTCCCTCCGCGAAGGGCCTTTCTTTACTTTATGCAATTTCTATTTTTAATTTGAGTCTCCATCTTCTCTTATAAAACACCACCTAAGGGGCACTATGATCGTACTTGAGCATTGGGTGTAGCTAATATTCGAGTGTGTTTCATGAATAGATCAATGATTGAGCATGATAGGCTAGGGATAACTTGCTTTAGCGTTGATATTTTGAAAGACATGGTTGCTTGTTGATATGCATGAGTATTTAAGTTATCATGTCAAAACTAGACTATTGCTTTGAACCATATAAAAGTCCAAATGTCCATGCTATTAAGAAAAGAATATGTGATGAACATGTTAGGCAGCATTCCACATCAAAAATTCTGTTTTTATCATTTACCTACTCGAGGACGAGCAGGAATTAACCTTGGGGATGCTGATACGTCTCCAACGTATCTATAATTTTTTATTGTTCCACGCTGTTATATAATCATTCTTGGATGTTTTACAATCATTTTATATCATTTTTTGGTACTAACCTATTGACATAGTGCCCAGTGCCAGTTGCTGTTTTTTGCATGTTTTTTACATCGCAGGAAATCAATACCAAACGGTGTCCAAACGCAGCAAAACTTTTTGTGGATTTTTTTGGACCAGAAGACATCCAGTGGGCCAGAGAAGCACCTGGGGGGGTGCTCTGAGGGGAGCACAACCCACCAGGGCGCGCCTGGAGGCCCAGGCGCGCCCAGGTGGGTTGTGCCCACCTCGGGGGCCTCCGGCACCGCCTCTTTGCTCTATAAATACCCCAATATTCCAGAAACCATAGGGGCGTCGACGAAAATCAATTCCAGCCGCCGCAAGTTCCAGAACCACCATCCAATCTAGACACCATCACGGAGGGGTTCATCATCCTCATTGGTGCCTCTCCGATGATGCGTGAGTAGTTCATTGTAGTCCTTCGGGTCCGTAGTTAGTAGCTAGATGGCTTTCTCTCTCTCTCGTTTGATTCTCAATACAATGGTCTCTTGAAGATCCGTATGATGTAACTCTTTTTGCGGTGTGTTTGTTGGGATCCGATGAACTTTGAGTTTATGATCAGATCTATCTTTTTATCCATGAAAGTTATTTGAGTCTTCTTTGATCTCTTATATGCATGATTGCTTATAGCCTCGTATTTCTTCTACGATATTTGGGTTTTGTTTGGCCAACTTGATCTATTTATCTTGCAATGGGAAGAGGTGCTTTGTGATGGGTTCGATCTTACGGTGCTTGATCCCAGTGACAGAAAGGGAAACGACACGTATGTATCATTGCCATTAAGGATAACAAGATGGGGTCTATTTCTACATAAATAGATCTTTTGTACATCATGTCATCGTTCTTATTGCATTACTCCGTTTCCATGAACTTAATACACTAGATGCATGCTGGATAGCGGTCGATGTGTGGAGTAATAGTAGTAGATGCAGGCATGAGTCGGTCTACTAATCTTGGACGTGATGCCTATATAATGATCATTGCCTGGATATCGTCATGAGTATTTGAATTTCTATCAATTACCCAACAGTAATTTGTTTCCACCGTTTGCTATTTTTCTCGAGAGAAGCCACTAGTGAAAACTACGGCCCCCGGATCTCTTCTTTAATATATTTGCCTTCAAGATCTATTTTGCTATTCGCTCTTTTATGTATTTGCAACTTTTATTTTCAGATCTATTAATCCAAAAACACAAAAATACCTTGCTGCAATTTTTACTTATTTATTTTATCTCGCGTTCCCGCGAGATCTATTTATCCAATCTACTACAATTTTATTTATCTCGTTACCCGAAAGGGATTGGCAACCCCTTTAACATGTCGGGTTGCAAGTATTTGTTCTTTGTGTGCAGGAGCTATTTACGTGGTGTTGCGTGGTTCTCCTACTGGTTCGATAACCTTGGTCTCATCACTGAGGGAAATACCTACCGTCGCTGTGCTGCATCATCCCTCCCTCTCTGGGGAAAAACCGATGTAGTTCTAGCAGACATCAAAGACGCACCACCGGTTCAGATGCCGGCCGCTGAAGCAGCGGGGGGAGACCCAGCTCCAGCACATGCTCAGCAGACCAACCTGGTGGAACGGACTGATAAGTAGTCTGATGCTTCGGAACTGCCTGCTAAGCAGTCTATAGGTCCAGAACCGATTGCTCATCAGTCCGTCGGTCCGCAGCTGCGTGATCAGCATACCAGTGCGTCAGCACTTCCTGCTCAGCAAACCAACGCGTTGGCACGGCCTCCTCAGCACACCGACAAGTTGGCACCACCTGCACAGAAACCCGACATAGCTTCAACGCATGGCCAGTAGTCCGATGCCTCTGCTCCTACAACCCAGCAGTCCGTCACAGCACCACCGCCAGCTCAGTGGTCCGGCATAGCTAAACCGTCTGCTAAGCAGTCCGTCGAAGCTTCACTGTCCGCTCGACAGTCTACCTTTCAACCAACCAGACATTCTACCAGAAGTGCTTCAAGTACCAAGAAGGAAGCGGCCAAAAAGGCTGCACCCACAAGGAAGCGCGCCAGGAGAGCGAAGACGAAAGAGAACGATTGCCTCTTACTTAAAGCACTCATCACCCAGAACCAAATTAACAGCAAGTTCTTCGAATCGGGGAGTAATATTATTTCTGACGGCATGGATGATGAATAAATAGCTTTGCAGCTTGCTAAAAATAAAGCAGACGTACTTGAAGCACACAATTAGGTCCATGGCCAGCCATTTCTTGTTGGCGAATACTTTGATGAGTGCAGCTCCAGTTGCCGCGAGTTACATAAATATTGCATGGATCAAATGTCAGCAGGTCATCATGTACTGCTAGTCCACTACAACAGAGATCATTTTCGACACGATGCTGATTCCATTAGTGTGGGTTTCGAGGACTTGCATCTCTTCTTCAACTTCAACAGCTCGATGCCACTCTTGTTAGATGCCTAATTTTGTAAGTACTTAACAAACCCTAATCAACTTCTCCATACAAGGCTGTAAATGATAAATAGCTAACTGCATTTTATTCCTCTCAGGGGATTGAACGCGCAGACAAGAAAAAGGGAGAGTGTGTATTTCATAGATCCTACATTAGCAAATGGCACAACATTAGATGCTAAGGACCTACGGGACTGGGCCATTAACACGATCGTCCGTATCTTCGAAAACACGTCCTATGCAGAATCATTTCTCTGGCCATATCATGAACGGTAAGTCAAGTAAACAACCATGCATACACTGATTGTCTTTCAGATTTTGACATAATTCGTAAGTTCATGGATTTCTTAATATGTAGCAATCACTGGATTTTGGTATTCATTGTTCGAAACAAGAACACAGTTTACTACATGGATTCTCCCAGAGAGTCAACAAATGCTCAAGATCTGACGCATCTTCAGCAATTCATGGATAGGTATTGAATTCTATGATATTGAAATTAATTTGCATTCATATCTGGTTCAATAATTGATGTTGTCAAAATTCATCTTCATTTGCAGTGTGCTCGCATTGTGGAAAACTAAACCAGGGAACCTGTTCAAGAGGGAACTACCTCTGCAGCACGAGATCGTTTCTCCAGTAACACACCAAAATCCTTTTTTTTTAAATTTATCCAATAGTCTGCAAATACCTTTTCTTACGCTAGTCAAATGTTCAAGCTTCTAAATAAACCTCTTTCTATTTCTTTCCAAAGAAAAAAATACATCTAACACCGGTTAGGTTGTTCCTAATAGGACAAATACATGTCTAATTCTGTACAAAAAATTTCAGTGTCCTCAGAACAAGCAGGGACCAACCTTTGTGGATACTATGTTTGCACACACATGATATCCATCTGCAAATCTGCTGATAGTTGTGAAGATGCTCGCGAATTAGTACGAGTAAGTCTATCTTAATTAATATCTTCTACTCCACTCATATGGCACATTCTGATCTTAAAAATACTGCAGCTCATCTTAGAACCGAGGAACCCCTGAACCGCTCCCCGCTGGTGAATTGCTGATGGTTCGGAGATTTATCAGCGACTTCTTCCTGAATCACTACATCAATCCCACTGGTGATAATGAAGATTTCAGCATGCCTTCTCTTGAAACATTGAGTAAGAGTTAGCCGCTAAACATATACGCATGGATCCATTGTTTTCCATCTGATGAGGTCTTCATATTTCGTACACTATGAATAATTATGTAATGCATATATGTGTCGACAAATCATTGGAATTTAGCTACCATATGTTCAATTGCAATTGTTGCGTAATCTGATGAATGTTCTTCCTATGGACACTATTTGTTCAATTGAATATTGTGGCGAATTTGCTTTTTGCATGCCGATTCAAATGGGATATTTTTGTTTTAACCTGGCAATTTCTCCGCACACGGTTCAACTAAATGAATGTGTGTGATCCACACCAGAAAGCATACGTCAATCGTAGCGGAACCGTCGGTGATACACAGCAGATCGCAAACAATTTGCAGCACTACTACATGTGCGTAGGGGCTCCGGAACCGTTTGTGATATCACGTTATCGCACACGAGAGCTTGGAGTAAACTGTGCCCAACGTAAAATACAATCCCGATCGTAAATTTTTCAGGAAACGTGTGGGATCCCAAACGAAAAGCACACGTCACTCTTGCCGCAACCGTCGGTAATACACAACAAATCACAAATGGTCTGCAGCACTTGTATGTGTGCGAAGGGGCTCCTGAACCATTTGTGATAGAACATTATCGCACACGGTAATTGTTGGGAAACATGTGCGATGGAGTCTTGCATGGCAGACGGGTTCCGCAGAAAACTCGTGTGCGATGGGGCACATATCGCACACAGTTCATATGCTGGCCCGTGTGCCTTACATACTGTTTCCCAAACGGTTCATTATGACACACCGTTTGGTTTCACTGCATCATTAGAAACGTTTAATCACCGATCCCACACATGCGAAAGAATTTAGTGTGTGCTGCATCGCAGACGATTAAATTTTGCAAGACCTCTGGATCATGGCTCCATATCCCCGACGGTTTCTGGGTTGTGTCGGAAGGACCCCCCTATCGCAGTCACTCACTTGGCGATGGTTCAAAATGCCGTCGCAGAAACGGGTTAAAAACCATGTGTATAGCACCTCGTTGTACCAGTGATTTCTGCAAACAGTGTCGGGAACACTTGGCATCATTCCCCTGGGACAGAGATGACACCAAACACCGAAGAACTGGCTCAAAGGAAACTGGAGGGATGCAGAGGTTGAGCTGTAGTGGATCTGAACCGATGCCAGCTACACTCACAAGATAAACCATTAGCAACAAAATAATAAGCCTATATGCATGCTATGCAACAAACAAATGCAGCGACCAAATGCAACACACAAGACAGACTCTATACTACCGGTTTCAACCGCTCACGCTGACTAGGCCGTCCTACAGCCAGACCTGCTCTGATACCAAACTCTGTGGCACCCCAGCTCAGAGGAACCGGAACACCCCGCATTCCAGCCCAGAGATCAAGTCTTCTGGAACACGGCACTATTTGACATAGAACAAATCATCTCTTATTACAAAGGATAAGGGATACAAAGATGTGATGTTACAGAAGATCACATCAGCACGGCGACGCTACGCCTGCTAAGGTAGCTCTATGCTAGCAGCGGGAAACTTCTAGCAGTGGAACAACGACGACAGTGGTGAACTCCACTCTGCAGGGACTCTGGCTAGGACATGATCTAGCTCGCACGACCAGTAACCTCGACAAGCAATCAATCACGACATCACCTGCAATCTGGCATGACACGCCAGGTCAGTACATTGAATGTACTTGCAAGCTCACAACAACCAAAAGCATCAAGGCAAGACAATAACATAGCATTAACAGGTTAAGTTATCAACAACTACTATGATGTGGAAATAATTATGAAGCATGATATGATACTACTAGAATTACTGCTGAACCACCATCTCAAGAACCATCTCACTCTTGGCTATCCGACCAAGCAATACAGCACCTCGATCTCCTCGTGATCAATACCTCCACATGATCACCACGTGACCACATCACAAACTGAATGATGATCCTCAAGATCATCCCAACATCATCATCGGCATCCTGCTAAACTGGTACTGCTCACATAATCAACATATAAGTCATCTAAAAAGACATCTAAGAAGTCATTCCGTCATGTGAGTGTTGATCGAATGGTGTGACCTAGTACGAACTGTGCCCATGACTGAGGACGCGGCTATCGATAGATTAAACACACTCTGCACAGGTTAGCACACTGTACCCACATCACTGAACCCATGGCCTCGTGCTCCCATTCGGGTGGACCAATGGCGTTCCGACAAAACCAGTCTACTGCTATGACATTCTCCCGGCCACTCCGACCAACTCCCCTTTTGGGCTCAGTCCTGGGTGGCCCCGATGTCACCTCGTGACACCCAACGGCGACCGTCGTGGCAAAAACAGAAATGGTCCCAAACGGGGACAAAGGGCCCTACAACTACGGGCACACAAGGTTATCACCGCCTATCGGGCCAGGATAGCGCGCGCATAACCTTCCCTAGATGGAGGCACCGACGAGAGGCATAACAATAGACCGCATTAGGGCCTTCCCAAAAAGGCAAATGTGGTTGCACTGGAAAAGCCCGGTTCGGTGGCACCTGACTAAAGAAATGACGGAAATTATCGCCAAGATAGATTTGCAATAACTGATACTCCGATATCATCTATCAACCTATGATCCAAGTCATAGCAATATCCAACAAATAATCCCAAGAATAATATAGTCATAACCTAATACTCCGAGGGTAGCATATCAACTAAGACCAGGATGAAACCAACAATCATGATGCTACTAATCCAATAGTAAGAGCAAAATAGCTAACCAAAGATCAACATGATAGCATTATATCCACAGTAATACTCCAAAGCATAATATCAACTACTTTCATGAAAATAATCATAATAGCCACTAATAATCCAATGGCAACATGTCATCCTCATAAGCTGCAAAATATCAGTCCTAGAAATCCAAGCATCGTCATGGCAATAACAAGATCAAAACAACTCCAAGAAATGCCATGAACAAATCATACATAACTAATGCCATATTTTAAATAAGTTCAAATAAATAAACCATGATATTGCATTGCAGTCATGCAAATGGAGGGTGTGGCTTGCCTGGGGTTGATGGATTCACCGGGAGGAAGTGCGAGAAGCTCGCGGAAAGAATCGCTGGAAAACGTTCTCTCTCGGAGGGGGCTGAATAAGGGCTGGGGCAAAATGGTCATTTTCAGAATATTATAACATGGTGAAAATGATCCCATCAGAACGGGCTTGACGATACAAAAAAATGGGCTTTGGAATCACCTCAATCGGAGTTACGGGTGAAAAGTTGCAATAGTTTTTCTGCTAGGGACCCATTTGTAAATAAAATCTTCACAAACCAGCCCCTGACTGAAAAATAGAAAGCATAAACGCTGAGAATACGCTTTCCAGCGCAGAAAACGTAGTCTAGCCCAAAATAGAGGCAAAGTACGCTTTTAGAAAGCGAAGACGTAATCCAGTGGATTACGCCTCCACTTATCCAGCGTGGAAGGAGTGGGGCCGACTTACGGAGTCGCTGATGGGTGGGGGCCATGAGGCCCACTGGCCAGCTGGCGAGGCGGCGTCGTCTCCTTCGTCTCGCCTGCGCGCAGCCGACGCAGAGGCGGGGCTCGGCGGCGATAGCCGGAGCTACCGGCCGTCGCCGGCGGCGCCCGGCCGACCGGCGGGCTCAGTAGGACGAGGCGGATGTGTCCCCGTGCATGGCAGTCGCCGGGGAGCTTGAGAAATGCTGGAGAGTTGGCTGCGGCGGACGGCGTCGTCTGGCGCTGGTTGGCTCGCGGCCAGAGGCCACCGGAGGAGGAGGCAAAGGGCATGGACGCTCCGGGGTGGTGGTGGAGGTCTACTGGAGGTGGAAGAGTGGAGAGAGGGGACCGAGGCGCCGGAATTTAAGCGGGCAGAGTTGGCGGCCTTGGTGGCCGGTCACGGTGAGGAAGAGCGCCAGGGATGGATTGAGAGGTCAGGGAGGACTGAGGGAGTGAGGGAGGCCGAATGGCGAGGAGAGCTCAGGCCGGGGAAGCTTATATAGCTGGGGGAGGAGGTGTCGTGGTGGCTTCCATCGCAAACGCATGGCCAGAGCCCCGGACGCGTGGGCACGCAGGCAAGCTCGGCGGTAGGCGACGGGAGCGGAACTGGGGAGGTTCACGGGGCAGAGGGCGATGCCAGGAGCATGGGGAGGAAGAGACGAGGCGCGAACAGAGACGGTCCGCCACTGTTCGCTCGTGGGCGCGCGGCCGCTAGCGCCGGCGAGGAAGCTGCCGGAGGGGGAACAGGGTCAGAGAGTGACGGCAGAGGGCAGTGCATCAGGTCAGCAACCACGGACGCGCGGGCACTACCAGAGCGACGCTACTCGACGCGGTCAGTGGCGCAGAGTGCGTGCACAGGTGTGCCAGCTGTGCGGTCACCACACGACATGGCATGGAAAGGACAAGAGAGGTAGGGAAACTGTGTCTAGCGTGTAGTCCTCGCATCCGGGGGACTGTAGGAGGTGAAATATCGAGAGGAGTGGCTCTGTAGCGAAGTGAAGCATCAATGAAAGTTTGTTGTAGCTAACTTGGCTGCACACCTGTGATCAGCAGAGAAGAGCAAAGAGCCAAATGTGATGTCTGGGGTGTTTAGCATAGGAAGGACTATCATCCTGTGCAATTAGAGGAGAAATGGACCACAAAACAACCTAGTTGCTTTGCAACTGCCCTTATGGTCCAGAAACTAGATTAAGAAGGGGTACTCACATGGGGTGATGAAATTGGATGAAACTTGGCAAACCTCATGAAAGCACAAGTGCTCCCTGGGTGATGTTGGTAATTAATGTCAACATATCTCTTGTTGGACTAATACTTTCATCTAGTATATTTTAGATGAGTTCAACAGTGGAGTGGCAGGACAAGAGGATGTGGAACCCCTTCAAGATGCTAAGGTCACATATTGGCAAAGGCTCAAGACTCTACATTTTCATTTTTAGTGATCCACGATCACATTGAGTCCATAGGAAAGCCAATACTATTAAAAGGGGATGAGGTGTTGCTTAATGGCTTGCTTGCTCAAAATGCTTAGTGATATGCTCCAAAAGCCCTCAACCACTTTCTCATTTCCACATATGTCCTAAACCTAAAGTCAAACTCGGCCCCACCGATTTGATCTATCCGACGCCACCAAGTTCACTTGACATAGCCACTGCCAGAAACCCTAATCAGTTCGGTCTTACTGATGGGATCTCGGTCTCACCGAGCTGGGCTTGCAAACTCTCTGTTGCCTACTGCAATTATTTCGAACTCACCGAAATAAGTAGTCGGCCCCACCGAGTTTGCTTGGCCAACTCTTTGTTTGCTTATTACTAAAATCGGTCTCACCGAGTTTGTGTAATCGGTCAAACCGAGATGAGGTTTTACCCTAACCCTAGCACATTGGTCCCACCGAGTTGACCTTGTCGGTCCCACCGAAAATCCTAACGTTCACATTCTGAACTGAATCGGTTTGACCGAGTTTTACTATTCGGTCCCACCGAGTTTGGTAAATTGTGTGTAACGGTTAGATTTTGTGTGGAGGCTATATATACCCCTCCACCCCCTTCTCCATTTGTGAGAAAGCCATCAGAACGTGCCTACACTTCCAGCATACATTTTCTGAGAGAGAACCACCTACTCATGTGTTGAGACCAAGATATTCCAATCCAACCACAAGAATCTTGATCTCTAGCCTTCCCCAAGTTGCTTTCCACTCAAATCATCTTTCCACCATATCCAAATCTATGAGAGAGAGTTGAGTGTTGGGGAGACTATAATTTGAAGCACAAGAGCAAGGAGTTCATCATCAACACACCATCTATTACCTTTTGGAGAGTGGTGTCTCCTAGATTGGTTAGGTGTTACTTGGGAGCCTCCGTCAAGATTGTGGAGTTGAACCAAGGAGTTTGTAAGGGCAAGAAGATCGCCTACTTCATGAAGATCTACCCAAGTGAGGCAAGTCCTTCGTGGGCGATGGCCATGGTGGGATAGACAAGGTTGCTTCTTCGTGGACCCTTCGTGGGTGGAGCCCTCCGTGGACTCGCGCAACCGTTACCCTTCGTGGGTTGAAGTCTCCACCAACGTGGATGTACGATAGCACCACCTATCGGAACCATGCCAAAAATCTCCGTGTCTCCAATTGCGTTTGCACATTCCAATCCCATCCCTTTACATTCTTGCAAGTTGCATGCTTTACTTTCCGCTGCTCATATACTCTTGCCATGCTTGCTTGAAGTGTATTGTGAATGTTTAAACTTGTGCTAAAACTCCACCTTAACTTGAAGAACTTAAAAACTGCTACTTTTCTTTGTTGAGGGTCTAACCCCCCCCCCCTCTAGACACCTCTTCTCGATCCTTTCAATTGGTATCAGAGCATTGGTCTCCATTGCTTTGGTTTAATCACCATTGGAGGAAGATGGATGAGTCTATGATGGGGAGTTTTAGACATAGAGTGCCCATACTTGATGGAGAGTTCTTTATTGCTTGGAAAAATGAGATGCTTGAGATTTTCAATGAATATCACTTGAACAAGTATATTACTAGCCCTTGTGCGCCTCTTGTTGATCCTTTGCATCCTACCCCCGATGAGTCTCTCGACATGATTTGCAATCTTAGAACTGTCAATCTTATCACTAGAGGATTGCCTAGAAACTTGATAGCTCGCTTGCCTACTCTTGATTGTGCCTACACTATATGGAGATTTCTTGAGGAACGATTTCCAAACTACTCCTTGAAAAACTTAGATGAGATTCTTCATAAGTCCATTGCTTTAAATAAGATGAGCCCTAATGATCCTATGTTTGGTGATTGTCTAGTTGAGCTTCATGACCGTATGCGTCCAAAGGAGATGTTGGAATCATTAGCAATATCATTTCCGAAGTCATTAGAATTCATAAAGATGCACATTGTCATGGTCATAAAACTAATGAATCACTCTCTCTAGGTAATGATCAATCACAAGACGATGTTGAACATGGATACTATGATAAGGATGATGATAGTGACTTTGATCTCGATGAGTCTATGAGACACTTTGGTCTTATGGCTAATCTTCGCAGCTACATGGCTGGAGGAAAGGAATGGGTTCTTGATAGTGGATGTACCGATCACATGACCAGAGACAAGGATATGTTTCGTGAGCTTGCTGAAAACAACGGCCCTTGAAAATATGTCACTTTTGGTGATAACTCAAAGGGTAAGGTGGTTGGCCTTGGTAAGGTGGCCATCTCACATGACAGCTCCATTCAAAATGTTATGCTCATTGAATCTCTTGGCTATAATTTACTTTCTGTATCTAGACTAGCCGATTTTGGTTTCAATGTCCTATTTACTGAAGTAGATTGCCAAGTGTTTCGAAGAGATAATCATAAAATGGTCTTTATCGGCATACGCAAAGGTGATCTATACATTGTTGATTTCACTAAAAAGGCTCAACCTAGAACTTGCTTAATTGCTAAATCTTCTAAAGGTTGGTTATGGCATAGAAGGTTAGGTCATGTGGGCATGCGAAATCTTGATAGGCTTATTAAAGGTGATCATATCCTTGGTGTTAAAGATGTTATATTTGACAAGGATAGACTTTGTAGTGCTTGTCAAGCAGGAAAACAGGTTGGAGGAAGTCATCCCGTGAAAAACATCATGACCACGAGAAGACCGCTCGAGCTACTTCATATGGATCTTTTTGGTCCCAATGCTTACAAGAGTCTCGGTGGTAACTCGTTCGGTTTAGTCATTGTCGATGATTTTTCAAGATTTATGTGGGTGTTCTTTCTTGATGATAAATCGCAGGTCCAAAAGATCTTCAAGAACATCGCTAGGAAGGCCCAAAATCAATTTGAAGTGAAGATCAAGAAGGTTCGCAGCGACAACGGAACGGAGTTCAAGAACGCAAATGTGGACACCTTTCTTGACGAAGAAGGGATTTCACATGAGTTCTCGGCTACGTACACGCCTCAACAACATGGAGTTGTTGAGAGGAAGAACCGAACTCTTATTGAGATGGCGAGAATGATGCTTGATGAGTACGAGATGCCAAAACACTTTTGGCAGAAGCGGTTGAGACAGCTTGTCATGCGACAAACCATCTATATCTTCACAAGCTACTCGGCAAGACGGCATACGAGCTTCTCACCGGTAACAAACCCCAAGTTGGATACTTTCGAGTATTCGGCTCAAAGTGCTATATTCTTGATAAGCATCATCGTTCAAAATTTGCTCCTAAATCTCATGAGGGTTTCCTACTCGGTGATGGCTCAAACTCTCACACTTACCGTGTCTACAACAATTTCACCCGAAAGGTTGAAGAGACGGTAGATGTGAAGTTTGATGAATCTAAGGCTCGCAAGTAGAGCAATTGCCAATTGATGTAGGAGACAAAGACCCTTCGGAAGCAATCCAAGACTTGTCTATTGGCAAGATTCGCCCAACGGAGGTGAAGGAGAGTACCTCGTCCGTCCAAGTGGAAGCTTCTACCTCACGACAAGGTGAACCACGAGTTGACTCGGAGGCATCCACAAGTGCGACACGCCAAGATGATGAAAACGAGGATGTACACCAAGATGAACCTCATCAACCTCCTTCTCCACCCCCACAAGAGAACAACAACACCAACAACGAAGAAGGCCAAGAGGAAGAACAAGATGATGAAGAAGATGTTCCACCCCGACCTAAGCAAAAGCTCTCACGAGTTAGAGCAAGAGTGTCAAGAGATCATCCCGTCGAACAAATCTTTGACGATATCCAAACAGGGAGAATTACACGCTCTAAAACACGCTTAGCTAACTTTTGTGAGCATTACTCATTTATCTCTAGCATGGAACCTATGAAGGTTGAAGAAGCTCTAGAAGATCCAGATTGGATAAATGCCATGCACGAAGAGCTACACAATTTTGAGAGGAACCAAGTTTGGACATTGGTTGAGAAGCCGGACAACAACCAAAATGTCATTGGTACCAAATGGGTGTTTCGGAATAAGCAAGATGAAGATGGACAAGTTGTACACAACAAGGCCCGTCTCGTCGCTCAAGGCTACGCTCAAGTCGAAGGTATGGACTATGGTGAGACATATGCCCCCGTTGCTAGACTTGAGTCCATACGCATCTTACTTGCTTATGTCAATCATCATGATATCACATTATATCAAATGGACATTAAAAGTGCTTTTCTAAATGGTGAAATTGAGGAGGAAGTTTATGTTAAACAACCTCCCGGCTTTGTTAATCCTAAGAAACCCGACCATGTTTACAAACTTCATAAAGCTCTTTATGGTCTTAAACAACCTCCTAGAGCGTGGTATAAATGCTTGACCAAATTCCTTATTGAAAAAGGATTTGAGATTGGAAAAATTGATTCTACTCTTTTTACTAAAAGGGTTAATGGTGAATTATTTGTGTGCCAAATTTATGTTGATGATATCATATTTGGTTCGACTAACCCACATTTTAGTGAAAAGTTTGGAAGGCTAATGTCGGAGAAGTTTGAGATGTCTATGATGAGTGAACTCAAGTTCTTTCTTGGTTTGCAAATCAAGAAAACTAAGGAGGGTACCTTTGTTTCCCAAACAAAGTATACGAAGGACCTATTCAAGAAGTTCAACATGCAAGAAAGCAAAGGTATGAAAACACCCATGCCTACTAGTGGACATCTCGACTTGACAAAGGATGGCAAACCGGTTGACCAAAAGGTTTACCGCTCTATGATTGGTTCATTGTTATATCTATGTGCCTCCCGTCCCGATATTATGCTAAGTGTGTGCATGTGTGCACGATATCAAGCGGCCCCCAAAGAATGCCATCTTAAGGCTATGAAAAGGATAGTGAGATACTTAATTCATACACCAAACTTTGGCATTTGGTATCCTAAGAGGTCTTCTTTTGATCTTGTTGGCTACTCCGATTCGGACTATGCCGGAGACAAGGTTGATAGAAAGTCCACTTCGGGTACTTGTCAATTTCTTGGTAGATCTCTTGTGTCTTGGTCCTCCAAGAAACAAAACTCAGTATCCTTATCCACCGCCGAAGCGGAATACATTACCGCCGGTTCATGTTGTGCTCAATTACTTTGGATGACCCAAACTCTTAAAGATTATGGGATATATGTGAAACATGTTCCATTGCTTTGTGATAATGAAAGTGCAATTAAGATTTCTCACAATCTCGTGCAACATTCTCGAACTAAGCATATTGAAGTTCATCATCATTTCATTTGTGATCATGTTGCTAAAGGAGACATTGATCTTAAGCATGTTCGTACCGATAAGCAATTGGCGGATATATTCACCAAACCGCTTGATGAGAAAGTATTTTGCCATTTGAGAGGTGAATTGAACATCATTGATGCCTCAAACTTGGAGTAGAAACTCCATTTGGATGCATGCAAGGCATGAAACTTTGACTAATCCTTGATATTTCTCTTATGATGATGATCATATGTCTTGGATCTATATTTGTACCCTTGCTTGTTATCTAACCCTTGTAGGTACTTGGATGAGCCCAACTCTACGAGATTGCAACTCACTCACATCCTAAGCAATCCCTACATCGCCAAGTCTCTACAATATGGTGGTTGAAGGCAAGGAAGCATGAATCCACTCAATATATCCTTTGACAATATATCAAATTTCATTTGGTATCAAGTTTCATTATTGTCATTTTGGACACACAAGTTCTCTTCCTTGCAAGACTAACCCATGTAGGAAGGTGAACTCAAACTACAAGTGGTGCTCCCAACTCTTGATGAACTACATCAACCTTGAGCATCCAACACAAGTTCAACTACATGATCAAGATCAACACCATCACCCAAGGTATGTTATTCCATCTTAGAGAAGCTTTACCCCAAGACATTGGTTAAAGCAACTCAACAAGATGTGAATACATAAAAATGCTTAAACAAAAAATGGCAACCCCATTTTGAGCTTAAACGATGAGTATGACCTATGATCAAGTGACTTCACTTGGCTCCTACGTCAATATACTCTAACATAGGTGACTTTGTCACCGACCAATTCTAGATGAAGCTCTCTTGTGTTTTTTTGTGTTTTTGCATTTGTTTCTTGCATACATATTCCCCTTTCAAAAAAAACTTCATCTAGATTTCTTTTCTTTTCTCTGATTATTTTCTGCATTCCCTGCATCTAATTCTTTGCAAATCTTTCAGTTAATTCCCTGCAAATCTTTGTGAGATCTTATTTGCCTAGTTAGCTGAGATGACAAAAGTTTTCTTTGTGCTGAACTCGGCCTCACCGATCTTTTCTTCTCGGCTAGACCGAACCAACTCGGTGCCGCCGACTAAAAGATTCTGTGTTACCGATTTCATCACTAAGAAAACACTTTGCCATTTGCATCCTGCATATCTGTTCCAGCATCCACTCGATCATTCTTGTCCTATACCAGCATCCGAAATTACATAATGCTTTGTAATGTGCCTCAAGGACCAAACCTACTTGACTCATGCTCCAGAAGATCCCTTCTTGGAAATTGATGTCAAAGGGGGAGAGAGAACATCAAAGCTCATCCATATCTAAGTGATACTTCTTAGCCATCCGAGATGCCTGGTAATTCAAAGAGGAGAGAAGCCACATGTCTTTAAGAGGGGAAAGACATGTTAGTAGATGTTTCTTTGAGTATGTTGTTCTGTCTTTCTCTGCTCTGATTTTTTGTTACCCTACCTTCTCCCATTATCCAGTATCAGATTCAGGGGGAGTAAGATATCTAAGGGAAGAAAATCTTTGGAATTCATTGCACATCTTTATCTCTCGGGGACATGTCAATATCCAAATAGAGTACTAAGTACTTACTCTCTACATGTCATCCCAGTCTTGGTACTCTTGTGGTTTCCTATTCTTTCTCTGCTTAGTAGATGTTCCTGTGTTATCTAACCCTGTTTTCTCAGGTTCATCTCTTCCAAAGTTAGCTCAAGAACACAAGGTAAGTATATGCATCACACCCATGTGCATGAGGATGTCTTGCTGATGTACATATTGTTTGCAAGAAGGACTCATGAACATCTAGGTACATTTTCTGCACTTTACATCATTTGCTCTGATGCATATAGCCAAGATACATGTAACTCATTACTTGCTCTAACAGGCTTATGCACTCACATGGTATTATATTCTATCTTCACATGATTGCATACATGTAGGGGGAGCCAATGCATGTTGCATGTTCTTCCAAAGCTTTACTTATTACACTTCATATCTTTATCTAAAAGCTTTGATGTATGTTGTCAACAATTACCAAAAAGGGGGAGATTGAAAGCACAAGTGCTCCCTGGGTGATTTTGGTAATTAATGTCAACATATCTCTTGTTGGACTAATACTTTCATCTAGTATATTTCAGATGAGTTCAACAGTGGAGTGGCAGGACAAGAGGATGTGGAACCCCTTCAAGATGCTAAGGTCACATATTGGCAAAGGCTCAAGACTCTACATTTTCATTTTTAGTGATCCACGATCACATTGAGTCCATAGGAAAGCCAATACTATTAAAAGGGGATGAGGTGTTGCTTAATGGCTTGCTTGCTCAAAATGCTTAGTGATATGCTCCAAAAGCCCTCAACCACTTTCTCATTTCCACATATGTCCTAAACCTAAAGTCAAACTCGGCCCCACCGATTTGATCTATCCGACGCCACCAAGTTCATTTGACATAGCCACTGCCAGAAACCCTAATAAGTTCGGTCTTACTGATGGGATCTCGGTCTCACCGAGATGGGCTTGCAAACTCTCTGTTGCCTACTGCAATTATTTCGATCTCATCGAAATAAGTAGTCGGCCCCACCGAGTTTGCTTGGCCAACTCTCTGTTTGCTTATTACTAAAATCGGTCTCACCGAGTTTGTGTAATCGGTCAAACCGAGATGAGGTTTTACCCTAACCCTAGCACATCGGTCCCACCGAGTTGACCTTGTCGGTCCCACCGAAAATCCTAACGTTCACATTTTGAACTGAATCGGTCTGACCGAGTTTTACTATTTGGTCCCACCGAGTTTGGTAAATTGTGTGTAACGGTTAGATTTTGTGTGGAGGCTATATATACCCCTCCACCCCCTTCTCCATTTGTGAGAAAGCCATCAGAACGTTCCTACACTTCCAGCATACATTTTCTGAGAGAGAACCACCTACTCATGTGTTAAGACCAAGACATTCCAATCCAACCACAAGAATCTTGATCTCTAGCCTTCCCCAAGTTTCTTTCCACTCAAATCATCTTTCCACCATATCCAAATCTATGAGAGAGAGTTGAGTGTTGGGGAGACTATAATTTGAAGCACAAGAGCAAGGAGTTCATCATCAACACACCATCTATTACCTTTTGGAGAGTGGTGTCTCCTAGATTGGTTAGGTGTTACTTGGGAGCCTCCGTCAAGATTGTGGAGTTGAACCAAGGAGTTTGTAAGGGCAAGGAGATCACCTACTTCATGAAGATCTACCCAAGTGAGGCAAGTCCTTCGTGGGCGATGGCCATGGTGGGATAGACAAGGTTGCTTCTTCGTGGACCCTTCATGGGTGGAGCCCTCCGTGGACTCGCGCAACCGTTACCCTTCATGGGTTGAAGTCTCCACCAACGTGGATGTACGATAGCACCACCTATCGGAACCACGCCAAAAATCTCCGTGTCTCCAATTGCGTTTGCACATTCCAATCCCATCCCTTTACATTCTTGCAAGTTGCATGCTTTAGTTTCCACTGCTCATATACTCTTGCCATGCTTGCTTGAAGTGTATTGTGAATGTTTAAACTTGTGCTAAAACTCCACGTTAACTTGAAGAACTTAAAAACTGCTACTTTTCTTTGTTGAGGGTCTAATCCCGCCCCCTCTAGACACCTCTTCTCGATCCTTTTACCTCATGATATGGACATATAAAGATGCTGTAAAAATTTCATACCATTTGGACTTGCCAAAATGGTACTTGCTTCACAAACATCCTCTCTGTCCAAAATATTGGGATAATTTTGGAGAGAAAATGGATTGTTGAAATGATCCCAAATTTTGGGGAGAGAAGTTATATGGGTAGGAGCATGATCTGGTAATTTCTCAGAATTAATGAAGCAATATAAAATATACTTGCTTCACAACCTGAAAATATTGCCAGAAGCAAATATTTGATGATGTGCTCACATAGTTGATTGGATGAGGCTCAAAATTGGATGAGTGTGATGATATGATCACATGAAGGAGTGTGCAAAATTTGAACTCATTTGGGTAATCCTAGCTAGTACTTCATTCACCAAGGTTTCCATTTGACAAAAACTTTGAAAAATCACTGAGGAAGTTTCACTATGTAAATGGAGTTGAATTTTGTCATGAGGCAATGATTTGGATGTAAGAGCATGCTTAAAAAGTTTGGGAGCAATCAAGTAAAGATAGGTGGCACTTCCTTCACAGAAGACCACTCTGGACAAAAATGAAGAATGAATATTGAGTAATTATTTTTGGGCTAGGAAAGGAAAGTTTGGACATACTTGGGGCATATATGATCCAAGCAATTTATGAGAATTATTTGGGAATTTTTTGGAAGACAGAAATATAGGTTGCTTCACAACCTAGGGCAAACAGGACTATTCCTTTAATAGAAAAAGGAATATTCCTGAGAAAAAGAATTTTGAGGTTGAGCTAGAATGGAAATGACATGACCTAGGGAGAGATTTGAGAATGGTAACCCACTTGAGAGAAGAAATGATGATGATCTCCCAGGTTTCAAGTCCACAGAACCACTCCAAAAAGAAAACCAGAGCAAAAACCAAATAAATTAAAAAGAAAAAGAAAGGGCCAAAAACCAGGGTGTTACATTTTGCGTACATCAATGAGCAAACTTTGACATGGTTTTCCCATTCCAAAATATCAAATGCTTTTTGCATACATCAATGAGAAAACTTTGACAAGGTTTTCCCATTCCAAAATATCAAATGCCTACGATTGTGGAATGGGCCGGGTTTGCCATTAGCTTGGACATTGACATGTCACCTCGTGCTAAATAAACCAGCTGTTCTTTTTGTGTAGTTCCACTAAAATCAACCAACTTCGCGCGTAGCTTGTATGATTTTGCCTTTATATGTTGCAAGGCCTTGAACATATTGGCACCTCCTTTCTTGTAGCTAATTTTGTGGCTGCAGGTGGAAATGAATGATTCGAGAAGATTTCGATGTATTGTGCATGATGAAGTATAATGGAGCGCACGAACCGTCAGAACATTTTGTGCAATTTCCATTGAAATCAAGTTGAGCATCCCTGTTTGCATAAATACAAAAAAGTGATTAGTACAAAGCAAACTGTATTATGAATTTACAGTTTAAACAGGCAACCTACATGATCCATGTAGAGCACACATTTAAAAAATAGAACTCACCAGAAAGAATCCTAAAACAACATTGTATTGGCCATCACAGCAACAAAGATGAAGATCTATGAGTCCTTCTGAGCTGAAGTTAGTTTGTTCTTGTGGGCAGTAATGTAACCATCCTTCAACTGCTCCTTCTGATAAGAAGAGAAGGGCTTGGCTTCTTCATCCTGGCATAATCGGAACTAGGCACTTCACGTACTCCATATTCTTCTTCAGAGGAGGATGATCCTGTTGTGCAAAGATAAGAGAACAACTAAATGCTAGCATCCCTGTTTGCTCGAAAGGAAGGAAAGGAAATATTTAAAACAACCATTACATTAACAATGGGAGTAACTGATGAAATGTATAGTCACAAAGAGATGCATCCTCATTATCCTCATAGGAAATGATATGATACCAAACACAGCAGCTCAACTTGAACTGTATTATTACTTAATTTTATCAGTGGCTATAACGGTGGCAAACCGGTGCCTCAATTTATTAGCAGCCTTAGATTAACATGCGAAACAATACCACTTTCTCATGACAGTAGCTAAACATTAGCACAACACCAATAGAGATGACAAAGCTTGATCATACGGATGAAATCCGTGGGCCGGTACCAACCTTTGTCAGGAGGCTTACTGTGTAGAGCATGCAGATGAAGCACTTCTCCAGAACCATCCGTTATTATCTACTGTGATTGCCATGCTTACTATAAACTCCTCGATTAGTTTAATGTTTCCAACATCTTCTTGTGCAGTTCCACTAAAATATATGTTATCTTCAAACAAGATCCATGTTTGCACAAGTAGAGATAATTACATATTACATTAAGAGTGGCATCAAATCACAGTGGAAAAACAATTGCTCGTTCCAACCATAGCAATAAATTAAGATGCAAAACTATATCATTACTTGTGTCATCACAGTTCCAGTGCTTCATTATAGCACCGGGAGTTGATTTTTGTTCTTCTCCTGCTTGTTCTTCCCCTTCATCACTTGGTTCAATAATAGACAAGCTTCGCCTTCAATGTAAGATTAGGCATGTCAATTAGGGAGCACAAGTATAGCACTAAACAACAACATTACTTTTATGATGACAGTAGCAATATACAGGCCAACAGTTGCGAAATATCATTATCTTACCTCAATGGGATATTACGGTGCACATACAGATTGGAAGTATGGTCTCCTTTTGTGAAGTTCACTAAAATCAAGCAACATTACCGTATAAGTAGTCAAACATATGAAAGCACACTGCACAATCATGTGGAAGAAGGCCAGTACTGACCTCTCATGACGCGGAATTCAAACAACTCACAAGAAGAAGATCTAAAACAAATTTGCCAACACGGATAGGAAGTCAGATCTCCTCTTGTGCAGTTCCACTAAGATCAAGCAATCAAGCAACGTTGTCGGTGTGACATTTTGGTTGAACTGCACAAAACACACTTAAAACAAAAGTGTTTTGTGCAGTGCAACAAAAGGTCGCAATAGCAACGAGGTGAAGTAGTTAACCCTATTTACACAGAGGTGCAAAGAAAACAATTACTGGTCAATAACGATGGATGACACAGAAGCCCACAAAAAGAAGCATCTAACTTATCTAAATGGGAAAGAAAGCAAGACAGTAGTATTTCTCAAACAGTGGCATTGATTCATATTAACAGAGAGATTCTATTAAAAATAAAATTCGTTAAACATGTAATTTGCTTTTCACTATGGCATTGCATCAATTTTCCAGCGGCATTATTAGATTAACAACAGCTAAAGAGTTGTACGGGACAGTGGACGCACCAGCACCATGTGCATCTACCGATGTATAAAGGGGTGATGCACAGTCTGTTGCAACAAAGAACAAACAACCAAGGAGCATATTTGTGTTGGTCCCAGTTTTGTTATCTTTATACACCTTTCCCTATGTGAGGGAAGCAAATCTAGTCCTGCTCAAACTCTACAGCCTTGTCCCCCACCCACAGAAAGATCAGTTCGTTACAGATGTGTGTACTGCGTTTGTCATTGTTTTCCCTTTTCGACCAACGTAGGTGTTGGATAGTCAGTCTGTACTACTTTCCCCCTTCCTTTCCTCTTTGAACCACGTCCTAGATTCATGCTATACAACTTTCCCCACTACTTTCCTGTTTGATCAAAATCCTAGATTCGAGTGCAGAAGCGAAAAAAATCCACAAGCAGCTAGAGCAATGCATGTGGATTAAGTAAATTATACCTTAAGGTTCTCGGTGTGTGGCTCAGTGGGCGGCCTATGGCCGGAGGCCGATCTGCCCACACTATGTACGCCAGCGAGGAAGAAGGGGTCGGAGGCCCTCCCGCGCGACTGCTGGGTGAAAGAGAACAGTGGTGCCGGTAGTGGATTCCCTCCCTCGCCGACGGCGAAAGCGTTTAGCATCCTTCCCTTCCCCGGCGGACGGGATGCTGCCGGTTCTTTGACCAGCAATGAGGGGAGGGAGGTCAACGCAATCTTGTTTAGATCTGGAGAGGGTGAGAGTGTGAAGAGAGCAACTGCAAGCGCTGAGGCTCCATCGTGTATCTTTGCTCTTATAAAAGACCGAGTTGGTGATGATGGTGTGCCTGCCATCGTGTAATATAGACCGTCCGATCTATATCTGATGGATAGAAAGCAAACTATGGCAATTTTGCAAAAAGATACCCGCACCTCTCTCCACACTTGCAGATAAGGACTTCCCTCATTCATCCTTTTCTCTCACAAGATAAACTACTCATACAAATGCATCTTGATGTTCCGTGCAACGCACGGGCATCTTGCTAGTATAAATATAGTGGAGAGAGTGTGAAGAGAGCAAATCCTAGAAAACAAGTGTTGAGGCTGCAGCATATCTCTACTCTCTATACCTATATCTCTACTCTTATAAAAAACAGAGTTGGTGATGATGGTGTGCCTGCCATCCTGCAATATAGGTCGTCCGATTTATATCTGACGGACAGGAAGGAAACTATGGCAATTTTGCAAAAATATACCCACACCCCTCTACACATTTACAAATAAGGCCTTCCCTCATTCATCCTTTTCTCCCACAAGATAAACTACTCATACAAATGCATCTTGATGTTCCGTGCAACGCACGGGCATCTTGCTAGTATATACTCCTATATAGTTGGAGTGGTTATCTTTTTCTCTCCATAAAAATCGTTTTAAATTGTGCATGAAATGGAGCTCTTTATTTAATTTCTCCCTCCGTCACAGTTTACAGGGCACGCATCAACAATCTCTCAGACCAAGGTTATTAGCGATTGGACTGAAAAATAGCATTGGGAGTTATACCATGGCGCCCAATTACTGGAGAAATTAATGCGTACACACATGCATGGAGTGCTTTCAGTCCACGTACACACATGCATGCATTTATTCCACCCCGCGTACACACCTGCATGGAGAGAAAATTTTGGGCTTGGTTGCGGTTACGATGCCCTAATTAATTGGGCATTAAACCAAATGCGCCTAAAATCCCTCCGGTGGTGGAAATGCTTGAGAATTGAAGCGCTCCCTGTAAACTGTGACGGAGGGCAATGCTAATACGCAAAGAAAATTTAACGCTCGAAGGAGTCAATTCGCAATTAGCACTCCATGCCTCCCGATCGCACTTACTATCGTTCACGTGTGGTACACGACCCTCCGAAGTGAACAACAACTAAAACTACATGCCACGTGGAGGCATTGCCATTGTTGTGCGACCCGGTACCCGAACAATCCATGGCAAGGCGCAGTCGCAGGTAGCCGGAATGCTCCAAATCAGGCAGCCGTGTGCGACAAATCCCATGGCTACAGATATAGCGGTTGACCGCCGGTGCATTAACCTGTGTGTGCGTGTGTGTGTGTTTATTTTTAACAGTGTGTGTGTTAGAGAGAGCGACACATCGACCTACAGAGAGATTGTGTGCAGTACTACAATTTAACCGTGAGAGTTGGTGCATCCTCTCGTTTTCGGGCGTCCGATTGGAACAGCAGTCACGCCCGCTCCTGACCACCCTGGCCCACCCAAACCCTCTCCATTGGCCGCGTGCGCTTCCCGCCCGAAACAGTCAGCGCCGCTCCAAAGAATCGGTGCCGCATTCATGACCGTGCAGAGTGGACGCGACCTATCACTGGCGCCTGCGTTGAAGGGAGAAGCGAATTCAACGAAGAGTGATGGTTGCTTCATTCGTCCAACTTACTGCCGGGTCTATGTGATTTTATGGCTCATTGGTCATTATTACTGAGGTGGTACGAGCGTGCTGAGTCTCAGTTGCACTGTACACTTTACTTTGGTGCATGACACGTGCACCGGATGCTGGATGTCCCACGTTTTGGCGAAAGGAGGTAGAGCGTCTCCACTCTTTACAATTTTCTCCACTCTTATAGCGGAGGAGTGCGAAAGCAGCAAAAACACGGCAGCTCATTGATTACATGGCCCACCTCTCACTATCACCGTATTTTCTGGATACCGTGCGACACCTAACTCTTTAGTAGTACATAGTACGTACTGTAATTTCTCAGCGAGATAAATTTGTACAATGCTATGAAGCTTCCAGCTTCTGTTTCATGTATCTTGCGTCCAAGGTTGCCCCGTTGCAACATTCCATCAAATACAAAGGAGACTGACATGCATGCTATTGCATCTCAATGATTCATAGATCATAGCCAATATGTACTCCCTCCATTCCAAAATAAATGTCTCAACTTTATGCCAACTTTAGTACAAAGTTGCACTACTAAAGTTGACACTTATTTTGGAACAGAGACAACTAAAGAAAAAAATGATCCATGCAGTCCCTAGGCCTTGAACCCTAAACCCTAATTGGGCTTTAATTTGCTGGCGATGTTGAACCTTCCGAAGAAATGAAGTTTGCAACCCTTTGACCATCGGCTCATTTTGTGCAGTTTCACTAAAATCGAGCTGAGCATCCCTATGGCAAAGAAATTGAAGAAGTGTGATTAGAGTAAGACTAGTGGGACTAGTTGATGAGACATAAACTCATCACAAATACAGTAGAAGCCAGTAGAGGTCTGTGCGGGGCAAAGAAGTAGAGAAATATCTATATGGAGCGATGTGAGCAGCTGGGGCAGTGGTGCAAGCCGGCTGTAAAGGAAGTTGTACCTGAGGGATGTCGGGATGTAGCTAGCTTAGAGGAGGGTGGCGGGAGGCGGAAACAGCCCACGTCACGGCAGTGAGCAAGGGATGAAGGCAACCGCACCGGCTTTGTGAGAGAGAACGGCGGGGACCCCTGATCGGGATGCGCCGACAGTGGGTTTTCGCCGTCGGCGACGGTGACCGCATCTACACAAAGCATCCACCCCTTCCCCCGGCGGACGTGATCCGCCCGGATGTTAGAGATGTGGCCACAGTCATTTTGTGCGAGAGAGTGTGAAGAGAGCAACCCCAGCAAGCAACTGTGTAGGCTCCTGGCTATGTATATAGTGGAGCGGTTTCTTTTTCTCTCCATATGAATCTATTTATATTGCGTACGTTCATGCATGGTTCCTGACCCTCCATTGAGTAATTACTACTAGACGCGTCAAATTATCATGTGGGCTACATCATCGTTGGTTGGAGAAGACGCAAAGAGTGCTACTAGTACTACGTGTGTGGGTGTGTGCACCTCTTCTCTTCGAGCATGGTTATTAAAAGTATAGCCCACTACTCTACCACGCGGTTATTATATGGGCAAAGAGTATAGGCAGTAATAATGACTAATAAGCTGTCAAATCACGAGGCCCACCTTTCTCTATGTTTAACCGAGGAAGCAGCCATCATTTCACTCGTTGAATATCCATCCGCTGCTACCTCCGCAAATAAATAAAAATCCACTGCTACCTCCGCAGCATGGTTAATAATATAGCATGTCAATCATGATGTAGAAATATCATTCACTGATACAATAGGGCTGGCTCAAAGGCTGGTGATTTTTTTTTACTTTGTCTCTTTCTCTTTTTGTCTCATTTACTCATTTTACATAGGAGCACATGTATAGGATGGCTATTCTTTTCGATGGGACTTCTTCATGGGGTTTAAGACTAAGCACCTCTGAATTATTCCCGCTGCCCAGCACTCTGAATCGTGCCATCTATGATAGTACTCCCATTGCAACAATGAGGTCCACTAGGTCTAGCACGTCCTGTAAGAAGAAACTGTCACGCAAAACATACATTCTTGTTGCCTTCTTCGTCATATAGTACGTACTACTACTAGTACTACTACTACTTGTTCTCCTATAAACCTTGTGCTTGGCATCTAAAAAATATTAACCTTGCGCTTGGCTCTTCGACTCTTTGGGAAGTCGAGCAATGATGGTACTATAGTATATGGTTCTGGCTATCTGAGACCGAATGAATTGTTGCACGTCCACCACGTGGGAGAGGGTCGAGGGATGAGGGGCGAGGGAGAGTGCGTACTACTACATCCGTTTCAATATGGACTACAAACGGAGCAAAATGAGTGAATCTACACTCTAAAATACGTCTATATACATCAGTGTTTGGAGTATGTACTAGTAGTTCATATCAAAATCTGCTAAAAGACATACTCCTCTGTCCCATAATATAAGAGTGTTTTTGACACTACACTAGTGTCAAAAATGCTTTTATATTATGACATGGAGGGAGTATATTTCAAACAATATGATAATCTCTCTAACCAAGGTAGGGACGAGGAGTATATACATCTAACGGAGGGAGTAGTACAATTTTCTCCTCATCCTGCGAGCCACCGCGCGCGTGGGCGAGGGAGCGGGCGTAGGCGTAGTAAGCAAGCTTCTCCTCGTCCTGTGACTCTGCGAGCCACCGCGTCCGTGGGCGGGGGAGAGGGTGTACTAAGCAAGATTCTCCTCGTTTTGCGAGTTGACGGGACACATCAAAAGTAATACAGAGCATCTCCAGTGTATAGAGCCTTGCCTCTAAGGTAGGCCCCACATGGTTTGCCTCTTTTTTTAAATAACGCGTCAAGTCGCAATTTGTTTGTTCACCCATGGTACACGATCCTCCATCAAGTGGATAACCAGTACACGTGTCAAATTACCACGTGGGCTGCCTTTTCGTACAGAAATGAGCTCCACCGTGTACCCGCGTGGGTGTGGTTGGGAAAGAGGCGGGAGTACGTGCGCCGTACATGCACTTCTTCTCTTCGTGCACGTCCCCCACCTACATGGGTGTGTGTGAGAGAGATACAAACCTAGAGAGATGGTGTGTGCGTTCGTGAGTGTTTTTTGTTATGGGGGGTGATTTCGTGAATGTATATGAGGGAATATGTGTCGATGATATCTCAAACAAAATTTTGACACATGCAATGTGTGTGAAATAGAGGTATATCGATATCATATATAGAGGGGGCGATCCACGAGAAGAGAGGGAGGGGTCATAGATATCGATAGAATTGAAGAGAGGATAAAGTGTGTGGGTGCGAGATCGATGAAGAGAGCCATCGAAATTGTGTGTGTGCACGTCAAAGATATAGGGCGACTGACCTACAGGGCAGAGAGCAAGTTTATGTGTGGCAGGCTGACATGACTAGAGCGCTCGATGTATCGGTGTGTGTGTGGGGGGGGGGCACGGGGGGAGGCAGAGACCTAACTAGAGAGGTAGATCGACTCGTATATGTGTTCAGAAGGAGAGACCTAGCTATGTCTTGAGGGAGATTGGTCGACATCCATACATAAATGAAGGACGGGAAATAGGTTGGGAAACACACACATAGAGAGAGAGAGAGTGCCGGAGGGGTGGTGGAGTTGCTTCTCAGAGATGGTGGGAGAGGCCTACTAGACAAACTGAGGGTACAACTGCAATATCAAGAAGAGAGGGGGATGTGTTTCTGTGTGTGCGTGTGCGCACTACTAGGGAAAACCTTATACACAGAATCTTAGCAGTAGCGCTGGACAAGAAGGGGCGCTACTGCTAATTAGCAGTAGCGCTGGCCCCAAACAGGCGCTACTGCTACCGACTTAGCAGTAGCACGGCTCGGTAGAGCCACGCTACTACTAAAATTCCCCGACCGTTCCCGCCACGCTAGGTTTAGCAGTAGCGCGCCCAGTTTAACCGCGCTACTGCTAATGTATTAGGAGTAGCGCGCTTTTTTTCAAGGTCGCTACTGCCAATTTTGAACCTGGCCACATGGCGGGCCCCGCTTAGCAGTAGCGCCTCTTCCAGAAGCGCGCTACTGCTCTATTATTAGCAGCAGCTCATTTTACACCCAGCGCTACTGCTAAACCGCAACCATACCACCTTTTTCCTCCCCCTCCCCCTCCCCCATCCTCTCTTCCTTCACTTTCCGCTAGCTCCCACCTCCTCTCCCCCTCACTTTGCTTCTTCCTCACTACTTCTCCCCCCCACTACTCTCCTTCTTCTACCTATCTTTCTCTCTCTTTATTACTCCTAGCTAACTACACCACCTCCATTAATGCATCTCCTTTCTCTTTTTCCTTCCCCCTCCACTAGTTGAACTTGTCTCCTCCCAAACTAGCTAGCTAGGTATATCTAGCATTTACTGAAGTGACCTATGTACCTCCCTAACTAGATCTAGCCTTGTCAAGAAGAGCTTTGTCCACTTTTGATCATTCCATAGGTGTGTGTGGCGACACCTATCGACATCATCATCACCGTGCTCGATCTCGAGGTAGGTGATTAAAAATTTATGCTTTTGCAAGAATGGAAATATGTGTATGTGTGCGATATGACATAATCGGGCGATATGAAGGAAATTGTGTGTGTGTGGCATGAGTTGCCGCCGAATTGTGCTTGTGAGTTGCCTATGTTTTGCCGAAATGTCGATTTAGTTCCGTTTCGGCGAATTCCGGGCAAACTCTATATGTCCTATTTTTAGGGAAGGTCATGCCGAATTTTTGTATGACTTTGATGCATGCATGCATTTTTATAATCAATTTGTTTATTATTACCGTGCAGGTGTTCATGATGGTCAGTGGAACGATGGTGGACAGGTGGTTGCGGTCGGCGGTGTAGGACATGAAAGAAAATAACCTGACAGAGATTTTATGTCCCTGTTGAAGATGCAAAGGACGAGTTTGGCTCGACCCCTATGATGATGGTCGTGTGATGGCGCACCTACTCATGACTGGTTTCATGGATGGCTATACTCGGTGGATAATTGAAGATGAGGATGATGATGTTGAGGAAGCCGACGGGGCAGGCAATGACGACACGGGGCAAGAAGAAGAGATGATCGATAATGGCAGCGGAGAAGGGGCCGGACATGGTGGCGGGGAAGAGGCCGGACATGGCGGTGGAGAAGGGGCCGGACATGGCGGCGGAGAAGGGGCCGGACATGGTGGCGGAGAAAACGTGGACTCCATGCCGCAGACTTCGTTGGTACTAAGTTCAATCGGGCGGGACCCTCATGTTCAAGCACTGCTTGGCAAGGAGACGAGTACTGACAGAGCTGCTTCTAGAGAGGAGGCCAAGCTACAGCAACTGGTGGTAGACTCGAACACTTCATTGTATCATGGTCGCGATCCCGAGGTGACCCGCTTGAGTTTCACGCTCGAACTCCTGAAGACGAAGGCTAAAAACAAATGGACCGACACTAGCCTCGATGAGCTTCTCAAGTACCTAAAGGATGTTCTTCCCTCGGGGAATCTATGTCCTACTAGTGTGGATGAGGCCAAGAAGATCGTGTGCCCTCTTGATCTGCCGCACATTAGATACCATGCATGCATCAACGATTGCATAATTTATCGGAAGGAGCACGCGGAAAAAACCAGCTGTCCGGTGTGCAATGCTTCTCGATACAAGAAGGCCGGGAATAAATCTCCCCAGAAAGTTGTATGGTACTTACCAATCACTCCCCGTCTGCAACGTTATTTTGTAGATCCCAAGGAAGCAAAGCTCATGCGTTGGCACGCGGAGAGGACAAACTCCAACGATGGAGATGATCTGAAGCTGAGATACCTCGTGGATGGAAGCCAGTGGAGAGCGTTCAAGGGCAAATATCGGTATTTCGCATGTGATGCAAGGAACATCGTGCTCGGCGCGTGTACCGATGGCATGAATCCGTTTGGCAACCAGAACACCAACCATAGCACATGGCCCGTGTTTGTATGGATGTACAACATCCCCCCTGGGTGTGCATGAAGTCGAAGTACATACACATGAGCATGCTGATTCAAGGGCCGAAACAACCGGGAAATAATATTAATCTGTATCTGGGGCTACTTCAAGAGGAGTTAGACATGTTATGGAAAACACCGGCCAAGACATGGGACGCCAGCAAAGGCGAGTATTTCTATATGAGAGCCGCGCTGAACACGACGGTGGACGACTATCTCGGTTACGGATATGTCATAGGCCAGGTGTGCCATGGATATTGCAGATGCACGCGGTGCATGGATGATATGACGTCTCAGCAGCTAACATCAAGGAAAGATGGCGGGTCTGGGAAAATCGTGTACATGGGGCATCGAAGATGGCTCGAGAAGGACGACCCGTGGAGAAACTGTGGAGATCTATTCAATGGTGAGGCTGAGCATCGAGGACCTCCACGAAGAAGAAAAGGTTTAGCAGGATGAAGTCCCATGACTGTCATGTGATGATGACGCAGATACTACCTGTTACCCTTAGAGGGATATTGGACAAGCACATCTGTGACACGCTTATTGGTCTCTGCAACTTTTTCGATGTCATCTCTCGAAAGTCGATCAGTGTGAAGCAGCTCCGAAGGCTACAGGAAGAGATCATTGTGATACTAAATGAGCTTGAGATGTACTTCCAGCCCGCGTTTTTTGACGTCATGGTGCATCTGTGTGTCCATATTGTGGACGACATAATAGATCTGGGGTCGTCATTCCTGCACAACATGATGCCGTTTGAGAGGATGAATGGGATCATCAAAGGATTCGTTCGTAACATGTCCCGTCTAGATGGAAGCATCATCCAGGGCTATCTGACACAAGAGTGCATCTCTTTCTGCGAGAATTTTCTATATGGCGCAGACCGGCCGCCTGGTGTTGGTTTGCCCGTTAATAAGCACGATGGGAGGCTCGAAGGAGAAGGTCACTCCAACGGTCGCAGGGAACTGCATGTGGCCTACTCAGATCGATGCAACGACTTTTACAGAGCAAACTTGGCAGTGCTACAACACCTAGACCAGGTAGATCCTTTCGTGTCACTGCACAAAGAAACTATCGCAAAGAAGTATCGTGACCGGGGGGTATGCAGGACGAACGCTGAAGTTAGTAGAGAGCACAACTCCACTTTCCTGCATTGGTTCAAAGAGCATATTCTTGCTAATCCCCCAGAAGAGGGCTCTAAGGACAGATTTTTCATATACGCCTTAGCACATGGCCCCAACCTCATCACCTATCAGGCATACCATATCAGCGGATACACGTTCTACACAGAGGCCAAAGATATGGACAGTGATGATCAGAACTCAGGGGTGACGATGGAATGCATGATCGGCAGCAAAAACGGCGCAACTAAGAGATTTTACGGAAGGGTCGAGGAGATCTGGGAGCTTGACTACTCTGGACTGCACAACGCGATGATGTTCAGTGTTAGATGGGCTAAGAATGTCGAAAGAGAAAACCGGTATTTCACTACCATGACTATACCCGACGCCAAGAGCGCTACCGTGAACGGCATCGCAAAAAACAAGCCATGGGTACACGCTAAGCACGTGACACAATGCTTCTTCATAACCGACCCATGCAATCCCAGCCATGTTGTCATGAGGAGAGGCAAAAGGAACATCATTGGAATGGATGGAGTCGCCAACGAGGAAGACTACGACCAGTACGGAAACCCGATGAGGGAAGATGATGATGACGATGAAGTATACGTCAAAAGAAGAATCAATACTACATTACCTAATAAAGATCGTACTCCATGGAAAAGGAAAAGTCACAATGAGGGGCTCAATTATTCGTCAATGAATAAGAAGGAAAAGAAGCTCACTCAAAAACAAAAACGTCGACGCTGAGAAACCGTTGTCGGTCAAATGATGTAATATATATGTTCCTATTTTGTATGCACACTTAACCGTTATGGGTCAAATGATGTAATATATATGTTCCTATTTTGTATAGCACACTTAACCGTTATGGGTCAAATGATGCAATATATATCGCCTTAGTTATATACATTGTATCACCTTCCCTTCGTTCCGGCTGTCGGGAAAAGTGGGAAAGAAAAGAAAAGGAAAAGAAGAAAAGAAAAGGAAAAGAAGAAAAGATTACCTTAAAGAAAAGAAAAGGAAAAGAAGAAAAGAAAAGGAAAAGAAAAGAAGAAAAAAGGAAAAGAAAAGAAACAGAAGAAAAGAAAAGGAAAAGAAAATAGAAGAAACAAACAGGAAAAGAAAAGGAAAATAAAAAATGAAAACAATAGCAGGGGCACTGGTTGAGTAAAAGTGCTATAGCTACGTTATGTAGCACAAGCACTGTTCCAGAAAAACGCTATAGCTACTTCATATAGCAGTAGCGCGTTTCTTGAAAACGCGCTATAGCTAAGTTAGCTACAATGCGTTTTCAAGAAAAGCGCTACTGCTATTTTCACATAACCCCCCGCGCGGGCTTCCCTCCTCTCCTTCCTCCCCCAATTCCCCCACTCTCTTCACCCCCTCGTCGCCCCAGCTCTCGCCCTCGCCTGAGCCTGAGCGCTGACCCCGACGTCGCACGCCTCCCTCGCCCTCGCCGGAGCCCGAGAGCCGACCTCAACGCTGCGCCTCCTCCCTCGGCCCCGGCCCTGACCACGACGCCGCGTGCCTCTTCCCTCGTCCCCGGCCCCGACAACGACGCCGCACGCCTCCGTCGCCGTCGCCCGGCCCCGGCCCCGACCCCGACGCGCCACGCCTCCCTCCTCTGCTTCCTCCCCTCCCAACCTCGGCCCTCCTCGCCCTGCAGCATCTGTAAGCCCCCCACCGCTCCTCCTCTCTCTGCCATTAGGGTTCTAGCTAGGGTTCTTTGGTTAATTTACTTAGGTTTTAGTTAGGGCAGTAGGTTAATTAGGTTACCTATTTAGTTAGGGCAGTAGGTTAATTAGGTTATCTATTTAGTTAGGGCAATAGGTAGATTTTTTTTTTGCGGTGATGAATTTAGTTATGAATTTAGCTAGGTATCAAACTAGTAGGTTAATTTGGCTATATTATGAACCCCTAGGTGCATTTTGAACCCTAGTTAGTATGAACCCTAGTTAGGATTAACCCTAGTTAGTATGAACCCTAGGTTTCAAATATTGTGAAGAAAAATGACTTCTTGCATTTTTCTTCAAGTTCTATATTTTTCTTCCTTTTATATGCAAATTTGAAGTGGACATGTGATATGTGGACATGTGATTTGGACATGTCATATTTGGAATTTGGACATGTCATATTTGGACATGTGATGTTTTGGACATGTCATATTTGGAAAATGATGATTATGTGCAGGGTAAATGATCCGAGTGGCCTATGTTTCGCTGGAATGTTGATTCATTTCCGTTCCGGTGAATTTCAGGCGCTCGATATGTCCAGTTTTTAGCAAGGGTCATGCCGAAATTTCCCGTGAATTTTGGCATGACTTGTGCTAGAAAGTAGGCATATTGAGTGCCGGGAAACGGCATTCCGGCAAACCATACACCTTTGTTTATAGTTTTAGAATTAAACGAGGAGACTTAATCATAGGAAACATGTCAAACAACGAAGAAACCGGGCCTTCTAACCAAGATGCAGACGAGATGGATTATGAGGGTGAACAACAGTACCTCGACTTTTTGTCTGCTAAGCACAGTCAAGGTTTGCAGGGCAGCCTCGATGATGGAACCGACGCCGACATCGACATTGACGGCGCCGGCACCGATGGCGGCGCCGAGACCGGTGGGGAAGGTACCGGCGGGGAAGGTACCAGAGCCGAAGCCGCTACCGAAAAGAAGAAGCAGAGGATATGAAAACCTAACAAACTCGGCATCGAACGACTAGTGATCACAAAGATGGCCCCTGGCAAGTTTGCGCCATTAGAGCCAGAAGAACCTCGCAAGTGCTATGGGAACCAAGTAGGATGCATCCTACGGGAATGCGCGAGCATTAACGACGATGACTTAAGGAGTAAAGAACATTTGAGTCAGTTGCTCCTGATGAAGTTGCACAAGAGATTCAAGTTCCCCGACCGGGATGATAGCATAGAACAACCATGGGATGATCCGAAGATGAAAAAGATTAACAATCATGCAATGGGCATGTTCAGCAATGATTTGGCCTCCTGGAAAGGGAGGGTGAAATGAGCTATTGAGGTTGAGGAACCCCTGTCCAAGATTTTGGAGGAAAATCCGACACTTACGGAAGAGGTGTTCCAAAAGTTCAAGGACACTTGTGCTACTGAGGCAGCCAAGGCTAAGGCTGCGAAATTCAAGAGCCTTCAGCAAAGGAACACAGGGAAGCATCGCCTCGGAAGCAATGGCTACCTTGGCAAAAGGCCCATATGGGATAAGGAGGACGCGGAACATGAAGCCCCGGGTCTCCCAGACACCTTCGCGAAGTTCACCAACCCCTTGGAGCGTGACTTCATCCGGGCCCGCTACAAGTGGGACAAGGAAAAGAAGGTTTTTTACACAGACCAGATCACGAGGAAATTGATTAGAATACTGGTAATTATTCTTTTACCACCTTACATTTAGCTTCTGATCAAGTCGACTACACATTCGTAAATGGTTCACGTTCCTTCTGCAGGAGAAGCAACACCAGCTTGCAGCCGAAAGACCTACTTCGTCGATCAGGCCCAAGTGGGACACCCCTCTCAACCGGGCTTTGAACGAACTTAAGGGACTCCCTTTGGGCCAGCGGCCGCAATATGGACGTGTGCACGGCGCCGGAGACGGCGCCATGTGGAAGGTGTTTTACAACAAGGGCCCGGAGGCCAACAAGTAGAAAAAGAAGTTTAGTCAGGCGGACATCGACGAGAAGGTGAAGTTTGCGTTCGAGAAAAAAGCAGTTGAGGATGCGAAAAAAGCAGCCGAGGAGAAAAATGAGTTGCTACAGCAGGCAGTCGATGCAGCTGTACATGCCTGCATAAATGATTTCGCTACTAACTTGATCCCGGGTATCATCAACTGGACGAAGGAAAATCCAGACAAGACGGTAGATGGTTTCCCCGTGCCCAGTTTCGTCGGGAGCAACTCGGTGAACAACACCATCACACCATTACCTGCTCACGCAACCACGCCTGCTCCCGCACCGGCACCGGCACCCGCTCATAGCAGCCCGTCCTCAGTCTCTGGCGCACTAGGCGGGCCTTCGTCTTCGGCTGAGCTCGACGCCCTCACGGTAATTACATATCGCACCAATATATATCTAGAATATTCCATTTTCGTTGCCTTTCGGATGTTTTACGCCGTAGACATGTGTTTGTAGGCTGACGAAACCCCGTGCACCGTACTCTACTTGATCAAAGGCCAGATGGTGGACATGGGAAAGGCGGTGATAATGAAGCCCTTGGAACTCACGTTCCACTGCCAGCCAATGCCCGGTGGGCACTTCAGGGTTACCTTGTCGAGTGTGAAATTGGGGCACGAGGATTTGCCTCCTCCAGTATGGCTAGGGGGACAGGACGACAAGACCCCGCCACAGATTGGAAACTGCAAGGGTAGGGTGCTGCTATGGCCGAAAAATCTTCTTCGTCTGGAGCCGGCCGAGAGCACACCAATAACCACACATCAACAAGCAGGTATGGACATTACCACCCCGCCAACGCAATTACCAGCGCCTGTAGTGCCGGGTGAGAGCGGCGGACGACGTGATGAAGGGGGTCCAATAGTGGCTGATGTAATCGCCCCCGTAGAACAAACAATGGATGATGAGATGGAGGAGGACCCTCTTCGGTTCCTCAATACAGGCACCTATGACGGTGACTTAGATATGATGAGTCAGCCATATGACGACTCGGGCTATCAGCATGCTGATGAGGATATGGATGATCTGCCCGGGCAGGAATGTCCTAGCAGGGATTGCAAGAAGTCTCTCTTCATGCAATCCTCACAGGACACGCCTGAAGATGCCGCCTCAACATAGGCTCAACTAGCTGAGGGTCGTACAGTGCTTAGCCCGAAAACATAGGGGCAGGGGTTATGGAAGGGTTTGGAAGGTCAGCCCAAGAAAAAGGAGAGGAAGAGACCGGGGAAGAGAGGCTCTGCTGCCTACAAAAAAGCCAGAGCACATAGCAGCCAGACGGTGGATTTTGAAGAGCGTGTACCGGTCA
This sequence comes from Thinopyrum elongatum, assembly GCA_011799875.1. Lineage (NCBI taxonomy): Eukaryota > Viridiplantae > Streptophyta > Magnoliopsida > Poales > Poaceae > Thinopyrum > Thinopyrum elongatum. The sequence continues at coordinate 343,491,402 of CM022301.1, forward strand.
AAGGTGTGGCCATGTTCCATGTCACGGGCGAGCCGATGCTACCGTTGAAACCGCTGGAGGCAATATCAGGGGATCTCAGGAGACTGCACGACCATGTGCTGTCGACTGAGAGAAGCCTACTAGCCTCGAAGGATCCAGGATATCTGACATACGCGGCTCGTGTTCCTGAGGGGAAGTGCTACATTGACACACGGCCCGCGGAGGTGTTCTTCCTGCGGTTTGAGCATATCTTTGAGATGTTTCTGACAAGGCGGCTCGATTGTACCATCGTCCGCCTTTTTGCGCTACATATGAGCTCCTTCATGAAGAGATAAGAAGTCTCGCAAATCTGTGTGGCGGATCCGTACTACATACACGAGTCCTTCTTGAGTCTCGGCGACTTTGAGCATAAAACTGCTAGGGAGTACCTCAAAAACTTCATGCTACAGAATAAGGACCAGGAAATTGTCCTCCTGCCTTATCATCCAAAGTAAGTCAGTGCCGGACAACCCTTACGTACATTTCAATCATTCCTTCTCGCTCATATGGAGAATAATTTGAGGTGTTTTTCCCCGCAGCAACGGGCACGCCGTCCTTATCGTTCTTTACCCGCGAGACTCCCACGCCGTGTATTTCGACCCTACCAGAAACTACGAGATGAAGGACTACACCCACGTAATGAATATTCTAGATGATGCTCTCCAAGGCTTCAGCTTGAGGGGTGGCTACCTGCATATCAGGAAACAAAGGAACAAGAAGACGGGTTTCTCGCATAAAACTAACTTCTGCTGCATCCATGTCCCAAAACCAAGCAGGAACGATGGATTCTACCTCCCCCATCTCATGATGGAGTTCAGAAGGGATCACCAAAAGCTTCGCATGACAAGCAAAAATGATGATCATATCCGCAAGTGGGTAGAATCTCATGGAGAAGCAGATTATAAACTTAGAGATGACTTCTTTCGCATCCAGAGGGACATTGCGACGATCATCATGAAAGAAGTCGTCGAAGAGAAGGGGATGTTCCACCACAACCCTATATCGCGAGTTGACGTCCGAACTCGCATAGGCATGCAACGTCAGGACCTCACGCCGTTCAAGAAGCTAGGGTCCATCCTCAATGATATGGAAGGATGGAACTACTAGTGATTTACGATGCCGATGATGATGATATGTGTTGGTTGAACTTGTATAGTTTCTGTAGCGATGAAACTTTGTGATGTCCATGGTCCATGCCAAACTTGTGTAATGCTACTTTGTTAGTTTGGGTGCGATGACCTGCGTACCTCTAGTTAATTAGTTTGCGTACGATGAAACTGCGTTGATTATTTGTATGTTTACTATATGTTGCATCTAGTTGCTAACCCTTTCTTTTTCGTGTTGCTCAAGTATATTTTGTTGCATATGATTGTATATTCTCTTGATGAAGATGCATCTCTAACAGGTACCTAGATTCTATATGGCGAAGAAGCAGTGCTATGTTGTGTACAAAGGGAAGGTTCCGGGAGTGTACGACGAGTGGCCCGAGTGTCAGGCGCAAGTGGAGGGGGTCTCGGGCGCCAGCCATAAAGGCTTCAAAAGCAGACAAGAAGTAGAAGCTAGTTACTTGAGGTTCACGCTAGCGCGAAAGAGGACTCATAACCGCCGCCTCATGTACTGCATAGTTCCGCTCTCACTCATAGTGATAGCTCTTCTCGCGTATATCATTGTTTAGATGGATGACGATGTAGTTGCAAGTATTTGAGACTTGTATTGCTATTTTCGAGATGATGACGAGAGACCACTTTGTGTTGGATGATGATTATGATGATGACATGATTTGATGAGACTATTTGTATGTATATGCTATGATTACATTTGTATGTGCTAAAGATTATTGTATAAAGCCTGTTCAAATACAAAACAAATATGCAAAAAAAAATCAGAAACTAATAAAACTAGCAATAGCGAGGGGAGAAAAGTTAGCAGCAGCGCGCCCTTACCAGTAGCACGCCTTAATTCAAAGCGCCGCAGCTATTAGCAGTAGCGCGTGGCTGTAAAGATCGCTACTGCTACGCATGCATAGCAGTAGCGCGGGCCAACACGCGCTATTGCTACAGGTTAGCTGTAGCGCCGTATCAGTAGCGCGGGAGCCCGCGCTACTGATACACCTAATACCCACGCTACTGCTAGGCTTTTCCCTAGTAGTGGCGTGATAGAGGTGTCGGGAGGCATGCATGGATGATGAAGGGGACCATATGTGTTTGGTAAGCAGACCTAACTAGATCGGTAGATCAATTGTTGTGTGTCGGAGGAAGGGAGAGACATAACTAATGTGGTAGATCGATCAGCGCGTGGGGAAACGAGTTATAAATGACCTAGCTAGCTTTATGTATAGTGGGAGATCAGTCGGTGTACATCCATTTGTTAGAGGCAAATAAGGCCCAGAGAGATGGATATAGAGAGAGGGATGGCGCTAGGAGGTGGTGCGAGAGGCCTACTAGATAGGGGGGAGAAGTGTGCGATTGTGAGATCGATGAAAAGAGGGGCAAGAGTTTACACGCGTGTGGGACCGTATGAGAGGCATGAGGCATGGACAGGGAAAGGAGGAGATGAAAATTGTGTGTGTATGTGGTAGGCAGACATCGCTAGAGAGGTTTATAGATCGGCGTGTGTCAAAAAGAAGGAGTTGTGGAGACCGTCAGAGAACGACCTAAAGAAAATAATGAATGTGCGCGATGGATAGAATGCTGAGGGAGGGGGAGGGCGAGGAGGGCGTGTGCATGCACGAGAGAAAGTTAGTGCTAGCTACAAAGGTTAGAGGATATGTGTCGATGATATCTCAAACAAAAATGTGACACAACGCAATGTGTGTGAAATAGAGGCCTGTCTATATCATATATAGAGGGGGCGATCCACGAGAAGAGAGGAAGGGGTCATAGATATCGATAGAGTCAAAGAGAGGATCAAGTGAGTGGGTGCGAGATCGATGAAGAGAGCCATCGAAATTGTGTGTGTGGGCGACTGACCTACCGGAACGTCAGAGGGCAGAGAGAAAGTTTGTGTGTGGCAGGGAGACATGACTAGAGCGCTCGATGTATCGGTGTGTGTGGGTGGGAGGCAGAGACCTAACTAGAGAGGTAGATCAACTCGTATATGTGTTGAGAAGGAGCGACCTAGCTATGTCTTGAGGGAGATCGGTCGACATCCATACATAAGTGAAGGACGGGAAATATATATATATATATATATAGAGAGAGAGAGAGTGCCGAAGGGGTGGTGGAGTTGCTTCTCGGAGATGGTGGGAGAGGTCTACTAGACAAACTGAGGGTACAACTGCAATATCAAGAAGACTGGGGATGTGTTTTTGTGTGTGCGTGTGCGTGATAGATGTGTCGGGAGACATGCATGGATGATGAAGGGGGACCATGTGTTTGGTAAGCAGTCCTAACTAGATCGGTAGATCAATTGTTGTGTGTCGGAGGAAGGGAGAGACATAACTAATGAGGTAGATCGATCTGTGCGTGGGGAAAACGAGTTATAAACGACCTAGCTAACTATATGTATAGTGGGAGATCGGTCGGTGTACATCCATTTGTTAGAGGCAAATAAGGCCCAGAGAGACGGATAGAGAGAGAGAGAGATGGAGCTAAGGTGGTGCGAGAGGCCTACTAGCTAGATAGGGGAGGAGTGTATGATTGTGAGATCGATGAAAAGAGGGGCGAGAGTTTACACGTGTGTGGGACCATATGAGAGACACGAGGCATGGGTAGAGAAAGGAGGAGATGGAAAGTGTGTGTGTATGTGGTAGGCAGACATCGCTGGAGAGGTTTATCGATCGGTGTGTGTCGGAAAGAAGGAGTTGTGGAGACCATGGGAGAACGACCTAAAGGAAAAAATGAATGTGCGCGATGGATAGAATGCTGAGGGAGGGGGGGCGAGGAGGGCGTGTGCATGCACAAGAGAAAGTTAGTGCTAGCTACAAAGGTTAGAGGATTGTGTGGGTGTAAGAGACTAACAAAGATCATAATTCGATATGAAAGTGGATTCATATATTTGAATAAGAGATCATAGTGTTATAAACCTATGCACACATGAATATAGCGGTGATACGCGTGGTGTGGTTTTGGACATGTTATACTATAATGTGATAATGCGTGGCGTTTGCAACTCATAGCTAAATATCGAATAATCTAAACCATACTATATATCGAACAATCTCACATTTTATTTGAATTTGTGATAATGTGTGGCGTTTGCAGCTCACAACTAAATATCGAACAATCTAAACCATACTATATATCGAACAATCTCACATTTTATTTGAATTTGAGATAATGTGTGCCATTTGAAACTCACAGCTAAATACTTGTAGGCGTAGGGGGCGGGGCACCATACATTATGTGATAAACACATTATACATATGAGACATGGTTTAGATTATGAGATCTAGCTAGAACTTGAAATGTACTGTGATTTGAAATCATCATAAAGTGGATTCAAAAAATTGAGTTCGAGTTCATATAGTACACATAGTTCATATCTAACTCGACAGTAATCATGTGGTGTGCTGTGAAGATAGTATACAAACGATGGTTTAACTTGACAATAATGATGATCGTAGATCTTATTAAAATAGAGAAACGAATTCAAAAGGTTTAACTTGACAACAATCATGATTGTAGATCTTATTCAAATAGAGAAATGAATTCAAATTTAGTTCATATTGAAGCGGTAGTATATACGTTTGGAATGCACTAAAATGTTCATTTGAGTAGCAGGTTGCATGCATTATACACTTAGCAAAATATTTTAATTGAACATAACATGGATTCAAAGTTTTGAATGGCATTTGTAGTGCGAATTGATTTGGTACAGTACACGAGACTAGACTCTCTTGTGTGGTGCGAGCTGATTTCTTTTTGGTTTTTTCGTTGAGGGAAGTGCAAATTGATTTGATACAGTATACACATTAGGCTTGTCAGGAAATTTCAACCCGCGCCTTGTTATCCCGAAATTTTAAGATATCTCTTTGCCTTGTTGTGCTCCTAAAATTCCCTCCATCTCAACCCGCGCCTTTCTATCCCAAAATTACAACGCGCGTGAAAACTCCCACCTCCTGCGAAATCCCGACACGCGAAATTCCCGTGATACCCCTGAACCGAAAGAACCACCTAGTTCAAATCGGTGGGGCTACTTCCGTAACTTACCCCACATTTCGGACAAGCACGTCCCTAATCCATGGTTCCCCCATCCCATCCCCTCCGCCCCCCATTCGTACACCGAGGCCGCAAAAACCCGCGAAGCCCCACACCGCCACCCAGCCGGAGCCTCTTCCCCGACGACATTGTCCACCGCAATAGATCAACGTCCCTCATCCACCACACCAGATAAGGATCCATCGTCGATCTCGTCGTCCCGCCGGTTCAGCCGCCCCGTCCTCCACCTCCAAGGAGCTGCCCCGATGTTCGCCTCGTCTTTCGCGCCACCTCCATTCCCACAGCGCCATTTTCACCTGCACCACCGGAAGAGCAGCACCATCACTGATTCCTCGGATAAAGCTGAGGCCTAATCGGCACCACCAAAGAGGTTCTACACTAATCACTACATTTTCTTCTTGATTCGATCTCACGGTGCTGCCGGCGCTCGGTCTCGAGCTGCCCAGGCGCGGCTCCATCTACGGCGGCATCGCTGGCCACTTCCTCCACGGCGTCGCTCCCTCGGCGGCGACGTCCACATCAGTCGGAGCTGCTGCTGCTACTCTAGCTCTCATTGGCCCTGCTGCTGCTACTTTGGCTCTCGCTCACGCTGCTGCTCTGCTCTTGCTCTCGGTCCCCTGCCTGGTCTGCTCTGGCTCTTGCTCGCGTTGCTGCTCTTCCTCTTGCTCTCGGTTCCCTGCCTGGTCTGCTCTGGCTCTTGCTCGCGCTGCTGCTCTTGCTCTTGCTTTCACTGCTAGTCTACTCTTGCTCACGCTGCTGCTGCACGAGCAGTAGCTCCGGCCCTCGCTCGAGCTCCTGCTGCTGCTACCTGAGATGCTGCTACACGACCAGCTGCCCTGGCTCTCGCACGCGCTGCTGCTCTGGGCGTTGCTGCTGCTCTGCCCCGGCTGCTCTCTAGTAGTACGGTCCCTGCTGGAGCGGCTACCGATTTAGATCACTGCTACTCTGCCACTAGTACTCGAGCGGCCAAAACTATTAGTGCACTGCTTTTCTGCTACTAGTGAATTCAGTTTTGACAGTAAAATTCAGTTTCGACAGCAAAATTCAGTTTCGACAGTAAAATTCAGTTTCGACAGTTAAATACAGTTTCGACAGTTAAGTTCAGAGATGAGCGGCTGATGTATTTTACATCTAGCACTTTTTGGTTATGTGTTTTACATCATCTATCGGAGATGCTATTAGAATACCACTTCAGGTTAACGTTGTCTCTCTTGTCCTGCTTCAGCCTCACTGTCGTACACCTCACCGGAGCTGCTCCAACGAAGAAACCATCCATCACAACAGAGCAGTACCCTTGGCTCCATCTCCAGGCGCCTAAGATCATCTTCCCCTCCTCCCACTGCCACATCAGCCGCAGCATCCTCAGCGACCAACCCAATGATGCTGAGATCGACATGGCTTCGCCAAAGAGGTTGTACACTTGCTGCATCACTTTTTTACTCGACGTGTTATATAAGTTGTCCACTGAGCACACGTAGTAACGTGAAATACGATTAGTTTCTCCTATATAACAAGCAGTGAGGTACCAGGCAACTTAGTTATCCGTGATGGACTCTCTCGAAAGCCATCATTATTTATTTCTGCGCGCTTGAGCTGTGCATGTGTAGATGGGCCTAGGAGTTGAGTTAGTAGGGCAGTGGCCTGGGTCCAAAGTAGTACAAGTAGCACAAAAACATTTTTGGAGTGTAGGCTTTTGCCTGTTCAAGCCTGCCTACTAGAATTGCCAGTGGTTGAAAGGAAAAGTGAAGGAAAAACATAGGAATTGGAAAGTTTCCTATGGTACTACTATTAATGCATTTGGTTCAAAGGAATGGAGCAAAGAAAAAACTGTAGGATTTGTTCCTTTAGTGTCACTTTCAAAGAAAAACCGTAGGAATTTTAATATCCACTTGGCGCTCCTTTTCAAATTCCTATTCATGAAGAACAAGACTAAGTGATAGTAGCATAATAGCATTATAACTGTACATTTTCTTGTGGTTTGACTTAATTTGACCATGCTTCTTTGCATTCCTGTGACCTTCCAATTCCTGTGAACCAAACACCCAGATTGACAGAAATCCTTTGATTTTAAATTCTCTGTTTTGCACATGCATTCCTATCCTATTACTGTGTATTTCCTATCCCTGCGTTGTTAGAATCCTCCAATTCAAATGAGCCCTTACAGAATTACTTCTCTTACAGATAGTTGTCAAAGAAAACCTTGTGTGGTTTGTCCCGCTCATGCTGCGCCGTTGTCCACCCCAACTCAGCTGCTCCAACGATAGAAGGGTCCATGACAGCAGGGATCCGCCCTCCAGACTGTCTTTCGCCGCCTCACATCTTCTTCCCCGCCACCGGCAGCCACAACAACTGCGTTACCATCATCAACTGAGCAGATGACCTCGAGGACTACACGGGTCCGCAAGAGAGGTCGCACTCTTTCATGTCTTCTTACGTTATGCACCACTTAATATTACATGCTACTTTATCATCCTGTTCACCGATTAAACTCTAAGTCAGCTCCAAACTAATGCTCAAACTTGAGTTTTTAAATGGTTGTGGTGTACATATCGGGGCCGCAATCAATAGTATTTGTCTACTATCTGGTTAATCTCTGGTGTTTACTATGAGTTTCATGTTGGGTGGGAAACAAACAGTAAAGAAGCCATTATCTGTATTTTTTAACTGAAGCCATTATCTGCCTGCTATCATTGGTTTTGAGTCTATCCACAGGTTGCTACCATCACTCTGGATTTCTGCATGCACTCCTTACATAATCTCACTATGTTTTATTCCTATGCATGTCAGTTATTGTACACAATGGAACTAAACATGTAGAGCAAAAGAGACGAGCCTTGCGTGGCAATAAAATTTCATGCAGACGTCGCTCCATGGTGGGCGCAAAGGCAGCCCCCCTCCACCCATTTCAGATTGTAATCAAGAGGAAGATAACTGTTCTGAGGGGGATTCAGAAGGAGCAGACCACTCCTATTTATCCCCTGAGGTCTTCGCTCTAACTTGGCATGCTGATGTCGGTCATATCATGCATATGGTGCCTTGCATTGCTTACTTTATACATCAAATATGTCATCTGCTTAGTTTAGACATGCTTTGTGTGAATGTCATCTTTTTAGTTTCTGTATCGTATATGTGAATTATGTAACGCCATCTTGTTTAGCCAGGCATCATATATGTGAATTTTGCAATGCCATCCTGCTTAGCCAGTCATCTTATATGTGAATTATATCACGTCATCCTTTTTTTTCATTACGTATTACATTTGTCAACAATGTTAGTACATTCAACTACTCTTCGTGTGCATCAGCCATTTGACACAGTGATGGAAAAATCTGGAGTGAAAACAAGGTCTTCAGAGCAGACTATGCTATCTGACGAAGCGCATATCTCGCTGGTTACGGATAGCTCCTCAGAGGAGGATTCAGAGACAGATGACCAATCCTATTCCCCCCCCCAGGAGTATGATCTAACTTGGCAGGGTTATGTTGCTCATATCATGCGTATGGTTGTGTTGCATTGCTATGTCATTTGCTTAGTTTAGACATGCTTTGTGTGAATGCCACCTGTTTAGTGTCTAATTACCATATGTGAATTATGCAATGCCATCTTGTTGCAAGACATTATATATGTGAATTATGCAATGCTATCTTGTTGCAAGGCATTATATATGTGAATTATGCAATGCCATGCTGTTTAGCCAATCATCATATATGTGAATTATATCATGCTATCCTTTTTTTGTATAACGTATTCCATATGTCGACAATGTTTGTATATTCAACAACTCTTCCTGTGCATCAGCCATTTGAAGCGGTGATGGAAGTATCTGGAGTGAAAACAAGGTCTTCAGAGCACACAATGTTACCTAATGAAGCAGACATCTTGCTGGTTGCTACTTCTTGAGCTTGCGTTGGTTTTTCCCTTGAAGAGGAAAGGGTGATGCAGCAAAGTAGAGATAAGTATTTCCCTCAGTTTGAGAACCAAGGTATCAATCAAGTAGGAGACAACGCATAAATCACCGAATACCTGCACAAACAATCAAACAACTTGCACCCAACGCGATAAAGGGGTTGTCAATCCCTTCACGGTTACTTGCAAAAGTGAGACCTGATAGATATAAATGAAACTAAATAAAAGATAAAGTAAATAATTTTGGTATTTTTGGTTTATAGATCGGAAAGTAAAAGATTGCAAAATAGTAGATCGGAAACTAAGATGATGGAAAATAGAAGATTGGAAACTTATATGATGGAAAATAGTAGATCGGAAACTTATATAATGGAAAATAGATCTGGGGGCCATAGGTTTCACTAGAGGCTTCTCTCAAGATAGCAAATAGTACGGTGGGTGAACAAATTACTACCGAGCAAATTGATAGAAAAGCGCAAAGTTATGACGATATCTAAGGCAATGATCATGAATATAGGCATCACGTCCGTGTCAAGTACACCGAAATGATTCTGCATCTACTACTATTACTCCACACATCGACCGACTCCTGCCTGCATATAGAGTATTAAGTTCATGAAGAACAGAGTAACGCATTAAGTAAAGTGACATGATGTAGAGGAATTAACTCAAGCAATATGATGAAAACCCCATCTTTTTATCCTTGATGGCAACAATACAATACGTGCCTTGCTGCCCCTACTGTCACTGGGAAAGGACACCGCAAGATTGAACCCAAAGCTAAGCACTTCTCCCATTGCAAAAAAACCAATCTAGTTGGCCAAACCAAACCGATAGTTCGAAGAGAATTACAAAGATATCAAATCATGCATAAAAGAATTCAGAGAAGATTCAAATAATATTCATAGATAATCTGATCATAAATCCACAATTCATCGGATCTTGGCAAACACACCGCAAAAAAGTATTACATCAAATAGATCTCCAAGAACATCGAGGAGAACATGGTATTGAGAATCAAAGAGAGAGAAGAAGCCATCTAGCTACTAGCTATGGACCCATAGGTCTGAGATAAACTACTCACGCTTCATCGGAAGGGCAATAGGGTTGATGTAGAAGCCCTCCGTGATCGAATCCCCCTCCGGCAGGGTGCCGGAAAAGGTCCCTAGATGGGATCTCACGGGTACAGAAGGTTGCAGCAGTGGAAAAGTGTTTTCGTGGATGCTTTTGGTGGTTTTGGAACATATGTGAATATATAGGCGAAAGAATTAGGTCAGGAGGGTCACGGGGGGCCCACAAGACAGGGGGCGTGCCCTACCCCCCTGGGCGCACCCTCCACCCTTGTGGCCGCCTCGTGGCTCCTCCGACTTCATCTCCAAGTCTCCTGGGTGTCTTCTGGTCCAAGAAAAATCATCGCGAATATTTTATTCCGTTTGGACTCCTTTTGGTATTCCTTCTCCACGAAGCTAAAAAACATGGAAAAAACAGAAACTGGCACTGGGCTCTAGGTTAATAGGTTAGTCCCAAAAATAATATAAAATAGCATATTAATGCATATAAAACATCCAAAACAGATAATATAATAGCATGGAGCAATAAAAAATTATAGATACGTTGTAGACGTATCAAGCATCCCCAAGCTTAATTCCTGCTCGTCCTCGAGTAGGTAAATGATAAAAACAGAATTTTTGATGTGGAATGCTACCTAACATACTTATCCATGTAATTTTCTTTATTGTGGCATGAATGTTCAGATCCATAAGATTCAAAACAAAAGTTTAGTATTGACATAAAAACAATAATACTTCAAGCATACTAACAAGGCAATTATGTCTTCTCAAAGTAACATGGCCAAAGAAAGCTTATCCCTACAAAATCATATAGTCTGGCTATGCTCCATCTTCATCATGTAAAATATTCAAATCATGCACAACCCCAATGACAAGCCAAGCAATTGTTTCATACTTTTGATGTTCTCAAACTTTTTTAACTTTCACGCAATACATGAGCGGAGCCATGGACATAGCACTATAGGTGGAATAGAATATGATGGTTGTGGAGAAGACAAAAAAGAAGGAGATAGTCTCACATCAACTAGGCGTATCAACGGGCTATGGAGATGCCCATCAATAGATATCAATGTGAGTGAGTAGGGATTGCCATGCAACGGATGCACTAGAGCTATAAGTTTATGAAAGCTCAAAAGAAAACTAAGTGGGTGTGCATCCAACTCGCTTGCTCACGAAGACCTAGGGCAATTTTAGGAAGCCCATCATTGGAATATACAAGCCAAGTTCTATAATGAAAAATTCCCACTAGTATATGAAAGTGACAATATAGGAGACTCTCTATCATGAAGATCATGGTGCTACTTTGAAGCACAAGTGTGGTAAAAGGATAGTAACATTGTCCCTTCTCTCTTTTCTCTCATTTTTTTTTATTTGGGCCTTCTCATTTTTTTGGCCTCTTTTTTTTATTTTTCGTCCGGAGTCTCATCCCGACTTGTGGGGGAATCATAGTCTCCATCATCCTTTCCTCACATGGGACAATGCTCTAATAATGAAGATCATCACACTTCTATTTACTTACAACTCGATACTTAGGACAAAATATGACTCTATATGAATGCCTCCGGCGGTGTACCGGGATGTGCAATGAATCAAGAGTGACATGTATGAAAGAATTATGAACGGTGGCTTTGCGACAAATACGATGTCAACTACATGATCATGCAAAGCAATATGACAATGATGAAGCGTGTCATAATAAACGGAACGGTGGAAAGTTGCATGGCAATATATCTCGGAATGGCTATGGAAATGCCATAATAGGTAGGTATGGTGGCTGTTTTGAGGAAGGTATATGGTGGGTGTATGGTACCGGCGAAAGTTGCGCGGCACTAGAGAGGCTAGCAATGGTGGAAGGGTGAGAGTGCGTATAATCCATGGACTCAACATTAGTCATAAAGAACTCACATACTTATTGCAAAAATCTATTAGTTATCGAAACAAAGTACTACACGCATGCTCCTAGGGGGATAGATTGGTAGGAAAAGACCATCGCTCGTCCCCGACCGCCACTCATAAGGAAGACAATCAATAAATAAATCATGCTCCGACTTCATCACATAACAGTTCACCATACGTGCATGCTATGGGAATCACAAACTTTAACACAAGTATTTCTCAAATTCACAATTACTCACTAGCATGACTCTAATATTACCATCTCTATATCTCAAAACAATCATAAGGAATCAAACTTCTCATAGTATTCAGTGCACTTTATATGAAAGTTTTTATTATATCCCTCTTGGATGCCTATCATATTTGGACTAAATTTATAACCAAAGAAAATTACCATGCTGTTTAAAGACTCTCAAAATAATATAAGTGAAGCATGAGAGTTCAACAATTTCTATAAAATAAAACCACCGTTGTGCTCTAAAAAGATATAAGTGAAGCACTAGAGCAAAATTGCCTAGCTCAAAAGATATAAGTGAAGCACATAGAGTATTCTAATAAATCACGATTCATGTGTGTCCCTCTCAAAAGGTGTGTACAGCAAGGATGATTGTGGCAAGATAAAAAGAAAAGACTCAAATCATACAAGACGCTCCAAGCAAAACACATATCACGTGGTGAATAAAAATATAGCCTCAAGTAAAGTTACCGATAGACGAAGACGAAAGAGGGGATGCCTTCCGGGGCATCCCCAAGCTTAGGCTCTTGGTTGTCCTTGAATATTACCTTGGGGTGCCTTGGGCATCCCCAAGCTTAGGCTCTTGCCACTCCTTATTCCATAGTCCATCAACTCCTTACCCAAAACTTGAAAACTTCACAACACAAAACTCAACAGAAAATCTCATAAGCTCCGTTAGTATAAGAAAATAAATCACCACTTTTGATACTGTTGTGAACTCATTATTTAATTATATTGGTGTAATATCTACTGTATTCCAACTTTTCCATGGTTCACCCCCCCCCCACCGATACTACCCATAGATTCATCAAAATAAGCAAACAACAGAAAGAAAACAGAATCTGTCAAAAACAGAACAGTCTGCAAAGATCCAAATTGTTCTAATACTTATGTAACTCCAAAAATTCTGAAAAATTAGGAAAACAGAGGAAATTTGTGTATAAATCTCGTATAAAAAATTCAGGGTTTTAAATGCTCCAGTGAATTATTCAAATTCTGTGACTAGACGCAAAAAATTCTGTTTTTCAGCAAGATCAAATCAACTATCACCGTAAGCCATCCCAAAGGTTTTACTTGGCACAAACACTAATTAAAACACAAAACCACATCTAACCCGAGGCTAGATGAATTATTCAAAGCAAAACAGGAACAAAAAAGCAAAAACAAAAAAATAAAATTGGGTTGCCTCCCAACAAGCGCCATTGTTTAACGCCCTTAGCTAGGCATAAAAACACAAATAGATCTAGGTATTGTCATCTTTGGTATGCAATCCATAAGTAGCTCTCATAATAGATTCATATGGCAATTTAATTTTCTTTCTAGAAAATTGTTCCATGCCCTTCCTTAATGGAAATTGAAATCTAATGTTTCCTTCTTTCATATCAATAATTGCACCAATCGTTCTAAGGAAAGGTCTACCAAGAATAATAGGACATGTAGGATTGCAATCTATATCAAGAACAATGAAATCTACGGGCACATAATTCCTATTTGCAACAATAAGAACATCATTAATCCTTCCCATAGGTTTCTTAATAGTGGAATCCGCAAGATGCAAATTTAAGGAACAATCATCAAATTCACGGAAACCTAACACATCACATAAAGTTTTCGGAATCGTGGAAACACTAGCACCCAAATCACACAAAGCATGGCACTCATAATCTTTAATCTTAATCTTAATAGTAGGTTCCCAATCATCATAAAGTTTTCTAGGGATAGAAACTTCCAATTCAAGCTTTTCTTCAAAAGATTGCATCATAGCATCAACGATATGTTTAGTAAAAGCTTTGTTTTGATTATAAGCATGCGGAGATTTCAACATGGATTGCAACAAGGAAATAAAATCTATTAAAGAACAATTATCATAATTAAATTCCTTGAAATTCAAAAGAGTGGGTTCATTGCTACTTAAAGTTTTGACCTCTCCAATCCCATTTTTATCAATTTTTGCATCATGATCTAAAAACTCCGAATCATTGGGACGCCTTTTAACTAAAGTTGACTCATCTCTAGTCCCATCTTTATCAAGATTTATATTGGAAAACAAAGATTCAATAGTAGTCACATTAATCACTTTAAGATCTTCATCATTATTTTCACGGAAACTAGAAGAACATGTTTTTACAAACCAATCTTTTTAGCACGCATCTTAGCGGTTCTTTCTTTGCACTCATCAATGGAGGTTCTCATAGCTTTTAGAGTTTCATTAATATCATGCTTGGGTCGAATAGATCTAAGTTTCAAAGAATCAACATCAAGAGAAATTCTATCCATGTTCCTAGCCAAATCATCAATCTTAAGCAATTTTTCTTCAATCAAAACATTGAAACTCTTTTGCGAAATCATAAATTCTTTAACACTATTCTCAAAATCAGAGGACATCTTATTATAATTTCTATAAGAGTTGTTGTAGGAATTACCATAATTATTAGAGGAATTACTAGGAAATGGCCTAGGATTAAAATTACCTCTATACACGTTATTACCAAAATTGTTCCTACCAACAAAATTCACATCCATAGATTCGTTATTATTCTCAATCAAAGTAGACAAAGGCATATCATTAGGATCAAAAGAAGCACTCTTACTAGCAAACAATTTCATAAGTTCATCCATCTTTCCACTCAAAACATTAATCTCTTCAATTGCATGCACTTTTTTACTAGTGGAAGATCTTTCGGTGTGCCATTGAGAATAATTAACCATAATATTATCTAGGAGTTTAGTAGCTTCGCCTAAAGTAATTTCAATAAAAGTGCCTCCCGCGGCCCAATCTAAAAGATTTCTAGACGCAAAATTCAATCCGGCATAAAAAAAATTGTATAATCATCCACAAATTCAAACCTTGAGTAGGGCAATTTCGTGTCATCAATTTCATCCTCTCCCAAGATTGTGCAACATGCTCATGATTAAGTTGCTTAAAATTCATAATATCGTTCCTAAGGGAGATGATCTTTGCAGGAGGAAAATACTTGGAAATAAGAGCATCTTTACACTTATTCCACGAATCAGTACTATTTTTAGGCAAAGATGAAAACCAAGTTTTAGCATGATTTCGAAGTGAGAACGGAAATAGCTTCAATTTAACAATATCATTATCCACATCTTTTTTCTTTTCCATATCACACAAATCAACGAAATTGTTTAGATGGGATGCAGCATCTTCACTAGGAAGGCCGGAAAATTGATCTTTCATAACAATATTCAGCAAAGCGGCATTAATTTCATAAGATTCCGCACTAGTGGCGGGAGCAATCGGAGTACTAATAAAATCATTGTTATTAGTGTTGGAAAAATCACACAATTTGGTATTCTCCGGAGCCATCGTGACAAAGCAAACAATCCAACACACAAGCACACAAAAAGCAAACGAAAAAGACGAACGGAAGAAGGGCGAATAAAAAGGCAAATCTTTTTGAAAATCGTTTTAGAAGTGGGGGAGAGGAAAACGAGAGGCGAATGGCGAATAATGTAATGCAAGAGATGAGAGTTTATGATGGGTACTTGGTATGTCTTGACTTGGCGTAGATCTCCCCGACAACGGCGCCAGAAATTCTTCCTGCTACTTCTTGAGCTTGCATTGGCTTTTCCCTTGAAGAGGAAAGGGTGATGCAGTAAAGGAGAGATAAGTATTTCCCTTAGTTTGAGAACCAAGGTATCAATCCAGTAGGAGACAACACACAAATCACCGAATACCTGCACAAAAAATTAAACAACCTGCACCCAACGTGATAAAGGGGTTGTCAATCCCTTCACGGTTACTTGCAAAAGTGAGATCTAATAGATATAAATGAAACTAAATAAAAGATAAAGTAAATATTTTTGGTATTTTTGGTTAATAGATCGGAAAGTAAAAGATTGCAAAATAGTAGATCGGAAACTAATATGATGGAAAATAGTAGATCGGAAACATATATGATGGAAAATAGTAGATCGAAAACTTATATGATGGAAAATAGACCCGGGGGCCATAGGTTTCACTAGAGGCTTCTCTCAAGATAGCAAATAATACGGTGGGTGAACAAATTACTGCCGAGCAATTGATAGAAAAGCGCAAAGTTATGACGATATCTAAGGCAATGATCATGAATATAGGCATCACGTCCGTGTCAAGTAGACCGAAATGATTCTGCATCTACTACTATTACTCCACACATCGACCGACTCCTGCCTACATCTAGAGTATTAAGTTCATGAAGAACAGAGTAACGCATTAAGTAAGATGACATGATGTAGAGGAATAAACTCAAGCAATATGATGTAAACCCCATCTTTTTATCCTCGATGGCAACAATACAATACATGCCTTGCTACCCCTACTGTCACTGGGAAAGGACACCGCAAGATTGAACCCAAAGCTAAGCACTTCTCCCATTGCAAAAATAACAATCTAGTTGGCGAAACCAAACCGATAGTTCGAAGAGAATTACAAAGATATCAAATCATGCATAAAAGAATTCAGAGAAGATTCAAATAATATTCATAGATAATCTGATCATAAATCCACAATTCATCGGATCTCGGCAAACACACCGCAAAAAAGTATTACATCAAATAGATCTCCAAGAACATCGAGGAGAACATGGTATTGAGAATCAAAGAGAGAGAAGAAGCCATCTGTGATCAAATCCCCCTCTGGCACGGTGCCGGAAAAGGTCCCTAGATGGGATCTCATGGGTACAGAAGGTTGCGGCGGTGGAAAAGTGTTTTCGTGGATGCTTCTGGTGGTTTGGGAACATATGTGAATATATAGGCGAAAGAATTAGGTCAGGAGGGTCATGGGGGGCCCACAAGGCAGGGGGCGTGCCCTACCCCCCTGGGCGCACCCTCCACCCTTGTGGCCACCTCATGGCTCCTCCGACTTCATCTCTAAGTCTCCTGGGTGTCTTCTGGTCCAAGAAAAATCATCGCGAAGATTTTATTCCGTTTGGACTCCGTTTGGTATTCCTTCTCCACGAAGCTAAAAAACAAGGACAAAACAGAAACTGGCACTGGGCTCTAGGTTAATAGGTTAGCCCAAAAATAATATAAAATAGCATATTAATGCATATAAAACATCCAAAACAGATAATATAATAGCATGGAACAATAAAAAATTATAGATACGTTGGAGACATATCACTGGTTACAGATAGCTCCTCAGAGGAGGATTCAGAGACAGATGACCAGTCCTATTTTCCCCCTGAGGTCTATGCTCAAACTTGGCAGGGTTATATTACTCATATCATGCATATGTTGTCTGGCATTGCTTAGTTTTTACATCATACATGCGATTGCCATCTGCTTACTTGCTTAGTATACAAATCATATATTTGAATTATATCATGCCATCATGTTTACATTGACAGCATCTATCTGAATTATGGCATGCCAACCCATTTAATAAAGACATCAAATAGTAATATCATCTCATCATGTTTAGTGTTTACATTCATCATATTTTGAATTATGTCATTCTATCCGTGAATTATATCATGCTATCATGTTTCCATAGGCGGCATGTATGTGAATTATGGCATGCCAACCTATTTAATAAACACATCATATAGTTATATCATGTCATCCTATTTACATAGTCATCATATTTTGAATTATGTCTTTCTATCCTGTTTAGTTAGCCATCATATATGTGAAATTGTGTCATGCTATCCTGTTTAGCTAGCCATCATATATGTGAAATTGTGTCATGCTATCCTGTTTGGTTAGGCAACATAAATGTGAATTATTTCATGTCCTCTTTTATTCCCCACTATCCATTGCACCTGTCTATCATACAATGTCTGTACATTCAAATACTTTTCTTGTTTATCAGCCATTTGAATTGGAGGGGGTGATGGCAGTATCTAAGGGAGTAATAACACGGTCTTCAGAAAAGATAGTGCTACCAGTCGATGTAGATAGAACCATGGTTGTACTTGCCCAAGAACCAGCCCCACCACACATAACCCAGACTCTCACATATTGTACCCCTACCCAGTTTGTCGGTGCAACAGACCCTGGGTCCATTGCACGGATTGTGCACAGGCCAGAGACAAGATTACAAGACCAAGATCAGACCAAGCAAGGAGGATCAATTCCTTTGAAGGATCCAAGTGCAAGTCGAGAAGGCCAAGGCGAGCCAGAGGAACGAGGCATCGCCAAGGGAAGGACCTACCTTGCCGGGCAGGCGAGCCTAGCAGGGTTGGGTTCTGCCCCGGAAGCAAGCTCCCAGATCGTCTCGGCAGGCTTGCCGGGGCTGGCGGAGGCAAGCCACTCCACCGCTCCACCTCACAAGCGACGCAAGTCAGTAATCAAAGTGGTGTCCAGCTCCAAGGTGACTAAGTGGCTGCTTTCTGCCACATGGCGGCCACTTCCTACAACAAACACCTCCATATGACACCCGTCCTGAGACATGTCAAGCAAGCAGGCGCGAAGCTGGCAAAACAGCCCTACAGGGCCTGCCGGCCGAGCTGCGATGTGACACTGAGCAGTGCATTTAATGCGCTATGTCAGCCTGCAGAGTTAGATATGATAGCACTGTTAGCTATCTAATCAATACGCAAAGACTGATTTGCCACTGTGGTGACCCCTTAATCTATAAAAGGAGGCCCATGGCGACCATAGAAAGGGTTGGATCCTCGCATATCCGTACGCGCGTAGCCACTCTCGCCCCCAGAGCGACCTTGCTGGGCGAGTGTGCTACATTCACCACCATTATCCACCATCAATCCATCAAAGCATGAGTAGGGTTTTACGCCTCATGGCAGCCCGAACCTGGGTAAAAACTTCCCGTGTGATCTCTGCCGTGCCGCGTGACGCTTCTCCGCTCTTTGTGCAACGTGCCCATCCCCCCGCCGAACAAAAAAAGGGGCTGATGGCCCCATAGGTGGCCGTGGTTTCCCATCACATCTTTGGCGCGCCAGGTAGGGGGATCACTTGTGCGAAACTGAGAGCGTACGCTGCGCGTCATCTTCATCGACATTTTTCGTCGTCGACGGCGTCATCGACTATGGCGCCCAAGAGGGAGCCCGGAGCTGCAAATCACCCGTCCACCTCGAAGGCTCCGCCACCCGCGACCGCCGACGTCGCGGGGAATGTGGGGGCTCGCAAGGGTGTGGATGCTGCGGGGGATGTGGTCGGCGCAGGCGGTGTCGTCACCACCTCCCCCATGGCCGAAGCAGGAACATGAGGTACCGGGGAAGGACAGCATCAGCAACATCTCGACGGCCATGCTCCATGAGGTATGGATGGAGGGATCGTTCCGCCTGAACCCCTTCTCCTCCCCAACGGGCACAGCCGCAGTGATGATGCTCGCTCTGGGGCGAATCGCAACCCTTTGGCCGCCCCAGCTGCGGGCGCGATCGCAGGGCACGCGCCACCCCCGGGGTGGGCTGACCCAGCTACTGTGCCCAACGGAGCCGCTGGCCCTCAGGCACCTCCGCCGCGTCACCATGCCATCCAAACGGCTGGTTCACAGCAGCAAGGGCGCGGGGCAGTCGCCGCCGGCAACATCAGGAGCCGAGAGACGCTATGATCTACATCGTCATCACCTATGCCAAGCACTGCCTCAGAAGCCATGGTGTGAGCCCAAGTACTGTTGAGATTTCCATCGCCGGCGGACCAGATGGATGAGTGGCGAGCCACCATCCAAAGTTTGATTGGTTTTGCCGAGGCGGGAGAATCATAGTGGGCTGGACCACCACGGCCTTCCCAGGCAGCAACGACGGCTTGTGCGGCTGGTCGTGCGGGAGGGGCCACCCTCATGGTGCAATCCCCACCACGGCAAGCCGCCCGGGAGCCGCAAGTCCAGGCGTCCGATGATGTCTCGATGGCCTCGTCAGATCCTCGAGCGCGTCAAGGCCGACAGCGTGCCCCGGAGGGCAGGTGAAGGGAAGGCGCGCGCTTCATCGACGAGCGGCACCGCAACAACCCCCGCCGGTCCAATGGGTGCGATGGCCCCGACATCGACGAGCCCGCGCTCGGAGATGGCGGGTGCCTGCCTTTCGAGGTTGGGTGCCCTGCCCTCACTCGTGAGCTGCGGCAAGTCTGTTGGCCGTCCACTCGCACATTCAAGCCAGTGATACCTGAGAAGTATGATGGGAGACTAAACCCGGCAGAGTTCTTGAGCATCTACACCATCGCTGTTCAAGCTGCCGGGGGAAGAGATGAGAAGGTGTTCGCCAACTACTTCCCTTTGGCCCTCAAGTCAAATGTGAGGTCTTGGCTGATGCACCTGCCGGAGAACTCCATTTCGACCTAGGCTGACCTGCGCCATGAGTTCATTGGTGCCTTCACAGGCGGCGATCAAGAACCAGGGCGGCCCAGCGACTTGCAGCTTCTCCGGCAGAAAGAAGGAGAAACTCTGCGGAAGTACTTGCAGAGATTCAGTCGAGTCCACAGAAATATCCCAGATATCCACCCAGCTGCCGTGATAGCTGCCTTCCAATCCAACATGCGCAACCGCAAGATACGTTCCAAGATGAACGTTCGGTTGCCCAAGACTGTGAAGGAGCTCTACACTTTGGTGGACAAGTGTGCTCGGGTGGAGGAGGGGAGGAAACTTCCTGGAGAGGAAGATTGCGTCGACATCGACTCATAAGATGACGACGAAACCATCAGTAAGAAGAAGCACAACAAGAAGCACAAGGATAAGACAGTGATGGCTGTTGAGGGGTCAGGCACGCCTAGTACCAGCAAGAAGGCCAAGGCTGAAGCCCCCGGCAAGGAGGCTACCGCATGCGCTGACTGCCAAAAGGCGGCGGCTGCCGAGAAAGCTAGGAAAGGTGATGGGCCGTACTGTAAGATTCATCGGACCAAGGGCCATGATCTCCAGGAGTGTTATCAGGTTGAGCAGCTCGTCAAGAGACAGAACGCTGAGTATGAGAAGCGCGATAAGGAAAAAGGTTAGAATGGTGCTGGCGGGAAGGGCCGGGGTGGTGAAGTAAATCGCCCCGGCAAGGCTCCTCGGAACCAAGTGAAACCCGCCAAGGGCCAAGAGAAGGAGGATTGCAATAACGAGAGTGATGGAGGGGATGAAGAGGAAACCAGCGAGCAGGAATTCCAGAAGGCTACTGGCGCCCTGTGCATTGATGGGGGTGCATCTTTGCACTCCTCTCACCGCCAACTTAAACAGTGGGCGCGTGAAGTCAATGCCATGGAGCCAGCGGCAGATTCTCAGAAGCCGCTCAAGTGGTCATGCACGCCCATCATCTTTGATGAAGATGACCACCCCGACCGCATTACTGCGGTAGGGTGCTTGCCGTTGTTGGTCTCACCAACAATTCGCAACCTCAAGGTCACAAAGATGCTGGTTGACGGCGGGGCCGGGTTGAATATGATTTCCCCAAAGGTTATCAGCAAACTCCAGATAGCAGAGGAAGAACTTAAGGCCACAGGCACGTTTCAAGGAGTCAATCCCGGCAG
This sequence comes from Thinopyrum elongatum, assembly GCA_011799875.1. NCBI lineage: Eukaryota > Viridiplantae > Streptophyta > Magnoliopsida > Poales > Poaceae > Thinopyrum > Thinopyrum elongatum. The sequence goes on from CM022301.1 coordinate 343,513,091, forward strand.
GATCCGTCCTAAGGGAAAGGTTACATTGCCAGTGACATTTGGAGGGGAGTTGAACTACAGGACTGAGAAAGTTTTGTTTGATGTGGTTGACCTCCCTCTGCCGTACAACAGGATCCTTGGGCACCCGGCCCTGGCCAAATTCATGGCAGCATCCCACTATGCCTACAACACCTTGAAGATGCCAGGGCCGATGGGCGTCATTTCCGTTCCGTCGGACAAGAAAGACACAATTATTTGCATGGATAAGATGTACCGGGACGCGGTCGCGGCAGAGGTCGCGGAAGCCACGGTTCTCGCCAAGGAAAAGCATAGCAGAGGCATTGGCAAGGAATCCGGGAAGCATACCTCTATGGAATGTGCCGCGCCCATTGATGACACTCCAGAGAGTTCCAACAGCAAGAGATCCAAGGCTACTCCATCCCAAGTGAAAAAGGTCACGGCAGGGCTGGCTGGTGCTAATGGTACTTTCACTATTAGCGCCACCCTTGATGACAACTAGGAAAGCGCGCTCATTGCCTTCCTGTGGGCGAATATCAATGTGTTTGCCTGGCAACCATCTAATATCCTCACTGTTCCCAGGGAGGTAATCGAGCACCACCTTGCTGTCTGCCCACATGCCCGGCCCGTCAAGCAGAAGGTTCGGAAGCAGGCCTTGGAACGGCAACAGTTCATTGCCGAGGAAATCAAGAAACTTGAAGTAGCTGGTTTGGTCAGAGGAGTACTGCATCCAACATGGTTAGCAAACCCAGTGGTTGTGCGCAAGGCTAATGGAAAATGGAGGCTTTGCATAGATTTTACGGATCTGAACAAGGCATGCCCAAAGGACCCATTTCCCTTGCCACGCATCGACCAGATCGTGGATTCTACTTCAGGATGTGAGTTGCTCTCTTTTCTGGATGTATTCTCTAGATACCATCAGATTTTTATGTCCAAGGAAGACGAAGAAAAGACCTCATTCATCACCCCATGCGGCATGTATTGCTTTGTGCACATGCCTTTTGGGTTGAAGAGTGCCGGGTCCACTTTTGCAAGAGCAGTCCAGATTGGCTTTGAGCCACAGTTGCATAGGAACATTAAAGCCTATATGGATAATATCGTAGTCAAGACCAAGGACAGATCAACCCTCATCCAGGATTTAGAAGAGGCATTTGCTAATCTGCGCAAGATCAACTTGAAGCTGAATCCGGAGAAGTGCGTGTTCGGTGTTCCCTCCGGCAAGCTACTTGGTTTCTTTGTGTCCCACCATGGGATAGAGGCCAACCCCGATAATATCAAGGCTATTGAGCAGATACAGGCACCCAAGATGGTTAAGGATGTGAGGCGTTTGATAGGATGCGTTGCCGCGCTTAGCAGATTCATCTCCAAGTCTGCCGAGCGCGCCTTGCCGTGCTTCAAGATTTTGAAGAGGGCAGGACCCATGAAGTGGACCCCGGAAGCAGATGCAGCGCTGCAGGATTTGAAGGCATACTTATCTTCTGTGCCTACTTTGGTCACACCCAAACCACAAGAGCCATTACTGCTATATCTGGCAGCAACTAATCAAGTGGTTAGTGCGGCCCTAGTAGCGCAGCGAGAAGTGGAAGAAGCAGCCACCTCAGCAAGTGTCCCGCCCGGGGAGGAGGAAGAGAGCGGCCCGGCAAGGCCAGATATGGATCAGGATAAAGAAGAGCACGGCAGCGGAAGCAACCCCAAGGATATGACAAGGAAGAAGGTGCTGCAACGCCCAGTATACTTCGTCAGCTCCCTATTGTAGGGGGCTAGATCCAGGTATTCTGGTGTGAAAATTTGATCTTTGGCCTTGTCATGGCCTCAAGGAAACTGCGCCACTACTTCCAAGCCCATGAGATCACGGTTGTCACCCGCTTACCGTTGTAAAGGATACTTCAAAACCCAGAGGCCACCGGTAGGATAGTGGAGTGGGCATTGGAGTTATCCAGCTTTGGCCTAAAGTTTGAAAGCACATCAACAATCCAGAGCAAGATGTTGGCAGAGTTTATTGCAGAATGGGCGTCAACCCCTGATGAAGAAGTACAGGAAACAGTTATCCCCGGCAGGGAAGTGCCCCAAGAATGGATCATGTATTTCGATGGTGCCTTCTCCCTACAAGGTGCAGGGGCTGGCGTGCTTCTCATGGCTCCCACTGGAGAGCACCTGAGGTATGTCGTCCAGATGCACTTTCCCCGGGAGGAGGTAACAAACAATACAGCAGAATATGAAGGGCTTCTTGCCGGGCTCAGAATTGCCACATAATTGGGAATCAAGAAGCTGATCATTCGAGGAGATTCACAACTGGTGGTGAGACAAGTCAACAAGGATTACCTAAGCCCATTGATGGAGGCATACGTCGAGGAAGTGAGAAGATAGGAGGAGCGCTTTGACGGGTTGCAAACAAAGCACGTACCCCGTGCGGAAAACAACATTGCTGACCACCTGTCAAACTGCGCTGCGCAGAAGCTTCCTGTGGAACCAGGGACTTTTATTCTCCATCTTACTCAGCCCTCCGTATCCCCGATAACAATGGCCCAAAAGAGGAGGAAATTGGACTCCGGTAAGCCTCTCCCGGTAGAGCCTTTCGGGGCTGCTGGCAGGGACCCTGCCTGAAACAACTCCCCTTCGCTTGCCGGGCTGCACCCTCCTGCTGGGCCACTGGTCCCCGCAGTCAAGGGATGCGCCCCCACAAATGAGGAGGTGCCGCTCGTCCTCGTTGCCGAGCCTCAGGCTCCAACTTGGGCAAGGCACATAGTCCATTTCCTCCAAACCGGAGAACTTCCCGAAGAGCAAGAAGAAGCTGAAAGAGTAGCCCGGAGGGCCAGTATGTATCAGTTTGTCGATGACACACTATACAGAAGAAGGCCCAACGGTGTGAAATTGAAGTGCATTTGTCGGGAAGGAGGAAAGGAACTGCTAGTAGAGATACACAAAGGCATGTGCGGCTCCCACATTGGATCAAGGGCTTTGGTTGGGAAAGCATTCTGGCAAGGATTCTATTGGCCCACAGCCCTCCAAGATGCGGTTGAGCTCGTCACCAAGTGTGAAGCCTGTCAGTTCCATTCCAAAAATATCCATCTGCCTGCCCAAGCACTCCAGACAATCCCTTTGTCCTCGCCGTTTTTGGTCTAGGGGCTCGATATCCTCGGCCCTTTCCCCCGAGCTGCCGGGGGCTTTGAATTCTTATTCATTGCAATCGACAAGTTTACAAAGTGGCCGGAAGTAGATGCCGTGAGAAAGGTGACTGCTCAGTCAGCTATCAAGTTCTTGAAAGGATTGGTGTGCCGCTTCGGGGTCCCTACCCGGATCATCACCGACAACGGCACCCAGTTCACGAGCCACGCCTTCATGCAATATGTTCATGCCCTCGGAAGCAAGATCTCATTTGCATCTGTCGCACATCCCAGAAGCAATGGACAAGCTGAGAGGGCGAATGCTGAAGTGCTGTGAGGACTCAAGACGAGAACATTTGATAAGTTGTGGAAGCACGGTAGGCAATGGATCAATGAGCTGCCGGTGGTTCTTTGGTCCCTCAGAACAACACCAAACCAAGCTACCGAGTAGACTCCCTTCTCCCTAGTCTATGAGGCAGAAGCAGTTATCCCCACAGAACTCATTTACGGGTCACCTCGAGTGCTTGCCTACGATGAAGTAGCGCAGGAACAGGACATGCGTGACGACGCCGTGCTTCTCGAGGAGAACCATCTCCGGGCTGCTACGCGTGCTGTGCGCTATCAGCAAGCCCTGTGTCGCTATCATAGCCACAGGGTTCATGCCCGGTGTTTTGAGGAAGGCGACCTTGTCCTTAGGTGTGTTCAGTCCGCCAAGGGTACAAACAAGTTGTCGCCAAAGTGGGAAGGCCCTTACCGGGTAGTACGAGTCACCAGACCTGGCACAGTCCGTCTGGAGACCGGAGATGGCATTCAATTGCAAAACTCATGAAATATTGAGCATCTCCGCAAGTTCTACCATAAGGCGCGGTTGTCGGGCCCTGCCCGGCAGCCACCCTTTTGTACAGGCCTTGCCTCAGCTGCATGTAACCCCTTGTACAAAGCCAGGCGCAGACCCTGAGCAACAGAGAAATAAATGAAGTGCTGGGGGGTCCCGACAAGTTGCATGCATGCATAAGCATTTCATAAGCATTGCATGATTCATGTAGATAGGTTACATGATCATGTAGATAGATTGCATCTGGCATCATCTTCATTTGCATAAACTGTAGGCTTCTGCCGTGGACTTAGTCCTAGGAAGAGGATACGAAGACAAGCCAACACTGTGATCTCCGGCAAGCCAAACAGATAAGTTCCATCTCTTATCCATGCATGTTCCGTGAGTAGAACTTGTGCATACGAAAACCTCGCCGCCTCGGAAACAAAGGTGCTCCCATCTACTGGCACGAACGCTGCTTCGGTTAGGATGGTCGTAGTGGCCTTTGGCTGGAAGGGGTTGGCGGGGGGCTGGTCTCTCCCAATAGGTTCTGCGCCCGGCAGGCTCAGCCTCACGCCAACAGTCCTATGGGGTGCCGGCAAGGTAGCTTACCGGGATCTACTTGTTTACGTGAAAGTATGGAAGCGTTTCACCTCTGCATGGATATCATACATGCACAAGTACACGGCAAAGCTTATCTTTTTCATTAATATGCTGATCTACAAGTACCAATCTCACGGAACATAAACATGGATACAAGAGATTACATTATTTGAACTAAAATTTGGCAAGTGCCTAGATTTAAGACTAAAAAAAGATAAGTTCCCCGTAATGCCTTTTGTTGTCCCTCTCCTCCTAGGCACGGCGGTAGAAGGCGACAAGGGCAAAAGGAGTGCCTGGGCAGAAGCCCAACCTGACCCTGTCGGGCTCCAGGAGAGGATGCCCGGCGGGGGTGAGAAGGCGTGGATGAAGACGTCGATGGAGAGCATGGCGGACGCGACCCGACGACCACCACCACCAAGGCCAGCAAGGCACAGCAGGGCTAACGGAGCTGCAGTCCGAGAGGAAGCCTACCGGGGTCCAGCTAAAGGACTGCTGGAGGAGCCAGGGGGCACCATCACCACCTCTGCATCCAACTTCCCGGCAAATCACCTTGCCGGGGAGAAAACACAGGTGCAGATGATGGTGCTGCCTCCTGATGAAGATGGTGCGGGCAATGTTCAGCCAGAGACGGAGTCATCGCCCTCCCGGTCGCTGCCGTCGTCAGCGCCGTCAGTCTCCTCCTCGTCGCTTTTGTTCGAGGAGGAGCTTTCATCATCGGTCGAGCTCTCCGCGCAGCACCCTAAGCGAGCTCCCGAGCGCCCAAAGACCTTGACGGAAAGCCGGCCGCTCTCCATTAATTTAAACTGGAGAACGTGCCCCTCCAACAAGCTATGGGCTCGAGCAAAGGTCTTCTAGCCGCGGCGGAGGTACATAACATGAGGAGCAGGGAAGTCAACATCCACCTGCATGCCGCCATTCCCACAGCCCCTCATGTGCAACCTCAGCGCACGCGGCTGTTCGAGCTCCATCACCCTTGCAAATGGAGTAGGGACGCAGAGGCGGCCGCGCGGAGGCTTGTACAGCCTGATGACGAACTCCAAGGGTTGATCTCTAACGTGGCCTTCCATCGGGGGAGGAGCGTCCGGTGCGGGCGCAATTGAGGCACCGCCCCGGCCTCCTCGGCCGCTCACACCACGACGACCTCGGCCACGCCCCCTTCCGCCTCCTCTCACAACGGGTTCCGCCCCCACATCATCGAGAGGAGGGGGGAAGACGCTGTCGAGCAGAAGTTCTCATCGCCACCACCGGAGTACTACCACGCCCTCGCCCCCTCACCATGGCAAGCAAGAGAAGCTTTGAAGGAAGGTGTGTGAGCAGACACACTACTCCTGCCCCCTTTTATAGAAGAACGAGGCAGGGGGCTGGCCTCTCATTCAGCAGGCGACCGCCTTGCTCCTCCAATGCGGTTCCCCTTGCGCCTCCAATGGCTCGGGGAATCAGAGCCGCCCCTCTATACCACTCGGCGACGCCTGGCTTTCTTCCATGGCGCATGTTCCCGCGCCCTCCGCGTCGACCACCTACCCTGCACAATGCATGCGGTACATGTGGCGAAGGCGCTCCGGGGCAGAAGGTAAGTGGGATGGCAGTTTCCTACCCCGTGATCATGGGGCGTGGGCCACCCACAGATCGTGGTTCAGTTTCTCCCCTAAGCGTTGTACGGCGTGCGGGAAAACCGGAAACTGGCCCAAGCTCAAGTTAATGAAGAAGCAAAGAAGATCTCAAGGGGCGGAGCCACCCTTACATTTCTGCCTATGCACTGGTTAGGGCCTACCCCGACGACGCCCAGCGGCATGTCCGTGCCAAGCCCGGGGGCTCCTGTCGATGCAACAGACCTGGGTCCATTGCACGGACTGTGCACAGGCCAGAGACAAGATTACAAGACCAAGATCAGACCAAGCAAGGAGGATCAATTCCTTTGAAGGATCCAAGTTCAAGTCGAGAAGGCCAAGGCGAGCCAGAGGAATGAGGCATCGCCAAGGGAAGGCCCTACCTTGCCGGGCAGGCGAGTCTAGCAGGGTTGGGTTCTGCCCCGGAAGCAAGCTCCCATATCGTCCCGGCAGGCCTGTCGGGGCTGGCGGAGGCAAGCCACTCCACCGCTCCACCTCACAAGCAACGCAAGTCAGTAATCAAAGCAGTGTCGAGCTCCAAGGTGACTAAGTGGCTGCTTTCTGCCACATGGTGGCCACTTCCTACAGCAAACACCTCCATATGACACCCGTCCTGAGACGTGTCAAGCAAGCAGGCGTGAAGCTGGCAAAACAGCCCTGCAGGGCCTGCCGGGCGAGCAGCGATGTGACACTGAGCAGCGCATTTAATGTGCTCTGTCAGCTTGCAGAGTTAGATATGATAGCACTGTTAGCTATCTAATCAGTACGCAAAGACTGATTTGCCACTGTGGTGACCCCTTAATCTATAAAAGGAGGCCCATGGCGACCGTAGAAAGGGTTGGATCCTTGCATATCCATACGCGCGTACCACTCTCGCCCCCAGAGCGACCTTGCTGGGCGAGTGTGCTACATTCACCACCATTATCCACTATTTATCCACCAAAATAGGAGTAGGGTTTTACGCCTCACGGCGGCCCGAACCTGGGTAAAAACTGCCCGTGTGATCTCTGCCGTGCCGCGCGACGCTTATCCGCTCTTTGTGCAATGTGCTCATCCCCCCGCCGAACCAAAAGGGGCTGATGGCCCCATAGGTGGCCGTGGTTTCCCATGACACAGTTGGACAGAGAACCAGCTACACCCCATCTAACCCCAGCCCCAGCAGATAGTAACCCAGTTCCAGTTGACACAACACTGTCTCCACCACAGAGCACCCAAACACAAGCAGTTAGTAAGGCAACTGCAGTGCCTAAAGCACGAGGACCACCACTCCGAGCCCCAACTCAACGCTTAAAGAAGAAGAAGAATTGTTCCCAGGCCAGGTTCTGTAGCTATGGTTCAATCTCCTTTGCTCTTGCATCACTGTATTTACTCATACCAACTATTTTCAAATTTGAAGGATGGAATTGAAACTCCAATGGTGCAACAGGTATGTTTTAAATCTTTTTCTTTAACTGGTTTGCTTTTGTAACTTGCTCTATGTTGATTTCAGTTTCAATTGAGTAAACAGTTATGTTCTCATGTCATGCACATTACAACTGTTGTTATTGCTGTGTAGTTTCCCACACTTATATTCTGTCTATGCTGCTTTGTCTTAAATAGATATTATTTGAACTGTGTCTCTATCTTGATTTGGCAACAAAAACTAGAATGATATAGACCATACAGTGACCATGGTACATAGATATATGTTTGTTTCATGCTGTTATCCTGTCCACTTTACTACTGAACTGATTTACCAAAAAGAGTTTCATATACAACATGGTAAACCTGTGATGTGCCTGCTTGTTTCTCTTTTAGAATGCGGACAAAATATTGGAGAAGAGTACCCTGTTATGCAATGGTAAAGGAAGTAATGCAGATAAGGTTCAAGATAGTGAGACATCCCTGTTGGTCTCCAAGAAAGCTGATAAAAACTATCTTGACGACAGTGAGACAACCCCAAAGTCCTGTCTTGATGTAGTGTTCGAGTTACTGGCCACTACTGCTGGCACAAGCTCTTCGAACTCGCTGCCTGAATCAGTTCATCTTCTTGAGTCTCAACTTCAAGTTGAAAGACATTGATCAGATGTGCTGCGACACGAAGCCGAAGGACTGAGGAAGTCCCTGCAGAATTCAGATGCATACTTTGTGGTGCAACAGCAAACGCTGGAGGATTTAAGCACCAAACAAGAGAAAGTTAATAAGCTTGCTAAGCATCTTGCCAGCATGCTGGGTACCTAGGATATTGTTTCTTGAGCTCTTTTGAAGTGGTTTCAGTTCTAGACTTGTTTTGCTACGTCGTTTATTTGCACTGGTCGCCAACTTTGACAACCGGTGTATGTGATATGCTGCTTTGTTCCCTATATTTGCACTGGTGGCGAACTTTGATGCCCAGTGGATGTAATATGTGTAATAGCCGTAATAGCCTAGCGTTAGTTGCTTGCTTATTTATTTCCTTATTTTCTTGTAGTTGTTTTCTTGTAGTCACTGCAGTTCTTTTTCCGCGTTATTCTAGTGGCCACAATAACCTATTTTTTATAACTAGGCCACAATAACCATGGGCAACATACGGACCGTTGTAACCATGGTCCAGCTACCTGCTGTAGTGACCATGGGCCTCCTACGGGCCGTAGGATCCATGGGCCCTCGACGGCCCGTATAATCAATAACGGTCCGCAAAATGGGCCGTAAATGGGCTAGAGTGGAAATCATGTGTTTATGGCCCGACCATAACGGGCCGTTAATAGGCTGAAATGTATAACATGCTTAATTCTATCGACAGGCATCACGGGTCGTTAATGGGCCGTATTTGATGACGCTATGAAAACAGCCCGGCGGATTAACAGGCCACAAATGGGCCGACTGTAACCACGGGCTGAATTTGGCCCACAAGCGAAACAGGCCAGTAACGGACTGTAAGTAACCAAATGCTGGAAATGTGCCCAAGAATAAATGGGCCCTTAGAAGGCCGAAAGGTAACACGGGCTGGAAATGGCCCAACGGAATAATGGGCCGTTAATGGGTGTAAAGCGATACACTGTTCATCGTTGGCCAGTTTCACCACGGGCCTTTAATGGGCCCAGAGTTACAAAGGGCCTCATATGGGCCGAAAGACGTCATGGGCCATACATGGGCCGGAAGTTACAACGGGCTGGAATCATATTGGACGGCCCAGATGATGCTACTCGGCCCAATTCAAATAGGCCATAATGGGCCGTGAGTTAGCGGGCTGTAAATGGGCTATATGCGAACAGGCCGTTAACAAGCTTTCCATGGGCCGGCCTGCTACCTTTTGACCAAGTCAAATGGGCCGGCCTTTTCACCTGACTGGGCCTCTGTTGGGCCGTGCCATGTGTCGACCTATCATAGGCGCCTCCCGTCCAATGAGTGGATGACATCTGTCCCAACGCTGAGCCGACACGTGGTTCCTCTGGCTATTGAGAATTTTACACGTGGAAAATCCCCATTGGTCCGGGCTGTTAACGGGTTATCAGATCCAAACCGGAACCCGATAGCTTAACGGCGACCCGTTACGGTGGATGCCACGTGTCGGTTACCCTTGACGAAAGCACTTCCATGACGCGCCATTTATCATCATGGAAGTGGACACTTCCGTGATGATAATTTTGGTATTGTCATGGAACACTTCTACGACAGCAAAGGTATGACTATCTTGATTCTGTCATAAAATCATCATGGATGTACATGCAGGACAGAAAACGGGACCTACTATGACAAACACGTATCATCACGGAAGTGTATTTTTTTGTAGTGAAGCCTGGGGGGCGCCCCCCTAGGGCGTGCCTCCCGAGCTTGCCGTGGCCTCGTGGCTCTTCTGGCCTCCTCCCGAAGCTTCCTAGGTGTCTTCTGGTCCAAGAAAAATCATCAAAAAGTTTGGTTCCGTTTGGTATTGATTTTCTGTAAAAGACAAAAACAAGGAAAAAAACAGCAGCTGGCACTGGGCACTAGGTTAATAGGTTAGTCCCAAAAATGATATAAAATAGCATAATAATGCATATAAAACATCCAGGATGGATAATATAATAGCATGGAACAATAAAAAATTATAGATACGTTGGAGATGTATCACCAGTCCGTGGACACGGATGCGGGAGGACGTCATCCAACCGTAGCCTATATATGTCTGCCAGTAAATTCAAATTCAAATGTACTTCAATCCATACAGCGCGCCGGATCACACCAGGGCCTGATTGCATGTCCGATCACAACCAAAAAGAAGCAAATATACTTAGTTTTTACATGCCCGAATCCAAAAGAACACCAGTCCGGCAGTCAGTGCATTTCTGCCCTGTGGGACCGGCAATCCCAGTCAGCTGCTCCCCGATCAAGGAGGTGCCGCCACCACCGCGTCCTCCTAGTCCGTCGCCGTCAACTCATCTTTCTGCTGCTGCAACATCTAGTAGCGAACGGATGGCATGATCATTCTTGCCTCAGCATCCAAAGAGCCGACATTCATGGTCAACATCTTGGCATCGTCCGCATTGGCGGCGATGTTCACCTTCTTTTTCTCGAGCGCGGCCTTTCTCTTTTCGATCATGGTCCTCCTCTCTTCGAGCTTGAGCTTCTTGTCCATTGCCTCCATCAATAGTTTGAACTTCTCCGCCTTCTTCTCCTCCTTAATCTTTGAGCGCCTCACGCATGCCTCGTCCTTCTTCTCCAAGATGTCCTCGAACCTCTCTGTTAGCTTGGCCGCCACATCTTCTCGCTTCGCCCTCTCCTCCTCTCACTCCCCCCTGCAAATTTCTTGTAAACTTCTTCGACGGTTCTTGGGTTGGTCGGTAGGGTCCCCGATTTATTCCTCGTTAGCTTGGGCAGCGGTCTTGGCAATGAAAAGGTTCCACTTCGGTTTCCCATTCAAATTCAACCAACAATGCATGACGCTGAAGGATTTCTTCTGCAACTTATTGTACACCACACAAGCACGAGTAGGCTACAAAGTGAAACAATTTCGACAATGCATATCTGTCTAGTGAGCAACAAAACAATACATGTCCGGCTAGTGATCAACAAAATTAAAGCATATCCGGCTAGGGATCAACTTACTTGCTCGGTGATTTGTTCACTGCTAGGCCACTGTGCGATAAGATGCTTCAAGTGCCCGCAATACTTGGACACAGCCTCTTGGATGGTGTACCATCGATGGTTGAGGGACTTCCATTCACGATTGCAGATGACCGCGTCGGAGTAGGGCGCGAAATGCTTGTGTTCATGGAACCATATGTGAATGTTCCTCCAAAAGGTTGTGCCCTTTTGCTCCATGCCATGCATCGGATCAATGCTAGTGGTCAACCATGCATCGCACAACAGCGTGTCCTCCCGCATGTTGAAGCTTTATCCTCTACCCGTCTTCTTTGAATCGTTGGCTGTATCAGCCGGATCATCATCGTCGCCGTCCTCCTCCTTCTCCTCCTCCTCCCCATCGGGTTGCTGCTCTCCAACGGCCCAATGTTGTGGTTGTTGTGTGCCATCGTTGGTCTCGGTGTAGGACTGTTGTGTGGTCGTATGGGCGTAGGACTGCTGTGTGGTCGTCTAGGTGTAGGGCTGCTGCTGGTAGTTGCTAGACTGGATGGGATCCAAGTCTTCCAGCTGCCCGTCCTCATAGCCCCCTCTTCCTCCCTTGCCTCTGTCGTGGATGATGTCGAGCATCTCCCTGACCGCTTCGAACGCTGGCTCCCCCGCTCTAGGCATTGCAGTGAACAGTGTACGGACATCCATCTGCTCCCCGACCACCATCCATGCCCGGACGAGCTGCAGCGAAGAATACTCGAAGAAGAGCAACGCCGCGTTAACATCGACAATGTAAGGCACCGTACCGACGGGGGTCCGGACTTGTTTGACGGCGTAGTAGTACGGAGGCTTGCAAGTCTTCGGCCACGGTGTCGTGTGTATTGTGGGCGCGCCCGTCTGGAGGCGTCTACCACGGCCGTGCCGACCACCTCATCCGCCATGACCTCCATGCCCATCGACACCACCAGGCCCACCAGCAGCTAACCGCTTCTTGAGCTTCTTCTCATTTGCGGCCTTCGCTTTGACATGGCGAGTTTGCCGCATCGCCCAGTTGATCTTCCAGGCTAGCGTGATGGTTGGATCCTCCGGCACCTCCATCGGCTCCATCTCCGACAGGTTCTCTGACGGTTCCATGTGATAGCGGGGAAGGAAGGAGAGGGTGGTAGAAAAGAGCGGGAATTAGGCGGAGTGGTGCGGAATGCAAGAAGAGAAGTGGGGGATTTTGGCGCAGAAACAGTGCGGGATGCTTCAAAAGCGCGGGCTTCGCCTTCCTTTTGGGTGCGCCAGGGGGGTAGAGAGCGACGTTTCTCGTGTGTTAGTTACTTCACACAAAAACAATGATGACGGCAGGGGAGGATCTATCCAAAGGGAGTTTGATGCGGCGGGATTGGCCATCTACGGCGGATGTTCGGCCGAGTGGCGGCGGTTCTGGACCGGCTATGCATTATAAAACACCACTAGTATCAGAAAAGCCTACTAGCGACATGCCAAATTGAAGATCAGTGTTACATGGGCCCAACACCACTAGTATCACACCATAATTATAAAACATTCCAGTGGAGTGTAACCGCTGACAAATCTACTAGTAGTGTGTGCCATCGTGCAACGCCACTAGTGTCTTCGATATCCTCTCTTTCTGCCCCTCTCATTGACGTGTGGGGTTCGTGTCAGATAACCCCTCATGTGTTGGATAACAAAATTAGCTGGGGCATTAATTTAACTAAATGTAATTAGATATATTGATTAATTATTAATTAAAAATACATTAAACTTTCAAGATTTGAACACCACTATTCAAATCAAAAAATATAACTTAAACTAATCTCACCGGTCGGCGAGCCACGTAGTTTCTCGCCGCAGCTTGACAACCGTCGACCGCCTACTCACCGTCATATAAAATGACGATGACAGCCTTGCTGGAGCAGAGAACCAGGCAGGGCGCCAGTGGATGTGGAGAGTGGAAACAAATGAAAATAATGCATCATTGTTGCAAACTAAAATGTAAACTGCAAATGTGAGTAAAATTAGCACGAGACATGAGTAACGGTTGTTGGAATTGATAGGATTAAAGCATCCCGGGTAGTCTGAATTCCGCACTAGTATGTATCTATCATGGTCGATGCCTAAACATAATTCTACGTCCGATTCCTAAGACACTTTATATATTTCTCGTTGTGGGTGGAGCCAAGTACAGATACGTGCATACACGCAACATCCTCGTAACACATATGCCACTGCCATTCATCCCCACTTCCATTACGGAACGGTAATTAAGAGTCTGCTAAAAGCGGTCTCCATTTGTCCCCTGCTGCAATGATCCGGGAAAATGGAGGAGGCCCTGACACTAACCTACCTCCTCAATCGAGCTTCACGCCAGCAGTAATAACCTTCCGCCCAAAAGAGGCATATGTTGGATGGTCGACTTCACCCAACATCAAGAAGATTATTAACATAACCATATAAAGAGGATATCAAATTCTAATATCACACGATCTTAAACATACTACGTTTCCTCCATATCCCCGAGAACTAGGAAAACTACTCGCACATCGAGGGTACAAACACCACGTAATACATCCTAATGAACATGGTTATTTCACAGAAGTAATACAAAAGTGATTGCACACCAACTATTGTATTAAAATGAGACGGAGGTGGGATGATGATGAAGAAGATGATGGTGATGATGCCCTCTCGATGCATTGTTGTAGGGGCGGAGTCCTTGGGTCAATTCCCCCTCTAGAATCCTCCCGGAGGCTAGGGTTCTGCCTTCTGGGCGTATTTATGGATGTGTTCTTTTGTTTCTCCCAGATCCGAAAACGCAAGAGTGAAGTACTTGACTAGGCAGAGGTCGCGACGCTTGGTACAAGGATGCCATCTTTGGCTCTGGAGCCTCCTTTGAGACTTTTTTATTCTCCCTCTTGCTCTTTTTATGGTATGTTTCTATCACATTGATTAACATGATTTATCATCATAAATTGGTCTTCTTTCCTTAAGCTCCAAATAATTCTTGTACTTTGTATGCTAAAGAAAACACACAAAAGAAGGTGCACGAATGTGGTAAAATCCAAAGAATCGTAGGATACAACACGAATTTAAAGGCAAATACTATCATACATTTTGGACTCATCAACCTACAAACACCTGATGGCTTGCAAGGAAGAATGGTCGTACGCATCAAGGCTACCTTGTGAAGCAATGCTCCAGATTTATTTTCTCTTTGGATAGGGAGACACATCACCACGAGGCAGCTCCGTCTTTATTCCGACGAGCAGATCGTCGTCTTCAGCAATCTCACACACGCAAGAAATCACTATCAAATCAAATCGTATTGCCATGCTTTCCAAAATAGGATTTACAAAAGACCCAATAGAACACATCATGTACACATGAATCAACAATAGAACGTAAAAAACTACAATAAAAAACCACGGGCAAAAACCACAACGTACGAATAAAACACGAAGAAAATCAATTATAGCATAGACGCAAAAAGTAGCAGAACACCCATGAAGAAATCAAACGAGAAAACCTTGACGCAGTGAACATGAACGACGAGGACAGACGGGTCAAAGAGATAGCTCATGTCGAAGAGCAGAAGTCCAAGAACAGCTGCAAGCGAACGATGACAAGAAGCTCACAAATATCTGCAAGCACACGGGAAAATAAAACAAGTGGTAAGCGTGTATAAGATACCTCGCAGAAGAAATAAGGAATGAGCGTATAAGATCCCAAGCTACCTTGCGGGAGGGCCGAAGGGGAAGCTCAGAGAACCCCTTCCATTCCAGGGATGCAAAGTGAGAGGAAGTTGACTTGATTTGTTAGATGTGTGATGACGAGCGTGAAGGAGAACACAACAGTAGAAAGCAAAGGATATAAGGAACCAAGAGCGCCTAGGGCTTTAGGCTGCAAACACCCTCCTCGGGCTGCAAGGACATCGAATTTAGCAACCGAACATAAAGCCCAACCACAAACTAACATGCAGGCCGCAAGGATAACACTGGCTATACGCAGAACAAGGGGGTGCTAAACAATCGAGCGGATGGTGCACTTTTACCCAGCGTATCAGACGGCAAGACTGAGGGACTCCTGGACTAAGGGGTCCTCGGGCCGTCAACTATTACATATGGGCCGGAATGATGGGCCACTATGGGGCCAAGCTAGAGTGCGGACCAGTGACCGGACAGGAGATCTTCGGAGTCGTGGTGTGCCCTCCAGGTCAAGATTAGCGTGATCTTTCCTTCATTGTAACCGATCGCATGTAACCCTAACCCTACTGGTGTCTATATAAACCAGAGGGTAGGGCTTTAGGGCTAGAGCTACATCCATCACCTCATCACCTTAGGGTTTAGCTCGCCTAATCTCGAGGTAGATCTACTCTGTAACCATACCATACATCAAATACAATCAAGCAGGACGTAGGGTTTTACCTCTTCGAGAGGGCCCGAACCTGGGTAAACACCGTGTTCATCGTCTCTTGTTCCTCGTTGATCCTAGATCCATAGCTCGGTACCCCCTACTCAAGATCCGCCAGTTTTGACACTGACATTGGTGCTTTCATTGAGAGTTCCGCTGTGGATCACCGAAGGATCGATGGCTGAGCCATTCGTGGGAAGCCCCACCAACGCCAGGGACATCTTCGTCCCCGGCCAGATTTTTTACTTTCGGCAGCATCACTTTCCACGCTGACCTCACCGGACATTTAAACCCGGTTGAAAACCTCACCACTGATCGCAAAGCTAGCCACCGGAACTTAGAGTCCGGCGTCTGCCCTCGGTGAAGCCCTGCTTCCGAAGAACCCACTGAGACCGATGCCTTGACCTCGAATTCAGTGGACGTAAAGGGAACCAATGCAGCCCGGGATCTGGCCCTAAAGCCGGATCCCATCGAAGTGTCCGAAGAACGTCCCGCCGAATACCCAGGAGGCATGCCCCCGACAGGAACCTCTTCGGTAAACGACCTTTTAGATCAGTTCCTAGCTATGGGAATCTTCTTCAGCAGGCCTACGACCTACGACCAGATCGGGCTTAAACCTGACAATAGAGAGATCCACACCTCGCCCATCACTCACCTCATCGTTACCATCGAAGAAAGGGCGGAGCGATCGCGATCTCCGAAGCTTATGACAGTATACACCCAGTTCTCTAGCCCGGATACGAACACCCGTCAAGATAAGAGTTCGGACTCGGCCTGTCATACTGGATCTGACCTTGAGTCGACCCGACCACATAGACGCATTCACCCAAACACTGCGCTATTAGATTCGGATATAGCCCAGGCGCGGCTCACTGCTGCCGATGCCACGGATTCACTTAAGACGGGATCACCCAAAATTTTCCCACCCACCTCCCATGCCAAATATTGTCCGGATGCGGGAAGACCGGATGTATGGGACCTGATGTACGTCAAGCAGCAGCCCGAGGAAACGATCCATCATTACTGGGCCAGATTTCTCCTGGTCAAAAACAAGATAATCGACTGTCGTGATGAAGAAATAATTGAAGCCTTTCGATTCAACTGCCAGGACGCAGGGATCTTAAATGCCCTCCCCCGCCTCCGCGTGCAAAACTTCGCCGAATTATCGGACATGGTACGCAAATATTGCGCCATGGAAAACACCTGGAGGTTACAGCAAATGCGTAGGGAGCTAGTGCCTGCCCCGAGGCCCAGGAAAGCCGAAGCAAAGCGGGCATATGCGAGAGGTTCACCCGAGCACGAGCCCGCCGAAAAGAGAAATAAACCCAGATCGGTTCTGGATGAAGATAAACCATGCCTTATTCACTCGGCCCTACTTAATGCAAATCCGACTCAAAGGCTTCGAGCTTGTTGGGTGGTAAGGCAGGTGGCCAAAAGTGGTGAAAACATCCTTGGTCTCACACCCCCTGATAGACAATCAACAACGCCACCTCACGATGACGTGCTGATAGTTTACGAGACTTTCTCCTCAAACAACCAAACGAAAAGGGATCTTCGAGAGCTCGGCCAAGTCTACCAGGTGATGGCCACACAGCCATGGGCGGACGCACCTATCACCTTTGATCAGAAGGATGAGCCAAGGTCCCGCCCCACCCACGCGCCCGCCGCACTAGTCCTCGACCCCATAATTGATGGCTTTGGGCTAACTAAAGTACTGATGGATGGGGGCAGCGGCCTGAACCTCATCTATGAAGACACGCTCGACAAAATGCAGCTCAACACATCCCGCATCAAGCACAGTCATACCACATTCCAAGGAATTATACCTGGTAAGGAGGCGCATTGCTCCGGACGCATAACCTTGCACGTAGTGCTCGGTACTCCTGATAACTACAGATCTGAATCCTTGTTATTCCACGTCGAGCCCTTCCGCAGCGGATACCACGCCCTTTTGGGATGTGAGGCATTTTCACGATTTCAAGCGGTACAGCATTATGGATACATGAAGCTCAAAATGCCAGGGCCTAATTGCGTGATTTCGCTCGCCTGCGATCCGAACACAGCCCTCCGAGCCGAAAATAAGACCGCATTGCTTGCCCTCGCAGCACTATCCGAGGCGAGGCCCTAGCAGCCGAAGAATTAACAACGCTCTGCACTACAGTCAACAGGGACGACGTGGTCCTCAGTAAAAGGCCAAGATCCATGTCATTTAAACCAGCTGACGAGATAGTAAAATTACAAGTACACCTGATAGACCCGAATAAAACGGCGTCCATCGGAGCACAACTGGATCCCACAGTTAATGAAGTACTGTGCGTGTTTTTATGCGAAAACTAGAACATATTCGCCTGGCACCCTTCTAATATGCCAAGCATCACATGGAGGCTGGCGGAGCACAGCCTGAACATCATCAAAGGCTTCAAGCCAATCAAACAGACACTACGCTGATTCTCCGAACCGAAACAACAGGCTATGGGTGAAGAGTTGGCAAAACTACTGGAGGCCGGATTCATCTGTGAAATAAAGCATCCGGAGTGGCTAGCAAATCTGGTCATGGTACCCAAGAAGGACAAGTCATGGTGGCTCTGCGTCGACTTCAAGGACCTAAACAAGGCCTGCCCCAAGGATTCCTTCCCCTATCTTGCATAGAACAGATCATCGATGCCACTGCCGGACATGACTCACTATGCTTTCTCGACGCATACTCCAGATATCATCAAATAAAGATGAAGGAGTCTGACCAAGCTGCAACCGCGTTCATCACCCCCTACGGGCCATTCTGCTTCAACATGATGCCTTTCGGGTTAAAGAACGCAGGAGCCACATACCAATGCATGATTCAAACATGCCTGGAAAACCAAATTGGCAAGACGGTCGAGGCATACATAGACGACGTGGTCATTAAAACCAAAAATCCGATCAACTCGTGGACGATCTCTGCTTGACCTTCGAAAACCTACGGGCCTATGACATACGGCTCAACCCAGACAAATGCGTCTTCGGAGTCCCCGCCGGCAAACTGCTCGGATTTATTGTCTCCCATAGAGTAATTGAGGCCAATCTGGCTAAAATCAAGGCCCTGTCCCAGCTTGCAATGCCAATGGAGCTCAAACACATGCAGAAGCTGGCAGGTTGCGTGGCAGCTCTAAGTCGTTTCATCTCCCGCCTTGGCAAAAAGGCACTGCCTCTCTACAGGCTTCTTAAGAAAACAAGAAACTTCGAGTGGACCAACGAGGCAACCGCTGCACTAGAAGAAATCAAAGCACTCCTGGCAAGCAACCCCATCCTGGCCGCACCAGGTATCGGTGAACCTATGCTGCTATACATCTCAGCCACCAACCAGGTGGTGAGTGCGGTGCCCGTCGTAGAACGGGAATCAGAGGGGCACAAGTTCCAGGTCCAAAAACAAGTCTACTACGTGTCAGCGGTCCTCACACCATGCAAGTCCCGGTACCCTCACTACCAAAAGATAGCATACACAATCTTTATGGCATCCCAAAAACTGCGACACTACTTTCAAGAGTGTTCAGTGGCAGTAGCATCCGAGGTACCCCTCAATGATATAATCAATAACATGGATGCCACGGGCCGCATTGCGAAATGGGATATAGAGCTCCTTCTCTTTGAGATCGTATACAAACCATGCCGAGCTATTAAATCTAAGGTGTTGGCCGATTTTTTATCCTAATGGACAGAAGCCGAACTCCCCAAGGAATATAGTGCATATGCACACTAGACGATGTACTTTGACGGATCTAAAATGTTAGCCGGACTTGGGGCTGGGGTAATCCTAACATCCCCCACAAGTGGTAATATCCGGTACGTTTTACAGATCATGTACACGGACTCCAATAATCCAGCCGAATACGAGGCACTATTGCACAGTTCGGATGACAACGTCTATGGGTGTTCGGTGGCTTGAGGTGCGAGGAGATTCGAACCTCACCATCTCCCAGGTCAACGGCGCATTTGAAGCCAAAGACCCGAAAATGGCGGCAAAAAGAAATGCTGTCCTCAGGATCTCAGCCCGATTCGAGGGTCTAGAATTCCATCATGTCTCTAGAGATAGTAACCAGGCAGCGGATGTTCTTGCCCGCATGGGGGCCAAGCGAGACCCAATACCTAAAAATACCTTTCTAGAAAAGCTATTCAAGCCATCTGTAGTATAGCAGGGCGGGGACAGCGGCACTGATAACCCACAAGTATAGGGGATCGCAACAGTTTTCGAGGGTAGAGTATTCAACCCAAATTTATTGATTCGACACAAGGGGAGCCAAAGAATATTCACGAGTATTAGCAGCTGAGTTGTCAATTCAACCACACCTGGAAGACTTAATATTTGCAGCAAAGTTTTTAGTAGCAAAGTAGTATGGAAATAACGGTATCATTGACAACAGTAACAGTAGCTGTTTTGTAGTGATTGTAACAGTAGCAACAGCAAAGTAACTTAGCAAAGATCAATATGTGAAAAGCTCATAGGCATCGGATCAGTGATGGATAATTATGTCGGATGGCATTCATCATGCAACAGTTATAACCTAGGGTGACACAGAACTAGCTCCAATTCATCAATATAATGTAGGCATGTATTCCGTATATAGTCATACGTGCTTATGGAAAAGAACTTGCATGACATCTTTTGTCCTACCCTCTCGTGGCAGCGGGGTCCTAATGGAAACTAAGGGATTTTAAGGCCTCCTTTTAATAGAGAACCGGAACAAAGCATTAGCACTTAGTGAATACATGAACTCCTCAAACTACGGTAATCACCGGAAAGAATCCTAATTATTGTCACCTAGGGGTATGCGGATCATACCACGTAATAGGTGTCTAAAACTTGCAAGATAGGATCAAGAACACAAATATATTCATGAAAACATAATAGGTTCAGATCTAAAATCATGGCACTCGGGCCCTAGTGACAAGCATTAAGCATAGCAAAGTCATAGCAACATCAATCTCAGAATATAGTGGATACTAGGGATCTGACCCTAACAAAACTAACTCGATTACATGATAAATTTCATCCAACCCATCATTGTCCAGCAAGCCTACGATGGAATTACTCACTCCCGACGGTCAGCATCATGAAATTGGTGATGGAGGAAGGTTAGTGATGATGTTGGCGATGAATCCCCCTATTCGGAGCCCCGAACGGACTCCAGATCTGCCCTCCCGATGAAGAACGGGAGGTGGCGGCGGCTCCGTATCGTAAAATGAGATGAATCCTTCTCTCTGATTTTTTTCTCCCCGAATAGGGTTATGTGGAGTTGGAGTTGAGGTCGGAGGAGGTCCAGGGGGCCCACAAGCCTACAGGGCGCGCCCCCAGGGCTTGTGGCCTCTGGATGCCCGCCCTCTGGATAATTCTTGCGCCAGTATTTTGAATATATTCCAAAAATATTCTCCGTAAATTTTCAGGTCAATCCGTGAACTTTTATTTCTGCACAAAAATAACACCATGGCAATTCTGCTGAAAACAGCATCAGTCCGGGTTAGTTCCATTCAAATCATGCAAATTAGAGTCCAAAACAAGGGCAAAAGAGTTTGGAAAAGTAGATACGATGGAGACGTATCAACTCCCCCAAGCTTAACCCATTGCTTGTCGTCAAGCAATTCAGTTGACAAACTGAAAGTGACAAAGAGAAACTTTTACAAACTCTGTTTGGTCTTGTTGTTGCAAATATGTATAGCCAGCATTCAGGTTTTCAGCAAAGATTATGAACTAACCATATTCCCAATAACATTTAGGTCTAACATTTACTCATATTAATAGCATAATCAACTAGCGAGCAATAATAATAAATCTCGGATGACAAGAATTTTTTTTCAAAACAATCATGATACAATATGACAAAATGGTATCTCGCTAGCCCTTTCTGAGACCGCAAAACATAAATGCAGAGCACCCCTGAAGATTAAGGACTGACTAGACATTGTAATTCATGGCAAAAGAGATCCAGTCACACTCATACTCAATATCAATTAATAACAAAGCATACAAATGACTGTGGTGCCCTCTAGCTGGTGCTTTTTATAAGAAGATGATGACTCAATAATAAAAGTAAATAGATAGGCCCTTCATAGAGGGAAGCAGGGATTTGCAGAGGTGCCAGAGCTCGGAGCTTTTAAAATAGAGATGAATCTAATTTTGAGCGGTATGCTTTAATTGTCAACATAAATACCAAGAGATCTCACTATCTTCCATGCTAGATACATTATAGGCGGTTCCCAAACAGAATGGTAAAGTTTTTACTCCCCCTCCACCAACAATCACACTCCACGGCTAGCCGAATCCACGGGTACCGTCCATACCAACAACAGTCCTGGGGGAGTTTTGTCTTATGATTATATTTTGATTTGATTTCGAGCATGGAACTGGGCATCCCGATTACCAGCCACTTTCTCGTGAATGACAAGTGAATAAACACTCATCGTGAGAATAACCCACCTAGCATGGAAGATACTGACAGCCCCCAGTCACTACATGAGCGATTCGGGTATACAAAATAGATTATTATTTGAAGGTTTAGAGTTTGGCACATGCAAATTTACTTGGAACGGCAGGTAAATACCGCATATAGATAGATATGGTGGACTCATATGGAACAACTTTTGGTTTGAGGAAGTGGATTTACAAGCAGTATTCCTGCTTAGTACAAGTGAAGGCTAGCAAAAGATTGAGGAGCGACCAACTAGAGAGCGACAACGGTCATAAACATGTATTGAGATTAACCAACATTGAGTACAAGCATGAGTAGGATATAAATCACCATGAACATAAATATCATGGAGGCTATGTTGATTTTGTTTCAACTACATGCGTGAACATGGGCCAAGTCAAGCCACTTGAATCATTCAAAGGAGTATACCATCCTATCATACTACATCATAACCATTTTAAATTGCATGTTGGCACACAAGACAAACCATTATTCACACCTAGCTAATTAAGCATGGCATGAGTAACTATAATCTCTAATTGTCATTGCAAACATGTTTCATTCATAATGGGCTGAATCAAGAACGATGATTTACTCATATTTACAAAAACAAAATAGGTCAAGTTTGTACCAGCTTTTCTCCATCTCGATCATTTCATCATATATTGTCATTATTGGCTTTCACTTGCACGACCGAACGGTGTGAATAATAATAAGAGTGCATGTGCATTGGACTAAGCTAGAATCTGCAAACCTTTATTCAAAGGAGAAGACAAGGTAATATGGGCTCTCTGTTAGATCAACAATAATGCATATGAGAGCCACCCAACATTTTCATCGTGGTCTTCTCCTTACGACCCAAAGAAAAGGAAAAGAATTTCAAAGAAACACACTGAAATATTTTTGGAGTTTTTTTTTCTGAAGAAAGTAAAACGAAAACGAGAAAAACTATTTACACGGGAAAGCTCCCAACAAGCCAAAGAAGAACGAGAAATATTTTTGGGTTTTCTTTTAATACTACTACTAAATTAAACTAGAAAGAAAAGCTAAAAAGAAGCGAGAACTAATTTTTTGGATTTTCTCAAAGTTTTTCAAACACACAAGAAGAAAGCGAGAAAAAGAAATAAACTAGCATGGATAATACAATGAAAAAGTATGAACACTGACAACTGAAATGAGTGTGTCAGCATGAATGTAATGTCGGTGAGAAATACGTACTCCCCCAAGCTTAGGCTTTTGGTCTAAGTTGGTCTAGGGCCACGGCTGGCCTGGCGAATATCCAAAATCATAGCTGGGGTTGTACTGAGAAGCGGCAACTACCGCTTGGAGGGCTGCCTCATGGAGGCGAGCGGCCTCCCCTGCTCTCTCATACTCGTTCGCCTCCTCTCTGGTTAGGAAGTATCTTCGTTTTACCTGAAATTCAAAGAAGGCAGGAGCAGGAAGCGTAATACGGAAGACGCGCCCCCTGTCAAAGATTAGTCGGTACAGGAGGGACTGATCGTTCCTCTCAAGAAACTGGTAGCGTACCATAGCATTATAATCAAGGAAAGCAGGTGGTAACTCAATGTCATTTTCTCTTATGGGTGCCCCAAGATAATTAGCTAAGCGGGTGGCATATATTCCACCAAAGAAGTCTCCATCGTTAGAATTATTATGCAGTCGACGTGCAATGATAACCCCCAAATTAAATCTTTTATCATTCATTACTGCGCTCTTAAGAACAATGAGATCGGGGGCGCAAAGGTGGCTATGATCATGTTTACCATTAATGCATCTGCCTATGAAGAGAGCAAAGTAATGTAATGCAGGAAAGTGAATGCTTCCTATAGTGGCTTGTGTTATGGTTCTGGTTTCTCCTACAGTAATGCTATCAAGGAACTCAGAACAATCAGATTTACAAGGTTCAGCACAGCTGCCCCATTGTGGAATTTTACATGCTTCATTAAAATCTTCTAGGTCCATGATAAATGATTTATCATAAAGATCAAACAAAACAGAATGAGTATTGCGATGGACTGAATACTTAAATCTTCGCACAAAGGAATCAGTGAGGTTGTAATACTGCAAACACTTATCTGACACGAAGTCTGTCAGCTCGGCGTTATGCACGTACGCATAGAACTCATCCTTGACACCGGCACCATTCATGAAATTATCTGACGGCCATTCGCAAGGTTGCACTGGAGCATCCCTCGGTGGTTCGAGATCCGGCTCACGTATCGCGAGCCTTGGAGCCTTCTTCTTTGAGGAACCACCTTGGAACACTTTCCTCAACATTTTCTCCCTCTGAAAAATTTCTGAAATTTTTAGTGACTCAAAATAAAAGTGAACAAAACTCAACAAGATTGATAGCAATTACTCCCACAAGTGTCTAGAGGCTATATCATGCAACAAAACTACTTTGGACCATATAAATTTGACATGCAAGCTCAAGAACAAGGTCACCACAGCAGCAAAAATTTGCAATATATAAATCACTAGAACAAAAACTAATTGGACCATTGGAGGAGTCACATACCAAAGAACAATCCCCCAAAACAGTTTTGCGAATGGAGCTTTGAGCAAGGAGATCAAAAATGGCAGCAAAATGAGCTACAACATGGGTTTGAGCTATGGTGGGATTTTTTCTAGAGGAAGATGAAGTGGATGGGTGCTGGAATAAGTGAGGGGGACCCACGTGAGACCCACAAGCCCTATAGGCGCACCCAGGGGGTGGGCGCGCCCTGTGGGCTTGTAGTCCACTGGTGCACCCCCCTGATGTGTTTTCAGTGCCAAAAATTCTTAAATATTGTGAAAAAAATCATACTAAATTTTCAGGGCATTTGGAGAACTTTTATTTTTTGGTCATTTTTTATTGCACAGAAAATTTAGAAAACAGAGAAATAACAGTGTTTTTGCTTAATTTATTCTAAATAACAAAAAGTAAAAAGAGGGTACAGAGAGTTGTGTTCACTAAATTCATCCATCTCATGCCCCTCAAAAGGAATCCATTAACAAAGTTGATCAAATCTTATTAACAAACTTCTTCCGAGTGACATGAAACCGGAGAATGTTCGAATAACACTAGGTTACCTCAACGGGGATATGCATGTCTCCAACAATAAGAATATCATATTTCTTTTTGGTAGTAGGGAGAGGAAACTCAAAACCTCCAATAGTAATTGTTGAAATTTTTCCAATAGAGTTGATACCATTCACTTGAGGTTGTTTCTTCGGAAAGTGTACCGTATGCTCATTACCATTAACATGAAAAGTGACATTGCCCTTGTTGCAATCAATAACAGCCCCTGCAGCATTAAAGAAGGGTCTACCAAGGATGATCGACATACTGTCGTCCTCGGGTATATCAAGAATAACAAAGTCCGTTAAAATAGTAACATTTGCAACTACAACAGGCACATCCTCACAAATACCGATAGGTATAGCAGTTGATTTATCAGCCATTTGCAAAGAGAATTCAGTTGGTGTCAACTTATTCAAATCAATTCTACGATACAAAGAGAAAGGCATAACACTAACACCGGCTCCAAGATCACATAAAGCAGTTTTAACATAATTTCTTTTAATGGAGCATGTTATAGTTGGTATTCCTGGATCTCCTAGTTTCTTTGGTATCCCATCTTTAAATGTGTAATTAGCAAGCATGTGGAAATTTCAGCTTCCGGTATCTTTCTTTTATTTGTAACAATATCTTTCATATAGTTAGCATAAGGTGACATTTTCAGAATATCAGTCAAACGCATACGCAAAAAGAAAGGTCTAAGCATTTCAACAAAGCGCTCAAAATCCTCATCATCCTTTTTCTTGGATGGTTTACGAGGAGAGGGCATGGGTTTCTGAACCCATGGTTCTCTTTCTTTACCATGTTTCCTAGCAACAAAGTCACTCTTATCATACCTTTTATTCTTAGGTTGTGGGTTATCAAGATCAACAGCAGGTTCTATCTCCACTTCATTATCATTGCTAGGTTGAGCATCAACATGAACACCATCATTAACATTATCACTAGGTTCATGTTCATCACCAGATTGTGTCTCAGCATCAGAAACAGAAATATCATTTGGATTCTCAGGTATGTCTACAACATGTTCATTAGAAGCATGTAAAGTCCTATCAGCTTTCTTTTTCCTCTTTGAAGGACTAGGTGCATCAGTATTAATTCTTTGAGAATCTTGTTCAATTCTCTAAGGATGGCCCTCAGGATACAAAGGTTCCTGAGTCATTTTACCACCTCTAGTCATAACTGTAACAGCATTATCATTCACCTTATTATTCATTTCATTCAACAAATCATTTTCTGCCTTGAGAACTTGTTCTACTTGAGTTTTTACCATGGAAGCATGTTTACTAATAATTTTGAGATCATTAAGTTCTACACATGTAGTCACCCAAGCAGTCAAGCATATAAGCATTACGTTTCAATTGTCTACTAACATATGCATTGAAGTTTTCTTGTTTAACAATAAAGTTATCAAATTCATCCAAGCATTGACTAGCAGACTTATTATCAGGAATATCACCCTCATCAAATCTATAGAGAGAATTTACCTCTACTACCTATGTCGGAGTATTAAGACCGTGTATTTCTTCAATAGGTGGTAGTTTCTTAACATCTTCAGCTTTAATACCATTTTCTTTCATAGATCGCTTTGCCTCTTGCATATCTTCAGGACTGAGAAATAGAATACCTCTTTTCTTCAGAGTTGGCTTAGGAGGTGGTTCCGGAAGTGCCCAATCATTATCATTACTCAGTATATTATTCAATAGTACTTCAGCTTGTTCAACAGTTCATTCCCTGAAAACACAACCAGCACAACTATCTAGGTGGTCCCTAGAAGCATCGGTTAGTCCAATATAAAAGATATCAAGTATTTCATTTTTCTTGAGAGGATGATCAGGAAAAGCATTAAGTAATTGGAGAAGCCTCCCCCAAGCTTGTGGGAGACTCTCTTCTTCAATTTGCACAAAGTTAAATATTTCCTGTAAAGCAGCTTGTTTCTTATGAGCAGGAAAATATCCTGGGGACTACGCACACAACCAAGAGCAAAAAAGTTAAACCATAACTTAGCATCACCCTTTAACGAGAAAGGAAACAACTTAAGAATATAGTAGTAACAAATTTTTTCCTCATGAGCAAACAGGGTGGCTATATCATTCAATTTAGTAAGGTGTGCCACAACAGTTTCAGATTCATAACCATGGAAAGGATCAGGTTCAACCAAAGTAATTAACTCAGGATCGACAGAGAATTCATAATCCTTATCAGTAACAAAGATAGGTGAAGTAGCAAACTTAGGATCATATTGCATTCTAGCATTCAAAGATTTTTCTTTCCACTTGCATAGTAATCTCTTAAGATCATCTCTATCCTTACAAGCAAGAAAGTCCCTAGCTACCTCTCCATCCATAACATAACCCTCAGGAATATCAGGCAATTCATATCAAGGAGAGCTAGGTCTAGCAGGTGTTTCAAAGTGTTCAGTTTCAATAATTTCATCAGTTTCAGAAAGATCATTAGTTTCAGCATTAACTCTAGCAAGTTGTTCATCAAGAAATTCACGCAGTGGCACATTATTATCAAGCAAAGCAGTAGTATCATCATAAGCATCATGCATAGCAGAAGTAGCATCATCAATTACTCATGACATATCAGAATTAATAGTAGGTGGTGGTGTCTCAAGCTTACTTAAAACAAAAGGTGAATCAAGTGCAGAGCTAGATGGCAGTTCCTTACCTCCCCTCGTAGTAGAGGGAAAAATCTTGGTTCTGGTGTCGGTGTAGTGAACAGGGGTGTTCATTACCCCTGGACACGCACCGGCGAGTTGCAGCCCCCAGGCGGGAAGGGCATGGAAGGGGAGCGAGCCTTCCTGGGAGAAGACAACTGGGAACAAGCACAAGACTATCCAAAAAGCATTCAAGTCAATAATTAGAAGGCAGAAGACCAAAGGCCGAAAGCCCCATCAAGATTCTTGCTGGGATGAGCCCCAGCAAGATTCTTGCTGATGGGCCTCAGCAAGATTCTTGCTGATGGGCCCCAGCAAGATTCTTGCTGATGGGCCCCGGCAAGATTCTTGCTGATAGCCCCGGCAAGATGATCCCGGCAAGCTTGGCCCCGGCAAGATGACCCCGCCAAGATCCCGCCACTCTGCCACCGCTCCAGAGCAGCGACCAAACCTGTCAGATGGGTTTTGTCCTCCTGGATGCGTGTCAAGGCACCAACGGCGGGTGGGCATAAGCGGTGCTGATGGGACGGCCCCTTTTCCCATCCCCAAGAAGCAAAGGGACACCTAGACAGAGCATTTAATGCACTCGTCCTAATCCGTCAGTGATAAGCATGTAAACCCTGTAGCTACTTTACGCCTCAATGTATGTACATTTTGCCACTATGGTGACCCCTTTGAGCGTATAAAAGGAGGCCCAAGGCAACTGCTACAGGGGGGAGGAGGATCGTCTGGCCCATTCTGCATGCGTAGCTGCTCTTTGAACGTACTGTTCATTGCAAGCGCTCCTGGAGCCTGGGCTCAAGAACACTCATAATAAAACAAGGCAGGAGTAGGGTTTTACGCTGATCAGCGGCCCGAACCTGGGTAAAATCGCCCGCGTCGATCGTTGGTTCTGCTCTTTGTGCATACCTCTCTCCCTGCCGAATCGTAAAGGGGTCCCTTGGGGTCCCATAGGTGTCGCCCGCCGACATCTGGTATCTTTCAGATTCCTCATAGTGATCAACAGATATAAATCCCAAGTGACTCAGAGAATAGAGCTATGCTTCCCCGGCAACGGCGCCAGAAAAAGGTCTTGATAACCCACAAGTATAGGGGATCGCAACAGTTTTCGAGGGTAGAGTATTCAACCCAAATTTATTGATTCGACACAAGGGGAGCCAAAGAATATTCACGAGTATTAGCAGCTGAGTTGTCAATTCAACCACACCTGAAAGACTTAATATCTGCAGAAAAGTTTTTAGTAGCAAAGTAGTATGGAAATAACGGTAACATTGACAACAGTAACAGTAGCTGTTTTGTAGTGATTGTAACAGTAGCAACAGCAAAGTAACTTAGCAAAGATCAATATGTGAAAAGCTCGTAGGCATCGGATCAGTGATGGATAATTATGTCGGATGGCATTCATCATGCAACAGTTATAACCTAGGGTGACACAGAACTAGCTCCAATTCATCAATAGAATATAGGCATGTATTCCGTATATAGTCATACGTGCTTATGGAAAAGAACTTGCATGACATCTTTTGTCCTACCCTCTTGTGGCAGCGGGGTCCTAAGGGAAACTAAGGGATATTAAGGCCTCCTTTTAATAGAGAACCGGAACAAAGCATTAGCACTTAGTGAATACATGAACTCCTCAAACTACAGTAATCACCGGAAAGAATCCTAATTATTGTCAACTTGGGGTATGCGGATCATACCACGTAATAGGTGTCTACAACTTGCAAGACAGGAACAAGAACACAAATATATTCATGAAAACATAATAGGTTCAGATCTGAAATCATGGCACTCGGGCCCTAGTATCAAGCATTAAGCATAGCAAAGTCATAGCAACATCAATCTCAGAACATAGTGGATACAAGGGATCAATCCCTAACAAAACTAACTCAATTACATGATAAATCTCATCCAACCCATCACCATCCAGGAAGCCTACGATGGAATTACTCACTCCCGATGGTGACCATCATGAAATTGGTGATGGAGGAAGGTTGGTGATGATGATGGCGATGAATCCCCCTCTCCGGAGCCCCGAACGCACTCCAGATCTGCCCACCCGATGAAGAACCGAAGGTGGCAGCGGCTCCGTATCGTGAAACGCGATGAATCCTTCTCTTTGATTTTTTCTCCCCGAATAGGGTTATATGGAGTTGGAGTTGAGGTCCGATACGTCTCCAACGTATCTATAATTTTTGATTGTTCCATGCTGTTATATTATCATTCTTGGATGTTTTACAATCATTTTATATCATTTTTTGGTACTAACCTATTGACATAGTGCCCAGTGCCAGTTGTTGTTTTCTGCATGTTTTTTACATCACAGGAAATCAATACCAAACGGAGTCCAAACGCAGCGAAACTTTTTGTGGATTTTTTTTGGACCAGAAGACATCCAGTGGGCCCGAGAAGCACCTGGGGGTGTGCTCCGAGGGGAGCACAACCCACCAGGGCACGCCTGGAGGCCCAGGCGTGCCCAGCTGGGTTGTGCCCACATCAGGGGCCTCCCGCACCGCCTCTTTGCTCTATAAATACCCCAATATTCCAGAAACCCTAGGGGAGTCGACGAAAATCGATTCCAGCCACCGCAAGTTCCAGAACCACCAGATCCAATCTAGACACCATCACGGAGGGGTTCATCATCCTCATTGGTGCCTCTCTGATGATGCGTGAGTAGTTCATTGTAGACCTTCGGGTCCGTAGTTAGTAGCCAGATGGCTTTCTCTCTCTCATTTGATTCTCAATACAATGGTCTCTTAGAGATCCATATGATGTAACTCTTTTTTGCGGTGTGTTTGTTGGGATCTGATGAACTTTGAGTTTATGATCAGATCTATCTTTTTATCCATGAAAGTTATTTGAGTCTTCTTTGATCTCTTATATGCATGATTGCTTATAGCCTCGTATTTCTTCTCCGATATTTGGGTTTTGTTTGGCCAACTTGATCTATTTATCTTGCAATGGGAAGAGGTGCTTTGTGATGGGTTCGATCTTACGGTGCTTGATCCCAGTGAAAGAAAGGGAAACGACACGTATGTATCGTTGCCATTAAGGATAACAAGATGGGGTCTATTTCTACATAAATAGATCTTGTCTACATCATGTCATCGTTCTTATTGCATTACTCCGTTTCTCCATGAACTTAATACACTAGATGCATGCTGGATAGCGGTCGATGTGTGGCAGGAGTCGGTCTACTAATCTTGGACATGATGCCTATATAATGATCATTGCCTGGATATCGTCATGAGTATTTGAAGTTCTATCAATTGCCCAACAGTAATTTGTTTCCACCGTTTGCTATTTTTCTCGAGAGAAGCCACTAGTGAAAACTACGACCCCCGGGTCTCTTCTTTAATATATTTGCCTTCAAGATCTATTTTGCTATTCGCTCTTTTATTTATTTGCAACTTTTATTTTTAGATCTATTAATCCAAAAATCGAAAAATACCTCGCTGAATTTTATTTGCTTTTATTTGCATCTTTCAATCTACTACAATTTTATCTATCTCGTTACCCGAAAGGGATTGACAACCCCTTTAACACGTCGGGTTGCAAGTATTTGTTCTTTGTGTGCAGGAGCTGTTTACGTGGTGTTGCGTGGTTCTCCTACTGGTTCGATAACCTTGGTCTCATCACTGAGGGAAATACCTACCGTTGCTGTGCAGCATCATCCCTTCCTCTCTGGGGACAAGCCGACGTAGTTCTAGCAGACATCAAGCGGAGTTTCTGGCGCCTTTGCCGGGGAGACATCATCAACATCAACCAGGTTCCTAATCACAAACCTCATCTCCTTGCAATTTACATTATTTGCCATTTGCCTCTCATTTTCCTCTCCCCCACTTCACAAAAATTTGTTGTTTTATTCGCCCTCTTTTTCGTTCGCCGTTTTCTCGTCAGATCTGTTTTTGAGTGCAATCTTGTTGCGAAGTCACCATGACTCAAGAGAACACCAAGTTGTGTGATTTCTTAAATACCAACAACAATGATTATATTAGCACTCCGATTGCTCCTCCCACCACTAGCGCAGAGACTTGTGATATTAATACTGCTTTGTTGAATCTTGTTATGAAAGATCAGTTTTCCGGTACTCCTAATGAGGATGTCGCGTCCCATCTTAACACATTCGTGGAATTATGCGATATGCAAAAGAAAAAAGATGTGGACAATGATGTTGTGAAGTTGAAATTATTTCCGTTTTCCTTGCGAGATCACGCAAAAATTTGGTTTTCCTCTTTGCCTCGCAATAGTATCGATTCTTGGAATAAGTGCAAGGATGCTTTTATTACTAAGTTTTTTCCGCCCGTGAAAATCATTTCCCTTAGAACCCAGATCATGAATTTCAAGCAACTTGAGCATGAGCATGTTGCACAATCTTGGCAAAGGATGAAAATGATGCTAAGGAATTGCACAACTCATGGGTTAAATCTTTGGATGATCATACAAATTTTTTATGCGGGATTGAATTTTGTTTCTCGTAATCTTTTAGATTCCACCGTGGGGGGTACTTTTATGGAAATTACTTTGGGTGAAGCTACTAAATTGCTAGATAGCATCATGGCAAATTATTCACAATGGCATACCGAAAGGGCTCCTACTAGTAAAAAAGTTAATTCGGTAGAAGAAATAAATTATTTGAGTGAAAAAGTTGATGCTCTTATGAATTTGGTTGCTAATAAAAATGCTCCTATTGATTTTAATGATATGCCTTTGTCTACTTTGATTGATCAAAATAGTGATGCCATAGATGTGAACTTTATTTCGCGAAACAACTTTAATAACAATGCTTATAGAGGTAATTTTAATCCTAGGCCTTTTTCTAGTAATTCCTCTAATAATTATGGTAATTCCTATGGTAATCCTTCTTATAATAATAGGAACACCTCTGATCTTGAGAATAATATTAAAGAATTTATCAATACTCAAAAAGTTTTCAATGCTACAATCGAAGAAAAGTTGAATAAGATTGATGATATGTCTATAAGTATTGATAGAATTTCTCATGATGTGGAAAATCTCAAGATGAAAATTTTTGTGCCTAAGGTTGAGGAATCTATTAAAGCTCTTTATGTTTCTATGGATGAAAGTAAGAAAAGAACCGCTATGCTTAGAGCTAGACGAGAATTTTTAGAAAAAGCGTTTTCTAGTGATTGCTTTCATAAAAGTGATGAAGATCTTAAAATGATTGGTGTTTCTTCTATTGATTCCTTGTTTAGTAAAATTAAGATTGATGATAAAGGGACTGGAGAAGAGTCAACTTTAGCTAGAAGGTGTCCCGATAATTTGCAGGGTGAAAATCTTGTTGAAAATTTTGATAAAAGTGGGTTTGAAGAGGTCAAGACTTTAACTAGTGATGTGCCCACTATTTTGGATTACAAAGACTTTAATTATGATAGTTGCTCTTTGGTTGATTGTATTTATTTGTTGCAATCCATGATAAATTCACCCCATGCCTATGAACAAAATAAAGCTTTTACTAAACATATTGTTGATGCTATGATGAAAGCTTTTGAAGAAAAGTTGGAATTAGAAGTTTCAATTCCTAGAAAACTACATGATGAATGGGAACCTACTATCAAAGTCAAGACTAAAAATTATGAGTGTTTTGCTTTATGTGACTTGGGAGCTAGTGTTTCTACAATTCCTAAATCTTTGTGTGATGTGCTTGGTCTTACCGATATTGAAGAATGCTCTTTAAATTTGCACTTGGCGGATTATACTATTAAAAAGCCTATGGGAAGAATTAATGGTGTTCTTATTCTTGCAAATAGGAATTATGTGCCCATAGATTTTATTGTTCTTGATATTGATTGAAATCCGTCTTGCACAATTATTCTTGTTAGACCGTTTTTACGTACTATTGGTGCCGTGATTGATATGAAAGAAGGAAATATTAAATTTCAATTTCCACTAAGGAAGGGTATGGATCACTTCCCTAGGACAAGAATTAGGCCACCTTATGAATCAATCATGAGGGCATCTTATGGATCTTGAAACAAAGTTGACAACACGTAGATCTTTTGCGTTATGCCTAGCTAGGGGTGTAAAACGATAGCGCTCGTTGGGGGGCAACCCAACTTGTATCTTTTTGCTTTTTGGTTTTCTTGCTGTTTTAAATAAAATACCCAATTATGCCTCTGATTAGATGTGTTTTTGTGGTTTAAATTAGTGTTTGTGCCAAGCAAAGCCTTTGGGATGATTTGGGTGATAGTTGATTTGATCTTGTTGGAAAACATAAACTTTTGCGTCCAGTAAAACAATATTTAAAACTCACATTAGAGACAAAATATTCTGAATTTTTTACAAAAGATTTATATACAAATTTCATATGTTTTCCAAATTGTTCAGAATTTTTGGAGTTACAACAGTATGAGAACAATTCGTATCTTTGCAGACTGTTCTGTTTTTGACAGATTCTGTTTTCTTTGCATTGTGTGCTTATTTTGATGAATCTATGGTTTCCTTTGAAGAGTTTTTGCCATGGAAAAGTTAGAATACAGTAGATATAATGCAAGAACAAAATTTGAATGGGTTTTCTACAGTACTTAAAGTAAAGATTGGTTTTCTTGTACTAACGGATCTCAGGAAGGTTTTGTTGAGTTTTGTGTGATTGAAGTTTTCAAGTTTTGGGTGAGATTACGATGGATGAAGGAATAAGGATTAGCAAAAGGCTAAGCTTGGGGATGCCCGAGGCACCCCAAGATAATATTCAAGAAGTATCAAGCAACTAAGCTTGGGGATGCCCCCGAGTGGCATCCCCTCTTTCTTCTAACGACCATCGGTATTTTACTTGGAGCTATATTTTTATTCGTCACATATTATGAGTTCTGCTTGGAGCGTCTTGTATGATATGAGTCTTTGCTTGTTTTGCTTTTTATTTTAAGTCTTGAATCCTTGCTGGACACACCTTTTTGAGAGAGCCAAAAATTATGCTATGCTCGCTCCTATGCTTCACTTAAATTTTTAGAGCCTTGGAATTGCTCTAGTGCTTCACTTATATCTTTTTGAGCACGGTGTGCTTTGTTATTTTTGAAGAAATGCTCTCATGCTTCACTTAGATTTATTTGAGAGTTAGTAAAAAATTTAAGAAATTCTCTCTTGCTTCACTTAGATTAATTTGAGAAAAAGAAATATTATGCTCATGTTCTTCAACCATATTTGTTTGAGCTTATTAAAAGCAACATATGAAACTAGTTCCACAGTGATAGATATCCAAGAAGGATATAATAAAAACTTTCATGAAGATCATTGGAAAAAATAAACTTGATTCTTAGTAATAATTTTGAGATATGACGATATAATATGTGAGCCATGTTGATGAGCAATTGTGCTTTAGTAAGAATATTGGTGTTAAGGTTTGTGATTCCCTATGCAAGTACGAAAGTCAATTGTTATGCAATGAAATTATATCTTACTTATGGGGCATTATTCGGTGTTACTTATGCTTAATGCTTGCTTATGAGATTATTTGTTTCTTGGTTGGGCGCTTCTCAATCTTTTTGCTAGCCTTCATTTGCACTAAGTATGATCACTACTTGTGCATCCAAAAGCCTTTAAACCAGTTTTGCCATATGAGTCCACTATACCTACCTATATGCGGTATTTCCGTGCCATTCTAAGCAAATTTGTATGTGCCATCTCTAATTTTCAAAATAAATTTCTCTTTTGTGTGCTCGTACCGCTCGCGAGGCGGTGAGGGGTGGCCGATATTTTCCATGCTAGATGTGTTATTCTCACGATGAGTGTTAATCCACTTCTCATTGCACGAGAGTACGGCAAAGGTATTAGGGATGCCCAGTCCTGAAATGAAAAATGAATTTACTTTATGTTGTCAAATAATAAATTCCTTGGAAAGTGTTGGTATGGAGGGCACCCGTGGATACGGCTAGCCATGGAAAGTGAAAGAAATGGTGGAAAAAGGAATAAACTTTATTTTCTGTTTGGGAACCGCCTATGATATATCTAGCATGGAAAGTGTTGGGAGCTCTAAGTCATTTTCGTTGGTGGGAAAAGTATGCTTCTCAAAATGTTTTTACTCTCAATTTAAGCTTTGAGCTCTGGCACCTCTACAAATCCCTACTTCCCTCCGCGAAGGGCCTTTCTTTACTTTATGCAATTTTTATTTTTAATTTGAGTCTCCATCTTCTCTTATAAAGCACCAACTAAGGGGCACTATGATCGTACTTGAGCATTGGGTGTAGCTAATATTCGAGTGTGTTTCATGAATAGATCAATGATTGAGCATGACGGGCTAGGGATAACTTGCTTTAGCGTTGATATTTTGAAAGACATGGTTGCTTGTTGATATGCTTGAGTATTTAAGTTATCATGTCAAAACTAGACTATTGCTTTGAACCATAAAAAAGTCCAAATGTCCATGCTATTAAGAAAAGAATATGTGATGAACATGTTAGGCAGCATTCCACATCAAATATTCTGTTTTTATCATTTACCTAATCGAGGACGAGCAGGAATTAAGCTTGGGGATGCTGATACGTCTCCAACATATCTATAATTTTTTATTGTTCCATGCTATTATATTATCATTCTTGGATGTTTTACAATCATTTTATAATAATTTTATATCATTTTTTGGTACTAACCTATTGACATAGTGCCCAGTGCCAGTTGCTGTTTTCTACATGTTTTTTACATCGCAGGAAATCAATACCAAACGGAGTCCAAACGCAGCGAAACTTTTCGTGGATTTTTTTTTGGACTAGAAGACATCCAGTGGGCCGGAGAAGCACCTGGGGGGGTGCTCCGAGGGGAGCACAACCCACCAGGGCGCGCCTGGAGGCCCAGGCGCGCCCAAGTGGGTTGTGCCCACCTCGGGGGCCTCCCGCAACGCCTCTTTGCTCCATAAATACCCCAACATTCCAGAAACCCTAGGGGAGTCGATGAAAATCAATTCCAGCCACTGCAAGTTCCAGAACCACTAGATCCAATCTAGACACCATCACGGAGGGGTTCATCATCCTCATTGGTGCCTCTTCGATGAAGCATGAGTAGTTCATTGTAGACCTTCGGGTCCGTAGTTAATAGCTAGATGGCTTTCTCTCTCTCGTTTGATTCTCAATACAATGGTCTCTTGGAGATCCATATGATGTAACTCTTTTTTGCGGTGTGTTTGTTGGGATCCGATGAACTTTGAGTTTATGATCAGATCTATCTTTTTATCCATGAAAGTTATTTGAGTCTTCTTTGATCTCTTATATGCATGATTGCTTATAGCCTCGTATTTCTTCTCCGATATTTAGGTTTTGGTTGGCCAACTTGATCTATTTATCTTGCAATGGGAAGAGGTGCTTTGTGATGGGTTCGATCTTACAGTGCTTGATCCCAGTGACAGAAAGGGAAACGACACGTATGTATCGTTGCCATTAAGGATAACAAGATGGGATCTATTTCTACATAAATAGATCTTGTCTACACCATGTCTTCATTCTTATTGCATTACTCTATTTCTCCATGAACTTAATACACTAGATGCATGCTGGACAGCGGTCGATGTGTGGAGTAATAGTAGTAGATGTAGGCAGGAGTCGGTCTACTAATGTTGGACGTGATGCCTATATAATGATCATTGCCTAGATATCGTCATGAGTATTTGAAGTTCTATCAATTGCCCAACATTAATTTGTTTCCATCATTTGCTATTTTTCTCGAGAGAACCACTAGTGAAAACTACGGCCCCCGGGTCTCTTCTTTAATATATTTGCCTTCAAGATCTATTTTGCTATTCGCTCTTTTAATTATTTGCAACTTTTATTTCCAGATCTATTAGTCCAAAAACCGAAAAATACCTCGCTGAATTTCATTTGCTTTTATTTGCATCTTTCAATCTACTACAATTTTATCTATCTCGTCACCCGAAAGGGATTGACAACCCCTTTAACACGTCGGGTTGCAAGTATTTGTTCTTTGTGTGCAGGAGTTGTTTACGTGGTGTTGCGTTGTTCTCCTACTGGTTTGATAACCTTGGTCTCATCACTGAGGGAAATACCTACCGTCGTTGTGCTGCATTATCCCTCCCTCTCTGGGGAAAAACTGACGTAGTTCTAGTAGACATCAAGGTCGTCGGAGGTCTAGGGGGCCCACAAGCCTACAGGGCACGCCCTAGTGGGTGGGTGCGGCCCCAGGGCTTGTGGACTCTGGATGGCCCCCCTCTAGATAATTCTTGCGCCAATATTTTTTATATATTCCAAAAATATTCTCCATAAATTTTCAGGTCAATCCGAGAACTTTTATTTTTGCACAAAAATAACACCATGGCAATTCTGCTGAAAACAACGTCAGTCCGGGTAAGTTCCATTCAAATCATGCAAATTAGAGTCCAAAACAAGGGAAAAAGAGTTTGCAAAAGTAGATACGATGGAGACGTATCAGGCACCTCAATCAATGAGCCCACCTAGATTGCCCCCCCCCCCAGAAATCGAACTAGATGAAAATATCATCGAAGGCTTCGCACTTGAAGAAACACCTTCGGCCCATGAGATCATGGCCATAATCGCCCCTTGGACTGAACCACTGCTCGCCTACCTCCTGCGAGTGGAACTCCCTGATGATCAAATGGAGGCGCGATGCACAATCCGGTGCTCTAAAGCGTACAAGGTCCACGAGGGCGAGTTCTATAAAAGGAGCACTACGGGGGTCCTTCAGAGGTGCATCTCCGAAGAAGAGGGGCAGCAGCTTCTCGCCGAGATACATGCCGGCATGGGCGGCTACCACATAGTAGCTTGGGCCCTGCTCAGCAGAGCCTTCCGAGCATGGTTCTTCTGGCCCACAGCCCGCATGGATGCACGTACCCTAGTCCGACATTGCGTTGGGTGCCAGTTATTTTTAAATCGAAGCCATATGCCTCCCACAGCTCTTCGGACTATACCCATAACCTGGTCATTCACCATCTGGAGGCTTGACATGGACCACTTAAAGGGGGGACAAAGAAAAGAAATAACTACTAGTTATGGTGGATAAATTCACTAAGTGGATTGAAGCAAAGCCGGCAACCTCTGCGGAATCCGGACCAGTTGTTGACTTCAAATCCAGTGTTGTACACCGTTATGGTGTTCCCCACAGCATAATCACCGATAATGGGTCTAACTTTACCGCCCAAGAGGTTAAAGATTGGTGTGCTAAGATGGGCATAAAGCTCAAGTACCCTTCGATGTACCACCCGCAAACTAATGGGCAGGTGGAACGAGCAAACGGATTAATTATGAGCAGCATAAAACCTAATTTAATCCGCTCCCTCGAAGAATTATATTGCCACTAGCTAGAGGAGCTGGAATCCGTGCTATGGGGGCTGCGCACCACTCCTAATCAGTCGACAGTATACACCCCATTCTTTATGGTGTACGGCGCCGAAGCAGTCCTCCCACGTGATTTGATCCATGACGCACCCAGAGTACGCATGTACGAAGAGAAGGAGGTCGAGCTGGATCGGCAAGACGACCTTGATGCACTGGAAGGAGATCACGACATCGCTCGGGCACGCTCTGCATTCTATCAACAGCAAGCACAGCGTTACCAGAATCGAGAAGTTCGGGCGAAGGCATACAATGTGGGAGAGCTCGTCCTGCACCTCCCCGAGAAGCAGAAGTGTACAAGCTTTCAACTAAATGGGAAGGCCCCTTCATTATAGATGAAGTACTCACGTGGGGGGGGGGGGGGCATATCGCCTTCGTAGCCCGTCGGATAATCGCCTCGAACCGAACTCGTGGAACGCCGCTCGGCTTCGGCGTTTCTATGCATAATCCGACATCGTTATCAACACTCCCCGCTCTGTCTTCGTCTTTTTCTCTTTGTTTTCATTTTTGGGGCTTTAGCCTCCCCGGCCTAGAATTCGGATAAACCATAACACGGCAGGTCACCATTGTACGCATCTTCGGATGTACTACCCAACTTTACCTGGGGGCTTCTTTTTAAAGCGGCCAATTACAATATACTTCTTACAACCTTGTTTCTGTTGTTTGAATTGATCTCCTTCCCATATCTTTCAAGCCATTATATGCACCTATTTGACTTAAGTCCTTTGCCAAGCCGGGTTGCCTGGCTCTTGTGTTTACCCCCGGGTAATCCGGATACGTACCTCAGACGGGTGAAGCCGAAAACTAGCGTTCTTACAGAAAATAATGGGTCGGCCTCCAGGGAAGTGAAAATAAACAGGCGCTAGCCGCCATCCAACTATTATTGGTTCCTAAAACCCACGAACATCCGTGTGTCACCGGCTTCCGAACTCACGACTTATGGTTAACATGCCTCACCCGAAGAAAGGAACCCTTGGAGGAACTATTTTCTTCGGAAGATGTTTCTTATGTTACAAAGTAAAATAACATTGCTCGCTGCGTGCATTTTGTCTGTTCGCACCAAATGGCCGGATTGCCTGGTTACCAGAATTATCCCCTGTTCATCAGGGCATATAGTATGGAACACTCCCCGATCACTGGTCAGGGAGGCGGAAGCCGATGGCCGGTTAACACAACGTTTTTACCGCGGTTTGAGAATTGCGCGATGTAAAGTATATGGATACATAGAATCACGCACCCTACTCTTTATCAATACCATCTATCAAACTATCCAAGGCACAATCCTTCTGGGAGTACCGAGCAGCGGGCATCACTTGGTCGTACACTAAACTAAGCGGTATTTCCTGCCCATCCGGCCCCACGGGTGCCACCCGAGCCATATATTCGGGTTCGAGTATGGTAAACCGGGTCTTCACCATTGCCCAGACCACATGCGCTCCTTCCCGGCAGGCCGACATCTTCCACAATTCAAAACATCGCCTCATCCCTTTAAAGCAGCTAGCCAGCTCAGCCATGCTCTCTGGTGGCACTTCAAGTGGCCATAATGCCTTAACCATGCTTTTCATGGCCTTCCGTGCTCTTTCATGCGCCTTGGTCAGTTCCTTCAAAAGTTTCCCACTAAAGGAACCCACCTCCTCTTCAGGCCGCCCTGTCAGGAGACCTAGCAAACAGAGGTAGCACGTGTTTCAAAATATTGTGATCACCCACATACGCGTGATATCGAATTCGTGACTTACCGAATATACCACCTTCTAGCTTCTGGTTCTCCTCCAAGGCTTGAGCCAACTGAGATTTCAACTGCTCGATTTCCTCGGCTTTCCGCCGATCTTCCGCCTTGAGCTCATTCTTCTCTTCCTGACTTCATGTTAGCACTCATTTGCCAGCCTCTAATTCCCTCCGCAATTGATTCATCGCTTCGGCGGCTACGGGGACAGCATGGCATCAATATGCAGGAAACGTCATACAATTTTTTAGCATTCTAAAGCTTTTTCACTTACTAGGATTTTCACTGGTAGCCTTTTTAGCCGCTTCTAGTTCGGCTTTAGCACCAGCCAACTGTGTTCGGCTCATCTTGAGGTCTTCGGACAACTTGCTGTTCTGCTCCCTCATGACCTGCAACATCAAGACAATACAAGGATCCTTAACTCGGTTGTCCGCCCAAATTAAGGATTGGGGGCTGCTAGGTGAGGAACCATAAAATGCTTTTAAGCTATCTCGCACCTGCATTTTGGAAGAAAAGAGATCGGCGACCCCTTCAAGCCTGTTCGGGCCGCTTCAAGGTACGCGTCCACCGAATTAAATGCGTTAAACTCCTGATCGGTAAGGCAACATGGCGCAAGGATTCTCTCCGGCGGCGGTGATTCATTACACTCTCGACTTTGGAGTTGGTCACCGAATCATCGTCAGGGTTCTCTGGATATGCGCTAGCAGCTCTGCGTTTGGCAGGGTCCCTAGCCTGCACCAAGGGTCCAAGGTTCGAATTATGCCTCGGCACGCCCGGGGAGTCCTCGAACTGGCGCGCCGGAACTCTTCTTCTGCAAAGTTAAGCAAATGTCAGACGAAAGATATTGAAAACGACCCTTTTCGTGGTCCCAAAACATGTTACCTTTGAGCCGAGGGAGCGGTTGCTTCTACCCCAGCGGAGGCCTTCCTCTTGGATGCCCCATTAGGGGCCGAGGCCGGCGTATGCCGTGCTCCTCCCACAGTTGTTCGACGTGTAGTACGGCGACCCTTGGGAGTAGAAGTTAGAGTATGCATGATGGTGCGAGGCAATCGCCCCGTTTGGGAAGAGGTCCTCCTTTCACTTACAGTGGAGGAAGGAAGATCCCCAGCATGATCAGCTGTCACGGCAACCTTGGTGTCGTCAAGGCTTTCTTGGTAAAAGACCCCATCTTCGAAATCAACCAATGTCTCCTGATCGTCATGATAGCCCGGGTCGTTGTCGCGGGAATGATTCTCCGGTTGAGGGGAAGGGCAGCGGATGGACTCGACCTGACGCCTCCAACTCTGTGCGAGAACAAAGTACAATCAACAGGTGTTCGGACGTAATGGCCGAATTACAGACAAAGAATTGAAGCTTACCCAATCTGCCGGATTGTATCCGGAGCAACCCTCCCAGATACTCAATTGAGCAAAGTCTTCCTCCTCTCCTTTAAAGAGGTCGGCTAATATCTTGGCCATAGCTACTTTATCATTTGGCCCTTGTCTCTTATAGCGGGTCGCATCACTGGTCCCGTTGTAGCACCATAAAGGATTCCCCCTCTGTTGAAGGGGCTGTACACACCGAGTTATGGCGACGGCCATTACTTCGATCAAGGTCAGCTTACTGTGAGCCAGCAGTCGAATCTTGGTAGCCAAAAGGTGCACCTCTTCACTGTCTAGATGGGAAGGGCTCTTGGGCCGCCAGTTGAACCGCTTCTTTAGCGGGGCGCTTGAGTATTTGGGCAGACCCATCCAGACTGGGTCGAAGAGCGTAACATCTTCAATGTAGAACCATTCCGAGGTCCATTCCTCGGGATCCTTTCGTGGGGTCCCAATGGGATAACCGTCCCGGCTATCTGCCACACCTCTGCTCCTCCCAATTCAAAGATTGACCCCTCGCGGGTATGAGGGATGAGGCAGAAGTATTTCCTCCACAAATCAAAGTGGGGTTCGCAGCTCAGGAATATTTCACAGAGGGCCACGAAACCAGAAATATGCAGTATGGACCCTGGGGTGAGGTTGCAGAGCTGGATCCCGTAGAACTCCAATAAACCCCATAGGAAGGGGTGAATGGGAAAGCCTAGGCCTCTTAGAAGGAAGGGCATGAAGCATACCCTCTCTTCCTTGCTTGGAGCAGGGGAGCTCTCGGTGAGTGCTTGACCATCGACGGAAATTAATCCAGCGCGGACGGGAACGAGATCCGCCGCGGGAAGATAGCCCTGCGTCTGTAGATTGCTCAGCTGGAGGCGCGAGACTGAACAGCTCGTCCAATCACCAGGGAGAGGGCCATGGGGACGCGAGGATGAACTGGGAATGTCGGCCATGGTGCCTGAGGATTTCTTTGGCGCTGTTTTTCACGAAAGGGATGGGTTAACCGTCCCCCGCACCTATGGATCTATAAATAGGTGTTTTGCCTCAAAGCTGAAAGGACGGGCTTACAAAAGGTGGCATTGGGTTGCGTGCCTTCTAAAAAGGTGCGTGATGGTCAAAGTTGACCCCCGCCCCGAGGTAAGCATTAAACTCCGATGGGCCCACTGTGTTTTGGTGTGGTCCTAAAAATCCAGATTGTCAAACCGGTCGGGCACGGATATAGTTTTGATCCGGACTATACTGAGTGACAAAGCTCTGATGTTGATCCGGATAGTGTTCGGCTGAAAAACACTTCTCCGAATAATACAGGTGAAGATGGAGAACACACCTCGCAAGCCGAAGATTTGGAGCACGCCAGATGACAATCCCCGGCATTGGAGGCTAGTTCGGGGGCTATTGAGGGAGTCCTGGACTAAGGGGTCCTCAGGCCGTCAACCTATTACATATGGGCCGGACTGATGGGCCACTATGGGGCCAAGCTAGAGTGCGGACCAGTGACCGGACAGGAGATCTTCGGAGTCGTGGTGTGCCCTCCAAGTCAAGATTAGCATGATCTTTCCTTCATTGTAACCGATCGCATGTAACCATAACCCTACTGGTGTCTATATAAACCAGAGGGTTTAGGGCTTTAGGGCTAGAGCTACATCCATCGCCTCATCACCTTAGGGTTTAGCTCGCCTGATCTCGAGGTAGATCTACTCTGTAACCATACCATACATCAAATACAATGAAGCAGGATGTAGGGTTTTACCTCTTCGAGAGGGCCCGAACCTGGGTAAACACCGTGTTCATCGTCCCTTGTTCCTCGTTGATTCTAGATCCACAGCTCAGGAACACTACCCGAGATCCACCGATTTTGACACCGACAAAGACCTAGATTCAATGGGCCCACTCATCTGAGTCGTTGACCACACACACTGTCACACAGAGCTGGACGATGGCTCGATGCCAACAAACATCTGGGTGGACTAAAAAAGAGTATCGAAGCAACAAGACAGACAACCA
Source organism: Thinopyrum elongatum (assembly GCA_011799875.1). NCBI lineage: Eukaryota > Viridiplantae > Streptophyta > Magnoliopsida > Poales > Poaceae > Thinopyrum > Thinopyrum elongatum. The sequence continues at coordinate 343,557,187 of CM022301.1, forward strand.
CAAGGGCCATTACATGTCCCATCCCATGCCCGCCCACCACGTATGGAGAAGGGAAGGTCAAAAAAATTCTTCATCCATCGAGCAAAACACCATTTGAGCCATCGACTCAACACACTAGTGATATGTCTCCATCCTATCTACTTTTCCAAACTCTTTTGCCCTTGTTTTGGACTCTAATTTGCATGATTTGAATGGAACTAACCCGGACTGACGCTGTTTTCAGCAGAATTGCCATGGTGTTATTTTTGTGCAGAAATCAAAGTTCTCGGATTGAGCCGAAAATTAACGGAGAATATTTTTGGAATATATAAAAAATACTGGCACAAGAATTAACCAGGGGGGTCCACCCAGAGGCCACAAGCCTGGGGCGCCCCCCTAGGGCACGCCTACAGGGATTGTGGGCTCTTTGGACGTCCTCCAATCTCAACTCCAACTCTATATAACCGTATTCGGGGAGAAAAAAAACCAGAGAGAAGGATTCATCGCGTTTTACGATACGGAGCCGCCACCGCCTCCTGTTCTTCATCGGGAGGGCTGATCTGGAGTCCGTTCGGGGCTCCGGAAAGGGGGATTTGTCGCCATCATTATCATCAACCTTCCTCCATCACCAATTTCATGATGTTCACCATCGAGAGTGAATAATTCCATCATAGGCTTGCTGGACGATGATGGGTTGGATTAGATTTATCATGTAATCGAGTTAGTTTTGTTAGGGTTTGATCCCTGGTATCCACTATGTTCTGAGATTGATGTTGTATGAGTTTGCTATGCTTAATGCTTGTCACTAGGGCCTGAGTGCCATGATTTCAAATCTGAACCTATTATGTTTTCATGAATATATTTGTGTTCTTGATCCTATCTTGCAAGTTGTAGACACCTATTACGAGTTATGATCCGCATATCCCAAGGTGACAATAATTGGGATTCTTTCCGGTGATTATCGTAGTTTGAGGAGTTCATGTATTCACTAAGTGCTAATGCTTTGGTCCAGTTCTCTATTAAAAGGAGTCCTTAATATCCCTTAGTTTCCATTAGGACCCCGCTGCCATGGGAGGGTAGGACAAAAGATGTCATGCAAGTTCTTTTCCATAAGCACGTATGACTATATACGTAATACATGCCTACATTATATTGATAAATTGGAGCTAGTTCTATGTCACCCTATGTTATGACTGCTACATGATGAATATTATCCAACATAATTATCATTGCCGATTCGATGCCTATGAGCTTTTCACATATTGATCTTTGCTAAGTTACTTTCGTTGCTACTGCTGTTACAATCACTACAAACTGCTATTGTTACTTTTGCCACTGTTACCGTTACTTCCATACTACTTTGCTACTAAATACTTTGTTGTAGATATTATGTCTTTCAGGTGTGGTTGAATTGACAACTCAACTGCTAATACTCGTGAATATTCTTTGGCTCCCCTTGTGTCGAATCAATAAATTTGTGTTGAATACTCTACCCTCGAAAACTGTTGCGATCCCCTATACTTGTGGGTTATCAAGACCTTTTTCTGGCGCCGTTGCCGGGGAGCATAGCTCTATTCTCTGAGTCACTTGGGATTTATATCTGTTGACCACCATGAGGAATCTAAAAGATACCAGAACCAAGATTTTTTCCTCTACTACGAGGGGAGGAAAGGAACTACCATCACACTCTGCACTTGATTCACCTTCTGTTTATAGTAAGCTTGCGACACCTACACTTGCTATTAATTCTGATATGTTGCAAGTAATTGATGATGCTACTTCTGCTATGCATGATGCTTATGATGATACTTCTACTTTGCTTGATAATACTGTGGCACTGGGTGAATTTCTTGATGAACAACTTGCTAGAGCCAACATATTGAGAATGCTGAAACTGGTGATATTTCTGAAACTGATGAAATTATTGAAACTGAACACTTTGAAACACCTGCTAGACCTAGCTCTCCTAGATATGAATTGCCTGTTATACCCGAGGGTTATGTTAGGGATGGAGAGGTAGCTAGGAACTTTCTTGCTTGTAATGATAGAGATGATCTTAAGAAATTACTATGCAAGTGGAAAGAAAAATCTATGAATGCTAGAATGCAATATGATCCTAAGTTTGCTACTTCACCTATCTTTGTTGCTGATAAGGATTAAGAATTCTCTGTCGATCCTGAGTTAATCACTTTGGTTGAATCTGATCCTTTCCATGGTTATGAATCTGAAATTGTTGTGGCACATCTTACTAAATTGAATGATATAGCCACCCTGTTTGCTCATGAGGAAAAAATTCGCTACTACTCTATTCTTAAGTTGTTTCCTTTCTAGTTAAAGGGTGATGCTAAGTTATGGCTTAATTCTCTTGCTCCTGGTTGTGTGTGTAGTCCCCAGGATATGATATATTACTTCTCTGAAAAATATTTTCCTGCTCATAAGAAACAAGCTGCTTTACATGAAATATTTAACTTTGTGCAAATAGAAGAAGAGAGTCTCCCACAAGCTTTGGGGAGGCTTCTCCAATTACTTAATGCTTTGCCTGATCATCCTCTCAAGAAAAATGAAATACTTGATATCTTTTATAATGGACTAACCGATGCTTCTAGGGACCACCTAGATATTTGTGCTGGTTGTGTTTTTAGGGAACGAACTGTTGAACAAGCTGAAGTACTATTGAATAATATATTGAGTAATGATAATGATTTAACTCTTCCCGAACCACCTCCTAAGCCAACTCCAAAGAAAGGAGGTATTCTATTTCTCAGTCCGGAAGATATGCAAGAGGCAAAGAAATCTATGAAAGAAAAAGGTATTAAAGCTGAAGATGTGAAGAATTTACCACCTATTGAAGAAATTCATGGTCATGATAACCCGACACGGGTAGTAGAGGTAAATTCTCTCTATAGATTTGATGAAGGTGATATTCCTTATAATAAGTCTGCTATTCAATGCTTGGATGAATTTGATAACTTTATTGTTAAACAAGAAAACTTCAATGCTTATGTTAGTAGACAATTAAAACGTAATGCTTATATGCTTGACTTCTTGGGTCACTATATGTGTAGAACTGTTAATGATCTCAAGATTATTAGTAAACATGCTTCCATGGTAAAAACTCAAGTAGAACAAGTTCTCAAGGCACAAAATGATTTGTTGAATGAGATGAATAATACGAACAATGATAATGCTGTTAGAGTTACGACTAGAGGTGGTAAAATGACTCAGGAACCTTTGTATCCTGAGGGCCATACTAAGAGAGTAGAACAAGACTCACAGAGAATTAATACTGATGCACCTAGTCACTCTAGAAATAAAAAGAATAATGATAGGACTTTGCATGCTTCTAGTGAACCTGCTGTAGACACACCTGAGAATCCAAATGATATCTCTATTTCTGATGCTGAGACACAATCAGGTGATGAACATGAACCTAGAAATAATGATAATGATGATGTTCATGATGATACTCAACCTAGTAATGATAATGATGTGGAGATAAAACCCGTTGTTGATCTTGATAACCCACAACCTAAGAATAAAAGATATGATAAGAGAGACTTCATTGCTAGGAAACATGGTAAAGAAAGAGAACTGTGGGTTCAGAAACCCATGCCCTTTCCTCCTAAACCATCCAAGAAAAAGGATGATGAGGACTTTGAGCACTTTGTTGAAATGCTTAGACCTTTCTTTTTGCGTATGCGTTTGACTGATATTCTAAAAATGTCTCCTTATGCTAAGTATATGAAAGATATTGTTACTAATAAAAGAAAGATACTGGAAGCTGAACTTTCCACCATGCTTCCTAATTATACATTTAAAGGTGGAATACCAAAGAAACTAGAAGATCCAGGAATACCAACTATACCATGCTCCATTAAAAGAAACTATGTTAAAACTTCTTTATGTGATTTAGGAGCCGGTGTTAGTGTTATGCCTTTCTCTTTATATCGTAGACTTGAATTGAATAAGTTGACACCAACTGAAATCTCTTTGAAAATGGCCGATAAATCAACTGCTATACCCATCGGTATTTGTGAGGATGTGCCTGTCGTAGTTGCAAATGTTACTATTTTAACGGACTTTGTTATTCTTGATATACCTGAGGATGACAGTATGTCGATCATCCTTGGTAGACCCTTTCTAAATACTAGAGGGGCTGTTATTGATTGCAACAAGGGCAATGTCACTTTTCTTGTTAATGGTAATGAGCATACGGTACACTTTCCGATGAAACAACCTCAAGTGAATAGTATCAATTCTATTGGAAAAAATTCAACAATTACTATTGGAGGTTTTGAATTTCCACTTCCTACTGTCAAAAAGAAATATGATATTCTTATTATTGGGGACATGCATATCCCCGTTGAGGTAACTTAGTGTTATACGAAGGTTCTCCGGTTTCATGTCATTCGGAAGAGGTTTATTAATAAGACTTGATCGACCTTGTTAATGGATTCCTTTTGATGGGCATGAGATGGATGAATTTAGTAAACAACAACTCTCTGTACCCACACTCTACTTTCTGTTATTTAGAGTAAATAAAGCAAGAATACTATTATTTGTCTGTTTTCTGAATTATCCGTGCAATAAAAAATGACCAGAAAATAAAAGTTCTCCAATTGCCCTGAAAATTTAGTATGATTTTTTCTAGAATATTTAAGAATTTTTGGCACTGAAAACACCTCAGGGAGGTGCACCAGTGGGCCACAAGCCCACAGGGCACGCCCACCCCCCTGGGAGTGCCTATAGGGCTTGTGGGTCCCATGTAACTCCCCCTCACTTATTCCAGCACCCATCCACTTCGTCTTCCTCGAGAAAAAATCCCACCATTGCTCAAACCCGTGTTCTTGCTCATTTTGCTGCCATTTTCGATCTTGTCGGCGCCCTGGGAACCGGGGTACCCAGACTTGCCTGCTTGCGGCACACAGCGTGGCTTCATCAGTGGCCTGGTACGGCCCTTCTCCAGCATCAACAACACAAGACCCTCGCGAGGGGCCAAGCCTCGCGGGGCGGACGACGCCAAGACCTCCGAAGGGAGCGGCTTCCCTAGGCCGGCTCCTGAGGAGCAAAGATTTCCATGCAAGCCCCACCTCGTGAGGTTCAGATGACGCAAGCCATGATGACCAAGGCCAGGTGGGCGTCGTACAGCAGGTTTCCTCTTCGGTGCTAAGGAAGCAAGCGCAGACGCAGAATCCCAAGGAATCAGCCAAAGGTTTCCATTCCCGTGCTAAAAGACCAGGACGGTAGGATAGAGGTCATCGCTGAGCCCACCATGACGTCATGACCAGAAGCTTTGCAGGCGAAGACCACCTTTCGTCAGGATAAGATGTACTACTTGTCCCCCTTCAAACTTGGCCGTTGTGGGATCCCTTCCCGCCTTCATTTTGGGGGAAGAGGACCGAGGCCACTATAAATATAGCTAGGCCACCACCATAGATGGGAGAAGGGGATCATCCTCACCAGCTCACACCAGCACAAGAACACTCCTCCTGAGGTTGTTCTCCCACTGTACTAGTTCATCCTCAGCCCACCTCGAGGCCAATCCACCACAAAGCAGGAGTAGGGTTTTACACCGCAAGGTGGCCTGAACCTGGGTAAACTGCTGAGTCCCTTTCCTTTCCTGTTCATCGAGCTTGGCGGTGAGATCGACGAGTCGGCAGGCTAGGGAGATTGAGTTCTTCGCACGCACCCCAGAGTTAAAACCTTTCTTGGATCTGCGGAGCCCTGAATCCGACATTTGGCGCACCAGGTAGGGGTGTGTCGGAGCCTCTCTTCCGCCGACCAATTCGCCACCGTTTCACCGTTCCCATGGCCAACGCTCGTCGAGTTCGCGCTGAGCGCTGGGCTGCTCTCGCCGCCCGTGTCGCCTAGACTGCACCTGCGGGCAACGGCGCCCCCCGCCGTTCCCCGTCGCATGTGGCAAACGCTGCCACCGGCCCCGCGGCCCACGAGCAGCAGGCTTCGTCGCTGCATCCCTCTGTACGGCGCGACGGGCGGACCGCCACCCCGTTGCTGACTCCGGCGGCTGCTTCGTCCTCCCATGCCCGTCACGGCCCGGTGAACACGCAGGCCACATTGCTCATGGCGTGCGAGCTTCTGCGCTATCGCCCGACCGACGACCTCTACGAAGACTGGCTGGACCGCATCACCGAGATTGTCAGCGCCGTCGGAGAGACCCCTGCTCCGTCTAGCTCGCTGCCTCCCCAGCCACCTCTTGCAGGCGACGTGGCCCACGGTGCGCCTCCTCCACCTCACAGGCAAGAAGTCGCCCTCGAGCCAAGGCGTGAGGCTCCTCAGCGCGACCCGCCGCGCAGGGCGCATGCGCGCGACGAAGAAAGCTGCCAAGTGGTGCAGCGTCCCCAAGGAGAGGCACGTGCACTCCCAGCGCCGCCACGTCAAGTCTGCGTGCTGCCTGAGGCGGCGGTGCGCGAGTGCCAAGTCCAGGCTCCCCCTCTGCGGCGGGCTCCCGTGGGCGCGGCGGGCTACCGTGCATTCACCCCGGAGCTGCGTGGCGTCGTCTGGCCAGGGAAGTTCAAGCCAGACCTGCCTCCACGCTATGACGGCACCCCCGACCCTGCAGAGTTCCTCCAGCTCTACGAGCTGAGCATTGAGGCGGCCAACGGCGATGAGAAGGTTATGGCGAACTGGTTTCCCATGGCCCTCAAGGACGGCGCGCGCTCATGGCTCCTGAATCTCCCCGCTGGATCGATCTCCTCATGGGATGAGATGCGGGAGCGCTTCATCGCCAACTTCCAGGGCACACGAGACCGCGCTCCGGCTGTAGGCGACCTGCGGCGTGTCAAGCAACAGCTTGGGGAGACCTTGCACAAGTACATCCAGCGCTTCACCAACGTTCGCCTCAAGATTCCCAAGGTGACGGACGAGGCCATCATTTCCGCGTTCACTGATGTCGTCCGGGATGTCAAGATGAAGGACGAGCTCGCCATGCACAAGGACCTATGCTCGGCTCTGGAAATGTTTAACATGGCAGCCAGATGCGCGAGGGCCGAGGAAGGTTGCCTCACCCTCCTCGAGCTCCCAGAAGCCGACCCAGAAGACAAGAAGGCCAAGGCCAAGGACGTAAAGCGCAAGGGGCCAGCTGTGCTCACGGCTGAACCTGAGATGAAGCGCGGCTGCGACTACCCGGAGTCCTCCAAGGGCAACCGTCCGTTCTGCGTCTTCCACAACGTGCACAGCCACAACACCAACGACTGCCAAGAGCTCAGGGCCATCCAGGACGGGCGCCTTGGCCGCTGCCCTGAGCGCAACGACCGCGGCTACGGCCGTGGAGGAGGCCGAGGTGGCGGACGCTGGGACAACCGCGACCCCCGCCAGGACTGGTGCGACCGGCCCCGTGAGGATCGCTGGCAGGGCAAGCCTCGCGAGGGCCCCTGGAGGGATCGGCCTCGTGAGGACCACCCTCAGGGCAACGCTGGCCTTCCTTCGCTGCCGCCGCCGCCAACGAGGAATGATGACCACCACCAAGATGATGGGGCTTGGGGCTTCCAAGAGCCTCGTGCCGTGGCTTGCATCCTGGGTGGCGCTAAGGCTCCCACCTCTCACCGCATCTTCAAGCAGTTCGCTCGTGAGGTGAACGCGGCCCTCCCAGAGCTCTAGGCGACGCGTCTGCTCAGGTGGTCCAAGTACGCCATCACCTTCGACTCTACTGACTAGCTCAAGTGCGCGGCCGCTGCCGGCGCGCTCCCAATGCTCTGCTCGCCTACCATCAGCAACGTCCTCGTCACCAAGACACTCATCGATGGCAGTGCAGGACTCAATGTCCTCTCCGTCGAGACGTTCGACAGACTCCAGGTGCCGTACGACCACCTTCAGCCTACCAAGCCCTTCTCAGGAGTGACCGACGGCTCCACCACCCCGATAGGGCAGATCCGCCTCCCTGTCACCTTCGGCAAGCTCGACAACTACCGCACTGAGCTCATCAACTTCAATGTCGCCCACATCAGCCTCCCGTACAACGCCATCCTCGGGTATCCAGCCCTGGCCAAGTTCATGGCCGCCACTCACCACGGCTACAATGTCCTCAAGATGCCAGGGAGCAGCGGCATCATCACGGTCGCCTGCGACGAGAAGTATGCGATGTGCTCCCTCGAGCACGCCTACCAGGCCGCAGCGGTCAAGAACCCAGATGATGAGGGCGCTGCCTACCCTCCCGAGGCCGTTCCCAAGAAGAAGAAGCAGCTGCTCCGCCCAGGACCCCAGGAGGATGGGGCGCCCAACGACCGTGCCTCAGGACCTGCGCCCACTGACGGGGCGCCTTCCCCTCTCGCATAGGAAGGCGCGCCCGACACACCTCTCAGGCTGGGCTCGGGGGCTCTCCTCTGGAGGGCCTCAGACCTGGCTAGCATCACGAGGGAGGCGTTCGAGCACCATGTGGAGGCGTGCTTCAACGCGCGTTTCTGCGAGAAGAGCGCAGGGCGTGAGGCACCAGGCGCTCAGGAGTTCATCACCAAGGCGACCGAGGATCTTCAGGAGGTGAGGGCCATGCGAGGCGAGCGTCGCCCCGCACCACCAGGCGCAGCTCCCTCCCCTGACGAGGGCAGCGGGCTGCGCGTTTGCATCAACATCCCAGGGCTCAACCGGGCCGCGTCTCAGGAGCTCTACTGGCCGCCCCACGTGGGCCGGTGCGAGGGCCCCCCTCACAGCTACGTTCGCATGCCTTTCGGTTTGCTGAACCAGGCTGCCACGCACCAGCGCCACATGCGGAGCGTCCTGGCGGCTCACGAGGCCAGGCACCAGGCGATCCTGTCGGAGGAGGCACCGGACCCTCGCGAGCCCCATGGGCCCCCAGGGCCTCACGAGGCTCAGGACCTGGACGACTCGTGAGGAACGACTTCTGCGGCTCGTGTCTTCAGCTACTCCAACACTTCTTCAGCAACGGTGCCAGGTGACATTTTTCAGTTTGTTCAGTTGGGGGCACCCCTCGGGCTGCATTATCCCCAAGCCGTGTGGGTCCATCCCTATGGCATGTATCATTCTTTGCATCTATCAGAGCTGGCCTTACCTCTTCATGAGTTGCTTTATGATTATCACCTGTCTGTCCGGTGCTTCATCGCCATGAACGTCGTGCGCCCTTGCGAACCCGCCCACGACCGCCTCATGATTAAGGACTGGCACGGCGTCTATGCTCGGGTCCGTCCCTGCAGCGTCGCTAAATCCAAGTGGCTGTGCTCTGGCTCGCGGGCCAGCTCCCGTGCACGTCACCTCCCATGGTCCTTGGTGCCTTGTTCTCGCATGAGCTAATCAGGAGCGGATAAATTAGGGCGCGCGACCCGGTGCCTCGTGCCGCGGGAGCCGCACGCCGGTTGTCTTTCTTCAGGACCTTCGCATGAGAAGACTGGGCACGGTGTCTGTGCTCGGGTCCGTCCCTGCAGCGTCGACAAACCCAACGGCTGAGCTCTATGTGGCGGGCCGGCCCTGTACACGTCACCTCCTGGGGTCGTTGGTGTTTGGACTTCTCATGCGATATCCTCAGGAGATTCACTCGGCGCAGGCTACCTAACCATCTCGCGGGACCCTTGCAAGTGTTCCGAACCAAATTCAGGCGCAACCCGCCTTGAGGTAGGGCCTCGTGAGTCCCACGCTGGCTCACGAGTGCCCACATACACCTCCTCTAGTCCTGCCGTGCAAGCCACGTGCCAGGACAGGGCTGTACATGCCCCGGAGTCTCCCCTATGAGGGGGATCCCACCCACGAACCAGTGGAAGCCCCATGCTCCACGCTGGCGGACGACACGGTCGAGGAGCGGCTATGCCCGTGCAAGAGCGGAAGCACCATGCTCCGCGCTGGTGAATAAACAACTGAGGGCAACCTAGCGGCTGCAGTAACCTCAGGAGAGCCAGTAGGATCGCCGCTCCGCCTCACCGCGCTGCTTTCCCTCGGGAAGGTAGCGCGAGGGGGCTGGGCACGGGGGCTACGCTGAGGTCACGCCTGGCGTACGCCACCTCACTAGGTCCCTCGGACCTGGTCTTCTCACGTCCCTCCCGAGTGAAAGCCCGGCGAAGAAAGGTATGGAGAGCTGTTCGTACATCAAGGGGGACCCCTGAGCATCGCGACTCAGGGGCCTCACTGGTCACGTAGCCCTCACCCCTTGGTCTCGTCCTGGTGATCCGGACGACCCAACAGCAGCTGAGGTATGCGCGGGGCCGGGCCCTGCCGACGCAGAACACTGAGGCAAACGGAAAGGAAATCACAAAATCCTAGCAAATTATTACCAAACATATTGTCTCTTAAAAACTTAAAGAAGAAGTTCTCACGCCTCCACGAGGCATGGTGAATATTGCAGGGATAAAACAGGAGGAAGCGCCGCCTTCGAACCTCCTCTTCAACCTTGGATGCCAATGTCGCTTGCCCGGGGAGGCCCGTCGTCGACAATGTTGTAGCCATCTTCACCATTGGCTCAGTCCGTCGCAGTCGCGGGGTCGACACAGAGGAACTTCTGGAGCAGGGCCTCCACCTGCTTCCCCATGGCTTCAGCAGCAGCATCTTGGAATTCAGGGGCCACAGGTTCAAGCAGCGCGCCAAGATCGAAGCCCGGGTCCCGGAGGTGGAGGTGGCTGAAGACGCGCATCGCGGCCGAGGTGAAAAGCGCGCGAGCTTCCGCTTCCACCAGGGGGCCCACCTCGGTGACGATACCCTCGAGCGCCGTGGCAAGCTTGGGGAGCAGCCCGGCAGGGCCCTCCTCTGGACTAGCCAGCGGTCCCTCGTACCCTTCCCCGTAAAGGGACTGCAGGGCTGTGCGGGACCTCTGCTCAAGGGAGACGAAGGCGTCACGCCCCGCCGCGGCCGCCTTCTTAGCCGTGGCAAGGAGTTTCTCCTTGGCCTCTAGCCGAGCCTTCTCCTCGGAGATGAACTCGGCGTGGGACGCCTGGGCCGCCTCCGTCTCCTCCTTCAGCTTCCCCAGGCGGCTGCGCTCCGCAGCTTGTTCCTGGGCCGCTTGCTCCAGCTCGGCGTCTCGGTTGGCGAGCGCAGCTTCCCGGGCCTTGAGATCCTCCTCCTACTCTCCAAGCTGGCGGGCGTGGGCAGCCTGCTCATCGCGAAGGGCCTTCAGCTCGGCCTCCACCGCACGACAGCGCTCCTCGGCAGACGCGGCGTTGGTCAGCACTGCATCACGAGCCGCTGTGGCCTCGCCAGCCACCTTCCTGCCCTCGCAATGACAGCCTCGGCCTGGCCCCAGGCCGCCCTGACAAAGGAGTCGGCCTAGAGCCACCCCGAGATCAACCCCAGACGCCCCATCACCGCACGCCGGTCGGCGCCCTGAAGATCGGTCCGGAGCTGCCCCAGCGCGTTGAAGGCCTCCTCCAAAGCGCTGGGTATGACGGAGGTGTCATGGTCCACGAGCGGGAGGACTCGAGGAGGAGGCGGCACCGGCGTCAGGACTGGCGCCACTACAGCAGCAAGGGCGACAAGGGGCTCCGGAGCCCTCAAACCCCCAGCAGGCGCGCTGGAGGTAGGCACCTCGGAGTCGGCTTGGCTATGGAGGCGGTCCCCACCTGAGGTTCGGCCACCGAGCCTCGGGAGGCTCGCTCCATCACAGGCGCACGCGGGGTGGCCTCTTCTGCACGCGCCGGGGTCGCCGCGGCCACGGCGGGTCGCGCGGCCTCGGGGGCTTTGGCCTCTTCCTTCCTCTTCTTCACCACCGGCGTCAGCCTGGCCACGAGGAGGAAGGGATCGTGAGCACGACGTCGAGGATGGGAGGCAAAAAGCAAGGTAAAATACTTACTCATCGTCAGCAACATATGCCCTCCTCTTGGTCAAGAGCGCAGCACCTCCGAGCTTCTTGGGCACGGGCTTCGCCGCGCTCTCAGTACCGGCCGGGCGCATGGCGGCTGGCTCCGGAATGGCGGCGACAGGCGACAAGGCGGGGGCGGAGCCCTGGGGCGGCGGCATCGCCTCGCCCTCCTTTGGGGCCCCTCGATTCGGCCTACGCAGGGGGGGTGCCCCAGACCTCATGACGACCCCGGTGGGGCGAGCGGACCCCTCAACCAAGTGCTCGCCAGCATCGTCGTCATCGGAGAGATCGCGAAGGAGCTCGCTCTGCCGCGGGTGTGAGGTCTCCCCCACCCCCTCCAAGGTCACCTCCGAGTCCTCCTCCCCCTCCTCCCCGGAGCTCTCGCCAGAGGACACCGGCATCGGGGAGTTCGGGAGTTGGGGGAGCTTCGACGGCACGAGCCCCCCTTGTTGAAGATAGGCATGGCGGCGGCCACCTCCGCCCCGTCATCGCAGCGATACAGCGGGAGGAAGGCTTCCGGGAGGCCGCCCGGGTCCTTCTCAAGCAAGGTGCGCAAGGCCTTGCTCAGCTCCTCGTCAGTCAAGTCTTCCGGGTGCAACCGGAGGTCGTCTTCTGCGCCCTTGAGACTCCACAAGGGGCGCGAGTGCGCCTGGAGCGGGGCCAAGCGCTGCGTCAGGAACTCCTTGACGAGCATGGCCCCTGTCAGCTTTTCCGCCTCCAGATCCGCCGTCATCTTCTCCAGCAACGGCTCCGCCCGAGGGTCAGTGAGCTTCTCGTGAGCCCACCGATCCAGCTTCACCGGCAACGTGGTCGGCAGCTCCAGCCGAGCGTGAGAACGCTTGGCGTCCATGAAGATCCACTTGCGCCGGTAGTCCTCCACCTTCTTCCCGGCCCTCGAGATCGCGTTGCTACCATGGGATGCAACGAAGTAGACGCACCCGGAGCACTGGTCCGTGCTACGCATCCGGAGGTAGAAGAAATGCCGGAGCGGCGCAACGGAGGGCGCCACCCCCACGAACGCCTCGTAGTAGAAGGCGAAGATCGACAGGAGGAGGATGGAGTTGGGATGAAGATGAAGGTCGGGATCTGGTAATGGTTGAGGACGGCAAAGAAGAAATTGGAGAAGGGGGACGAGCCCAGCAAAGATGCTGTGCAGGAAGAAGGGATAGAAGGTTTCCCCAAGGTTTCCTGCTTGGCGGAGCCAACCCGGAGCGCTGTCTCCCTCCCCTCATTGTCGTTGCTCGCCGTCAGCGGGAGCACGGCGGCGAGGTGCTTCTCCTCGGTGATGGTGGACACACTAAGGACCGGCTCGAGCGAGGCCGGACACATGGGAGAAGCGGCGGGCTTCGCCTTCTTGGTCGCCATCGGTGGCAAGTTCGGGGAAAGGTCGGCAGATCTGGAGGCGCTCTGAGCAGGGAGAGAAGGAGATCTGAAGCAAGGCGAAGGGAAGGTAATGAAGGCTCAGCGGCAGGTGCCAGCCTTTTTGTCAGCCCAAGACGGTTGCCGAGGCAGTGTGGGGAAGCGGAGACGCCCACGTCCCATCAAGCGCCACGCGTCGACCGGGTTCGCAGGCGGTTAGGGCCCGCGGCGCTTCGCCCTTGCCCTTTGGCTTCGCCTCGAAGCCAAGTCCGAGCACACCTTGGGCCCGGGGGCTACTGTCGTCGTTCTGGGAACCGGGGTACCCAGACTTGCCTGCCTGCAGCCCACAGCGTGGCTTCATCAGCGGCCTGGTACGGCCCTTCTCCAGCACCAACAACACAAGACCCTCGCGGGGCGGACGACGCCAAGACCTCCGGAGGGAGCGGCTTCCCCAGGCCGGCTCCTGAGGAGCCGAGATTTCCATGCAAGCCCCACCTCGTGAGGTTCAGATGACGCAAGCCATGACGACCAAGACCAGGCGGGCGCCAGCGGGCGCAGTACAGCAGGTTTCCTCTTCGGTGCTAAGGAAGCAAGCGCAGACGCAGAGTCCCAAGGAATCAGCCAAAGGTTTCCATTCCCGTGCTACAAGACCAAGACGGCAGGACGGAGGTTATCGCCGAGCCCACCATGACGCTACGAACAGAAGCTTTACAGGCGAAGACCACCTTTTGTCAGGATAAGATGTACTACTTGTCCCCCTTCAAACTTGGTCGTTGTAGGATCCCTTCCCGCCTTCATTTTGGGGGAAGAGGACCGAGGCCACTATAAATATAGCTAGGCCACCACCATAGATGGGAGAAGGAGATCATCCTCACCAGCTCACACCAGCACAAGAACACTCCTCCTAAGGTTGTTCTCCCCCTGTACTAGTTCATCCTCAGCCCACCTCGAGGCCAATCCAACACAAAGCAGGAGTAGGGTTTTACACCGCAAGGTGGCCCGAACCTGGGTAAACTGCTGAGTCCCTTTCCTTTCCTGTTCATTGAGCTTGGCGGTGAGATCGACGAGTCGGCAGGCTGGGGAGATTGAGTTCTTCGCACGCACCCCAGAGTTCGAACCTTTCTTGGGTCTGCGGAGCCCTGAATCCGACAGATCTCCTTGCTCAGAACTCCCTTTCCGAAATTGTTTCGGGGGATTGTTCTTCGGTATGTGACTCCTCCAATGGTCCAATTAGTTTTTGTTCTAGTGCTTTATATATTGCAATTTTTGCTGCTGTGGTGACCTTGTTCTTGAGCTTGCATGTCAAATTTATATGGTCCAAAGTAGTTTTGTTGCATGATATAGCTTCTAGACACTTATGGGAGTAGTTGCTATCAATCTTGTTGAGTTTGGTTCACTTTTATTTTGAGTCACTAAAAATTTCAGAAAATTTTAGAGGAGAGAAAAACCATGAAGAGATGGTTAAGGGGCTCTTCGAGCCAGAATTCAGAGGGAAATGAGAATGAGGAGAAGAAGAAGCCCAAGTATAACCTTCCTCATGCCGTGGAGGTTCGGCCATGTGAATGGCCAAGCGATACATTCTTGAGGGAGGCGGAAATTTATGATGATTTCTATTATTTGGCGGAGAACGCCGGCATCACCGCTTTCCTCCAAGATAAGTGTGACCAATACCTCCTAGTCACTAATACCTTCATGCAAAATTTTCACTTTCATTCTAGGAAGGATCCTCCCATGGTAGAATTTCACTTGTATGATGTGCCCAAGCGAATGACACTTTATGATTTTTGTGATGTTTGCAAAATACCTTATGAGGGCAGCATCAGTGTGCCACGTCCTAGGGATGTGGAGGATTTTATTGATGAGATTACTGTGATCGAAGAGAGAGGAGTTTCGGAAGCAAGAGTGGCTAGTTTACATTTTCCTGTTTTACGCTATTATTCATTATTTGCCGGGAGATGTTTGATGGGTCGTAAGGAGAAGACCACGATGAAAATGTTGAGTGGCTCTCATATGCATTATTGTTGATCTAACAAAGAGTCCATATTACCTTGTCTTCTCCTTTGAATAAATGTTTGCAGGTTTCAGCTTAGTCCAATGCACATGCACTCTTATTATTATTCACACCATTCGGTCGTGCAAGTGAAAGGCAATAATGACGATATATGATGGAATGATTGAGACGGAGAAAAGCTGGTACGAACTCGACCTATTTTTTTTTTGTAAATATGATTAGCTCATCGTTCCTGATTCAGCTTATTATGAATGAAACATGTTTGCAATGATAATTAGAGATTATAGTTGCTCATGCCATGCTTAATTAGCTAGGAGTGGATAATGGTTTGTCTTGTGTGCCAACATTCAATTTAAAATGGTTATGATGTAGTATGATAGGATGGTATCCTCCTTTGAATGATTTAAGTGGCTTGGCTTGGCACATGTTCACGCATGTAGTTGAATCAAAATCAACATACCCTCCATGATATTTATGTTCATGGTGATTTATATCCTACTCATGCTTGCATTCAATATTGGTTAATCTCGATGCATGTTTATGATCGTTGTCGCTCTCTAGTTGGTCTCTCCTTAATCTTTTGCTAGCCTTCACTTGTACTAAGCGGGAATACTGCTTGTGCATCCACTTCCTTAAAACCAAAGTTGTTCCATATGAGTCCACCATACCTACCTATATGCGGTATTTACCTGCCGTTCCAAGTAAATTTGCATGTGCCAAACTCTAAACCTTCAAATAATAATCTGTTTTGTATGCCCGAATCGCTCATGTAGCGACTGGGGGCTGTCAGTATCTTCCATGCTAGGTGGGTTATTCTCACGATGAGTGTTTATTCACTTGTCATTCACGAGAAAGTGGCTGGTAATCGGGATGCCCAGTTCCATGCTCGAAATCAAATCAAAATATAATCATAAGACAAAACTCCCCCAGGACTATTGCTGGTATGGACGGAACCTGTGGATTCAGCTAGCTGTGGAGTGTGATTGTTGGTGGAGGGGGAGTAAAAACTTTTCCATTCTGTTTGGGAACCGCCTATAATGTATCTAGCATGGAAGATAGTGAGATCTCTTGGTTGTTATGTTGACAATGAAAGCATACCGCTCAAAATTATATTTATCTCTGTTTTAAAAGCTCCGAGCTCTGGCACCTCTGTAAATCCATGCTTCCCTCTATGAAGGGCCTATCTATTTACTTTTATTCTTGAGTCATCATCTTCTTATAAAAAGCACCAGCTGGAGAGCACCATTGTCATTTGTATGCTTTGTTATTAATTGATGTTGAGTATGAGTGTGACTGGATCTCTTTTGCCATGAATTATAATGTCTAGTCAGTCCTTGATCTTCAGGGGTGCTCTGCATTTATGTTTTGCAGTCTCAGAAAGGGATAGCGAGATACCATTTTGTCATATTATATCATGATTGTTTTCAAAAAGTGTTGTCATCCGAGATTTATTATTATTGCTCGCTAGTTGATTATGCCATTGATATGAGTAAATGTGAGACCTAAATGTTATTGTGAATATGAATAGTTCATAATCTTTGCTGAAAACCTGAATACTGGCTATACATATTTGCAACAACAAGATCAAACAGAGTTTGTAAAAGTTTTTCTTTGTCACTTTCAGTTTGTCAACTGAGTTGCTTGAGGACAAGTAATGGGTTAAGCATGGGGGAGTTGATACGTCTGCATCGTATCTACTTTTCCAAACTCTTTTGCCCTTGTTTTGGACTCTAATCTGCATGATTTGAATGGAACTAACCCGAACTGACATTGTTTTCAGCAGAATTGCCATGGTGCTATTTTTGTGCAGAAACCAAACTTCTTGGATTGACCTGAAAATTTACGGAGAATATTTTTGGAATATATAGAAAATACTGGCGCAAGAATTAACCAGAGGGGGTCCACCCAAAGGCCACAAGCCTGGGGGGCGCCCCCCCTAGGGCGCACCTACAGGGCTTGTGGGCCCCCTGGACCTCCTCCGACCTTAACTCCAACTCTATAACCCTTTTCGGGGAGAAAAAAAATCAGAGAGAAGGATTCATCGCGTTTTATGATACGGAGCCGCCGCCGCCTACTGTTCTTCATCGGGAGGGCTGATCTGGAGTCCGTTCGAGACTCCGGAGGGGGGGATTTGTCACCATCATCATCATCAACCTTCCTCCATCACCAATTTCATGATGCTCACCGCCGGGAGTGAGTAATTCCATAGTAGGCTTGCTGGACGGTGATGGGTTGGATTAGATTTATCATGTAATCGAGTTAGTTTTGTTAGGGTTTGATCCCTAGTATCCACTATGTTCTGAGATTGATGTTGCTATGACTTTGCTATGCTTAATGCTTGTCACTAGGGCCCGAGTGCCATGATTTCATATCTGAACCTATTATGTTTTCATGAATATATTTGTGTTCTTGATCCTATCTTGCAAGTTGTAGACACCTATTACGAGTTATGATCCGCATACCCCAAGGTGACAATAATTGGGATTCTTTCCGGTGATTACCATAGTTTGAGGAGTTCATGTATTCACTAAGTGCTAATGCTTTGGTCTGGTTCTCTATTAAAAGGAGGCCTTAATATCCCTTAGTTTCCATTAGAACCCCGCTGCCATGGGAGGGTAGGACAAAAGATGCCATGCAAGTTCTTTTCCATAAGCACGTATGACTATATACAGAATACATGCCTACATTATATTGATGAATTGGAGCTAGTTCTGTGTCACCCTAGGTTATGACTGCTACATGATGAATATTATCCAACATAATTATCATTGCCGATCCGATGCCTACGAGCTTTTCAAATATTGATCTTTGCTAAGTTACTTTCGTTGCTACTGCAGTTACAATCACTACAAATTGCTATTGTTACTTTTGCCACTGTTACCGTTCCTTCCATACTACTTTGCTACTAAATACTTTGTTGTAGATATTAAGTCTTTCAGGTGTGGTTGAATTGACAACTCAACTGCTAAAACTCGTGAATATTCTTTGGCTCCCCTTGTGTCGAATCAATAATTTTGGGTTGAATACTCTACCCTCAAAAACTGTTGCGATCCCCTATACTTGTGGGTTATCAACTACCAGGCGGACCCATATCATAAACTGACCCCCAACAAGAAGCTGGGTAGGCTAGGAATGAAAACTCAAGCTCCAGTGCAGACAAACACGAAGAATGTTTACCATCCCATCCCACGCCAACAGACTGAGCATAGCCCAAGACAAACATTACCCGACCAATCCCATGCCCACCCACCAAATGCCCTCAGCCATTATAACCATCCACCCGACCACACCCCACGACAAATCGCCTCAACCATGAGAACTCGGCCACCCAATAGGCATGCATGTATTTGACTAAAAAGACACACCGACACGTCCAAGAAGACAACAAAGACTACAGGAATGCCCTGAAAAAGAAAACATGAATGAAATAATCTGACTGACAAACCGAATAGTGAATGAACACATCCGACTGCCAAACCGAACAGCCACATAACCAAACCCCCATGGCAAATGGCCTCAACCATAAGAACCGACCACCCAATACACGAAGACGACAAAAAAAACATGAACGAGAATCCACTAGGCATACCGAATAGTGAATGAAAGCATTCGGCTACCAAACCAAACTAAATAGTGAATGAAAGCATCTGACTGCACAATATGCCCGACCAGGGGACGTTTTGAAGGTGTTCATCCATCGAATCCAAACTACCCTATCAAAGAAAAAAAAGGGCTAAACCAACCAGCTAGCCCAGAAATATACAATAGTCTGGTTGACCAACATGCTCCACCCCGCTAAGCAGACATCCATAGCATCCAAAGAGCTTACTCGGCACCGCTGAACAAACATGCAACCACCAAGAGGACTGGTCAGGTCAACCCAACAACGGAGTTTTTAGAAAGCCCAGACAGGCGCCCCTCGAACAGACCAGGCAAAACATGCGGACGACAGGGAGGGCACGAGCGAGCGAGGATGCCCCCAGGAGGCGGGTACTGCAACATCCTTTATAGAAGTAATGGGGATGAACACTGTCGTACATGGCCACTACCGCCAGCCACTCCGCAGCCCACACCGCTACACGTGGTGCTTCGCTACAAGCTGGCTCCCTCCCCTACCGATCCCGACAAAAATTTTGAGGGCATCTTTTCTCTTCATTTTTTTGTCTTTCTCATCATCTCCGTCCACGACGGTGCTCCTCCAAGTCGTCACCGGCCACGGTCAAAGCTGCACCACGCTACAGAGGATCACCTACAAGCAAGAACTCACTTACATGGAGAAACTTGCATAGAGAAGTGATCGACAACCGCCATCATCGATTCCGAATAATTGTTGTGTTCGGGACCACGTGAGAGTGCCACTAGGGAAGGATGATAGAAGAATACATTTAGATGAATAATCACGCAAACCATGGCGTGTCACCTATATTCTTGATTTCTTTGTCGAACTTGTACATCACGTATGACGAGTCTATATCAAATTTCTTTTACAGATCATCTATCCTAGCCTTTAGCTAGCTCATCAACATATTTTAGTGCCGAGCAATCGTTGTTGACCATGTGGAAGAAAGAAATAAATAAGAAGAAAGAAAAAAAGATGATGTTGAGTTGGTTCGTGGGTTTAAGTTCGTGGGGTCTGCTAGATAAAAAAGGTTCAATCCTAAATTACTCACTCTGTAACTTAATATAAGATGTTACATGACGATAGTGCCAAAAACGGTTTGTATTAAGAGCGTGTTTGGCAGCCGTAGCAGCCGGGCCTAGCTAGCTCAAGCTTGGCTCACATGAGGCTGGTTGAGCAAATGCAGCCTCTAATGCAACATCTACACATTGTTTGGTTGCCCGCATCTAGTTCTCTCGCATTAGGGGATAGCTTAGCCCACAGTGTTTGGTTGCCTGCATTGTCTGAACTCACACATAAGCACGCTATTTGGTTGCACACATGGTGTGAGGTGTGCTAACTTTGTACCCTATGTGGTGAGGTTACCTTAGACATGATCACATCTAGTACACCAATGCCACAACACTGCAATGGCAACGAACTGCACGATGATGATGAAGTTCTTCACCGCAAGGCGTGGCTTCACCTTGGCAACTACAACGTTGCCAACTTTAACCATGCTAACTGTATGCTTTCGCACGTAGTTGGCGTAAGCTTCTTCTGTCGCCTACCTACTCTTAAATCCTCTATGGATGTTGTTGCTGTAAGATGCAACTTATTCACTGCAAGCTTCCCATGAACTGTAAACCGCTGGTGCCCTCCCGGCGAACACCGCATACCATTTGTCCTAGCAGTGCACAAGAGGAGTAGTTGAAGCAGCAAGCAAAAGAACAATCAAGAAGCAAGCAATGGAGCAGAAGTAGTAAGCATGCATGATCATATGGCATAGCAAGTTCTAACCTAGCACTACTATGGTGTCATCCTACCACCACATCCAAAAGAGGGTGTCATCCTACCACCACAAGTTCAGGATCATCATGAGGGGTTAGTATATACCACCTCAACAAAATATACAGACCATCAAACAGTTTTCAAGCCCTAGCTACACAAAATATACGTCATCATCGCCGTCGCCATCACCATCGCCATTCAGGATCATGCATGCAGTAACCAGCAGCAAGCTCTATTAGTAGTGCTTGCACAGCCAACTCCTGAGCTGTAGCAACCTGTGGGCGTCTGCCATGGCAACAAACCCAACACCCTAGGCCTTATTGTCCAGCAGGTGCCTGATGTCGCTTGAAAATGCGTCGGTATTTCCCCAAAGAGGAAGGGATGATGCAGTATAGCTACGGTAGGTATTTCTCTCAGTTGTGAAACCAAGTTATCAATCCAGTAGGAGAACCAAGCAACACTATATAAACGGTACCTGCACACAAAGAACAGATACTTGCAACCGACGCGTAAGAGGGGTTGTCAATCCCTCCACGGTAAAAACATAGATAAATTTGTGTAGATTGGATAAATAGCTCTCGATAAGATGTGAAATAAAATAAGTAATAAAAAAATGCAGCAAGGTATTTTTGGGTTTTTGGAATAATAGATCTGAAAATAAAAGCGAATAAAAATAGATCTCAAAGCAAATATGATAAAGAATAGGCCCGGGGGCCGTAGATTTCACTAGTGGCTTCTCTCGAAAAATAGCACACGGTGGGTAAACAAATTACTATTAGGCAATTGATAGAAGATCAAATAATTATGATGATATCCAAGGCGATGATCAATATATAGGTATCACGTCCAAGATTAGTAGACCGACTCCTGCCTGCATCTACTACTATTACTCCACACATCGACCGCTATCCAGCATGCATCTAGTGTATTAAGTTCATGGAGAAACGGAGTAATGAAATAAAAACGATGACGTGTTGTAGACGAGATCTATTCATGTAGGAATAGCCTCCATCTTGTTATCCTTAATAGCAATGATACATGTGTGTCTTGCTGCCCCTTCTTTCACTGGGAAAGAACACCGCAAGATCGAACCCATCACAAAGCACCTCTTCCCATGGCAAGAAAAATCGATCTAGTTGGCCTAACTAAACCAAAGATTCGAAGAAGAAATACGAGGCTATAAATAATCATGCATATAAGAGATCAAAGAAAATTCAAATAATATTCATGGATATATATCTGATCATAAACTCAAAGTTCATCGGATCCCAACAAACACACCACAAAAGGAGTTACATCAAATAGATCTCCAAGAGACCATTGTATTGAGAATCAAAAGAGAGAGAGGAAGTCATATAGCTACTGCCTATGGACCCTTAGGTCTATGGTGGACTACTCAAGCATCATCGGAGAGGCACCAATGAGGATGATGAACCCCTCCGTGATGGTGCCTAGATTGGATGTCGTGGTTCTGGAACTTGCGGTGGCTGGAATTGTGTTTCGTCGACTCCCCTAGGGTTTCTGGAATATTTGTGAATTTATAGGGCGAAGAGGCGGTGCAGGGGGGCTACATGGGGGGCACAACCCCCGGGCGCGCCTGGGCTCCTGGACGCTCCCTGGTTGGTTGTGCTCCCCAGGGGCCTCCCCTCTGGTGCATTCTTGGCCCACTGGGTGTCTTCAGGTCCAAAAAAAATCTCCAAAAAGTTTCGCTGCGTTTGGACTCCATTTGGTACTGATATTATGCGAAGTAAAAAACAAGAAGAAAACAGCAACTGGCACTGGGCACTATGTCAATAGGTTAGTCCCAAAAAATGATATAAAGTTGCTATAAAATGGTTATAAAACATCCAAGAATGATAATATAACAACATGGAACAAGCAAAAATTAAAGATACCTTGGAGACGTATCAGCATCCCCAAGCTTAATTCCTACTCGTCCTCGAGTAGGTAAATGATAAAAATAGATTTTTTGATGTGGAATGCTGCCTAACATGTTCATCACATATTCTTTTCTTTTGTAGCATGGACATTTGGACTTTTATATGGTTCAAAGCAATAGTCTAGTTTTGACATGAAGATTTCAATACTCAAGTATATCAACAAGTAACCATGTCTTTCAAAATATCAACACTAAAGAAAGTTATCCCTAGCCCGTCATGCTCAATCATTGATCCATTCATGAAACACACTCGCATATTAGCTACATCCAATGCTCAAGTATGATCATAGTGCTCCCTAGTTGGTGCTTTATAAGAGAAGATGGAAACTCAAATAAAAATAAAAATTGCACAAAGTAAATAGATAGGCCCTTCGCAGAGGGAAGTAGGGATTTGTAGAGGTGCCAGAGCTCAAAGCTTAAATTGAGAGATAATTTTTTTTGAGAGGCATACTTTTCCCGTCAACGAAAACGACCGAGTAATTCCCAACACTTTCCATGCTAGATATATCATAGACGGTTCCCAAACATAAAATAAAGTTTATTCCTTTTTCCACCGTTCTTTCACAATCCATGGCTAGTCGTATCCACGGGTGCCTTCCATACCAACACTTTCCAAGGAATTTATTATTTGACAACATAAATTAAATTTCTTTTTCATTTTGGGACTGGGCATCCCTATTACCGCCGCACTCTCGTGCAATGACAAGTGAATAAACACTCATCTTGAGAATAACATATCTAGCATGGAAAATATTGGCCACCCCCTGCCGCTTCATGAGCGGTACGAGCACACAAAAAGGAAATTCATTTTGAAAATTAGAGATGACACATACAAATTTGCTTAGAACGGCACGGAAATACCGCATATAGGTAGGTATGGTGGACTCATATGGCAAAACAGGGTTTAAAGATTTGGGATGCACAAGTAGTATTTCTACTTAGTGCAAGTGGAGGCTAGCAAAAAGATTGAGAAGCAACCAACCAAGAAATGAAAATTCACATAAGCGAGCATTAAGCATAACTAACACCGAATAATGCACCATAAGTAGGATGAATTTCATTGCATAACTATTGACTTTCGTGCTTGCATAGGGAATCACAAACCTTAACACCAATATTCTTACTAAAGCATAATTACTCACCAACATGACTCACATATCACTATCATCATATCTCAAAACTATTACAAAGACTCAAGTTTATTTTGTCGAATGACCTTCATGAAAGTTTTTCTTATATCCCTCTTGAATATCTATCACTTTGGGACTAGTTTCATATATTGCAATTGCTTTTCACAAGCTCAAACAAATTTAAGTGAAGAACATGAGCATAAAAAATTTCGTCTCTCAAAATAATATAAGTAAATCATGAGAGAATTTCTTCAAAAATTTACTAACTCTCCAATTAATCTAAGTGAAGCATGAGAGCATTTCTTCAAAAATATTAGAGCACACCATGCTCAAAAAGATATAAGTGAAGCACTAGAGCAATTCCATAGCTCAAAAAAAATTAAGTGAAGCAGAAGAGCAATTCTAACAAATCATAGCATAATTTTGGCTCTGTCAAATAGGTGTGTCCAGCAAGGATACTAGTGATAAACTAAAAAGAAAAACAAGAAAAGACTCATATAATACAAGACGCTCCAAGCAAAACTCATGATATGTGACGAATAAAAATATAGCTGCAAGTAAAATACCGATGGTCGTTAGAAGAAAGAGGGGATGCCTTCTAGGGAATCCCCAAGCTTAGTTGCTTGGTTCTCCTTGAATATTAACTTGGGGTGCCATGGGGCATCCCCAAGCTTAGGCTCTTTTCACTCCTTATTCCTTCATCCATCGCGATCTCACCCAAAACTTGAAAACTTCAATCACACAAAACTTAACAAAACATTCGTGAGATCCGTTAGTATAAGAAAACCAATCTTTACTTTAAGTACTATTGCAAACCCATTCAAATTTTGTTATTGCATTATATCTACTGTATTCTAACTTTTCCATGGCTTATACCCCCTGATACAATCCATAGATTCATCAAAATAAGCAAACAATGCAAAGAAAACAGAATCTATCAAAAAAAGAATAGTTTGTAAAGATGCGAATTGTTCACTGAGTGTCTTCTGGTCCAAAAAAATCTCCAAAAAGTTTCGCTGTGTTTGGACTCCGTTTGGTACTGATATTCTGCGAAGTAAAAAACAAGCAAAAAATGGCAACTGGCACTGGGCACTATGTCAATAGGTTAGTCCCCAAAAATGATATAAAGTTGCTATAAAATAATTATAAAACATCCAAGAATGATAATATAACAACATGGAACAAGCAAAAATTATAGATACGTTGGAGACGTATCAGTGGCTGAGAGCTGCCATGAGAGCATCATTGCTGAAATCACCTTGGTCCATGACGGCGGTGTACATGTCAGGGTGGACGTCGACGGCCTTGCTCTCCCTAATGGCGATTGCCAGCTCCTTCACTACATCAGTCATGCTGGTAAAGACACTGATCTCCTCCTCCATCATGCCGCACCTCTTCCTCTTCCTATTGAGCACAGGGACATGCTCAAATGGCTTGTCAGGGCCATCAAGGACTACCTCTATGTCCGGGATGCCAGGAACTCCGGCATGCGAGAACCGAGAGGCTCACCGGAGCCCATGACATGCTTGTCGGTTGCCAGGCCGAAGAAGAAGATGTGTTGCATCTGGTTGTAGTTCTAGATGGGTGTGTTTAGGAATTCAGCGTACTTGGGGTGGTCCTAAGACAGAAGCACAAGGGTTGTTAGTTTCTACAAAACAATGATAGTGTGCAAAACAAGGGGCAGTGAGCTAACCGCGACATGGCCGGTGTAGTTCTCTGCCTCCATATCGATAGAGCAAGTGCTCTTATCCCAGGACGCACCGCTAAGGTCTCTGAGCTTGGACACTTGGATCCATCGAGCTCTCCACTTCCTCAGGTGGTTGTACACCTGGGTGGCAGTCACCTCCTGGCCATAGAACTCGAACACCTGCTTCTCTAAGGTGTTCAAGTGCACCTCCTTGAAACCCTTCTCAGTCATAACCCCACTAGAGATGAGTTCGCACATCTTGTTCAGCACGAACATGGACATGAACGGCTGCCACTTCATGTTGTTCCCCCTACCATCCTTCTTGGCCTTCAGTGCAGCGGCAGCAGAATTGGAAGTTGGTTCAATGAGCACAACTGGCACAAAGCAAGAATTACCAGGTGAAACCTCGAACACCTCTGAATCAGCAGGCATGTTCTGATCGAGGAGGGGCTGCGAGTCCTCGACATAGGAGACCGCAAACTGGTTGTCCGACAGGACAAGGGCCGGACTAAGATCTTGCATCTGCGTGGTCATGTCCTATAATCGTATCACGCATACACAGTAAGCATAACACACACAATACCACAACATAACAACCGGACAATCTATGAAAGTAGGAGCATACATGCCAACTAGATATGAATCCATCACCAATAGCTACCACAACATTAGAACTAGCTATGAATCCATTGTGTGCATCACAAATAGCTACTCTAGCATGCTACAAATCCTACACAACTAGCTATGATACCATAGTGTTCATCATTATCATACTACTCAATCTACACAGATCCAGCACAAATAGCTACCACTACTTCAAAATCTAGCATATGCTCAAAGATCAATGCACGAATCAACCCTACCACATGCCTCGAACATCTAACCCTATTACCATATCCTCTCAGATATAGCTTGAATGAACATAGAGAAAGAGGTCATTGAACTCACAGAGGCCATGATTGCAGCTCGGCGGGGACGCGGGAAGTGTCGGAGAAGTTGAGGACAGGAGTCGCCGCCACCGTCGACCGCCGGTCGGTGAAGGAGCTCCACTTATCTGGGCGTCAGTGCCGGTGCGCGCCGGTAGGAAAGATCGAAAGGGGGGAGAAGGTTGGTGGGGCTTTGGGCGATGAGAGGATGGGGGCTAAATAGGGCGACCGAATCAGTGGGAGGTGAGCCGAAATCTCCCGCCGATTTTTTGGAGACACGCGCGAGCTCGTGCCATCTCCCTGGCCGCAGGAGCTGCGCGCCGTGTTCCCCTCCCATGCCTCGCACGAGCCTGGCTCTGGAGAAACTATCGATCCAGGCATAGGTCGCGGGCCTGGCTGGGAGTGCTGTAAAGTTCATGTCGTGCAGGTCGAAATAGTGTACACAGACCAACCAAACAGTCTGATTCATTCCCACGCAGGTCTGATTGAGCCTTATGCGGGCAACCAAACACGTCCTAAGTTGCATAGGGCGTATCATTTTGTATACGAAAGATAGGATGAGGAATTATATTACGTAGATCTGCCAGAAACGCCCGTAACCAGTAATCCATGGCATGGCATCCACATTTGAAGCGATACAAAACATGTCCCATGCATGCATGCATGCTATTCATATGCCAGCATTTCTCTCGGAACACACTAAAATTCAGGGGAGCTACTGTGCGAGCCACTGATCTACAACATAATTTGCAAAAGCAACTTAGACTATTGTTCAAGATAATGAGTTCAATTAATCATATTACCTAAGAACTGCCCCTCAAATCAACATCCTTCCAGTTGTCCGAGTGTAACATGATCCAAATTCACCAACCCAAGTCCGATCATCACATGAGATGAGGTGGTTTCAATGGTGAACATCTCCATGTTGATTATGACTCATGTTTGACCTTTCAATCTCCTGTGTTCCGAGGCCATGTCTATACATGCTAGGCTCGTCAAGTTTAACCCAAGTGTTCCGCATGTGCAAAACTGGCTTGCACCCGTTGTATGTGAACGTAGAGTCTATCACACCCGATCATCACGTGGTGCCTCGAAATGATGAACTTTCGCAATGGTGCACACTTGGGGAGAACACAATTTTATCTTGAAATTTTAGTGAGGGATCACCTTATAATGCTACCGTCGTCCTAAGAAAAATAAGATGCATAAAAGGATTAACATCACATGCAAATCATAAGTGACATGATATGGCCATCATCTTGTGCTTTTGATCTCCATCTTCAAAGCACCGGCATGATCTCCATCATCATCGGCATGACACCATGATCTCCATCATCGTGTCGCCATCGGTGTTGTCATGCCAACCATACTTCTACAACTATTGCTACCGCTTAGCGATAAAGTAAGGCATTACATAGCGTTTAATGATTGACACGCAGGTCATACAATAATTAAAGACAATTCTATGGCTCCTGCCGGTTGCCGTATTCATCGACATGCAAGTCGTGATAATCTATACAAAATAGGATCATCTCATACATCAAATATATCTCATCATGTCTTTGGCCATATCATATCACAACATACCTGCAAAAACAAGTTAGACGTCCTCTACTTTGTTGGTGCATGTTTTACGTGGCTGCTATGGGTAACTATTAAGAACCATTCTTACCTACTCAAAGCCACAACGGTGATATGCAAGTTGCTATTTAACCTTCTACAAGGACCGCCTTTGTCGAATCCGATTCAACTAAGGTGGGAGAGACAGACACCCGCCAGCCATCTTTATGCAACAAGTTGCATGTCAGTCGATGGAACCGGTCTCATGTACATCGACATGTAAAGTTGGTCCGGGCCGCTTCAGCCCACAATACCGCTGAATCAAGAAAAGACCAAGGAAGGAAGCAATCTGAATATCAACGCCCACAAACTCCTTTGTGTTCTACTTGTGATGTCATCTACGCATAGACCTAGCTCATGATGCCACTGTTGGGGAATGTTGCATAGGAAACAAAAAATTTCCTACGCTCACCAAGATCAATCTAGGAGATGACCATCTATGAGAGGAGAGAATGGATCTACATACCCTTGTAGATCGCTAAGTGGAAGCATTAAGAAACGCGGTTGATGTAGTTGAACGTCTTCGCGATCCAATCATGATCAGTCCCACGAACTCCCGATCAAGTGTCGAACGGACGGCACCTCTGCGTTCAACACACGTACGGCTTGGTGATGCCTTCACCTCCTCGATCCAGCGAGCGATGGTGAAGTAGTAGCTTGAGTTCTCCGGCAGCACGACGGCGTGGTGGCGGTGGTGGTGGAGAAATCTCAGCAGGGCTTCGCCAAGCGTCTACGCAAGGTGGAGGAGGTGTAACGGGATGGAGACGGGCAAGGGTTGAAGGGTTGCTGCCCCCAATGTCTCCCCACCTTTATATAGGCGTGGAGGGGGCTGGTGGCTTGCCCTAAGGCCCTAGGGTCGTTGGCCTAAGGGGGAGGAAGAAAATCCCTCCTTTCCTTCCCCACCTATCGCTATCCCCCCTTTTTAGGGATCCTGGTCTTATCCCTTTGGGATATGATACTATTACTTTTAAGGGAGGATCTTGGTGGGTTGTGGGGACTTTTCACACTACCCACGTTCATGAGGGTCCCCATGCAGGTGGGCCCCACTCCAGAAGCTTCTAGAACCTTCCTGGTACAATACCGAAAAAACTCGAACTTTTGCCGGAACCCCGATAACAACTTTCCATCTATGAATCTTTACCTCCGGACCATTTCGGAGCTCCTCGTGATGTCTGAGATCTCATCCGGGACTCCGAACAACCTTCAGTCACCAACACAATAACTCAACTATACTTAGATCGTCACCAAATGTTAAGTGTGTAGACCCTGTAGGTTCGAGAACTATGCAGAGATGACCGAGACACCTCTACGGTCAATAACTGAAAGTGCAACTAATCCCCGGGTGGTTTTGGTAATTCATAACAACATATATTTCATTGAACTAATATCCATTCAAGTTTAATATTTCAGAAAGTTCAATGAATGGCATGGCATGGACTAGAGATGTGGACCCCTCAAAATGCTAAGGACACATATTGGCAAAAGCTCAAGACTCTTCATTTCAATTTTAGTGATCCAAGATCACATTGAGTCCATAGGAAAGCCAATACTATTAAAAGGGGATGAGGTGTTGCTTAATGGCTTGCTTGCTCAAATGCTTAGTGATATTGCTCCAAAACCCTCAACCACTTTCTCATTCCAAATATGTCAAAATCCCAAACTCCAACTTGGCCCCACCGATTCATTCTATCTGAAGCCACCAAGTTCATATGACATAGCCACTGCCAGAAACCCTAACAGTTCGGTCACACCGATACGGATCTTGCTCTCACCGAGATTGCCTTGCAAACTCTCTGTTGCTTGTTGCAATTATTTCGGCCTCACCGAAATTGCGATCGGTCTCACCGAGATGGCTTGACCAACTCTCTGTTGCTCAATTGCATCACTTTGGTCTCACCGAGTTGATGCAATCGGCGCCACCGAGATGAGGCTTGCCCTAAGCCCTAGCACATCGGTCCCACCGAGTTGATCCAGTCGGTCCCACC
The DNA here is from genome assembly GCA_011799875.1 of Thinopyrum elongatum. NCBI lineage: Eukaryota > Viridiplantae > Streptophyta > Magnoliopsida > Poales > Poaceae > Thinopyrum > Thinopyrum elongatum. Next base: position 343,586,961 of record CM022301.1, read on the forward strand.
GAGATTCCTAACGTTCGCATTTTGAACTAAATCGGTCTCACCGAGTTCACCTATTCGGTCTGACCGAGTTGGGTCAAATGTGTGTAACGGTTGGATTTTGTGTGGAGGCTACATATACCCCTCCACCCCCATCTCCATTTGTGAGAGAGCCATCAGAACGTGCCTACACTTCCAGCATACATTTTCTGAGAGAGAACCACCTACTCATGTGTTGAGATCAAGATATACCAATCCTACCACAAGAATCTTGATTTGTAGCCTTTCCCAAGTTGCTTTCCACTCAAATCATCTTTCCACCATATCCAAATCTGAGAGAGAGAATTGAGTGTTGGGGATACTATCATTTTAAGCACAAGAGCAAGGAGTTCATCATCAACACACCATCTATTACCTTTTGGAGAGTGGTGTCTCCTAGATTGGTTAGGTGTCACTTAGGAGCCTCCGTCAAGTTGTGGAGTTGAACCAAGAAGTTTGTAAGGGCAAGGAGATCGCCTACTTCGTGAAGATCTACCCAAGTGAGGCAAGTCCTTTGTGGGAGATGGCCATGGTTGGATAGACAAGGTTGCTTCTTCGTGGACCCTTCGTGGGTGGAGCCCTCCGTGGACTAGTGCAACCGTTACCCTTCATGGGTTGAAGTCTCCATCAACATGGATGTACAATAGCACCACCTATCAGAACCACGCCAAAAATCTCTGTGTCTCCATTGTGTTTGCACTCTCCAAACCCTTCCCTTTACCTTCATATGCAATGTTTTACTTTCCGCTGCTACACTCTTAGAATTGCATGTGTAGGTTGATTGCTTGACTTGTGCTAATTGCTAAAATCTGCCCACAACTAAAATTGGGAAAGTTTTAGATTTTTATTTGGTCAAGTAGTCTAATCACCCCCCCCCTCTAGACCTACTTTCAATCCTACAAGTGGTATCAGAGCTTTAGTCTCCATTTGCCTTGATTTTCATAGCTTTGGTGATCATAGCCTTGGTTTCACAACCTAGGAGAGTATGGCGTCTAGCGAGGGAAATTACCATCGTAGAGGTCCTTTGATGGTACTAATTTGGCTAGTTGGAAGCATAAGATGAAAATGCATATTCTTGGTCATAACCCCGTCACTTGGGCTATTGTTTGGATTGGCTTGCAAGGTGATTTCTTCGAGGATGGAAAAGAGCCAGATCGTGAAGCGTACGCGGAAGAAATGAAGATGTTGCAATAAAATCCTCAAGCTTGCGATATTCTCTTCAATGGATTGTGCCCCGAAGAATTCAATAAAATTAGCCGCCTTGAGAATGCAAAGGAAATTTGGGATACTTTGGTTGATATGCACGAAGGTACCGAGTCCTTCAAGGAATACAAATTGGATGTGCTTCAAAGTCAACTTGACAAGTTCAAGATGAAGGATGGTGAAGGAGTCGCCAAAATGTACTCTTGGCTTGCTCTCATCACAAATGAGATTGCCGGCTTAGGAAGCGAAGAGATGACCGACAAATTCATCATCAAGAAGATCCTAAGAGCCTTGGATGGAAAATATGATACCGTGTGCACCTTGATCCAAATGATGCCCAATTACAAAGATCTCAAGCCCACGGAAGTCGTCGGTAAAATTATTGCTCATGAGATGTCACTCAAGGATAAGGAAGAGCTCCACAACAAGTCAAGTGGTTTTTACAAAGCTTCAAGTGATGCTCCTACAACATCAATTGAGAAGCAAGTCTCCAATGAAGAATTGAGCTTCATGGTGAAGAACTTCAACAAGTTCTACAAGAATAGAAGCAAAGAGAGAAGCTCCAAGTCAAGATCCTACAATGACAAAAGATCTTCTAGTCATGATCGTAATTGCTACAATTGTGGAAGACCCGGACACTACTCTAATGAGTGTACGGCTCCCTACAAGAAAAGAGAAGATTCACCAAAAAGGAGGATTAGAAGAGATGAATCACCTCCAAGAGAGAGAATGAGTAGAGATGATCGTTATGAACGAAGACCCTCTCGTAGAAGCAAGGATTCGCAAAGGAAGGACAAGTCATCAAAGAGCTACACAAGACGAAGACATCAAGCTCATGTTGGTGAATGGGTATCCGGTTCCAACTCCGACAACTACTCCGAGAGAAGCTATCACTCCGACTCCGAAGGTACTCAAGATGAGGGTGTTGCCGGTCTTGCACTTGTGTCATCCAACTCCTACGACATATTTGACTCACCAAATGAAGGAATTGGAAGATGCTTCAGGGCTAAAGGCCCTAAGGTATCACACCCCGAATATGTTGATTTCAATAGTGATGAAGATGATTTGCTAGGTGATGATGATTTACTTGTTGACAACATTAGTGATGAAAACTATGATGAACTTGCTAGTATTCATGCTAATCAAGATGAAACGAATGACAATGATAAGAAGGAGATTGAGCGTCTAACCAAAGAACTAAACACTCTTAAGTTAGCTCACGAAACAACTCTAGAGGATCATAGAGAGCTCCAAAGGACTCATTAGAAGCTACGCTTCGAGAAGCTAAATTTAGAGCGAGAACATGAGTTCCTAAAAGCAATCAATGATGATCTTCGAAAGAAGAGTTCTTCTTACATTGCCAAACGTCTCCTCTTGTCTACTTATATGCCACAAGTAAAATCTAGCAATAAGAGCAAGAAAGATTCTTCTTCTAGTAGTAACAATAACAATGTTAAATCCAATATTGTTGCTTCTAGTAGTTCTCTTGATTCCACTAATGATTCTCTTAAGTTATACTTGAGCAAGAAAATAGCTTATTGAAGGGAATTACAGAGAAAGGTGTTTACAAGAGCCTTGCCGGAATTAAGCACTTTGGGGAAATTGTACACAAGAAAGGAAGGCACCGGAAGAATCAAGGTGTTGGCTTTGAACGAAAGTTCAATGCCAATGGAGTTGAGTGGGAAGAAGATCAATACCCCAAGATGAAGTTTGTTCCTCAACAAGAGAACTATGATCCCACTTCTTTCAAGGGAACACAAGCTCAAGATGATCTTCCACCACAAGACCACAAGCTAAAAGGCAAGGACAAGCTTCAAGAAGAGATTGATTCATTTGAAGAAGCTCCTAAGGCCATGGTCAAGTGCGTTCCCAAGACTACATCAAGTTCTACTTCATCAAGTACGACTACAAGTCCAAGGATTCCCATCAAGTTGATGTGGATCCCAAAGAAGAAGAAGTAGATAGTTCTTGAGGGTGACTCCGCCAACATACTTCACTCATATTCATTTTGGCAAGGACAAGTGCAATCAACTTTCATATCTTGCACTAGTTCATGGAGTCACAAACCCTCTTGTTGGTAAGACAAGGGACAAGGTAACCTAATGCTTTCATGGACATCATCATATGTGTATTTCAATCTATGTCTATGGATATCCTTGTATGTTCCTTGTGGGACTAACCCATGTAGGTATTGAAAGTGCAATACTCCAATGGATTGCTCCAAAAGATCTACATCAACATTGAGCATCCACAATCTTCAACATCTACATGAAGTCATCATCGACAAACCCAAGGTTAGTTCATCCCTCTTAGGGGGGATATCACATCTAGGGGGAGCTTAGTTCTAAAAATTGAGCTAAAGCAACTCTAATGGTGTGAGCACAACAATGCTTTATGTAAAAGTGGTAATCCCACTTGTGCTTAAACGATGACTATGACCTATGACCAAATGTTCTCATTTGACTCCTAAGTCAATATACTCATATATAAATGACCTAGTCATCGCCAATTGCTTGATAGATGCTAGAGTGTACGTGCATGCTTTGTCACATGTTTTATTTGCTATCTTATTGGGTGAGCATGTTGGTTGCATAATTTTCTCCATTCGAGGACATCCATTTGTTGTTTTGAGTGTTTGGTTTTTATTGGCTAAATGGATGGACAAGAATGCCTAAGTACTCCCTCTAGCTATCTATGCATTTTCTCTTCCCAAATTATATTCATGCTACATCACAAAATTTGAACAAGTCTTTTTCGGACCCTCCGAGTGAGGAGCACACGGAGCCACCGATCCGTCAAGGGCTGACTTCCAAAACCTCTTAGTGAATTTCGGTCAGACCAACACATTCATATTCGGTCCCACCGGAACCACTAGGTTGATCTAAGTTTTCACCTCAGCGCCACCGATTAGAACTATTCGATCTCACCGAGTTGCAGCAACTACAAGCAGCTTTGCATCTCGGTGCCACCGAACCGTTCCACTCGGCGCCACCGACGGCTAATGGGTATATATAAACTCCGCGGCCTGACGTTTGGAAATTTCTTCAAACACTCGACCCCCCCCCCCCATTGTTGCTCTCTTGGTCTCCGGATTGTCATCGTCTCCACCTGTGTGCCGTCTTCGCAGGTCTCTGCCGCCATCAATGGAAATCGCCTCCGCCGTTGCCGCCGTAGTGAGCCATCACCAAGTTAGGGTATGGTTCGACCCCTTTGTGCAAATTCCTTGTCCGATTCAATGCACAAAGTTAATGCTTGTATTCTTGCCACGATTGAAAACTTCCTATCCACACAAAAGTTCCATTAGATTAGATTTGATGCAAAATCTTAGGGTTAGGTTTCCGTCAAACTCATCTCGGACCGACCGAAATGAAGTTTTTGGTCCCACCGATTGGCTCTGTCCATTGCACTAAGTACAACTCGGTCTGACCGAAGCGTACTGATCGGTGAGACCGAAAGTAATTTCTCAGTGAAACCCTAGCATCTCAGAGTCACCGAACTGCAGCTCGGTCTGACCGAATCTGCATGTTTAGACTCTGTTAAGTGCTTCGGTGTCACCAAGATTATCATATCGGTAGCTCCAAATGCTTTCTGCAAAAAACTAAAATTAAGATTTTGACTCAATTTTTGCAAAAACCAGCTGTCTTTTGTGATGGTCATCCACTCTGCCTACATCCATCTATTCACACTACAAAAAAAATACACTTCCATGATGATACGTGTTTGTCACAGTAGGTCACGTTTTCTGTCATGCAAGTACATCCATGACGATTTTATGACAGAATCAAGATAGTCATACCTGTGCTGTCGTAGAAGTGTTCCATGATAATACCAAAATTATCATCACGGAAGTGTCCCATTAACAGCCCATTATTCCATTGGGCCGTTTCAGCCCGTGTTATCTTTCAGCCTCCTAAGGGCCCATTTACTATTGGGCTCATTTCCGACATTCGATTACTTATGGTCCGTTACTGGCCTGTATGTGGGCCATATTCAGCCCGTGGTTAAAGTCGGCCCGTCTGTGGCCCTGATAATCCCCAAGTGCAAGGAATCATCATAGCAATTTCCAAAGGTGGAAGTGCTAAGTATGGAGTGTCAAACCCACAAGGAGCTAAAGGTAAGATCAATATTCTCTCAAGTCCTATCTGCCACTGATACGACTCTACGTATACCGAACGTTTGCTTCCATCTAGAAACGAGAAATAAAACTACGTTGTGGGTATAAAGAGAATAGCTTTGCACGATATCGGAGAACTAAAATATAAAAATAGGTGCTGTTAACATAAAGTTAGAATATATTACTATATATTATAAATAGCGAGTGTGGAATAATGATGGATCGGTGTGCGGAATTATCCTAGGCAACTGTTAACAAGATCGGTAATCATTATTGCAATTTCATATGAGGGAGAGGCATAAGCTAACATACTTTCTCTACTTGGATCATATGCACTTATGATTGGAACTCTATCAAGCATCCGCAACTACTAAAGATCATTAAGGTAAAACCCAACCATAGCATTAAAGTATCAAGTCCCCTTTATCCCATACGCAACAACCCCCTTACTCGGGTTTAAGCTTCTGTCACTCTAGCAACCCACTATAAGCGAATCATGAACGTATTGCAACACCCTACAGCGGGAATCCTTCACGTGTGTGCGGCACGGAAGGCACCATAGGACAGCACCAAAATAAAACATACAACTCAAACCAATCTAGATCATCAATCAACCCAAAAGACAAAAGAAATATACTCAAAACATCATAGGATGGCAACACATCATTGGATCATAATATGTGGCATAAATCACCATGTTCAAGTAGGGGATTACATCGGGGTGTGGGAGAGTGGACAGCGTAAAAGAGATGAGGAAGGTGATGAAGATGGTGATGTTGATGAAGCCGATCACCGCGGCGATGGTTCCCCAAGTGGCACTCTGGCACCACCGAGAGAGAGGGGGAGACGGTCTCCCCCTTGTGCTTCCTCCTCCATGCCCCCCCCCCTAGATGGGGAGAGGTTCTCCCGCTGGTCCTTGGCCTCCATGGTGATGATGGCCCCCTCCGGGTTCCTCCTCCATGGCCTCCGGTGATGATGGCCCCCTCCGGCAGGGTGCTGGAGAGGGCCTAGATTGATTTTTCATGGCTATAGAGGCTTGCGGTGGCGGAACTTCTGATCTAGGTTTATTTCTGGGGGTTTTGGTATTTATAGGAATTTTTGGCGTCGGTCTCACGTCAAGGGGGTCCACGAGGCAGCGACAAGGTAGGAGCAACCTCCCGGGGGGGTAGGGCGCGCCCCCCTACCTTGTCGTCGCCTCGGGACTCTTCTGGGCCAACTCTTGTGCTTCAGGGTTCTCTTTTGGTCCATAAAAAATCACCATAAATTTTCAGCCCATTCCGAGAACTTTTATTTCTGCACAAAAAACGACACCACGGCAGTTCTGCTGAAAACAGCGTCAGTCAGGGTTAGTTCTAATCAAATCATACCAAAACCATATAAAATTGTTGTAAACATGGCATGAATACTTCATAAATTATAGATACGTCAGAGACATATCAGCATCCCCAAGCTTAATTCCTGCTCGTCCTCGAGTAGGTAAATGATAAAAGAAATAATTTATGAAGTGTGAATGCTAGCATAGTGCATAAATTTGATCAATGATAGTTCCAAACACTTTTCTAGCATTATTCTTTATCATAAATAGTAGCTCATCTCATAAAACTTCTCATGATCAAGTAACAAGCTATTCACATGTTAAAGTATAGACCATAAAGTTTCTTGAAAACTAACAAACCATGTTCTCGGTCACCAAACAATTGCAATTCATCTTATTTTCAGGAAGGGTCTATGTAAGAGCTTTGATTTAGCAAATTCCACATACTCAACTATCATATAGTCTTCCATGATTGCTAACACTCAAAGCATATTTTAAGAACAAATAGCATCCGTCAAACACAGAGCAAGATAGGGGCTTAATGTTTCGCCTCCCAACTTACTTATCATATAGATAATTGTCAACAATAATAATTCATGATCAAATATATTTGAATGGACATATATGCTTGGATCTTTCCCCACCACATGATGCTTGCCGACTAAAGAATAATTGAGGTTGAAATAAGAAGGAATACTATTGACTCTTGCATAAGAGTAAATACATGAAAGTAAAAGATAGGCCCTTCGCAGAGGGAAGCAGAGGTTGTCATGCGCTTTTTAATTTTGGATGTGCAAACCCTTAATGCAAAGGAACGTCACGTTGTATTGCCCTTTGTGATAGCAACCTTTACTATGCAGTCCGTCGCTTTTATTTCTTTACCATCACAAGTTCGTACAACGCTTATTTTCCCTTACAATAAAATATCATACATATTTAGGAGCAATTTTTATCGCTTTTTGCACCGATGACAACTTACTTGAAGGATCTTATTCAATCCATAGGTAGATATGGTGGACACTCATGGCTTGAAATGGGGTTTAAGGGTTTTGGATGCACAAGTAGTATCTCTACTTAGTACAAAATTTTGGCTAGCAAAAGATCCTAAGCAAGCACCACATGTTGGAGGATCCATATATAACAATATAACTTCTATAAAAATATACCAAACATAACTCATTACGTTGTCTTCCTTGTCCAACTTCAACTAATTTGCTCAAGTTTGAAAATAATTGAAGGGGCTCACAATCATAGAAGATGTCCAACATAGTATATTTATATGTGAAATCTCTCTTCCTTCAATATTCTTTCATGAATTGTTCAAGTGACCAATGTTGTGTTTGCTAACTTTCAATAAATTTTATCACATATATTTATTATTTGTGAAGTCATTACTCCCCATGGGATAATCATCTGAAACATATATAATTTTAGATTTATGATATTCAATTCATTCAACCATTTACTCATAGGATATAAGTGAAGCACGAGAGTAAATGACAAAACTACTCCAGAAAGATATAAGTGAAGATCAATGAGTAGTCAAATAGTTAAATAGCCATGGAAGGACTCTCTCATTCAAGATTTCAGATCCAATGATTTTATTCAAACAGCAAGTAAAATGAAAATACGCTCCAAGAAAAACACATATCATGTGACGAATAAAAATATAGCTTCGAGTAAGGTATACCAATAGTGTTGAAGATGAAAGAGGGGATGCCTTCCGGGGCATCCCCAAGCTTAGGCGCTTGAGTCTTCCTTGAATATTACCTTAGGGTGCCTTGGGCATCCGCAAGCTTAGGGTCTTTCCACTCCTTATTCTCATCATATCGACACCTCACCCAAAACTTGAAAACTTCAATCACACAAAACTCAACAGAAAACTCATGAGCTCCGTTAGTATAATAAAACAAATCATTCATTTGGGTACTGTCAAGACAAGATTCATAATTGTTTACACATAACTCCTACTGTACTCTATCATTTTCACAATTTATATCACTTAATATAAGCTATGGAAACACTAAAACAGGCAAACTATGCATTGAAAACAGAATCTTTCAAAAACAGAACAGTCTGTGAAGATCTGAATTGTTCTCATACTTCTATACCTCTAAGAATGCTGAAACATTAGGACAACGTAAAAAATTTGTAAATCAGTCCTCTGTAAAAAATTCACAGTTTTTCCACGTTCCAGTGAATTTTAACAATTCTGTTAATGGACGCAAAAGTTTCTGTTTTTGCACAGAATCAAATCAACTATCAACCACACTATCCCAAAGGCTTTACTTGGCACTTTATTGAAACAAAAGCTATAAAACATGATTACTACAGTAGAATAATCATGAGAACACACAAAAATAGTAGGGGTAAATATTGGGTTGTCTCCCAACAAGCGCTTTTCTTTAATGCCTTTTTAGCTAGGCATGAAATTTTAATGATACTCTTCCAAGCCCAATTTCGATGATAATTTTATTCATACTCTAAAAGATATAAGTTAAGTTCATAGAGCATTCTACAATTAATATAGATTGACCAGTATCCAAGCTCAAAATATATAAGTGAAGCACACGAAACATTCTATAAAGCCATACTCAAAAGATTTAAGTGAAGCACAAAGAGCATTCTACAAAGCCATACTCAAAAGATTTAAGTGAAGCACATGAAGCATTCTATAAATCAATGAAGGACTATCTCATACTAGCATGGTGCATAAAGGAAAATAAAAACACAAAAGACGCATATCATGTGAACAAAACAAAAACCAAGGTATACCGATAATTGTTGAAGAAGAAAGATGGGATGCCAACCGGGGCATCCCCAAGCTTAGATGCTTGAGTATCCTTGAAATATTTACTTGGGGTGCCTTGGACATCCCCAAGCTTGAATTCTTTCCTCTCCTTATTCTTCTCATATCGATAACTCCTCGATCTTCGAACACTTCATCCACACAAAACTTAACAAAAAACCTTGTGAGATCCGTTAGTATAATAAAGCAAATCACTACCTTTAGGTACTGTTGTAAACTCATTCTAATTTCATATTAGAATTATATCTACTGTATTCCAACTTCACCATGGTTCATACCCCACGATACTACCCATAGATTCATCAAAATAAGCAAACAACACATAGAAAACAGAATCTGTCAAGAACAGGACAGTCTGTAGCAATCTGAACATTTCGTCTACTTATATACCTCCAACAATTCTAAAAAATTAGGAAAAAATAAAAAAAAAATCATAGCAGTACTGTGTAAAAATTTCAGGATTTTTTCACATTCCAGTTAAAAATGTAAATTCACGCACTACAGCAAAAGTTTCTGTTTTTTCTGCTGCACACACCAAACAAGCAATTTAAACATTCTAAAGCCAAACCTTGGCACATTATTTTTATAATACAATGGATATATACAAGGGGATAATTATTTTTTAGAAACTTCCATGAAAAATTCTACATTGTTTCCATGAGCATGAACACAAGTGTTCAAGGTCGACCCTCACTTCTCCAATGCATAACCTTTCAATCACTTCTCTTTTTGAAAAAGTTTTTAGGCATAAGAGGCAAGTAATTTTTTTTGTATTTTCATTTTTTAATTTTTTTTAATGTTTCACCCATAACTAAAGAAAACAAAAACAAAAACAAAAGGGAAAACAAAATCTACTTAGTGAAGAAAGAAAACAAGCATACACGAAAATATCAACCCCACGCTATTGCTCCCTGACAACGGCACCAGAAAAGAGCTTGATAATCCCCAAGTGCAAGGAATCATCGTAGCAATTTCCAAAGGTGGAAGTGATAAGTATGGAGTGTCGAACCCACAAGGAGCTAAAGGTAAGATCAATATTCTCCCAAGTCCTATCTGCCACTGATACGACTCTACGTATACCGAACGTTTGCTTCCATCTAGAAATGAGAAATAAAACTACGTTGTGGGTATAAAGAGAATAGCTTTGCATGATATCGGAGAACTAAAATATAAAAATAGGTGCTGTTAACATAAAGTTAGAATATATTACTATGTATTATAAATAGCGAGTGTGGAATAATGATGGATCGATGTGCGGAATTATCCTAGGCAACTGTTAACAAGATCGGTAATCATTATTGCAATTTCATATGAGGGAGAGGCATAAGCTAACATAATTTCTCTACTTGGATCATATGCACTTATGATTGGAACTCTAGCAAGCATCTGCAACTACTAAAGATCATTAAGGTAAAACCCAACCATAGCATTAAAGTATCAAGTCCCCTTTATCCCATACGCAACAACCCCCTTACTTGGGTTTAAGCTTCTGCCACTCTAGCAACCCACTATAAGCGAATCATGAACGTATTGCAACACCCTACAGCGGGAATCCTTCACGTGTGTGCGGCACGGAAGGCACCATAGGATAGCACCAAAATAAAACATATAACTCAAACCAATCTAGATCATCAATCAACCCAAAAGACAAAAGAAATCTACTCAAAACATCATAGGATGGCAACACATAATTGGATCATAATATGTGGCATAAAGCACCATGTTCAAGTAGGGGATTACATCAGGGTGCTGGAGAGTGGACGGCGTAAAAGAGATGAGGAAGGTGATGAAGATGGTGATGTTGATGAAGACGATCACCGCGGCGATGGTTCCCCCGGTGGCACTCCGGCACCACCGAGAGAGAGGGGGAGAGGGTCTCCCCCTTGTGCTTCCTCCTCCATGCCCCCCCCCTAGATGGGGAGAGGTTCTCCCGCTGGTCCTTGGCCTCCATGGTGATGATGGCCCCCTCCGGGTTCCTCCTCCATGGCTTCCGGTGATGATGGTGCCGGAGAGGGCCTAGATTGATTTTTCGTGGCTACAGAGGCTTGCGGCAGCGGAACTTCTGATCTAGGTTTATTTCTGGGGGTTTGGTATTTATAGGAATTTTTGGCGTCGGTCTCACATCAAGGGGGTCCACGAGGCAGCGACAAGGTAGGAGCACCCTCCCGGGGGGTAGGGCGCTCCCCCCTATCTTGTCGTTGCCTCGGGACTCTTCTGGTCCAACTCTTGTGCTTCGGGGTTCTCTTTTGGTCCATAAAAAATCACCATAAATTTTCAGCCCATTCCGAGAACTTTTATTTCTGCACAAAAAACGACACCACGGTAGTTCTGCTGAAAACAGCGTCAGTCTGGGTTAGTTCTAATCAAATCATACCAAAACCATATAAAATTGTTGTAAACATGGCATGAATACTTCATAAATTATAGATACATCGGAGACGTATCAGGCCCTTTAATCCGTTGGGCCGTTTTCATAGCGTCATCAAATATGGCCCATTAACGACCCGTTATGCCTGCCGATAGAATTAAGCCTGCTGTACACATGGGCCTATTAACGGCCCGTTATGGTCGGCCCATAAATAGAGGATTCCCATTATAGCCCATTTACGGCCCATATTGCGGTCCGTTAATTGTCCACGAAGGTACGGCCCATGTTTGGCCAATCAATCATACGGCCCATAGAAGTCCTATTGAATCTACGGCCCGTAGAAGGCCCATGGATCATACGGACCTTAAAAGGCCCACTACAGCAGGCAGCAGGACCATGGTTACAACGGTCTGTATGTTGCACCAATCGTTCTAAGGAAAGGTCTACCAAGAATAATAGGACATGTAGGATTGCAATCTATATCAAGAACAATGAAATCTACGGGCACATAAATCCTATTTGCAACAATAAGAACATCGTTAATCCTTCCCATAGGTTTCTTAATAGTGGAATCCGCAAGATGCAAATTTAAAGAACAATCTTCCAATTCGCGGAAACCTAACACATCACATAAAGTTTTTGGAATTGTGGAAACGCTAGCACCCAAATCACACAAAGCATGGCACTCATAATCTTTTTTTTAATCTTAATAGTAGGTTCCCACTCATCATAAAGTTTTCTAGGGATAGAAACTTCCAATTCAAGCTTTTCTTCAAAAGATTTCATCAAAGCATCAACAATATGTTTAGTAAAAGCTTCACTTTGATTATAAGCATGAGAAGAATTCAACATGGATTGCAACAAGGAGATACAATCTATTAAAGAACAATTATCATAATTAAAGTCCTTGAAATCCAAAAGAGTGGGTTCATTGCTACTTAAAGTTTTGACCTCTCCAATCTGACTTTTATCAATTTTTGCATCAAGAACTATAAACTCCAAATCATTGGGACGCCTTCTAACTAAAGTTGACTCATCTCTCGTCCCATCTTTATCAAGATTTATTTTAGAAAACAAAGATTCAATAGGAGTCACATCAATCACTTTAAGATCTTCATCATTATTTTCACAAAACTCTGGTTTAGCGGCCATCTTATTTACCAAAGTGGTTTGTTTATCAGAAATTTGGCCAACTAAATTTTCAAGATGAGCAAATTGAGATTTAAGACCATAGAATTCCTTAGACATATCATCAAGTTCTTTATTCATATACTCCATAAAAGTTTTCTGCTCCTTGAGTTCGTTTCTAAAGAAATTATTATGCTCAAATTGTAGGGACATGAAGCTCCTAGTATTATTTTCAATTTCTTCCAACTTCCTATAGTAAGGATCAAAGTTCTTGGGTTGAGCCATCGTGAAAAAGTGAGCAATCTAACACATGAGCAAACAAAAGACAAATGAAAAAGACGAATGGAAGAAGGGTGAATAAAAAGGCAAATCTTTTCGAAAATCGTTTTAGCAGTGGGGGAGAGGAAAACGAGAGGCAAATGGCGAATAATGTAATGCAAGAGATGAGAGTTTATGATGGGTACTTGGTATGTCTTGACTTGGCATAGATCTCCCCGGCAACGGCGCCAGAAATTCTTCCTGCTACTTCTTGAGCTTGCGTTGGTTTTTTCCTTGAAGAGGAAAGGGTGATGCAGCACAGTAGAGGTAAGTATTTCCCTCAGTTAAGAACCAAGGTATCAATCCAGTAGGAGAAGAACGCACAAATCACCAACACCTGCACAAACAATCAAACACTTGCACCCAACGCGATAAAGGGGTTGTCAATCCCTTCACGGTCAATTGCAAAAGTGAGAACTGATAGAGATAGATAAACAAAAGATAAAATATTTTTGGGTTTTTTGGTATATAGATCTGAAAATAAAAGATTGCAAAATAGTAGATCGGAAAGTAATATGAAGGAAAATAGACCCGGGGGCCATAGGTTTCACTAGAGGCTTCTCTCATGAAGGCAAATAATACGGTGGGTGAACAAATTACTGTCGAGCAATTGATAGAAAAGCGCAAAGTTATGACGATATCCAAGGCAATGATTATGCATATAGGCATCATGTCCGTGTCAAGTAGACCGACTCCTGCCTGCATCTACTACTATTACTCCACACATCGACCACTATCCAGCATGCATCTAGAGTATTAAGTTCATAAAGAACGGAGTAACGCCTTAAGTAAGATGACATGATGTAGAGGAATTAACTCAAGCAATATGATGAAAACCCCATCTTTTTATCCTTGATGGCAATATTGCAATACGTGTCTCGCTACCCCTACTTTATCACTAGGTGAAATCACGCAAGATTAAACCCAAAGCTAAGCACCTCTCCCATTGCAAGAAAAACTAATCTAGTTGGCCAAACCAAACCGATAATTCAAAGAGAAATACAAAGATATTAAATCATGCATAAAAGAATTCAGAGAAGATTCAAATAATATTCATAGATAAGTTGATCATAAATCCACAATTCATTGGATCTCAACAAACACACCGCAAAAGAAGATACATCGGTTAGATCTCCAAGAACATCGAGGAGAACGTTGTATTGAGAATCAAAGAGAGAGAAGAAGCCATCTAGCTACTAGCTATGGGCCCGTAGGTCTGAGGTAAACTACTCACGCATCATCGGAAGGGCAATGGAGTTGATGTAGAAGCCCTCCATGATCGATTCCCCCTCCGGCGGGATGCTGGAAAAGGCCCCAAGATGGGATCTCACGGGAACAGAAGGTTGCGGCAGTGGAAAAGTGTTTTCGTGGATGCCTCTGGTGGTTCTGGAATATATGTGAATATATAGGAGGAAGAGCTAGGTCAGGGGAGTCCCGAGGGGCCCAAAAGGCAGGGGGCGCCCCCCCCCCCCCTAGGGTGCGCCCTCCACCCTTGTCGCTGCCTCGTGGCTCTTCTGACTTGGACTCCAAGTCCCCTGGGTGTCTTCTAGTCAAAGAAAAATCATCATGAAGTTTTACTCCGTTTGGACTCCGTTTAGTATTCCTTTTCTACGAGGCTCAAAAACAAGGAAAAAACAGAAACTGGCACTGGGCTCTAGGTTAATAAGTTAGTCCTAAAAATAATATAAAATAGCATATTAATGCATATAAAATATCCAAAACAGATAATATAATAGCATGGAACAATCAAAAAGTATAGATACGTTGGAGACGTATCAAAACTTATCTGCATTACTTTCTCTACCATTGCATAATGGGGTGCTCTTCTGTAACGCCCAAGATGCAATTCTATCCCGGTCACGTGATGAACTCATGATTGGGGCACAATCGCATTTCGAACGCGTAGCAAGGTGGCATACAAATACATACAACCAAGTGAATAGATAGAATACGAAATCCAGGCAACACATGCCCCAGAGTAGCATAGATATGACAATCATCCTTACATATAGTAGAGTCCGACTACGGACTAGATAAAAAGAAAACACCACCCTGCTACTATCCCCGGATACTCCGACTAGGTCCTCTACTGATCGTCCAGATAAGTAACATAGAAACGACCATGATCCTCGTCAAACTCCCACTGGAGCTCAGTGGCATCTCCTGCACCAGACTCAACGGTACCTGCAACTGTGTTTGTAGTATTCTGTGAGCCACGGGGACTCAGCAATCATATCACCCAAGGTATCAAGACTAAAAAAGCTTAAATGGGTAAGGCATGGATAAGTGGTGGAGTTGCAGCAAGCACTAAGCATAAGTATGGTGGCTATCTTACGAATACTAGAATAAGATGAGAAGCTACGCCAACGGTCATAAACTAGTAACGATCAAGAAGTGATCCTGAACTACTTACGTTCAAGCATAACCCCACCGTGTTCTCTTCCCGACCCTCGTCGAAAAGAGACCATCATGGTTACACACGCGGTTGGTGTATTTTAAAGAGTTTAGTGTCAAGTTTACTACAACCGGATATTAAAAACTCCCATCTGCCACATAACCGCGGGCATGGCTTTCGAAAGATTAAAACCCTGCAGGGGTGTCCCAACTTAGCCCATGACAAGCTCACGATCCGCGGAGACAATCCTCCATCTCGGGACAATCCGAGTAACCTCAGAATCCCGGTGCACAAGCTCTTCGAAGAAAGAAAAACTATCCCAAGGAGATCTCCCGGTGAGTCAGATCCGTGTCTAGAGCCGCGCCCGAGTAGGCATATTTGCAAGCTCGGTTAACTCACCACAAAGCATATTATGGCATATGAATGCAACCAACAGTAAGAAGACATATTTGTGCAGCTAATAATGGCAAGAACATGGTCATTGGATGCATAGATCACTAGCTATACACATGGCAAAATTGAACTTACTGTAAACATGCTGACAGAAACATTATTTAGCAAATTTAGAGCATGGTTACAACAAGCTACATTAGGACTTAATTGCAAACAATGGCATGGATGGATAGAGCATAACATGAACTACAAAACATGCTTACTGAGCATCTCCAGATTATGCATAGATTCACCAGTAGCATCAAGCATGGCATCATAATATAACAGATTCAGGCATAGCAGAACAGTAACATCAAGTAGCCCACTTTGCAAGCTTGTGCTAGTCACCACAAGGTATATCATGATATGAGAGTTATACCATTGCAAAGATAACATGATTATGCTCCTAAAACATGTAGACATGGTGCTCAAAAGAAAATCACACAAAATGCTATGAAAAAGACAAATAGGCAAGTTACAGCAAAGTTCGGCAGTTAACAGCACATAGCACTTTTGCAATGATGATAAAGGCATCAAATGAACAGTAACATGCATGCAAACTACACCATCATTTAGAGCATTCAGAGATGAACAATTTGACATATCATACACTCCAATCGGAGCAACATGCACAAAGTTACACCATGACAAAGATGCACACATCATATCGCAGATCAGGGACAGACGAAATCGACCTTGCAAGAAGTTGGACGGAGCGGAGCGGGACGAGGGGATCCGGGACGGGCGTGGTGTTTGGTTGAAGGGATGGGTGGATCTGGTCCACCTGACCAGATCCGGGCGGCGTCGAAATCCGGCGAGCTTGCAACTCTGGCGAGGTCGGCGAGGAGCGGATTCGGGCCCTCCCGGCCGGATCCGACGATGGCGAGGCGGAGGGAGGCGGCGCAGGTCGGCGAGATGGACGGCAGCGTGAGTGCGGGAGGGGGTGGACGGCGGCGCGAGGAGCGGCGGCAGCGTCGCGGGGCGAGGCCCTAGCTCGGGCGCGGGGAGCCAGGGGGAGGCTCGGGCGGCGGAGGCGGGATCCGGGCCCGGCGGGCCGGATCTGGGCCCTGCGAGTTGCGGCGGCGGCCGGCGGCTGGGGGCTACGTGGCGCGGCCTGAGTGGTGTGGGTGGCGGTGGAGGAAGCGTCCGGCGGCGAGGGAGCTTTGATCTAGGGTTTGATCCGGAAATTAGGAGGAGGAGGCTAATTTATAGGTAGAGGGAGCTAGGAGAGGGCTATTGAGGTGCGGTTTTCACCCACACGATCGTGATCCAACGACGAAGAGCATGGAGGGGGTTTAGATGGGCTGGTGGGCTGTTGAGGAGGGGTGCTGGGCTGCAAAGAGAGAGGGGTCCGGCGGTAAACGCGGTTACCCGTTGGGGCATCAAACGACCTCTGAATGGAACGAAATTTGACAGGCGGTCTATCGGTGATATAACAAGATCACTCGTCAACTCTCGGCCCATTCCGAGAATGTTTTTCTCCCGCTAATAAAATGAGATCTGGGAGGTGCAGCGGGTGCGTGTGAGAGTGTCGGATTCCGAAATGGACAACGGAGAAAATGACCGGATGCAAGAGATGAACACGAATGCAAATGAGATGCACATGATGACATGAGATGAAATGCATGACATGAACAAAATGAAAAACGAGGAAAAACCCAACCACGGATGATATAACATATAGCATTGCCGAAAATGGCAAGAGTTGGAGGTACAATTATGGAATGTTACATCCGGGATGTTACATCTTCTCCAATATTATGTTCGCATTCTACAAGAGAAACAAGCAGACACATCACAGGTTTAGTATGTAGTATATGAAACTCATTTTAGTAAACTGGTTCAGTAGTAAGGTGGACAGGATAACAGCATGAAACAAACATATATCTATGTACTATGGTCACTGTATTGTCTATATCATTCTAGTTTATGTTGCCAAATCAAGATAGAGACACAGTTCAAATCATATCTTTTTAAGACATGGCAGCATAGACAGAATATAAGTGTGGGAAACTACACAGCACTGGCAACACTTGTAATGTGCATGACATGAGAACAACTGTTTATACAACTGAAACTGAAATCAACATAGAGCAAGAAGTTAGAACAACAATCCAGTTAAAGAAATAGGTTTAAAACATACCTGTTGCGCCATTGGAGTTTCAATTGGATCCTTCAAATTCGAAATTAGTTGGTATGAGTAAATACAGTGACGCAAGAGCAAAGGAGTATGGACCATAGCTATGGAATCTGACCTGAGAACAGTTGTTCTTCTGCTTTAAACATGGAGTTTGGGTTCGCTGTGGTGGTCTTCGTGCTTTGGGCACTGCAGTTGCTTTACAAACTGCTCGTGTGGGGGTACTCTATGGTGGACATGGTGCTGTGTCAACTAAAAGTGGGTTACTATCTGTTGGGGTTGGGGTTAGATGTGGTGTAGCTGGTTCTATGTCCAACGGTGTAAGTGTACAATCTGGAAGAGTCTCGATTATGTGTGGTGGGGCTAGTTTGTGGGCCAGTACAACCATGGTTCTATCTGCATCGATGGGTAGCACCGTCTTTTATGAAGAATGGGTTTTTACTCCCGTAGATACTAACATCACCCCCTCCAATACAAATGGCTGATAAACAAGAAAAGAAATTGAATGTACAGACATTGTATTGATAGACAGATGTGGTAATTCACATATATGTTGTCTAACCAAACAGGACATCATGACACAATTTCACATATATGATGGCTAACTAAACATGATAGCATGACATAGTTTCAGATATATGATGGATAACTTAACAGGATATAATGGAATAATTTAACATATGATGAGTATCTAAACAGGATGACATGACAAAATTATATGATGTCTTTCTAAAATAGGTTGGGATGAAATAATTCACACACATGTTGTCTAAGTATACAGGATGGCATGATATAATTCACATAATTGATTCATATACTAAGCAGCTGGCACTCGCTTGTATGATCTCTAAACTAAGCAGATGGCATTGAATATTGTGTACATGATGTCTAAACTAAGCAATGCAAGACACCATATGCATGATATGAGAAATATAAACATTGCAAGTTAGAGCATACACCTCAGGTGGGATATAGGACTGGTCATCTGTCTCTGAATCCTCCTCTGAGGAGCTATCTGTAACCATCAAGATATATGCTTCAACAGGTACCATTGCCTGCTCTGAAGACCTTGTTTTCACTCTAGATTTTTCCATAACCGGCTCAAATGGCTGAAACACATGAAGAGTAGTTCAATATACACAGATTATCGACAAATGAAATACATAATGAAAAAAAGGATGGCATGAGATAATTCACATATATGATGCCTGGCTACACAGGATGGCGGTGCATAATTCACATATATGATAACTGGCTAAAAAACATGGCATTGCATAATTCACATACCTGATATAGAAAGCAAACAGGAGACATTCACACAAAGCATGTCTAATCTAAGCAGATGGCATGGCAATGCAAGACACCATATGCATGATATGAGCAATATAACCCTGCTAAGTTAGAGCATACACCTCGGGGGGAATATGACTGGTCATCTGTCTCTGAATCCTCCTCTGAGGAGCTATCTATAACCAGCAAGAAATCTGCATCGACAGGTAGCACTGACTGCTCAGAAGACCTTGTTTTCACTCCAGATTTTCCCATCACCGACTAAAATGGCTGATGCACAGGAAGAGTAGATGAATGTACAAACATTGTTGACAAATGAAATACATTATGAAAAAAAAATAGTATGGCACGATACAATTCACATATACGATGACTGGCTAAACAGGATGGCATTGCATGATTCAAGTATATGATGCCTGGCTAAAGAAGAGAGCATTGCATAATTCACATATAAGTATGATATAGAAACCAAACAGGTAGCATTCACACAAAGCAAATCTAAACTAAGCTGATGACATATAAGATGTATAAAGTAAGCAATGCGAGGCGCCATATGCATGGTATGACCAACATCAGCATGCCAGGTTAGAGCAAACACCTCAGGGGGTAAATAGGAGTGGTCGGCTCCCTCTGAATCCCCCTCTGAACACTTATCTTCCTCTGGAATACAAGCTGGAATGGGGGGAGGGGGCCCCACTTCACCCACCATGGAGCGGCGTCTGCATGACATTATATTCCCACGCAACGGTCTTCTCTTTTTCTCTACATGTTCAGTATGATTGTGTACAATAACTGACATACATAATAAAAAAAACATATTTAGATTATGTAAGGCCTAAGGGGTGCATGCAGAAATCAAGACTGATGGTAGCAAACGAGTGGATAGATCCAAAACTAATGATAGCAGGCAGATGATAGCTTCAGTTTAAAAAGATAGACGATGGCTCATCTACTGTATGTTTCCCACCGAACATGAACCACATAGAAGACCCCAGATGAACCAGATAGTAGACAGATACTATTCTTGCTACCTCGATATGTGCCCAACGGGCATTTTAAAACTCAAGTTGGAACATTAGTTTGGACCTGACTCGAAGTCTAAGAGGTGAACAGGACGATAAAGTAGCAGGTAATAATAACCGATGTATAACGTAAGCAGACACGAAAGAGTGCGACCTCTCTTCCGGAACTGTGTAGTCCTCAGGTTCATCTGCTTAGTCGATGATGGTAATGCAGTTGGCGTGGCTGCCGACAACGGGGAAGATGATCTGAGGTGGCGAAAGAAGGTCCGCAGGGGGGATCTCTGCTGCCGTGAACACTTCCATCAATGGTGCACCTCAGGTGGGGTGGATGATGGCACGACAGGAGCGGGACAAAACACACAGAGTTTTCTTTGACACCTATCTGAAAATGAAGTAAATCTGTAAGGGCTCCTTAGAATTGGAGGATTCTAAAAATGCAGGGACAGGAAAAACACAGGAATAGGATAGGAATGCACGTGCAAAACAGAGCATTTGCAAACATAGGATTTCTTTCAACCTGGGTGTTTGGTTCCCATGAATTGAAAGAACACACGAATGGAGAAACATGGTCAAATTAAAGTCAAACCACATGAAAATGTAAAATAAGAATCTTATTATGCTGGTAATGCACTTAGTCCTGTTCTTCATGCATATTAATTTGAAAAGAACGTCCAAGAGGATATTAAAATTCCTACATTTTTTCTTTGAAAGAGACACCAAAGGAAAAAATCCTCCAGTTTTGCTTTGCTCCATTCCTTCTAACCAAATGCACGAATAGTAGTACCATAGTAAAGTTTCCAATTCCTATTTTTCCTTCACTTTTTCTTTGAACCAGTGGCGATTCTATTAGGCAGTCTTCAACAGGTTGAAGCCTGCCCTCGAAATATTTTGTGAGCTTAGATTTGGTCCCCATGAATATCATATAATGGCTATCTTGCTAAACCGATTCAAATTGTGATTTAAAAGAGCATTTAGTTTTTTCCCTGTTAACTTTGTGACCACGATGCATTTCTTTCTAGATTTGCAACTGCTTTGAACCAAATGATCCCTGAGGGATCGACATGAATGTAGAGTAACAAAGTGATGCGGCGAGTGGACAACCTCTTTGGCATAGCCTTGTCGACCTCAGCATCATTGGGTTGGACGTGGAGGATGGTGATGCTGGTGTGACTGTCGGAGGTGGGGAAGAAGATCTGAGGCCTCTGGAGACGGCGGCGAGGGTACTTCTCCGCTGTGATGGACGGTTCCGTTGTTGGAGCAGCTCTGGTGAGGTGTACGATGGTGAGGCTGAAGCAGGACAAGACAGACAACGTTAATCTGAAGTGGGAGTCTAATAGCATGTGTAATAGATGATGTAAAATACATCACCAAAAAGCGATAGATGTAAAATGCATCAGTCATGCCGCGGCCGCTCCGACAGATGATGTAAATACTGTTGACTCTGAACTTAACTGAAGAAACTGAACTTTACAGTCGAAACTGAATTTTACTGTCGAAACTGAATTTTACTGACAAAACTAATTGAACTAGTAGCAGAGCACTGCAATAGAAGTTTAGGGCATTTGAGCACTGGTAGCAGAGAAGCAGTGATCTAAATCAGCAGCCACTCGAGCAGGGAATGCACTAGCAGAGAGTAGCTCATGCAGCAGCACCGTGAGCGAGTGCTAAAGCAGCAACTCCTGTAGCTGCCGCAGGTCGTGCAGCAGCAGCGCGAGCGAGACCAAGAGCAGAGCAGAGCAGCAGTAGGAACAAGAGCAAGAGCGGAGCAGCAGCACGAACAAGAGCAAGAGCAGAGCAGCAGCATGAATGAGAGCAAGAGCGGAGCAGCAGCGCGACCGATAGCAAGAGCAGAGCATAGCAGCAACGTGAACGAAAGCAAGAGCAGTGCAGCAACGTGACCGACAGCAAGAGCAGAGCCGCAGCGCGAGCGAGAGCCAGAGCAGGAGCATCAGCAGCGCGAGTGAGAGCTGGAGCAGCAGCAGCTAGTGCTGGTGTGGAAGTCGCCGCCAAGGAAACAACGACATGGGGGAGAGACGTCGTGGAGGAAGTGGCCGGCGACGGCGCCGTCGATGGAGACCCGCCATGGCTGTTCGGTATCGAGCACCGGCAGCCCCGTGAGATCGAATAAAAAGATAAAATGCAGTGGTGAGTGCAGAACCTCCTTGGTGGCGCCGAGTAGGCCTCGGCTTCATTGGAGGAATTGGTGAGGGTGCTGCGGTTCCGGTGGGGTAGGTCAAGACGGCGCTGTGGGGATGGAGGTGACGCGATAGACGAGGCGAACATCAGGGCAGCTCCTTGGAGGTGGAGGACGGGGCAGCTGATCCGGTGGGACGACAAGATCGACGACGGATCCTCATCCGGTGCGGTGGATGAGGGACGTCGAGCTATTGCTGTGGACGACGTCGTTGGGGAAGAGGCTCCGGCTGGGCGGCGGTCGGGAGGCCGACGGAGGAGCGTGGGGTTTCATGGGTTTTGGCGTCCTTGGTGTACGAATGGGGGGTACGAAGGGAAAGGTAGGGGGAGCCATGGCTTAGGGACGTGCTTGTCCAAGATGTGTGGTAAGTTACGAACGTACCCCCACCGGTTTTGACCACGCGACGTCGAGGCGGCACTTCCGGCTGAGGGGTAGAAGGGGGATTTCGCGTGTCTGGGCTGTGGGACCGATTTCAGATGAGGAGGGAGTTTTCGCGCGCGTCGAAATTTTGGGATAACGCGGCGTGGGTTGAAGAGGCGGGAGTTTCGCAGCAGAAGAGACAAAAAAATACTCGAGCTTGAAAATTTCGGGATAACAAGGCGCGGATTCCATGTTCGGCAGAACAAACTTAACGTATACAAAAAAAAAGACAATTCATACAAGACACAAGAGAGTCATGTCCCCTTTTACTATATTGCTATAAATGCCATTGAAAAACTACAAGAAAAATGTAAAAAAATTGGGAGAACAAGATTAGCATGTACAGTACCAATTCAATTCGCACTTCCCTCAACAATAACAAAAAACAAATCAATTCCCACCACAAGAAAGAGTCATGTTCCTTTTTATATGATTACAAATGCCATAATTTCAATTTTTTAATCTACGTTATGTTGAATTCAAATATATCGTTAGGTGATCTTGCGGTTTACAATGGATGTAGTCCTACAATTTGATCTTCCATCTTATATGAACATTTTACTCCACCCTACGAATATATATATTGTCGTCTACCATATGGACTAAATTTGAATCAATTTTCCTTATTTGAATACGATTGTTGTCAAGTTATACCATCATTTAAATATTATCTTGATAACAGAAAACATGCATATAGTAGTAATCATATTTAAATATGAACTACATGTACCATATGTTCTCCAATTCAAATATTTGTATCCATTTTATGTTAAATTCAAATCACAATGCATTGGTCTAGGTAGCGAGATGTTCGGGATAATCTAAACCCTGTTTTCATATGTATAAAATTTGGCCGAATTGGGACAAGTTTTGGTATAAGCTTCTTGCAAACCGGAGCTTCTCTCAAGAAGCCTCGTGGTTCCGAGAGGGAACATGTCACCTTTGTGTGCGAAATGATATACGCTGCCTCCCCCTAATTTTCTTTACAGAGGCAACATAGAACTATATGAGTGTCGTGTTAAATTTTGGAATTATTCAGGGTTCGTTTGGCCTCTTTTCATACATTAATTGAGTTTCTGGTCATTTAATGTGCATAATTCAAATTTGAATTGCAAGCACATGCTCAAGTGCACCAAAGTAGGTTAAAAAATCACATCTGTGTCCTTGGGTTAATTTCTAGGTCCCATGCAAGAAATGGGAATGAAATTCAAATATCTGGGCATCGTGGCTCGGCCGAGAACATTGAGAAACTTGGTTTTAAATTCCTGTAAATCCAAAACTCACCTGAAAATCATGAAACTTGGCATGGTGTTATGTCATGGCACTAACATGTTGTGGTAAAAAATTTGGCCGATTTGGAACAAGTTTTGGTATAAGCTTCTTGCAAACCGGAGCTTCTCTCAAGAAGCCTCATGGTTCCGAGAGGGAACGTGTCACCTTTGTGTGCGAAACGATATACACTGCCTCGCCCCTGATTTTCTTTACAGAGGCAACATAGAACTATATGAGTTTCATGTTAAATTTTGGAATTATTCCGGGTTCGTTTGGCCTTTTTTATACATTAATTGAGTTTCTGGTCATTTAATGTGCATAATTCAAATTTGAATTACAAGTACATGCTCCAGTGCACCAAAGTAGGTTGAAAAATCACATGTGTGTCATTTGGTTAATTTCTAGGTCCCATGCAAGAAATGGGAATGAAATTCAAACATCTGAGCGTCGTGGCTCGGCCGAGAACATTGAGAAACTTGGTTTTTAAATTCCTGTAAATCCAAAACTCGCCTGAAAATCATGAAATTTGGCATGGTGTTATGTCATGGCACTAACATGTTGTGGTAAAAAATTTGGCCTAATTGGAACAAGTTTTGGTATAAGCTTCTTGCAAACCGGAGCTTCTCTCAAGAAGCCTCATGGTTCCAAGAGGGAACGTGTCACCTTTGTGTGCGAAACGATATAAGCTGCCTCCCCCCTGATTTTCTTTACAGAGGCAACATAGAACTATATGAGTGCCATGTTAAATCTTGGAATTATTCCGGGTTCATTTTGCTTTTTTTATACATTAATTGAGTTTCTAGTCATTTATTGTGCATAATTCAAATTTGAACTGCAAGCACATGCTACAGTGCATCAAAGTTGGTTGAAAATCACATGTGTGTCCTTGGGTGAATTCCTAGGTTCCTTGCAAGAGATGGGAATGAAATTCGAACGTTTGGGCGTCGTGGCTCGGCCGAGAACATTGAGAAACTTGGTTTTTAAATTCCTGTAAATCCAAAACTAACCTGAAAATCATGAAACTTGGCATGGTGTCATGTCATGGCACTAACATGTTGTGGTAAAAAATTTGGCTGAATTGGAACAAGTTTTGGTATAAGCTTCTTGCAAACTGGAGCTTCGCTCAAGAAGGCTCGTGGTTCTGAGAGGGAACGTGTCATCTTTGTGTGCGAAACGGTATACGCTGCCCCCCTGATTTTCTTTACAGAGCCAACATAGAACTATATGAGTGCCGTGTTAAATTTTCGAATTATTTCGGGTTTGTTTGGACTTTTTTATACATTAATTGAGTTTCTAGTCATTTAATGTGCATAATTCAAATTTGAACTACAAGCACATGCTCCAGTGCATCAAAGTTGGTTGAAAAATCACATGTGTGTCCTCGGGTGAATTTCTAGGTCTCATGCAAGAAATGGGACTGAAATTCAAACATTTGGACGTCGTGGCTCGGCCGGAAACATTGAGAAACTTGGTTTTCTAATTCCTGTAAATCCAAAACACGCATGAAAATCATGAAACTTGGCTTGGTGTCATGACATGTCACCAACATGTTGTGGTAATTTTGCTGTCCGATTTGTGAAGGCGCACACATTAACAATCAACAAAGTCATTTTGGAACAAGTGGTGTCACGTTACAATCGGAAACACAAGTATTTATTGAAACCGTGGGCGTTCTACTTACCATTTACGTGCCGCCACGCGTCCCTTTTTTTATTGGCTAGGAGGTGTCGTGCGGGGTAGCTATTTGAGTACGGGAGGCGTGCGATCAGACCCCTGCGCGTGCTTATTGGGAGGAGAGCCCTTTGACCTCCATCTGACGCCCATCTCTCTCCCAACGTCTACATTAATGGCGCCCGAGCCCCTGTTTAATGGCGTAGCTATGTCTCACTCGACTGAGATTTAAGAGAGAGAAAAGAAAATTTTGCACGGATCTTGATGTAAGATCCGATGGACCTATATAGCATCTACTGCGACTTATAGCAAGACTGATGAATATATAAAGGACGATGATAGTGGATAATAATTGTCTTACATATTTAGGAAGATAATTAAAAAAGCCACATCCGGCTACGCCCGAAATACACAAGGGCAAAATAAGAAGGAAGACGCATACAATGATCTGGCTCGCTGATCTCTACTTTCTTGATGCGCTGCAGGTCACGGAGACTAGTTCTCGTGGCGAGTGGCGATAATATCTTTCATCAGTTTCATGTCCTCAATACGCTGCTTGGCAGCATCCACGGATTCCTCCACCAGCCTTTCACGCTCGATGCGGAGCATGGCATTCTCGTCCATAAGTTTCCTGATGATGACGCCCGTCCTCTTCAATAAGGCAGCGGTCTCCTCCGCCTGCTTCGCCCTTCCGGTGATCTTCGCCCTCAACAGGTCGCGCTCGGTGCGGAGCTTCGCCTTGTCCTCCCCTAGTCGCCGGTAGCATTTTCAAACGAGGCATTCATCTCGTCCTGCAGCTTCATCCAACCGGAGATCCAACCCATCAGGCCATCGAGCATAGCGTGCATGCACCTGTGAGAGTCTTCGCCTGCCCACGAGACATTTTCCCAGGCCGCCGCGGCGCGGGAGGACCTCCCTGCTGCATTCACGGCACGGCGGCACATCTCTGCTGCTTCCGCGGCGCGGCCGGACCAGTCTGCTGCATCGACGGCGTGGTAACCTAATGGCGGTGCGGCGGGACCTCTGTGCTACTACGGCGGCGCGGCTGGACATGTCGGCTGCTTTCGCGACGAGGTGGGACATCTCTCGTGCTTCCGCTTCCATGCTCGCCTCTCCCTGGTAGTAATCTCTCGACCCAGAACTCATGCGGGCCATGGCAGACGCAAGGGAACGACGATGAAACACTTGTTTGTTTTTATGGATGAGGAGTTGAGGAGGAATGTGCAGTCATCTTGGAGTAGAGTATTTATAACAGAGTACTAATACGCTCCTAAGTGGGAAACCGTTTAGGTTTTGATCGGTGTGAACAGATTTGCAATTAAATATAGCATGGTAGTATAATTTGGAATGTGACAAGATGCAAGCTCAAAATTTATTGACGGTTCTAGTTTCGAAGTGCGGCACTATTCCCGGATGGCGCAACGTGGGCACGCGTTTTCGGCCATGGTGTAGCAGTTTTGTAATATGCCACGGTACTTCTTTTTCTACTGCTATGTACGTGCAATAACTGGCACCGTCGGATACATATCTTACGGTTATTGGGGCGTTCGCCAGGAATAGCCTCGTGGCGAGCTATAGACTAGTCTTTTTTTCACACGCATTACATTGACACATATCATCTCTCTTCCTCTTTCCCACGCACACACCTAGTCTCTCGGGACTTCTCGCACGCACCATCTCTAGCTCTCTAGGTCGATGCCACCCACATACACTTGTACTCTGAGTTTAGTACATTATACACGAAGAGAAGAGGTGCACGCACGCACTCGTCCTCTCTCACACACACATCTGTAGCTATGAATTGTAGTATTCTCAACCATCTGATTGGCTCTATCATAGGTTCCCGTTGCTCCTTGGCCTTGAGATTGAGAAGTTTAAAACGCAGAGGCTAAGCTGGAGGCGCGAGGTTTTGGTTAATGTGCGGGCCGCACATGGCACCAACACGACACGAGCTTCGTCTGCCTGGTGCGCAGTCGCGTGAGTACTACTAGTAGCAGTACTACTTTGATGTGTCGCGTCAACTCACAGAAGTATGCAACACTTCCTCAACAAACAAGCATATAAGCAGCTTATACTCCTTACCCAAAGGATCTTTATATCCAACAGACAGAAAATATCAGTTCGACTGTTGGAAATTACTTTAACTGCTGATCTGATGTCAAAGTAATTGCTGCATCGCCACCAAAATCCACCATCACTTAAGCTAAAGTAGACCGAGCTAACCCCTATATTAGCATATTACTAAGATAAATAGAAGGCACTGTAGAATCATTTAGGAGGTGAGCTTGTCAATCTAAATGTGGAGGGACACCGTCCTCGACAACCCAGCCCCGGCCAGCAGCTTGGGCGGAACTGTGAAGAAGGTCAGATCCTGCACGGCGACGGCGCCGGGATCCTTGCTGCTTATCACCTCGATTTCCACCTTGACGGCGTCAGTCCTGCCTTTGGGCTCCCCCGGCGAGCCGTTCGCCCATAGCTTGGCCGCGTAGTGCGGCGGTGGGGACGCCCCCGCTCTGATGCAGAAGACTGACACGGCGATAGGCACACCGATGTCGAGCACGCCGCCGACCATGAAAAACGCGCGGCCGTCCTCCTCCGCGAACAGCAAGAGCCGCGGCTCCGACACTGGCACTTGCAGCTAGAGCACCTTGCCGTACCGGATCCTGTGCACGGGCATGGGATGCACGATGCTGATGTGGTGGGGGAGCGCCGGCAGCGGGCCTTCGTAGCCGCAGACGGGCACTAGGCATTTGCTGGGCGCGAGCAGACACACGCTCTGGTGATCGGTGAGCTTGTGGTAAGTGACATAGAGACCACATCCTTCGTGCGGGCACTCCACCCTCACCGAGGAGAGGACGGCGTCCATCGCCGTGTACCGCACGTCGAAGCCGCCGCCGCGCTCGCACTTCTGGCACTGCCGCTGGTTCCCGGGGCGCTCGCCGCGGCAGTCCGCGCAGGCCAGGTGCCCTCCCTTGCGCTGCACAAATCAATCGAACAGCACATCAATCAAGAAACCTGCACCTTGCTCAATCAGCTGAACGGACGAGGTGTATTCGAACCTCGTACACTAGAGGCTTCAAGGGGCGGAGGCACAAGGGGCAGTGGAGCAAGGTGAGGTCCATAGAGACCATAGAGAGCTCCATCGTCGGGTCCTGTTCCGTCGGCATGATCTCGCCCTCCTCGTGCACCACCATCTCTCGCTTTAGAGCATGGTTAATAGTATAGCCGGCCGTTGGCTATAAGATGTTGCCACGTCATCTACAGCCAAGTTTATAGCCAGCAAGTATAATAGTCAGATACAAATAAGTGCTACTTCACTGATACATGGCCCACCTTCCTCTCTCACAAAGTGTCTAGGAGCACGTGCTACAGCCGGCTGTTAGTTAGTAGCACGCTTCTCTTCTCTCTCCTCTTCTCTGTCTGCCAAGTCAGCAACAATATATTATTTTAAGCCTTACAGCTCGCCCACGTCACCTTATTATACTTGCTTAGAAAGTTTTACCATCACATATTCATACTACTTCAAGGTGCACTAAAGCAACACATGCAAGTATCAAAAGGAAAGTCACGGCAGGCACGCATGCATTGTAATTAATGCATCGGTAAACGCAAATTATTGAAATATATCGAGTGCACTGCTTTGATGTGCCGCGTCAACTCGTACAACAAGCAGAAGTTTGATTACAACGCCCTCTCCCTCACCCATGAGCGTGGTGGCTCGCAGGACTAGGAGAAGCTTTCGCTACACGCTCTCCCTCCCGCGCGCGGTGGACATGCAGCAATTCATTCGGTGTCAGATGGCCAGAAGCATACTAGTAGTACTCCACTATAGTAGTACCATCATTGTTTGACTTCCCGAAGAGGCGAAGAGCCAAGCGCAACCCGAACGCTCGTGTGGCAGTTTCATGTGTAGGGGAGGTAGTATAGTAATATAGTCTAGGATAGCGTGTAGCATGCCTCTAAGCTTAAAATCATTGGAGTCGGCTCCATGCTATGAGGCCGTCTTGAAGCATTTTTTTGATTAAAATAATCTTCTGGCCTTACCTGTCATCCTGATTATTATAGTTTGCACGCTGATCTAGTCAAGAGAGGAATATATATTTTAATTTGTGGTGGGGTAAATGTTAGAGGTTGCAGCAAATATTGTATAGTGTGTGTCTTTTAGCCAAGTTTAGAGGCAAGCATGTGGGGCCCGTGCTATGATGTGTCGCGTCAACTCGTACAATAAGGAGAAGCTTGATTACTAGTAGTACGCCCTCTCCCTCGCCCATGCGCTCGGTGGCTCGCAGACGAGGAGAACCTTTTGCTTTTACTACTCCTACAACAAGCTCTCCCTCGCCCACGCGGTGGACAGGACATGCAGCAGTTGATTCGATAATGTAGAAGTAGTAACATCATTGTTTGACTTCTCGAAGAGGCGAAGAGCCAAGCGCAACCCGAACGTGGCAGTTGCGAACGTTCGCGTGGCAGTCTTATGTGTAGGGGTGGGGCGTGGTATGGCAGTTTTGTGGCAATTCTTTTCTATTGTTGTTTGCGTCCAATAGGTGCCACCGTCGGATGCAGATCTTACGGTTATTGTGGCGATTGCTAGTTATAGTCATCTTACGAAAATCAAATAATCCCAAAACAAACTCGACCACATTTCTTGTTTTTAGACATGAATAGGAATCAACTAATAAGAGACGTGGGCCGTGTATGTTTTTAATGCCTTGAGACGTAGTACCTAGCAGGACATGCAGCGGTCAGTTCATTGCATGCAATGGCATTAGTTAGCAAATACTCCCTCCATTCTTAAATATTTGTCTTTATAGAGATTTCAACAAGTGAATACACCGTAATGAGTACATACGGGGCAAAATGAGTGAATCTACACCGTAAATATTTAGAAACAGGAGGGAGTAAATATTAAGGCTACTCAGAGTGGGGAGTATCATATCTCTACTATTAAAGGGGTCTGCTGTCGTCGTGGTCGTCTTGATGGTTCGACCTCGCTACTCCCCCACGCCTGTGCGATCGCAACTTCCCCCGAAAAAAATGTCCATGGTAAACGAACCAGCCGGTGCGATAGAAAAACATGCGTGCGATCCAGGCAGAAAAAAAAACCTACCCGATCCACACGAAAAAAATCAGCCGCAACCCCCTCCCCCACGTCCTTTCCCACTTCCTTCACAGCCCGACGTCCACGGTCCACCGATCCCATCTCTCCTCTCACCTCACCTCCCCTACCGCACCAAGGCACGTCGGCTTCGTACGCCTACTAGCGAGGGCCGGCCGCCGGCGGCGCGGGCATCCCACCACATCCGCCGGCGGGCATGTGCTCGTCAAGGCCTTGGCTTCGACCTTGCCGTGACCAAGGAAGGGCTACCGCGGATGAAGGCGGCCGTGCTCGACGTGCAACTCCACGCTCGCGCACCGGGAGGAGGCGCCTTGTTCTTGAGTGCTGCACGTAAAGTACAGTATACGTGAGCATATCCAAACCCAGTTCGTCTCTTTGATTGATTGCTGATTCAAACCATGCCATCCCTCAGTACGTACGTGTAGGATTTACTTTTGTGCCATCCATCTATCCATCACGCCAGCATACTTTTTTCTCTCGCTGATTGCACCAGTGCAGTCCACACTATCTATCAATCTATCATTCGTTTAGTTTGGTGATGATGATTAGTTTGATGAGCTGCATGTATGAACCTGCCTCATTATAACTGCCTGCACGGAGAGATCTATGATAACGAGGTTGCGGTGCGACCATGAGTTCGACCTGCGTAAGGGGCATTTATGCATTGATTCATAGTCGTATGCCATCTTCTGCTTACCCAAAATTTCTTAACTGAAATAAACTGAATGGAGTCGTGAATCTGTTGTTGCTTCTGGTAGTGGCTCGAGGCAGGGGATTCTTGGAGCTGGAGGAGTGGATGGGGTAAGCCCCTATGTGAAACTGCGTCTTCACAAGCAGCAACTCCACTATCACCTTTGCCATTAGTACCCTCTTGTTTTTGGATATTCATAGTTTTTTTTCAATAGGAAAAAACCTGTTTATATTTTTCTTTTCTTTTTTCAATTTGATTCCTTGCCTGATGTGTTGATGTTAGTATGTAGCCTGTAATGGGTTTCACAGATGTGGAATGTCCATGCCTAAAGCACAACCTCATGTACATGAATAGAATAAATGTTAGTATGATTTTCTTCGTGAGAAAAATATTATTCTGATTTCTTCATTCAGGAATCTGGATCAAATTACTATGCACTAGCCACTAATATGGTTATCTTCTAACGAACTTTTTACTGTCTTCAATTACTGATGTTTCATATGTTCATCAGAAGAAAGAAATGCTTATTTGCTTGCATGTGCTATCTCAAGTTTGTTCACACATTTTCTCTTCTTGTTGGTCCTTTTCTACAAGTGTCAACACTGCAAATTCTTCGCTGTAAGGGAAAATAGAACTCACATTCCATCTTTCAACTGTATAGATAAGAGACTTCCACCATACGGAGGGAACTGAATATATTGGTTATATCCTTCAACTATGGAACAATTTTTAATCTTGCCGTTGACAAGCAATCTAAACTTTTTTTTTTTTGAGAATCAAGCAATCTAAACATTGGGGAGATGTAATGACAGCATAAGCAAGCGACCAACAAGGTGGAGCAATGGCTGTTTAGATGAAGCATTAGGAACATGAATTCCCATTGGGCAAATAAAGTATAAAATGTATAGATCAAAAGCTATGAAGAATAATGAGAAAAGGTTGTGGAGAAAGCTCCGAAAGAGAAGACCAAAACAACTCCTACAAAGAACCTTGTAGAAATGGTTGCCGAGAAGGCCACACAAGAGAACATGAAAATTCTGGTGAAGAGGAAGACTATCAAGTTCTACTATTGATGGCACAACAACAAAGCGATCACTACAGACCTTTTATTATCATCTTCAACTTGTATCCTGAACACCAAAATATTTGGTGAGAATTGTTTGGTGAACCTGATTCTCAACTTAACCTGATGCCTTATTAGCCTTATTATCTTATGTTTTTCTGCTCCAACCCGATGCTTTTATTGTCAATCTGATGTGTTATTGCCTTATGTTTTGCTGTTCCAGCCCGATGCTTTACGAGCTCAAATTTTGGGGAAAACATGTGCATGAAATTCACAATATTTTTGTTACAAACTCTTTCTTTTTGAAGATGACAATATCATGGTTATCGTAATTTTTACTTAAACCTGATACAGTCATAGAATTTGCATACCATACGATTTTATCAACGAGCACAAGCTGGTGGAGAGAAGGCACATGGGCAGGCGCCTCGCTGGGTGAGATGCAGCTGGGGCAGAGCGACCGTGAGAGCACAGTGGAATGTTGCGATGGATTTAAGAGAGCACGAGAGCACAGAAATCAGCCTAAATTTCTGGCATATTGATGCGGAGAGGATTTTGCAGATTCCAATATATCAGCATGATACAGAGGACTTCATTGCATGGCATCTCACAAAGTCAGGTATCTTCAGTGTCCGGTCTGCGTATTATAGGCAATGGGAAGAGTGCTATGAATCCAACACTGCAAATCCGATTGGTATTCGAGGCTCCTCACCACACCCAATATGGAAAAAATTGTGGAGTTTGAAGGTACCAGGCAAAGTTAAAAAATTTATATGGAGATGACTTCATGACGCCATTCCCTGTTTGTGTGTGCTAGCTAATAGACACATTGCCACTTCTGCACAATGTCCTATTTGTTTGAGGTATGCAGAAGATACAGCACACCTTTTGTTTAAATGTGGAAGAGCAAAAGAAATCTGGAGTTCACTAGGGCTGTATGTAATGATGGCCAATGTGACAGTACCTGGTCGGTCGGGAGCTGAGATCTTAGAAATTCTCTTATGCGATCCAATACACAGCAAAAAATATATGGGCAGAGTTGATTTACCTGAGCTAATCTCGGTGGCAGCTTGGTATTTGTGGTGGCAGAGGAGGATGATAAGCCGACAAGAACCAGTACAGCCTCCAGTTCAGACGGGTCAGGCGATACAAGCGTTGGCGTTGAACTTTGCGCGTGCGGCATGCACACCAACGCCGACACCACGACTGCTTCAGTGGAAGAAACCCATGCAGAACCAACTGGCGCTAAACGTTGATGCAGCTTATTTGGAGGAGTCAAGCACAGGGGCGTGTGGAGCCATTCTGAGGAACAATAGGGGACTATTTGTGGCTGCTTCAACTGCAAAACTTTATCATGTCGCTGATGTTCTCTCTGCTGAAGCTGCAGCCCTGGCTGAAGGCCTGAAGCTTGCTAATACAGTGGGTAGCAATTCTCTTCTGGTACAGTCTGATAGCTTGGTTTTGGTGGAGGCTCTACAAAACAATTCTGGTCACTCAACGGTGGCAGCCCCAATTCTTGAAGAGTGTCGATTACTGTTAATTAATTTCGGGAAGGTCGTGATAGAGCATTGTAACCGTGATTGTAATAAGGTAGCTCATGTGCTGGCTCAGAATGGACGTGTTGATCCACCAAATTTGTGGTTGGACTCACCTCCGGCTTTTATCCTTGAACTATTAGCAGACGATGTAAGCGTTGTTTAATTTTAATAAAGCTAGCCATGATGGCCTTCCGCTAAAAAAAACACGGATTGCTATTGAATCCGACGTAATGGCACAGCTGGCAGTACTGAAAAGTTGGAGTGGTAATTCTCATACGTGGGTCGGTCTTTGCAATCGCATATTTTATTTTCGTGAAATTTACATTGAAAATCAAACTAACATTTATTCTATTCATATTGCGTGTGATGGACACATTTGAATTAATGGTGTTTTAAATAAATGTCTCTGTATCTAATTTTATCATTCCGTGGCAACGCACGGGCATTAGACTAGTACTAGTATCATGCATATGATATTAGTGTATGATACCATCTCCATAGTGCATAGTAGTATCATAGATGATCATATTTATTGCCATGCATGACACAAAGTAGCATAGCATTTAACATGATACGGTATCTACCAACTCTGTTACTCTAAGAGCAAGTACAATAGTGGGTTTATAGCCTGCTTACATGCAAGAGCCTGGCTATATGCGTGCTCCAAGGCAGATGCAATAAATGTGAGGAAAGAGATAGAGAGAAGATGAGAAAAAGTACTAATCTTATAGCCAACCTTATAGCTAACCTTGTTGTATGAGTGACTATATGTGTTGGCTATAGATGATATGGCAACATCTTATAGCCAGTAGTTGGCTGTATTATTAACCATGCTCTAACCCTCTCTCTCTTCTTTGGCCTTGTTTGGATCCAGGTGTTAGAGTTAGTTTGATCTAGTTTGGGCTCAAATAGCCCTAAAGTATCCACACATGAGGTCTAGTTTGACCGTTCAACTTCTCTTTTTGACACGCATTTACGTTGATACGGCTTGAATGCCAACGAGGAAGAGGGTAGCGGTTCCTGAAACGTTGAACGGTCAATGATGCCTCCTCATTCAATTAGCATGCAGAGGGAAGTAATTGGAGAAGCAGAATGGAGCCAGCACGATGTGAATGCAACGCAGTTTGGACTCTCTTATAAAGGCGCCCTACCACTCCAATCCATCTACTCCTAGTATCTGCGCAACACTGCCCACTCCAATCCAAGACCAAGTGACCAGAAGCCACAAGCACCCATGGCGTCGATGGACGCGAGCGGCAGTCAGCTGTGCCAGATCGTCCAAGACACCGGCCTGCGGCCCCGCACCGCGCAACGTTTCCAGACGGTGCTGGCGACCGCCGGCGTCATAGCCCTCGTCGACGCCGGCTTCGCCTCTCGCATGTGCGAGATGATGGTCGGCTCCATCCACAAGTTCACCGCCGTCAAGAAGCGCGCGGACGACCATGCCGTACTCCTCCAGCCCGCGTGCCCAGGCTCCTCGTTGCCTGCCACCCTCAGCGGCCTCCAAGGTGACAAACTCTTCGAAGCACTGGTGGCCCTGCAACTCCCGGAGGTAGCGACGAAGAATGTGCACCTCGAGGCCGCGCTCGCCGCGCAGCGCCTCGCCATGCAAGAAACCGTCGACCAGCACATCCACGTCTACGTGGAAATCGTCTACATAGGGCACTACAAGGCCAGCAAGGACAGAAAGACGTTGGCCTTCTTCCACCGGCTGGAATGTTTGGACGCCATTGTTCGGAAGCACGTTGACCTGGCCACGAAAGCCGCTGCTACTTAGCCGCCGTTCGGTGGGCCGACACCCTGAGTCGAGGAGGAGGAGGTCGTCGATGGATGCATCTTTCTTCTTGCCTCCTGTAACCAGCGCTGCATCGCCTCATGGCCTTAATGTTTTATTAGTGTATGGCATTTTTATTCCAGTCGTAAATGACATCATTGTTTGACTTCTCGAAGAGGCGAAGAGCCAAGCGCAACCCGAACGTGGGGGTTGCGTACGCTCGCGTGCCAGTCTTATGTGTAGGGGAAGGGGGCGTGGTGTCGCAGTTTTGTGGCATTTCTTTTCTATTGTTGTTTGCGTCAAATAGGTGACACCGTCGGATGCAGATCTTACGGTTATTGTGTCGATAGCTTACGAAAACCTTTATAATCCCAAAACACTTAGGTGCGGTGGATTAACTCGACCTCGTTTCTTGTTTCTTAATATGAATAAAGGAATCAACCAATAAGAGACGTGGGCCGTGTATGTTTTTAATGCCTTGAGACTACCTAGCATGGCATGCTGCGGTCAGTTCATTGCATGCAATGGTAGTACTACAGTAAAAATATTAAGTTCTCTCATTTTCCCCTCCGCCCTGTTCACGATGCACAATGTAGTAATGACTAGTCTCTTCTTGACCCGCATTTACATTGATACAACTTGAATGCCAAGGAGGGAGAGGGTAGCGGTTCCCGAGACGTTGAACGGTCAATGATGCATCCTCAATTAGCATGCAGAGGGAATTAATTGGAGAAGCAAAATGGAGCCAGCACGATGTAATGCAATGCAGTTTGGGCTCTCGGGCTGGTTGTAATGGGTAGTATCATATACTAGTATCATGCATATGATAGCATGATACTAGTGTATGATACTACCTCCCTAATGCAGAGTATCATGTAGTAGTATCATGTAGTACTTTATTTATTGTCATGCATGACACATAGTAGCATAGCATTTATTATGATACGGTATCATGATATGATACTCAACCCTCTGTTTCCTTATTTAATTCTATGACACCTCATCAAAATTGCCTAGTTGGCATGCATGATACTAGATATGATACTCCCATTACAGCCAGCCTCATATAAAGGTGCCCCAACACTCCAATCCATGTACTCCTAGTCTCTGTGCAACACTGCTCACTCCAATCCAAGACCAAGTGACCAGAACCACAAGCACCTATGGAGGCGATGGACGCGAGCGGTATACGGCTGTGCCAGATCATCCAAGACGCCGGCCTGCGGCCCCGCACCACGCAGCGTTTCCAGATGATGCTGGCCACCGCCGGTGTCGTAGCCCTCGCCGACGCCGGCTTCGCCTCTCGCCTGGACGACATGATGGTCCGCTCCATCCGCAAGTTCACCGCCGTCAAGAAGCGCACGGACGACCTTACCGTACTGTTCCAGCCCGCGCGCCCAGGCTCCTCGTTACCTGCCACCCTCATCGGCCTCCATGGTAACGAACTCTTTTAAGCCCTAGTGGCCCTGCAGCTGCCGGAGGTCGCGACATAGAATATGCACCTCGAGGCCGCGCTCGCCGCGCAGCGCCTCGCCATGCAAGAAACCGTCGACCTACACATCCATGTCTGTGAGGAAATCGTCTACATAGGCCACTACAAGGCCAGGGAGGATAGAAAGACGTTGGCCTTCTTCCACCATCTGGAATCTTTGGATGCCATTGTTGAGAAGCACGTTGACCTGGCCACGAAAGCCGCTGCTACTTAGCCGCCATTCGGTGGGCCGGTACCCTGAGTCGAGGAGGAGGAGGTCGTCGATGGATGCATCTTTCTTCTCGCCTCCTGTAACCAGCACTGCATCGCCTCGTGGCCTTGATGTTTTATTAGTGTATGGCATTTTTATTCCATTTGTAAATGACATGCGTGATCCCTTGCTCTTATTTGGCGTTAATTATATGTAGTATCACTGTCTTCGTCCTGGTGTACTACCTAGGTCCTGGTTTATTAGTCCCTTTTGTAATAAATTTTGACCAAAAATTTAACTAACAAAATGTTAGTGCATGTCAACAAAAATTATATCGTTTGATTTGTATTTGAACATAGTTTTTAATGATATAATTTTGGTGACATGCATGAACCTTTTGTTAGTCAAATTTATGGTCAAATTTTGGCACAGATTACGATGGGGAGCAATAAACCAGGACGGAGGTAGACTGGTCACCATCGTGTTTTGTGTCAAATTTTGACTTCAGCGACCCAACCTACATGGAGGGAGTATATATATTGGCGCGACAACCAAACTTATATATTCAAAACTGAGTGTTACTACATGTCACGAGTTCAAAACAAGAAAGTGGAACAAGTACTACAGCACGCCTGTGACGTTCGCGTTGCACCCTACACTGTCGTTCCGGTCTGCCACTCTTCGTGCATTGGTTTGGCATTTTCTATGTACAAGTTATAAAGGTAAAGACTGACGCGTTCGCGTCGCACCCCCACACGGTCTGTCCGGCACGCCGCTCAAGCAAGGGAACTCTTGTTGTCTTAGCATTTTCACTGTCAGGTGGGGCCACAGTTGAGCAAACCGACTATCGGCAAATCCCCACCCCGCCCACCGCGCGTCGGCTGAGTTAGAATTAGAAGAGAGAAACAAGGGAGAAGAGCTAGCTGTAGCACGGACGCTATTGTCAGATGGGACTCGTGTTGATAGAATAGGAGTACTGAGTACTCGTACGTCTAGTACTGAGTACCACTAGGTGGGTGCGTGCGACCTATACCTATCATCACTTTAGGTCTCCTTTTTGAACCGCAACTACGCTTCATAGTACATATTTTTTCACGCATTTTTCCTCCTATATGTACTCCTGGGCTATTTCCACGTGCTTCCTTTCGCCGAGACGTGGGACATAGAGCATCTGGGTCGTAGTGCATGCACGACTCGGAGCATATACAACCATGCCGGCGTACTTTACATTTCAGACCTGACGAATTACATGCAAACCCCCCGCAGAAGAATAAATGAATTACTACATGCAAACTTGATTATTTTCATAGAAACCGGAGCACGTTCATTAAATTTTGGACATAACACATTTATAAAATATGACCAGACCTAAACCAGTCTAAGGGCCTCTTTGATTCGCATGATACTGAAAACACAGGAATGAGAAAAGTATGATGGCGAGGAACCGAGAGGAGGAAGAGGTGGAGAATTGTACGTGCTAGAGATTGGAATGTAGTATATTGTTTTTATGGCCATATCACCACATTGTTTTCTATGGCCTATTGCCTGCTGGTTGAGTAGATATGGGTGTGGAACAATGGAGCGAGCACATAAGACCAATAAGTTGTATAACCACCGCGAGCCTCAACACTCATTGGACCACACACATCAGTATGTATGATCTCCAATAAGTTGGTTGCTCGCTCCATTGTTCCGGATAGTCGGTGAAAACAATGTGGTGATATGAAATTTTGATCCGGATAGTCATTGGACCACACACATCAGTATGTATGAAATTTTGATTGCATGAGATGTTTATCATGTTTTTGCATCTTATTTGCTTAGAACGACGGTAGCATATAAGATGATCCCTTACTAAAATTTCAAGAAAGTGTTCCCCCTAACTGTGCACCGTTGCGAAGGTTTGTTGTTTCGAAGCACTACGTGTTGATCGGGTGTGATAGATTCTAACGTTCGAATACAACGGGTGTAAGCCAGATTTACACAGCAATACACTTAGGTTGACTTGACGAGCCTAGCATGTACAGACATGGCCTCGGAACACAAGAGACCGAAAGGTCGAACATGAGTCGTATAGAAGATACGATCAACATGGAGATGTTCACCGTTGATGACTAGTCCGTCTCACGTGATGATCGGACACGGCCTAGTCGATTCGGATCATGTATCACTTAGATGACGAGAGGGATGTCTATCTGAGTGGAAGTTCATTACATAATTTGATTAGATGAACTTAATTGTCATGAACTTAGTCTAAATGTTACATATCTATCTTGTAGATCAAATGGCCAACGCTAATGTTACCCTCAACTTCAACGCGTTCCTAGAGAAAAACAAGCTGAAAGACGATGGTAGCAACTATGCGGACTGGGTCCGTAACCTGAGGATTATCCTCGTAGCTGCCAAGAAATCATATGTCCTTGAAGCACCGTTAGGTGACCCACCTGCTCTCCCAGCACTGCCAGACGATTTGAACGTTTGGCAGACACGCACCGATGATTACTCCTTCATTCAGTGCGGCATGCTCTTCAGCTTAGAACCGGGGCTCCAAAAGCGTTTTGAGCATCACGGAGCATATGAGATGTTCGAAGAGCTGAAAATGGTTTTCCAAGCTCATGCCCGGATCGAGAGATATGAAGTCTCCGATAAGTTCTACAGCTGTAAGATGGAGGAAAATAGTTCTGTCAGCGAGCACATACTCAAAATGTCTGGGTTGCACAGCCGCTTGTCTCAGCTGGGGATTAATCTCCCGGATGACGCGGTCATTGACAGAATCCTCCAGTCGCTTCCACCTAGCTACAAGAGCTTTGTGATGAACTTCAACATGCAGGGGATGGAAAAGACCATTCCTGAGGTATATGCGATGCTGAAGGCAGCGGAGGCAGAGATCAGAAAGGAACATCAAGTGTTGATGGTGAATAAAACCACTAAGTTCAAGAAGGGCAAGGGTAAGAAGAACTTCAAGAAGGACGGCAAGGGAGTTGCCGCGCCCGGTAAGCCAGCTGCCGGGAAGAAGTCAAAGAATGGACCCAAGCCTGAGACTGAGTGCTTTTATTGCAAGGGAAACGGTCACTGGAAGCGGAATTGCCCCAAGTACTTAGCAGATAAGAAGGCCGGCAATACCAAAGGTATATGTGATATACATGTAATTGATGTGTACCTTACCAGCACTCGTAGTAGTTCCTGGGTATTTGATACCGGTGCGGTTGCTCATATTTGTAACTCAAAGCAGGAACTGCGGAATCAGCGTAGACTGGCGAAGGACGAGGTGACGATGCGCGTCGGGAATGGTTCCAAGGTCGATGTGATCGCCGTCGGCACGCTACCTCTGCATGTACCTACGGGATTAGTTTTAAACCTCAATAATTGTTATTTAGTGCCAGCTTTGAGCATGAACATTGTATCTGGATCTCGCTTAATGCGAGATGGCTACTCATTTAAATCTGAGAATAATGGTTGTTCTATTTATATGAGAGATATGTTTTATGGTCATGCCCCGCTGGTGAATGGTTTATTTTTATTGAATCTCGAACGTGATGTTACACATGTTTATAATGTGAATGCCAAGAAATGCAAGGTTGATAACGATAGTCCCACATACTTGTGGCACTGCCGCCTTGGTCATATCGGTGTTAAACGCATGAAGAAACTCCATGCAGATGGACTTTTGGAGTCTCTTGATTATGAATCATTTGACAGATGCGAACCATGCCTCTTGGGCAAGATGACCAAGACTCCGTTCTCCGGAACAATGGAGCGAGCAACCAACTTATTGGAGATCATACATACTGATGTGTGTGGTCCAATGAGTGTTGAGGCTCGCGGTGGTTATCGTTATGTTCTCACCCTCACCGATGATTTGAGTAGATATGGGTATGTCTAC
The DNA here is from genome assembly GCA_011799875.1 of Thinopyrum elongatum. NCBI lineage: Eukaryota > Viridiplantae > Streptophyta > Magnoliopsida > Poales > Poaceae > Thinopyrum > Thinopyrum elongatum. The sequence goes on from CM022301.1 coordinate 343,628,811, forward strand.
TTGATGAAGCACAAGTCTGAGACCTTTGAAAAGTTCAAGGAATTTCAGAGTGAGGTTGAGAATCAACGTGACAAGAAAATAAAGTTCTTACAATCAGATCGTGGAGGAGAATATTTGAGTCATGAATTTGGCACGCACTTCAGGAAATGTGGAATTGTTTCACAACTCACGCCGCCTGGAACACCTCAGCGTAATGGTGTGTCCAAACGTCGTAATCGCACTCTATTGGATATGGTGCGATCTATGATGTCTCTTACCGATTTACCGCTATCCTTTTGGGGTTATGCTTTAGAGACTGCCGCATTCACTTTAAATAGGGCACCGTCAAAATCCGTTGAGACGACACCGTATGAATTATGGTTTGGGAAGAAACCTAAGCTGTCGTTTCTGAAAGTTTGGGGATGCGATGCTTATGTGAAGAAACTTCAACCAGAGAAGCTCGAACCCAAGTCGGAAAAATGCGTATTCATAGGATACCCTAAGGAAACTATTGGGTATACCTTCTACCTAAGATCCGAGGGCAAGATCTTTGTTGCCAGGAATGGATCCTTTCTAGAGAAAGAGTTTCTCTCGAAAGAAGTAAGTGGGAGGAAAGTGGAGCTTGATGAGATGACCCTCGAACCGGAGAGTAGCGCAGCACAGGAAAATGTTTCTGTGGAGCCTGCACCGGCTAGAGAGGAAGTTAATGATAATGATCATGATCAAGCTACCACTGAACTTCGAAGGTCCACAAGGACACGTTCCGCACCAGAGTGTTACGGCAATCCTGTCCTGGAAATCATGTTGTTAGACAACAGTGAACCTTCGAACTATGAAGAAGCGATGGCGGGCCCGGATTCCGACAAATGGCTTGAAGCCATGAAATCCGAGATAGGATCCATGTATGAAAACGAAGTATGGACTTTGACTGACTTGCCCGATGATCGGCAAGCCATAGAAAATAAATGGATCTTTAAGAAGAAGACTGACGCGGATGGTAATGTGACCATCTATAAGGCTCGGCTTGTCGCTAAGGGTTATCGACAAGTTCAAGGGGTTGACTACGATGAGACTTTCTCACCCGTAGCGAAGCTGAAATCCGTCAGAATCATGTTAGCAATTGCCGCATACTATGATTATGAGATATGGCAAATGGACGTCAAAACGGCATTCCTTAATGGTTTTCTTAAGGAAGAGTTGTATATGATGCAACCGGAAGGTTTTGTCGACCCTGAGAATGCTGACAAGGTATGCAAGCTCCAGCGCTCAATCTATGGGCTGGTGCAAGCATCTCGGAGTTGGAACATTCGCTTTGATGAGATGATCAAAGTGTTTGGGTTCACACAGACTTATGGAGAAGCCTGTGTTTACAAGAAAGTGAGTGGGAGCTCTGTAGCATTTCTCATATTATATGTGGATGACATACTGCTGATGGGAAATAATATAGAATTCTTGGAAAGTATAAAGGCCTACTTGAATAAGTGTTTTTCAATGAAGGACCTTGGAGAAGCTGCTTATATATTAGGCATCAAGATCTATAGGGATAGATCGAGACGCCTCATAGGTCTTTCGCAAAGCACATACCTTGATAAGATATTGAAGAAGTTCAATATGGATCAGTCCAAGAAGGGGTTCTTGCCTGTATTGCAAGGTGTGAGATTGAGCACGGCTCAATGCCCGACCACGGCAGAAGATGTAGAAGAGATGAGTGTCATCCCCTATGCCTCAGCCATAGGGTCTATTATGTATGCCATGCTATGTACCAGACCTGATGTAAACCTTGCAGTAAGTTTGGTAGGTAGGTACCAAAGTAATCCTGGCAAGGAACACTGGACAGCGGTCAAGAACATCCTGAAGTACCTGAAAAGGACTAAGGATATGTTTCTCGTATATGGAGGTGACGAAGAGCTCGTCGTAAAGGGTTACGTCGACGCTAGCTTCGACACAGATCCGGATGACTCCAAGTCACAAACCGGATACGTGTATATTTTGAATGGTGGAGCGGTAAGCTGGTGCAGTTGCAAGCAAAGCGTCGTGGCGGGTTCTACATGCGAAGCGGAGTACATAGCAGCCTCGGAGGCAGCACATGAAGCAGTATGGATGAAGGAGTTCATCACCGACCTAGGAGTCATTCCAAATGCGTCGGGTCCAATGGCTCTCTTCTGTGACAACACTGGAGCTATTGCCCTTGCCAAGGAGCCCAGGTTTCACAAGAAGACCAGGCATATCAAGCGTCGCTTGAACTCCATACGTGAACATGTTCAAGATGGAGACATAGATATTTGTAAAGTGCACACGGATTTGAATGTAGCAGATCCGTTGACTAAACCTCTTCCACGAGCAAAACATGATCAACACCAGAACTCTATGGGTGTTCGATTCATCACAATGTAACTAGATTATTGACTCTAGTGCAAGTGGGAGACTGTTGGAAATATGCCCTAGAGGCAATAATAAAATGGTTATTATTATATTTCCTTGTTCATGATAATTGTTTGTTATTCATGCTATAATTGTGTTATCTGGAAATCGTAATACATGTGTGAATACATAGACCACAACATGTCCCTAGTAAGCCTCTAGTTGACTAGCTCGTTGATCAATAGATGGTTACGGTTTCCTGACCATGGACATTGGATGTCATTGATAACGGGATCACATCATTAGGAGAATGATGTGATGGACAAGACCCAATCCTAAGCCTAGCACTAGATCGTGTAGTTCGTTTGCTAAAGCTTTTCCAATGTCAAGTAACTTTTCCTTAGACCATGAGATTGTGCAACTCCCGGATACCGTAGGAGTGCTTTGGGTGTACCAAACGTCACAACGTAACTGGGTGGCTATAAAGGTGCACTATGGGTATCTCCGAAAGTGTCTGTTGGGTTGGCACGAATCGAGACTGGGATTTGTCACTCCGTGTGACGAAGAGGTACCTCTGGGCCCACTCGGTAGGACATCATCATAATGAGCTCAATGTGATCAAGGAGTTGTTCACAGGATGATGTGTTACGGAAACAAGTAAAGAGACTTGCCGGTAACGAGATTGAACAAGGTATCGGTATACCGACGATCGAATCTCGGGCAAGTATCGTACCGATAGACAAAGGGAATTGCGTACGGGATTGATTGAATCCTCGACATCGTGGTTCATCCGATGAGATCATCGAGGAGCATGTGGGAGCCAACATGGGTATCCAGATCCCGCTGTTGGTTATTGACCGGAGAGTCGTCTCGGTCATGTCTACGTGTCTCCCGAACCCGTAGGGTCTACACACTTAAGGTTCAATGACGCTAGGGTTGTAGGGAAAGTTTGTACGTGGTTACCGAATGTTGTTCGGAGTCCCGGATGAGATCCCGGACGTCACGAGGAGTTCCGGAATGGTCCGGAGGTGAAGATTTATATATGGGAAGTTGTCATACAGTCACCGGAATAGTTTCGGGGGTTATCGGTATTGTACCGGGACCACCGAAAGGTGTCCGGAGGTCCACCGGGTGGGGCTGATTTACCCGGGAGGCCTAATGGGCTGTATATGGGAGGGAACCAGCCCCCTAGTGGGCTGGTGCGCCCCCCCCCCCAAGGGCCCATGGCGCCTAGGGTTGGGAAACCCTAGGGGAGGGAGCCTTCCACCTTGCTTGGGGGGCAAGTTTCCCTCCCCTGGCCGCCTCCCCTCCCCTCAGATTGGATCTGAGGGGGCCGGCCCCCTCTCCTCTTCCCCCTATAAATAGTGGAGGGGTGGGAGGGAGGCCAGACCTCATCCCTGGCGCAGCCCCTCCCCTCTCCAACACCTCCTCCTCCTCCCGCGGTGCTTGGCGAAGCCCTGCAGGAATACCACGCAGCTCCAACTCCACCACGCCGTCGTGCTGCTGCTGGAGCTGTCCTCCCCAACCTCTCCTCCCCCCTTGCTGGATCAAGAAGGAGGAGACGTCTCCGCTCCGTACGTGTGTTGAACACGGAGGTGCCGTCCGTTCGGCGCTCGGTCATCGGTGATTTGGATCACGACGAGTACGACTCCATCAACCCCATTCTCTTGAACGCTTCCGCTCGCGATCTACAAGGGTATGTAGATGCACTCCCCTCTCTCTCATTGCTAGATGACTCCATAGATTGATCTTGGTGATGCGTAGAAAATTTTAAAATTCTGCTACGATCCCCAACAGTGGAGAATTGTACGTGCTAGAGATTGGAATGTAGTATATTGTTTTTATGGCCATATCACCACATTGTTTTCTATGGCCTATTGCCTGCTGGTTCACTGGGCTGCCGTGTTTCTATGGCCTATGTAGTACTATATATACCGCCGGAGTAATAATGACTATAGTGAGTAGTCATATCACAAGACCCCATCTTTCCAGCAGTAACGAGCCGTCAAATCGCACAGACCTACCTTTCCAGCAGTAAGTTGAATCCGCTACTCCCTCACCCTCCCCGCCTCTCTGTCAAACCGGCTACGTGAAAACTGCCGCGCGTACTGCCCGGGAAAAGCCCCGCCCTCCACTTTTAAATACTCATAGTATAATTTTGTACCGATGAATTGCACCATGAAGCAGAAAACAAAAAGAAAAGGTGGTACATGTAAACAAATACAATTCAAGCTCTAGCTAGCGATTCGGAATGTAAACCGTGCATGTGTTTATACGTATAGGTTTCTTCAAAGTACTGAGTCCATTGATGCAATGTGGTCAAACTGTACCATCGATATCTCAAAGCCAAAATAGTTCGAGCTTGTTCGTTCTATATAAATAGTACTGTATGTTTACTCACCCGTGGGGTTGTTCAATGAATGGAGGGCCGGGGAGCACAAGTGAACAAAGTGCAAATTACAGTCAGTCACGTTAAATAGAGAGTTTCTTTTCTTTAGTGCCACGTACACAAATTGAAACGCTTGTTGTGGAGAGAAAAAGATAATCACTCCACTATATATATAGGCAGGGGCCTGAGCACTTGCTTTACTAGGGTTGCTCTCTTCATTCTCTCATCCTCTCCAGATCTAAACAAGACAGCGGTAGCGACATTTTCTTTCTCCTGGCCGCTGGTCACAGATCCGGCCAGATCCCTTCGGCCGGTGTGTGTAGGGGACTACGTGCATCATTCACGCGGTCATCGGCGACAAGGGAGGAAACCCACAGTTGCCAGCAGGTCCCGATCCTCTGCCCGTGCCGTTCTCTCCGACACAGCGCCGGCTCGGGAGGTCCTCCGACCCCTTCTTCCTCCCTGCCGTATTGTGGGCAGATCCGACCTGCCGCCGGCCTCCTAGCCACATCCCAACGACCCTCAGGTATAAGTTCCTTTGAAAGCGGCCCTGCTCTACTGCCCCAGCTCCCCATGTGTCTGCATGGGGATCTTTTTCTACTTCCATCAGCTCTTCCAAAGCCACCTAATTTTTTAGTATTATTAGAGGTAAAGTTACTTCATGCAGTCGAATCTAGGACTTGGTTCAAGCAGCGAAGGGGGAAGTTGTAGCATGAATCTAGGACTTGATTCAAAGAGGAAATAACAGGGGAGAAAGTAGTAGAGACTGGATACCCAACCGGTCTCTTGGTTGAAAAGGTAAATAAAGGGAAAAGGCAGTACAAACTGGATAAAGAACAGATCTATTATTGGTTGAAAAAAGGATAGAAAGTGGCGGCTGGTGGACAAGTCAACAGAGTATGTCCAGGATTAGATTTGCTGCCCTCGCATAGTAAAAGGTATCCAGGATTAGATTTGCTGCCCTCATAGAGTATGAACAAACTCGGCATCACCACTTTATGCCTCCTTGTAGGTACATTGTGCTGATGTGTCCATTGTCACATGTCCTTATACCAACTTTTTGCAGTTGTTAATATAAGGGCGCATGTAAAATGAAGCAATCACACTGTTACTGTAAGGACATGTCTAACCAATGTTATTGTTAATCTAATGCCTCCAGTAATACGATGCAATTAAACTGTGTTACAAATGGTACTCCTGCTATTTTTTCCAGTATGATAAGTAAGTTGCTTCTTTACCCTGCTGAGTGTCCTGGTGTCCCCATTGTCCCATGCCCTTAAACCAACTCTTTAGCTACTGTTGATCTACTGTATCTGGTAAACAAGCAATGCCACCATTAAAGTAATCCCATATTTGACGAATGTCATTGTTATTCATAATGCTTCAGGTAATATGAAGCAATGCTGCTATTTTAAAATTCCTACTATTCTTGCGTGATTGCCATGAACATAATCAAGATGCTTCTTTTCATTTCGTGTATGTTTCGTATCATGTTATTGACCAGTAACTGTTTTCTTTCTATCTTTTTGTGCGGATAGGGATATCCATTTCACCTCGTTGCTATTGTGACCTTTTGGTGAACTGCACAAAACACTTCTTTTTGGAATGACTGTCTTGTGCAGTTCAACTAAAATGTCACGTGGGCAACGTCTCTCAATTTTGGTTGAATTGCACAAAGGTTGATTGGAGTTTCCAACATCTCCGTCAAACTCTGCTGGTAATCTCGTGCAACATTTTATTAGCCTTTGCAAGATGAGCCGTCACTGTCACCACAATGGCACTTTATTTTAGTGGAACTGCACAAAAGGATAAGCAAATTATAGTTGCACCTTGCATGAGCAGGACATCCAACCTTAATGTTGCTCAATTTTAGTGCAACTACTAAAGAAGAACTGCCAGCTCATGAGAGCAAGTACTTCTTGCTAGCTGCATGATACAATCTTTGCTTCATTTCAGGCGAAATGCAGAAAAAGGTCGCCTGAATTGAATCATCCGAGTGGATCTGCAGGTTCACCACATCGAGTCGTGGCGGCGTAGGGCCCCACTCTCAGTTATGGTTCCCATGACCGGGTATGTTCCTTTCTTGGTTGATATTGACTCTGCATCCAGCTAGTGATCTTGTTCTACTGTTATGGCACTGCTATGAGAAAGCAATAATGATATTGTTTTTGCATCTTAATTTAATGCCACTAATAATTTGTGGCAATCTTTTGGCACCGCTACTGCCACTGATAAAATGAAGTAATAATACATTTAAAATAGAGCTACTGTCTTAGCTACCATTTCATTTCCAATGTAGATAACTTGCAGAAGGCCTATCCGGCAAAATCAAGTCCATGTGCACTGCATCCATCACATAGCTGCAATGAACTAGTTGAGTCCATCACGCCTACCGTTGAGGTGGCGCGGGCCCCCTCTCTAACTGGCGGGGGCCATAATTTTAGTTGAACTGCACAAAAAAAGTGATTGAAATGAGTCGACGCTCCTCCTTCTACTGCCACACTGAGGTGTTAATGGATGTCAACGAATCGCCTTCATGGCAAGATACGGGGACATGAAAAATAACTTGATCTCCCAAAGAAATCTCACACAGGTTAGTACTGTCCTTTGTCAACATGATTGTGCTTTGTCATACTGTGCTAATGTTGTATTTTTTTTAATAAAGCTACTCTATCGCAATCTTTTCTCGTTTTGGAAATAAAGTTGCTTTAACTAGTGCCAATATTATAGTAATCATGTTCTTTCTTATTTATGCAAACAGGAATGCTCAACTATAGATGTTGTGATGGTCAAAAGCATTCGCCAAGTTCTTGGGTTGTATGACACGGCTAGCCAAGATGTATTTAATCCCGAGATTCACTTTATCCAAAGGCTATAAAGTGCCATGCATGTGTGCAAGGTGGAAAGAGATATTTCAAGACGTTGATTGATGATTCCACTAAATTCTGCTATGTGTATTTGTTAAATACTAAGGATGAGGCTCTATACACACTACTTCAAAATCTAGAAGGCCCTCTTGTGCATATATTGGAAGTGGTAGTGCCACCAGTGATGCAGAATATTTCAGTTGCCAATGTTTGACCTGTGTGGCCTTAAAAAGGACTGGTTTCAATGTTTAAGCAAATCCTTGGATCAAATTGCTTACATGAAGCATCGATCGATTTTTATTTATTTGTTCACATTCTCACAACGTTTGAGTTGTACAGTTACGATTGGCTCTGGTCTGTGAATCATTGAGATGTGTAGGCATCTTTGTTGTACTTATTATTTGAATCTAATGGTTGCTTCTGAATCTTGCAAGCTGGGAATCATTGTGATGTGTAGGCATCTTTGTTTTACTTATTATTTCAATCTTATTGGTTGGTTCTGAATCTTGCAAGCTGGGAAACACGGCATGATGATGCAGAGGACAGCAACCATAACAAGCTGTTCAAACTTGGTAGAATTGTTTGTGAAAGTGCGGCAAATGAGCCTATCGTTTGTGTCCTGAGAATAATAATTCTAATTGTTGTGCATGTTGATCCTGTGGCACTGCTGGAACGAGCCAATGTTTTGCTTGTTTTAAGAATAAATTTTAATTAAAGCTAATAAAATTTAATTAAAGTGACCACTAACACTTGCTATTACAGTACCAATACAGACCCGCTCGTGAACCCGACGGGGCATGTTCTGTCGGGCGTGCAGCGGGCGAGGGAGGGGTAGTAACTGCTATCGCCTGTACACACTCAGTTTACTGTTGGATGCAGTTCCCCAACAGCTGAAAAATGAACTGCTGCCGCTGCCTACCCACTTGTTCACCGTCGATTGCAGTTCCCCAAGATTGAAAAAACGAACTGCTGCTGCCGCGGTGCCACCCCCTAGTCCCCCAGTACACAGCGATCGTCTTCATCTCCCCCTGCCCCCAATCCCCACAAAACAAGAACCGCCACATCAACTCTGCGTGAGATGAGACTCCAATGGCGATCCGAGGGGTGAGCCTGTTGGATATGGACTTCAACAAGGAGTTCACCTTTGAGTTCGTCGTTCAGACCCATGGCAGCACCAAGTTGAATGTGTTGTACACCAATGATCCATACTCGGTGAAGCTCTGCCTCGCCAAGTTCAAGCAGTACCTACAGGAGGAGAAAGCACAAGGTCGCGGGACTAGACCTTTGTTGGGAAACGTTGCATGGAAAACAAAAAAAATTCTACGCACACGCAATGATCTATCCAAGGAGATGCATAGCAACGAGGGGGAGAGTGTGTCTACATACCCTCGTAGACCGTAAGCGGAAGCATTTAACAACGCGGTTGATGTAGTCGAACTTCTTCGCGCTCCAACCGATCAAGTACCGAACGTATGGCGCCTCCGCGTTCTGCACACGTTCAGCTCGGTGACGTCCCTCGCCTTCTTGATCCAGCAAGATGTCGAGGTAGTAGATGAGTTCCGTCAGCACGACGACGTGGTGAGAGTGATGGTGAAGTGATCCTCGTAGGGCTTTGCCTAAGCACTACGAAGATATGACCGGGGATGTAAACGGTGGAGGGGGGCGCCGCACACGGCTAAACAATTGTCTGGGGTGTGCTAGGTGCCCTCCTCCCACATATATATAGGTGGGAGGGGGAGGGGAGAGGCCAGGAGGCGCCCCAAGTAGGACCGAATCCTACTTGGGCTCCTCCCAAGCCGCGCGCCCCCCTGCCATATATATCGGAGGGGGAAGGAAAGAGGGGGGAGGAAGAAGGAAGGGGGAATCCTATTCCCTTTCTTTCCTTTCCTTCTTCCCCTTTCCTTCTCCACCTTGGCCGGCCCATATGGGGGGCGCACCAGCCCCTTGTGGCTGGTGTGTTTCCCCTCTTGGCCCATAAGGCCCATATCTTTTGCCGGGGGTGACCGAAACCCCTTCCGGTGACCCGATAAGTACCCGGTACCCCCCGAAACACTTCCGGTGTTCGAATACCATCATCCTATATATCAACCTTTACCTCTCAACCATTTTGAGACTCCTCGTCATGTCCGTGATCTCATCCGGGACTCCGAACAACATTCGGTCACCAAATCACATAACTCATATAATACTATATCGTCAACGAACGTTAAGCGTGCGGACCCTATGGGTTCGAGAACTATGTAGACATGACCGAGACACCTCTCCGGTCAATAACCAATAGTGGAACCTGGATGCTCATATTGGCTCCTACATATTCTACGAAGATTTTTATCGGTCGAACCGTTATGACAACATACGTAATTCCCTTTGTCCAATATTACCATTGCTTATAACAAGTTCTCAAACATGGTGCTCCCACCTCCCACCATGGCGCTGACCCCTTCCCTGGCGATCTCCTTCCTCCTCCACTAATCCGTGGATCTTCTCCGGTCATCTACTCCGGCGTCTTCTTTGGATCAAGGCAATACCCATCTTCTATGGGTTCTTCTGGTGGATCTACCCTTGGCTTGGATTTCTCCAAGGGTAGGGTTTTTTCTGATGAGGTTTTCAAATCAACTGGACACACGGTTCATCCATTGGGGCGAAGGAGGCCATTTACTTTGATTGTCTCCTTTAGCCGTCATACTTTTCGTCTCTCGGAAGATTCTGTGGCGGCGGCTTTGGAAGCTGCAATTGGGGGCTCGGCAATTGATCTTCATGTGGACCACATCAAAGACAAGGTTTATTCCTTCCAAGTTTCTTGCAAGCAAGTTGGTTTTATTATTATGGACCTTCGCTCTTTTGCTTGTGATTTGTTCAAGTGCTACTTTCATTTGTGGGGTAATGGGGGTCCTAATTGGATTAGAGAGCTCAGGATCTGGAGGAAAGAATGTGATGCCGAATGGATTCTAGTTAGTCCTACTAAGCGTCGATCATGTTTAGGTCTTTTGGCTATGCATAAACCTCCTATTAGATCTGCTTTTAAGTTGGCTGCATCTGCTAAGAAGAAGCTTTCTTTTGCCATGTTTGAACGATACTCTTCTTGCAAGGGATATAGATATCTGGCCACGCAAGATTGTATTGATACTGTTAGGGATGCTGGGTATGATCTTCCTGCTCAAGAGCGTGTTATCATCCGGCAGTCTCCTCCTCCGGATTTGCTTTGGACGGTGGCTCGTCCACCCATTGTGTTTGGTATGGTTATTCCTTTACCGGAGTTGAGCCGGCCGGCGACCCCTGCGCCGGTGAGTGATCCGGTGTCTGAGGAACTGTCTCCCGTGCATTCTGGGATCTCACTTGCACGGATCGCGGAGGCGGGATTGCCTTCTTTTCAAAACTTTAGCCAAGATTCTGGCCCAGCTTCTTTGGAGGTCCATCAGGCCACAAGCCCTTTGGTGCTGCATAACCCAATTGCTTTTGGGCCTTACAGCCCTTCTGGTCCGAGCCCATTGGCTAGACGCCAAGGAATACCCTCCTCGCAAGAGGCTGCGAGGCAGTTTGATGCCATGGTTGATGACATGGTGGACCGTGTTGTTACATGTACTATTTGCTCACAAAGGGGGCCATCTGTCAGCGGCTTGTGGAATGCGAGCGGTCTGTGCGGCTTGCTCCCGCCCGGGTCACTCTAGGCAGGACTGCAATGATTTCGCGCGCTCCAATGGTTTGGCTTGGAAGCCAATTTCGGTGCAACAAAATACGATTATTTCGGGAACCACTGCTTGTCATGGGAAGGGAGCCAGAGTTATTGGGATAGACTGTCCAGTTCCATCGCCGCCGCCCACATTGCAACTTCCCTCTCTCCAACCCAAAGATATTCCCCGGCAAGCTTCTTGCTCTTCCATGGCGAACTTTGAGCTTGATCCTCAGCGCTTTGTGCCTGCTGGTCACCACATCATCGACGGCGGTGATCGTCTCCTTCCTCACACCTTCTTCACGCCTGCTGCTCGTCCGCCCCGTCGCCATGAGGACTACATGGTCGCGGAGGTGATGCCCGAGCCTGAGGGGCCACTCGGTCCGGTGCGGGAGGAAGTCGTCCAGTTTCTGCAAGATAGAGGTATTTTGGTTCGCTCTGCTCAGCCGTGGTTTCATGGGGTCGGTCTGTTCCAAGTGAGGGATCCGTCAGTCAGATACACCTTGATTCAGCATGCCCCTTTTCCGCTGGGCAATGATCGCTTTGTTAGATTTATGAAGCATGATGAGGGGGACAATTTCAAGGGGACGCATGGTTTTCGCAAGGGCTAGTTAATGTTCATTGGAATTCCCCTTGATTACCGCACTCCTGAGTTCATCTCACAAGCTGTAGGCACTTTTGGGAAGTTTATTTCTTGGGACAGTGAGGATCCTTATCTCGTCAGAACTTTGGTTGAAGCTAGCTTTCCTGATACGCCTTTGGTTCCACGAGATGTGGTTTTTGGAGATTATGCGGAGTGGGGAGGTGCCCAAGTTTCCTGGACTGCTGCTTGTTATGTTCTGGGTGCAGATTTTGCTGATCGAATGCCAAATGACGAAGACCCAATGCCTTTGGACGGGAATCCTCATCCGTTGCCTGGCAATCTTGTGCCGGATAATCTGCCGTTTGTTCTGCCACCATTCCCAATGTTGGGGTGGAATGATGCCCCTGTTGTTCCTCCTCCCCCGCATGTGGATGATGCTGCTCCTGGTTGGGGCAATGCTGTATGGGGTGATGATGCTGAGGGGGAGCAGCCCCCACAGCCGGTTGCTCCTGAACAAGACCAGGTCTCTATTGTGATTGATCAGCCGGAAGGTTCGGTTTCTGTGGAGCAACAAGAGCAGGGTAATGTTTTGCAGCAGCATGATGATCAGCTTCCAGACCAACATCTTCAGCCTCTGCAGCAACCTGTCTTATTGGAGAACCCGCCGGCAATTGTGCCTTACCAGCCACCTGTCATCCAGCACCATGAGATTTTTATAGGAATGGCACGCATTGTGGCGGGGCCTCCTCTCCCTCCGGAGATGGTTTGGAAGCGGTCTTTTCAGAACCTGATGTTTGATTTTTCAGTTAAGGAGGTGCCAAGGTCTATTTTCTTCAAACCATTGGGCTCAATCATCTACTCCAAGCGCTCCTGGTCAATAGCTTTTGATGAATCCAGGAAGATGTCTTTGTTGGTTGCTTCTTTGCCCACTGTTGCTCCTGTGAGAAGATTTGTGGTGGTAAAGCGCCCAGTGGTCAGAGCTTTATTTGAGGAGCTGCCTGTGGACTCTGTTCCAGTTGCTGAAGTGGCTATGTCTGTTGATTCTATTGATTCTGTCTCTGCTAAATCCTCATCACCTGTAGTTTTCTCTGTGGATAAACAAACAACGGGGCGAAAGCAGAGAGGTAGGAAGAAGGTGTCGGCACCTATTGTGGACACGTCACTCAGACGTTGCACTAGAAGCGCGGCAAAGCTGGATGGATTCAAAAATGTGGTTTTCGAACAGCTCTCTCTTCCACCAATGAAGAAGCGTCCTCATTCCAAGCCCATGGAGGACAAGGCCCAGCCCACTTCTGCAGATGTCCCTGAGGACACCCAGCCTGCTGCACCACCGCATACTCCAATCCATGTTTTGCAGGCTGTGGGCGACGAACTGGAGATTGATCCTTCCCTCTTATCGGTGGACAAGCTTATGGCTAATCCAAAGGAGGACTCCTCTTCGCCTTCGGTTTAATGAATCTGCTAGCTACTTTGTTTAGGCCTGGAGTGCCTGTTATGGTTGTTTATTTTTTTGTTGAACTGGGTCTTGTTAAGGATGTTGCACTCGGTGGTACTGAATATGGTTATCTTTTGGGTTGTATGGCATTGTGTGTCATACTGCTTTTGCTCTACTCTTCTTCGATTGTTAATGAATCGTGTGACAACGCGTAGCTGGAGAATTCTATGTTGGAATGTTCGCGGTCTGAATTCTGATACCAGACAGCGTTCTGTCAGGGAGAAAGGGACCGAAAGTCAATGTGTTGTGGTTTGTCTTCAAGAAACTAAGCTCTCTTCATGCTCACGTGCAACTATTAAAAGCATCTGTCCTTCCGGCTTTGATCAATTTGTAGAGTCCCCCTCGAGAGGAGCTTCTGGGGGACTTTTAACTGCGTGGCGCTCTGACGTGTTTCATGGTACCCTGCTGGAAGTTAAACCCTACGCTATTGTTATGCACTTCTCCTCAGTGCATAATAATGAGCAATGGTTTCTAGTGAACGTTTATGGCCCCTGTCAGGGTGAATTAAGGGATGAGTTTGTTACATGGATCTATAATTTGGAAATTGACCCGGATCAGAAATGGATGTTGATGGGGGATTTCAATTTTATTCGGTCCCTTGACAATAGGAATCTCCCTGGTGGGGATATCAACGATATGTTTATTTTCAATGAAATCATTGGCCACCTGGGTCTGTTGGAACTTCCTTTAAAAGGAAGAAATTTTACCTGGTCTAACATGCAGGACACGCCTCTTCTGGAATAGCTTGACTGGGTTTTTACCTCTGCTAGTTGGATTAGCTTATACCCTATGACACAAGTGACTCCTCTTGCAAGAACTACGTCTGATCATGTGCCATGTTTAATTTCCATCAGTACATCCATACCAAAGGCACATATTTTCAGGTTTGAAAATTATTGGGTTCATCAGCCAGGTTTTATGGATTGTGTGCAGGAGGTTTGGGCTCGTCCATCTCACAAGGCCCATATTTCAGCAATTATTGTTGATAAGTTAAAGGCCTTGCGGTTTGCGTTAAAAAAATGGCAAAAAGGTTTATCCCATATCAAAGGGTTAATTGAGAAATATAACTGGGTGATTCTCTGGTTGGATAATCTTGAGGACATGAGACCTCTCTCCAGACCTGAGGGCAACTTCAGGAGAATTACTAAACTGCACCATGAGCATCTTCTGCACATGCAATATTTATACTGGAGGAAGAGATGTACTATCAGATATATCAAAGTGGGAGAGGAAAATTCCAAGTTTTTTCAGGCCATGGCAACTGAGAGATATAGAAAGAATTCTATTGCTAGCCTGTTGTTGTCTGATGGCTCTGTCACCTCTGATCATGAGGAAATGGCCAGGGAGTTCTTAGTTTCCTTCAAAAGCAGAATGGGTACTGTTTTGCCCATAACTTTAGAGGAGGATATCCTGTCTTTAATCCCAAGAGTCCAAGGCTTGGAAGTGCTCACCAAACCTTTTGAGCTGAAGGAAATTGAGCAGGTAATTAAGGAAATGCCCATTGATAAGGCCCCTGGACCTGATGGTTTCAATGGACTTTTTCTAAAAAAGTGTTGGCACATCATCTCTGCTGATTTCATTAGGCTGGTTCATGAATTTCATGCTGGAAATGCTCAGTTAGAGAACCTCAACGATGCATTCATAACTCTGATCCCAAAGAAACAGACTCCAGAGAGTGTGGGGGATTTTAGGCCTATATCACTCACTAGTGTTGGTCTAAAATTTCTTACAAAACTTGCTGCTAACAGATTTCAAGAGGAGATCACCAAATGTGTGCATAAGAATCAGTATGGTTTCATAAAATCAAGAACAATCCAGGATTGTCTTGCTTGGACTTTTGAGTATATTCATCAGTGTAATCAGTCTAAAAAGCCCATCCTCCTGCTTAAGTTAGATTTTGAAAAGGCTTTTGATTCTATCCAGCATGAGGCAATTCTAAAGATTCTTGTAGCAAAAGGTTTTGACAACACATGGATTACATGGATTAAACAGTTGTTGTCCTCTGGAACTTCCTCTGTTCTGCTTAATGGTGTTCCTGGCAACCATTTTAAACGCAAGTGTGGAGTAAAGCAAGGAGACCCTATTTCTCCTTTGCTCTTTGTTATTCCTGCAGATCTCTTGCAAACAATCATTAATGATCTACTGCAGCAGGGTTTGATATGTAGGCCATTGCCAACCCATGATCCTGGTTTCCCTGTTGTTCAGTATGCTGATGATACACTGCTTTTTCTAAATGCTGAAAGAGGTCAATTGGAGACACTGAAATCAGTGCTCTATTCTTTCTCAAAGGCAACTGGTCTCCAGATCAACTTTCATAAATCTTCCATGTATCCTATTAATGTGAATGGTCCTGATGCTACAGATCTAGCTGCTTTTTTTGGCTACAAATTAGGCACAATGCCTTTCACATATTTGGGCCTGCCAGTGGGGACTACCAGACCCAAAATTGTTGACCTTCTTCCCCTGGTGGACTGCATGGAGAGAAGACTGACAGCTAGTTCTTGGTTTTTGCCTCAAGGGAGCAGATTACAATTGGTGAACTCTGTCATTTCTTCCTTGCCTATCTTCTTCCTTTGCAGTTTGTCAATTCCTCAGGGTATTATGAAGCAGTTGGAAAGGATTCAGAGGCAGTGTTTATGGAGGAAATTTGGTCAGGAGAGGGGCCACTCCCTGGCTGCCTGGCCACTTGTTTGCAGACCCAGGTCCAAGGGTGGTCTTGGAATCTTAAACCTTGGTTTGCAAAATGAAGCTCTTCTTCTTAAGCATCTCAATAAATTCTATAATAGGATGGATGTGCCATGGGTTCATTTGGTTTGGGATTCTTACTATTTTCAAAGGGTCCCCCATGATACTACACTGTGTGGATCCTTTTGGTGGAGAGATGTCTGCAAATTAATGGATAAATTCAGAGCAGTTACTTCTGTTGATGTCCACAGTGGAGATACGGTATTGTTCTGGTCTGATTATTGGCAATTTGGGAACAGTTGCATTCCTCTTCAAGATCGCTTTCCTAGGCTTTATTCTTTCTGCCTCCACAAAAACCTCTCAGTCAGGGAAGTCTTTCAGGCTAATAATTTCTCAGAGATTTTTTATTTGCCTCTGTCTGAGCAAGCCTTCCAAGATTTACAACAGCTCTCGTCCTTGATGGGATCTTTCCAATTGGACAGTGTATGCCATGATTCTTGGGGGTGGAGACATGACAAAAAGTCCGAATATACTGCAAAGAAGTTTTATGACTTTGCTTTTCAGCCAATGGTAGCAAATCCCATTCTGGGGTGGGTCTGGAAGAGCTGCTACACCATGTCGATCAAAATGTTTGCCTGGCTAGTCATAATGGACAGGGTTAACACCAAGGACATGATCCAACGGAGACATTGGAAGATTAATGATGGGCCTGAATGTGTACTCTGTCCAACTGGGACTCTTGAGGACAGAAACCACCTTTTTTTCCAGTGCAATTTCAGTGTCCGTGTGTGGAATTATCTGCAAATTGTTTGGAAGGATTGTGATGACATGGTGGAAATTGCTTGGCATGCCAGAAAGGATTTCAACAAACCTTTCTTTGGGGAAGTGGTCTTCATTGCTTGGTGGAATATTTGGAAAGTCAGGAATGACAGAGCTTTCAGGAACATTCGACCTTCTTTCAGGGCGTGGAAAAATGGATTCATTCATGATCTAACGCTCCTCTCCCATAGAATCAAAAGGAAATATAGAGATGCCTTGCTTAAATGGATTGATTTCCTTCCTCCTTGAGGAGGTTTTTATTGGTGTGTAATGCTATAATTATTAGGTATAATATCCTCCCCCCTTCCTTTGTATAGCTTTCTGTAGTTTTTCCTTTTCTTGTTTCTTTCTTTTCCTCATCTTGAGGAATCCTTGTACTGGTGCTATTTTTTTAATAAAATGCTGTGGGGAGCAAGCCCTGCAGTCTTCAAGGTCAAAAAAAAAATTCCCTTTATCCATCGGTATGTTACTTGCCCGAGATTCGATCGTCGGTATCTTCATACCTAGTTCAATCTCGTTACCGGCAAGTCTCTTTACTCGTTCCGTAATACATCACCTCGTGACCAACTCCTTAGTCGTTTGCTTGCAAGCTTATGATGTGTATTACAGAGAGGGCTCAGAGATACCTCTCTGAAACTCGGAGTGACAAATCCTAATCTCGATCTATGCCAACTCAACAAATACCTTCGGAGATACCTATAGAGCATCTTTATAATCACCCAGTTATGTTGTGACGTTTGATAGCACACAGGGCACTCCTCCAGTATCCGGGAGTTGCATAATCTCATAGTTGAAGGAATATGTATTTGACATGAAGAAAGCAATAGCAATAAAACTGAACGATCATTATGCTAAGCTAACAGATGGGTCTTGTCCATCACATCATTCTCCTAATGATGTGATCCCGTTATCAAATGACAACTCATGTCCATGGTCAGAAAACCTTAACCATCTTTGATCAATGAGCTAGTCTAGTAGAGGCGTACTAGGGACACGGTGTTTTGTCTATGTGTTCACACATGTATTACGGTTTTCGATCAATACAATTCTAGCATGAATAATAAACCTTTATCATGAATAAGGAAATATAAAATAACAACTTTATTATTGTCTCTAGGGCATATTTCCTTCAGTCTCCCACTTGCACTAGAGTCAATAATCTAGATTACATTGTAATGATTCTAACACCCATGGAGTCTTGGTGCTGATCATGTTTTGCTCGTGGAAGAGGCTTAGTCAACGGGTCTGCTACATTCAGTATGTATCTTGCAAATTTCTATGTCTCCATCCTTGACTTGTTCACGAATGGAGTTGAAGCGTCTCTTGATGTGTTTGGTTCTCTTGTGAAAGCTGGATTCCTTCGCCAAGGCTATTGCTCTAGTGTTGTCACAAAAGATTTTCATTGGATCCGATGCACTAGGTATTACACCTAGATCGGATATGAACTCCTTCATCCAGACTCCTTCATTTGCTGCTTCCAAAGCAGCTATGTATTCTGCTTCACACGTAGATCCCGCCGCGACGCTCTGCTTGGAACTGCACCAACTGACAGCTCCACCATTCAATATAAATACGTATCCGGTTTGTGACTTGGAGTCATCCGGATCAGTGTCAAAGCTAGCATCGACGTATCCATTTACGACGAGCTCTCTATCACCTCCATAAACGAGAAACATATCCTTGGTCCTTTTCAGGTACTTCGGGATGTTCCTGACCGTTGTCCAGTGATGCACTCCTGGATTACTTTGGTACCTCCCTGCCATACTTATGGCAAGGCACACATCAGGTCTGGTACACAACATAGCATACATGATAGAACCTATGGCTGAAGCATAGGGAATGACTTTCATTTTCTCTCTATCTTCTGTAGTGGTCGGGCATTGAGTCTTACTAAACTTCACACCTTGCAACACAGGCAAGAACCCTTTCTGTGACTGATACATTTTTGAACTTCTTCAAAACTTTATCAAGGTATGTGCTTTGTGAAAGTCCTATTAAGCGTCTCGATCTATCCCTATAGATCTTGATGCCCAATATATAAGCAGCTTCACCGAGGTCTTTCATTGAAAAATTCTTATTCAAGTATCCTTTTATGCTATCCAGAAATTCTATATCATTTCCAATCAACAATATGTCATCCACATATAATATCAGAAATGCTATAGAGCTCCCACTCACTTTCTTGTAAATACAGGCTTCACCGAAGTCTGTATAAATCCATATGCTTTGATCACTTCATCAAAGCGTATATTCCAACTCTGAGATGCTTGCACCAGTCCTCCATAGATGGATCGCTGGAGCTTGCACACTTTGTTAGCACCTTTAGGATCGACAAAACCTTCTGGTTGCATCATATACAATTCTTCCTTAAGAAATCCATTAAGAAATGCAATTTTGACATCCATTTGCCAGATTCCATAATCATAAAATGCGGCAATTGCTAACATGATTCGGACGGACTTAAGCATCGCTACGGGTGAGAAAGTCTCATCGTAGTCAACCCCTTGAACTTGTCTAAAACCTTTTGTGACAAGTCGAGCTTTATAGACAGTAACATTACCATCAGCGTCAGTCTTCTTCTTGAAGATCCATTTATTTTCTATGGCTTGCCGATCATCGGGCAAATCCACCAAAGTCCACACTTTGTTCTCATACATGGATCCTATCTCAGATTTCGTGGCCTCAAGCCATCTGTCGGAATCTGGGCTCATCATATCTTCTTCATAGTTCGTAGGTTCGCCTTGGTCTAGTAACATGACTTCCAGTACAGGATTCCCGTACCACTCTGGTGCGAATCGTGTTCTGGTTGACCTACGAAGTTCTGTAGTAACTTGATCCGAAGTTTCATGATCATCATCATTAGCTTCCTCTATAGTTGGTGTAGGCATCACGGGAACGGTTTTCTCTGATGAACTACTTTCCAATTCGAGAGAAGGTACAATTACCTCATCAAGTTCTACTTTCCTCCCACTCACTTCTTTCGAGAGAATCTCCTTCTCTAGAAAGGTTCCATTCTTGGCAATAAAGATCTTGCCTTCGGATCTGTGGTAGAAGGTGTACCCAATTGTTTCCTTAGGGTATCCTATGAAGACGCACTACTCCGATTTGGGTTCGAGCTTATCAGGCTGAAGCCTTTTGACATAAGTGTCACAACACCAAACTTTAAGAAACGACAGCTTAGGTTTCTTGCCAAACCATAGTTCATACGGTGTCGTCTCAACGGATTTAGACGGTGCCCTATTTAACGTGAATGCAGCTGTCTCTAATGCATAACCCCAAAACGATAGTGGTAAATCGGTAAGAGACATCATAGATCGCACCATATCTAATAAAGTACGATTACGACATTCGGACACACCATTACGCTATGGTGTTCCAGGTGGCGTGAGTTGTGAAACTATTCCACATTGTTTTAAATGAAGGCCAAACTCGTAACTCAAATATTCGCCTCCGCGATTAGATCGTAGAAACTTTATTTTCTTTTTACGATGATTCTCCACTTCACTCTGAAATTCTTTGAACTTTTCAAATGTTTCAGACTTGTGTTTCATTAAGTAGATATACCCATATCTGCTCAAATCATCTGTGAAGGTCAGAAAATAACGATACCCGCCGCGTGCCTCAACACTCATCGGACCGCATACATCGGTATGTATTATTTCCAATAAGTCATTGGCTCACTCCATTGTTCCGGAGAACGGAGTTTTAGTCATCTTGCCCATGAGGCATGGTTCACAAGTATCAAATGATTCATAATCAAGTGATTCCAAAAGCCCATCTGCATGGAGTTTCTTCATGCGCTTTACACCAATATGACCTAAACGGCAGTGCCACAAATATGTTGCACTATCATTATCAACTTTGCATCTTTTGGCATCAATATTATGAATATGTGTATCACTACATGATTCAACAAAAATAGACCACTCTTCAAGGGTGCATGACCATAAAATATATTACTCATATAAATAGAACAACCATTATTCTCTGATTTAAATGAATAACCGTCTCGCACTAAACAATATCCAGATATAATGTTCATGCTCAACACTGGCACCAAATAACAATTATCCAGGTCTAAAACTAATCCCAAAGGTAGATGTAGAGGTAGCGTGCCGACGGCGATCACATCGACCTTGGAACCATTCCCGATGCGCATCGTCACCTCATCCTTAGCCAATCTTCGTTTAATCCGTAGCTCCTGTTTCGAGTTACAAATATGAGCAACCGAACCAATATCAAATACCCAGACACTACTACGAGCATTAGTAAGGTACACATCAATAACATGTATATCAAATATACCTTTGTTCACTTTGCCATCCTTCTTATCCGCCAAATACTTGGGGCAATTCCGCTTCCAGTGACCAGTCCCTTTGCAGTAGAAGCACTCAGTTTCAGGCTTGGGTCCAGCTTTGGGTTTCTTCCCGGGAGTGGCAACTTGCTTGCCATTCTTCTTGAAGATCCCTTTCTTTCCCTTGCCCTTTTTCTTGAAACTAGTGGTCTTG
Source organism: Thinopyrum elongatum (assembly GCA_011799875.1). Lineage (NCBI taxonomy): Eukaryota > Viridiplantae > Streptophyta > Magnoliopsida > Poales > Poaceae > Thinopyrum > Thinopyrum elongatum. The sequence goes on from CM022301.1 coordinate 343,650,167, forward strand.
TTAACCATCAACACTTGATGCTCCTTCTTGATTTCTACCTCCACAGCCTTAAGCATTGCGAAGAGCTCAGGAATTGTTTTGTTCATCCCTTGCATATTATAGTTCATCACGAAGCCTTTGTAGCTTGGTGGCAGGGATTGAAGAACTCTGTCAATGACACAATCAACTGGAAGATCAACTCCCAGCTGAGTCAAGTGATTATAATACCCAGTCATTTTGAGTATGTGTTCACTAACAGAACTGTTCTCCTCCATCTTGCATCTATAGAACTTGTTGGAGACTTCATATCTCTCAACCCGGGCATTTGCTTGAAATATTAACTTCAACTCTTGGAACAACTCATATGCTCCATGACATTCAAAACGTCTTCGAAGTCCCGGTTCTAAGCCGTAAAGCATGGCACACTGAACTAGAGTAGTCATCAGACCGCGTCTGCCAGACGTTCAAAGCATCTACATTAGCGGGAGGGTGCTTGTCACCTAGCGGTGCATCAAGGACATAATTCTTCTGTGCAGCAATGAGGATAATCCTCAAGTTACGGACCCAGTCCGTGTAGTTGCTACCATCATATTTCAACTTAGCTTTCTCTAGGAACGCATTAAAATTCAGGGGAACGGTAGCACGGGCCATTGATCTACAACATAGATATGCAAATACTATCAGGACTAAGTTCATGATAAATTAAGTTCAATTAATCAAATTACTTAAGAACTCCCACTTAAATAGACATCCCTCAAGTCATCTAAGTGATACGTGATCCAAATCAACTAACCCATGTCCGATCATCACGTGAGATGGGGTAGTCATCAATGGTGAACATCTCTATGTTGATCATATCTACTATATGATTCACGTTCGACCTTTCGGTCTCCAGTGTTCCGAGGCCATGTCTGTACATGTTAGGCTCGTCAAGTTTAACCCAAGTATTCCGCATGTGCAAAACTGTCTTGCACCCATTGTATGTGAACGTAGAGTCTATCACACCCGATCATCACGTGGTGTCTCAACACAACGAACTGTAGCAACGGTGCATACTCAGGGAGAACACTTTTATCTTGAAATTAAGTGAAGGGATCATCTTATAATGCTATCGTCGTTCTAAGCACAATAAGATGCATAAAGGATAAACATCACATGCAATCAAAATATGTGACATGATATGGCCATCATCTTGTGCTTTTGATCTCCATCTCCAAAGCATCGTCATGATCTCCATTGTCACCGGCTCAACACCTTGATCTCCATCATTGCATCATGGTCGTCTCGCCAACTATTGCTTGTACAACTATCGCTAACGCATAGTGATAAAGTAAAGCAATTACATGGCGTTTGCATTTCATACAATAAAGCGAGAACCATAAGGCTCCTGCCAGTTGCCAATAACTTACAAAACATGATCATCTCATACAACAACGTATATCACATCATGTCTTGACCATATCAATCACAACATGCCCTGCAAAAACAAGTTAGACGTCCTCTACTTTGTTGTTGCAAGTTTTACGTGGCTGCTATGGGCTTCTAGCCAGAACCGTTCTTACCTACGGCAAAAACCACAACGGTGATTCATCAAGTTTGCTGTTTTAACCTTCTTCAAGGACCAGCCACAGTCAAATTCGATTCAACTAAAGTAGGAGAAACAGAAACCCGCCAGCCACCTTTATGCAAAACTAGTTGCATGTCTGTCGGTGGAACCGGTCTCACATATGTGGACATGTAAGGTTGGTCCGGGCCACTTCATCCCACAATACCACCGAATCAAAATAAGACGTTGGTGGTAAGCAGTATGACTATCACCGCCCACAACTCTTTGTGTTCTACTCGTGCATATCATCTACGCATAGACCTGGCTCATGATGCCACTGTTGGGAAACGTTGCATGGAAAACAAAAAAAATTCTACGCACACGCAATGATCTATCCAAGGAAATGCATAGCAACGAGGGGGAGAGTGTGTCTACGTACCCTCGTAAACCGTAAGCGGAAGCATTTAACAACGCGGTTGATGTAGTCGAAGTTCTTCGCGCTCCAACCAATCAAGTACCGAACATACGGCACCTCCGCGTTCAGCACACGTTCAGCTCGGTGACGTCGCTCGCCTTCTTGATCCAGCAAGATGTCGAGGTAGTAGATGAGTTCCGTCAGCACGATGGCGTGGTGACGGTGATGGTGAAGTGATCCTCGCAGGGCTTCGCCTAAGCACTACGAAGATATGACCGGGGATGTAAACGGTGGAGGGGGACGCCGCACACGGCTAAACAATTGTCTGGGGTGTGCTAGGCGCCCTCCTCCCACATATATATAGGTGGGAGGGGGAGGGGAGAGGCCAGGAGGCGCCCCAAGTAGGACTGAATCCTACTTGGGCTCCTCCCAAGCCGCGCCCCTCCCCCCTGCCATATATATCGGAGGGGGGAGGAAAGAGGGGGGAGGAGGAAGGAAGGGGGAATCCTATTCCCTTTCTTTCCTTCTCTTCTTATCCTTTCCTTCTCCACCTTGGCCGGCCCATATGGGGGGCGCACCAGCCCCTTGTGGCTGGTGTGTTTCCCCTCTTGGCCCATAAGGCCCATATCTTTTGCCGAGGGTGCCCGGAACCCCTTCCGGTGACCCTAAGTACCCGGTACCCCCCGAAACACTTCCGGTGTCCGAATACCATCGTCCTATATATCAATCTTTACCTCTCAACCATTTCGAGACTCCTCGTCATGTCCGTGATCTCATCCGGGACTCCGAACAACATTCGGTCACCAAATCACATAACTCATATAATACTATATCGTCAACGAACGTTAAGCGTGCGGACCCTACGGGTTCGAGAACTATGTAGACATGACCGAGACACCTCTCTAGTCAATAACCAATAGTGGAACCTGGATGCTCATATTGGCTCCTACATATTCTACGAAGATCTTTATCGGTCGAACCGTTATGACAACATACGTAATTCCCTTTGTCCATCGGTATGTTACTTGCCCGAGATTCGATCGTCGGTATCTTCATACCTAGTTCAATCTTGTTACCGGAAAGTCTCTTTACTCGTTCCATAATACATCACCTCGTGACCAACTCCTTAGTCGTTTGCTAGCAAGCTTATGATGTGTATTACCGAGAGGGCCCAGAGATACCTCTCTGAAACTCGGAGTGGCAAATCCTAATCTCGATCTATGCCAACTCAACAAATACCTTCGGAGATACCTGTAGAGCATCTTTATAATCACCCAGTTACGTTGTGACATTTGATAGCACACAAGGCACTCCTCCGGTATCCGGGAGTTGCATAATCTCATAGTCGAAGGAATATGTATTTGACATGAAGAAAGCAATAGCAATAAAAATGAACGATCATTATGCTAAGCTAACAGATGGGTCTTGTCCATCACATCATTCCCCTAATGATGTGATCCCGTTATCAAATGATAACTCATGGCCATGGTCAAGAAACCTTAACCATCTTTGATCAACGAGCTAGTCTAGTAGAGGCTTACTAGGGACACGGTGTTTTGTCTATGTATTCACACATGTATTATGGTTTCCGATCAATACAATTCTAGCATGAATAATAAACCTTTATCATGAATAAGGAAATATAAAATAACAACTTTATTATTGCCTCTAGGGCATATTTCCTTCAACCTTGTGCCCATCCATTCGTCTCCTGACAGGGACCAGCGGATCGCCGTCGCCCAGGTATGCGTGCAGGACAAGGTTCTCGTCTACCACTGCTGTAGGGCCATCAGAGGTTATGGAGCATTCGCCTGTTTCATCGGCACCGCCGACTGCACCTTCGCTATGGTGGAGAGCAGGAAGAACGCGACCGTGCTTTACGATTCAGCCATCTAGTGCAACAAGCTTGTCGACATCCAGAAGCAATAGAAGATCGTCGGCAATGGGCAGGAGAAGGACTCCGTGGTTGACCTCGCCGCAACCATCATCGACCCCTGCTACACCAACATGAAAGAAGACGTCGATACCAAGGACCTGAACACATGGGAGGTACCTCTGAATCTAGCCTACATAACCTACGCGGCCAAGGACGCATACGCATGCTATGACATGTACAGGCAGATCTTGGACATGAGGGCGTGTCTGCTTCCCTTAACCGACGAGTACACGGACAGCTGCAGCGTCATGATCAAGCGTGCCAGGAAGGTCTAGATGATGTACTTTTCTGTTTAAGCACCTTTATCATCTGGGTGTTTCATGCATTAGCCTATGTGTCGTAATTATCTATTTTGTCCGAAATATTTCGTCTAAAAACCCATTAACCTGTTTGCTTTTTTTTTGAGTGGCTATTTGCTTATGTATGTAACTAGTTCACTGGGCTGCCGTGTTTTGAATCTCCTTCCTCCCAACATATTCCCCTTCTCAGGTGGACCCATCAGGTCTCGTACACAGACATATGGGACCAACCACCTATCCATTTGTATTTCTTTATTTTGTTCAATCTTTCGTCCTCTTCCTACAACGGCTGGCGGAGCTGCCGTGCACGCCTCGGTGACCCATCCTAGCCTATGGTGCTGGCCAGGCCATCCCTCTACTCCCACACATTCTTCGCGGCGGCAGCTCCATCGGCCCACCCTGCACCCGAACAAGTCAACCCTCGTACTCCCCTCTGCCTGCGTCTTCCCCGGCTCCGGTTCGTTCCGGTCCGAGGTCTCGACGTCGTCCTCCGCATTGGTGCTCTCGCCGCGGCGCCGCCGTCTCTCGTTCCCAACATGGTCAACAAAAAGAGAGGAATCGGGAGACGACTGTTCGTCGAGAGGCTGACAGTTCAGGCCCACCAGGTCCATTGCCTAGGTTTTGTTGTTTAACACGCGCAGCCCACAACATGCAGACACAGTTGATCCAGCAGGTTTCAACTTTTTTTGGGTCCAGCAGGTATCAAGCGGCTTCTGGGGCTCCCAGCCTAGCTTGTCTATAACATCAGCATCCCAAGTTATGTTTGTTTTTTCAAGACAACGCACAGCTCAGTTCTATTTTTCTATAAGAATGCAAAACTGAACCTATGTTTTCCCTTCAATAATAGTATATATATATTTATATCTTATTTTATTACATATATAGAATAGAAACAACATAAGGTTCTGTTAAACCTGTCGTTCGTCCAACCATTGTATAGACCTTCCCACTTTCTTTATTTTTCATTTTTATTAATCCTATATCTGAATTTTCTCCCACTTTCTTTTTCGATGTAATCTGAGTTTTCTCCCGGTAGTTTTCCCTACAACCAACTCAACTATCCCACGTCTAGCCTAAAAAATAATAATACCCCACGTCCTATTAACTCATCAAATAAAAATGATAATTTATTTCATAAATCGAAAGTTCTTACAAAATAATAATAATAATAATTGTTTATATATAACTTGGCAAGTTAACTCCTGGTGATTGCGTATGTAAGCTTGCAAAGATTTTACTGACCAATCAGTAATAGACGTGCAATCATGTGTTTATGTTTTTAACATTTCTCCGTCCAGCCCAACATGATATTTTCACCCAGCCCAGCAAGTCCGTGGATTTCGAAAAAAATGCAAATGGGCTTTAAATTCTAACATGATATATAAACGGGCTCCATAGACTCTACATCATTGTTTCACCCAGCCCACCAAATGGACTAAAAAAACCAAATGGACTGGCTGACATGTGGGCCAGTAGATAGAAGCCTAAGCACTTTTGCAAACAAAAAAAAAATACAAAGGTCGAAGCCTAAGCAAGGCGTTCGATTTACATCCAATGGCCGATATTCTTCGTCAATCTCTTGTCTTCTTCCTCCAACACTGCCGGGACCGCCTGCTCCAGCCTTCGGCATCCAGCGGCGCTGTTTCGCGCGCCTCACAGCGAAATGCTACCCCACCGACGGCCAGGCCATCCCTCCACTCCTCCACACCTTCTGTTATTCTCTTCCGAGTGTAGGACCACCCCGCACCCGAACCAGTCAAGTTTCCCACTCCTCTCCGTCTGCGACTCCACTGCCGCGTCTTCCCCATCTCTGGGTCGTTCCAGTCTGAGGCCTTGCCGTCGTCCACCGGCCTTGGTGCGCTCAGCACGGTGTGGTCAACAAACAAGAGTCACCGGAAGATGACTGTACGTTGAGAGGCTGACAGTGGGGACGCACCACGCCCATGGACGCATGCATGCAACTGCATCCTTTTTACCCTGAAAATAATGTTTTCTCCCCCTGACAGCCGGGACCCACCAGCTATATCTTCGCACGCAAGGAAGTGCGTCCTTATTATGGGCAAAAAAATGATTCCTCCTCCTGACAGTTGGGACCCATCAGATATATCTTTGCACGCAAGGAAGTGCCTCCTTATCCTCCCTGACAGCTAGGACCCACCGGGTCGAACCGTACGTAGGGGTGTCTCTCTGGTAGTGAACGTGTACGTACATACTGGTCAATCGGTCTCTCTGCAAGGATGAACCGTGGCCGAGCAAGGAGAGGCACGTGTGATGTAGCAGTTGAGGCTGTCCTGTATAAATTACGTACACATACGTACAGCCATGTGGCAAGAAAGTAAATACGGCTACGTACGTACATACGGGCGGGGTCTCGAACGTGTACAGCGATGGTGTCCTGTTCATCGGCAGCCAACCGGCGAGGTTGGAACGGAGAAACTGCGTTGTGTTCATCGGGAGGGAACGAAATGCGTCGTGCTCATCGGGAGCCAGCTGGCTTGGACAGAACAGCCGAAACGAGGTTTGGCGTACCGCAGAACGGAGGAAACGGCCTTCTGTTCAACCGCGTACGGTCGAAACGGGGGTACTGTTCATTGGGAAGGGTCTGGCGTACCGCAAAATGGAGGAAACAGGGACCTGTTGATCGTGAGGGGTCTCGCGTACCGCAAAACGGAGGAAACAGACTTCTATTGGAGCGCCTACGGTCGAAACGGGGTCCTGTTTATCCACCGTCTACTGCCTTGCTCCAGCGTCCACGGGCTACTATTCATCCACCGTTGACTTCCTCCAGCCTCCACCAGCTACTATTCATCCACGGGCTACTGTTTATCCAGCCTCCACCAGCTACTGTTCATAGAGCCTCCATGGGGTCCTGTTCATCCACCCCCAACCGGCTGGGGTGCGGCGGCCTCCTCGGGGTCCTGTTCATCCAGCGGCAATGGCCTACTACCACGGGGTCCTGTTCATCCAACCCCCACCGAAAACTGTTCATCCACAGCCAACCAACCGGCTCTACTCACCACGTCTCGACTCGTTCTACGTACCGCGTGCACGGTAGCAACGGTCACTGTTCATCGAGAGGCAACCCAACACTGGCTGGCTATATCTCGCACGGGGGCTCGATCGGCTTCAGTAAGCAGCAGCAGTGATCGATCGCTCGGGTTCAGTTAGCAGCAGCAGCGAAGGAATCGCTCGGGTTCAGTCAGCAGCGAATGAATCGCTCGGCTTCAGTTAACAGCTGTAACACCCCCGGTGGTTAACTACAGTAATTCCATTTTGATAATGCCAAGTCAGCATGATTATCAGTGCATGATCATCATTAACATCATATTGCATTTCAACTCCTAAGTCAAATCCAAATTTAAATAAAAGTGGAAAACAAAAGTTGTCCAAACCTGAAAACTAAAATGTACATCATGTTGCAAATAATCCAGAGGCTAATATAAAATTAACAGCAGTGTTAACTAAAATATTTAAGTGGCTCAAACAAAAGAAAAACAAGCAGCACAACATAACGCTATTTAATCCTTTTTCAATTAAATAAAATCCAAACAAAAAGATATGGACCCCAACCCAACCTACCCCACTCCCCCCCCCCCACCTCTCCTCCCCGATCCAAACTGGATGGGATCGGGAGCTCTAGCCGCCGCGCCCTTCGACGCCCCGCGCGCGCCCCCCGCCGGCCGGCTGCCGCCCCGCCGCCGACGCCTCGCCTCCTCCCCGGAGCCCCCCGCTCGCCGACGCCCCCGTCGCCTCACCCCGCCGACCGCCCGCCGCTCGACGTCGCCGGCACCAACCCGTCGCCGGACCGCGCCCCCCCTGACCCTCATCCCCGACGGCCTCCTCGAGCCACGCCGCCCCGTGCTCTACAGCCGTCGGTGAGGCCCCGGCTCTTGCCCCCTCTCCCCTTTCACCCTCGTCCCGTCCTCGAGGCGTCCGCCGTGCCCGGCCGCGCTCGCCGCGGTCCCCTGCTCCGTTACCCGCGCCGCTCCCGTCCGTGCCCTGCCGCTCGCCTCCCCTCGCTACGCGCTGCAGTTGCTCGCGCCGCCTCTGGCTGCCGTGTCGCCCCGCTCCGCCTGAGCGCGCGCTGGCCGCGCGCTGCCTCGGTCCGCGCCCCGCCCCCTTCCCCTCTCGCCTCTGCCGCACGCGCGCGCCCACCACCCGCCCGGGCCCTCGTCCCCGCTCGCCACCAAGGCGCCCGCGCCCACGCCTCGCTTACCGCCGCTCGCCGCGCGCGCGCTCGGCTCCGCTCGCCGCCCGGCGCCGCTCCGGCCGTGCCTCCGCCTCCCCGCGCGCCGCGCATCGCCGCTCGCCTACACCGCTCCCGGCCGCGTCTCCCCTCCGGCGAGCCGCCCCCGCGGTGCGCCCGTTCGGCGGCGTGCGCCCGTCGGGCGTCCACGCCCGCAACCGCGCCCGTTCGCCCGCTTGGCCTCTGTGCGCACCGACAGCAGGGGCCCACAGCCCCCAAAACGTTAAAAAAAAATAGGATTATGATTTAATAAAAATAAAAATAAAAATAATTAAACTAATTAATTAATAATTAGTATTAATCCTGATTAGGTTAATTTAATTAAGTAGTTAGTGTTAATTAAACAGTAATTTAATTAGTTAATCACTAATTAACCTAACAAGCCTATGACAGGTGGGACCCACTGGTCTGACGTCATGTGACGTCAGCAAGACACTGTCTGGATAATGTTGATTTAAAAAATAATAAAATTCCAGAAATTAATAAAAACTTTAGAAAATCATATTAAATAATCGTAACTCAGATCGAAAAACTTTGTGCATGAAAGTTGCTCAGAACGACGAGACGAATCTGAATACGCGGTCGTTGTCCGTCACGCGTCCCTAACTATCCGAACTTGCAACCGTTTCCTCTTATCCTCTGTCCGATAATTCCAAAGACCCGGGAATATCGTCAGATATTCTCCCGCTCCGTCTGTTACGTGTGATGCGCTGTTAGACTACCCTAGCACCGTGTATCGTAATGTCATGCTCATGTTTGTATATATTTATACTGTTTCCTCCCCCTCTTCTCTCTCGATAGCCCCCGACCCTGACGTCCCCCGAGACCGACGCAGCTCCGGATCCCGAAGACACCATAGACGACCTTGCCTTGCCGCCGAGCAACCAGGCAAGCCCCTCCTTTGATCATCCCGATATCGCCCCTTCTATATTCCCATCTTGCATTAGAATGCTGCTGTTGCTGCTTTACCTATTCTGATGCTAGCCTGTTCTGATAACCGCTGTTGATAATTACCTGCATATCCTAAACATTAGTCTAGTGTGGGTAGAGATCCTATCGTGCCCCACCTATCCACTCCCAACGATCCAGGACCCTCGCCCCCGACCCGTCCTGTACCGACACACCCCATTAGTAATGACGACCATGACCGACACCGCAACTCACCCCCCCCCCCTTAGTTGTAACGACACTGGCGTTACTATCGAGTGTCGAGGGTGAAACCTATGTAGCACTTCTGATGTTAACTCTGTAGAGTAGTTATTCGGTGTGGTCATCGGGGTGATTCTCCTTCACCGCTTCCGATAACGACGCTGTCGTAAAAACACTCAAGTGTGGACCCAGTGAGGGTGATTCCTCCTAGTTCACCTTGACGGATACATCGAGTGAGAATTCAATGAGGGTGATACCTCGGATCCCTGATGTTATGGACACCACGGATACTTGGACTTTACAATGTTACTTGGAAAGGCGGGTCGACCCTGAGGGGTCCCCCGTGTGATGTGGAGGCGGGTTGCCAGTGCGGTGCCCGAGTGGTGAATAAGAGGCGCGGCCGGGCATTCTTAACCCTTGCCGCAAGTCCCGAGATGGGGCGACGGGGTCACATCTTTCGTGAGTATCTGCTCGTTACCGCAAGCCCTAGTCCTAACGATTTGGATATGATCCGAGCAGGCCTCTGGCCTGATAGCACTAACCATCACGTGGGCATAGTATGGGCGTTCTGCATCGTATTGCATCAGCCGAAAACTCTGTCAGACGTCCAGTTCTCGCACTGCGGCCGGGCTGGGCCGGCACCATCCTGAGGGGTGAGCCTGGTTCGCCCGGCACGCAACGACCCGGAGGGCGAGGGGCGATGGCCAAGACCCCCTTGCGCTTAGGATGTAGACGGGGGGGACCTCTCTGCGGGTTGTAGGTAGGGTTGCGATGTGTCGTTTGGCCGAGGCGGGCATGACCCTGGAAAGTGTGCCCGGCCGGAGTTAATCGAGCGTGTTGGGTAAGTTGGTGCACCCCTGCAGGGAAGAACACTTCTATCGATAGCCGGTCCTACGGTAAAGGACACTCGGAGTTGTATCCTGATTGATACAATTTAGAACTGGATACCTGTGATGAGACCTGTATGTATGGCTCTGGGATTGCTTCTCGCAGGGAGTCGAGAAGGGATCTAGGACGAGGTTTGAAGACGTTATGGCTCTGGGATTGCTTTCTCGCAGGGAGTCGAGAAAGGATCTTGGGTGAGGGTTGATATTATTACTGCTATTATATGGTATTGTTCTACTCTCTTTCTACTGCTGCAAGACCGCTGAAGATGCTAGTCTTCGATAGGACTAGGCCTTCTCTCTATTCTGGCTTCTGCAGCCCAGTCCACATATACAGCCTCCCCTTGATAATGTTGCATATGTAGTGTAGATCCTGCTTGCTGAGTACTTCTGAGTACTCACGGTTGCTTGTTTCCTTTTCTCCCCTATCAGTTTGACGTGACCAGAGGACGGAGCCCCCTGAGACAGAGATGCCTCGACGATTGTTACTACTACTACCCAGAGGTTGGATACTACTACGAGTTGACTGACGACCGGAGTAGGATCGGAGGGTCCCAGGCAGGAGGCCTTCGCCTTCGATCTAGTTAGTGTTTTTATTTTGCCCCGCCTTTCTTAAAGGCCTTTCTGTATATTCTTTTATATCTGTACTCAGATATTGATGCTTCCGCTGACGCTTGTTCGCAAGCTTAGTATTCGAGGCCCTCGAGGCCCCTGGCTTGTAATATAAAGCTTGTATGACTTTATATGTTTAGAGTTGTGTTGTGATATCTTCCGTGAGTCCTTAGGTTGATCGTGTGCATTTGGTGTGATGAATAGTGACGATCGGGCCGGGGGCGTCACAAGTTGGTATCAGAGCCGACTGACTGTAGGAACCCCCTTTTCAACTCCTTGGCCGAAGTTGAGTCTAGAAACCGGAAAACTATTTTACTAACTTGGCTGTGTGGCTTACGGGCCCACGTCGCCAATTGGGTGGTATTAGGATCTTTTATACTCGACCTTACTCTGGGAATCTGACCTCTCTTCCTTCGGGGTAACTAAAGTTTACTAACGCCGACTAGGATCTCGTAATTCTGTCCCCGGAGAGCTGGATATATGTGCGATTTCCCTGACATTGATCTGATTAGTCTGATAATCATTTTCCTTTCCATTGTTTTGTTAACCTTTCTCTCCGAGATCGGTTATACTTCTCCTTGTATTTTGACAATCATGAGTTTCCTCTGTTTCAGATGGATCGTTTGTTTCCACCACACCTGCGAGCAGCTACCAGCTGTTCGAGCGGGATACATCCAGAGTACATTCTTTATCATGGGGCAGATGTCAATCCGTTACAATACCCCCGTACTTGCTCCTCCAGTTCCCGTAAAGACTTTGTGATCATTGTGACGCATCCCGTGAAGGATTAGGTTGTGTCCTAATGCAAGAGCGTAAAGTGATTGCTTATGGCTCTCGTCAGTTGCGCCCACATGAAGAGAATTATCCGGTACATGATCTAGAACTAGCTGCTGTCATCTATGCACTGCAGTTGTGGCGACATTACTCCTCGGTAATCGTTGCGAGATCTACAGGACTCTAAAAGTTTGAAGTACTTGTTCACTCAGCCATCTCTGAATCTCCGTCAGCAAAGATGGATGGAGACCATTGCGGACTATGACTTGGGTATTTCTTATACCCCTGGCAAGGCTAATGTAATGGTTGATGCGTTGAGCCGCAAATCTATTGCTGCGAACTTGAGGTTCAGCTACAGCAACCACTTCTGTATGAAGAGTTCGAAAGCTAAATCTCGAGATAGTTCCCAAGGATACCTAAAAACCTTGGTTGTTGAACCAGACCTTGAGAAAGCTGTTAAGAATGCGCAACTAAAGATGCTGAAATTGATCTGATGAAGAAGGACCTTCACCTTGTAAAGTACAGGGATTTCTCGCTGTCTGAAGATGGAACCTGTATTTCAGAGACCGCATTGTCGTACCTCGCTTCGAGCTTATGACTGACAAAGTTGAAGGAGGCACATGATACCCGCTGTCTATTCATCCGGGTAGCACCAAGATGTATCGTGATCTCCGTCAAAGCTAAGGTGGTCTAGAATGAAGCAAGACATTGCTCGATATGTTGCTGAATGTGATGTGTGTCGTCGCGTTAAGCAGAACATCAGAAACCAGCTGGAATTCTGCAACCACTCCCTATTCCTCTATGGAAATGGGATAAGGTTCAGATGGATTTCGTTACGGACTTCCCAGGTACAGAAGGGTCACGATGCTATTCTTGTCGTCGTCGACCAACTCTCCAAAGTTGCACACTTTCTGCCTGTCAAGGAGACGATCACTGCTAGTCAGTTAGCAGAGTTATATATCTCAGAATTGTTTCACTCCACGGTATTCCGAAGAGATCAGTTCAGACCGTGGCAGCATATTCACTGGTCATTTCTGGGAAAGTTTCCAAAAGGCTATGGGCCATTATTACCTGGAGTTCAGCTTATCATCCTCAATCCCAAGGCCAAGTTGAACGAGTAATCAAGTGCTTGAAGACATGCTACGAGCTTGTGTGTTTCTTTGGGCAAGAAGTGGGAAGAATCTCTTCCATATGCGAGTTCTCCTATAACAACAGCTATCAAGCCAGCTTGAAAATGGCCCCCTTTGAAGTTCTCTATGGACGTAAGTGTCGAACCCCTCTGAATTGGTCGAAACTGGGGAACGACTCGTGGGTCCAGATATTATTCAACACGCCGAAGAACAAGTCCGAATTGTCCGGGAAAATCTCAAGGCGGCTAGGACCGCCAGAAGAGCAACAGATCGCAAACGATGGGGTTTGACTTATCAACCGGTGATCAAGCTTATCTTCGTGCTCTATGAAAGGCACTCACCGTTTTGGAACAAGGGCAAGCTGCTCCACGCTACATTGGCCTTTCCGCATTGTTGCAAGACGTGGTCAAGTGGCGTATAAATTGGAATTGCCGCCGCAATTCTCTCATATCCACGACGTCTTCCAAGTGTCGCAACTTCGAAAATGCTTCAAGGAATCTCCGCACCGAGCTGTGGATCACGAGAGCTCGAATTGCATGATGATCTTTCAATAAGGAACATCCGATCCGCATTCTCGATGAAGCGAACGTCGAACCCGTCAGAAGGTTACCAAGTTCCTCAAAGTGCAGTGGGTCAAATCATACTGAAAATGAAGCCACTTGGGAACGCGAGGAATCTGTGGGAATACCCCGAACTTTTTCCTTCTACTTCTTAATTCTCGGGACGAGAATTCTGTTAGTAGAGGAGATTTGGAACACCCCCGGTGGTTAACTACAGTAATTCCATTTTGATAATGCCAAGTCAGCATGATTATCAGTGCATGATCATATTAACATCTATGATTTCAACTCCTAAGTCAATACAAATTTAAATAAAAGTGGAAAATAAAAGTGTCCAAACCTAAAAACTAAAATGTACATCAGTTGCAAATAATCCAGAGGCTATATAAAATTAGCAGCAGTGGTAACTAAATATTAAGTGGCTCAAACAAATAGAAACAGCAGCAACATAACGCTATTTAATCCTTTTTCAATTTAAATAAAATCCAAACAAAAGATAGGACCCCAAACCCTAACACTACCAACTCCCCCCCCCCACCTCTCCCTTCCCCGATCCAAACTGGATCGGGATCGGGAGCTCTAGCCGCCGCCGCCCTTCGACGCCCGGCGCGCCCCCCCGCCGGCCGGCGCCGCCCCGCCGCCGAGCTCGCCCCTCCCCGGAGCCCCCCGTCGCCGACGCCCCCGTCGCCTCTCACCCCGCCGACCGCCCTGCCGCTCGACGTCGCCGGCACCACCCCGTCGCCGGACCGCGCCACCCCCTCGACCCTCATCCCCGACCGGCCTCCTCGAGCCACGCCGCCCCCGTGCCTCTACAGCCGTCGGTGAGGCCCCGGCCTCTGCCGCCCTCTCCCCTTTCACCCTCGTCCCCGTCCTCGATGCCGTCCGCCGTGCCCGGCCGCGCTCGCCGCGGTCCCCTGCTCCGTTACCCGCGCCGCTCCCGTCCGTGCCCTGCCGCTCGCCTCCCCTCGCTACGCGCTGCAGTTGCTCGCGCCGCCTCTGGCTGCCGTGTCGCCCGCTCCGCCTGAGCGCGCGCTGGCCGCGCGCTGCCTCGGTCGCCGCCCGCCCCCTTCCCCTCTCGCCTCTGCCGCACGCGCGCGCGCCCCCACCGCGCCCGGGCCCTCGTCCCCGCTCGCCACCAAGGCGCCCGCGCCCACGCCTCGCTTACCGCCCGCTCGCCCGCGCGCGCGCTCCGGCCTCCGCTCGCCCGCGCCCGGCCCGCTCCGCGCCGTGCCTCCGCCTCCCCGCGCCCGCGCATCGCCGCTCGCCCTACACCGCTCCCGGCCGCGTCTCCCCTCCGGCCGCAGCCGCGCCCCGCCGGTGCGCCCGTTCGGGCGGCGCTGCGCCCGTCGGGCGTCCACGCCCGCACCCGCGCCCGTTCGCCCGCTTGGCCTCTGTGCCACCGACAGCAGGGGCCCACAGCCCCCAAAACGTTAAAAAAAAATAGGATTATGATTTAATAAAAATAAAAATAAAAATAATTAAACTAATTAATTAATTAATTAGTTAATTAATCCTGATTAGGTTAATTTAATTAAGTAGTTAGTGTTAATTAAACAGTAATTTAATTAGTTAATCACTAATTAACCTAACAGCCTATGACAGGTGGGACCCACTGGTCCTGACGTCATGCTGACGTCAGCAAGACACTGTTCTGGATAATGTTGATTTAATAAAATAAATAAATTCCAGAAATTAATAAAAACTTTAGAAAATCATATTAAATAATCCGTAACTCAGATCGAAAAACTTTGTGCATGAAAGTTGCTCAGAACGACGAGACGAATCTGAATACGCGGTCCGTTCGTCCGTCACGCGTCCCTAACTATCCGAACTTGCAACCGTTCCCCTCTTATCCTCTGTCCGATAATTCCAAAGACCCGGGAAATATCGTCAGATATTCTCCCGCTCCGTCTGTTACGTGTGATGCTGCGTTAGACTACCCCTAGCACCGTGTATCGTAATTGTCATGCTCATGTTTGCTATATATTTATACTGTTTCCTCCCCCTCTTCTCTCTCGATAGCCCCCGACCCTGACGTCGTCCCCGAGACCGACGCAGCTCCGGATCCCGAAGACACCATAGACGACCTTGCCCTTGCCGCCGAGCAACCAGGCAAGCCCCTCCTTTGATCATCCCGATATCGCCCATTCTATATTCCCATGCTTGCATTAGAATTGCTGCTGCTGCTGCTTTACCTATTCTGATGCATAGCCTGTTCATTGTAACCTGCTGTTGATAATTACCTGCATATCCTAAACTATTTAGTCTAGGCTGGGTAGAGACCTATCAGTGACCCCACTTATCCCGACTGCCGCGCTGGATCGTTAGAAGACCCGATCAACGGGATTGAAGACCAGGCCCCGACACCGCACATCACCCCCCCCCCCTTAGTTGTAACGACACTGCAGCGTTACTATCGAGTGTCGAGGGTGAAACCTCATGTAGCACTTCTGATGTTAACTCTGTAGAGTAGTTATTCGGTCGTGGTCATCGAGGGTGATTCCTCCTTCACCGCTTCCGATAACGACGCTGTCGTACAAACACCTCAAGTGTGGACCCAGTGAGGGTGATTCCTCCTAGTTCACCTTGACGGATACATCGAGTGAGAATTCAATGAGGGTGATACCTCGGATTCCCTGATGTTATGGACACACGGATACTTGGACTTTACAATGTTACTTGGAAAGGCGGGTCGACCCTGAGGGGTACCCGCGTGTGATGTGGAGGCGGGTTGCCAGTGCGGTGCCCGAGTGGTGAATACGAGGCGCGGCCGGGCATTCTTAACCCTTGCCGCAAGTCCTCGAGATGGGGCGACGGGGTCACATCTTTCGTGAGTCTCTGCTCGTTACCGCAAGCCCTAGTCCTAACGATTTGGATATTTGATCCGAGCAGGCCTCTGGCCTGATAGCACTAACCATCACGTGGGCATAGTATGGGCGTTCTGCATCGTATGCATCAGCCGAAAACTCTGTCAGACGTCCAGTTCAGCACTGCGGCCGGGCTGGGCCGGCACCATCCTGAGGGGTGGAGCCTGGTTCGCCCGGCACGCAACGACCCGGAGGGCGAGGGGCGATGGCCAAGACCCCCTTGCGCTTAGGATGTAGACCGGCGGGGACCTCTCTGCGGAGTTGTAGGTAGGGTTGCGATGTGTCGTTTGGCCGAGGCCGGGCATGACCCAGGAAAGTGTGTCCGGCCGAAGTTAATCGAGCGTGTTGGGTAAGTTGGTGCACCCCTGCAGGGAAGAACATTTCTATCGATAGCCGGTCCTACGGTAAAGGACACTCGGAGTTGTATCCTGATTGATACAATTTAGAACTGGATACCTGTGATGAGACCTGTATGTATGGCTCTGGGATTGCTTCTCGCAGGGAGTCGAGAAGGGATCTCAGGACGAGGTTTGAAGACGTTATGGCTCTGGGATTGCTTTCTCGCAGGGAGTCGAGAAAGGATCTCTGGGTGAGGTTGATATTATTACTGCTACATTATATGGTATTGTTCTACTCTCTTCTACTGCTGCAAGACCGCTGAAGATGCTAGTCTTCGATAGGACTAGGCCTTCTCTCTATTCTGGCATTTCTGCAGCCCAGTCCACATATACAGCCTCCCCTTGATAATGTTGCATATGTAGTGTAGATCCTTGCTTGCTGAGTACTTCTGAGTACTCACGGTTGCTTTGTTTTCCTTTTTCTCCCCATATCAGTTTGACGTGACCAGAGGACGGAGCCCCCTGAGACAGATGCCTCGACGATCGTTACTACTACTACCCAGAGGTTGGATACTACTACGAGTTGACTGACGACCAGGAGTAGGATCGGAGGGTCCCAGGCAGGAGGCCTTCGCCTTTCGATCGTAGTGTTTTATTTTGCCCCGCCTTTCTAAAGGCCTTTCTGTACTTTCTTTTATATCTGTACTCAGATATCTGATGCTTCCGCTGACGCTTGTTCGCAAGCTTATGTATTCGAGCCCTCGAGGCCCCTGGCTTGTAATATAAAGCTTGTATGACTTTATTTATGTTTTAGAGTTGTGTTGTGATATCTTCCCGTGAGTCCTTAGGCTTGATCGTGTGCATTTGCGTGTATGAATAGTGCACGATCGGGCCGGGGGCGTCACAAGTTGGTATCAGAGCCGACTGACTGTAGGAACCCCCTTTTCAACTCCTTGGCCGAAGTTGAGTCTAGAAACCGGAAAACTATTTTACTAACTTGGCTGTGTGGCTTACGGGCCCACGTCGCCAATTGGGTGGTATTAGGATCTTTTACTCCTCGACCTTTACTCTGGGACTCTGACCTCTCTTCCTTTCGGGTTAACTAAAGTTTACTAACGCCGACACTTAGGATCTCGTAATTCTCGTCCACCCGGAGAGCTGGATATATGTGCGATTTCCCTGACATTGATCTGATTAGTCTGATAATCATTTTCCTTTCCATTGTTTTGTTTAACCTTTCTCTCCGAGATCGGTTATACTTCTCCTTGTATTTTGACAATCATGAGTTTCCTCTGTTTCAGATGGATCGTTTGTTTCCACCACACCCTGCGACGCAGCTACCAGCTGTTCGAGCAGGGATACATCCAGAGTACATTCTTTATCCACTGGGGCAGATGTCAATCCGTTACAATACCCCAGTACTTGCTCCTCCAGATTCCCGTAAAGACTTTGTGATCTATTGTGACGCATCCCGTGAAGGATTAGGTTGTGTCCTAATGCAAGAGCGTAAAGTGATTGCTTATGGCTCTCGTCAGTTGCGCCCACATGAAGAGAATTATCCGGTACATGATCTAGAACTAGCTGCTGTCATCTATGCACTGCAGTTGTGGCGACATTATCTCCTCGGTAATCGTTGCGAGATCTACACGGATCATAAAAGTTTGAAGTACTTGTTCACTCAGCCATCTCTGAATCTCCGTCAGCAAAGATGGATGGAGACCATTGCGGACTATGACTTGGGTATTTCTTATACCCCTGGCAAGGCTAATGTAATGGTTGATGCGTTGAGCCGCAAATCCTATTGCTGCGAACTTGAGGTTCAGCTACAGCAACCACTTCTGTATGAAGAGCTTCGAAAGCTAAATCTCGAGATAGTTCCCCAAGGATACCTAAAAACCTTGGTTGTTGAACCAGACCTTGAGAAAGCTGTTAAGAATGCGCAAGCTAAAGATGCTGAAATTGATCTGATGAAGAAGGACCTTCACCTTGTAAAGTACAGGGATTTCTCGCTGTCTGAAGATGGAACCTTGTATTTCAGAGACCGCATTGTCGTACCTCGCTTCGAGCTTATGACTGACAAAGTTATGAAGGAGGCACATGATACCCCGCTGTCTATTCATCCGGGTAGCACCAAGATGTATCGTGATCTCCGTCAAAGATACTGGTGGTCTAGAATGAAGCAAGACATTGCTCGATATGTTGCTGAATGTGATGTGTGTCGTCGCGTTAAAGCAGAACATCAGAAACCAGCTGGAATTCTGCAACCACTCCCTATTCCTCTATGGAAATGGGATAAGGTTCAGATGGATTTCGTTACAGGACTTCCCAGGTCACAGAAGGGTCACGATGCTATTCTTGTCGTCGTCGACCAACTCTCCAAAGTTGCACACTTTCTGCCTGTCAAGGAGACGATCACTGCTAGTCAGTTAGCAGAGTTATATATCTCCAGAATTGTTTCACTCCACGGTATTCCGAAAGAGATCAGTTCAGACCGTGGCAGCATATTCACTGGTCATTTCTGGGAAAGTTTCCAAAAGGCTATGGGAACTCATATTACCTGGAGTTCAGCTTATCATCCTCAATCCCAAGGCCAAGTTGAACGAGTTAATCAAGTGCTTGAAGACATGCTACGAGCTTGTGTTGTTTCTTTGGGCAAGAAGTGGGAAGAATCTCTTCCATATGCCGAGTTCTCCTATAACAACAGCTATCAAGCCAGCTTGAAAATGGCCCCCTTTGAAGTTCTCTATGGACGTAAGTGTCGAACCCCTCTGAATTGGTCAGAAACTGGGGAACGACCGCTCGTGGGTCCAGATATTATTCAACACGCCGAAGAACAAGTCCGAATTGTCCGGGAAAATCTCAAGGCGGCTCAGGACCGCCAGAAGAGCAACTATGATCGCAAACGATGGGGTTTGACTTATCAACCTGGTGATCAAGCTTATCTTCGTGTCACTCCTATGAAAGGCACTCACCGTTTTGGAATCAAGGGCAAGCTAGCTCCACGCTACATTGGTCCTTTCCGCATTGTTGCAAGACGTGGTCAAGTGGCGTATAAATTGGAATTGCCGCCGCAATTCTCTCATATCCACGACGTCTTCCATGTGTCGCAACTTCGAAAATGCTTCAAGGAATCTCCGCACCGAGCTGTGGATCACGAGATGCTCGAATTGCATGATGATCTTTCATATAAGGAACATCCGATCCGCATTCTCGATGAAGCTGAACGTCGAACCCGTCAGAAGGTTACCAAGTTCCTCAAAGTGCAGTGGTCAAATCATACTGAAAATGAAGCCACTTGGGAACGCGAGGATAATCTTCGTGCGGAATACCCCGAACTTTTTCCTTCTACTTCTTAATTCTCGGGACGAGAATTCTTGTTAGTAGAGGAGATTTGTAACACCCCCGGTGGTTAACCACAGTAATCCCATTTTGATAATGCCAAGTCAGCATGATTATCAGTGCATGATCATCATTAACATCATATTGCATTTCAACTCCTAACCTCAAATTCAAATTTAAATGAAAGTGGAAAATAAAAGTTGTCCAACATAGAAACTAAATTGTTCATTAAATAGCAAATAAATCAGAGACAATTCTAAAATTGAAACCAACATCATTGGAGTTGGGTAAGTGACTCAAACATCTTCAAACAGCGACTAAAAACAATATTTAATAACCATTTATTAAATCTAATTTAAGTATGAAATGATGTTTTGCCCAAACTAATTTTAGGTGTTAGGGAATTAAGCACTGGTATTTATGGACCAGGTCACATGTTTTACAAAATTCAATTTGAGCCCTAACTATTTACAAAACAGGGGTATGGATAAATAAAAGGAGAAAAGAAAAGAAAAAGGAAAAGCCCCCCCCGGACCAACTGGGCCGTGGCCCAGCTGGCCACCAGGCCACCAACCAGGCCGGCCCATTCCCCCCTGGCCGGCCCAGCCCAACTCGCTCGTCCTCTTCGTACTGCTCATGCCCGGGGCTCGCTGTCGAGCACCTGGCGCACGCACGCGCGCACGCCCAGGCCCCTCCCTCCCTCGCGGTCGACAGCGCGTCGCCGCGACTGCCGCGTATATGAGCAGCACCCCGGACCCCCTGGCTCTCCCTCGCCTCACTCTCCCCTGGACACCACCTCTCCTCTCTCTCCAGTGCGCAGCCATGGCACCGCCGCCGTAGCACGCGCGGCCACCGCCTCTGCCTCGTCGCGTGACCGTGCCCGCATGGTTCGCCTCCGTCGACTACGCCTCTCCCCCGAGCCCCACGAGCTAGAACGCGTCGCTGCGTCGCCGGCGCCGTCATCTTCCACCTTCGGCCGCCGCACGCCATCGCCGACTCCGGCCACTCCGAGCCCTCCCCGCGCACGCTAAGCTCACCTACAGACTCGCTGTGAGCACCTCGTCCCCCTCCCCCTCTCCCCGCGCGCTCTTCGTGCCCGTACGCGTCGCCCCTCTTTCGCCCGAATGCACCGCCGCCTAGCTCGTCGCCGGTGCCGTTCCGGTGACCAAACGGCCTCGGGCCCGTGCGCATCGTGCTCCCCGCATCGCGCAGGCCACACCTAGCTTCTCCTTTCGCTCGCTAGCGCGCCGTAGCGCCGACCCCGTGCACCACCCGAACGCCATCGCCGCTGCGGTCATCGCCGGCGCCGTTCCCGGCGGCCCCCAACCACGCCAACACCACCACGTGACGCGGCGCTCGCCGCCCGTTCGAACGGGCCAAGCCACGGCCCCGGAGACGCCCTGAGGGCGAAACCCGAGCTCGCCGGAGCTCGCCACCGCGTCTGGGCACTCCGGCGCGACTCTGGCGGCCGGTCCGACGTGGCGCCGCGGGCCCCACGGCCCAGCCACTGACTCTGGGCCCCACTGGGTCCCGTTGACCTAGTCCACGCTGACTGGGCGGGCCCTGTGTCTATGACATGTGGGTCCCGCTCGGTAAAACGTTTTATTAAATAAATAATCCGTTAATAAAATTAATTAGTGATTTAAAACACTAATTACCCACTGACTGCTGGGCCCCGCCTGCTAATTAGTTTAAATAGATTAAGCTAACTCTGTTTAGTTAACTGAGTCACTGACATGTGGGCCCCACATATCAGGTTTGACCTGGCCGGCCCCCTGTTGACTGCTGACGTCATCCATGCGTCATGCTGACGTCAGCAAAACACTATTCTGGATAATGTTGCAATTAAATAATAAAAATAAATTCCAGAAATTAATAAAAACTTTAGAAAATCATATAAAATAATCCGTAGCTCAGATGAAAATACTTTGTACATGAAAGTTGCTCAGAACGACGAGACGAATCTGAATACGCGGTCCGTTCGTCCGTCACGCGTCCCTAACTATCCGAACTTGCAACCGTTCCCCTCTTATCCTCTGTCCGATAATTCCAAAGACCCGGGAAATATCGTCAGATATTCTCCCGCTCCGTCTGTCACGTGTGATGCTGCGTTAGACTACCCCTAGCACCGTGTATCGTATTTGTCATGCTCATGTTTGCTATATATTTATACTGTTTCCTCCCCCTCTTCTCTCTCGATAGCCCCCGACCCCGACGTCGTCCCCGAGACCGACGCAGCTCCGGAGCCCGAAGACACCATAGACGACCTTGCCCTTGCCGCCGAGCAACCAGGCAAGCCCCTCCCTTGAGCATACCGATATCGCCCATTCTAAATTTCTCATGCTTGCATTAGAATTACTGCTGCTGCTGCTTTACCTATTCTGATGCATAGCCTGTTCATTGTAACCTACTGTTGATAATTACCTACATATCCTAAACTGTTTAGTCTAGGCTGGGTAGAGACCTATCAGTGACCCCACTTATCCCGACTGCCGCGCTGGATCGTCAGAAGACCCGATCAACGGGATTGAAGACCAGGCCCCGACACCGCACATCACCCCCCCCTTAGTTGTAACGACACTGCAGCGTTACTATCGAGTGTCGAGGGTGAAACCTCATGTAGCACTTCTGATGTTAACTCTGTAGAGTAGTTATTCGGTCGTGGTCATCGAGGGTGATTCCTCCTTCACCGCTTCCGATAACGACGCTGTCGTACAAACACCTCAAGTGTGGACCCAGTGAGGGTGATTCCTCCTAGTTCACCTTGACGGATACATCGAGTGAGAATTCAATGAGGGTGATACCTCGGATTCCCTGATGTTATGGACACACGGATACTTGGACTTTACAATGTTACTTGGAAAGGCGGGTCGACCCTGAGGGGTACCCGCGTGTGATGTGGAGGCGGGTTGCCAGTGCGGTGCCCGAGTGGTGAATACGAGGCGCGGCCGGGCATTCTTAACCCTTGCCGCAAGTCCTCGAGATGGGGCGACGGGGTCACATCTTTCGTGAGTCTCTGCTCGTTACCGCAAGCCCTAGTCCTAACGATTTGGATATTTGATCCGAGCAGGCCTCTGGCCTGATAGCACTAACCATCACGTGGGCATAGTATGGGCGTTCTGCATCGTATGCATCAGCCGAAAACTCTGTCAGACGTCCAGTTCAGCACTGCGGCCGGGCTGGGCCGGCACCATCCTGAGGGGTGGAGCCTGGTTCGCCCGGCACGCAACGACCCGGAGGGCGAGGGGCGATGGCCAAGACCCCCTTGCGCTTAGGATGTAGACCGGCGGGGACCTCTCTGCGGAGTTGTAGGTAGGGTTGCGATGTGTCGTTTGGCCGAGGCCGGGCATGACCCAGAAAAGTGTGTCCGGCCGAAGTTAATCGAGCGTGTTGGGTAAGTTGGTGCACCCCTGCAGGGAAGAACACTTCTATCGATAGCCGGTCCTACGGTAAAGGACACTCGGAGTTGTATCCTGATTGATACAATTTAGAACTGGATACCTGTGATGAGACCTGTATATATGGCTCTGGGATTGCTTTCTCGCAGGGAGTCGAGAAAGGATCTCTGGGTGAGGTTGATATTATTACTGCTACATTATATGGTATTGTTCTACTCTCTTCTACTGCTGCAATACCGCTGAAGATGCTAGTCTTCGATAGGACTAGGCCTTCTCTCTATTCTGGCATTTCTGCAGCCCAGTCCACATATACAGCCTCCCCTTGATAATGTTGCATATGTAGTGTAGATCCTTGCTTGCTGAGTACTTCTGAGTACTCACGGTTGCTTTGTTTTCCTTTTTCTCCCCATATCAGTTTGACGTGACCAGAGGACGGAGCCCCCTGAGACAGATGCCCCGACGATCGTTACTACTACTACCCAGAGGTTGGATACTACTACGAGTTGACTGACGACCAGGAGTAGGATCGGAGGGTCCCAGGCAGGAGGCCTTCGCCTTTCGATCGTAGTGTTTTATTTTGCCCCGCCTTTCTAAAGGCCTTTCTGTACTTTCTTTTATATCTGTACTCAGATATCTGATGCTTCCGCTGACGCTTGTTCGCAAGCTTATGTATTCGAGCCCTCGAGGCCCCTGGCTTGTAATATAAAGCTTGTATGACTTTATTTATGTTTTAGAGTTGTGTTGTGATATCTTCCCGTGAGTCCTTAGGCTTGATCGTGTGCATTTGCGTGTATGAATAGTGCACGATCGGGCCGGGGGCGTCACAACAGCCAAGGGATCGATCGCTCGGGTTCAGTAACGTAGCTAGTGCGATCGCTCGGGTTCAGTTAGCCAACGCCTCGCACACACGCGCGTACATGAGAGAAACGCGCAAACCTCCGTGCATCGCTCGGCCCCGACCACCCACCCTAACCGGGAACTCCCCGATATTTTCCTCGCCCTCGCTTCTACCACGATTTTTTCCGTCATGGACGGCCCAAAGAATGTCATGCAGGTGCGTCCCCGGCCCGCCCAGGATGAAAAGCCAATTTTCTGTCATGATTTTTTGTCATAGAAGTAGGAGCCCACCACATCTATGATGATACGTGCTTTTGTCACAATTATCGTCAGAGAAGTGTCATAAGCATGACAGGAAAAAAATTCATTCGGCCCAAAATGTCACGGATGTGTCTTTTTTTTGTAGTGTCACAGGGTCAGTTTGCAGAGATGTCTGAGGCCAGTGATAGTCAGAACAGGTCAGAGAAGGAAATCAACCTCAGTGAGGGCACAAGCCCTAGTGGTAGCTATGATGAGGGTAGCAGAAGCACCCCTAGCAACTTGCCAAAGGCTGCTACCAGACAGAGGAAGAAGAGGAATTCTGACAGTGAGGATGAGGACTTTGTTGTTAAGGAAGAAGTAACTTCCAAGAAGAAAGTGGTCAAGAAAGAGTGTTGGTGTTGCTGCCACCACCAAGCTAGGCCTACACAAGAAATCTCCTGCCAGGAGAGCTCCAATGTCCAAAGCCAAAAAATCAACTGCTGCACATGAGACTATGGAATTCACACTTGAGCCCAGAGAGGAAGATGAAGCTGCTGGTGGAAAGAAGAAAAGGAAGGAAAGGGTCAGGAAGACTATTGCCAGAGTCATTGGTAGACCTTCCATGATGAGAGATTCAGATGAGGAGGAGGAAGAAGTTGTTGCACCACCTGCCAAGTCTCAAAAGTTGATGGCTGATGCCATTAAGAATGGTGCTGCTCCTTCCAAGCCCAAGACAAAACCTCCACCTACTGCACCCAGGTCAACTGCTCCAAAGAGATCCACAACAAATATCCCAGCTGCGGAGAAGAACAAGGCCCCAGTGCCTGAGGTCCAAGAGGATGATGAGCCACTAGTGCTCAGAAAACTGAAGCCAAAGATTCCAGACCATAATGATGATCATCCAGTGGCTGAAAACATGAAGCTAAGAAAGGATGCTGGTTTGAGACTGTGGAGAAAGACTGATCCATATGCCACAAGGAGGAGGACTACTGTTGACTGTCGTTTCCATAAAAGAGAACAACAAGACTTCTATGAGACTGTGTTGCTGGACAAGAAGCCCATTGTGTGCGATATGAAATGGGTTGATTGGGAATACATTGATGAAAATGAAGACTATTTTTTTCCATGTTCATGAGAGCTTCAGGCTGAATGAGGTTGATGAATTTGGTGGACAGAAGCTCACCAAGTGGAATGATGAGATGATTATGCAGTTTTACTCCACTGCCCACTTCTACCCAGATGGGAAGATAGTGTGGATGACTGAGGGCACCAGGTACTAGTCATCAATCTCTGAATGGGCTGAGCTCATCAATGCTCCATAGGAAGATGAATATGATCTTGATGTTTATGGCAAACCTAGGAAGGATCACAACTCCATGGCTAACATGTATAAGCCTATTCCTGATGAAGCTCTAGAGACTCACAAGTTTGGCTCAATCTACTACCTGCTTGCTGGACTGACCACCATGAACACCATCTTGAGCCATACTTTGTTGCCCAAGTCTGGAGATCATAGAATGATACGTGGCCATTCCATCAACATGCTACACCTGTTTGATGTTCCCCAAAAATTCAAAGTCATGAGCTTGATAGTTGAGACAATCAAGAGGACAGTAGCTGACCAAAAGAGGTCATGTGGATATGCTCCACACATTCAAATGTTGATCAAATTCCAAGGTTGGAACAGGGACATATCTACTTGATAAAGAGCATCTACCTCTTAGGCCAGATTTTGAGGACAATGAAGTTGTCATGGATGCATCACATCCTACATCTGCAGAGGCCCAGGAGAAGATTGAGAAGGCAAAGGCTGCAAAAGCAGCAAAGACAACAAGTGCTCCAGATGCTTCAATAGTGAATCTCAAGACCAAGCAAGATCAGCTCACATATCTGTAGAGGCAACCATGAGGATTGAGAAGAGCTTGGCCACCTTGACTCGGAATCAGGAGAGCCTAGAGAGGATTGTGGAAGATAAAATGTACAACCTTGATGTGAAGGTCATAGAGATTCAGACTATAGTTGAGAAGCTGAGGGATGATGCTGAGGACAATGATGCTAGAACTACAACAGACAGATTCCAGACAGTGCAAAGGGCATAGAGGTCTTCTGCTGAGCCAGTTGCAGACTTGATACCTGCTCATTCTGCTCCTGCCACCTCAGCCACAGTTGCTCCTCCAGTATCTACTCCACCAGCTCCACAGACTTCAGCAGAAGCATTTGCAGATGGACTCCTCTCAACACCGTCTACGCACACCGGAGCTACAAGCTAGAAGATACCTTCAGGAGCTCCCCGAGATCGTGCCTAGAGTGTCATATAGCACTATACATTTTCAAACTTTTTGGTAACTTGTTGCCAAAGGGGGAGAAAGTGTATAGATCATAGGCTTCGAGAGAGAGTGTCTTTAGCTTTTGTTGGTTTTCATTTGCCTTGCTTATTGCTACTTTGGTTTGGTTGGTTGTTGCTACTTATGCTACTTGTGTTATGCTCGTGAGATACTTTGTGAGATCATGTGTTTGATCATACTATGCTTAATGTGTGCTTGCATGATTATCTCTATGAATGTTTGTGTATGATCAATCACTTTTATCCTTGGTGATGAGTGCATGTTATTTAATTCTTATCATTTTGTGCGCTCCACCAAGATGTATGTGACATGGAAGAGTGCCCCATGATCCTAATCGATTGTGCATTTGCATTCAAACGCAAATTTTAAATAATGCACAAATTTAGGGGGAGCTCTTGCTTATCACATACTTCTCAAAGTGACGATGTATTTCATTCATATTATCATTTTTCGAAGCTTTGATCTATATGTTGTCATCAATTACCAAAAATGGGGAGATTGAAAGTGCAACTAATCCCCGGGTGGTTTTGGTAATTCATAACAACATATAGCTCATTGAACTAATATCCATTCAAATTTAATATTTCAGAAAGTTCACATGGCATGGACTAGAGATGTGGACCCCTCAAAATGCTAAGGACACATATTGGCAAAAGCTCAAGACTCTTCATTTCAATTTTAGTGATCCAAGATCACATTGAGTCCATAGGAAAGCCAATACTATTAAAAGGGGATGAGGTGTTGCTTAATGGCATGCTTGCTCAAATGCTTAGTGATATTGCTCCAAAACCCTCAACCACTTTCTCATTCCAAATATGTCAAAATCCCAAACTCCAACTCGGCCCCATCGATTCATTCTATCCGGAGCCACCGAGTTCATATGACATAACCACTGCCAAAAACCCTAACAGTTCGGTCACACCAATATGGATCTTGATCTCACCAAGATGGCCTTACCAACTCTCTGTTGCCTGTTGCAATTATTTCGGTCTCACCGAAATTGCGATCGGTCTCACTGAGATGGCTTGACCAACTCTCTGTTGCTCACTTGCTTCACTTCGGTCTCACCGAGTTGATGCAATCGGCGCCACCGAGATGAGGTTTGCCCTAAGCCCTAGCACATCGGTCCCACCGAGTTGATCCAGTCGGTCCCACCGAGATTCCTAACGTTCACATTTTGAACTAAATCGGTCTCACCGAGTTCACCTATTCGGTCTGACCGAGTTGGGTCAAATGTGTGTAACGGTTGGATTTTGTGTGGAGGCTATATATACCCCTCCACCCCCATCTCCATTTGTGAGAGAGCCATCAGAACATGCCTACACTTCCAGCATACATTTTATGAGAGAGAACCACCTACTCATGTGTTGAGATCAAGATATACCAATCCTAACACAAGAATCTTAATTTCTAGCCTTCCCCAAGTTGCTTTCCACTCAAATCATCTTTCCACCATATCCAAATCTGAGAGAGAGAGAGAGAGAGTTGAGTGTTGGGGAGACTATCATTTGAAGTACAAGAGCAAGGAGTTCATCATCAACACACCATCTATTACCTTATGGAGAGTGGTGTCTCCTAGATTGGTTAGGTGTCGCTTGGGAGCCTCCGTCAAGTTGTGGAGTTGAACCAAGAAGTTTGTAAGGGCAATGAGATCGCCTACTTCGTGAAGATCTACCCGAGTGAGGCAAGTCCTTCGTGGGCGATGGCCGTGGTGGGATAGACAAGGTTGCTTCTTCGTGGACCCTTTGTGGGTGGAGCCCTCCGTGGACTCGCGCAACCGTTACCCTTCATGGGTTGAAGTCTCCATCAACGTGGATGTACGATAGCACCACCTACCGGAACCACGCCAAAAATCTCCGTGTCTCCATTGCGTTTGCACTCTCCAAACCCTTCCCTTTACCTTCATATGCAATATTTTACTTTCCGCTGCTACACTCTTAGAATTGCATGTGTAGGTTGATTGCTTGACTTGTGCTAATTGCTAAAATCTGCCCACAACTAAAAATGGGAAAAGGTTAGATTTTTATTTGGTAAAGTAGTCTAATCACCCCCCCCCCTCTAGACCTACTTTCGATCCTACAATAACCAATAGCGGGACCTGGATGCCCATATTGGTTCCTACATATTCTATGAAGATCTTTATCGGTCGAACCTCGATGTCAAGGATTCAGCTAATCCCGTATGCAGTTCCCTTTGTCCATCGGTATGTTACTTGCCCGAGATTCAATCGTCGGTATCTCCATACCTAGTTCAATCTCATTACCGGCAAGTCTCTTTACTCGTTTCATAATACAAGATCCTGTGACTAACTCCTTAGTCATATTGCTTGCAAGCTCATTGTGATGTTGTATTACCAAGTGGGCCCCGAGATGCCTCTCCGTCATACGGAGTGACAAATCCCAGTCTTGTTTCATGCCAACTCAACAGACAACCTCGGACATACCTGTAGAGCATCTTTATAGTCACCCAGTTACGTTGCGACGTTTGATACACACAAGGTACTCCTCCGGTGTCAGTGAGTTGCATGATCTCATGGTCACAGGAACAGATACTTGACATGCAGAAAACGATAGCAATAAACTTGCTACGTTCATAGTTTGGGTCTTGTCCATCACATCATTCTCCTAATGATGTGATCCCGTTATCAAATGACAACTCATGTCTATGGCTAGGAAACCATAGCCATCTTTGATCAACGAGCTAGTCCGGTAGAGGCTCACTAGGGACATGTTGTTGTCTATGTATCCACACATGTATTTGAGTTTCCAGTCAATACAATTATAGCATGGATAATAAACAATTATCGTGAACAAGGAAATATAATAATAACCACTTTATTATTGCCTCTAGGGCATATTTCCAACATCCAGAATGATAGAGCTAGTGCTCTAATCCCAGGACGCGCCACTAAGGTCTCTGAGCTTGGACACTTGGATCCATCGAGCTCTCCACTTCCTCAGGTGGTTGTACACCTGGGTGGCAGTCACCTCCTGGCCATAGAACTCGAACACCTGCTTCGCAACGGTGTTCAAGTGCACCTCCTTGAAGCCCTTGTCAGTCCTAACCCCACTAGAGATGAGCTCGCACATCTTGTTCAGCATGAACGTGGACATGAACAGCTGACACTTCATGTTGTTCCCCCTACCATCCTTCTTGGCCTTCAGTGCAGCGGCAGCAGAATTGGCAGTTGGCTCAATGAGCACAACTGGCACAAAGCAAGAAGCACCAGGTGAAACCTCGAACACCTATGAATCGGCAGGCATGTTCTGATCGAGGAGGGGCTGCGAGTCCTCGACATAGGAGGCCGCAAACTGGCTGTCCGACAGGACAAGGGCCTGACTAAGATCTTGCGTCTGCGTGGTCATGTCCTACAATCGTATCGCGCATACACAGTAAGCATAACACACACAGTACCACAACATAACAACTGGACGATCTATGAAAGTAGCATACATGCCAACTAAGATATGAATCCATCACCAATAGCTACCACAACATCAGAACTAGCTATGAATCCATTGTGTTCATCACAAATAGCTACTCTAGCATATGCTACAAATCCTACACAAATAGCTATGAATCCATAGTGTTCATCATTATCATACTACTCAATCTACACAGATCCAACACAAATAGCTGCCACTACATCAAAATCTAGCATCTGCTCAAAGATCAATGCACGAATCAACCCTACCACATGCTTGCACATCTAACCCTACGACCACATCCTCTCAGATCTAGCTTGAACAAACACAGAGAAATAGGTCATTGAATTCACAAAGGCCATGGCTGCAGCTCGGGGGGGGGGCAAGGGTCGGAGAAGTTGAGGACAGGAGTCGCCGCCGGCGTCGACCGCCAGCCGGTGAAGGAGCTCCGCTTACCTGGTCGTCGGTGCCGGTGCGCGCCAGCGGGAAAGATCGAAATGGGGGAGAAGGGTGGTGGGGCTTTGGGCGGTGAGAGGATGGAGCTAAATAGGGTTGTGCGCCACGTTCCCCTCCTCTGACTCGCACGAGCCTGACTCTGGAGAAACTGCCGATCCGGGCGTAGGTCGCGGGCCTGGCTGAAGTGATGTAAAGTTCGTGCTGTGCAGACCGAACAGTGTATGCAAGCCAACCAAATAGCCCAATTCATTTCCTCGCGGGTTTGGTTGGGCTTTATACGGACAACCAAAAACATCCTAAGTTGCGCAGGGCGTATCTTTTTTATATGAAAGATAGGACGAGGAATTATATTAGGGAGATCTGCCAGAGACGCCCGCAACCAGTAATTCATGGCATGGCATCCACACGTGAAGCGATACAAAACGTGTCCCATGCATGCTATTCATATGCCAGCGTTTCTCTCGCCCGCCTCACACGACCCGAACCATTCAAGAATCCCTGGGAGCACCCTCACAAACCGAGAAGCGACCACACGTGGCCTGCAACCCCGTTCTTCAGACGACTTTGCGTGTCACCGTGGCTGGAGTGCCGTTTTGCCAGAGCAAAACCCCAAACCATATGCTCACAGCCACCTCAACTCGAGCGCTCGATTCCAAAGTTGGTTTGCAGAGCAATGCTCGGCAGTGCGAAACAGAACAAAAGTTTCTCTCACGCACACCGTGAACGATCCAAGCGGTGCCGCTTACATAATCGCGCACACTTGGCGTCGTCCCTGATACAGACTGGGATCGCATGCATCATCGCCCACACCCACCGCCCCCAAGAACCTCTTATCTTCTCCCCCGGACTGGGATCGCGGCCCATCTTCCGTCCGTCCAATCCGAGATAAGACCACCCCTAGAGCCCCTCCCACCCCAAGCGCCCCAATGCCTCTGTTCGTCTGAAGAAGTGGTAATGCACATTGAGGACAGGGAGAAGATTTAGGGCAGAGTTTTGGGTTAGTCGAAAAACAGTTTCTTTGAGACGAGAAGATTTATAGAGTGGTGGGTTAATTAATCTGTGATTTTTCGCGAGTACCATTATTGGGTGGGAGCTGTTGGTGTGCCATGGATCTGCCTGCCCCACCAACCAATCATCCCAACACTTTATCCTCCATTATCCTAAGCTGCCGTCGTGCCGACGCAGGGGCGAGAATAAACAAGTGCTCCGCGACCGCGAGCCAGCGACTCCTCTCGCCTCCACCACTCCCTCGCCACCACTCGCTGCTTCGCCTCCGACACGGCCGTGAGCGACCCGCCGTCGCGAGATCCAGCGCCGTCTCCGCGCCGCCGCTGGTGCCGCCGATGACGACGCCGGCGCCCAACCCGACCATCCGGAGGCTCGACGTCGCCTCGCCGGTGCCCGCCGACATCGACATCGCCAACGCCGTCGAGCCGCTCCACATCGCCGACATCGCCGCCGAGCTCGGCGTCCCACCGGAGCACTACGATCTCTACGGCAAGTACAAGGCTAAGGTGAGGATAAGTGCGGTTCTTGATCGGTTGGTTCCTGGACAAGGACTGCCGGCCTTGCGTGGTGTGATCAGGTGACTCGATCTGACTGGAATTTTTGCGGCGATGTGCAGGTGCTACTGTCCGTTCTTGACAAGCTGCAGGGGCAGCAGGACGGGTACTACGTGGTGGTCGGCGGCATCACGCCGACGCCGCTCGGGGAGGGCAAGTCAACGACTACCGTTGGGCTGTGCCAGGCGCTGGGGGCGTTCCTTGATAAGAAGGTGAGATTTTCGGAGTTATTTTCGTTTGGCTGCCATCGGCGAGATAACCTGCATCCGGTTGATTAGTGCTTCTCCGTTAGAACAAAGCCGGCAATTTGTGATATTTTGTAAGAATGTAGTTTGCCTGTCAACGACGGGATAACCTGCACCAAGTTCATTAGTGCTTCTCAATTAGAACAAAGTCGGTAATTTGTGATTTGTTGTAAGAATGCCGTTTGAGTTGATAAAAGCCGGTACTGAGGAAAACCAATGGGCTTATTTGGGATAACATTGGAAGGATTAGAAATTGTTTGATGCAAATTTAGACCGGGCAATAGTATTCTATTGCTGTCGCCTAGTAACACATGTATATTGGCTATCACGGTTTCAGGGTTTGCGTAACAGTTGGATCGATTTATTTGTAAAGTTGTGTTCACATAAACACTCTGTGCAGCCGCAGAATTTTCAGTGCTTATGGTAGAACTTCTTCTATATAGCGACTGGATAGATAATAATAGAGTTAGATTAAAAGTTTTGGACATCTCGAAAGTATCTGAAGCAACTCCTGCTTTTTGTATTGGTGTAAATATAGATACAATTCAAGGCTATGAATACTATACAATCCAGAACATATGGAATATATTGTCATATATTGCTGTATATATAATGATATTGATATGGTTTACTATTTTACTTTCTGTCATCGTTATAGGTTGTCACTTGCGTACGTCAACCATCACAAGGGCCCACCTTTGGAATCAAGGGGGGTGCTGCTGGAGGTGGCTACAGTCAAGTTATACCCATGGATGAGTTCAATCTCCATATGACCGGAGATATCCATGCAATTACAGCTGCAAACAATCTTCTTGCTGCTGCCATTGACACAAGGATTTTCCATGAAGCGTCTCAATCAGACAAAGCTCTATTCAATAGATTGTGTCCAGCAAACAAAGAAGGGAAGAGGCGCTTCGCTGATGTAATGCTCCGACGCTTGATAAAGCTTGGCATCTCAAAGACAGACCCTGATGAGCTAACACCAGAAGAAGTTAGGCGTTTTGCAAGGCTTGATATTGACCCTGCATCCATTACTTGGAGACGGGTCATGGATGTTAATGATCGTTTCCTGAGGAAAATCACCATTGGACAAGGCCCTGATGAAAAAGGTATGGTGAGAGAAACAGGCTTTGACATATCTGTGGCAAGTGAGATAATGGCTGCATTAGCTCTTACAACTTCCCTTGCTGACATGAGGGAAAGACTTGGAAGAATGGTGATAGGCAACAGCAAGGTGGGTGAGCCGGTTACAGCTGATGATCTTGGTCTTGGAGGTGCATTGACTGTCCTAATGAAAGATGCTATTCATCCCACCCTCATGCAAACTCTTGAAGGCACTCCTGTTTTAGTGCATGCTGGACCTTTTGCTAACATTGCACATGGGAACTCTTCCATTGTTGCTGATAAGATTGCTTTGAAGTTGGTTGGGAAGGATGGCTTTGTTGTTACAGAAGCTGGTTTTGGTGCTGATATTGGGACTGAGAAATTCATGGACATAAAGTGTAGGTATAGTGGATTGACACCTCAGTGTGCTATTATTGTGGCCACAATTAGGGCTCTTAAAATGCATGGAGGAGGCCCAGATGTTGTGGCTGGGAAGCCTTTAGATCATGCATATGTCAGTGAAAATGTGGCTCTTGTTGAAGCTGGATGTGTTAATCTTGCTAAGCACATCTCAAACACAAAGGGTTATGGAGTGAATGTTGTAGTAGCAATCAATAAATTTGCAACAGACACAGACGCTGAAATGGAAGTTGTGAAAAAGGCGGCCATGGCAGCTGGGGCTTTCGATGCTGTCGTCTGCTCCCACCATGCACACGGTGGTAAAGGAGCGGTTAGTTCTTTTCTCTTGTCTATAGATTGTTAATTCAGACATCCATTTTAATGAATGAATATACATGCAGCTCTCCCCCATGGTCTTGAAAAAAAGACATTCTATACATGACATCTCTTTATGGAGAAATATTTAACTGCGAATCTATTGTCCATTTCATATGTTTGTCTTCCAATGCCGATGATGTAGTGAATTTTGTTTCTGTACTTGTGACTGTTCTTTAATGTCCAACATAGATCAGCCCTAGAGTAATTAATATTATTGTCTGTTGCCAGACTTTTCAAGTTATCAACAATATCGAAGTGGTCACTGCACCAAACAGTTCTGACAGTTATGCCCATGCATCCCTCTGCATTGCACTAATATATTGTTGCCTAGCGAGTTGATTTCATAAGATAACATGCTTATTAATTCAATTTAAGAACATTTGAAGTCCAAATTTTACAGAATTGAAGTAGTTGTCTAACTCTATCATGTCATTTAACTTGTATATTCAGGTTGATCTTGGACTCGCAGTTCAACGAGCATGTGAAAGCCAGGCAGAGCCCCTGAAGTTTTTATATCCTTTAGATTCTAGCATAAAGGAGAAGATCGAGTCAATAGCTAAGTTCTATGGTGCTAGTGGAGTTGAATACTCTGAACAGGTATTTCCCTTTGTTCTTCTTCTGTTGTAATTACTTACTGTGATTGTGAGATTTGTTCTAATTATGAGAATGATGGTCTGAGATACATTCCAGAAATATGGAACCTTCCCAAGGGCTAATTTGGTGTGGCAGGGTTCTCCACAATTTCATGTTTTGAGATATGAGAAATGCTTAAGAGATAGCACTAGAGGGATATATGGAACACTCTGTCTACCTGCAGTCATAAGATTTGGCCTGCTGACTTATTTATTATCTCTTTCCCGTAGGCCGAAAAGCAGATCGAGATGTACACCAAGCAAGGCTTCTCCAACCTCCCGATATGCATGGCGAAGACCCAGTACTCCTTTTCTCATGTTCCATCCATGAAGGGTGCGCCGTCCGGCTTTGTGCTGCCGATAAGAGACATGCGGGCCAGCATTGGAGCCGGTTTCATCTACCCACTCGTCGGCACCATGAGCACAATGCCTGGTCT
Source organism: Thinopyrum elongatum (assembly GCA_011799875.1). Classification (NCBI taxonomy): domain Eukaryota; kingdom Viridiplantae; phylum Streptophyta; class Magnoliopsida; order Poales; family Poaceae; genus Thinopyrum; species Thinopyrum elongatum. The sequence continues at coordinate 343,685,699 of CM022301.1, forward strand.
CCCTACAAGGCCCTGCTTCTATGAAATCGACATCGACACGGCCACCGGGAAGGTCATGGGTCTGTCATGAGCTTCGCCGGCACCGTTTCTAGGCTGGGGTCCTGTGCTGTTGCGCAATTGAATTGACCGTGTGCAGTTTCAGTTTTGGGGACATTCCTGAAGCAGAATAAACGAATAATAGCCTCATCGGCGTCTTGGTGCGATTGTGGGGGTGGTACATTTCAGTAACTTGATGGCTCTAGATTTGGTCCGACCATACTGTCTGTCTGTACTCTGTTCCTTGTGTTTTGATGTTCACCTTTGTCGTCGTGTGCTTTGCTGGTTGTGTCTTTTTTTTTTTTGAGGATTTGCTTTTTTTAGGCATTTTGAGGATTTGCTGGTTGTCTCATGCTGGATTTTCTTTGCGTTGCTACATAATGATGGGCTTTTTTTTAGAAGAAAACATAATGATGGGCTTTCTTTTAGAGGAAAACATGATGATGGGCTGGGCAGGCCGCAAGCGACGGCAAGTCAATTGGTGTTGTACTGGGCCGCTCCGTCCAGACAGCTTGGGCCGTGCCAGACGGGGCAAGGAAATGTCACGCTGCCAGTTTGCTTTTGCCTCCCGCATAAAAAACCAATTTGCTTTTCCCTGCAGGACTCCTTTTTCTTTTACCAATTTCTTTTCTCAGTAGCAGGATTGATTGCATAAAAACTGATTTAAATTAAAAAGGACCAACTAAAAATGGTTTAAATTAAGAAGGACTTGCTCTGAAAGAAAGAAAAGATGGGATGAAGTAGCAGCCACAGAGACCAACTGAACAGTACTATACAGTAGGCTGGTGGTAGCTGCCTGTGCCGCGAAGTCAATGGCCGAGGCGAGCACGTCCCACACACGGGAAGCCGTCAATAGTCAAGACCTCGCCGGCAGGGCGACGACGGTTCGCCGACACCGACGTGGCTCACATGCATGCCCTGTTTCCTCGAACGCCACCACCTCGCTCTCAGACCCTACTGCTCAGCCCAGCCCAACGCGACCGCGGCAGAGGCCACTCCACCGGTCAAACGCGACGACATTGCTGCCCGCATGGTAGCAACAGCTAACCGTCGTAGGCGCTGCGAGACTCAGTCAGAGGAGAGCCCACGAGGCGAGCTAGGGCGTTTGGTTTGCCAGCGGACGCGGTCAGCAATTGGATCTACCGAGTCGAAAAATAGATGAATCTGCACGGGTCTACAGATCCCTCAACTTATCTCTATGCCAACTGCATGCACACGAACGGCTGGATGGGCTAGTCACTAGTCAGCATGGCCTGGCGATCTACTCATCATCAGTCCGTTCCGTGGTACCACTTGCAAGTTGCAACGGAGACCGGTGTGCGACACGGAGATCATTGGTCGGATCGATGTGATGCGAGTCTTTTAAGCGTTTCTATCTGCTACTAGTAGTGTGCTTGCTAATGCGCTGGACCTACCGTCCATGATGGTGTGCTGCCGCCGGTCGGGTACGAGACGGGCCGAAAAAGTTCGCTCGTGGTCGGCATTTCTCTGTGCTCTGCTGCATGCCTTCCTATGATACGAGTGGATGCATGCGTTCCTGCTTTTGCATATACCGCAAGTAACTTCACCGTAGTTGGGATTCGTCGTTTGTTCCTAGTTGTCGCAATCACCTCAGGCAGTGGTAGTCCGCTACTATAATTGCGTCTTATAGATTGCCAGCCGCGATGTGCTTTGGTACCGTACGTAGCGTGTGCCGTGCCCAACTGGATACCCGCAGTGCACCGCCGTGACGTGATGTGCTGTGCTGCTACATCCACACTCGTCCCTCATTTCGTTCTGATAGTAGTATACATGCTTGCTGCTCTTGGGGGATACCGTCAGAAGCCACGAGAGGAGGACTCTTTATTTCAAGCACGCGAGAATTCAGTGCAAAATGAACACCATCACGGGATGGCTTCTCTTCTGCGTCTAGAAACAGTGTTTCTTTGACAAAATATGCACGTTTTCCTTGAACTTCTCACCATCCTAAAGGCCAAACTCCCGTACTCTCTCATGCGTACAATTGTACACGCTTGCGTCCCCATAATTGCTACTCCGTAGGAATAAGGGGTGGAAATGCAGAAAAATCTTTCTCCTAGGCTATGCAGATACAGTGTTTCTTTTTTACAAAATGTGCACGTTTTTCTTCGGCTATCACCATCCCAAAGGCCAAACTCCCGTGCTCTCCCATGTCTAAAGGTTATATACACTGTGCTGCCTGTGATTGCTACCTTCAATGTTTGTACGAATAGGAAAAAAAACGTAGAAATACAATAGGAATGCAGGTGCAAAATTGTGGACTGGAAAACATAAGAATTATGTAAACTTACGGTGTTTGGTTCGCCAGAACAGAAAAGAAACACAGGAATTCTACTAAATACAATAAATAGAAGTCAAACCATATAAAAAGGTATAATTGAGATGATAGTACTATGTCACTAAAGACTCTGGTTGGGTACTTCATAAAAAGGAATTCAACAAAGAGGTCAAATTAGATTGTAAATTGCAATTTTTTTCCCTTTCAAAGCAAGAAAAAAAAATCTCGACTTTTCCTTTGTGGCACTCCTTTGAACCAAATGAGTGAATGGTGCTTATAGAAAAATTCATCTTCCTATATACTTTTTCATGAACCAAACAAGTCCTCAATTTTTTTTAAAAAAAAGAAATACACATGCTGTAGAAGTTCAACCCAGAAATGGACATATGCCCATGGCGTAGGGGCCAACATATTTTTATGAAATGCGGGACGAAAGGATAAGTCCACAATGAGGCGATGAAAGAAATGCTTAGCATGAACTGTGACCGCACAATCAAAAGTACCATAGACTTAACTTAGCCAACATGTGTGGGTCCATTAGCCTTTTGGGCATACCCATGGACACATAGTTAGACCCATGGCCTACTCATGGGGTCACGTAAATGTGTCCAAACCCTAGCCATGTGGGTCAGATACCCATTCCCATGCATAAAATTATCGTCCTTAAATAGTTCGCTCCATGCTCATAAGAGTACTTTGTGCGGCGACCCTTGCACATGTAGTGGCGTAGTGTGCTAGTCTTGGGCATGCCATTAGTGAAACATCTCTCCACCAACAGCACACCCATCAGAATAGTACAATGGTAGCAACTTGCTACTCTTGGGGGGATTCCATGAGAACCCACGAGAAGAGAACTCTTTATTTCAAGAACGTGAGAATTCAGTACAAATGAACCCCGTCGCGGAATGACTTCTCTTCTACATCTAGAAATAGTGCTATGGATGTTTTCCTTGAGCACTCACCATCCCAAAGGCCAAACTCCCATACTCTCTCATGTGTAACAATTATATAGGTGTTGTCCCCATAGTTGTTACTAGCACCAAAAAAAGCGCGGCGTCACGCCGCGCCCGTAAAAGAGCCCGTCTGAATTTTTGTTGTTCATTTGGTTAAAGAAAAGGAATAGGAAGTGAAGCGAAGAGGTTGGTTGAGTGACATTTTTTACGACGAATAGTTTGATATAGGTCATTGGATAGTTTCTTCCGATTGAACATGTAGTACATCCTTTTTAGCAATTAATCTATTATTAGTATATTTCTATCAAAAAAAGCAAGAAATGGTTTATTTTGCGTAAACTATTAAGAGGGCTTATTCAATAGTTGACTTTGAAGATAATGTTTAGGTGCTTCACACTTTGAATTATCGAGTGGCAATGACACCTTATATGCTATATCTTCATCTATATTTGGTTATATTCTATGGAATGTTTGGACAAAATTATAGTAACTCTTTGTTCCTATCTATATTATGGATCAACTTCGCTATCTTATGTTTTGACCCACCGTTCTCTTACAAAGCCATGGAAATGAACCTCATTTAGTAGGAAACCTTTTTTGTTATAGACATTTAATTCTTACTCATAAGGAACTCGTGACCGAATAAATGAGAATTTAGCTGGTAAGTCTTCTCACCAATTTTGTTATAATAAGATTATTGTCTTGTCAACTTTGAAGTAAAATATAATTAAATAGTTTATGTCAGAAGAAGATATACAATACACCATTTTGATCGGATCAATTGTCTGGAAACAGAATATATACAAAATCAAGTTTTGCTTTGTCTTTATCCATAGAATATGCTCACTAAGGGAGATAAATTTTACATTGGATAGGTAAAATATTACTCTTCTCTCGATTGTACGTAGGAAAGAAATACATAATACAAAATAATTTTTTATTGACTCTTTAGAATTTTTAATAGGGCATCCCATTAAATGGTATCAAAATCCAATCTCTATGTTGTGGTGCTGCAATTACAAAATAGATAAAGGACAAATCAATAGGAATTTTTTAACAAAGCAAGATGACGTATCATGTATGTTAAAATAATTTTTTGGGGAAAAAAGATAGAAAGGTTGTGGGATTTATTGCATATTTACCCTCCAGAGAAACGAAACACATTAGGAATCGAGAGAGAGGTAGGGCAAGAGAGACAAGGGGAGTCGAAAAGAATTGTTTTAGTAGAAGAAAGCGGTCGATGATGTCTCGCAAAGGGTGGCTAGTGAGTGAGATAAGCGGTGAGTGGTAGGACTCAGATTGAAAAATTTCTGAGGTAAACTGACATACAGCAAGTGTAATCACCATACATAATTTTTCGACAGTGGGTAATATAAAAAATCTTTAAAAGAGAAAAAACAATCATTTACCTCTTTACCACTGTTCATTCAAAGTTATGTTCTCTTTTTTCGGGGTGGGTATAGGTATATATTTTGGTTTATTCGGCGGGTATGGAAACACCGGTCACGTAAACACTGTTGCGTACGAAATTATTGTTTCAGGAATAGTGTTTCGGCTTATTCGGATTTGTTTTTCTGGTTTATTCAGATTATTGTTCTAAAAAATCATACGTATTTCATTTAAACCGTTAGAGGAAAATAAAATTATGGGTTACCAGTGCGTAAGAACGGACCTAAAGAAAAATAAAATGAAAAATATTTTTTTGAAACATAAATACCTATGATGATATTCAGTATGTAAAAAAGAAGTCTTTTTTTTGCTGAAGTATGGTAACTGTTCATCGGTACTGTTCATCAGAGACGCATATTTCAACAGCACCTTTCACAAAAAAAAAATTTCTTCCCGTTTTACTTGTTCATGCTCATGTCTATTTACTGTTCGCTGGTACTGTCTTGTTACTGTTCACTTTTACGGTTGCTGATGTTGGCGTTGCCGTAAAGTGTACAGTAGATGCCAAAAAAATTCAAAAAACCAGAAAGGGTATTGTTACGGTTAGTAGTCCTGAGTTCATTCCGATAATGTCCGGTTTTTGTTTGGGTATTTGTTAGTAGATACTGTTTCTGTTTATGATTCGGGTGGGCTAATGTTTTTGGTTTATTCCGGTATTGGTCCGTTTCACTGGTTTTACTGTTTCGGATCTGGGGAGGAGGAGTTCCATTTTTTTAAATATATTTCTTATGGATTTCTGTTCATGTGAATGTGTAGTATTTTTTTAGTTGTTTCGGTTTATTCGGGTGTGTTGTTTTTGGTTTAAAATTAGGTTACTGTTTCAGTTTTATGATCTGTGTGGGTTAATGTTTTCGGTTTATTCGGGTGTTGTTCCGTTTCGCTGGTTTTATTGCTCCGGGTTATTTGGAGTTGTTGTTTCGATTTATTTGGTCTACTGTTTCGGTTAGTAGTCGTGAATTCATTCGGAAAATGTCCGGATATTGTTCGGGTATTTGTTAGTGTATTTTTAATTGTTGTTGCATTGTAAAAATGGGCAGTAATCGGTCTAGAATTTTATTTTTCACGGATTACTATTCGTGCAAATATACAATTCCGGCCTACTGTTTTTGTGATCTGTTAACACTATCATCGGAAAGAATTAGGAGATGATTGAGGTGGTTGTGTATTGGTACGGCGGTGTTGTGCATCGATATGTCGGTGTCGAAAAATGATGTATAGAAAATTCTAAATCCTAACTCTCTATATAAGGACATGAGGGTGGAGGAAGGGGAGAGAAATGATGTGTAAAATATATCTTTTTTTATTTTTTTAAATTGCATAATTTTTCTTCGGGGATTTTTTTCGGAGAAAGAAAACACTGGCTACGGGACTATTCATCAGAAATCACTGTTCATATGATGGTACTGTTCATAAAGAATTAATGTTTACATGCTATTACTGTTCACTGGCTGCGACGTTGCCGTGTAAATACGAATAGTATGCGCCGAAAAAAATTCAAAAAAATCAGAAAATTCGAAACGCTCCCGCTTTAGTTATAGTACTTATACTTACTTCGGATCGACGTTTGTAGGAATAGAAATTAAAAGGCTGAAAAAAATTCTCCTAGGCGATGTAAAAAATAGGGCACTTTTTTTTACAAAATGCCCATGTTTTTTCTCAGCTCTCACCATCCGAAAAGCCAAGCTACCGTACTCTCCCATGTCTAAATATTATATACATTATGCTGCCTATGATTCCTACTTTCAAATGTTTGTAGGAAAAATAAAAAGGTGTAATTAAGATGATATTATGTCAATAAAGATTCTAGTTTGGTACTTCATAAATAGGAATTCTACAAAGAGGTCAAATTAGATTGTAAAATACAAATTTTTTTCATTTGAAAGTGACACCAAAAAGAATTCGCCCTCTTTCCCTTTGTGGCGTTCCTTTGAACCAAATGTCTGAATGGTGCTTATAGAAAATCCCTCTCCCTATCCTTTTTCCATGAATCAAACAAGCCCTCGATTTAGAAAAAAAATACACATGTTGTAGATGTTCAACCTAGCACGAACCATGACTGCACAATCGTAAGTATGATGGCCTAAACTTTGCCAAAATGTGCGGATCCTCTAGCCTTTTGATCTTAAACAATTTTTTCTCTAGATACTATGTGTGACATCCTAGCTTAAAACGAATGATAGACTAGTCATCTAAACAAGATGCATCTTCTTTTTTGGGAAACTCATCTTCAAAGTACTACTTTGTTACGCGTGCTTGGCTTGGAGCTATTTGGGGATGGGTGACTGACCGTGAAGTTCTTTTTGTATACGCATGAATGAAGACAAAGTGTGCAGTAAAGGCTAGTGTTGGTATGTGGGTATAGTCTAGATACCGCCAGTACTAACAATTGTCGGTCTGGGTGAGACTCTGGGTGAGAGGCTAGAACAACATATAAACTGAGGCAAATAATAATGCAATGGGCCGAAGGCAACCATTGGAATATTGGCTCCACCGATTTTTTTCAAGGCATTGGGTCTTTTAGATCGGCAAAAACATCATTGGTGTCACTCTCCCAAATGTAGCAGTTCTAAATATGGCAATAGGTAGAGTATGATGTAGGTACAATAAAGGCATAGCCATACCCATGTTTCTCATGGGCATAAAATCCTATCCATCGTGCACAAATCCATGCTCGTGCTTATACCCAACGGGTATCCATTCTCGATGGACACCCATTGGGCATATCAACGCATCGTTGAAGGGTGGTGGCATAGTTGCTTGGTTCATTGACGCCATCGAGAGGTACACTATGGTATGTATGTCTAATGCTTCATACCTTATATACAGAGACTCTTATTTTAGGTTTAGCACATGTGATCCACCTATAAGATCATTGGGTTAGGTTTGAACGTACCCATGGGTATATAATTATACCCATGCCTTACTCATGACTAGTCGGGTAGCATTTGTGCACTACCCATGGGCATAAAGTTATACACATACCCTACCCATGCGGGTCCGGTACCCATGGGTACCAACGCCCATGGATAAAATTATCATCTTTAAATAGTTCACTGCATGTTCATAAAAGTACTTTGTTAAGTCTGAAAAAGAACATTAGTAAATTATTGGTGTCATTTGCTACCAATGTTTACGTGCTAGCGCGGTCCTTGCATACAAACAAAGCATGTGCATGGCACGTAATTTTTGGGGCATTTTTCACAATTGGTCGCACGTTGTTCCTAAGCACATGGCACATGAGTCGACATAAAGTTCATTAAAATAGAAGCAGAAAATGCGGAGATGTATTGGCTATATTAGACTCGTATCCATTACGGCGGAGAAGGTTCTAATCAGATTGTGATCAAGTTCGTACAACACAATTTACACATGTTTTCATGTATTCTCTTATTCGCATGTTATCTAGGGGGGAGGCATTTGCACGAGCTTGTGTTATTTTCTCAACAACAAAAACTACCTATTTTTTAGACTGGAGTTTTGTTCTTCTTTCGCTGAACCATGTTATCTCCGTGGAGGTTGCGTGGTCTTTATTAATAGGAACCATAAAAACGTTGTGATTCATTTCAAGAATGTGAGAATTCGGTACAAAATGAACCCCATCACGGAATGACATGTCTTCTACATCTAGAAATAGTGTTTTCTTGACAAAATATGCACATTTTCCATGATCTCTCGCTATCCTAAAGGCCAAAGTCCCGTACTCTCTCATGCCGAACAATTGTATACGTTGTATCCCAATAATTGTTACTTCGACTTCCGTAGGAATAGAAAAAAATGCAGAAATTACGTTTCCCTAGGTGATGTATGTTGGGAAACGTAGTAGAAAACAAAAAAATTCGCCCTACAATCACCCAGGAACAATATGAAGATGCATAACGGGGTGAGATCAACGATTGTTACCGACTCCGGGAGTGCAGCGGAAGTAGACGAGTCGGTGTAGATCGTACTTGGAGTCCCTCAAACGTTGATGATGATCCCGCGAACCACCCACGAACGATCCCTCTAACAGAAGACCGAAAGCACGGCCTCTCTACTTGGTTGCAAGCATACGGTCTTCACGATCCGGCAACGCTTTGCCGTCCAGAGCTAATTGTCGTCGGAGAATTAGAGAGAGGAGATTAGAACCACACGGGGTTTCTAGTTATGAGGATTAGAGGTGGCTATGGCTCGCTCTAATTAGTCAACTAGGACCAACTAGAACATGCACTAGATCAACTATAGGAGGCTCCAAAACTTATGTAACTATTGGGCACCAAACCTCCACCATATATAGGTTAGAGGTGAGAAGGAGGGCTGCCACCAAGGAGGGAAACCCTCCTTGGGGCGTCCAACCAAAGGGAGGAGGAGTAGGACTCCTCCCCTTGTACAATTCGGCCCCCCACAAGGAAGGGGGGGGGGGGGGGGGGGGGGCGCCTTCCACTTGGGCCCTTGGGCCCAAGTTGCCTTCCACTCTTGGCTTTTAGGCCCATTGATATTAAATTAAATATATATTTGTTCTAATATTTTCAGAGCAATATTATATATATATATATATATATATATATATATATATATATATATATATATATAATTTAACATCTCCAAAAGCATTTTCCACCTATATATATTAATGTGTAATACCCGATATTCACCGAAACCCTTCCGCTGACCCCGAAACGGTTTCAGAACCTGTCGGAACTATTCCGGATATTAATGAAACAATTCCACAAATATATTCTCATCACTCCCGTCCTACTAACACTCAACAGATCATGATTACCTTAAACTTGTGACCCCGTAGGTTCGGTAACCATAGACATGAACGAAACCCCTTCGTTCAATGACCGATAGCGGAACCGTGGACATCCATATCGGTCCCTATGATTACACAAATGATATTCGAGTGAACCTTTTGATATCATGTGATTATCCCTTTGCTTCGTGATACTTTACAAAACCCGGTGTGCATCGGTATCCTCCAGAGTCATCACCATGCTCACTATACCGTTGCTCCGTTACCGGTTTTGTTCTTCTTTCTCGTTGACGTGTTCCGGCATCCCCGTGACATAGTCACCTGTGTCTGGCCAGACGATGATGGATGCTGTCACACCGAGAGGGCCCTAAGAATATCTCTCCATCGTCGGATGAGCAAATCCCACTCTCGAGTTCTCCGGTCACTTGTCAAACTTCCCAGTGAGCCTGAAAGTTGTCGTTATGATCACCTTGTTACAGATGATGTTTGAGCAACCACAAAGCCCATTGTCCAGTAGGAAGTGACCGAGATACTCTCATGGTCTGAGGAACTAAAACACATGTTAACACCCCATGTTATAACAGATGATTTTAGACGATGTAATCACATAGTATAACAGACAAGTATTGAGTCGGTTCAATATGATTGTTCTTCTAACGTCATACCCTCAATGTTGTTTTAGGACTATCGTTGCACTTAATAATATCCTAAGATCCAAAAAATGTGATCACCAACAACACTTGATCCTGTCTTAGAGGCGAGATCGGGAACCTATTGTTTATCGTTTATCATTCCACACGTGCATATGAGTTTTCCACTGAATCGCATATTCCAGGATCATAGCAGTTATAGCATGGAATATAAACTCTTAACTATGAATAATTGAAATATAATAATACAATATTATTGCCTCTAGGGCATATTTCCAACAGTCTCCCACTTGCACTAGAGTCAATAATCTAGTTAGCACTTTTAACTTTGACACCAATGGCAATCCGGTGTCAGTCCATGCTTTGCTTGTGGTATAGACTTTGTCTTATCGAATCTGGCAACTTTAGATCCACGTGTATCATTTGCATTTCTATGCATCTATAATGCTTTCACAAGAATTCATAATTTGTGTGAAACCAGCTTTGTATATATATTGAATCACTGGTCGAACCTTTGATTCCTTAGAGTGAGTTATGAAACTACTATTAAGAATAATGTTCCAATGATACAATCATCTAGAAACCATACCAAGCTCATGAATGAACTTTCGATTCATCACCCTTCATTTTTGCTTCTAAAGCAATAATATACTTAGCCTTTTGTTATAGAATTCACCATAGTAACTTTTTGGACCAATTCCAACTTATTGTGCCACCATAAATCACTTTTAATTTGAAATCAAAAAATCACTTGGAGCATAGATGAAGATTTTATCGATGTACTACTTACAACGAGCCTTCATTGATGTAACTCCTTACAACAAGCTCTTCATTTTCTCCGTGTGTGATAAACATGTCGTTAATCCTTAACGACATTTTTCATTGTTGTCATATGATCAACAATTTGACCATACTAGTAACTTTTACTTACAACTAACTTGGAGTATTGGAAATATCTGGTTGTTTACATACCGTGGAATACAAGTTTGGTTGAAATCATATTTCGCTCATCAGTATTTTAGGATACTGACTCCTTCCATGTGACATTGACAAGAAACTCTTCTTGACATGCTGAACTACTTTAGTATTCTGTAAATATGTATTTTGGCTAAGTCCGATTAGACACTATTATCTCCATAGATCATTATGTATAATACCAAAACTATTCATTGCCTAAGTATTTTACTGAAAAACTAGTTTCAATAAAATCTTAATCCGTGTCAAGATATTTACATAACTTCCAATCAACAATATGTCATGTACATATAGTGTTTAGAAATATTATCATGCTCCCACTTACTTTCTTGTAAATACAAGCATCTTCGCTTTACTCGATGAAATCAATTTATTTGACCATTTCATTAGTACGAAGATTCCAACTCCACTATGCTTGCTTCAGATCAGTATAGGATCTCTTGAAGTTTGCATACTTACTAGCATCCTCTGGATCGGCAAAATTACCTTGGATCATATCAAACATACAACCTTGGTTCTATTTCCATCTCATGGAATCATTTTGACATCCATCTTTTTTTATCTCATAATTGAAATATTTAATAATTGCTAGTTTAACCCGAACTGACTTTAAGTATTGCTATGATGAGACAATCTCATCATAGTCAATTCTTTGATCTTGTCATAAACTATTTGTAACAAGTCAAGCATTATAAAATATTTTTATCTTTGTCAATTTATAGATCCATTACTATTCTTTAGACTCTATGTCTTTTGAAGGGTTCATCAAGTTCTAAGCTTGAATTATGTGAATGGATACTATCTCGGATTATGTTGGCATATAGCCAATTTCTGGAGTCAGGGCCCGTCAACGCTTCTCTGTGATTTATAGGTTCATTGTTTGCCCAACAATATTTCGTCTACATACCACAAAGTTCTGCACTAATTTTCCCAGCCTATATAGTTCAGCTGCAAGTTCGACCGTAGTCTCTATATCTCATGTAGAGGCTTTTGTATCAGTCGCAGTAAGAAATTCTAGAATTACTTCTAGTGTTTCTTTTCTTTGAGCTGATTACAAAGATTCCGCAATCTTGTCGAGTTGCACTGTCCTCCCACTCACTCTTTTGTAGAAAACATTTTCTTTAAAACTTCTGCACTCTATGGCAACACTTTGCCTTGGGGTAGTGATGGAGGAATACCCAACTATTTGGGATAACCTACAAAGTAGCACTTATTTCAATAAATTTGATGGCGCTCCTTTTTCAGTGTGAAAGCCACAGTCTCTAAAGCGTCATTTTGAAAGTATATTGACGAAATAATTAATGTCATATTTGACCTCACCGTGTCATACATAGTTTCATTGCATCTACTTAAAACAATCTACTCTCAGTAGTGTTTCTAGAAGGTGCAAGCTATAAAATTCTTTTATAGCTCATCAGACATTCGCTAAATTTGTAACTCAAATATTCTTTTCTGCAATCCAATTGTAGAAATATAATTTTCTTGTTACAATAATCTCTACTTCATTCTGAAAACCTTTTTGAAACACTTCAAAAGATCCAGATTTATGTCTCAATTAGTAAATATAAATATCTACTTGAGTCATCCTTGAAGATAGATAAATCCACTGCTTGCAACAACACTTATTGGACTACACACATCGATATGCATATTGCCAATTATTTTGTTGCTCGTTCTCTATGGCCTATGAACGGTATTTTAGTTTACTTCACTAATTGGACGAAACTTGCAAGTATCATATGATTCTCAATCAGATGACTTCAAAATTCATCACTATGAAATTTCTCCATGCTAGTTTCTCCAATGTGACTAAATGCAGTGCCACACAGATGTGGTATTCTTTTAGTCTTGCGACATTTAGCGTCAGTGTTATGGATGTTCAATTTTATTATCAGTATTCGTAACATACATATTATTCACAATAAGAGTTTGTCCTTTTGTTCATAACATCGAACAACTATTGTTTTGTCATGGACAACCTCCTTCATAACATTGAACAACTATTCTTCTGTCATGAAGAACCTCCTTGCATCTTCTATGCAATGGGCTAGAGTGTACAAAAATTCTAAAATGAATTATGATAATAAATACAGAGGAAATACACTGATAGAAATACTGTAACCTTTTACAATCCATCAAAATATTTTAACCTCATTATTTGTTGGTCATTTAGGCCATTCGAAGTTTCTTGCAACGATTTGCAATAATATGCAATCGATTCGATATCCTTGTGATTAACCTTTTAACCACAATACCGAAGAATCAGTGATCAACAAATTGATCATTTTCCCCAAGAACTACACTATACTTGACCAACCACTTCTCCATCTCATAACTTGTATGACATTCATACCTGAGCTAGATATTCCAGTCTTGTTTTCTTTGTCTTTTACTTCTTATAGTTTTACTTCAATATTTCTCTTACTCTCAGAAGAAACAACAACTTTAAGAGTGGCATGAGCCCCGAACTTCCCTAGGCGTGTAAGTCTCATTACATCCTTTGGTTTTGTTCTTTCTCTACAAGTTTTCACCGTCAACACATGACTGGCTTTCTTCCGGATCTTACACATTTCAGTCTTAAACATAGTCGAACACCTCAATAGAATTTGCAAGCAAAACACTTCTTTAGATATCGCATATCTTTTAGCCTTTGTTTGTTTCTGAAAACAATTTTCAGTTCCAAGAATATCACATAACTATCCCAAACATTTTGAAGTTCGGGTTTCTTGGAAGCAAGCAGACCGTAATGCAATTCTAGCTTTTGGATTGAAGGACATGAGTCTCGTCATCCATAACATCAACAAGAGAGTATTGTAAACATGCAGTAGGACAAAATCCTTCTTGGCACTTTTAGAGGACGATCCTATCAAACATAAAGTTTCAACCAGATAAATAATAGACAATCAATTTGAACAACAAAGATGGAACTGTGAGCCATAATTCCACAACTATAATGCAAACTACACATAGACATTGTTCATAATTAATTTGCACTAGTTATAAACTTAATTAATACATAATTGTGCTCCCACTCAAATCAATATCTGTCATAATTGACAGTGAGTGATTCAAGATCCAAGCCTAGTTCTCAGCCATTGATGTGACATCACTGATGACGAGAATTTTGACCGGTGGGCAAACTTTTGCCGATCATATCTCCATATGACTCTTGTTCATCTTTTGATGCTTTGTGCTCCGAGCTCAGAACGATTCTGCTAGAACTTCAAGACAACCGAGTGCTATCTGCAAGCATGGTCTGGACATCCCCGTCTTACACCTCCCGTCCCATTTGTGCTCATGTGGACATGACCCACTCCGAAACGCTATGTGTTATAGACAGTTGCGACACTGGGAAGAGCACCTTTGAACTTGATATTTACTATCAGAGATCATCCTAATAATTGAGTACTGCGCAATCAAAGGGTGCAAACAACAGAGGGATAAACATCTCATGCAATTCATAATAGCATGATATGGTATAGTCCTGGGCGCGAGGAGTTCTCCATGATTGTCTTCAATCTCTAGTTATTATCATATTTCCCTGTTCATGATAATCGTTTATTATCCATGCTAGAATTGTATTGACCGGAAACTCAAATACATGTGTGGATACATAGACAACAACATGTCCCTAGTAAGCCTCTATCGGACTAGCTCGTTGATCAAAGATGGCTATGGTTTCCTAGCCATGGACATGAGTTGTCATTTGATAACGGGATCACATCATTGGGAGAATGATGTGATGGACAAGACCCAAACTATAAACGTAGCATGTGATCATGTCAAGTTTATTGCTATCGTTTTCTGCATGTTAAGTATATGTTCCTATGACCATGAGATCATGCAACTCACTGACACCGAAGGAGTACCTTGTGTGTACCAAACGTCGCAACATAACTGGGTGACTATAAAGGTGCTCTACAAGTATCTCCGAGGGTGTCTGTTGAGTTGGCATGGATCAAGACTGGGATTTGTCACTTCGTATGACGGAGAGGTATCTCAGGGCCCACTCGGTAATACAACATCACAATAAGCTTGCAAGCAATGTGACCAATGAGTTAGTCACGGGATCTTGTATTACAGAACAAGTAAAGAGACTTGCCGGTAACGAGATTGAACTAGGTATGGAGATACCAACGATCGAATCTCGGGCAAGTAACATACCGAAGGACAAAGGGAACTGCATACCGGATTAGCTGAATCCTTGACATCGAGGTTCGACCGATCAGATCTTCGTAGAATATGTGGGAACCAATATGGGCATCCAGGTCCTGCTATTGGTTATTAACCATAGAGGTGTCTCGATCATGTCTGCATAGTTCTCGAACCCGCAGGGTCTACACACTTAATGTTTGGTGACGATATAAGTATAGTTGAGTCTTTATGGTGGTTACCGAAGGTTGTTCGGACTCCCGGATGAGATCCCGGACATTACGAGGAACTCCGGAATGGTCTACAAGTGAAGATTGATATATTGGACGAAGAATAATTGGACTCCAGAATTGTTCCGGGGGTACCGGGTGATGACCAGCATGACCAAAAGGGGTTTCGGGGGGTCCCGGCAAGTGTTGGGGGGCCTCATGGGCCAGGGGGGGGGGCAAACCAGCCCACTAAGGGGATGTGCGCCCCCCTCACCCCATCCCATGTAACCAGAAGAGATGGGGGCGTTCCCCTAGGGCAGCCACCCCCTTTGCCTTGCGGGCCAAGGCTCCCGGGGGGGGGAGAGGCGCCCAAAACCCATGTAGGGTTTCCCCCTATGGCTGCCGACCCCCTAGATGGGATCTAGGGCGCCCCCTCCTTCTCCCTTCCCCCTATATATAGAGAGGTCGAGAGAGGGCAGCCGCACCCATCTATGCCACGGTGCTACCCTCCCTCTCCCTCATAGTCCTTCTTCTTCTCCGTGAGGCTTGACGATGCCCTGCTGAGATTTCTCCACCACCACTGCCATCACACCGTCATGCTGCCGGAGGACTCGAGCTACTACTTCACCATTGCTTGCTGGATCGAGGAGGTGAAGGCGTCATCAAGCCGTACGTGTGTTGAACGCGGAGGTGCCGTCCATTCGGCACTTGGATCGGGAGTTCGCGGGACGGATCGTGATTGGATCGCGAAGACGTTCGACTACATCAACCGCATTTCTTAATGCTTCCGCTTAGCGATCTACAAGGGTATATAGATGCAATCTCTCCTCTCGTAGATGTTCATCTCCTAGATTGATCTTGGTGAGCGTAGGAAAATTTTTGTTTCCCATGCAACGTTCCCCAACAGTGGCATCATGAGCTAGGTCTATGTGTAGATGACTTCACGAGTAGAACACAAAGGAGTTTTTGTGCGTTGATATTAAGATTGCTTCCTTCCTTTGTCTTTTCTTGATTCAGCGGTATTGTGGGATGAAGCGGCCCGGACCAACTTTACATGTCCACGTACATGAGACCGGTTCCATCGACAGACATGTGACTTTGTTGCATAAAGATGGCTGGCGGGTGTCTGTCTCTCTCACCTTTGTTGAATCGGATTCGACAAAGGCGGTCCTTGTAGAAGGTTAAATAACAACTTGCATATCGCCGTTGTGGCTTTGCGTAGGTAAGAATCGTTCTTGCTAGATACCCATAGCAGCCACGTAAAACATGCAACAAAAATTAGAGGACGTCTAACTTGTTTTTGCAGGGTATGTTGTGATATGATATGGCCAAAGACATGATGAAATATATTTGATGTATGAGATGATCATGTTTGTAATAGTTTATATCGACTTGCATGTCGATGCATACGGCAACCGGCAGGAGCGATAGGGTTGTCTTTAATTATTGTATGACCTACGTGTCAATCATTAAGCGCTTTGCAATGCTTTACTTTATCGCTAAGCGGTAGCAATAGTAGTAGAAGCATGGTTGGCGTGACAACCCCGATGGCGACACGATGATGGAGATCATGGTGTCATGCCGGTGATGATGGAGATCATGCCGGTGCTTTGGAGATGGAGATCAAAAGCACAAGTTGATGGCCATATCATGTCACTTATGATTTGCATGTGATGTTAATCATTTTATGCATCTTATTTTGCTTAGGACGACGGTAGCATTATAAGGTGATCCCTCACTAAAATTTGAAGATAAAATCGTGTTCTCCCCAAGTGTGCACCGTTGCGAAAGTTTGTCGTTTCGAAGCACCACGTGATGATCGGGTGTGATAGACTCTACGTTCCCATACAACGGGTGCAAGCTAGTTTTGCACATGCGGAACACTTGGGTTAAACTTGACAAGCCTAGCATGTACAGACATGGCCTCGGAACACAAGAGACCGAAAGGTCGAATACGAGTCATATAGTAGATATGATCAACATGGAGATGTTCACCATTGAAACCACCTCATCTCACGTGATGATCGGACTTGGGTTGGTGAATTTGGATCGTGTTACACTCGAACGACTAGAGGGATGTCAATTTGAGTGGGAGTTCTTAGGTAATATGATTAATTGAACTCATTATCATGAACATAGTCTAAATTGTCTTTGCAAATTATGTTGTAGATCAATAGCTCGCGCTATAGCTCCATGTTTTAATACGTTCCTAGAGAAAGACTAAGTTGAAAGATATTGTAAGCAATTATGCGGACTAGGTCCGTAATCTGAGGATTGTCCTCACTGCTACACAGAAGGCTTATGTTCTTGATGCACTGCTCGGTGTGCCAATCCCTTTAGCGTCGTCTATGGATGTTGTGAATATCTGGCAGACACGTTCTGATTACTACTTGATAGTTTAGTGCGCCATGCTTTACGGCTTAGAATCGGGGCTCCAAAAGCTTTTTGAACGCCATGGAACATATGAGATGTTCCAAGAGTTGAAATTGGTATTTCAGGCTCATGCCCGTGTTGAGAGGTAAGACACCTCTGACAAGTTCTTTGCCTACAAGATGAAGGAGAATAGCTCAGTCAGTTAGCATGTGCTCAGAATGTCTGGGTGCTATAATCGCTTGAATCAAGTGGGAGTTAATCTTCCAGATAAGATAGTGATTGACTGAGTTCTCCAGTCACTATCACCAAGCTACTGGAGCTTCGTGATGAACTATAACATGCACGGGATGGAGATGATCCAGGAGCTGTTCGCGGTGCTTATGGCCGCGAAGGTAGAAATCAAGATGGTGCATCAAGTGTTGATGGTTAACAAGACCACTGGTTTCAAGAAGGGCAAGGGCAAGAAGGGAAACTTCATGAATGGCAAGCCAGTTGCCGCTTCATTGAAGAAACCCAAGGTTGAAGCCAAACCCGAGACTAAGTGCTTCTATTGTAAGGGGAACGGTCACTGGTAGCGGAACTACCCCAATAGATAAGAAGGCTGGCAACTTCAACAATAGTATATTTGATATACGTGTTATTGATGTGTACCTTACTAGTACTCCTAGTAGCACCTGGGTATTAGATACCGGTTCTGTTGCTAATATTGGTAACTCGAAACAAAAGGCTACGGAATAAACGGAGACTAGCTAAGGGCGAGGTGACAATGTGTGTTGGAAGTGTTTCCAAGGTTGATGTGATCACCATCGCACGCTCCCTCTACCTTCGGGATTAGTGTTGAACCTAGATAAATGTTATTTGGTGTCTGCATTGAGCATGAACATGATTAGATCGTGTTTATTGCAATACGGTTGTTCATTTAAATCAGAGAATAATGGTTATTCTGTTTACATGAATAATACCTTCTATGGTCATCAACCCAATGTGAATGGTTTATTGAATCTCGATCGTAGTGTGATACACATGTTCATAACATTGAGGCCAAAAGATGTAGAGTTGATAATGATAATACCACTTTCTTGTGGCGCTGCCGCTTAGGTTATATTGGTGTAAAGCGCATGAAGAAACTTCATGCTGATGGACTTTTGGAGTCACTTGATTTTGAATCACTTGACACATGCGAACCATGCCTCATGGGCAAGATGACTAAAACCCCGTTTTCCAGAACAATGGAGCGGGTAATTGACTTGTTGGGAATCATACATACTGATGTGTGCGGCCCGATGAGTGTTGACGCGTGTGGTGGATATCGTTACTTTCTCACCTTCACTGATGATTTGAGTAGATATGGGTATATTTACTTGATGAAGCATAAGTATGAAACGTCTGAAAAGTTCAAGCAATTTTAGAGTGAAGTTGAGAATCATCGTAACAAGAAGATCAAATTCCTATGATCTAATCGAAGGGGAGAGTATCTGAGTTATGAGTTTGGCAATCACTTAAGACAATATGGAATTGTTTCACAACTGACGCCGCCTGGAACACCACAGCGTAATGGTGTGTCCGAACGTCGTAATCGTACCTTATTGGATATGGTGCGTTCTATGATGTCTCTTGCCGATCTATCACTATTGTTTTGGGGTTATGCATTAGAGACAACTACATTCACTTTAAATAGGGCACCATCTAAGTCCGTAGAGACGACACCGTATGAACTGTGGTTTGGCAATAAACCTAAGTTGTCATTCCTTAAGGTTTGGGGCTGCGATGCTTATGTCAAAAGGCTTCAGCTGGAAAAGCTCGAACCCAAAGCGGACAAATGCGCCTTCATAGGATACCCAAAGGAGACGATTGGGTATGCCTTCTATCTCAGATCCGAGGGCAAAGTGTTTGTCGCTAAGAACGGGTCCTTTCTCGAGAAAGAGTTTCTCTCGAAAGAATTGAGTGGGAGGAAGATAGAACTTGATGAGGTTGTTGAACCTTTACTTCAACCAGTGAGTAGTGAAGAGCAGAAAGATGTTTCTTTGACACCTATGTCTGTTGAAGAGGAAGTTAATGATAGTGATCATGAAGTTTCGGATCAAGTTACTATCGAACCTCGTAGGGCGACAAGGATACGTACTACTCCTGAGTGGTACGGTAACCCTGTCTTAGAGGTCATGTTGTTGGTCAACGGTGAACCTACGAGCTATGGAGAAGCGATGGTGGGCCCGGATTCCAACAAATGGCTAGCAGCCATGAAATCCGAGATAGGATCCATGTATGAGAACAAAGTATGGACTTTGGTGGACTTGCCCGATGATCGGCAAGCCATTGAGAATAAATGGATCTTTAAGAAGAAGACAGACGCTGATGGTAATGTCACCATTTATAGAGCTCGACTTGTCGCAAAGGGTTTCCGACAAGTTCAAGGAGTTGACTATGATGAGACTTTCTCACTCGTAGCGATGCTAAAGTCTGTTGGGATTATGTTAGCAGTTGCTGCATTTTCAGATTACGAAATCTGGCAGATGGATGTCAAAACAAAGTTTCCTTGACGGTTTCCGTGAGGTAAGGTTGTATGTGATACAACCAGAAGGTTTTTGTCGATCCTAAGGATGCTAAAAGGTATGCAAGCTCCAGCGATCCTTCTATGGATTGGAGCAAGCATCTTGGAGTTGGAACATATGCTTTGATGAGGTGATCAAAGCTTTTGGGTTTATACAAAGTTTGCAAGAAACTTGTATTTACAAGAAAGTTAGTGGGAGCACTACAACATTTCTGATAAGTATATGTGGATGACATATTGTTGATCGGAAAAGATGTAGAATTTCTGGAAAGCATAAAGGGTTGTTTGAAAGGAGTTTTTCAAAGGAAGACCTGGGTAAATCTGCTTACATATTGGGCATCAAGACCTATAGAGATTGATCAAGACGCCTGATAAGACTTTCACAGAGCACATACCTTGACATGATTTTGAAGGAGTTCAAAATGGACCAGTCCAAGAAGGGGTTCTTGCCTGAGTTGTAAGGTGTGAAGTTGAGTAAGACTCAAAGCTCGACCACGGCAGAAGAAAGAGAAAGGACGAAGGTCGTCCCCTATGCCTTAGCCATAGGCTCTATACGATATGCCATGTTGTGTACCGCACCTGATGTGTGCCTTGCCACGCGTCTGGCAAGGGGGTACAAGAGTGATCCAGGAGTGGATCACTGGACAGCGGTCAAAATTATCCTTAGAGGAATAAGGAAATGTCTCTCGGTTATGGAGGTGATAAAGAGTTCGGCATAAAGGGTTACGTCGATGCAAGCTTTAACACTAATCCGGATGACTCTGAGTAGAGTTTCTCGGTTATGGAGGTGATAAAGAGTTCGGTGTAAAGGGTTACGTCGATGCAAGCTTTAACACCAATCCAGATGACTCTGAGTAGCAAACCGGATACATATAGTGGAGCAGCCGTTTGGAATAGCTCCAAGTGGAGCATGGTAGTAGCATCTATAGTATGACATAAAAATTTGCAAAGTACATGCGGATCTGAATGTTGCAGACTCGTTGACTAAAACCTCTCTCACAAGCAAAACATGATCAAACCCCAGAACTAATTGGGTGTTAATCACATGGTGATGTGAACTAAATTATTGACTCTAGTGCAAGTGGGAGACTGTTGGAAATATGCCCTAGAGGCAATAATAAATTAGTTATTATCATATTTCCCTATTCATGATAATCGTTTATTATCCATGCTAGAATTGTATTGACCGGAAACTCAAATACATGTGTGGATACATAGACAACAACATGTCCCTATTAAGCCTCTATCGGACTAGCTCGTTGATCAAAGATGGCTATGGTTTCCTAGCCATGGACATGAGTTGTCATTTGATAATGGGACCACATCATTGGGAAAATGATGTGATGGACAAGACCCAAACTATAAACGTAGCATGTGATCGTGTCAAGTTTATTGCTATCGTTTTTTGCATGTCAAGTATATGTTCCTATGACCATGAGATCATGCAACTCACTGACACCGGAGGAGTACCTTGTGTGTACCAAACGTCACAACGTAACTGGGTGACTATAAAGGTGCTCTACAGGTATCTCCGAGGGTGTCTGTTGAGTTGGCATGGATCAAGACTGGGATTTGTCACTCCGTATGACGGAGAGGTATCTCAGGGCCCACTCGGTAATACAACATCACAATAAGCTTGCAAGCAATGTGACCAATGAGTTAGTCACGGTATCTTGTATTACAGAACGAGTAAAGAGACTTGCCAGTAATGAGATTGAACTAGGTATGGAGATACCGACGATCGAATCTCGGGCAAGTAACATACCGATAGACAAAGGGAACTGCATACGGGATTAGCTGAATCCTTGACATCGAGGTTCGACCGATAAGATCTTCGTAGAATATGTGGGAACCAATATGGGCATCTAGGTCCTGCTATTGCTTATTGACCGTAGAGGTGTCTCGGTCATGTCTGCATAGTTCTCGAACCCACAGGGTCTACACACTTAACGTTTGGTGACGATATAAGTATAGTTGAGTCTTTATGGTGGTTACCGAAGGTTGTTCGGAGTCCCGGATGAGACCCCGGATGTGATGAGAAACTCCGGAATGGTCTGGAGGTGAAGATTATTATATTGGAAGAAGGGTATTGGAGTCCGGAATTGTTCCGGGGGTACCGGGTGATGACCAGCATGACCGAAAGGGGTTTTGGGGGGTCCCGGCAAGTGTTGGGGGGCCTCATGGGCCAAGGGGAGGGAGCAAACCAGCCCACTAAGGGGTTGTGCGCCCCCCACCCCATCCCATGCAACCAGAAGAGGTGGGGGCATTCCCCTAGGGCAGCCACCCCCTTTGCCTTGGGGGCCAAGGCTCCCGGGGGGGGGGGGGGGGAAGGCGCCCAAAACCCATCTAGGGTTTCCCCCTATGGCCGCCGCCCCCCTAGATGGGATCTAGGGCGCCCCCTCCTTCTCCCTTCCCCCTATATATAGAGAGGTAGAGAGAGGGCAGCCGCACCCATCTATG
The DNA here is from genome assembly GCA_011799875.1 of Thinopyrum elongatum. NCBI lineage: Eukaryota > Viridiplantae > Streptophyta > Magnoliopsida > Poales > Poaceae > Thinopyrum > Thinopyrum elongatum. Next base: position 343,708,532 of record CM022301.1, read on the forward strand.
CCACGGCGCTGCCCTCCCTCTCCCTCGTAGTCCTTCTTCTTCTCCGTGAGGCTTGGCGAAGCCTTGCTAAGATTTCTCCACCACCATCGCCATCACGCCATCATGCTACTGGAGGACTCGAGCTACTACTTCACCATCGCTCGCTGGATCGAGGAGGTGAAGGCGTCATCAAGCCGTACGTGTGTTGAACGTGGAGGTGTCGTCCGTTCGGCACTTGGATCGGGAGTTCGCGGGACGGATCATGATTGGATCACGAAGACGTTCGACTACATCAAATGCGTTTCTTAACGCTTCTGCTTAGCGATCTACAAGGGTATGTAGATGCAATCTCTCCTCTCGTAGATGTTCATCCCCTAGATTTATCTTGGTGAGCGTAGGAAAATTTTTGTTTCCCATGCAACGTTCCCCAACAGAAGCGACGTGACTGCCAATATTTCATTGCCGTGGCAACCGTTTCAAAAATGTTGCCGTGGCGACAATCTCAGAAAATGTTGCCATGGCGACCGTTTCAGAAAACGTTGTCGTGGCACCAAAATCTGAAATTCCATCGTGGCACGAAATTAGAGCTCCTCGTCCCGCGCCTTGGTACACCTTCTCCTCGTCGAGGTCCTCCATGTACATCTTGCCATCATCACCTGTAACGTATCTCTACGATATTTACATTAAGATGGCAATCTCGTGGCTCCAGCCATCATGCCGTGATGCGCAGGCCACTTAACATTACAACATATAACCATCTCATACATAAACACATTATCATGACGAAGGCTATACCACATCATATGCAAACCCTGCAAAACCAAGTTAGACGTCCTCTAATCGGATTGGAAAATTTTAATTACGTGGCTTCTAGGGTTTCCGGATAAACCTAGCTGCCTACGTGCACACCATAAAGTGATAATCATTGTTGCTAGATTAACTTTCGGGGTGTGTGAAAGAAGAGACTTAATTAAAAATCTCGTTCCCCCACACTGAACTTCGTCTAATACGCGTGACCCCCCTAGAAGATCATCCATCTTCATTGCCCCCTTGCATACGCGACGGTTCACTATTCTTGACTATGGTGAAGCCCAAGGAACTGTTAGCAGATTGTCGACAGCCAGAGCCGATCGATTGTCAGAACCTTGTGAAAAGCGACACCATGCCGTCAATGAACTGAACCGAAGCAACACTCGAGGGAAGCACAGCAAGAACATCACCCTCACATCCACATGCGATCTAGATCGCAACCCGCATCTACTCATAGAACCGCTCATGATGCCACTGTTGGGAAACATAGTAGAAAACAAAAAAAATCGCCCTACGATCACCCAGGAACAATATGAAGATGCATAACAGGTTGAGATCAATGATCTTTACCGACTCCGGGAGTGCAGCGGAAGTAGACGAGTCGGTGTAGATTGTACTTGGAGTCCCTCGAACATCAATGACGATCCCGTAAACCACCCACGAACGATCCCTCGAACGAAAGACCGAAAGCACGGCCTCTCTACTTGGTTGCAAGCGTATGGTCTTCACGATCCGGCAGCGTTCGCCGTCCAGAGCTAATCGTCGTCGGAGAATTAGAGGGAGGAGATTAGAACCACATGGGGCTTCTAACTATGAGGATTATAGGTGGATAGGGCTCACTCTAATTTGTCAACTAGGACCAACTAGAATGTGCACTAGATCAACTAGGAGGCTCCAAAACTTTTGTTAACTATTGGGAACCAAACCTCCACTATATATAGGTTAGAGGTGAGAAGGAGGGCTGCCACCAAGGAGGGAAACCCTCCTTGGGGTGTCCAACCAAGCGGAGGAGGAGTAGGACTCCTCCCCTTCCAATTCCCCCCCCCCCCCACACACAAGGAAAGGGGTGGGGGCGCCTTCCCACTTGGGCCCTTGTGGCCCAAGTTGGCTTCCACCTCTTGGCCTTTTTAGGCCCATTGATATTAAATTAAATATATATTTTCTCTAAAAAAAATCAGAGAATTATATATATAATTTAACATCCCCGGAAACATTTTCCACCTATATATATTACTCGGTAATACCCAGTATTACCCGATATTCACCGAAACCCTTCTGGTGACCCCGAAACGCTTCCGGAACCTCTCGGAACTATTCCGGATATTAATGAAACAATTCCACAAATATATTCTCATCACTCTCGTCCTACTAACACTTAGCAGATCATGATTACCTTAAGCTTGTGACCCCGTAGGTTCGGTAACCATAGACATGAACGAAACCCCTTCGTTCAATGACCGATAGCGGAACCGTGGACATCCATATCGGTCCGTATGATTACACGAATTATATTTGAGTGAACCTTTGGTTATCATGTGATGTTCCCTTTGCTTCGCAGTACTTTACAAAACCCGGTGTGCATCGGTATCCTCTAGAGTCATCACCATGCTCACTATACCGTTGCTCCGTTACCGGTTTTGTTCTTCTTTCTCGTTGACGTGTTCCGGCATCCCCGTGACGTAGTCACCTGTGTCTGGCCAGATGATGATGGATGTCGTCACACCAAGAGGGCACTAAGAATATCTGTCCATCATCGGAAGAGCAAATCCCACTCTCGAGCTGTTCGGTCACTTGTCAAACTTCCTGGTGAGCTTGAAAGTTGTCGTTGTGATCACCTTGTTACAGATGACGTTTGAGCGACCACAAAGCCCATCGTCCAGTAGGAAGTTGTGGAGACACTCTCATGGTCTGAGGAACTAAAACACATGTTAACACCCCGTGTTATAACAGATGATTTTAGACGATGTAATCACATAGTATAACAGACAAGTATTGGGTCGGTTCAATATGATCGTTCTTCTAACGTCATACCCTCAATGTTGTTTTAGGAGTATCGTTGCACTTAACAATATCCTAAGATCCAAAAAACGTGATCACCAACAACACTTGAGCCTATCTCAGAGGTGAGATTGGGAACCTATTGTTTGTCGTTTACCATTCCACACGTGCATATGAGTTTTCCACTTAATCGCATATTCCAGGATCATAGCAGTTATTGCATGGAATATAAACTCTTAACTATGAATAATGGAAATATAATAATACAATATTATTGCCTCTAGGGCATATTTCCAACAATGTAAATATAGTTTTTATGACAAAATGTTATAGTGTTTTTATTACAAAATCTGCATGTTTTCCTTCAGCTCTGACCATCCTAAAGGCCAAACTCCCTTACTTATATGCACCGTGCTGCCTGTGATTTCTACTTCAACATCCATACGAATAGAAAAAATCATATGAATATGATAGGAACGTAGATGCAAAATGGTGGGTTGGAAAACATAAGAATGTTCTGAACTTAAGTGTTTGGTTCGCCAAAATAGAAGAAACACATGAGCAATAAATAGAGATAAAACCAGATGAAAAGGTATAATTAGGATGATATCATGTCACTAAAGAATCTCATTTAGTACTTGATAAATATGGATTCTAAAAAGAGGTCAAATTAGATTGTAAAATACATTTTCCTTTGAAATGTGACCAAAGAAAATTTTCCTTCATGGCATTCCTTCATAAGAAATGAATGAATGGTGCTGATAGAAAAATTCCCCTTCCTATACTTGCTTCCTGTGAACCAAACAAGCCCTCATTTCAGAACAAAAAATAAAATACATGTATTGTAGAAGTTTGACCCAGAAATTGACCAATGCCCACGACACAGAAGCAACCATTTTCTTTGTACATTGAGTGGCCCCGGGAAAGGTCCACAAAGAGATTGGAAGAAATGGCCTAACATGAACTGTGACTACACAATCAAAAGTACCATAGACTGAACTTAGCCAAAATGTGTAGGTCCACTGGCCTTTTAGTCTTAAAGAATTTCTTCTCTGGATATCCAGTAGCAAAAGAAGAGTTCGATCCAATGCTTTAGTTTTTGTCTTGACATTTATGTTGACAAAGAATGATAGACTACTAATATAAATAAGGTGCATCTTCTTTTCAAGAAGCTGAACTCCAAAGAATGATATACTACTAATATAAATAAGGTGCATTTTTGTTTGCTTGGAGCAATTTGGGAATGGGTGACCGATCAAGAAATTATTTTCGGACGCGCACGACCGAGAAAAGGCACTCACTAAGGTGGATGGTGACCTAAAGATCAAGTAAACACTTACAATTTTATTTAATATATGCCAAGGTCATTTTAGTTTATGTTCGATGGGTAGCTTTTTGGAGCATGCAAATATTAGCATATCTTGTTTACAAAGAATTGAAGTATAAGGTGGACCTCCAATTCCTGGAAGACAAGGTGGCTGGGAAATTGGTCACATGGGAGGATCAAAACATCACCACCATTGGCCGCACTACGCTCGTTAAGTCTGTCATCACCTCCCAGGCGGTCTACTTTATCACACCTCTTGTCATCCCGCAGAGTACCCTCCTCAACATCAACAAGCTAGAACGGGCATTACTTTGGTCCGGTTCCGACAAAACTACTGGTGCCAAATGTAAAGTCAATTGGGAGAAGGTGTGATGGCCGCTTAATTATGGAGGCCTCGAGGTAATCAACGCTGACAAATTTTCTAGGGCGTTGAGGTTGTGGTGGCCATGGTATGAGTGGAAGGAGTCGGGCAAGTTGTGGGTTGGCATGGGGAACCCATGTAACTAGGAGGATCTTAATTTTTTTCTTTGCCTCCACCACCATCACTGTGGGGAATGGTGTGAAAACAGCTTTCCGGGACTCTCCGTGGCTGCTTGGTTGGAAGCGAAAGAGATTGCACCCCTCATTTTCGAGGCATCCTTGAGAAAAAATTGGAAGGTGCGCGAGGCACTCAAAGAGAATGCTTGGATATTAAAGATCAACACTTCCACTATTGTATTCGCCACCCATATTACGGAGTTCTTCACGCTTTGGATGCTCCTCCATGATTTCAACCTTGATGTGCACGCCAAAGACGACATTGTCTTGAAGCATGCTGCAGATGGGCACTACACCATGTATTCCGCCTACAAAGCGCATTTCTTGGGAATGACTCTCTCCCCTAGGGACCAAATGGTTTGGAAAGTTTGAGCCCCGCCAAAGGTCAAATTCTTCGCTTGGTTGGCCATTCAAAACCGCATTTTAAGAGGTGATAGTCCAGACGAGGTTGGCCAAATTGTGGCCATTGCCCGCTATGCAAGAGGGAGCAAGAAACGAGCGTGCATCTATTCTTCAAGTGTTTTACCATTAGGCTATGAAAATTTTTCATCGAGAAGCTTGGGCTACACTACATGGATACCTCTTCATGGCACTTGGAGGACTACGTTGAGTCTTGGTGGGATCATATGACCGGGTCATCCGTTCCAAACTGGAAGGCAATGACCTCCATCACCATGCTTGTCTCTTAGACAATTTGGAATGAATGGAACTCCTGTGTCTTCTGTAACAAGAGTGCTCTGCCAACGATTCTTCTCAACATCATTCTAGATGAAGCCAAGCTTTGGAGCATCGCGGAAGCTAAAAATCTAGGGGCACTCATAGAATGCGAGTAATAACCATGTGGTTGTTTTGGGTGGGTTGGTTGTAGCCCTAACAAACTCTATTCTTTATCCTTAATTAATAGACGAGGCAAATCTTTTGCCTCCGTTTTGAAAAAAAAAGAATTGAAGTGCACCAACTATACTAATGCATTTGGTGCTATCCTCAAGTTCTAATAAATCTCCAACACGTGTCGGCAGTTTTTCATTGTTTGATATTGAAGTTGATGTTGCTTTACAATCACTCGTATCAACACTAGTTAAGAGATCGATGTATCCGACTTCGATCAACCATGGCCAGCTCCGATCCTGCCACCACACCACTCTATGCGTGACTGTGATCAAGTGATCGACTGATATCTCCAAATTCTCACATTTTTCCCATTATCGATTCGCTAAATGGGTCCCTTTTTTAATAATTCGATCCATCACAAATTGTCTGCCAGGTGGATGAGGGGTTTGCGCTGAAAATAGTGTCCTTCAGCCTACCGTTTGGGTAGTATTTCGCTCTACCTGCACACAAAAGCTTTCAACAATGGTTAAAGAGTCGACATGCTTGTCGCGCCATAAGTGCTTGGTTAAATAAGCAAAAAATCTTGGAAGCTGGTGCCACCTTACCCCTTTGTAATGTGATCCCATCCTTGATGGTTTGTATTTTGGAATTACCTTGTGTACGACAATTTTCAATCCGAGTTTTGTATGACAAGAGAGAGGCATGCTTCCCCATGTTGTGGCCCACGACACCGGGTCAGTTTGATCATACAAAAATCGTATGAATTTTAATCGTACGTATATCAGCTCTCTGTGTATTTCACTTCACTTGTGTATATCTCACACTAATCGACCATATTTGAAGACCACTTGTTTCAAATGCCATTACATTTTTTACTTCAAAATCACATCTTTTTGGCCATGCCAAATGGGGTGTGACTAGGTCGTAGTCGACTGAGACTTAACCAAGTCTCGCTAAAATGAAATAGCATAAAAGGAAGAAAAAGGAAAAACCAAAAAGAAAATTTTGCACGGATCACAATGTAAGATCTCACGAATATGGCATCGACTGTGACATAACTAAGTCTCAATCGACTGAGATATAGCAAGACTGATGCCCAATACTCAAATAGACCAAGACTTGCCCAGATGGAATGCTTATGTTAGAAGTAATGGGCCTGCCCATTAACAAATTCTAAAATCTCAAATAGTGGCCTATGAATAAAATAGAAAGTGGTGGCTCTAAGTTTAGTCCCACCCTGGAAGTTGCGGAAGAGTTAGACCTCTTTATATAGTGGGTTCTCTCCACCACTCTAAGTGGTGTGTTGAGAAGAGAAAGGGAAGACCACACGCGCGCACCCGCTCGCCTCGCCTGGCCTGGCTCGGGCATGGGCTGGGCCGGGGCAGCGCGTACGTGCAACATGTGCGTGAATGGTCCGTCGAAATCCGGTCCGTTGCCTTGCAGGGGTGCGACTTCCTTTTGCTGTTTTATTTTTTATGTCTTCACAGACAAGTTAATTATTTCTTGTCCGGTAAGTATACGGCTTAGAAACCAAGTCAGTTTGAGATTGTGATCATGACACAATACCGCCTCTGGTCCTAATATATATACTGCTACTGGCTGCGGCCAAAGACACACCGAAAACACCTAGGATTTTACCTCATCTCGCAACTTGCGCCGCCATCGTAGTCTACTTCATCCCTAACGCCGGTGTGCATAGGTGTGCGGGCGAGCGGGTCTCCGGAACCTTTCGTCCTTGCGATCCTGCACCAGGAGAGGACCAATTAGGTCGGGTGGTGCTACTCATCGTCGTCTTCATCGCCTTCAACAACAGATCATCGCCAACATCGTCATCAACACCGTCGCTCCTTCAGCAACTAACAAACAATATGTTCTACGTGTTCTGTTCATGTCTCTCCTCGTAGTTGCTACTTCATGTCTGATGCTGGTGTGCATGTTTAGCTGTTCATCTAGTTTGCCAGATTGTTGCATGCTAGTCTTTGTTTTAGTCATGAATTATTTACTAGAATTAATCATGAATTTGCCTAATATTCCAACAATCCAAAAACCTAATTGTAGGAAATTTCCTGAGTTAACTATGGCTGAATTCGCTGATGCACTGAGGACGGATAAGTTTACCGGTGTGCACTTTAAGAGGTGGCAGGTGAAGACCACGCTCTGGCTTACTGCTCTGAAAGTTTTCAACGTTAGTGTTGGTGCTCCAGAGGGAATGTCTGACTAAGATCAGAGAAAATTCCAGGAAGCCAATACTATGTTTGTGGGATGCATTCTGAGTGTTCTTGCTTACCATGTGTGTGATGTGTACATGCACATAGAAGATGGAAAGATACTATGGGATGCACTGAATGCAAAATTCAGTGCAACAGATGCAGGCAGTGAACTGTACATCATGGAGAGTTTTCATGACTACAAGATGGTTAATAACAGTTTTGTGGTTGAACAAGCTCATGAGATACAGTGCTTTGTGAAGGAACTTGAACTCCTTAACTGTGTTCTACCCGACAAATTCGTGGTTGGGTGCTTGATTGCAAAGTTGCCTCCTTCATGGAGGAATTTCTCCACAACTCTGAAACATAAGACACAGGAGATATCAGTTTAAAATCTGATTGCATCTCTTGATGTTGAAGAAAAAGCTCGGGCTAGGCGGTGAGGTTCAGCCTACCGCCAGTATGGTGCAGAGGTACCCACGGAACAAGAACAAAGGGAAGAACAAACCTGTTTTCAACAAACCTACCAAGACTACTACCTTCAAGAAGAAGAAGTTTAACAAGGTTGAGCTAGAGTGCTACGCCTCTGGGAAGCCCGGACACTTTTCCAAGGAATGCACTGAACATGCAGACTGCAGAGGGAAACAAGCTCCAAGACTGTCAACATGGTGACCGCTAGCAATACTGATGGGTATGGTAATTTACCTATTGTGCTTTCAGTATTTCAATCATCTTCGCGGTGGATTGATTCGGGTGCTAACGTTCAGGTCGCAAGGGATTCTTCTGTCCTAATGGGGAATGGGTCACATGCTTCTGTTCGTGGCAGTTGCATGATGGATCTGAAGTTTACTTCGGGAAAGATCGTGCAACTAAGGAACATGCAGCATGTCCCTACTATGAACAAGGATCTAGTTAGCAGCTCCCTTCTATGTCAAGATGGGTTTAAGGTAGTTTTAGAGTCAAATAAAGTAATCGTGTCGAGATTTGGATAATTTATAGGCAAAAGCTATGAGTGCGGAGGCTTGTTCCTCTTTTACCTTTCAGATTTTTGCGATAAGTCAGTAAACCAAATTTGTGCTAGTGTTAATGATGATGCAAGTGTTTGTCACTCTCATTTATGTCATATTAATTTTGGTTTAATGTCTCGGCTATCCAGTATGAGTTTAATTCCAAATTTCACTGTTGCCAAAGGTTCTAAGTGCCATAGTTGTGTGCAATCGAAGTAACGTCGAAAGCCTCATATGGCTGCCAAGGAGAGAAACTTGGCACCTCTAGAACTCATACATTCTGATCTTTGCGAGATGAATGGTGTGTTGACAAAAGGTGGAAATAGATATTTCATGACTTTGATTGATGATGCGACTAGATTTTGCTATGTTTATTTGTTGCAAACTAAGATGAAGCATTAGACTACTTTAAAATCTATAAAGCTGAAGTTGAAAATCAACTAGAGAGAAAGATCAAGCGTCTTAGGTCCGATCATGGTGGAGAGTATTTTCCCAAAGTATTTGATGGATTTTGTGAGGAACATGGTATTATTCATGAGACGATGCCTCCCTCTTCACCCCAATCAAATGGGGTTCCCGAGAGGAAAAACCGCACATTGACTGACTTAGCGAATGCCATGTTAGACACTGCCGGTTTATCTATGGCATGGTGGGGGAGGCTCTATTGACTTCATTTCATGTCCTGAATAGAATTCCTAACAAGAATAAGGAGAAAACCCCTTACGAGAAGTGGGTTGGGAGAAAACCATCACTTTCTTATTTGCGCACTTGGGGATGCTTGGCAAAGGTCAATATTCCTATTCCTAAGAAATGCAAACTCGAACCAAAGACAGTGGATTGTGTCTTTCTAGGATATGCTCAACAGAGCATTGCTTATAGATTTTTAGTGGTAAAGTCTGAAGTACCTGATATGCATGTTGATACTATAATTGAATCTCGTGATGCAACATTTTTTGAGAATATATTTCCTATGAAAGATATGCATAACATTGCTAGATTTTCTTCTGAGATAATTCCTAAATCCAGTACAACTGATGAATATTTCGAACAATCACATGAGGAAGTCCTTGAGAAGGATAATGATGACGTTCCTGTAAGGAACAAGAGACAAAGGGTTGCAAAATCCTTTGGTGATGATTTCATTGTATACCTTGTGGACAACACACCCATATTGCAAAGGCATACGCATCTCCGGATGTCGTAGATGATTGGAAAGAAGTTGTTCATAATGAGATGGAATCAATTCTTTCTAATGGAACTTGGGAATTAACTGATAGACCATACGGTTGCAAACCTGTGGGCTATAGGTGGGTGTTAAAAAAGAAGCTAAAGCCTGATAGTACTATTGATAAGTACAAGGCACGACTTGTGGCTAAGGGCTACACTCAGAAAGAAGGCGAAGATTACTTTGACACCTATTCACCCGTTGCTAGAATGATCACCATTCGAGTGTTACTTTCCCTGGTTGCCTATTATGGTCTTATCATTCATCAAATGGATGTAAAGACAGCTTTCCTCAATGGAGAGTTGGAAGAGGAAATTTATATGGATCATCCTGACGGGTTTGTGGTAAAGGGTGAAGAGAGAAAGGTGTGCAAATTTTTAAAATCTTTGTATGGTGTGAAATAGACACCTAAGCAATGCATGAGAAGTTTGAAAAAACTTTGACTTCTACGGGGTTTGTCATTAACGAGGCTGATAGGTGTGTTTACTATCACCATGGTGGGGGCAATAGTGTCATATTATGTTTGTATGTGGATGACATACTGATCTTTGGTACAAACATTAATGCGATCAATGAGGTCAAGTCTTTTCTATCAAAAAGTTTTGACATGAAAGATCTGGGAGAAGCCGATGTAATTCTAAACATCAAACTTATTAAGGATGAGAGTGGGATTACTCTAACACAATCTCACTATGTTGAGAAGGTCTTGAGCCGGTTTGACTTTATGGATAGCAAACCTTCTCCAACACCTTATGATCCCAGTGTGAAACTCAGAAAGAACAAGAAAGAAACAAGAGATCAATTCAGATACTCTCAAATTGCCAGTTCACTCATGTACTTAGCTAGTGCTACAACGCCAGATATCTCTTTTGCTGTGAGCAAACTGAGTAGGTTCATGTCTGATGACCCACAAGTATAGGGGATCAATCATAGTCTTTTCGATAAGTAAGAGTGTCGAACACAACGATCTCTTATGATAAGCAAAGTGTTCTTGAGGACACACGGGAATTCCACCATGTCACTTTCATCATGTTGGTTTGATTCGTGTTCCCTACTTTGATAATTTGATATGTGGGTGGACCGGTGCTTAGGTGTTGTTCTTACTTGAACAAACCTCCTACTTATGATTAACCCCCTCGCAAGCATCCGCAACTACGAGAAAAGTATTAAGATAAAAATCTAACCATAGCATTAAACATATGGATCCAAATCATTCCCTTACGAAGTAGCGCATAAACTAGGGTTTAAGCTTCTGGCACTCTAGCAACCCATCATCTAATAACTACTCCACAATGCATTCTCTTAGGCCCAAAGATGGTGAAGTGCCATGTAGTCGACGTTCACATGACACCACTAAGGGAGTCACAACATACATATCATCAAAATATCGAACACATATCAAGTTCACGTGATTACTTGCAACATGACTTCTCCCGTGACCTCAAGAACAAAAGAAACTACTCACAAGTGATAATCATGCTCAAGATCAGAGGGGTATTAAATAGCATAATGGATCTGAACATATAATCTTCCACCAAATAAACCATATAGTAATCAACTACAAGATGTAATCAACACTACTAGTCACCCACAGGTACCAATCTGAGGTTCCGGTACAAAGATTGAACACAAGAGATGAACAAGGGTTTGAGAAGAGAAGGTGCTGTTGAAGATGTTGATGAAGATTGCCCTCCCCAAGATGAGAGGGTTGTTGGTGATAACGATGGCTTCGATTTTCCTCTCCGGGAGGGAAGTTCCCCCGGCGGAATCGCTCCACCGGAGGGCAAAAGTGCTCCTGCCCAAGTTCCGCCTCGAGACGGCGGCACTCCGTCCCGAAAGTCCTGTCCTAATTTTTTCTAGGTCAAAATGACCTATATACCAGAAGATGGGCACCAGAGATGGGCTGGGCTGAGCACAACCCACCAGGGCGCGCCTGGGGCGCCTGGCGTGCCCTAGTGTCTTGTGCTCACTAGGTGGCCCCCCTCCGATAGTTATTTGCTCCAGTATTATTTATTTATTCCAAAATAATTCTCCGGAAAGTTTCAGCTCATTTGGAGATGTGCAGAATAGGTAACTCTGACGTAGCTCTTTCAGGTCCAGAATTCCAACTGTCGGCATTCTCCCTCTTGGTGTAAACCTTGCATATTATGAGAGAAAAGGCATTAGAATTACTCCCAAAAGCATTATTATGTATAAAAACATTATAAATAACAGTAGGGAAACATGATGCAAAATGGACGTATCAACTCCCCCAAGCTTAGACCTCGCTTGTCCTCAAGAGAAAAACCGATATCGAAAAACATATCCACATGCTTAGAGAGAGAGGTGTCGATAAAAACAAAATACGGACATAGAAGCATCATGTTTATTATTATAACAATAAAGAACTTTAACATAAAACTTTATCACACAACTTTTATCATATAACTTCTCATGAACAAGTAACAATTCATCACAACATTGAAGTATAAAGCATAAACTCTATTGAAAACCAACAAACTATGTTCTTAGTCAACTTTGCAACTACAATTCATCACATTTTCAGGAAGGGTTACGTATCGGAGCCTTTTGGCAAGTCCACATACTCAACCATCATTTAATCTTCTATGATTGCTAATACTGACAGCATACACATGAGCAAAACGTTTCAACCGGACACATAGAAAGATAGGGGCTTATAGTTTTGCCTCCCAACCTATTCACCTCAAGGGTGATGTCAACAATAATAAATCATGCTCACTCATATCCAACTGGATATATGTGCTTAGATCTTTCCTCACCACATGATGCTTGCCAAAAGAGAAAATAAAATGGAATAGGGAAGAATACTTTGACTCTTGCATAAAAGTAAATACATAAAAGTAAAAGATAGGCCCTTCGCAGAGGGAAGTAGAGGTTGCCATGCGCTTTTTGTTTGTATGCCAAATCCCTTAATGCAAAAGAACGTCACATTGTATTCCCCTTACGATGGCAACCTTTATTATGCAGTCCGTCGCTTTTATTATTTTGCCATCACAAGTTCGTACCACGCTCAATTTTCTCTTACACTAAATGATCAAACACAATTAGAAGCAATTTTTATTGCCTTATTGCACCGATGACAACTTACTTGAAGGATCTTAGTCAATCCATAGGTAGGTATGGTGGACTCTCAAAAAAAGATAATTGGGTTTAAGGGTTTTTGGATGCACAAGTAGTATCTCTACTTAGTGTAGAGTTTTTGGCTAACAAAGATATTGAGCAAGCACCAAATGTTGAAGGATCTATAACAATATAACTTCTATGTGGATATGAACAAACATAAGTCATTATGTTGTCTTCCTTGTCCAACGTCAACAATTTTGACATATAATATTTAATGGGGACTCACAATCATAAAAGGTGTCCAAGATAGTATATTTGCATGTGAATCTTCTCTTCCCTTATTAATTCTTTCATGAGTTGCATCATTGACCAATGCTATGTTTGCCAATCTCCAACAAATTTTACCACTTATACTTTTCCTTATGTGATGTCATTACTTACCATAAGATTAGCATCTGAACTTTTTCATTTATTTCCTTTTATTTGATTGCAACAAAGAAGTAAAGAAACAAAGACTCAAACTAAATTTATTATATATCTCGCACACGATTACATAGATAGATAGATCACTAAGCAAGCACTCGAAAGAAGATTATTGCTAAACTTTATTCAACTAAATCATAGGATAACTAAAGATCAAGCTAATATAGATAAAAGCAAAGATAGTGGTGGTGATACGATACCGGGGCACCTCCCCCAAGCTTGGCACAAGCCAAGGGGAGTGCCCATACCATGAACTCAAGTCTCCTTTGGCGGGGAAGATGATGATGTTGGTGGTGATGAGGTAATAGCGAGCTTATCATCCAGCTTCCATGGCAGCGGCTCTCCATCATAGGAGAAAGCACGAGTCTCACGAGTCCTGTAACTGGCAGCTAAACTCATACCTTTAAATCTCGCCTCATATTCAAAGACTTGATTTTGGAGATCATAGATTTGGCTTTGCAGAAAATTGATTTGCTCGTTGAGGGTGAAGACGATGTCCTTCATGGACCGGCCATCCACCTTTTGATCACGGGTGAAATCTGTAATCATGAGGTGATTGGCATTGAGTCCACGCTCCATCATCCCCTTGCACTTGAAGACCTCGTGCTCCATGGCTTTGAGCCTAGCCTCCACGGTTCCCGTCCTCTTGGGCCCTTGAACATCTCGGATGTGAAGCACCCCCTCCTGCATCTCGATGGTTTGAGGGTGCTTCATCACCTCCGACAAGTAGGGGTTGATTACCCTTCTAAAAAACTTGTCCTTGGAGGAGCTCGAAGCGGCCACGGCGATCTAGATCTGTCAGAAAACAGCAAGAAAGAAGAATAGAAGATTTCTTCGTGATACGGTAGTCAATACGTTCGGGGGGTATATAAAGATTTTTTTTCTTGGGAAAAAAGCAAACGAGAGGAATACGGAGTCGGGAAGGTTCCCGAGGTGGGCACAACCCACCTGGGTGCGCCAGGCAAGACAGGCGCGCCCTTGTGTCTTGTGCCCTCCTCGGTTGCCTTCCTGGTTGTTTCTTATTTTTCTATTTTTTGTAATATTCCAAAACTGACAAAAAATATTTTTACGGATTTTTTGGAGTCCGTTTACTTACCGTATCACGTACCTCCTCTTTTTAGGATTCTGGAATGTTTCGGAAGGTTTCTTTTATGTGTTCCTCCGGTGTCATGGTTTGAATAATATTGCTTTCAACATTAATAGGCGTACCTGAGATATAGTGCTTAATTCTTTGCCCATTGACTACCCTTGGGTTAGTACCTTCGGCATTATTGATCTTGATAGCTCCAGAGCGATAAACATCCTCGATAATATAGGGTCCTTCCCATTTAGAGAGAAGTTTTCCTGCAAAAAATCTAAAACGAGAGTTGTACAAGAGAACATATTCTCCTACTTTGAATTCCCGCTTTTGGATTCTTTTGTCATGCTATCTTTTAACTTTTTCTTTGAACAATTTGGCATTTTCATAAGCTTGGGTTCTCCATTCATCTAATGAGCTAATATCAAATAACCTCTTTTCACCGGCAAGTTTGAAATCATAGTTGAGTTCTTTAATTGTCTAATATGCTTTATGTTCTAACTCAAGAGGCAAATGACAAGCTTTTCCATAAACCATTTTATAAGGAGACATACCCATAGGATTTTTATATGCTGTTCTGTAGGCCCAAAGTGTATCATCTAATTTCTTAGACCATTTCTTTCGGGACCTATTGATAGTTTTTTGTAATATTAGTTTTATTTCTCTATTGCTAAGTTCAACATGACCACTAGATTGAGGATGATAAGGTGATGCAATTCTATGGTTAACATCATATTTAGCAAGCATTTTATGGAAATAACCATGAATAAAGTGTGAACCACCATCAGTCATTAAATATCTAGGGACTCCAAACCTTGGGAAAATAACTTCTTTAAGCATTTTAATGGAAGTGTTATGATCAGCACTACTAGTTGGAATAGCTTCTACTAACTTAGTAACATAATAAAAAACAACCAAAATATGTGTATACCCATTAGAGGAAGGAAAAGGTCCCATATAATCAAAACCCCAAACATCAAATGGTTCAATAGCAAGTGAATAATTCACAGGCATTTCCTGACGCTTACTGATATTACCAATTCTTTGACATTCATCACAAGATAAAACAAACTTACGGGCATCCTTGAAGAGAGTAGGCCAATAAAAACCAGATTGCAATACCTTGTGAGCAGTTCTATCTCCCGCATGATGCCCTCCATAAGCTTCAGAGTAACATTTCCGTAAGATGTGTTCCTGTTCATGCTCAGGTAGACAACATCTAATAATACCATCTACTCCTTCTTTATAAAGATGTGGGTCGTCCCAAAAGTAATGTCTTAAATCATAGAAGAATTTTTTCTTTTGTTGGTATGTAAAACTTGGTGGTATATATTTAGCAACAATGTAATTAGCATAGTCAGCATACCAAGGAGTATTATGAGAAACATTTATTGCAGCTAGTTGTTCATCAGGGAAGCTATCATCAATAGGTAGTGGGTCATCAAGAACATTCTCTAACCTAGACAAGTTATTAGCTACGGGGTTCTCAGCTCCTTTTCTATCAGTAATATGTAAATCAAATTCTTGTAGCAAGAGTACCCACCTAATGAGTCTAGGTTTAGCATCCTTCTTTTCCATAAGGTATTTTATAGCAACATGATCAGTGTGAACAATTACTTTGGAATCAACAATATAAGATCTGAATTTGTCACAAGCAAACACAACTGCTAAAAATTCTTTTTCAGTAGTAGCATAATTCCTTTGGACACTGTCTAGAGTTTTGCTAGCATAATGAATAACATTCAATTTCTTATCAACTCTTTGTCCTAGAACAGCACCAACAGCATTATCACTAGCATCACACATAATTGCAAAAGGAAGTTCCAATCAGGTGGTTGAACAATGGGTGCAGAAGTTAAGGCTTTCTTAAGTGTTTCAAAGGCTTCTACACAATCATCATCAAAAACAAATGGAACATCCTTTCGTAAAACATTAGTAAGAGGCCTAGAAATTTTAGAGAAGTCTTTAATAAACCTCCTATAGAAACCATCATGACCAAGGAAATTACGAATAACTTAATATCTTTAGGACATGGCATTTTCTCAATTGCATCAACTTTAGCTTTATCCACCTTAATACCTCTTTCGGAAATTTTATATCCCAAGACAATACCTTCATTAACCATAAAGTGGCACTTATCCTAATTCAAGAAAAGATTAGTTTGCTCACATCTCTGCAAAACTCGATCAAGGTTGCTTAAGCAATCATCAAAAGAAGTTCCATAAACGGAAAAATCATCCATGAAAACCTCAACAATCTTTTCACAAAAATCAGAGAATATAGCAGTCATACATCTTTGAAAGGTAGCAGGTGCATTGCATAAACCAAAAGGCATACGTCTATAAGTATAAGTTCCAAAAGGGCAAGTAAAGGTGGTTTTCTCTTGATCAGGTTGTGATACAGGTATTTGAGAAAAACCAGAATATCCATCAAGGAAGCAAAAGTGTGTGTGCTTAGATAATCTTTCCAACATTTGATCAATAAAGGCAGAGGGTAATGATCTTTTCTAGTTGCTTTATTTAGTTTTCTAAAATCAATTACAATTCTATAGCCAGTAACTATTCTTTGTGGAATAAGTTCATTTTTATCATTAGGAACAACAGTAATACCTCCCTTCTTAGGAACACAATGAACATCATAATCACTAGCATCACACATAATTTCAAAAGGCAAGTTCCAATCAGGTGGTTAAACAATAGGTGCATAAGTTAAGGCTTTCTTAAGTGTTTCAAAGGCTTCTACACAATCATCATAAAAAACAAATGGGACATCCTTTTGTAAGAGATTTGTAAGAGGCCTAATATTTTAGAGAAGTCTTTAATAAACCTCCTATAGAAACCAGCATGACCGAGAAAACTACGAATACCTTTAATATTTTTAGGACATGGCATTTTCTCAATTGCATCAACTTTAGCTTGGTCCACCTCAATACCTCGTTCAGAAATTTTATGCCCCAAGACAATACCTTCATTAACCATAAAGTGGCACTTCTCCCAATTCAAGACAAGATTAGTTTGCTCACATCACTGCAAAACTCGATCAAGGTTGCTCAAGCAATCATCAAAAGAAGTTCCATATACAGAAAAATCATCCATGAAAACCTCAACAATCTTTTCACAAAAGTCAGAGAATATAGCAGTCATACATCTTTGAAAGGTAGTAGGTGCATTGCATAAACCAAAAGGCATACGTCTATAAGCATAAGTTCCAAAAGGGCAAGTAAAAGTGGTTTTCTCTTGACCAGGTTGTGAGACAGGTATTTGAGAAAAACCAGAATATCCATCTAGGAAGCAAAAGTGTCTGTGCTTTGATAATCTTTCTAGCATTTGATCAATAAAAGGCAAAGGGTAATGATCTTTTCTCGTAGCTTTATTTAATTTTCTAAAATCAATTACCATTGTATAGCCAGTAACAATTCTTTGTGGAATGAGTTCATTTTTATCATTAGGAACAACAGTAATACCTCCCTTCTTAGGGACACAATGAACGAGACTCACCCATCTACTATCAGCTATGGGATAGATTATACCTGCTTCAAGGAGCTTTAATATTTCAGTTCTTACCACTTCTTTCATTTTTGGATTCAATCGTCGTTGATGATCAACGACGGGTTTAGCATCAGGTTCCATATTGATCTTGTGCTGACATAGAGTCGGATTAATGCCCTTAAGATCATCAAGAGTGTATCCAATAGCAGCTCGGTGCTTCCTCAGAATTTTTAATAATCTTTCTTCTTCATGTTCTGAAAGGTTAGCACTAATAATAACAGGATATATCTTTTTCTCATCAAGATAAGCATACTTCAAAGTGTCAGGCAATTGCTTTAATTCAAACACAGGATCACCCTTCGGTGGAGGAGGACCTCCTAAAGTTTCAATAGGCAAATTGTGTTTCAGGATAGGTTGTTGTTCAAAGAATATTTTATCTATCTCATTTCTTTCATGTAAATGCATATCATTTTCATGGTCGAGCAAATATTGTTCTAGTGGATTAGTAGGAGGCACGGCAATAGAAGCAAGACCAATTATTTCATCCTTGCTAGGTAATTCTTTCTCCTTAGGTTGTCTACGGAACTTGGAGAAATTAAACTCATGAGACTCGTCAACAAAGCTAACACCGATAGTTTGTTTTTCACAATCTATTTTAGTATTGACGATATTCAAGAAAGGTCTACAAAGATAATGGGACAAAAATCGTCTTGTGGGGAACCAAGAACTAGAAAATCAGTAAGATATTTTATTTTCCCACACAAGACTTCAACATCTCTAACAATCCCAAGTGGTGTGATGGTGTCTCTATTAGCAAGTTTAATAGTAACATCTATGTCTTCTATTTCAGCGGGTGCTATGTCATCCATAATTTCTTGGTATAAGGTAAAAGGAATAGCACTTACGCTAGCACCCAAGTCACGTAAACCATGATAGCAATGATCTCCTATTTTAAATAAGACAACAGGCATGCCAACTACGGGTCTATGTTTATCTTTTTCATCAGGTTTGGCAACTCTAGCATCTTCATCACAAAAGTAAATAACATGCCCATCAATATTTTCTACCAGGAGATCTTTAACCATAGCGACCCTAGGTTCTACTTTAATTTGCTCAGGGGGTTAGGGTGCTTTAATATTACTTTTGCGAACAACAGTTGATACCTTAGCATGTTCCTTTATCCTAACAGGGAATGGTGGTTTTTCAATATAAGCAGTAGGCACAACTGGATCAACATTGTAAATGATAGTTTCATCTTTAGCTAAAACCGATTCTTTAACTTCTTCTTTAATAGGGGGGTGATATTTAAACCACTTCTCCTTAGGGAGATCAACATGAGTAGCAAATGATTCACAAAAAGAGGCTACTATCTCATAGTCAAGTTCATATTTAGTGCTAAACTTTTGAAAAGCATCGGTATTCATAAAAGATTAATACAATCAAACTTAAGATTTATACCTGACTCTTTACCTTCGTCGAGTTCCCAATCTTCAGAGTTGCGTTTAATTCTTTCTAAGAGATCCCACTTGAAATCAATAGTCTTCTTCATAAAAGAACCAGTACAAGAAGTATTGAGCATGGATTGATCATCACGAGAAAGTCGAGCATAAAAATTCTGAATGATTATTTCTCTAGAGAGCTCATGATTGGGGCATGAATATAACATTAACTTAAGTCTCCCCCAAGCTAGAGCAATACTTTCTCCTTCACGAGGAAAAAAATTATATATATAATTCCGATCACGATGAACTAGATGCATAGGATAAAATTTTTGGTAAAATTCTAATTTCAATCGATTCCAATTCCAAGATCCAATATCATCGCATAGCCTATACCATGCCAATGCTTTTCCGTTCAAAGATAAAGGGAAAACCTTATTCTTAGCTTCATCTCCGGGTAAACCTGTAAGCTTAAATAATCCACAAATTTCATCCACATATATAAGATGCATATCAGGATGTTCGGTTCCATCTCCTGCATAAGGATTACCTAGCATTTGTTCTATCATACCTGAAGGAATTTCATAACCAATATTTTCAGTAGGTGCAGTAGGTTGAGGGACAACTAATTGTGCTTCCGGTCAAGGTGAAGATACCCCAAACAAACCCCTCAAATGATTGTTTTCCATAGTAGCAAGTGACAATAAATTTCAGCACGTAGTAATAATTTTTCCTTACCAATTTCCACTTACCAAGAGCGCTTCACTCCCCGGCAATGGCGCTAGAAAAGAGTCTTGATGGCCTACAAGTATAGGGGATCAATCATAGTTCTTTCGATAAGTAAGAGTGTCGAACCCAATAAGGAGCAGAAGGAAATGACAAGTGGTTTTCAGCAAGGTATTTTCTGCAAGCACTGAAATAGTCGGTAACAGGTAGTTTGATAGCAAGATAACTTGTAACGGACAAGTAAAGGTAACGGTAAATAAAGTGCAGCAAGGTAGCTCAATCCTTTTGTGGCAAAGGACAGGCCAAAACGATCTCTTATGATAAGCAAAGCGTTCTTGAGGACACACGGGAATTTCACCATGTCACTTTCATCATGTTGGTTTGATTCGTGTTTGCTACTTTGATAATTTGATATGTGGGTGGACCAGTGCTTAGGTGTTGTTCTTACTTGAAAAAACCTCCTACTTATGATTAACCCCCTCCCAAGCATCCGCAACTACGAGAAAAGTATTAAGATAAAAATCTAACCATAGCATTAAACATATGGATCCAAATCATTCCCTTACGAAGTAGCGCATAAACTAGGGTTTAAGCTTCTGACACTCTAGCAACCCATCATCTAATAACTACTCCACAATGCATTCTCTTAGGCCCAAAGATGGTGAAGTGCCATGTAGTCGACGTTCACATGACACCATTAAGGGAATCACAACATACATATCATCAAATTATCGAACACAAATCAAGTTCACATGATTACTTGCAACATGACTTCTCCCGTGACCTCAAGAACAAAAGTAACTACTCATAAGTGATAATCATGCTCAAGATCGAAGGGGTATTAAATATCATAATGGATCTGAACATATAATCTTCCACAAAATAAACCATATAGTAATCAACTACAAGATGTAATCAACACTACTACTCACCCACATGTACCAATCTGAGGTTCCGGTACAAAGATTGAACACAAGAGATGAACTAGGGTTTGAGAGGAGATGATGTTGTTGAATATGTTGATGAATATTGCCCTCCCCAAGATGAGAGGGTTGTTGGTGATGACGATGGATTCGATTTTCCCCTCCGGGAGGGAAGTTCCCCCGGCGGAATCGCTCCGCTGGAGGGCAAAAGTGCTCCTGCCAAGTTCCGCCTCAAGACGGCGGTGCTCCGTCCCGAAAGTCCTCTCCTAATTTTTTTCTAGGTCAAAATGACCTATATACCAGAAGATGGGCACCGGAGGCTGGCTGGGCTGAGCACAACCCACCAGGGCGCGCCTGGGGGGCCTGGTGCACCCTGGTGTCTTGTGCTCACCAGGTGCCCCCCCTCCGGTAGTTATTTGCTCCAGTATTTTTTATTTATTCCAAAATAATTCTTCGGAAAGTTTCAGATCATTTGGAGATGTTTAGAATAGGTAACTCTGACGTTGCTTTTTCAGGTCCAGAATTCCAGCTGCCGGCATTCTCCCTCTTGGTGTAAACCTTGCATATTATGAGACAAAGGACATTAGAGTTACTCCCAAAAGCATTATTATGTATAAAAACATTATAAATAACAGTAGGGAAACATGATGCAAAATGGACGTATCAATGTCCAACCCGGGTGATGATCATTGGCATGCACTAGAAAGGGTCTTGCACTATCTGAGAGGTACTATGAGTTACGAAATTACTTATTCAAGGCATCCTGCTATGCTAGAAGGATATAGTGATTCAAATTGGATCTCCGATGTTGATGTACTCTACGCAACATGTGGGTATGTATTTACTCATGGAGGTGGCGCAGTGTCATGGAGGTCTAGCAAGTAAACCATATTGACGAGGTCAACTATGGAAGCAGAACTAAGTGCTTTAGACACAACCACTGTTGAGGCAGAATGGCTGCGTGAGCCCTTGATGGACTTGCGTGTGGTTGAAAAACCTGTACCGGCTATTCTTATGAATTGTGACAACCAAACGGTTGTCGCTAAAGTGAACAATTCTAAGGATAATGCAAAGTCATCAAGACACGTGAAGAGACGTTTAAAGTCTGACAGGAAGTTGAGAAATTCTGGTGTAATAATTGTTACGTATATTCAAACAGACAAAAATCTGGCAGATCCCTTTACAAAGGGACTATCACGAAATGTGATAGATATTGCATCAAGGGAGATGAGTATGAGACCCACAGATGTTACACCATAGTAGTAACCCAACCTTTGTGATCGGAGATCCTGTGAATTAGGATCTGGGAAGAACAAGCTATTGGTTAACCGAGAAGAGTAATAAGTGACCGTCTCTAGGTGAAGATGCAAAACTCTCAGAGCCGTAAGGCTCAGAACTATAACCCAGGTTGGCAACATGCTTTAATGTAGTTCTATTGGCTATTATAGCAAAGATGCTATCCTACAGAGCAGTCTTGAAAGAACGGACCTATATGAGCTTCGATTGTAAACTTCGCAGTCTGTGAGACTTGGGTGATCTCTAGTAAGCTCACGAAGAGACCAGGGAGTATGACGTATATGCTCCAAACCGCAAGGTAGCCTTCTGGCAGCCAGGTACTGGTTAAGACTTTGAGTGAAACTTGTTCACACAAAACTAGCAATTCAAGGCATAGTCCATTGTCAAGTTATGAATGGATGTAGATTAAAGTTCTAGGCAGAAGTTCAACTTAACAATATCTTCTGAAACACTGGTATATTAAACAAGTGGTGAGAAAAGGTAAATCTCTAAATGGGTATTTAAGATCTGGTGGGGGATTGTTAGAAGTAATGGGCCTGGCCCATTAACAAATTCTGAAATCTCAAATAGTGGCCCATGAATAAAATAGCAAGTGGTGGCTCTAAGTTCAGTCCCACCCCGGAAGTTGAGGAAGAGTTAGACCTCTTTATATATTGGGTTCTCTTCACCAATCTAAGTGGTGTGTTGAGAAGAGAAAGGGAAGACCACATGCGCGTGCTCGCTCGCCTCGCCTGGCCGGGCTCGGGCACGGGCTGGGGCCGGGGCGGCGCGTACGTGCGACAAGCGCGTGAATGGTCTGCCAAAATCTGGTCCGTTGCCTTGCAGGGGTGTGGCTTCCTTTTGCTGTTTTATTTTTTATGTCTTGGCAGATAAGTTAATTATTTCTTGTCCGGTAAGTATACGACTTAGAAACCAAGTTGGTTTGAGCTTGTGATCGCGACACAATACCGCCTCTGGTCCTAATATATATACTGCTACCGGCTGTGGCCAAAGACACACCAAAAACACCTAGGGTTTTATCTCATCTCACAACTTGCGCCTCCATCGTAGTCTACTTCATCCCTAACGCTGTTATGCATTGGTGTGCGGGAGAGCAGGTCTCCGGAACCGTTCATCCATGTGATCCTGCACCGGGAGAGGGAAAATTAGGTTTTTGGGAAGCGCTCTACACGACTGCTCAAGTTCGTCATCACGGGTCGTCTTCCGTCCAAGTCGGGCGGTGCTACTCATCGTCGTCAATAACAAATCATCGCCAACATCGTCATCAACACTGTCGCTCCTTCAGCAACTAACGAACAATATGTTCTATGTGTTCTGTTTATGTCTGATGCCGGTGTACATGTTTAGCTGTTCATCTAGTTTGTCAGATTGTTGCATGCTAGTCTTTGTTTTAGTCATGAATTATTTACTGGAATTAGTCATGAATTTGCCTAATATACCAACAGTTCATGATTCCACTAAACAGTGATCACTTAGTCCGGTGACCAAATATGTACACTCAGACCACATGAAGCCACCTAGGAATGCTAACCCCAAACGTTTAGAGCATCTACAACCGGAATTGGCAAATCCGGCCCCTCAAACGCCCGTGGACGCGCCCGAGCACGTCTGCGGGGCGCGTCCGAGGGCACTGACCGGGCACCCCTCAAATAATGTAATCCACATCCGTACACCTCAATTACCATATCTCAAATCCATACAAACTCATGCAACTATGTCGATGCACATACATCATCCGGCTACTCCATCACTACTAACTAAACATGCCATCGGACTACCAAAATTCGGCATGTTTGGCTATGGTGAAGTTCATCCACAGCTGCCCTTGCCCTTCCAGGCGCCCTTGTCATCCTTCTCGTGAAAGTACCGGTCGAAGACGCGATACGGATCGAGCCAGATCTGCTCGTCGCCGAAGCTGTCCTCGCTGTCCTATCCTCCTTCGGTGGCAGTCCGGCCATGGCACGGACCGCCCGATTCTGCTCTCGGGCGAGGGTGCGCGTGTTCTTCACTGTCGTTTCTTCACAATGCGGGCGCGGATGGCTTCCTCCTCTGCGGCCGCCCTCACCGCCGCATCAGCTGCCTCCGCCGCCGCCATTTCCGTTGCGATACGGGCCTCGGCGGCCCTTATCCTTTCCTTCCCACGGCGGGCCGCCCTTTCCGATGGGACTCATAGTCTGCCCGACCGGTGATGGGAAAGGAGAGGTGTTCAGGCTGCCGGGACCGCGAGGATCCAACACCATAGGACCCGAGCGCCTAGTGAGCCGACGCTATGGCGTCGCGGAGGACGGATGGATTCGTCGGTCGGGCACTGTCCTCCCGGGAGCGGCGGAGTGCAATGCAGACTGCCATTGCCTCCTCCAGCCCACACGGGATGACACCCGAGTCGACGGATCCGGACTGGTCGGAGTCCGATCCGCTGCCTGCCTTGGCGGAGAAGGCTGGAAACCGCCGGAGGTGAGCTCGGGTGGCGGAGGGGAGTGGAGTGAAGTGGCTAGGGTTTGCTTTGGCGAGCGGATGGGGACGAATATATGTGGGGTCGGGTGGGCTAGCATGGCCAGGTCTGACATGGCGGGCGTGTCCGGACGCGGTCACCCCCATATCCCCTCATATTTGGGCTGTATATGAAGGGTGCCGGTCAGCCCGGGCGTTTGAGACCCGTTTGTGGCGTCCATCTAGGTCAAAAAAACGTGACCAGACAGTATACCTGGCCATCTGTTGTGTCGGGCCGGGCTTCGGGCCGGGCCTACCAAAGCCCGATGCAAAAAACCCAGGCCCGAGCCCAGCCCGAGCCCGGCCCATCACGCAAAAAGCCCGCCAGGCCTCGGGCCTCAGGCCGGGCCTCTTCCTTAAACGGCGAATATGACGGGCCCGGCCCGGCCCGGTCGTCGGGCTCAAAATCTAGGCCCAGGCCCGGCCCGTGGGCAAGGTTAGGTCGGGTCGTCCGGGCCAGGGCTGCCAATTGCCAGGATGACCAGTAAGTGACCAGGCGGGCCGTCCGAGCGTATGAGACGGATTTGAGGCGTCCGGCTATAAATGCTCTTAGTTTGCCCCACACCTAAACATAGGAGCTGGTAGGTGGAGAGCTCACTCACTCACTCACCCTCTTGTAGTACACGACAGCGACCCGGACGTGCAGCCGGCAAGAGGCAGCGGCAAGTGGCCGGTCCGCAGCGGAGATCGACAGGAGGCCGCGGGCAGGGGACATCGCAGAGGGACACGATGCAACTTCCCAATCAGCTGCGTGCTCCCCGTCCCCCGAGGGAGGCCCCCGGGCCCCCTCCTAATTCGCTCGACCGTGAGGTTTCTGTGCGCTGTAGAGCGATCGACGCTTGTGGTGATGCATGGTTCTTGGTGATGATCGGTGCCCCGCTTCACCGCCGCCGTCGTCTAGCTCGGTCGGTTCTGTTGGTAGTGGCCTGGCGATCTGCGCGGTTTTGGAGCTCATTATTGGCGCCGCGCCCCTTGGGCGTGGCAAGGGAGATTCTGGAAGGAACTGTGCGCCGTACAGGCTCTCTCGTGTGTGTGCCCCAAATTCTGGGCATATGGCCCGTAGCCTTGTTGTTCCATCTAATCTAAGACGGGCATGCTTAGACGCATGGACCATGGCGTATTCCATCATGGTACGAGGAAAAGATGGCACGACACGTCCAGTACCGTGAACTTTCAGCTAATATTTTTTTAGGGACTTTCAGCTAATTTCTGGAACTAATCATGTGACCTCTCAGCTAATCAGGTTTATGACCCCCTTGACCAACATCACGCGAGACACCGAGATCGCAGCTACCCCGGAGTACTAGTACTACTAAAATCAGAAGTTTGAGGATCACTACACGTCCGTCCCTTAATCAAAAGCGCCATGAGGACCGGGCCATGCCAGCCACGTTACCGTCACCAGAGCGGGACGGACGGGCATCTACCACCGCCGGTGGGGTGCTATTCGCCCAGACACCGGCGCGTCGATCGGCATCATCGCTGAATGTTCCGTTCCGTCCCGGAAGTAAAAGATCCATCAAGATTCAAGAAAAAACCGGCGGAAGATTCGCAAAACGGCCCCGTGGCCGCGCGCGGGGGGGCCTCATTATGTTTTCCCTCGGCCGCAAGCAAGAGTAAAAACGCAGGGTGGATCGGTGGACGGAGTCTTGGCCTCCTTGACCGGCCACCTTAATTTGCTGCTCCTGCTCCGACGGGTCAGCCGCGGCCCGTTTCCAAGCGGCGGCATTGATGGGGGGCCGCCCGCCGTGATCCGGGGAGAAAGATTTTTGGGGTCAGACTTGGCTTGGCCTCGCCGCACCGGCGGACTCGTCTACTCTAGATGCTGCGTTAAATGAATGGACGAGTGAACGATTCACTGCGCTCCTAGCCATGCATGAATCATGACATTGACACGGGCCCTGCGTTGCATTCATCGGTCGCCTTCCTCTTTGTCACTCGCGACGTGGACTCCGAGGCGATGGTTTTTATGGGTGACGAGATCGTTTTTTGACGGGATCGTTTTATGTGTGAGGAGATGAGAACCAAAATGCGTATGTACTTGATGATGGGTGGGCATGGTGGGGCAGCAGCAGTGGTGGCATTGCCAGCAGACGGGGGCACGGTAATGTAATGGGCTTTGGCGTGCCAAACCGGGGCAGCACGAGGACCACCTGTACAACGTTGTATTCCTTGACAGCTCCTGCGTATGGCGCGGTCGGCGCTGCACAGTGCTTGCTTGATACGAACCCAACTGCGTTAGTGGTATTTTGCTTCGGTAGTTTGTACCGGAGTCGTAGTAGTAGTATGGTTGAGCACACAGACAACGCCGCGTCTTTTCACCCTCGATCTTCGAGGAAAATCTTATCTACTCTTTCACTCTACCAGTAAAGACCGAGTGCCAGTGCCAGTAGTGGGCGTCAATACACACGCGCTCTCGGCTCGGTGGGCGTCATGATTTCACAAATCAGCGGTGCAGACCCCCCCAACACCATCGCGGCAAGTGAACAGAAACGCCACAGTGCTTTCAGGCTTCAGCTACCACCCCAAAAGTGGGACTAAATTCCGCTTTCACATCCTCACGGATACTACTACTTTTCTTTTAACCTCTCATCACGAGGCACGTCTCAAAAACGGTAATAAAATGGGAAAATGCACGGGGATTGATCAAGGTTAACAACGAACTCTGATGCAACATTTTTCCTTTAAGCATCTCGGCCGTCCGGGCAGCAAATCTGACGACAGACGCGATTCCACTTGGGCTGGGGTTCTCGTTTCTCACAGACCCCTCGGCGAATGGCGAGCCACAAAAAAATCCCGACACGAGGAGCGGAAATATTAAGGTGAGCGTATTTACAAGCAGGCCCTCCCTTCGCCGGCCGGCGAAGTCACGAGCTCGACGGCGCCGGCAATGGAGCCTGGGGCTGGGGGGCGGCCAGCGGGAAGCTCCTGGCCGATGAGAACAGCGCGGCGAACGACGAGGGCCTGTGCTGCTCCGGAGCGGCGGCCGCCCCAATGCCGGCGCCTGAAGCGGGCGGCGCCCCGGCCGCCGACGCCGGCGCGGGCGAGGGGGCCGCGGCGGAGCCCGGGGCGGAGTTGGAGGCGACGCGCTCGCAGGACGGGCACATGGAGAGGGTGGTCGCCGGGAGGTGCATGTAGAAGGGGTGCACCGTCTTGAGCGCGCGCAGCTCCGCCAGCTCCTTCTGCAGCCGCCGGTTCTCCTCCGTCAGCGTCTCGCAGCACCGCTTCAGGTACTCGCAGTCCACCTCCGTCTGCTTCAGCTTAGTCCTGCACGCGCCAAAGCCAAAGCGAGCGCGCTTTTATTTAATTGTTTTCCCTTGACCAGCCAAGATTCTTGCTCGAGAGAGACAAAGGATGATAAGAAAAGAAAAGATTTCATGGAGCGAGCGAGCGCGCCGCACCTGGCTCTGCGGTTCTGGAACCACACCTCCACCTGGCGCGGCCGGAGGTTGAGCTGTTTCGCCAGCGCCACCTTCTGCCTCTGCGCACGACGGAGCCATGAACGTCAGAACGAGAGGAAATGATTAAGCAAACGTGTTCGATCGAGGTGATGTGCATGCTTACGGGGTTGAGAGTGCTGTGCTCCTTGAAGCTCTCCTCCAGAAACGCGGCCTGCTCCTTGGAGAGGCGCAGCTTCTTGCGCGCCGAGCCGCCGTCGTCCTCGTCGCTGCCGCGCGAGCCGCCGGCGCCCGGGGCGGCGTCGCTGGCACCGCGGTCGCCCTGCGCGGAGAAGTCCATCGGGAAGGAGCCCCCGCTGTCGTTGGGCGAGGACGACACGGCCGCCCGCGCCGCCGCCGCGGTGTCCTCCTGCTCTTCCTCCGCCGCCGCCGCCGCCGCGCAGGCGCCCCAGGCCGAGCCCCCGGACGACGGCGCCTGGTTCACGTCGAACCCCCGCGTCGACGCCTCCAAATGCCCTGAGGAACGGACCAGATCGGATCGCCTCATCTCAGCACTACTATTCCGGCGGCGATCTCATCTCACGGCATGCAGAAACAAATCCAAGAAACGAGAAAGAAAGAGCAAGCATGCATCACTCACTGCTCTCGGACGGCCACGGGAAGCCGAGGCTGGGCACCATGGGCAGGAGCGCGAGCCGCATCGTCGGCTCGGGCGAGGAGCCGCACCCCAACGCGAGCACCCTCCTGTCGACGGCGACGACATCCTGGTCCCTCCTCCCCTCCTCCTCCCTCCTCGCCGCCGGGCCGACCCCGACCCCGAGCCCAAGAACCAGCTCCCGCCCGGCGTCCGCCATGGCCTCCCCCAAGCTCAGCCCCAGCTCCATGGGAGGGATCGAAGCCGCGCCTACCAGCAGGACGGACGATGATGGTGGGATATGGGACCGTGTAGACGCGCAAGGATTTGGAGGTTTTATAGGGGCGGGGACAGGGACGGGACTCTCCTCCTCTCTCCTCCGGTGTATGTGTATGTGAGCTATAAATGGCGGGTTTGACCAGTTGACGAGGCGAGCCCCCCGCCCGCACGTGACCCGGAGGAAAAGGGGCGGGGCCGGTTCGCGATTCCCGCGTTCGCCGGGGTGCTTCGCGGCAAAAGGAGGGAGCGTTGATGGCAGGCGGTAATAATTATGTTAATCATTATCGCGGGCTCTACGTATCTTTCCCCTTTTATAAACAGCACCCGCGATCTTTTTCAGAAAGCTGCCCGCGCAGAGCTGCTGCTTGCTGCTCGCTGCTCGTGCCTGTGCTGTCCTGCATGCCTCCCCTCTCCGGCCCTTCTTCTCCGGCTACACACCCACAGATTCTTTATGGTGGAATTTATGCCTCATGGTCGTGCATGCTGGACCTGGAACTGCGCAGCAGTATGTAGTAGTAATATGGACTCGTAATTTTGGAGTGGAGACGGGTCAGATTCTAGGGACATATTTCCGTTCCTATGGTTAGTGTAGTAGTAGTAGTCGTTGTTTAACGAGGAGAGGAGGGTATTCATTTCCATGCTTATATGATATGCTGGCAAGAATGATGAGCGCGAAAAAGGAATGAAAAAAGATAGTATTTTCCAAACAGGCGGAATGATGAATATGCAGTACGTAGATGGAGCCGTGTGTGTTCATATGATCGATTTCCTCCCTGGCCTGCATGGAAGTCCATGATGGTAATTAGAGCCTATAATTGCATGGAATGGCAATGTAATGAAATGAGATCTACTTATATCTATACCAAACAAAGAAAGAAAGAAAATGCATGCCCATATTCATCATGCATGTATGAGGAGCAGATGGGCAGCTCCAGGCCAGGAGCTGCGGCGGAGGAGATCGGTCGATCCGTGTCTGTGGGGAATGTGGAGAGAAGTAACAGCGACTCTTTTCTTTCTCTGCAGTGCATTGCATGCAGGCATGATTACAGCCATCAATTCCTCATCCACCGCCATGCATCATCATCGCCATCATCATGTGTGTATGGCTTAGCTACCTGCGTGATATTAAGCAATCCTGTTGATGTGTACAACGGGGACAAGCCGCTGGGGTCGTTCGCTCGCCGCAATCATCCATCATCATGGGTGTTGCTTGCTTGCATGCATACATACGGCCACCCCAGCGAGCAGCAGCAGCTTGGCTTGCGGCCGGTCGATCGACCTGCTGCGGCCCCTGTGCCCTGTCCCTGCGATGGATGGCCATGGCCGATGGCGATCATGATGGTGGTGGCCTGCCCCTGCCGTTGGGTGATGTGTGTGTGTGATGGATGGATGGAGGATGGAGGAGTGGCACCGCTGCAGGCGCATCAGGACGCAATCATGGGTGTTTGTACGCATAGTACCCGGGGCCGGCCGGGGGTTCCTTTCACCGCAAAAGCAGCCCCTCCGGTTTTCTACAAGTGTGCAAAGTGTGAATCATGCATGCGATGATGCATGGCCACAAAAAGGTCAAAAGGCTCGGATGGGCAGGGCAGCGCTAATCTTCCTTCTTTCTCGCGCGTGTGATTGACTGACAAAAACCGAAGGAGAAAAACATACTAGTTGTCATGTCACGGTTTCTCAACTTTGTCACTACTTGCATTTTGGGATGGAAATGCGAGAATTGGTACAAACCGTTTAAATAAGTCCCGAGGGTTAATTTAGGGGTTTCATATATTGTGTCAGCAGCTCAAACCGTTCAAAAGCATCCACGCGTCAGCAGCTCAAGAGCTGGGGTTTTTTTTTAGGGGGGGGGGGGGGGGGGTGGTGGTTGTGGAGTGGTTTTTTAATTAAAAGGGTTTCATATATTGTGTTAGCTAGCTAATAGAGAGAAGTGACCTTTCTTATCTCCGTGCTTGGTCGACGCTAGGTACTATACGTATAGAGAGAACTCGACATGCTAGCTAGTAAGCAAATGAAGGAACCATTAAGTACACAAGATCGTCATGAACATATACAGAGAGAAGTGATCGACCTCTCATTCTCCGAGAGATTGGTCGAACAATAAGTTTTCGTATATCTATCCGACGCTACTAGCTACATATATACAATATAAGATCTCTTACAATCCCTAACATCTAAAGTCAATTTCCACATGGTATTCTCCGGCTGGATTGATGACGTGGTCAAGAAAGAATCCCGCCAATTCCTCTTGAATTGTTCGTATGCGATCTTGTGGTAGGAGTTCATCCCGCAGCTGCCAGATCTAAATTGAAGAAGAGGGTCAATACATGTGTATGAATGAAACTCAACACAAATGATGGTAATAAAATAAAATTGTGAATATTTTTGCTTACGCGCATCATATTGTT
Source organism: Thinopyrum elongatum (assembly GCA_011799875.1). Classification (NCBI taxonomy): domain Eukaryota; kingdom Viridiplantae; phylum Streptophyta; class Magnoliopsida; order Poales; family Poaceae; genus Thinopyrum; species Thinopyrum elongatum. The sequence continues at coordinate 343,740,179 of CM022301.1, forward strand.
TTTTAGAGTACCCCCGCTTATTAAAGGCCGTCGCGTTGTAGATGAACTCGCAAACGTAGTATCCACAGAAATCATTCCCGGCTTCCTGCCACAAGCACTTTACGAGAAATAGAGGTCAATCAAACTGATAAGCAAGCATGCTAAATGGTATTGATGAAACTAGTTAGAATCAATGGGAGATGCGCGGAACTAGGTAGTAGTACTTACTTTCGGGTGTGTAAATCGCAGCTCGGTCGGCAGTCCCGGAGCTCTTGCGGTGAACTCTTTCCAAACCCTGCCAGACAAAGAAAATAATTACTTGATATCAGGAAATAAACAAAGTTGCCGATCTGGTGCGATAATGATCGATTGAACTTACTTCTGGAGCATTTCAGTCATGTCCGCATACTCCTGGGGATCTTTTCGTCTCGAGTCATAGACGGTTACTACTCCCCGGTCAAGCTTAATCTCTAGCAGAATAAAGTGAAAGCTACGCACGCATGCATAACTCTTCAGTTACATTTCTATAACCTCGAGTAATAAGGGAAACCGAATATGCAGAAGACAGTAACACTCACTTGAAGTTGTAAGGAAAGAGTATTTTATCTTTGTTTTGATTTTTGAGCAACGATTGTAGCAAGTTGGCCTCGGTTTCTTCGACATTCTTTTTAACTGTCCATTCATGTATGACATTTGGGTTAATGAACCCAATGTCATAGATTTGTGCGTTTCTGCATTCGACGATCTTCAATCTGCATAATATAGTGAGGATAATTATATATACATGCGAGCTGAGCTATATATAGCGACTTAATTACAGAAGTAGTACTTACAGACAGTAGCAAGTCACGAGTGATTTGTCGAGGGCCTTTTGATTGTATAACTGGAAAAACTCATCAAAATCAACAGTAATATAATCCAATCCAACGAAGTCGTGCTCCTCTTTAATTCTCATCGTCAAAGCATCCTTCCCAGAGTTGCTGCAGGTTTCCATGTACCATTTATGGAATTTTCGCATCATCGTTGTTAGAGCACCACTTCCATCTTTGACGAAAGGCTTCCCGTACTGGTATCTGAATTCGTCCACCTCTAACATATCAAACACTACATCATCGCCCAGGTAATCATCAGGATTGGTACCGGGCACCATCCCAGGCAGATTAGCGACGATATCGCTAGACACCTTGAGCGGGGGGCATGATTGGTTCGCCTGTTCGCTGAGCTGGGGATTTTTTTCCCACTTCTTCGTTCTTCTAACCTTTTATCACTGCAAGTAGTTCCCGACCGGCGCGCATCTCCATATGTATTCTTAAGAGCGCGGAGATAGTTGTCATCCGGCGGAGGCGGTGGTGGTCGCTTCAGGGCATCGATAGTGCGCTTCGCTTTCACCGGATCTATCGTCTCTTTCGGAGGTGGAGGTTTCTTTGCAAAAAAAGTTCCTCACTTGGGCACGACAGATGTCCTCGTTTTCCTCCTCGGTCATCTCGTATGGTAACTTTTCCGAAGCCTTAAGAGATGGATCGTATCTGTATTGCCTCCCGCCTCTGGCTGTACTGCTAGCCGCCGGAGCGGCGGCGTCTCTCTTCCGTCATTGCTTACGAGGCGGAGAAGGAGGCGGAGTGCTCCGACGCGCCGGAAGAGGCGAAGGAGGAGGCGGAGTGCCGGCCTCACGCGCCGGAGGAGCCGTAGAAGGAGGCGGAGTGCCCTGATCACTCGCCAGAGGAGGAGGAGGAGGCGGAGGCGTCCAGTTCGGAAGCTTGATGTGCTCCTTCCGCCATAGACATGGAGTCTTCAGAGCAAGACCCAGCTGAGTCTCCCTTTCACCTGTAGGGTGGTCAAGCTCGAGCTCCTCAAATCCTTCCGTTACTTCATCCACCATCACAGCATCATAGCCATGTGGAATCGGACGGCAGTGAAAAGTTCCGTCGGGTTGAGGAGGTGCAACAGAGCCGACAGCTGCCTTGACTTTGAGGTTCTGCCATTGCGTCATAAGCTGGCAATGTTGAGCCTCCGTGATAGCATCCACGGGGTAGCTAGGAGCCGTGAAGTCAGGCTGCTGAACGAGCTCGGTGGAAGCCACGCTGCTTCTCCGCTGAGATGGCGGGGTAGCTTCTGGGGTAGCTCCGGTAGCTCGCTGACTCTCAACTTGTTCCTCTAGCTTTTGTACTCTTGCATTCAGCTTGTGCATTTCGGTGAGCTCCAGTTTCCTCTTCCTCTCCCGGGTTTTGTAACCGCCTGCGCCGGGAAACCCAACCTTCCACGCAACAGAGTCTGGCGTGCCTCGTGTTCGTCCAGGGTGCTCAGGATTCCCGAGGGCCTCGGTCAGCTCGTCATTCTCTTTGTTGGGAATGAACGTCCCTTGCTGCGCTGCGGCGATACACTTCTGAAGCTTCTTGACGGGTATTGCAAGTTCCTCGTCCGTCCAAACGCACTTCCCTGTTTCAGGGTCCAAAGTTCCCCCAACCCCGAAGAACCAAGTCCTTGAACGGTCTGGCCAGTTCAATGTCTCTGGTTCGACCCCTTTAGCAAGCAAGTCATTCTCAGCTTTGTCCCATAGCAGCAGGGCTTTGAGGTAGCCACTTGACCCCGTGCGATGGTGAAACTTCTTCTTTGCAGCATTTATCTTATTTGTCTCTGACATCTTCTTACTCTTGTCCGATGTCTTGTAGGCCACAAATGCGGGCCAGTGATCTCTTATCTTCTCAAATCGGCCGGTGAATTTTGGAGTCTTCCCTTTGTCAACAAACATTGATTTCAACTCATTCTTCCACCTCCTAAATAGATCTGCCATCTTCTTAAGAGCACACGCCTTGACCAATGGCTCTATAACTGGCTTATCCGGATCCTCCTCTGGCGGTAGGGTAAAATTTGCCTTCAGCGAGGTCCAAAGATCATCTTTCTGTCTATCGATGACATAAGAAACTTGAGGGTCTTCGTTCTTAGGCTTATTCCATAGCTGGATGCTGCTCGGGATCATGTCCCTAACAATAACCCCGCACTGAGCAGAAAATGCTTCCTTGGTCCGCCTGGGTTCAATCGGTTGGCCATCATCCGAGATTGCTGTGATCGTGAACCTTTCATCATGGCGCAACCTTTTCTTCGGGCCTCGTCTCGTTACCGAAGTTTGGCTCGATCCGGAGGGCTAAAAAAGAAGAAAGAAGAGTTAATATATGTACATACCAAAACAATTAATGCATCAATTAGCTAGTCAGCACAGGCTTAATTAATATATATACCTCGCCGGACTTTGCAACAGCTCCCTCCTCCGTTCGGTCACCGGAGCCATCATGATCATGTCCTTCCCCCTCCATTGTTCGATCACCAGAGCCTTCACCCTCTCCTTCCAGACCATCGGTGTCGTTGAGATACGACAAGACATCACCTCCGCCGAGGATTATGTCCCCCAACAACTGTTCTGTTTCCAAGTCTCTTTGCTCCATAGTTTCTGCAAATATTACAACATGGCAATTAATATACAAACATGAGAGATGGATATATTAGTGGCAAACATAGACCTAGCTAACTAATCACAACAAGGAATATTAATTAGTGGCCTCGATGCTTCTACGGTTTGGGGTGGCCTCGACAACGCTTCTAGGGTTTGGGGTGGCCTCGACAACGCTTCTAGGGTTTGGGGTGGCCTCGACAATGCTTCTAGGGTTTTGGGTGGCCTCGACAACGCTCTTTTAACTTGGTAAATTTGGGTGGCCTCGACGCTTCTAGGGTTTGGGGTGGCCTCGGCAACGCTTCTAGGGTTTGGCCCGGACCGCCTCTCTCATGAATGTCCGACGTCCGGACCGCCTCTCTCATGAATGTCAAACAAGGGATTTAACAAAATGGCGCGATTCTGGATGTGCAGAAAATGGTCCCTATTTTTCCTGATCTCATCTACCCTTCTATATGTCACATTGTCTAGTGTCAAAGGATTCAAGAAAACCATGGCTTCATCATTAGCCGGAAGTAACAGGCGCATGATGGTATGAAGCTCTCCAAAGTTATTTTGGAACGGAGTCCTGATAGGATAATTCGCTTTTTGGTACGAAGTTCATCAAGAGCCTTTCGAATATCACTATTTGGAAGGCCTTTGCTGAACTTCGTACCAAAAAGCGAATTATCCTATCAGGACTCCTTTCCAAAATAACTTTGGAGAGCTTCATACCATCATGCGCCAGTTACTTCTGGCTAATTATGAAACCATGGATTTCTTCAATAATTTGACACAAGAGAACATGCACATATAGAAGCGTAGATGAGATCAGGAAAAATATGGATCAACTTAATTATGCACATCCATAATAGGGACATTCTTGATAAATCTCTTATAATCTCGAGAGAGTTTGTCGGGTAGGGGCGGGAGGGGGTAGGAGATCGACGACGTTTTTTTCTAGGGTTTGGGTGTCCTCGAGAGTTGGTCGAGCGAGAGGGGGTTGATCAACGTCCCCCCTCTCGACCCCTCGGCGATCCTCGACCCTCGACCCTCGACCCCTCGACGACCCTCGACCCTCGACCCCTCGGCGACCCTCGACTCTCTACCCTAGTTCCCGACCCTCGACCCTCGACCCCTCGGCGACCCTCGACCCTAGTTCCCGACCCTCGACCGCTCGGCGATCCTTGACACCCTCGTTCCCGATAAAAAATAAGAAGAGTAAGAAGAAGAAGAAAAAAGAGGAGAAGAAGAAGGAATAGAGGACTCGAATAGAGGAGAAGCTTCTTCTCCTCTATTCCTTCTTCTTCTCCTCTTTTTTTTCTTCTTCTTCCTCTTCTTATTTTTTTCTCCTCTTCTTCCTCTCCTCTTCTTCTCCTTCTTCTTCTCCTTCTTCCTCTTCTTATTCTTATTTTCCTTTTTCCTCTCCTTCTTTTTCTTCTTCTTCCTTCTTCCTCTTTTCTTCTTTTTCCTTATTTTCCTTTTTCCTCTCCACTAACCTAAAATCTACTAACCTAAAATGCACTAACAGTACAACTAACCTAAAATGCACTAAATCAACTAACCTAAAATGCACTAACCTAAAATCGATATCTACTAATAACCTAAATAAAAAAATTAATACATATACGGAAAAAAATCATCATATGAACAAAAAAAGCATACATCATCTATCATCAACATCATCATATCTATCATCAACATCATCTAACAAAATCATATGAAAAAAAAAGTATATGAACAAGGGGGCCGGCCGGACCGTAGCGCGGGGCAGCGCGGACCGGGGCGGTGACGGCGTGGGGGCAGGGGCGGCGCGGTGACGAGGGCTTGGGGCAGGGGCGGCGCGGCGATGAGGGCTCGGGGCAGGGGTGGCGCGGCGACGGCGTCGGGGGCAGGGGCGCGCGCGGTGACGAGGGCTCGGGGCAGGGCCGTGGCGACGGCGTCAGAGGCAAGGCAACGACGGCGACGGCGGGGCAGAGGGGCAGCCTGGCGGCGGCGTTGGAGGGATCGAAGACGAACTGAATGAAAATTTTGACAAGTGCTGCTTATATAGACGAAGCATTGGTCCCGGTTCGTGGCACCAACCAGGACCAATGCCCCCCTTTAGTCCCGGTTGGTACCACAAACCGGGACCAAAGGTCAGTTTTCAGCAGCCCAAAGGGCGGGAAACAGAGACCTTTGGTCCCGGTTGGTGGCACCAACCGGGACTAAAGGGGGGCATTGGTCCCGGTTGGTGCCACGAACCGGTACCAATGCACCCCTTTCGTCCCGGTTGGTGCTACCAACCGGGACCAAAGGCCTTGCGCTGGCGCGGTGCGGTGGGATGTTTAGTCCCACCTCGCTAGTTGAGAGAGCTCGAGAGTGGTTTATAAGCGCTGCTGCGCCCACCCTCTCGAGCTCCTCTCAACTGCAGGCTTTTGGGCCTAATCTGTCACTCCTTGCCTGTGGGCCTACTGGGCCTGCTGCGGGCCTGAATCCTGGCCCATGGTTGGGTTTCCAGTCGTATTCAGGCCGTGGTGGCCCAGTAGGTGGCATTTTTTTTTAGTTTTTTGTTTTCTTTTTTGCTTTATTTATTTTATTTTGTTTCTACTTACAGCAAAATACTTACTGTTTTTCAGTGATTCTTTTTGCTTTTAGGTAATAAAAATTATAAACTTTCTGTTAGTGCCATTTGTTTTCCAATTTGAATAGTTTAAATTTGAATTTTTTGAAATTTGTGTGAATCACTAGTTTGTGAATAACTTTACTATAAAAATAGATTTTTGAGTGATTGTTTTTCCTGCTATTTAATATTACTGTGTTTTATCATTAAATTCAATTTGGTAATTTTTAGGTTATTTGAAATGTCTGTTTTAATCAAAAATAGATCTGTGTGTTCAAAACTCATCTGTTACAAAGGGATTTCATTTTTTTGAACTTATTTGAACTCCAGACTTTTTGTGTGTTCAAAATGCACCATTCAAAGCCACATCATCAATTTTCAACCCTTCCTGACTTCATTTGTTATTTTTCATGCATTTACTGATTTTTTTGAGCTATATGACCCTGAAATTGAAAAGCACTACAAATGAACTCTGAAGAGGTTGAAAGTTGGCATGGTATCATCATTTCGCCCACATAGCATGTGCTAAAAATTTGAGAGGGTTACGGCAAAAACTGGATGCACTTTGTGTACAAAATGGACAATCTCTTTCGAAGTATCAGGGTTTCGGACGAAAACTCATCTGTTACAAAGGGATTCATTTTTGAACTATTTGAACTCCAGACTTTTTTGTGTGTTCAAAATCCACCATTCAAAGCCACATCATCAATTTTCAACCGTTTCTGACTTTATTTGTTTTTTTTCGTGCATTTACTAATTTTTTTGAGCTATATGACCCTGAAATTGAAAAGCAACAAATGAACTCTGAAGAGGTTGAAAGTTGGCATGGTATCATATTCCCCACATAGCATGTGCTAAAAAGTTTGAGAGGGTTACGGCAAAAACTGGATGCACTTCGTGTACAAAATGAACATCTCTTTCGAAGTATCAGGGTTTCTATGGAGGAAACTCATCTGTTACAAAGGGATTTCATATTTTTGAACTTATTTGAACTCCAGACTTTGTGTGTGTTCAAAATGCACCATTCAAAGCCACATCATCAATTTTCAACCCTTTCTGACTTCATTTGTTATTTTTCATGCATTTACTGATTTTTTGAGCTATATGACCCTGAAATTGAAAAGCACTACAAATGAACTCTGAAAGGTTGAAAGTTGGCATGGTATCATCATTTCACCCACATAGCATGTGCTAAAAAGTTGAGAGGGTTACGGCAAAAACTGGATGCACTTCGTGTACAAAATGGACAATCTCTTCGAAGTATCAGGGTTCGGACGAAAACTCATCTGTTACAAAGGGATTTCATTTTTTGAACTATTTCAACTCCAGACTTTTGTGTGTTCAAATGCACCATTCAAAGCACATCATCAATTTTCAACCCTTTCTGACTCCATTTGTTATTTTTCATGCATTTACTGATTTTTTTGAGCTATATGACCCTGAAATTGAAAAGCACTACAAATGACACTCTGAAGAGGTTGAAAGTGGCATGGTATCATCATTCACCCACATAGCATGTGCTAAAAAGTTGAGAGGGTTACGGCAAAAAATGGATGCACTTCGTGTACAAAATGGACAATCTCTTTCGAAGTATCAGGTTTCGGACGAAAACTCATCTGTTACAAAGGGATTTCATATTTTTGAACTTATTGAACTCCAGACTTTTGTGTGTTCAAAATGCACCATTCAATGACACATCATCAATTTTCAACCCTTTCGACTTCATTTTATTTTTCATGCATTTACTGATTTTTTTAGCATATGACCTGAAATTGAAAAGCCAACAAATGAGCTCTGAAGAGGTTGAAAGTTGGCATGGTATCATCATTCGCCCACATAGCATGTGTAAAAATTGAGAGGGTTACGGCAAAAACTGGATGACACTTCGTGTACAAAATGGACAATTCTTTCGAAGTATCAGGGTTTCGGCGAAAACTTCTGTTACAAAGGGATTTCATTTTTTTGAACTTATTTGAACTCCAGACTTTTTGTGTGTTCAAAATCCACCATTCAAAGCCACATCATCAATTTTCAACCGTTTCTGACTTTATTTGTTTTTTTTCGTGCATTTACTGATTTTTTTGAGCTATATGACCCTGAAATTGAAAAGCACTACAAATGAACTCTGAAGAGGTTGAAAGTTGGCATGGTATCATCATTCACCCACATAGCATGTGCTAAAAAGTTGAGAGGGTTACGGCAAAAACTGGATGCACTTCGTGTACAAAATGAACAATCTCTTTCGAAGTATCAGGGTTTCATATGGAAACTCATCTGTTACAAAGGGATTTCATATTTTTGAACTTATTTGAACTCCAGACTTTGTGTGTGTTCAAAATGCACCATTCAAAGCCACATCATCAATTTTCAACCCTTTCTGACTTCATTTGTTATTTTTCATGCATTTACTGATTTTTTTGAGCTATATGACCCTAAAATTGAAAAGCACTACAAATGAACTCTGAAAAGGTTGAAGGTTGGCATGGTATCATCATTTCACCCACATAGCATGTGCTAAAAAGTTGAGAGGGTTACGGCAAAAACTGGATGCACTTCGTGTAGAAAATGGACAATCTCTTTCGAAGTATCAGGGTTTCATACGGAAACTCATCTGTTACAAAAGGCATTTCATTTCTTCACATGTAACTGCAGTGATATTCTAGATCAAAGGCATCATCATATTAGTTGTGGAAAGAAAGTCTTCACTTTTTCTTCGCTTGTGTCCTTTGCTTATTGCGCCGTAACCATGGATAATCTTCATCGTTTAACAGGGTGCTTGGGTCAGCCTTGACTTTGAAGGGAGGAATTTCATGAAACTTTTCATAATCTTTAGACATGTCTGTCTTGCCCTCCAATCCCACGATGTCTCTTTTTTCTGAAAGAACTATGTGGCGCTTTGGCTCATCGTATGATGTATTCGCTTCCTTATCTTTTCTTTTTCTCGGTTTGGTAGACATGTCCTCCACATAGAAAACCTACGCCACATCATTGGCTAGGACGAATGGTTCGTCTGTGTACCCAAGATTGTTCAGATCCACTGTTGTCATTCCGTACTGTGGGTCTACCTGTACCCCGCCTCCTGACAGATTGACCCATTTGCACTGAAACAAAGGGACCTTAAAATCATGTCCGTAGTCAAGTTCCCAAATGTCCACTATGTAACCATAATATGTGTCCTTTCCCCTCTTGGTTGCTGCATCAAAGCGGACACCGCTGTTTTGGTTGGTGCTCTTTTGATCTTGGGCGATCGTGTAAAATGTATTCCCATTTATCTCATACCCTTTGTAAGTCAATACAGTCGAAGATGGTCCCCTGGCCAACAAGTACAGCTCATCAGAAACAGTGTTGTCACCCCTGAGATGTGTTTGCAACCAACTGCCGAAAGTCCTGATGTGTTCACATGTAATCCAGTCGTCACACTGCTCCGGGTGTTTGGAGTGCAGAATGTTCTTGTGTTCATCGACATACGGGGTCACCAAGGTAGAGTTCTATAGAACTGTGTAGTGTGCTTGAGACCAAGAATGCCCGTCCCTACATATTATTGAGTCCCCTCCTAGCGTGCCTTTTCCAGTCAGTCTCCCCTCATACCGCGATTGAGGGAGACCAATCTTCTTAAGGTCAGGAATGAAGTCAACACAAAACCCAATGACATCCTCTGTTTGATGGCCCATGGAGATGCTTCCTTCTGGCCTAGCGCGGTTACGGACATATTTCTTTAGGACTCCCATGAACCTCTCAAAGGAGAACATATTGTGTAGAAATACAGGGCCCAGAACGACAATCTCGTCGACTAGATGAACTAGGACATGCGTCGTGATATTGAAGAAGGATGGTGGGAACACCAGCTCGAAACTGACAAGACATTGCGCCACATCACTCCTTAACCTTGGTAGGATTTCTGGATCGTCACCTTCTGAGAGATTGCATTGAGGAATGAACATAGCTTCACAATGGCAAATCAAACATTTTCCGGTAGAAGCCCCCTCAATGCAACCGGAAGCAGTTGTGTCATAATCACGTGGCAGTCATGAGACTTTAGGTTCTGGAACTTTTTCTCTGGCATATTTATTATTCCCTTTATATTCGACGAGAAGCTAGACGGGACCTTCATACTGAGCAGGCATTCAAAGAAGATTTCCTTCTCTTCTTTGGTAAGAGCGTAGCTGGCAGGACCTTCATACTGCTTTGGAGGCATGCCGTCTTTTTCGTGCACACGTTGCTGGTCCTCCCGTGCCTCCAGTGTATCTTTTGTCTTCCCATACACGCCCAAGAAGCCTAGCAGGTTCATGCAAAGATTCTTCGTCACATGCATCACGTCGATTGAAGAGCGGACATCTAGGTCTTTCCAATAGGGTAGGTCCCAAAATATAGATTTCTTCTTCCACATGGGTGCACGTCCCTCAGCGTCATTCGGAACAGATAGTCCGGCGGGACCCTTTCCAAAGATTACTTGTAAATCATTGACCATAGCAAGTATGTGATCACCGGTAAGGATGGCGGGCTTCTTCCGGTGATCTGCCTCGCCTTTGAAATGCTTGCCTTTCTTTCGACATTGATGGTTGGTCGGAAGAAATCGACGATGCCCCACGTACACATTCTTCCTGCATTTGTCCAGGTATATACTTTCGGTGTCATCTAAACAGTGCGTGCATGCGTGGTATCCCTTGTTTGTTTGTCCTGAAAGGTTACTGAGAGCAGGCCAATCATTGATGGTTACAAACAGCAACGCATGCAGGTCAAATTCCTGCTGTTTGTGCTCATCCCACACACGTACACCGTTTCCATTCCACAGCTGTAAAAGTTCTTCAACTAATGGCCTTAGGTACACATCAATGTCGTTGCCGGGTTGCTTAGGGCCTTGGATGAGAACTGGCATCATAATGAACTTCCGCTTCATGCACAGCCAAGGAGGAAGGTTATAGATACATAGAGTCACGGGCCAGGTGCTGTGATTGCTGCTCTGCTCCCCAAAAGGATTAATGCCATCCGCACTTAAACCAAACCATACGTTCCTTGCATCACCTGCAAAGTCATCCCAATACTTTCGCTTGATTTTTCTCCACTGCGACCCGTCAGCGGGTGCTCTCAACTTCCCGTCTTTCTTACAGTCCTCTCTGTGCCATCGCATCAACTTGGCATGCTCTTTGTTTTTGAACAGACATTTCAACCGTGGTATTATAGGAGCATACCACATCACCTTGGCAGGAACCCTCTTCCTGGGGCGCTCGCCGTCAACATCACCAGGGTCATCTCGTCTGATCTTATACCGCAATGCACCGCATACCGGGCATGCGTTCAAATCCTCGTACGCACTGCGGGAGAGGATGCAGTCATTAGGGCATGCATGTATCTTCTGCACCTCCAATCCTAGAGGGCATACAACCTTCTTTGCTGCGTACGTACTGTCGGGCAATTCGTTATCCTTTGGAAGCTTCTTCTTCAATATTTTCAGTAGCTTCTCAAATCCTTTGTCAGGTACACCATTCTCTGCCTTCCACTGCAGCAACTCTAGTGTGGTACCGAGCTTTGTGTTGCCATCTTCGCAATTGGGGTACAACCCTTTTTTGTGATCCTCTAACATGCGATCGAACTTCAGCTTCTCCTTTTCACTTTCGCATTGTCTCTTTGCATCAACAATGACGCGGCAAAGATCATCATCAGGCACATCATTTGGTTCCTCTTGATATTCAGCTTCCCCCATTGCAGCATCACTGTATTCAGGGGGCACATAGCTGTCATCATCCTCTTCTTCTTCGCTGTCTTCCATCATAACCCCTCTTTCTCCGTGCTTGGTCCAAACATTATAGTGTGGCATGAAACCCTTATAAAGCAGGTGGGTGTGAAGGGTTTTCGAGTCAGTGTAAGACTTCGTACTCCCACATATAGGGCATGGACAACACATAAAACCATTCTGCTTGTTTGCCTCAGCCACTTCGAGAAAATTATGCACGCCCTTAATGTACTCGGAGGTGCGTCTGTCACCGTACATCCATTGTCGGTTCATCTGCGTGCATTATATATAATTAAGTGTGTCAAAAACCATTACAGAACATCATGAATACAAAAGTGAACAAATTAATTAATAGAAGTTCATCATCACATTAAAACCAAAGTACATACATAGTTCTCATTGAACAACATATAGCTCTCCAAAGCATCTAATTAAACCATACATTGAAACTATGTAAAACATTTCAATACAACAACAAATGCGATCATAATTGCAACTAAGGTAACAATTGATCCAACGGCATAATCATACCAAGCCTCGGTATGAACGGCATATTTTTTCATCTTTCTAATCTTCAAGCGCATTTTATCCATCTTGATCTTGTGATCATCGACGACATCCGCAACATGCAACTCCAATATCATCTTCTCCTCCTCAATTTTTTCAATTTTTCCTTCAAGTAATTGTTTTCTTCTTCAACTAAATTTAACCTCTCGACAATAGGGTTAGTTGGAATTTCCGGTTCACATACCTCCTAGATAAAAAAATCTATGTCACGTTGGTCGGCATAATTGTCATAAACACTAAATGAACCAAATAGTTATAAAAGATAATATATACCACATCCGAATCATAGACAGGACGAGGGCCGACGGAGGCGGATACCAAAACCATCGCACTATATAATAACAAACAATAATAAAAGTAAGAAAATTACACAAGTATCTATCTTAATCATACAAGTAAGAACTTTTTCTTTTACAAAGAAGATAAGACCAAGAGGCTCACCACGGTGGTGCCGGCGACGAGATCGGCGCGGGCGATCGACGGCGGTGAGGACGGAGGTGGGACAGGACGGACCGCCAAACCTAGACAAATCTCGAGGAAAATGGAGCTTGGACAAGGAGCTTCGAGAGGAGAAAGCTTAAGTGTGGCTCGGGCATTTCATCGAACACCTCGTCTGCATAGGAGGTGAGCTAGAGCACCATAAAGCTCTCCCACGGCCGGCCCAAAAAACAGAGCACTCCATTGCTCTGCTCGCGGGCGAGGGTGTATATATAGGCATCTCATTGGTCCTGGTTCGTGGCTGGAACCGGGACTAAAGGACCCCCTTTGGTCCCGGTTCCAGCCACGAACCGGGACCAATGGTTGTGGGCCAGGAGCGAGGCCCATTGGTCCCAGTTCGTGGCTGGAACCGGGACCAATGCCCCACGAGGCCCGGCCTGCCCCCTGGCCTCATGAAACGGGACCTACGCCCCTGTGGGTCCCGGTTCGTGACTGAATCGGGACTAATGGGTTGGCCTGGCCTGGACCAAAGCCCTGTTTTCTACTAGTGATTGTCTTCCTCATCGGACCGGGCCTTGTTTCACAGTTTGAATATAATTTGGGCTAGCCTCGGCCTTTAGTTTCACGCTTTTGAGCCAGCATTCAGGCTTAATTGAAAGCCTACAAAAATTCAAGCGTTCAGGACGGCTACAAGCTTATCACTAGGTTTGGCTTGGGCTTTTCCCTATAAGTCAAGCTTTTGCAAGCCTAGCCCGAAATCTGACCCGACCCTCAAAAATGCCCATGTTTAGTTCGGATGTAGTATTGCGAAGATTAGGTTACAAATTTACTATTTACCCTATGAAGAACATTATTCATCTCATAAGGATGATAAAACTCGAATATCTATATTTGTTCTTTACGCTCATTGTTAGGGGGAAAATACCGAATTGACGACATAGCTCATTTGAAAATGATTTACGACCAGTAAATGTTCTATTATAAGACAAGGTTACAAGGGATATACCCGCCAAAAGTTTAAAAATTGCGATAAATAATAGAGTAAAATTGAAGAATATACACCACATATTTTGGGATGTACATACTGTTGTAAAGACAACATGAGAAGAAATGGTATCTCATCGTTAGTACTCATGATGTAAGTTTAGCGGGAGGTGTTCCTGACGGTTTTCTGTAGGGGTGTTGAAAGCGTAGGTTCACTCCCAGAGGGGGGGTGAATGGGAGATTCTTATAAATTCGTCAAACTCTGATGAATTTGACGAAGATCAGAGTGAAGAAATAGAAATGAGGACGAGACTAATTCATCACAGAAACATGGAGCATGCATACAAGATAGATGCAAGTGAAGAACATGCATTCATACATGTTGGAAATATGCCCTAGAGGCAATAATAAAGTGGTTATTATTATATTTCCTTAATCATGATAAAGGTATATTATTCATGCTATAATTGTATTGATCGGAAACTTAAATACATGTGTGAATACATAAACAAATACCAAGTCCCTAGTAATCCCCTACTAGACTAGCTCGTTGATCAAAAGATGGTTAATGTTTCCTGACCATAGACATGAGTTGTCGTTTGATAATGGGATCACGTCATTAGGAGAATGATGTGATGGACAAGACCCATCCGTTAGCATAGCATATGATCGTTCAGTTTATTGCTACTGCTTTCTTAATGTCAAATACATGTTCCTTCGACCATGAGATCATGCAACTCCCGGACTCCGGAGAAATGCCTTGTGTGTATCTCCGAAGGTGTCTGTTGAGTTGGCATGGATCGAGATTGAGATTTGTCATTCCGTATGATGAAAATGTATCTCTGGGCCCTCTTGGTAATACAACATCACAAGAAACTTGCAAGCAAAGTGACTAAGGAGTTAGTTACAAGATGATGTATTACGGAACGAGTAAATAGACTTGCCGGTAACGAGATTGAACTAGGTATGGAGATACCGACGATCGAACCTTGGGCAAGTAACATACCGACGGACAAAGGGAACTATACGTATGTTGTCATAAAGGTTCGACCGATAAAGATCTTTGTAGAATATGTAGGAACCAATATGGGCATCCAGGTCCCTCTATTGGTTATTGACCGGAGAAGCGGCTCGGTCATGTCTACATCATACTCGAACCCATAGGGTCCGCACGCTTAACGTTCGTTGACGATATAGTACTATATGAGTTATGTATGTTGGTGACTGAATGTTGTTCGGAGTCCCGGATGAGATCATGGACATGACGAGGAGCTCCGGAATGGTCCGGAGGTAAAGATTGATATATAGAATGATAGTATTCGGTCTTCGGAAGGGTTCCAGAATACACCGGATAATTATCGGATCACCGGAAGGGGTTCCGGAAGGCCATGGGGAGTTGTTGGGCCTAACAGGCCAAAAGGAGATGAGAACACACCAGCCCACAAGGGGGCTGGCGCGCCCCACCTCCTGGCCGCCGGCCCTAGGAAGGAAGGAGGAGGGGCCGGCCCCCTGCTGCCTTTCTCCACGCAAGGAAGAAGGAAGGGGAGGCGCCCTAGGGGCCGCCGACCCCCCTTTCCTTCCCCCATGCGCCAAGTATGGAAAGAGGGGGGCGCCTTGGCAGGCGCCCTAGGGCAGCCGCCGGCCCCCCTTGGGGCGCGCCCTAGGTTGCCTCCCCTCCCCCTCCACCTATATATATGAGAGGAGGGGAGGGGGCACCACACACCACGATTCACCAAGCCATGTGCCGACGCCCCCTCTCCCTCTAGTTCATCCTCCGCTCTAAATCCGTTGTGCTTGGCGAAGCCCTGCGGAAATAGTTTCACCACCAACGTCACCACGCCGTCGTGCTGCTGGAACTCATCTACTACTTCGCCTCTCTTGCTGGATCAAGAAGGCGAGGGCGTCATCGAGCTGAACGTGTGCTGAACGCAGAGGTGCCGTATGTTCGTTGCTTGATCAAAACAGATCATGAAGGTGTATGACTACATCAACCGCGTTGATAAATGCTTCCACTTAGTGATCTACATGGGTATGTAGATGCTCTCCCCCTCTCGTAGCTATGCATCTCCATGGATAGATCTTGCGCGTGCATAGAATTTTTTTTGTTTTCCATGCAACATTTTCCAACAGTGGCATCATGAGCCAGGTCTATGCGTAGATGATATGCACGAGTAGAACACAAAGGAGTTGTGGACGGTGATGTTCATATTACTTACCACCTATGTCTTATTTTGATTCGGCGGTATTGTGGGATGAAGTGAGGGAGGGATGTGGTTGGTTTTAAGATACTAAGGGGTTTTTCTGCAAATTGGGGTAGAGAAGTGGGATGTTGTTGCAAAAAGGCAACAACTTACCTCACAGTCGTTAGATGTAGATCTAATGATTAGAAATGACGGATGGCAGACACGCCATCATCACCAACTAAGTCTTTTATAGGAGTATATAAGTATGGAGATACAAACATATTATCGATACTTGTTTCCATAAACTTGGATCTACGTTCTATTCAACGGCTGAGCATGTGGGGCCTTAGCACGATGACTTCCCGACTGTGTAAAACAAAGGTTTTCCCGTTGCCGATAAGGAGGGGGTGACGGCGGCGCACTTTCGGCTCGCTCTAGTCCTAGTAGTCATACTAGGTGGTCTACGGACGTGTAGATGTATTCTTTTTCACGTCTCGTGTTTGTCATACTACCACGACTGTTGATGAATAGACGGTAAGTTATTCACGAGAAAACCTTGGTTAAGCGTGTGTGCGAGAGAGAGAGATAGCGCGCGTGTGTGATATGTAGAGACTGAGGAAATGATAGGAGATTCTTTGTGTGTCTCGGTGTGTGGAGGATAGAGAGAGACATGTGCATGGGGCTTTGTGTTGTGTAATGTGGAGACACATAGACATAATCTGAGAGTGAGTGTGTGAGATACACATGCGGACATGGGGAGAGATGTATGAGTTAGAGAGACGGAGAATTTTGGTGTGCATGTGAGTTAGAGAGAGGGATATATATATATATATATACCTAGAGCTGGACAGAATATGCAAGGGTGTGTGTCTTAAAAGAAGGATTCAGATAGATGGGTGTTGTGCGTGTCTGTGTGTGTTTGTGCGCGCGCGTGTGTGTGAGAGGGAGTGTGTGTATGTGGAGAAGAGAGACCACTAATGATGTAAAACCTAGTAGGGAAGGGGGAATGGTGTGACATGTGTGTCCAAGAGAGAGAAAGACATGTGTAGTATTGGGACAGCATGGGTGCAGGTGGGGAGCAGATTATTTGGAAGAGACATCGAGTGTGTGTGGGAGAGGGGTGTGAGAGTGAGAGAGAGAGAGACCGAGCGAGGGAGAGAGAGGAAGAGAGGGGGAGAGAGAGGGGTCGTTTGTGTGCGGAAGTGGCGTATCGATAGGGAGACAAGGTTGATGTTGTTCGAAAGTGGCCTATGTACGGAGACGCAAGGAAAGCGAGTCATCGTGTGCATGATAGAGACTTCATGAGAGATCTAGAATAGATGGTGTAGAGAACAACGTGCGAGATTGAGATCGATGATACGCTACGGAGCTATGGAAAGAGTCACGACATATATGTATATAGGGAAGGAGCTGGGTCGGGTCCGCATGTGGGAGAGATAGAAAGAGGAGAGTGGTGCACAAGGAGACAAAGGGTGCTTGTTTGTAGTGGGGGTGGTGAGTGAGGTGTGTATCAATTAGTGCGAGAGAGAGATAGAGAGATGGTGGAGAGTGTACGAGAACCACATAACTAGGGAGATAGACGTTTGGGGGCGATGTCTTGTGTGTATGGGAAAGATACACTGCTATATAGTGCGTGTGCTTGGGAAAGAGAGATGCCGGGAGACCTAGAGAGTGGGGGAAGAGATGTGTGCATGCCCGAGAGACAAAGTGATAGAGACCTATATTGGGGTCCAGACTTAGAAGAGAGAGGGGGTTAATATGCTCCCGTGTTCGTGTCCGAGGGAGAGAAAGGCTTGTGGGGGGGGGGGAGTGGGGACGGGGTGGTGGGCTTCAGATAAAGGGTGAGGTGTCTATATTTGAGAGACATAAGCGTAATTGAGATATATATGGTCAATAGTGTGTGCACTCATGGTTGGTCAATTTGTTTCACAGTTTGGACTATGAGATAACGATACTTTTGAACATGCGTGATATACTTTGAAGTACCAGAATTACAAACCTAAGATTGGAATTTTGGAATTCGACTCCATTATTAGCTTTTGTAATTCATTTAAACGGGGGTACATTTTTTAAGCCGGGATTTCGTGATTTCAAATTCATATATCAAACCTAGAGATATACACATACGGTCATGTTCAAACCTTATAATCATCCACTTTATTCATACACATACATATTTTTGTTTTTGTCATCATATTTAGGATAAACACATTCAGAATTTCATTTGAATTGGATCATATGATGGTATTTGCTTCCACTAGCTCAATGATCCATATTTGAATTGAATGGACAATCTAAGTTTCGAGTTGGAGACATTGATTTTCGAAACTTGCACTTTTTTTTTGCATGCACAACAGATAAATTCTCAGCCATGATATCATAGTCGGCCGTACAAGATTAGAACACTTAACTTCAGCCGCCAAAAGCTTTCAAACTTCTCGCTCACATCGAAATATCTCGCCCCCGAAAGTTTAGCCCTGCAGCATTCCTGTTTTACCCCTGCCACATGAATGGAAAAGGGCTGCTTTGGTAACTCCATTGTTTTCCCCTCTTTGCCCCCAACATTCTTCCCCAGAACCCCTCCCCTTCCCCTCCCCGCCTCCTCCCCCACCAACCCCACCAAGCCGCCGAATCTAGTCCTCCGCCGCAGCGGTGGACCTCACACCCCGCCGGATCTACCTTCCGCACCTTGGAACCCCCAACTGCCAACTCACCACTTCACCGGAGCCACTTCAGCGACTAGCTTGTCCACCGCTCCAGATCTCCTTGACCGCCATCATGGTCCACCGCACCAGATCTGCTTCACCGGCGCCCTCGTCCACCACAGTGTAGGCCCTTCAGCGACTCTCTCATCCGCCACATCGCTGGCCCTTCATACAAGCCCTCGTCCGTCGTAACAGATCTGCCTCACCGAAAGCACTGTACACCGCGCCGGATGTGCTTCGCCGATGCCTTCGTCCATTGCACCGGACCCGCTCCACGGATGCCATATTCAACTCCACCTGCCCTGCTTTACTGACACCGCAGCCTCATCAGATTATTTTGATTTGTACTCCTTCGGTTTTTCTATTCTTTATCGTGGAACTGTTCACTTACCACAGATCAACTTTCTTGTATGTCGACAGGCGCCACAACCGAAGCACCGGTGGTGCTTCAGCAACGGCGACAGCCGGCCCAAACTCAACCGCAACACGAGCACCATCGACGATCCTTAGCTTTCACCTATGACAACTATGACCATATGCCGCCGAGAATCAGGTACTATTATCCAATGGCCGGCGCCTATGTTCACTTTCTTAGCATAAGCACCGCACCTTCGAATTTCTTCAGGGCATCATTCAAATTTTCATGAGACGCGTTATTCTGCTTGCACCTGTAGGGCCATACGTGTGGCAGTGAACATGTTACATGTGCTAAATTACAATCCAGTGCACATATAGTTACAATGCTTTTGTTTTGTCCTAAGTATTACTGTACTTCCTAGATATCACTGCCTACTATTTTACTTCTTGCATGCTATATTTATGATAATGGTGTTGTTCTGATGCCACCTGTTGGTTACAATTATTGGCCCTATTTGGATACTCTAACTTAGCTAGAGGTTAGAGTTAGTTTCTAGCTCATGACTAACCCTGAACTAACTCTAGCCAAAGAGGTGTTTGGATGACAGGGTTAGATTGACAATAAATTCACTAGGAGAACTAGCTCCAATTAGCACCTCTTGGGTGGGATAGTTTTTTGGGTGGGTTAGATGCAACTAGCTCAAAGTAGCCCTCATGTTTAGATACTTTAGGGCTATTTGAGCCCAAACTAGCCCAAACTAACTCTAACACATGGATGGCCCTGTTTGGATACTCTAACTTAGCTAGAGGTTAGAGTTAGTTTCTATCTCATGACTAACCCTGAACTAACTCTAGCCAAAGAGGTGTTTGACAATAAATGCACTAGGAGAACTAGTTCCAATTAGCACCTCTTGGGTGGGATAGTTTTTTTGGGTGGGTTAGATGCAACTAGCTCAAACTAGCCCTCATGTTTGGATACTTTAGGGCTATTTGAGCCCAAACTAGCTCTAACCCATGGATCCAAACAGGGCCATTATACTGGATTGCTTCTATGGCCCTGTTTGGATACTCTAACTTAGCTAGAGGTTAGAGTTAGTTTCTAGCTCATGACTAACCCTGAACTAACTCTAGCCAAAGAGGTGTTTGGATGACAGGGTTAGATTGACAATAAATGCACTAGGAGAACTAGCTCCAATTAGCACCTCTTGGGTGGGATAGTTTTTTTGGGTGGGTTAGATGCAACTAGCTCAAACTAGCCCTCATTTTTGGATACTTTAGGGGGATACTTTAGGGCTATTTGTGCCCAAACTAGCTCAAACTAACTCTAACCCATGGATCCAAACAGTTCTCTATGCTTAATTACACATCAGCAAACTAGCTTGTGGTTCCGCTGCTTTTTGTTCGTTTTACCCTACATTTTCTGATGCTAGCTATTACATCACTGCTCCGAGCCTCTGTTCATTACTTTTTTGTGCGTTCTTGATCTTCCCATGTTGCATGACTAATTTGATGCTTCTATTCATTATGGAGCTGCCAACCCCATCAAGCAAAATATTTGTTCTTTTGGGGCTGCCACCTCGAACAAGCATAAAAATAGAGTGAAGCACATATATTGTCGTGTAAGCGCACACCCTTCTTCCATTAGTTTAGATTAACCATTGATGATCAATTCGAACCAGTGCATGTGATTAAAATTAGTTTTATCTAAATAGAGGGGGAAGAATAAACTACAACGACTAGATTTGCAACCACGGGATGCTGACGATATCTTCAAAGAACATTGCAACAATAGCGAGGCTTCATAACAACATATGGTAAGCTAGTGTGTTTTAGTACATGTGAAATGTAATGCGTGTGGGCTGCTTTCTTGGCTTGTGCCCTCAACCTGTAATCCTACAGAATTACAAATAGTTCAGTTGTCTTTTTTGTTGTATTGCTTGATTCGAATGCTTGTTTGTTACTTGTTAGGCTATACCTGAGTTGGCCAATATGTCAGCAGTGCCTGATGTACTATCATAAAGAAATGCATGCCTAATTCATTTGACAACTTAACTTTTCCTATGAACTTCATCACAAGACTGTCTTCGTAGTTTATATGAGACCACACTATTTAAGTGCTTTCTCAGGTTATTTCAACTGCTTATATGCCTGGGCAACTTAAATATAGCGGTGGTACACTACCTTTCATCTTACCATTTTAATTTGTTTTTGACTAATGCTGCTTTGAACCATTTAAATATAGCTTGCCATGCTCGGCAATAATTCGTATGTCATTTACCATGTAAGCTTACTGCCTGGATCATGCGAAAACTATCTCTTACTTATGTCCAGCGGAAACCTTTCAGGATGCCGTTCACACTAGGACACAATGTACAACCCCAGAATCTATTTGTGGAAGCAGTGCGCCATCCATGTTACTAGATGGTAGCAGTTCAGAGGCAACACCGTTGGAGAGCAGTCTGAGCACAAATAGTACAGTTCTTGAGGGTCTACTAGAGGTAGAAAGAGATGTATGGCTGCCATGAATGAGGTAATCTTGATCTTGAGGCTAGAAATTATGCAATTATCTGCACGCATTATGCAAGCAAGCCAAGAATTGGAGGAAGTAAGAATGTTGCAGTTGAAGACGGAGGAGGTCCTGCTGCTTCTGCTATCTGAAGCCCAGGGTAATCCCAGTTCTTCTTTAGATACCAGTTGAAATTGTCATTAGATTAGTATACTTGCATGTTGTGTCATGTCTCTGAATGGATTATGTTGTAAGACCCCTTTGTTGTCCATGGCTTGTGGGCCCCTCGGAGCTCCCCTAACCCTAATTCTTCCTTTGTATATTCCCAAATATTCCCAAACGATCAGAAGCGTCCACCAAAATACTTTTCCGCCGTCGTAACCTTCTGTACCCGTGAGATCCCATCTTGGGGCCTTTTCCGGCATCCTGCCGGAGGCAGATTCGATCACGGAGGGCTTCTACATAAACTCTATTGCCCTTCCGATGAAGCGTGAGTAGTTTACTGATACGTCTCCAATGTATCTATAATTTTTGATTGTTCCATGCTATTATATTATCTGTTTTGGATGTTTTATATGCATTATTATGCTATTTTATATTATTTTTGGGACTAACCTATTAACCTAGAGCCCAGTGCCAGTTTCTGTTTTTTCCTTGTTTTTGAGTTTCGCAGAAAAGGAATACCAAACGGAGTCCAAACGGAATAAAACTTACGCGATGATTTTTCTTGGACCAGAAGACACCCCGGAGACTTGGAGTTCAAGTCAGAAGAGCCACGAGGCGGCGACAAGGGGGGAGGGCGCGCCCAGGGGGGTAGGACGCGCCCAGGGGGGTAGGACGCGCCCCCTGCCTTGTGGGCCCCACGTGACTCCACCGACCTACTTCTTCGTCCTATATATTCACATATATTCCAAAACCCTCAGAAGCATCCACGAAAACACTTTTCCACCGCCGCAACCTTCTGTACCCGTGAGATCCCATCTAGGGACCTTTTTCGGCACCCTGCCGGAGGGGGATTCGATCACGGAGGGCTTCTACATCAACTCTATTGCCCTTCCAATGAAGCGTGAGTAGTTTACCTCAGATCTACGGGTCCATAGCTAGTAGCTAGATGGCTTCTTCTCTCTCTTTGATTCTCAATACCATGTTTTCCTCGTTGTTCTTGGAGATCTATTCGATGTAATATTCTTTTGCGGTGTGTTTGTCGAGATCCGATGAATTGTGGATTTATGATCAACTTATCTATGAATATTATTTGAATCTTCTCTGAATTCTTATATGCATGATTTGATGTCTTTGTAATTCTCTTCGAATTATCGGTTTGGTTTGGCCAACTAGATTGGTTTTTCTTGCAATGGGAGAAGTGCTTAGCTTTGGGTTCAATCTTGCGGTGTCCTTTCCCAGTGACAGTAGGGGCAGCAAGGCACGTATTGTATAGTTGCCATCGAGGATAAAAGAATGGGGTTTACATCATATTGCTTGAGTTTATTCCTCTACATCATGTCATCTTACTTAATGCGTTACTCTGTTCTTCATGAACTTAATACTCTAGATGCAGGCAGGAGTCGGTCGATGTGTGGAGTAATAGTAGTAGATGCAGAATCGTTTCGGTCTACTTGACACGGACGTTATGCCTATATTTCATAATCATTGCCTTGGATATCGTCATAACTTTACGCTTTTCTATCAATTGCTTGACAGTAATTTGTTCACCCACCGTATTATTTGCTATCTTGAGAGAAGCCTCTAGTGAAACCTATGGCCCCGGGTCTATTTTCCATCATATAAGTTTCCGATCTACTATTTTCCATCATATTACTTTCCGATCTACTATTTTGCAATCTTTTATTTTCAGATCTATAAAGCAAAAAACCCAAAAATATTTACTTTATCTTTTGTTTAGTTTTACTTATCTCTATAAGATCTCACTTTTGCAAGTAACCGTGAAGGGATTGACAACCCCTTTATCGCGTTGGGTGCAAGTTGTTTGATTGTTTGTGCAGGTGCTAGGTGATTTGTGCGTTGTCTCCTACTGGATTGATACCTTGGGTTCTCTAACTGAGGGAAATACTTATCTCTACTTTGCTGCATCACCCTTTCCTCTTCAAGGGAAAAACCAACGCAAGCTCAAGAAGTAGCAGGAAGAATTTCTGGTGCCGTTGCCGGGGAGATCTACGCCAAGTCAAGACATACCAAGTACCCATCATAAAACTCTCATCTCTTGCATTACATTATTCGCCATTTGCCTCTTGTTTTCCTCTCCCCCACTTCTAAAACGATTTTCGAAAAGATTTGCCTTTTTATTCGCCCTTCTCTTTGCTTTTTTCTTTGCCTCTCTTCAGTTCGTTTTCTCCGTTCGCTCTCGGTTTGCTTGTTTGCTAGATTGGTTTGTTGCCACAATGTCTGAAATTGGGGAGGTTATCACTGAAAAGGATAGTAGTAACGATGGGGGAAACTTTGATGCTTTTGCTAATACTAATCCTCATGAAGAATCTACTATCTTGCACACTAAAAAACTTCACATAGGTAGCGGCAATATTATTGGAAAAGGGGTTATTCAAGATTTCTTTACTTGTGCTGGTGTGCTACCCACGTTAGGTGGATCTATTCTTCATAAAACTAGTAGTCTTGCGGATGCTATATCTTTGCTTGTGGTTGAACTTGAAAGACAATTTATTCATGTGCATCCATCCATACAAAGGATTTTTCTAGAGTTTTCTAATATTGAACATTCTTCTGTTAAGCACGCCGCTACTATATTTCTAGCCCATGAGTTTAGGTTTATTATGAAAGAAGCTAGTGAAATTTTCGCGCATTATAAAGTAGACGGTGGTCGTCCTCCCATAGAGGGAATTCTCTTTAACCAAGAGGACATAATGCTTTTACGATCTCTAGATCATGTTGCTTACAATGAAAATTTAAGAAAGTGGGTCCCTGCCGATGTTTTAGTTGATAAGATTTCTGAACTTAAAGATAATTTTGCTATACAAAACAATGGACTGGGTTTCTCTCTTGGACACAAGCTCATGACTTTTTGCCAAAAGAACGCTTACAATGATGAGTTGGTCATACAATATGAGGGGCCAAAGGAGAAACAAATTCCTCCCGAGCTTGATCTTGGGGATCCTTACCCCATTAAATTTAGCCCTTTTGATTACTTTTGCTTATCGCAAAGAAAACCTGCTGCTGAACGAAGGGAGTATGAGATGAGTTTTTGAGATTTGCCTTATCATTATTATGACAATACCTAGATCTATTCGTGTTTTTATGCCTAACTAAGGGCGTTAAACAATAGCGCTTGTTGGGAGGCAACCCAATTTTATTTTTGTTTTTTATTTTTTGTTCCTGTTTTGCTTTGAATAATTCATCTAGCCTGTGGTTAGATGTGGTTTTGTGTTTTAATTAGTGTTTGTGCCAAGTAAAACCTTTGGGATGGCTTAGGGTGATAGTTGATTTGATCTTGCTGAAAAACAGAAACTTTTGTGTCCAGTTATAGAATTTTAATAATTTACTGGAGCATTGACAAACCCTTAATTTTTTATAAGACATTTATATACGAATTTCCTATGCTGTCCTAATTTTTCAGAATTTTTGGAGTTACATAAGTATTATAACAATTCGGATCTTCTCATACTCTTCTGTTTTTGACAGATTCTGTTTTCTTTGTGTTGTTTGCTTATTTTGATGAATCTATGGGTAGTATCGGGGGCTATGAACCATGGAGAAGTTGGAATACAGTAGGTATTACACCAATATAAATAAATAATGAGTTCAAACAATACCAAAAGTGGTGATTTATTTTCTTATACTAACAGAGCTTATGAGATTTTCTGTTGAGTTTTGTGTTGTGAAGTTTTCAAGTTTTGGGTAAGGACTTGATGGACTATGGAATAAGGAGTGTCAAGAGTCTAAGCTTGGGGATGCCCAGGGCACCCCAAGGTAATATTCAAGAACAAACAGGAGCCTAAGCTTGGGGATGCCGCGGAAGGCATCCCCTCTTTCGTCTTCGTCTATCGGTAAATTTACTTGAGGCTATATTTTTATTCACCACATGATATGTGTTTTGCTTGGAGTGTCTTGTATGATTTGAGTATTTGCTTTTTAGTTTGTCACAATCATCCTTGATGTACTCACCTTTTGAGAGAGACACGCATGAATCGTGATTTATTAGAATACTCTATGTGCTTCACTTATATCTTTTGAGCTAGGCAATTTTGCTCTAGTGCTTCACTTATATCTTTTTAGAGCACGACAGTGGTTTTATTTTATAGAAATTATTGAACTCTCATGCTTCACTTATATTATTTTGAGAGTCTCTAAACAGCATGGTAATTTGCTTTGATTATGAATTTAGTCCTAATGTGATAGACATCCAAGAGGGATATAATAAAAACTTTCATATAAAGTACATTGAATACTATGAGAAGTTTGATTCCTTATGATTGTTTTGAGATATAAAGATGGTAGTATTAGAGTCATGCTAGTGAGTTATTGTGAATTGGAGAAATACTTGTGTTAAGGTTTGTGAGTCCCGTAGCATGCACGTATGGTGAACCGTTATGTAACGAAGTTGGAGCATGAGATATTTTTTGATTGTCTTCCTTATGAGTGGCGGTCGGGGACGAGGGATGGCCTTTTTCCTAGCAATCTATCCCCCTAGGAGAATGCGCGTAGTACTTTGTTTCGATGACTAATAGATTTTTGCGATAAGTATGTGAGTTCTTTATGACTATGTTGAGTCCATGGATTATACGCACTCTCACCCTTCCACCTTTGCTAGCCTCACTAGGGCCGCGCAACTTTCGCCGGTACCATACACCCACCATATACATTCTTCAAAACAGCCACCATACCTACCTATTATGGCATTTCCATAGCCATTCCGAGATATATTGCCATGTAACTTTCCACCGTTCCGTTTTATTATGACACGCTTCATCATTGTCATATTGCTTTGCATGATCATGTAGTTGACATCGTATTTGTGGCAAAGCCACCTTTCATAATTCTTTCATACATGTCACTCTTGATTCATTGCACATCCCCGTACACCGCCGGAGGCATTCATATAGAGTCATATTTTGTTCTAAGTATCAAGTTGTAAGTAAATAAAAGTGTGATGATCTTCATTATTAGAGCATTGTCCCATGTGATGAAATAAAAAAAAAGAGGCCAAAAGGCCAAGCAAAAAAAAGGAGAAAGAAAAAAAATGAGAGAAAAAGAGAGAAGGGGCAATGCTACTATCCTTTTTCCACACTTGTGCTTCAAAGCAGCACCATGATCTTCATGATAGAGAGTCTCCTATTTTCTCACTTTCATATACTAGTGGGAAATTTTCATTATAGAACTTGGCTTGTATATTCCAACGATGGGCTTCCTCAAATTGCCCTAGGTCTTCATGAGCAAGCAAGTTGGATGCACACCCACTTAGTTTTCTTTTGAGCTTTCATACACTTATAGCTCTAGTGCATCCGTTGCATGGCAATCCCTACTCACTCACATTGATATCTATTGATGGGCATCTCCATAGCCCGTTAATATGCCTAGTTGATGTGAGACTATCTCCTTCTTTTTTGTCTTCTCCACAACCACCATATTCTATTCCACCTATAGTGCTATGTCCATGGCTCACGCTCATGTATTGCGTGAAAGTTGAAAAGGTTTGAGAACACTAAAGTATGAAACAATTGCTTGGTTTGTCATCGGGGTTGTGCATGATTTGAATATTTTGTGTGATGAAGATGGAGCATAGCCAGACTATATGATTTTGTAGGGATAAGCTTTCTTTGGCCATGTTATTTTGAGAAGACATAATTGCCTTGTTAGTATGCTTGAAGTATTATTGTTTTTATGTCAAAATTAAACTTTTGTTTTGAATCTTATGGATCTGAACATTCATGCCACAATAAAGAAAATTACATGGATAAATATGTTAGGTAGCATTCCACATCAAAAATTCTCTTTTTATCATTTACCTACTCAAGGACGAGCAGGAATTAAGCTTGGGGATGCTTGATACGTCTCCAACGTATCTATAACTTTTGATTGTTCCATGCTATTATATTATCTGTTTTGGATGTTTTATATGATTATTATGCTATTTTATATTATTTTTGGGACTAACCTATTAACCTAGAGCCCAGTGCCAGTTTCTGTTTTTTCCTTGTTTTTGAGTTTCGCAGAAAAGGAATACCAAACAAAGTCCAAACGGAATAAAACTTTCGCGATGATTTTTCTTGGACCAGAAGACACCCCGGAGACTTGGAGTTCAAGTCAGAAGTGCCACGAGGCGGCGACAAGGGGGGAGGGCGCGCCCCTGCCTTATGGGCCCCACGTGACTCCATCGACCTACTTCTTCGTCCTATATATTCATATATATTCCAAAACCCTCAGAAGCATCCACGAAAACACTTTTCCACCGCCGCAACCTTCTGTACCCATGAGATCCCATCTAGGGACCTTTTCCGGCACCCTGCTGGAGGGGGATTCGATCACGGAGGGCTTCTACATCAACTCTATTGCCCTTCCGATGAAGCGTGAGTAGTTTACCTCAGACCTACGGGTCCATAGCTAGTAGCTAGATGGTTTCTTCTCTCTCTTAGATTCTCAATACCATGTTCTCCTCGATGTTCTTGGAGATCTATTCGATGTAATATTCTTTTGCGGTGTGTTTGTTGAGATCCGATGAATTGTGGATTTATGATCAGTTTATCTATGAATATTATTTGAATCTTCTCTGAATTCTTATATGCATGATTTGATATCTTTGTATTTCTCTTCGAATTATCGGTTTGGTTTGGCCAACTAGATTGGTTCTTCTTGAAATGGGAGAGGTGCTTAGTTTTGGGTTCAATCTTGCGGTGTCCTCACCCAGTGACAAAGTAGGGGTAGCGAGGCACGTATTGTATTGTTGCCATCAAGGGTAAAAAGATGGGGTTTTCATCCTATTGCTTGAGTTTATCCCTCTACATCATGTCATCTTACTTAAGGCGTTACTCTGTTATTTATGAACTTAATACTCTAGATGCATGCTGGATAACGGTCGATGTGTGGAGTAATAGTAGTAGATGCAGAATCGTTTCGGTCTACTTGACACGGACATGATGCCTATATGCATAATCATTGCCTTGGATATCGTCATAACTTTGCGCTTTTCTATCAATTGCTTGACAGTAATTTGTTCACCCACCGTATTATTTGCCTTCAAGAGAGAAGCCTCTAGTGAAACCTATGGCCCCCGGTTCTATTTTCCATCATATATTTTCAGATCTATAAACCAAAAAACCCAAAAATACCTTGCTGCAATTTATTTACTTTTATTTTGTTTTACGTTTTAGTAAGCTTTTATATCTATCTCTATCAGATCTGACCTTTGCAAGTGACCGTGAAGGGATTGACAACCCCTTTATCGTGTTGGGTGCAAGTGTTTGATTGTTTATACAGGTGCATAGATTGGGGACTTGCTTGTATCTCCTACTCGATTTGATACCTTGGTTCTTAACTAAGGGAAATACTTATCTCTACTTTGCTGCATCACCCTTTCGTCTTCAAGGGAAAAACAACGCAAGCTCAAGAAGTAGTAGGAAGAATTTCTGGCGCCGTTGCCGGGGAGATCTACATCAAGCCTACCAAGTACCCACCATAAACTCTCATCTCTTGCATTACATTATTTGCCATTTGCCTCTCGTTTTCCTCTCCCCACTTTTAAAACATTTTCAGAAAAACACAAAAATATTTGCCCTTTTATTTGCCTTGTTTTCGTTCGTCTTTTATGTCTTACTTCGTTTGTTTGCTTGTTCGCTTGGAATAATTGTGTATTTATTGAAAATTAGAAAGCAAAAAGTCTATAGATCCTCATCCACTTGCTAATCTTTTTAAGAGATCCAATCATGATGAACCAATTGCTAGTGAGATGAGTGCACTAGATTATCTTTATGAAGTTTTGCTTGAAATTCGTGAATCTAAAAATTGTGATGAATTGTTAAAATAAGAAATTTATGAAGTGATTCACGATCGCTCCTTGAAAGAAAAGCATGACTGCAATGATGTTATTGTAAATTCTATTAATGTCAATTACGCTATTAATATGCAAAACCCTAAGCTTGGGGATGCTAGTTTTGCTATGTCCACCACTTATTGCAATGATCATGATTGGGGTGATAATGCTTCTTATGATCTTGAAAATTTATTTAAGCCTCATGATAATAATGTTTGCAATAATATTGAAAGTGGGTTTGTTATAGTGTCAACTTTAGGAAATAATGATCCCACTACTTTGGAGTTCGATCAATCTTATGAATTTTTTGATAAAAGTGGGCTTGGAGAAGTAATGACTTTATTCTATGTTAATCCCACTATTTTGGAAGAGTGTCAACTTTGCATGCACGTGGATCATGAAGAGAATAATTTATGTGATAGCTATATTGTTGAATTTGAATATGATCCCACATGTAATTATTTTGAGAGAGGAAAATATGGTTGTAGAAATTTTCATGTCACTAAATTACCTCTCGTTATGTTGAGATTGCTATTATTTATTTCTCCTTCCTTGCATATGCTAGTTTTTGCTTGTCTTGATAAATCTTTTCCCTATAAAAAGCCTATGCATAGGAAGTATGTTAGACTTAAACTTGTTTTTCACATGCTACATGATGCTCTCTTCGTGTTTCATTGCTATCTTTCATGTGAGCATCATTGAAATCTCAATGCCTAGCTAAAAGGCTTTAAAGAAAAGCGCTTGTTGGGAGACAACCCAATATTTTTCTTTTCCGTTTTTATGAAAATACACATTATTACCTCTGTAGTAATTGTGTTTTGGTGTTTCAATTAGTGTTTGAGCCAAGTAAGACCTTTGGGATGGCTTACGGTGATAGTTGATTTGATCTTGCTGAAAAATAGAAACTTTTGCGTCCAGTAACAGAATTTTTTAAATTCACTGGAGCGTGGAAAAACACTGAAATTTTTACACAAGATTGATATACAAATTGCCTTTGTTTTCCTAATGTTTCAAAAAAATTGGAGTTACATAATTATTAGAACAATTGAAATCTTCATAGACTATTCTGTTTTTGACAGATACTGTTTTCTATGTGTTGTTTGCTTATTTTGATGAATATATGGGTAGTATCGGGGGGTATGGACCATGGAGAAGTTGGAATACAGTATATATTACACCAATATAAATAAAGAATGATTTCACAACAGTATCGGGGGGACAACCAAGCATCTAAGCTTGGGGATGCCCCGGATGGCATCCCCTCTTTCGTCTTCGTCTATCGGTAAATTTACTTGAGGCTATATTTTTATTCACCACATGATATGTGTTTTGCTTGGAGCGTCTTGTATGATATGAGTCTTTGCTTTTTAGTTTGCCACAATCATCCTTGCTGTACACACCTTTTGAGAGGGACACGCATTAATCGTGAATTTATTAGAATACTCTATGTGCTTCACTTATATCTTTTGAGCTAAGCAATTTTGTTCTAGTGCTTCACTTATATCTTTTTAGAGCACAGCGGTGGATTTTTTTTATAGAAATTGTTGAATCCTAATGCTTCACTTATATTATTTTGAGAGTCTCTCTAAACAGCATGGTAATTTGCATAGGTTATGAATTTAGTCCTAATATGATGGGCATCCAAGAGGGATATAATAAAAACTTTCATATAAAGAGCATTGAATACTATGAGAAGTTTGATTCCTTATGATTGTTTTGAGATATAAAGATGGTGATATTAGAGACATGCTAGTGAGTAATTGTGGATTGGTAGAAATACTTGTGTTAAAGTTTGTGATTCCCGTAGCATGCACGTATGGTGAACCGTTATGTGATGAAGTCGGAGCATGATTTATTTATTGATTGTCTTCCTTATGAGTGGCGATCGGGGACGAGCGATGGTCTTTTCCTACCAATCTATCCCCCTAGGAGCATGCGTGTAGTACTTTGTTTCGATAGCTAATAGACTTTTGCAATAAGTATCACTACAAAAAAAAGACACATCCGTGACATTTTGGCCTGAACGATTTTTTTTTCTGTCATGCTTATGACACTTCTATGACGATAATTGTGACAAAAGCACGTATCATCATAGATGTGGTTGGCTCCTACTTCTATGACAAAAAATCATGACAGAAAATGGGCTTTTCGTCCTGGGCGGGCCGGGGACGCACCTGCATGACATTCTTTGGGCCGTCCATGATGGAAAAAATTGTGGTAGAAGCGAGGGCGAGGAAAATATTGGGGAGTTCCCGGTTACGGTGGGTGGTCGGGGCCGAGTGATGCACGGAGGTTTGCGCGTTTCTCTCATGTACGCGCATGTGTGCGAGGCGTTGGCTAACTGAACCCGAGCGATCGCACTAGCTACGTTTACTGAACCCGAGCGATCGAGCCCTTGGCTGTTAACTGAACCCGAGCGATTCATTCACTGCTGACTGAACCCGAGCGATTCCTTCACTGCTGCTGCTGACTGAACCTGAGCGATCGATCACTGCTGCTGCTTACTGAAGCCGATCGAGCCCCTGTGCGACATGTAGCCAGCCGGTGTTGGGTTGCCTCTCGATGAACAGTGACCGTTGCTACCGTGTGCGCGGTATGTAGAACGAGTCGAGACGTGGTGAGTCGAGCTGGTTGGTTGGCTGTGGATGAACAGTTCCCGGTGGGGGTTGGATGCACAGGACCCCGTGGTAGTAGGCCGTTGCAGCTGGATGAACAGGACCCCGAGGAGGCCGCCGCACCCCAGCCGGTTGGGGGTGGTTGAACAGGACCCTGTGGAGGCTCTATGAATAGTAGCCGGTGGAGGCTGGATGAACAGTAGCCCGTGGATGAACAGTAGCTGGTGGAGGCTAGAGGAAGTCGACGGTGGATGAACAGTAGCCCGTGGAGGCTGGAGCGAGCCAGTAGATGGTGGATGAACAAGACCATGTTTCAATCGTAGGCGCTCCAATAGAAGTCTGTTTCCTCCGTTTTGCGGTACGCCAGACCCCTCCCGATCAACAGGACCCCGTTTCGACCGTAGGCCCTCGAACAGAAGTACGTTTCCTCCGTTTTGCGGTACGCCAGACCCTTCCCGATGAACAATACCCCATTTCGACCGTACGTGGTCGAACAGAAGGCCATTTCCTCCGTTCTGCGGTACGCCAGACCTCGTTTCGACTGTTCCGTCCAAGCCGGTTGGCTCCCGATGAACATGACGCATTCCGTTCCCTCCCGATGAACACGACGCAGTTTCTCCGTTCCGACCCAGCCGGTTGGCTGCCGATGAACAGGACGCTGTCGCTGTACGCGTTTGAGACCCCGCCCGTATGTACCTACGTAGCCGTATTTACTTTCTTGCAGCGTGGCTGTACGTACGTGTACATAATTTATACAGGACTGCCTCAACTGCTACGTCACACGTGCCGCTCTTTGCTCGGCCACGGTTCATCCTTGCAGAGAGACCGATCGACCAGTATATACGTACACGTTCGCTACCAGAGAGACAACCCTACATACGGTTCGACCCGGTGGGTCCCAGCTGTCAGGGTGGATAAGGAGGCACTTCCTTGCATGCGAAGATATAGCTGATGGGTCCCAGCTGTCAGGGGGAGGAATCATTTATTTTGACCGTAATAAGGACGCACTTCCTTGTGTGCGAAGATGTAGCTGGTGGATCCCAGCTGTCAGGGGGAGAAAACATTATTTTTTAGGGTAAAAAGGATGCGGTTGCATGCATGCGTCCATGGGCGTGGTGCGTCCCCGCTGTCAGCCTATCACGTACAGTCATCTTCTGATGACTCTCGTTTGTTTACCACGTTGACCACACCGTGCCGAGCGCACCAAGGCCGGTGGACGATGGCGAGGCCCCAGACTGGAACGACCCGGAGATGGGGAAGACGTGGCAGTTGAGTCGCAGACGGAGAGGACTGGGAAACTTGACTGGTTCGGGTGCGGGGTGGGCCTACACTTGGCAGAGAATAACAGGAGGTGCGGAGGAGTGGAGGGATGGCCTGGCCGTCGGTGGGGTAGCGTTTCACTGCGAGGCGCGTGAAAGAGCACCGCTGGACGCCGAAGGCTGGAGCAGGCGGTCCCGGCAGCGCTGGAGGAAGAAGATGAGAGATTGAAGAAGAATGCCGGTCGTTGGATGTAAATCGAACACCTTGCTTAGGCTTCGACCTTTGTATTTTTTTTTGCGAAAGTGCTTAGGCTTCTATCTACTGGCCCACATGTCAGCCAGTCCATTTGTTTTTTTAGTCCATTTGGTGGGCTGGGTGAAACAATGATGTAGAGTCTATGCAGCCCGTTTATATATTATGTTAGAATTTAAAGCCCATTTGCATTTTTTTCGAAATCCACAGACTTGCTGGGCTGGGTGAAAATATCTTGTTGGGCTGGACGGAGAAATGTTATAAAAACATAAACACATGATTGCACGTCTATTACTAATTGGTCAGTAAAATCTTTGCAAACTTACGTACGCAATCACCAGGAGTTATCTTGCCAAGTTATATATAAATAATAATTATTATTACTTTGTAAGAACTTTCGATTTACGAAATAAAATATCATTTTAATTTGATGAGTTAATAGGACATGGGGTATTATTATTTATTAGGCTAGATGTGGGACAATTGAGTTGGTTCTAGGGAAAACTACTGGGAGAAAACTCAGATTACATCGAAAAAGAAAGTGGGAAAAAATTCAGATATAGGATTAATAAAAACGAAAAATAAAGGAAGTGGGAAGGTCTATACAATGGTTGGACGAACGACAGGTTTAACGGAACCTTATGTTGTTTATATTATATATATGTAATAAAATAAGATATAAATATAAATATAAGTATATATATACTATTATTGAAGGGAAAACATAGGTTCAGTTTTGCATTCTTATAGTAAAATAGAACTGAGCTGTGCGTTGTCTTGAAAAAACAAACATAAGTTGGGCTGCTGATGTTATAGACAAGCTTGGCTGAGAGGCCCAGAGGCCGCTTGATACCTGCTGGACCCCAAAAAAAAGTTGAAACCTGCTGGATCAACTGTGTCTGCATGTCGTGGGCTGCGCGTGTTAAACAACAAAACCTAGGCCATGGACCTGGTGGGCCCGGACTGTCAGCCTCTCGACGAACAGTCGTCTCCCGATTCCTCTCGTTTTGTTGACCATGTTGGGAACGACAGACGGCGGCGCTGCGGCGAGAGCACCATGGCGGAGGATGACGTCGAGACCTTGGACCAGAACGAACCGGAGGCGGGGAAGACGCAGGCGGAGGGGAGTACGAGGGTTGACTTGTTCGGGTGCAGGGTGGGCCGGTGGAGCTGCCACCGCCGGAGAATGTGTGGGAGTAGAGGGATGGCCTGGCCAGCGCCATAGGCTAGGATGGGTCACCGAGGCATGCGCGGCAGCGCCGCCAGCCGCTGTAGGAAGAGGACGAAAGATTGAACAAAATAAAGAAATACAAATGGATAGGTGGTTGGTCCAATATGTCTGTGTACGAGACCTGCTGGGTCCACCTGAGAAGGGGAATATGTTGGGAGGAAGGAGATTCAAAGCACGGCAACCCAGTGAACTAGTTACATACAAAAGCAAATAGCCACACACAAAAAAGCAAATAGGTTAATGGGTTTTTAGACGAAATATTACGGACAAAATAGATAATTACAACACATAGGCTAATGCATGAAACACCCAGATGATAAAGGTGCTTAAATAGAAAAGTACATCATCTAGACCTTCCTGTCATGCTTGATCATGACACTGCGGCTGTCCGTGTACTCGTCGGTTACGGGAAGCAGACACGCCCTCATGTCCAAGATCCGCCTGTACATGTCGTAGCACGCGTATGCGTCCTTGGACGCGTAGGTTATGTAGGCAAGATTCAGAGGTACCTCCCACGTGTTCAGGTCCTTGGTATCGTAGTCTTCTTTCATGTTGGCGTAGCAGGGGTCGATGATGGTCGCAGCGAGGTCAACCACGGAGTCCTTCTCCTGCCTGTTGCTGATGATATTGTATTGCTTCTTGATGTCGACAAGCTTGTTGCATCAGATGGCCGAATCATAAAGCATAGTCGCGTTCTTCCTGCTCTCCACCGTAGCGAAGGTGCAGTCGGCGGTGCCAATGAAACGGGCGAATGCTCCAGGACCTCTGATGGCCCTACAGCAGTGGTAGATGAGAACCTCGTCCCGCACGTATACCTGGGGGACGGCGATCCGCTGGTCCCTGTCAGGAGAAGAATGGATGGGCACAAAGTCTAGTCCCGCGACCTTGTGCTTTCTCCTCCTGTAGGTACTGCTTGAACTTGGCGAGGTAGAGCTTCACCGAGTTTGGATCATTGGTGTACATCACATTCAACTTGGTGCTGCCATGGGTCTGAACGGCGAACTCAAAGGTGAACTCCTTGCTGAAGTCCATATCCAGCAGGCTCACACCTCGGATCGCCATTGGAGTCTCTTCTCATGCAGAGTTGATGTGGTGGTTCTCGTTTTGTGGGGATTGGGGGCAGGGGGGAGATGAAGACGATCGCTGTGTACTGGGGTACTAGGGGGCGGCACCACGGCAGCAGCAGTTCATTTTTCCAATCTTGGGGAACTGCAATCGACGGTGAATGAGTGGGTAGGCGGCGGCAGCAGTTCGTTTTTAAGCTCTTGGGGAACTGCATCCAACAGTAAACTGAGTGTGTACAGGCGACAACAGTTACTACCCCTCCCTTGCCCGCTGCACGCCCGGCAGAACATGCCCCCTCGGGTTCACGAGCGTGTCTGTATTGGTACTGTAATAGCAAGTGTTAGTTGTCACTTTACTTAAATTTTATTAGCTTTAATTAAAATTTATTCTTAAAACAAGCAAAACATTGGCTCGTTCTATCAGTGCCACAGGATCAACATGCACAACAATTAGAATTATTATTCTCAGGATACAAACGATAGGCTCATTTTCCGCACTTTCACAGACAATTCTACCAAGTTTGAATAACTTGTTATGGTTGTTGTCCTTTGCATCATCATGCCGTGTTTCCCAGCTTGCAAGATTCAAAACCAACCAATAAGATTGAAATAATAAGTAAAACAAAGATGCCTACACATCACAATGATTCCCAGCTTGCAAGATTCAGAACCAACCCATTAGATTCAAATAATAAGTACAACAAATATGCCTACACATGTCAATGATTCACAGATCAGAGCCAATCATAACTGTACAACTCAAACGTTGTGAGAATGTGAACAAATAAATAAAAATTGATCGATGCTTCATGTAAGCAATTTGATCCAAGGATTTGCTTAAACATTGAAACCAGTCCTTTTTAAGACCACACAGGTCAAACATTGGCAACTAAAATATTCTGCATCACTGGTGGCACTACCACTTACAATATATGCACAAGAGAGCCTTCTAGATTTTGAAGTAGTGTGTATAGAGCCTCATCCTTAGTATTTAACATATACACATAGCAGAATCTAGTGGAATCATCAATCAACGTCCTGAAATATCTCTTTCCACCTTGCACACACGCATGGCACTTTAGAACCTTTGGATAAAGTGAATCTCGGGATTAAATCCATCTTGGCTAGCCGTGTCATACAACCCAAGAACTTGGCGAATGTTTTTGACCATCACAACATCTGTAGTTGAGTATTCCTGTTTGCATAAATAAGAAAGAGCATGATTACTATAATATTGGCACTAGTTTCCAAAACGAGAAAAGATTGCGATAGAATAGCGTTATTAAAAAAATACAACATTAGCACTGTATGACAAAGCACAATCATGTTGATAAAGGACAGTACTAACCTGTGTGAGATGACTTTGGGAGATCAAGTTATTTTTCATGTCCCCGTATCTTGCCATGAAGGCGATTCGTTGACATCCATTAACACCTCAGTGTGGCAGTAGAAGGAGGAGCGTCTACTCATTTCAATCACTTTTTTTGTGTAGTTCAACTAAAATTATGGCGCCCGCCAGTTAGAGAGGGGGCCCACACCACCTCAACAGTAGGCGTGATGGACTCAACTAGTTCATTGCAGCTATGTGATTGATGCAGTGCACATGGACTTGATTCTGCCGGATAGGCCTTCTGCAAGTTATCTACATTGGAAATGAAATGGTAGCTAAGACAGTAGCTCTATTTTAAATGTATTATTACTTCATTTTATCAGTGGCAGTAGCGGTGCCAAAAGATTGCCACAAATTATTAGTGGCATTAAATTAAGTTGCAAAAACAATATCATTATTGCTTTCTCATAGCAGTGCCATAACAGTAGCACAAGATCACTAGCTGGATGCAGAGTCAAAATCAACCAAGAAGGAACATACCCGGTTATGGGAACCATAACTGAGAGAGGGGCCCTACGTCGCCACAACTCAATGTGGTGAACCTGCAGATCCACTCAGATGATTCAATTCAGGCGACATTTTTCTGCAGTTCGCCAAAAATGAAGCAAAGATTGTATCATGCAGCTAGCAAGAAGTACTTGCTCTCATGAGCTGGCAGTTGTTCTTTAGTAGTTGCACTAAAATTGAGCAACATTAAGGTTGGCTGTCCTGCTCATGCAAGGTGCAACTATAATTTGCTTATCCTTTTGTGCAGTTCCACTAAAATAAAGTGCCATTGTGGTAACAGTGACCGCTCATCTTGCAAAGGCTAATAAAATGTTGCACGAGATTACCAGCAGAGTTTGACGGAGATGTTGGAAACTCCAATCAACCTTTGTGCAGTTCAACAAAAATTGAGAGACGTTGCCCACGTGACATTTTAGTTGAACTGCACAAGACACTCATTCCAAAAAAAAGTGTTTTGTGAAGTTCACCAAAAGGTCACAATAGCAACGAGGTGAAATGGATATCCCTATCCGCACAAAAAGATAGAAAGAAAACAATTACTGGTCAATAACAAGATACAAAACATACACGAAATGAAAAGAAGCATCTTGATTATGTTCATGGCAATCACGGAAGAACAGTAGAAATTTTAAAACAGCAGCGTTGCTTCATGTTACCAGAAGCATTACGATCAACAATGACATTCGTCAAATATGGGATTACTTTAATGGTGGCATTGCTTGTTTACTAGATACAGTAGATCAACAGCAGCTAAAGAGTTGGTTTAAGGGCATGGGACAGTGGGGACACCAGGACACTCAGCAGCATAAAGAAGCAACTTACTTATCATACTGGGAAAAAATAGCAGGAGTACCATTTGTAACACAGTTTAATTGCATCGTATTACTGGAGGCATTAGATTAACAATAACATTGGTTAGACATGTCCTTACGGTAACAGTGTGATTGCTTCATTTTACATGCGCCCTTATATTAACAACTGCAAAAAGTTGGTATAAGGACATGCGATAGTGTACGCATCAGCACAATGTACCTACAAGGAGGCATAAAGTGGTGATGCCGAGTTTGTTCATACTCTGTGAGGGCAGAAAATCTAATCCTGGATACCTTTTACTATGTGAGGCAGGAAATCTAATCCTGGACATACTCTGTTGACATGTCCACCAGCCGCCACTTTCTATCCTTTTTTCAACCAATAATAGAAATGTTCCTTATCCAGTTTGTACTGCCTTTTCCCTTTATTTCCCTTTTCAACCAAGAGACCGGTTGGGTATCCAGTCTCTACTACTTTCCCCATGTTATTTCCTCTTTGAATCAAGTCCTACATTCATGCTACAACTTTCCCCCCTACGCTGTTTGAACCAAGTCCTAGATTCGACTGCATGAAGTAACATTACCTCTAATTATACTAAAAATTTAGGTGGCTTTGGAAGAGCTGATGGAAGTAGAAAAAGATCCACATGTTGTAGAGCAGGACCGCTTTCGAAGGAACTTATACCTGAGGGTCGTCGGGATGTGGCTAGGAGGCCGGTGGTAGGTCGGATCTGCCCACAATACGACAGGGAGGAAGAAGCTGTCGGAGGACCTCCCGAGTCGGCGCTGTGTCGGAGAGAACGGCACGGGCAGAGGATCGGGACCTGCCGACAGCTGTGGGTTTCCTCCCTCGCCGCCGAGGACCACGTGAACGATGCACCTAGTCCCCTACACACACCGGCCGAAGGGATCCGGCCGGATCTGTGACCAGCGGTCAACAGAGAGAAAATGTCGCTACCGCTATGTTGTTTAGATCTGGAGAGGATGAGAGAATGAAGAGAGCAACCCTAGTAAAGCAAGCGCTCAGGCCCCTCCCTATATATATAGTGGAGTGATTATCTTTTTCTCTCCACAACAAGCGTTTCAATTTGTGTATGTGGCATTAAAGAAAAGAAACTCTCTATTTAACGTGACTGACTGCAATTTGCACTTTGTTCACTTGTGCTCCCCGACCCTCCATTCATTGAACAACCCCACGGGTGAATATACATACAATACTATTTATATAGAACGAACAAGCCGGTTTGACAGAGAGGCGAGAAGGGTGAGGGAGTAGTGGATTCAACTTACTGCTGGAAAGATAGGGCTGTGCGATTTGACGGCTTGTTACTGCTGGATAGATGGTTTCTTGTGATATGACTACTCACTATAGTCATTATTACTCTGGCGTAGTTTCAAAAAAAATTACTCCGGCGCTACGACCGGGGTGATGCCCCCCTTCCGTTCCCCACTCTAAATCTGGTGCATGACACGTCGACCCTGATGCTGGCTCTCCCACATGTCGGCGAAGTAAGAAGGAGAAAAGAATCATGCAGTATATATAGTACTACGTAGTAGTATATACTACTACTCACGTCGGAGTTGTGCGAAACACGGCAGCCTAGTGAACCAGCAGGCGATAGGTCATAGAAAACAATGTGGTGATATGGCCATAAAAAACAATGTACAACAGTCCAGTCTCTAGCACGTACAATACTCCACCTCTTCCTCCTCCTCTCGGTTCATCGCCATTATACTTTTCCCATTCCTATGTTTTCAGTATCCTGCGAATCAAAGAGGCCCTAGACTAGTTTAGGTCCGGTTGTTTTTTATAAATGTGTTATGTCCAAAATTTAATGAACGTGCTCCGGTTTCTATGAAAATAATCAAGTTTGCATGTAGTAATTCATTTATTTATTTATTCTTCTGCGGGGGGTTTGCATGTAATTCGTCAGGTCTGAAATGTAAAGTACGCCGGCATGGTTGCATATGCTCCGAGTCGTGCATGCACTACGACCCAGATGCTCTATGTCCCACGTGTCGGCGAAAGGAAGCACGTGGAAATAGCCTAGGAGTACATATAGGAGGAAAATGCGTGAAAAAATATGTACTATGAAGCGTAGCTACGGTTCAAAAAGGAGACCTAAAGTGATGACAGGTATACGTCGCACGCACCCACCTAGTGGTACCCAGTACTAGACGTACGAGTACTCAGTACTCCATCTGACAACAGCGTCCGTGCTACAGCTAGCTCTTCTCCCTCGTTTCTCTCTTCTAATTCTAACTCAGCCGACACACGGTGGGCGGGGTGGGGATTTGCCAATAGTCGATTTGCTCAACTACGGCCCCACCTGACAGTGAAAATGCTAAGACAACAAGCGTTCCCTTGCTTGAGCGGCGTGCCAGACAGACCGTGTGGGGGTGCGACGCGAACACGGCAGTCTTTACCTTTATAACTTGTACATAGAAAATGCCAAGCCAATGCGCGATGAGCGGCGGGCCGGAACGATAGTGTGGGGTACGACGCGAACGGCACAGGCGTGCTGTAGTACTTGTTCCACTTTCTCATTTTGAACTCGTGACATGTAGTAACGCTCAGTTTTGAATATATAAGTTTGGTTGTCGCGCCAATATATATACTCCCTCCATGTAGGTTGGGTCGCTGAAGTCAAAATTTGACACAAAACACGATGGTGACCAGTCTACCTCCGTCCTGGTTTATTGCTCCCCATCGTAATCTGTGCCAAAATTAGACCATAAATTTGACTAACAAAAGGTTCATGCATGTCACCAAAATTATACCATTGAAAACTATGTTCAAATACAAATCAAACGATATAATTTTTGTTGACATGCACTAACATTTTGTCAGTTAAATCTTTGGTCAAAATTTATTACAAAAGGGACTAATAAAATAGGACCTAGGTAGTACACCAGGACGAAGACAGTGATACTACATATAATTAACGCCAAATAAGAGCAAGGGATCACGCATGTCATTTACAAATGGAATAAAAAATGCCATACACTAATAAAACATCAAGGCCATGAGGCGATGCAGTGCTGGTTACAGGAGGCTAGAAGAAAGATGCATCCATCGATGACCTCCTCCTCCTCGCTCAGGGCACCGGCCCACCGAACGGCGGCTAAGTAGCAGCAGCTTTCGTGGCCAGGTCAACGTGCTTCTCAACAATGGCGTCCAAAGATTCCAGCCGGTGGAAGAAGGCCAATGTCTTTCTGTCCTCCCTGGCCTTGTAGTGGCCTATGTAGATGATTTCCTCATAGACGTGGATGTGTAGGTCAACGGTTTCTTGCGTGGCAAGGCGCTGCGCGGCGAGCGCGATCTCGAGGTGCAGATTCTTCGTCGCAATCTCTGGCAGCTGCAGGGCCACCAGGGCTTGAAAGAGTTCGTCACCATGGAGGCCGATGAGGGTGGCAGGCAGCGAGGAGCCTGGGCGCGCGGGCTGGAGCAGTACGGCAAGGTCGTCCATGCGCTTCTTGACGGCGGTGATCTTGCGGATGGAGCGGACCATTATGTTGTCCATGCGAGAGGCGAAGCCGGCGTCGGCAAGGGCTACGACGCCGGCGGTCACCTGCACCGTCTGGAAACACTGCACGGTTCGAGGCCGCAGGCCAGCGTCTTGGATAATCTGGCACAACCGACTGCCGCTCGTGTCCATCGCCTCCACAGGTGCTTGTGGTTCTGGTCACTTGGTCTTGGATTGGAGTGAGCAGCGTTGCGCAGAGACTAGGAGTAGATGGATTGGAGTGGTGGGGCACCTTTATATGAGAGTCCAAACCGCGTTGCATTACATCGTGCTGGCTCGATTCTGCTTCTCCAATTAATTCCCTCTGCATGCTAATTGAGGATGCATCATTGACCATTCAACGTCTCAGGAACCGCTACCCTCTCCCTCCTTGGCATTCAAGCCGTATCAACGTAAATGCGGGTCAAGAAGAGACTAGTCATTACTACATTGTGCACCGCGACCAAGGCGGAGGGGAAAATGACAGAACTTAATATTTTTACTGTAGTACTACCATCGCATGCAATGAACTGACCGCAACATGATGTGCTAGGTAGTCTTAAGGCATTAAAAACATACACGACCCACGTCTCTTATTGGTTGATTCCTTTATTCATGTCAAGAAACAAGAAACGAGCTCGAGTTAATCCATCACGCCTAAGTGTTTTGGTAAGCGATCGACACATTAACCGTAAGATCTGCATCCGATGGTGGCACCTATTTGACGCAAACAACAATAGAAAAGAAATGGCACAAAACTGCGACACCACGCCCCCCTCACCTACACATAAGACTGCCACGCGAGCGTACGCAACTCCCACTTTCGGGTTGTGCTTGGCTCTTCGCCTATTCGAGAAGTTGAACAATGATGTCATTTACGACTGGAATAAAAATGCGATACACTAATAAAACATTAAGGCCACGAGGCGATGTAATGCTGGTTATAGGAGGCAAGAAGAAAGATGCATCCATTGACAACGTCCACCTCCTCGACTCAGGGCGCCAGCCCACCGAACGGCGGCTAAGTAGCAGCGGCTTTCGTGGCCAGGTCAACGTGCTTCTGAACAATGGTGTCCAAAGATTCTAGCCACTGGAAGAAGGCCAACGTCTTTCTGTCCTCGCTGGCCTTGTAGTGGCCTAAGT
Source organism: Thinopyrum elongatum (assembly GCA_011799875.1). NCBI lineage: Eukaryota > Viridiplantae > Streptophyta > Magnoliopsida > Poales > Poaceae > Thinopyrum > Thinopyrum elongatum. The sequence goes on from CM022301.1 coordinate 343,783,431, forward strand.
AGACGATTTCCTCATAGACGTGGATGTGCAGGTCGACGGTTTCTTGAATGGCGAGGCGCTGCGCGGCGAGCGCGGCCTCAAGGTGCACATTCTTCGTCGCGACCTCCGGCAGCTACAGGGCCACCGGTGCTTCAAAGAGTTCGTCACCTTGGAGGCTGATGAGGGTGGCAGGCAACGAGGAGCTTGAGCGCGCGGGCTGGAGCAGTACAGCAAGTTCGTCCGCGCGCTTCTTGACGGCGGTGAACTTGCGGATGGAGCCGACCATCATCTCGCACATGCGAGAGGCGAAGCCGGCGTCGACAAGCGCTATGACGCCGGTGGTCGCCAGCACCATCTGGAAATGCTGCACGGTGCGGGGCCGCAGGCTGGCATCTTGGACGATCTGGCACAGCCGACTGCCGCTCGCGTCCATCGACGCCATGGGTGCTTGTGGCTTCTGGTCACTTGGTCTTGGACTCTTGGTCTTGGATTGGAGTGGGCAATGTTGCGCAGAGACTAGGAGTAGATGGATTGGAGTGGTGGGGCGCCTTTATATGAGAGTCCAAACTGCGTTGCATTCACATCGTGCTGGCTCCATTCTGCTTCTCCAATTACTTACCTCTGCATGCTAATTGAATGCAGAGGCATCATTGACCGTTCAATGTTTCGGGAACCGCTACCCTCTCTCTCGTTGGCATTCAAGCCGTATCAAGGTAAATGCATGTCAAAAAGAGACTAGTCAGTAGTAGTATACTCAATATTGCGCACCGCGACCAAGGCGGAGAGGAAAACGAGAGAACTTAATACGTATTTATTTACGGTGTAGATTCACTCATTTTGCTTCGTATGTTCTCATTTACGGTGTTGTCACTTGTTGAAATCTCTAGAAAGACAAATATTTAGGAACGGAGGGAGTAGTCCCTCCTTCCGGTTTACAGGGCTATACTATTAAGAGCAAGTACAATAGTGGGCTTACAGCCTGCTTACTTGGCAATTTTGTCTATGTGAAGGAGAGAGACATAAAAAAATGCAAGAGTCTGGCTATATGTGTGCTCCAAGGCAGATGCAATAAATGTGAGGAAAGACATAGAGAGAAGATGAGAAAAAGTACTACTAATCTTATAGCCAACCTTATAGCTAAGCTTGTTGTATATAAGTGACTTATTGTGTTGGCTATAAATGATATGGCAACATCTTATAGTCAGCAGTTGGCTGTATTATTAACCATGCTCTAACCATGCTCTTACTTTTTTATGTCTCTCTCCTCCACATAGGCAAAGTTGCCATGTAAGCAGGCTATAAGCCCACTATTATACTTGCTCTGAACTGACCGCTGCATGCCGTGCTAGGTACTACGTCCCACGTCTCTCATTGGTTGATTCCTATTCATGTCTAGAAACAAGAAACGTGGTCTGGTTTGTTTTGGGATTATTTGATTTTCGTAAGATGACTATTACTAGCAATCACCACAATAACCGTATGATCTGCATCCGACAGTGGCACCTATTGGACGCAAACAGCAGTAGAAAAGAATTGCCACAAAACTGCCGCACCACGCCCCACCCCTACACAAAGACTGCCACGCGAGCGTTCGCAACTGCCATGTTCGGGTTGCGCTTGGCTCTTCGCCTCTTCAAGAAGACGAACAATGATGTTACTACTTCTACAGTATCGAATCAACTGCTGCATGTCCGTCCACCATGTGCGGGAGGGATAGCTTGTTGTAGTAAGCAAAAGCCTCTCCTCGTCTGCGAGCCACCGCGCGCATGGGGGAGGGAGAGGGCGTACTAGTTGTGAAATCAATCTTCTCCTCGTTGTACGAGTTGACGCGACACATCATAGCACTGGCCCCACATGCTTGCCTACAATATATTTGTTGCAACCTCTAACATTTACCCCACCACAAATTAAAATATATATTCCTCTCTTGACCAGATCAGCGTGCAAACTACAATCACCAGGATGACAGGTAGGGCCAGAAGATTATTTTAATCAAAAAATGCTTCGAGACGGCCTCATAGCATGGAGCCGACTCCAACGATTATGTGGAGAGTATCATATACTAGTATCATGCATATATGATAGTACTAGTGTATGATACTACCTCCATAGTGCATAATATCATAGAGTAGTGTATCATAGATGATCATATTTATTGCCAAACATGATACAGTATCTACCTATGTTACCCTCTCTCTCTTCTTTAATTATCTGCCACATAAGCATGTTGACCCCCACTATGGCCAGCCTTAAAGGCTGGTCATAGTGGGGAGTAAATTATACTAGTGTCATGCATACTATGACACTAGTCTAAGTTACTACCTCCATAGTGCAAAGTAACATAGTAGTAGCAGTATCATAGATGGCTTTATTTATTAGCTTGTAGACTAATCCTTTCTCGGGAAGCGTTATGTTACAATAACATATTATGTTACTCTAAACACCTCTTTCCACACCTCTTTCCTCATTAATTACATGCCATATAAGTAAAATTTTATTGGAGTGCGCTATGTTACTATCTAAGTTACTCCCACTATGACTAGTAGAGGCATGGTACATGCAGGGGTGGATCCAGCACAGGTCATGGGTGTACAGATGTACACCCAAATTTTTCTGCAAAAAAAAAATCATATATAGAGGTATATGGCAAAAAATACTACTAGCATACATGGTTGAGAGCCTACACAGCAGGCCACCCATGAATAATAGGGCTATAGGTATCCCACTACGCAGCAGGCCAGGAGTAGCAAGTAGCAACTTTTGCCCAGAGCCCAATGTCCTCACACACGAGAGACTACTCTGCTCAGCTTCAGTCAAATCCACACGTAAGGGTCAGGCTGTGGGGATGACCGGCGCGACAGCCGCCGCCGATGTCATTGACGTCGGGCAGGGGATCATGGGGCACGTCTCGGTCTTGTTCTAGCTGCCGATAGTTTCAATCTGCAAGCCTAAGGTGAATCCCCTCCAAACTTTGAATCTGAAATTACATTCCCTGACATGTACATGTGTAGTTTCTGTTTGGATTTACAGAGATATAGCCATTGCTGCTTTGATTGATTTCATTATTAAAAAAGAACAAATAATTTTTTGAAGGCTAACGGTAGGCTGGAACGGCAAAAAAAATCGATGTTAGGGTGAAAAAAAAATTGAACACCCAAACTTGAATTCCTGGATCCGCCACTGGGTACACGCTAATCCTAGACTAGTTACTACTACCTCCCCTACACATGAAACTGCCACACGAGCATTCGGCTTGCGCTTGGCTCTTCGCCTATTGGGGAAGTCGAACTTGATGGTACTACTATTATGTTACCACATGACTCTCTTTCTTCATTAATTACTTGCCACATCATCTACTTTGCCTCGACATGTGTGATGTTACGACCTATGTTACTCCCATTGTGGGTAGTCTTATTGGTTGATTCCTATTCATGTCTAGAAACAAGAAACGTGGTCGGGTTTGTTTTCGGATTATTCAATTTTCATAAGATGACTATAACTAGCAATCGCCACAATAACCGTAAGATCTGCATCTGACAGTGGCACCTATTGGACGCAAACAACAATAGAAAAGAATTGCCACAAAACTACCACACCACGCCCCACCCCTACACATAAGACTGCCACGCGAGCGTTCGCAACTGCCATGTTCGGGTTGCGCTTGGCTCTTTGCCTCTTCGAGAAGTCGAACAATGATGTTACTACTTCTACAGTATCGAATCAACTGCTGCATGTCCCGTCCACCGCGTGGGCGAGGGAGAGCTTGTTGTATGAGTAGTAAAAGCAAAAGCCTCTCCTCGTCTGCGAGCCACCATGCGCATGGGCAAGGGAGAGGGCGTACTACTAGTAATCAAGCTTTTCCTTGTTGTACGAGTTGACGCGACACATCATAGCACGGGCCCCACATTCTTGCCTCTAAACTTGGCTAAAACACACACATTGTACAATATTTGCTGCAACCTCTAACATTTACCCCACCACAAATTAAAATTATATCCCTCTTTTGACCATATCAGCGTGCAACCTACAATAACCAGGATGACAGGTAGGGCCAGAAGATTATTTTAATCAAAAAATGCTTCGAGACGGCCTCATAGCATGGAGCCGACTCCAACGATTTTAAGCTTAGAGGCACAGTACACGCTATCCTAAACTATGTTACTATACTACTACCTCCCCTACACATGAAACTGACACACGAGCGTTCGGGTTGCGCTTGGCTCTTCGCCTCTTCGGTAAGTTGTACAATGATGGTACTACTACAGTGGAGTACTACTAGTATGCTTCTGGCCATCTGACACCGAATGAACTGCTGCATGTCCACCGCGTGCGGGAGGGAGAGCGTGTAGCGCAAGCTTCTCCTAGTCCTGCGAGCCACCACGCTCATGGGCGAGGGAGAGGGTATTGTAATCAAACTTCTCCTTGTTGTACGAGTTGACGCGACACATCTAAGCAGTGCACTCGATATATTTCAATAATTTGTGTTTACCGATGCATTAATTACAACGCATGCATGCATGCCGTGACTTTCCTTTTGATACTTGCATGTGTTGATTTAATGCACCTTTAAGTAGTATGAATATGTGATGGTAAAACTTTCTAATGCCCCGGCCCTAAAGTGAGACATGGTGGTGCACGAGGAGGGCGAGATCATGCCGACGGAACAGGACCCGACGATGGAGCTCTCTATGGTCTCTATGGACCTCACCTTGCTCCACTGCCCCTTGTGCCTCCGCCCCTTGAAGCCTCCAGTGTATGAGGTTCGAATACACCTTGTCTGTTTGGCTAATCGAGCAAGGTGCAGGTTTCTTGATTGATGTGCTGTTCGGTTGATTTGTGCAGTGCAAGGGAGGGCACCTGGCCTGCGCGGACTGCCGCGGCGAGCGCCCCGGGAACCAGCGGCAGTGCCAGAAGTGCGAGCGCGGCGGCAGTTTCGACATGCAGAACACAGCGATGGATGCCGTCCTCTCCTCGGTGAGGGTGGAGTGCCCACACGAAGGTTGTGGGCTCTACGTCACTTACCACAAGCTCGCCGATCACCAGAGCGTGTGTCCGCTCGCGCCCTGCAAATGCCCCGTGCCCGTCTGCGGCTATGAAGGCCCGCCGCCGGTGGTCCCCCACCGCATCAGCACCCTGCATCCCATGCCCGTGCACAGGATCCAGTACGGAAAGGTGCTCCAGCTGCAAGTGCCAGTCTCGGAGCCGCGGCTCTTGCTATTCGCGGAGGAGGACGACCGTGCGTTTTTCTTGGTCGGCGACGTGCTCGACATCGGTGCGCCTATCGCCGTGTCGGTCATCTGCATCAGAGCGGGGGCATCCCCACCGCCGCATTACGCGGCCAAGCTGTGGGCGAACGGCCCGCCGAGGGAGCCCAAAGGCAGGACCGACACCGTCAAGGTGGAAATCGAGGTGACAAGCAGCAAGGATCCTAGCGCCGTCGCCGTGCAGGACCTGACCTTCTTCACAGTTCCGCCGAAGCTGTTGGCCGGTGCTGGGTTGTCGAGGACGGTGTCCCTCCACATTCAGATTGACAAGCTCACCTCCTAAATGATTCTACAGTGCCCTCCGTTTATCTTAGTAATATGCTAATATAGGGGTTAGCTCGGTCTACTTTAGCTTAAGAGATGGTCGATTTTGGTGGCAATGCAGCAATTACTTCGACATCAGATCAGCAGTTAAAGTAATTTCTAACAGTCGAACGGATATTTTGTGTCTGTTGGATATAAAGATCCTTTGGGTATGCAGTATAAGCTTATATGCTTGTTTATTGAGGAAGTGTTGCATACTTCTACGAGTTGACGCGACACATCAAAGTAGTAGTACTACTAGTAGTACTCACCTGACTGCGCACCAGGCAGACGAAGCTTGTGTCGTGTTGGTGCCGTGTGCGGCCCTCACATTAACCAAAACCTCGCGCCTCCAGCTTAGCCTCCGTGTTTTAAACTTCTCAATCTCAAGGCCAAGGAGCAACGGGAACCTATGATAGAGCCAATCGGATGGTTGAGAACACTACAATTCATAGCTATAGATGCGTGTGTGAGAGAGGACGAGTGGGTGCGTGCACCTCTTCTCTTCATGTATAACGTACTAAACTTAGAGTACAAGTGTATGTGGGTGGCATCGACCTAGGGAGATAGAGATGGTGCGTGCAAGAAGTCCCGAGAGACTAGGTGTGTGCGTGGGAAAGAGGGAGAGAGATGATATGTGTCGATGTAATGCGTGTGAAAAAAAGACTAGTCTATAGCTCGCCACGAGGCTATTCCTGGCGAACGCCCCAATAACCGAAAGATATGTATCCGATGGTGCCAGTTATTGCACGTACACAGCAGTAGAAAAAGAAGTACCGTGGCATATTACAAAACTGCTACACCACGGCAGAGAACGCGTGCCCACGTTACGCCATCCGGGAATAGTGCCGCACTTCGAAACTAGAACCGTCAATAAATTTTGAGCTTGCGTCTCATCACATTCCAAATTACTACCACACTATATTTAATTGCAAACCTATTCACACCGATCAAAACCTAAATGGTTTCCCACTTAGGAGCGTATTAGTACTCGGTTATAAATACTCTACTCCAAGATGACTGCACATTCCTCCTCAACTCCTCATCCACAAAAGCAAACAAGTCTTTCATCGTCATTCCCTTGCATCTGCCATGGCCCGCATGAGTTCTGGGTCGAGAGATTACTACCAGGGAGAGGCGAGCATGGAAGCAGAAGCACGAGAGATGTCCCGCCTCACCGCGAAAGCAGCCGACATGTCCCGCCTCGCCGCCGTAGCAGCACAGAGGTCACGCTGCACCGCCGAAGCAGCACAGAGGTCCCGCCGCGCCGTTGATGCAACAGACTAGTCCGGCCGCACCGCGAAAGCAGCAGAGATGTGCCACCGCACCGCGAATGCAGCAGGGAGGTCCTCCCACACCGTGGCGGCCTGAGAAAATGTCTCGCGGGCAGGCGAGGACTCTCACAGGCGCATGCGCGCTATGCTCGATGGCCTGATGGGTCGGATCTCCGGCTGGATGAAGCTGCATGACGAGATGAATGCCTCGTTTGAAAATGCTACCGGCATCATCCGGCGACTAGGGGAGGACAAGGCGAAGCTCCGCATCGAGCGCGACCTACTGAGGGCGAAGATCGTCGGAAGGGCGAAGCAGGCGGAGGAGACCACTGCCTTGTTGAAGAGGACGGGCGTCATCATCAAGAAACTTATGGACGAGAATGCCATGCTCCGCATCGAGCTCGAAAAGCTGGTGGAGGAATCCGTGGATGCTGCCAAGCAATATATTGAGGACATGAAACTGATGAAAGATATCATCGCCGCTCGCCACAAGAACTAGTCTTCGTGACCCGCAGCGCATCAAGAAAGTAGAGATCAGCGAGCCAGAGCGTTGTATGCATCTTCCTTCTTCTTTTGCCCTTGTGTATTTCCGGCGTAGCCGCATGTGGCTTTTTAAATTATCTTCCTAAATATGTAAGACAATTATTATGCACTGTCATCATCCTTATATATTCATCAGTCTTGCTATAAGTCTCAGTAGATGCTATATAGGTCGGTCGGATCTTACATCAAGATCCGTGCAAAATTTTCTTTTCAGATTTTCTTTTTTTCTCTCTTAAATCTCAGTCGAGTGAGACATAGCCACACCATTAAACAGGGGCTTGGGCGCCATTAATGGAGACTTTGGGAGAGAGGTGGGTGTCAGGTGGAGGTCAAAAGGCTCTCCTCCCGATAAGCACGCGCAGGGGTCTAATTGCACGCCTCCCGTACTCAAATAGCTACCCCGCACGGTGATTCCTAGCCAATAAAAAAAGGGGACGCGTGGCGGCACGTAAATGGTAAGTAGAACGCCCACGGTTTCAATAATACTTGTGTTTCGGATTGTAAAGTGACATCACTTGTTCCAAAATGACTTTGTTGATTGTTAATGTGTGCGCCTTCGCAAATCGGACAGCAAAATTACCACAACATCTTGGTGCCATGTCATGACACCAAGCCAAGTTTCATGATTTTCAAGCGTGTTTTGGATTTATAGTAATTAGAAAACCAAGTTTCTCAATGTTTCCGGCCGAGCCATGACGCCCAGATATTTGAATTTCAGTCCCATTTCTTGCATGGGACCTAGAAATTCACCCGAGGACACACTTGTGATTTTTTAACCAATTTTGATGCACTGGAGCATGTGCTTGTAGTTCAAATTTGAATTATGCACATTAAATGACCAGAAACTCAATTAATGTATAAAAAAGGCCAAATGAATCCGGAATAACTCAAAAATTTAACACGACACTCATATAGTTCTATGTTGCCTCTGTAAAGAAAATCAGGGGGCAGCGTATATCGTCTCGCACATAAAGGTGACACGTTCCCTCTCAGAACCACGAGCCTTCTTGAGAGAAGCTCCAGTTTGTAAGAAGCTTATACCAAAACTTGTTCCAATTCAGCCAATTTTTTTACCACAGCGTGTTAGTGCCATGACATGACACCATGCCAAGTTTCATGATTTTCAGGCGAGTTTTGGATTTACAGAAATTTAAAAACCAAGTTTCTCAATGTTCTCGGCCGAGCCACGATGCCCAGATGTTTGAATTTCATTCCCATTTCTTACAAGGGACCTAGAAATTAACCCAAGGACACTCATGTGATTTTTCAACCAACTTTGGTGCACTGGAGCATGTGCTTGTAGTTCAAATTTGAATTATGCACATTAAATGACCAGAAACTCAATTAATGTATAAAAAAGGCCAGACGAAGCGGAATAATTCCAAAATTTAACACGACACTCATATAATTCTATGTTGCCTCTGTAAAGAAAAATCAGGAGGGAGGCAGCGTATATCATTTCGCACACAAAGGTGGCACGTTCCCTCTCGGAACCATGTGGCTTCTTGAGAGAAGCTCCGGTTTGCAAGAAGTTTATACCAAAACTTGTTCCAATTCAGCCAAATTTTTTACCACAACATGTTAGTGCCATGACATAACACCATGCCAAGTTTCATGATTTTCAGACGAGTTTTGGATTTACAGGAATTTAAAAACCAAGTTTCTCAATGTTCTCGGCCGAGCCACGACGCCCAGATGTTTGAATTTCATTCCCATTTCTTGCATGGGACCTAGAAATTCACTCAAGGACACACATGTGATTTTTCAACCAACTTTGGTGCACTGGAGCATGCGCTTGCAGTTCAAATTTGAATTATGCACATTAAATGACCAGAAACTCAATTAATGTATAAAAAAGGCCAAACGAACCCGGAATAATTCCAAAATTTAACATGGCACTCATATAGTTCTATGGTGACATGTTCCCTCTCGGAACCATGAGGCTTCTCGAGAGAAGCTCCGGTTTGCAAGAAGCTTATACCAAAACTTGTCCCAATTCAGCCAAATTTTATACATATGAAAATAGTGTTTAGATTATCCCGAACATCTCGCTACCTAGACCAATGTACTGTGATTTCAATTCAACATAAAATGGATACAAATATTTGAATTGGAGATCGTATGGTGCATGCAGTTCATATTTAAATATGATTACTACTATATGCATGTTTTCTGTTATCAAGATAATATTTAAATGATAGTATAACTTGACAACAATCGTATTCAAATAAGGAAAATTGATTCAAATTTAGTCCATATGGTAGACGACAATATATATATTCATAGGTTGGAGTAAAATGTTCATATAAGATGGAAGATCAAATTGTAGGACTACATCCATTGTAAACCGCAAGGTCACCTAAGGATATATTCGAATTCAACATAACGTGCATTTAAAAATTGAAATTCGAGATCCTGGCATTTGTAATCATATAAAAAGGGACATGACTCTTTCTTGTGGTGGGAATTGATTTTTTTTTTGTTGTTGTTGAGGGAAGTGCGAATTGATTTGGTACTGTACATGCTAATCTTGTTCTCCCGATTTTTTTAATATTTTTCTTGTAGTTTTTCAATGGCATTTATAGCAATATAGTAAAAGGGGACACGACTCTCTTGTGTCTTGTATGAATTGTCTTTTTTTTTGTACACGTTAAGTTTGTTCTGCCGAACATGGAATCCACGCCTTGTTATCCTGAAATTTTCACGCTCGAGTATTTTTTGTCTCTTCTGCTGCGAAACTCCCGCCTCTTCAACCCGCGCCGCATTATCCCAAAATTTCGACGCGCGCGAAAATTCCCTCCTTATACGAAATCAGTCCCGCAGCCCAGACACGCGAAATCCCCCTTCTACCCCTCAGCCAGAAGTGCCGCCTCGACGTCACGTGGTCAAAACCGGTGGGGGTTTGTTCGTAACTTACCCCACATTTCGGACAAGCGCGTCCCTAAGCCATGGCTACCCCCTACCTTCCCCTTCGTACCCCACCATTCATACACCGAAGCCGCCAAAACCCGCGAAACCCCACGCTCCTCCGTCGGCCTCCCTACCGCCGCCCAGCCGGAGCCTCTTCCCCGGTGACATCGTCCACAGCAACAGCTCGACGTCCCTCAACCACCGCACCGGATGAGGATCCGTTGTCGATCTTGTCGTCCTGCCGGATCAGCCACCCCGTCCTCCACCTCCAAGGAGCTGCCCCGATGTTCGCCTTGTCTATCGCGCCACCTCCATCCCCACAACGCCATCTTGACCGGCACCACCGGAACCGCAGCACCCTCACCAATTCCTCCGATGAAGTCGAGGCCTACTCGGCGCCACCAAGGAGGTTCTGCACTCACCGCTGCATTTTATCTTTTATTTGATCTCATGGGGCTACCGGTGCTCGATACTGAGCAGCCATGGCGGGTCTCCATCGCCGTCGCCGTCGCCGGCCACTTCCTCGACGGCGTCTCTCCCCCATGTCGTTGCTTCCTCGACGGCAACTTCCACACCATCACTAGCTGTTGTTGCTCCGGCTCTCGTTCGCGCTGCTGCTGCTCTGGCTCTTGCTCATGCTGCGGCTCTGCTCTTGCTGTCGGTCGCGCTGCTGCACTGCTCTTGCTTACGTTTGTGCCGCTGCTCTGCTCTGCTCTTGCTGTCGGTCCCGCTGCTGCTCCGCTCTTGCTCTCGTTCGTGCTGCTGCTCCACTCTTGCTCCCGTTCGTGTTGCTGCTCCGCTCTTGCTCTTGTTCCTGCTGCTACTCTGCTCTGCTCTCGCTCGCGCTGCTGCTGCTGCTGCACGACCCGCGACAGCTACAGGAGTTGCTGCTTTAGCACTCGCTCGCGGTGCTGCTGCATGAGCTGCTCTCTGCTAGTGCGTTCCCTACTCGAGTGGCTGCTGATTTAGATCACTGCTTCTCTGCTACCAGTGCTCGAACGCCCTAAACTTCTATTGCAGTGCTCTGCTACTAGTTCAATCAGTTTTGTCAGTAAAATTCAGTTTCGACAGTAAAATTCAGTTTCGACTGTAAAGTTCAGTTTCTTCAGTTAAGTTCAGAGTCAACAGTATTTACAGCATCGGTCAGAGCGGCCACGGTGCGGCTGATGCATTTTACATCTAGCACCTTTTGGTGATGTATTTTACATCATCTATTGCACATGCTATTAGACTCCCACTTCAGATTAACGTTGTATGTCTTGTCCTGCTTTAGCCTCGCCATCGTACACCTCACCGGAGCTGCTCCAACGACGGAACCATCCATCACAGCGGAGCAGTACCCGCGGCACCGTCTCCAGAGGCCTTAGATCTTCTTCCCCGCCTTCGACAGTCACACCAGCATCACCGTGCTCCACGTCCAACCCAATGATGCTGAGGTCGACAAGGCTATGCCAAAGAGGTTGTACACTCATCGCATCACTTTATTACTCTACATTCATGTCGATCCCTCAGGGATCCTTTGGTTCAAAGCAGTTGCAAATCTAGAAAGAAATGAATCATGGTCACAAAGTTAACAGGGAGAAAACTAAATGCTCTTTTGAACCACAATTTGAATCGGTTTAGCAAGATAGCCATTATATGATATTCATGTGGACCAAATCTAAGCTCACAAAATATTTCGAGGGCAGGCTTCAACCTGTTGAATTATGCCATTATATCCTGTTAAGTTTTCCATCATATATCTGAAACTGTGTCATGCTATCCTGTTTAGTTTGCCATCATATATGTGAAATTGTGTCATGTTGTCCTGTTTGGTTAGACAACATATATGTGAATTACCACATCTGTCTATGACACAATGACTGTACATTCAATTTCTTTTCTTGTTTATCAGCCATTTGAATTGGAGGGGGTGATGGCAGTATCTGAGGGAGTAAAAACCCGTTCTTCACAAAAGACGGTGCTACCCATCTATGCGGATAGAACCATGGTTGTACTGGCCCATGAACTAGCCCCACCACACATAATCGAGACTCTTTCAGATTGTACACTTACACCGTTGGATAGAGAACCAGCTACACCCCATCTAACCCCAACCCCCGCAGATAGTAACCCACTTCTAGTTGACACAACACCATGTCCACCACAGAGTACCCCCACACGAGCAGTTTGTAAAGCAACTGCAGTGCCCAAAGCATGAAGACCACCACAGTGAACCCAAGCTCCACGTTTAAAGCAAAAGAGCAACTGTTCTCAGGTCAGATTCCGTAGCTATGGTCCATACTCCTTTTCTCTTGCATCACTGTATTAACTCATACCAACTAATTTCAAATTTGAAGGATCCAATTGAAACTCCAATGGCACAACTGGTATGTTTTAAACCTATTTCTTTAACTGGATTACTGTTCTAACTTCTTGCTCTATGTTGATTTTAGTTTCTGTTGTATAAACAGTTATGTTCTCATGTCATGCACATTACAAGTGTTGTTAGTGTTGTGTAGTTTCCCACAATTATATTCTGTCTATGCTGCTTTGTCTTAAATAGATATGATTTGAATTGTTTCTCTATCTTCATTTGGCAACATAAACTAGGATGATATAGACAATACAGTGACCATAGTACATAGATATATGTTGGTTTCATGATGTTATCCTGTCCACCTTACTACTGAACCGGTTTACCAAAATGAGTTTCATATACTACATGCTAAACCTGTGATGTGTCTGCTTGTTTCTCTTGTAGAATGCGAAAAGAATATTGGAGAAGAGCACCCCATTATGCAATGGTAGAGAAAGTAATGCAGATAAGGTTCAAGATAGTGAGACAACCCTGTCGGTCTCCAAGAAAGGTGACAAAAACTATCTTGTAGACAGTGGGACAACCCCAAAGTCCTGCGTTGATGTAGTGTTCGAGTTACTGGCCACTACCGCTGGCAGAAGCTCTTCGAACTCGCTGCCTGAATCACTTCAGCTTCTGCAGTCTCAGCTACAAGCTGAAAGGCATAAGTCAGCTGTGCTGCGGCAAGAATCTGAAGGACTGAGGAAGTCCCTGCAGAATTCAGATGCATACTTTCGGGTGCAACAGCAAGCGCTGGACGATTTTAGCGCCAAACAAGAGAAAATGAATAAGCTTGCTAAGCTTCTTGCCAGCATGGTGGGTATCCAGGATATCATTTGTTGAGCTCTTCTGAAGTGGTTTCAGTTCTGGACTTGTTTTGCTGTCGCGTTTATTTTCACTGGTGGCCAATTTAGACGCCCAATGTATGTAATATGCTGCTTTATTCACTATATTTGCACTGGTGGCGAACTTTGATGCCCAGTGGATGTAATATTTGTAATAGCCGTAATAGCCTAGCGTAAGTTGCTTGCTTATTTATTTCCTTATTGTCTTGTTTATTTTTTTGCTTGCAGTCGCTGCAGTTCTTTTTCTGCGGTAACCTTTTTATTTAGAACCAGGCCATAATAACCATGGGCAACATATGGACGATGGGTCCTACTGCCTGCTGTAGTGAGCCTCCTAAGGTCCGTATGATCCATGGGCCTTCTACGGGCCGTAGATTCAATGGGGCTGCTACGGGCCGTATGATGGATTTGCCAAACATGGGCCGTACTTTCGTGGACAATTAATGGACCGCAATATGGGCCGTAAATGGCATAATGGGAATCGTCTATTTATGGGCCAACCATAACGGGCCGTTAATAGGCCCATGTGTACAACGGGCTTAATTCTATCGGCAGGCATAATGGGTCGTTAATGGGCCATATTTGATGATGCTATGAAAACGGCCCAACGGATTAAAGGGCCACATATGGGCCGACTTTAACCACGGGCTGAATATGGCCCACAAGCGGAACAGGCCAGTAACGGACCGAAAGTAATCGAATGCCGGAAATGAGCCCAATAATAAATGGGCCCTTAGAAGGCCGAAAGATAAAACGGGCTGGAATGGCCCAATGAAATAATGGGCCGTTAATGGGTATAAAGCGATACACTGTTCATTATGGGCCAGTTTCACCACGGGTCGTTTATGGGCCAAGATTTACAAAGGGCCTCATATGGGCCGAAAGACATCATGGGCCGGAAATTACAACGGGCTGGAATCATATTGGACGGCCCATATGGCGCTACTGGGCCTAATTCGGATAGGCTATAATTGGCCGAGAGTTAGCGGGCTGTAAATGGGTTATATGCGAGCAGGCCGTTAACAGGCCTTCCGTGGGCCGGGCCGCTACCTTTTGACTAAGTCAAACAGACCAACCTTTTGACCTGAATGGGCCACGTGTCAACGTATCATAGGCGCGTCCCGTCCATTCGTTGGATGACATCTAGCATAGCACTGAGCTGACACGTGGATACTCCAGCGAATGAGTATTTCACACATGGAAAATACCCATTGGTTGGGGCTGTTAACGGGTTATCGGATCCAAACCGGAACCCGATAGCTTAACGGCGACCCGTTACGGTGGATGCCACATGTCGGTTACCCTTGACGAAAGCATTTCCATGACGTGCGATTTATCGTCATGGAAGTGGACACCTCCGTGATGATAATTTTGGTATTGTCATGGAACACTTCTACGACAGCACAGGTATGACTATCTTGATTCTGTCATAAAATCGTCATGGATGTACATGCATGACAGAAAACGTGACCTACTGTGACAAACACGTATCATCACGGAAGTGTATTTCTTTGTAGTGTATGTGAGTTCTTTATGACTAATGTTGAGTCCATGGATTATACGCACTCTCACCCTTCCACCATTGCTAGCCTCTCTAGTACCGCGCAACTTTCGCCGGTGCACTACACCCACCATATACCATTCCTCAAAACAGCCACCATACCTACCTATTATGGAATTTCCATAGCCATCCCGAGATATATTGCCATGCAACTTCCACCGTTCCATTTATTATGACACGCACCATCATTGTCATATTGCTTTGCATGATCGTAAGATAGCTAGCATGATGTTTCCATGGCTCGTCCATTTCTTGATGTCATTGCTATGCTAGATCGTTGCACATCCCGGTACACTATCGGAGGCATTCATATAGAGTCATATTTTTGTTCTAAGTATCGAGTTGTAATTCTTGAGTTGTAAGTAAATAAAAGTGTGATGATCATCATTATTAGGGCATTGTCCCATGTGAGGAAAGGATGATGGAAGCTATGATTCCCTCACAAGTTGGGATGAGTCTCTGGACTTTTACAAAAATAAAAGAGGCCAAAGAAGCCCACAAAAAATAAAAGAGGCCAAAGAAGCCCAAATAAAAAAAAGAGAAAAAAATGAGAGAAAAGAGAGAAGGGGCAATGCTACTATCCTTTTACCACACTTGTGCTTCAAAGTAGCACCATGATCTTCATGATAGAGAGTCTCCTATGTTGTCACTTTCATATACTAGTGGGAATTTTTCATTATAGAACTTGGCTTGTATATTCCAATGATGGGCTTCCTCAAATTGCCCTAGGTCTTCGTGAGCAAGCGAGTTGGATGCACACCCACTTAGTTTCTTTTTGAGCTTTCATAAACTTATAGCTCTAGTGCATCCGTTGCATGGCAATCCCTACTCACTCACATTGATATCTATTGACGGGCATCTCCATAGCCCGTTGATACGCCTAGTTGATGTGGGACTATCTCCTTCTTTTTGTCTTCTCCACAACCACTATATTCTATTCCACCTATAGTGCTATATCCATGCTCACGCTCATGTATTGCGTGAAAGTTGAAAAAGTTTGAGAACATCAAAAGTATGAAACAATTCCTTGGCTTGTCATCGGGGTTGTGCATGATTTAATACTTTGTGTGATGAAGATGGAGCATAGCCACACTATATGATTTTGTAGGGATAACATTCTTTGGCCATGTTATTTTGAGAAGACATGATTGCTTTATTAGTATGCTTGATATATTATTGTTTTTATGTCAATATTAAACTTTTGTTTTGAATCTTATGGATCTGAATATTCATGCCACAATAAAGAAAATTACATGGATAAATATGTTAGGTAGCATTCCACATCAAAAATTCTGTTTTTATCATTTACCTACTCGAGGACAAGCAGGAATTAAGCTTGCGGATCCTTGATACGTCTCCAATGTATCTATAATTTTTGATTGTTCCATGCTATTATATTATCTATTTTGGATGTTTTATATGCATTATTATGCTATTTTATATTATTTTTGGGACTAACCTATTAACCTAGAGCCCAGTGCCAGTTTCTGTTTTTTCCCTTGTTTTTGAGTTTTACAGAAAAGCAATATCAAACGGAGTTCAAACGGAATAAAACTTTCGCGATGATTTTTCTTGGACCAGAAGACACCCAGCAACCTTGGAGATGAAGTTAGAGGAGTCCCGAGGAGGCCACAAGCCAGGGGGCGCGCCCTAGGGGGGGTGCCCTGAAGGCTTGTGGGCCACTCGGAGCTCCCCTAACCCTAATTCTTCCTCTATATATTCCCAAATATTCCCAAACGACCAAAATCGTCCACCAAAATACTTTTTCGCCGCCGTAACCTTCTGTACCCGTGAGATCCCATCTTGGTGCCTTTTCCGGCATCCTACCGGAGGGGGATTTGATCACGGAGGGCTTCTACATCAACTCTATTGCCCTTCCGATGAAGCGTGAGTGGTTTACAATAGACCTACCGGTCCATAGCTAGTAGCTAGATGGCTTCTTCTCTCTCTTTGATTCTCAATACCATGTTCTCCTCGATGTTCTTGGAGATCTATCCGATGTAATATTCTTTTGCGGTGTGTTTGTTGAGATCCGATGAATTGTGGATTTATGACCAGTTTATCTATGAATATTATTTGAATCTTCTCTGAATTCTTATATGCATGATTTGATATCTTTGTATTTCTCTTCGAATTATCGGTTTGGTTTGGCCAACTAGATTGGTTCTTCTTGCAATGGGAGTGGTGCTTAGTTTTGGGTTCAATCTTGCGGTGTCCTCACCCAGTGACAAAGTAGGGGTAAATAGGCACGTATTGTATTGTTGCCATCAAGGGTAAAAAGATGGGGTTTTCATCATATTGCTTGAATGTATCCCTCTACATCGTTTCATCTTACTTAAGGCGTTACTCCATTCTTTATGAACTTAATACTCTAGATGCATGCTGGATAGCGGTCGATGTGTGGCGTAATAGTAGTAGATGCAGAATCGTTTCAGTCTACTTGACACGGACATGATGCTTATATGCATAATCATTGCCTTGGATATCGTCACAACTTTGCGCTTTTCTATCAATTGCTCGACAGTAATTTGTTCACCCACCATATTATTTGCCTTCAAGAGAGAAGCCTCTAGTGAAACCTATGCCCCCCGGGTCTATTTTCCATCATATATTTTCAGATCTATAAACCAAAAAACCCAAAAATACCTTGCTGCAATTTATTTACTTTTATTTTGTTTTACGTTTTAGTAAGCTTTTATATCTATCTCTATCAGATCTCACCTTTGCAAGTGACCGTGAAGGGATTGACAACCCCTTTATCACATTGGATGCAAGTGTTTGATTGTTTGTGTAGGTGCATAGATTGGGGACTTTCTTGTATCTCCTACTGGATTTGATACCTTGGTTCTTAACAAAGGGAAATACTTATCTCTACTTTGCTGCATCACCCTTTCCTCTTCAAGGGAAAAACCAACGCAAGCTCAAGAAGTAGCATGCATGCGTGTGTTGTGGTGGCGTGCGTTTGTACCGGGTGTTGTTCATCGTTGGTTTATTTATAAAGCAGGGTGAGAGCCTTTTTCGGTAAAACATAAGTCTTTTTAGATATTCCAATAATAACTACATACGGATGTATATAGAAATATTTTAGAGTGTACATTCACTCATTTTGCGCCGTATGTAGTCCGCATTCGAATCTCTAAGAGACTTATTTTTAGGAACGTAGGGAGTAGTGCAGTATGTTCCTTGTCGGGAAGTGGAGCAGGGACATTTGCAGTCGACAGGTCTATTGGGTCGCTTCAGATGGATGCTTTCAACTATTCTAGATGGTCTGTCATAATATCCTGGAAATGCTGGGAGTTATGTCGTCTTTGAGAGTCTAGACTGATAGTAACAATATTGTGCCTTCAGTTGAATAGAGCTGCCCCTTTTGGGGCCGAAGGCTTTCCGAACCCTTTCTAGCCGTACCGGCAATACAAGCCCATATGGTCCAGCTAGTTCCACTTTCCTGATTTTACTCGTGATGCTTAGGGTTTTTCCCTTTTATCTACACTACTATGATCTGCGTAGGTGCTTTCTGTCGTACTAGCAGTAATCCACCCTTCAAGCTAAACAACACAGCACTCATAATTCCAAAGCTTAGTTGTTCAAATATGATTGTGATATGATACTGATGTTAGTTAACAGACACATTTAATTGGTTAGCTAAAGGTCCCACTTGAGTTTCCAAATGCATGTCGCGACATATAGAGAGACATCCGAAATTGCATTTCTTTGTCACTTGTTAACTGTACTTTCTTGTCCATACCAAATCTTAGTTGTTATTTCAAAGCAAACATCGGTTGCTAAGTACCCTTTGCACGGTTTGCAGCTTCAGATCTGCCATGCCGCTGCCATAGTCAACACTATACTCATCATACTTATGGTTTCCCTGTTTTATGATTACCACGATCAACCTACGTGATTCGTGTCGTAATAGCACTGCTCCACTCATCAAGCTAAACAAGCTTAGTTGTACAAATTCGAATATGATATGATGCTGATATTAGTAAAACTGAGACATGTTTAATTGGTCAGCTAAATGTTCCTACTTTAGTTTTGAAATGCATGTGATCCACATTTGTCGAGACCGGAAGGAATAGTATTTCTCTGTGCGCTCTGGTTCATCATGGGTGGGCAACACACATTGTATTATCTAAAATCTGCTTGCTCTTTGTTATCATGTTCCTCTTCTATTCTTCTTAATGAGTATATTACTTCCTCCGTTCCTAAATTGCCTTGGGTGCGTGCGTGTGTTGTGGTGGCGTGTGTTTGTACCGGGTGTTGTTCATCGTTGGTTTATTTATAAAGCGAGGCGAAAGCCTTTTTCGGTAAAATGTAAGTCTTTTAAGATATTCCAATAAGAACTACATACAGATGTATATAGACATATTTTAGAGTGTACATTCACTCATTTTGCTCCGTAAGTAGTCCGCATTCGAATCACTAAGAGACTTATATTTAGGAACGGAGGGAGTAGTTCATGACCCACAAGTATAGGGGATCAATCGTAGTCCTTTCGATAGGTAAGAGTGTCGAACCCAACGAGGAGCAGAAGGAAATGACAAGTGGTTTTCAGCAAGGTATTTTCTACAAGCACTGAAATAGTCGGTAACAGGTAGTTTGATAGCAAGATAATTTATAATGGACAAGTAACGGTAATGGTAAATAAATTTCAGCAATGTAGCCCAATCCTTTTGTGGCAAAGGACAGGCCAAAACGGTTTCTTATATTAAGCAAAGTGTTCTTGAGGGTACACGGGAATTTCAAATAGTCACTTTCATCATGTTGGTTTGATTCGTGTTCGCTACTTTGATAATTTGATATGTGGGTGGACCGGTGCTTGGGTGCTGTTCTTACTTGAACGAACCTCCCACTTATGATTAACCCCCTCGCAAGCATCCGCAACTACGAGAAAAGTATTAAGATAAAATCTAACCATAGCATTAAACATTTGGATCCAAATCGGTCCCTTACGAAGTAGCGCATAAACTAGGGTTTAAGCTTCTGTCACTCTAGCGACCCATCATCTAATAACTACTCCATAATGCATTCCCTAGGCCCAAATATGGTGAAGTGCCATGTAGTCGACGTTCACATGACACCACTAAGGGAATCACAGCATACATATCATCAAAATATCAAACACATATCAAGTTCACATGATTACTTGCAACATGACTTCTCCCGTGACCTTTACAACAAAAGTAACAACTCACAACTACTAATCATGCTCAAGATCAGAGGGGTATTAAATAGCATAATGGATCTGAACATATAATCTTCCACCAAATAATCCATATAGTAATCAACTACAAGATGTAATCAACACTGCTAGTCACCCACAGGTACCAATCTGAGGTTCCGATACAAAGATTGAACACAAGAGATGAACTAGGGTTTGAGAGGAGATGGTGCTGTTGAAGTTGTTGATGGAGATTGCCCTCCCAAAGATGAGAGGGTTGTTGGTGATGACGATGGCTTCGATTTCCCCCTCCTGGAGGGAAGTTCCCCCGGCGGAATTGCTCCGCTGGAGGGCAAAAGTGCTCCTGCCCAAGTTCCGCCTCGAGACGGCGGCGCTCCGTCCCGAAAATCCTCCTCTTATTTTTTTTCTAGGTCAAAATGACCTATATACCAGAAGATGGGCACCGGAGGTTGGCTGGGCTGAGCACAACCCACCAGGGCGCGTCTGGGGGGGGGGGGGCTGGCGCTCCAGTATTGTGCTCACCAGGTGGCCCCCTCCGGTAGTTATTTGCTCCAGTATTTTTTATATATTCCAAAACAATTCTTCGTAAATTTTCAGCTCATTTGGAGATGTGCAGAATAGGTAACTCTGACGTAGCTTTTTCAGGTCCAGAATTCCAGCTGCCGACATTCTCCCTCTTTGTGTAAACCTTGCATATTATGAGAGAAAAGGCATTAGAATTACTCCATAAAGCATTGTTATGTATAAAAACACTATAAATAACAGTAGGAAATCATGATGCAAAATGGACGTATCAACTCCCCCAAGCTTAGACCTCGCTTGTCCTCATGTGAAAAACTGAAATCGAAAAACATCTCCACATGCTTAGAGAGAGAGGTGTCGATAAAAACAAAATATGCACATAGAAGCATCATCCTTATTTTTCTGTTTACCCTTCAATTCTTTTACATTTAGGGTTTCATTTTTATTTAATGTTTTCCATTCAACTCGACGCTAGCTACTACATATAGCAATGAAGGAACCATTACACAAGATCGTCATGAACATATTGTGACGCCCCCGACTCAATCGTGCACTAAGCATACATGCTAACATGCACGATCAAGCACATGGACTCACGGAAAGATATCACAACACAACTCTAACACAAATAAACGGAGATCCACAATATTACAGACCAGGGATCCGAAGATCCGAATACATAAGTCAGTCATACAAATATTATCTGAGTACACACATAGTTTGACAAGTTTTGCCTTAAGAAGGCTAGCACAAACAACGACTCTAGATCGAAAGTCGTAGGCCTCCTGCCTGGGAGCCTCCGATCCTACTCCTGGTCGGCTGGCTCGATCCAGTAGTAAGTGCCGTCTGGACCCTCCTGGTAGTAAGCTCCTGAGGTGGCATCTGGCTCCTGGGCTCCATCGTCTGATGTATCATCAAGTAGGGGAATATGGGGAAAAAGAAATAGCAAAGCAACCATGAGTACTCATCCGAAGTACTCAGCAAGCAAGGATCTACACTACATATGCAACATCATCAAAGGGGAAAGGCTGTATATGTGGACTGGGCTGCAGAAATGCCAGAATAGAGAGAAGGCCTAGTCCTATCGAAGACTAGCATCTTCAAACATCTTCACGAAGTCATCATCTTGCAGCAATAGAAGAGAGTAGGATAGCATTTTATTAAGCAAACATGTTGAAGTACAGCTCAAAGATCCTTCCTCGACTCCCTGCGAGAAAGCGATCCCGAAGCTTCAATTAAGTAATCAAGTATCCAGTTCAACTAGTAGATCGGGATATACAAACTGAGCGTCCTTTACCGTAGGACCGGCTATCGATAGATTATTCATCCCTGCAGGGGTGCACTACTGTTACCCAACACGCTCGATCAACTCTGGTCGGACACACTTGCTGGGTAATGCCCGACCTCGGAAGATCAACATGAAGCAGCGCCCTACCTAGGCTCAGCAGAGAGGTCAGCACGCCGGACTAACCTATGCACCCAGAGGTCTTGGGCCATCGCCCTGGGCACCCTGCGCGTTGCGAGACTGGCCGGGGTGCAGGCGCGACACTGAACTCGTTAGTGAAGTATCCAGCCCATTCCCGATAATCAGCCCGCACGGTGAATCATGACGTTTGATGAGCTTTTGGGAGAAAGTTACGATGTAGAGGGCCCCATAAACCATATTCCCGCGTGGTGGTAGTGCGTATAGGGCATGTCGACCCACTCAGATCACAAACCCAAATCCAATAGGCTCAATTAGTACCACGCGGAGACAATCAGAGTTTCTGAAGCTCCGCCACAATATCACACTCGAGTGCCCTTCTGGCACACCCGACAACATAGATCCCCCTGCGGGTACCCATCAGGGTCGACCCGCCTGTAACAAAGGTCAAAGTAACCGTGTGGTCACAACATCAAGGGGGAAACCCGAGGAATCACCCTCGGTGGATTCCACTCGATGGAATCATCAGGGTGAACATATGAGGCATCACCCTCGAGGTTCACACTGAGGGGTTGCACGACAGAGTCATATCGGAAGTGGAGAAGGAGGAATCACCCTCGATGACCACGACCGATCAGCTACACTACAGAGTATTCATCAGGAGTGCGTTACGAGGTATCACCCTCGGCACTCGATAGTATCTATGCAGAGTCGTACATCTAAGGGGGTGAAGTGATGTGTCGGTCTCTGGTCGACGATCACATTGATTGAGTCATCGATGATCAAGCAGGGGCAACAAGGGTAAGGTGGTGGGGTCACTGATGGTTCACTACCAACCTATAATAACAATCTAACATAGGCAGGTAAGGTAACAATAAACAGGTTACAAAAGCAGGCTATGCATAAGAATAGGAGCAAACATTAATAGTAGCAAAATCTAATGCAAGCAGGAGAAATGGAATGGGCGATATCTGGATGCTCAAGGGGGGGCTTGCCTGGTTGCTCTGGCAAGAGAGAGGGATCGTCAACGGGCTGCTCGTCTGGAGCGTAGTCGTACTCAGCTGCAACATCGTCGGTCTCGGCATCTATCGAGAGAGAAGGAGGGGGAGAGAAACAATAAATTTCACGACAATAATGCAAACAATATGCATGACATGACTAAATGATATGCCGGGGTGTTCTACTGCCTAACTAAATGTTTAGTTAAATTAGGAATTTATTCGGATTTATTTAATTAAAGTTGGGAACTATTCATTTATTGAAATCGGTCTAAAAGTTCCATGTTCATCTAGCTACAGGCATCTGACAGGAATACGGAGGGCGTATTCAGATTCGTATCGAAATTCTGAGCGACTTTCATATATAAATTATTTTTATCGGAGTTACGGTTTAATTTATATGATTTTCTAAAGTTTTAATTGATTTTCTAAATTTAATTATTTATTTAATCCAACATTATCCAAAACAGTGCCCGATGACATCAGCATGACACAGAGGTGACGTCAGCAGGTCAACTGGTCGGGTGACCAGTCAAACCACACAGGTGGGTCTGGTGGGACCCACATGTCATTGAGAGGGGCACTAACAGAGGGGTTAGACTAACTAAATTAGGTTAGTTAGCGGGTGGGCCCCAGTAGTCAGTGACTAATTAGTGAGTTAATTAACTAATTATCCTTTTTAATTAATTCGTTTAATGGGGTGGGACCCATATGTCATAGACACAGCGAGGCCACGTCAGCTTTGACCCAAGTCAACGGGGTCAAAGGGGGCCAGGGGGTCCCACTGGTTAGTGACCCTGGGGGTGGGTCCCAGGCACCACGTCGGACGCCGGCCGGAGGGCACTCCGGCGAGCTCCAACGCGACGGAGCGCGCTGGCGAGGCTCGGGATTCGCCCTCAGGGCATCTCCGGGGGCAAGGCTGGGCTCTTTCGAACGGGCGCGGCGAGCCGCATCGTGTGGTGGTGGTGGTTGGTCTCGGGAGTGGCCGGAACCTCGGCGGCGTCGATCGCGGCGGGCACCGGCGTTCGGCCCTATTTGGAAACGAGGCGCGAGCTAGCTAGGGGGTTAGCTGGGGGCCGGGTTCGACGCAACTCACGCTCGGGAGCGCGCCAGTGGCTCACGCGGGGGCTCGGGAGCACGTACGGCGCGCGGGCAGCGGCAATGGCAGTGGTCGGAGCACGACAATGCGGCGGCTAGCTACGGCTACGGGGAAGGACAGGAAGGAGGGGGTTCCAGTGCGGCTGCTCACCGCGGTGCTGTAGGGAACTGGCAGAGGTCTCGGGAAAGCTCGGGGTCGCCAGAATCGTCGATGGCGTGTGGCGGCGATCCGAGGAAGAAGACGGCGGCGTGGGGCAATGCAGGGCTCCCGGGGCTCGGGCTCGTGGTCGAGGAGGACGGGCTCGTCGCGGCGGAGCTCGTGGTCACGCTACGGAGGTGAGAGGTGGGTCGTGGCCGCGGCTACGACGCGGTGGCGGCCATGGCTGCGCCCTGCTGCGGTGGGGAGAACGGGGATGAGGCAGAGCGAGGGGGAAGTGAGGCGAGGGGAGGCCAGGGAGCTGCGGGGCTCGGCCCTTATCCTCCACAGGCGCGGGCGCGCATTGTCGCACGGCGAGCAGGGGGGCCGGGTGCGTGCGCGCGGCGCGCGCGGGGTCTTCGACAGCGCGCCAGGCGGAGGAGTGTGGGAGGTGAGGGAAAAGGCCAGGTGGGCTGGGCCGACGCTGTAGCGGTAGGCTCGAGTGCACAGTAGCGCCTTTAGGCCTTTTCTATTTTCTCTTTTTCTGTTTCTGTTCTTTTCTATTTGCTAAATGTTTGGGCACTAAATGAATTTTGTCAAAAGTGTGACCTAGCCCATAAATCACAGTGCATAATATCCTAACACCAAAAACTAGTTTGGGCAAAACATAATTTCATATTTGATTTAGATTAAATAAAAGGCTAATAAATATTGTTTTTAGCCACTGATAGAGGATGTTTGAGTTACTTAATTAATTTATTAAATGTTGGTTACAATTTTAGAATTGTCTCTCGAATATTTGTTATTTATTGAACATTTTAGTTTCTGTGTTTGAACAACTTTTATTTTCCACTTTAATTTAAACTTGAATTTTGACTTAGGAGTTGAAATGCAATATGATGCAAATGATGATTAGGCACTGTTAATCATGCTGACTTGTCATTATCAAAAGTGATTACTGTGGCTAATGACATGGGGTGTTACACATATATAGAGAGAAGTGACCTCTCTTTCTCCGTGCTTGGTCGAACAACAAATTTTCGTATATCTATCCGACGCTACTACATATATACAATCTAACATCTCTTACAATCCTTGACATCATCTAGCACCAAAATCACATTGAATTTTCATATGGTATTCTCCCTTTTCATGTATGACGTGGTGAAGAAAGAATCCCGTCAATTCCTCTTGAATTGCTCGTATGCGATCATGCGGTAGGAATTCCTCCCGCATCTAAT
This sequence comes from Thinopyrum elongatum, assembly GCA_011799875.1. Lineage (NCBI taxonomy): Eukaryota > Viridiplantae > Streptophyta > Magnoliopsida > Poales > Poaceae > Thinopyrum > Thinopyrum elongatum. Next base: position 343,809,048 of record CM022301.1, read on the forward strand.
TTAAAGAAAGCGGTCAATACATATATATGAATGAAACTCAACACAATTGATGGTAATAAAATAAAATTGTGAATATTGTTTACGTACTTCAAATTGTTGGTCAGAGAAGCCCCGCTCAGAGGTCGAGTGGCGAATGAACTCGCAAACATAGTATCCACATAAATTATTCCCGCCTGCCTGCCACAAGCACTTTACGAGAATAGAGTTCAATCAAACTGATAATCAAGCATGATAATGGTATTGATGAAACTAGAATCAATGAGAGATGCGCGGAACTAGCTAGTACTACTTACTTTGGGGTGGGTAAATCGCAGCTCCTTCTTCAGACCCGGAACCATTCTGGTGAACTTTTTCCAAACCCTGCCCAGCAAAGAAAATGATTACTTGATATCAGGAAATGAACGAAAGTTGCCGATATGGTGCGATAATGATTGAACTTACTTCTGGAGCATTTCACTCATGTCCGACCACTCGTTAGGATCTTTACGTCTTGAGTCTAAGACAGTTACTACTCCCCCGTCAAGCTTAATGGATAGTAGAATAAAGTGGAACCTACGCACGCATAACTCATCAATTACAGTACTTAACCTCGAGTAAGAGAAACCGAATACGCACAAGACTGTAACACTCACTTGAAGTTGTAAGGAAAGAGTATTTCCCTTTTGTTTTGATGTCGAAGGAACGCTTTTAGCAAGTTTTCCTCAGTATCTTTGGCACTATTTTGTACCGTCCATTCATTTATGGTATTTGGGCTAATGAACCCAATGTCATAGATTTGTCCTCTTTTGCATTCGACGATCTTCAATCTGCATAATATAGTGAGGATAATTATATATACATGCAATGAACGAGCTGAGCTAAAGACTTAATTACGGAAATAATACTTACAGACAGTAGCAAGTCATGAGTTGTTTGTCGATGGTGTCTTGATTGAATAACTGAAATAATTCCACAAATTCAACATGCATCAGGTTGACTATAATGCAGTCGTGCTCATCTTTAATTCCCAGCAACATACTGTCAGTCCCATCCTTGCTGCAGGTTTCCAAGTACCAGTCATGCAATCTTCGCATCATCGTTGGTAGATGTGGGAGCTTATCAGGTTTGACAAGAGGCTTCCCGTGCTCGTATCTAAAGGGCGCTACTACCTCAGCCATTTCAAACTGTACATCATCGCCTACGTAATCAGCAAGAGTGGTACCGGGCACTAGCCCGGGATGATTAGTGATATCGCTAGACACCTTGAGCGGGGGGGCACGATTGCTTCTCCTGTTCGCCGAGCTGGGGAATTGTTTTCCCACTTCGTCTTGCAGCACTGGTAGTACTTCCCGACCGCCGCGCTTCATCATATGTCTTTCCAATACAACGGTCATAGTTTGATTGCGGCGGAGGTGGTGGTGGTCGCTTAAGGGCATCCAGAGTGCGCTTCGCTTTCACCGGATCTATTATTTCCTTCGGAGGTGGACGTTTCCGTTCAAAATGGGCCTGCAATTCAGCATCCACGATGTCCTTGTTTTCCTCGTCAGTCCTCTCATATGGTAACTTTGGAGGAGCCCTGAGGCTTGGAACAGCTCTGAATTTCTTCCCGCCTGTTGTACTGCTAGCCGCCAGAGCGGCGGCGGCTCTCTTCCGCCGTTGCTGAGGCGGCGGAATCCGCTGACGCGTCAGAGGAGGCGGAGTCCGCTGATGTGCCAGAGGAGGCAGAGTCCGCTGACGCGCCGGAGGATGTGGAGTCCGCTGACGCACCGGAGACAACTAAGGTGGAAGAGGACTCTGCTGAGGGGCCTCCTCCGCCGGAGACGGCTGAGGCGGCGGAGACAGCTCACGCGCCGGAGACGACTCAGGCAGCCGAGACGGCTAAGCTGGACTATGAGGAGTCTGCTGAGGGGCCTCCTCCAGCTGAGTTTGCTGAGGCGGCGTCCAGTTTGGAAGCTTGATGTTCTCCTTTCTCCATAGACAGGTACTCCTTAAGGCATTTTCCAGAAGAATCTCCCCTTCACTTGTAGGGTACTCAAGCTCCAGCCCCTCAAATCCTTCCATTATTTCATGTGGAATCGGACGGCAATGGAAAGTTCCCTCATCTCGAGGAGGTAAGAAAGAGCGGACTGCCACCTTCAAGGTCAGATTATGGCATTTCGCCATTAGCACACAATGTTCATTCTCCGTGATTCGATCCACGGGGTAGCGAGGAGCCGTGATATCAGGCTGAACGAGCTCCGTGGAAGCCACGCTGCTTCTCCGCTGAGATGGTGGGGTAGCTTCGGGGGCAGTGTTGAATGAAGGATCTTCATGCCACTGAGATGGTTGGCCGGTAGCTCGCTGGCTCTCAAGTTCCTCTAGTTTTGCTAATCTTTCATTGATCTTCTGCATTTCACCTGCTTCCTCTTTCTTCTTTCTCTCTCGGCTTCTATAACCACCGCTGTCAGGAAACCCATGCACCCACGGAACAGAGCCTGATGTGCCTCATGTTCGTCCAGGGTGTTCAGGATTCCCGAGGGCCTTGGACAGCTTGTCCTTCTCTCTATCAGGATGGAACCTGCCTTCCCGAGCTTCCTTGATTGCTTCCTCAAGCTTCTTGATGGGTGTTGCAAGTTGAGCTTTCGTCCAAACACACTTCCCTAATTCTGGGTCCAAAGTTCCCCCAACCCCGAATAACCAAGTCCTTGATCGATCTGGCCAGTGCAATGTCGCTGGTTGGACCCCTTTAGCAAGTAGGTCTTGTTCAGCTTTGTCCCACGTAGGCCGGGCTTTGCTGTAGCCACCTGACACCGTAACTTGGTGATACTTCTTCTTTGCAGCATTTTGCTAATTTATCTGTGACCTTTGCTTAGCCTTCTCCGATTTCTTGTAGGCCACAAATGCGGGCCAGTGATCTTTTATCTTCGCATATTGACCGGTGAAATCTGGAGTCTTGTCTTTGTCGACAAACTTTTTGTTCAAATATTTCTTCCAGTTCTTGAATAGTTCTGCCATCTTCTTAAGAGCAAACGCCTTGACCTTCGGGAGAATAACTGGCTTATTCGGATCCTCCTCTGGCGGTAGGCTGAAATTTGTCATCAGCGAGTTCCAAAGATCATCTTTCAGTCTATCTTGGACATAAGAAACTTCAGGGTCCTTCTTCTTATTGCATTCTTGGATGCTGATCGGGACGCTGTCCCTAACAATAACTCTGCACTGATGTACAAATTTGTCCTTGGTCCTCTTGGGAGCAATCGGTTGGCCATCTTGAGAGACTTCTTCGATCGTGAACCTTTCATCCTGGCCCAACCTTTTCTTCGGGCCTCGTCTCCTTAACGAAGTTTGGCTTGATCCGGAGGGCTAAAAGAAGAAAGAAGCGTCAATATATGTACATACAAAACAATTAATGCATCTAGTCAGCAGAGGCTTAATTAATATATATATATATATATATATATATATATATATATATATATATATATATATATATATATATATACCTCGCCGGACTTTGCAACAGTTAAGGCTCCCTTCTCCATTGGATCGCCGGAGCCGTCATGATCTCCTTCCTCCTCCATTCGATCACCGGAGCCGTCATGATCTCCTTCCTCCTCCATTGGATCACCGGAGTCGTCATCCTCTCTTTCCTCACCATCGGAGGTGATATCACCTCCGTCGCGGATTATATCCGCCAACAACTCTTCTTTTTCTAAGTCTCTGTCCATAGTTTCTGCAAATATTACAACATGGCAATATACAACCATGAGAGATGGATTAGTGGCAAACATAGGCTTAATCACAACAAGGAATCATATGCCTATGAGCAATGGATTAGTGGCAAACATCATGCAAAGTTCACAAGTATTATAACAGTCAGTTTCAGACGATCGTCGAGGACAGCTCCCCTCTCATGTCTGATGAGTCATCCTATCTTTCAAGAGAGGATACTTTGCGGACCGCCTCTCTCATGGTCGTTGAGGATACTTGTGGACCCCCCCCTCATATCGACGTTATCGGGGATATGTTCAATTCCCGAGAGAGTTAGGGGTGTTCTAACGCGGCACTACACGATATAGGTGAAGGGGGATAACATCCGAGAATGTTTTCCTGAAGTCTACATTTTCGGACAGATGAAATGGAGGGCGACAGTTCCAGGTTCGCTATTCTAGCTGCTTGTGACACACGAACGGAGGGCATATTCGGATTCATCTTATTTTTCTGATCAATTTTCATATATAAATTATTTTCATCGGAGTTACGGTTAATTTTCTACGAATTTCTAAAGTTTTACCAATATCCTGAAAATTCCTGGAATTCTGCTAAGTGTGAGAATTCCTCAGCTTTAAACATCACTTAGCTGTTTTCCAAAGGCTACAACTATTGTTCTGTACATCCTATGGGTTAGTGCCTTATATCAATATTGATCACTCTCCTGTGATCTACAAGTTAGTATCAATTCCATCTCTGCTAGAGTCCATTAGCTTGCTCAAAATTTTGTTTGAAAAGTGCCACTTGATATTAATTCTATGAACAAAAAAAATCTATGAATTTTTTTTCATCATATCAATATTTTCTATATACATCCATCCATCCATACATACATACATACATATATATACACTAAGCATCTACATATACATACATATATACATAAACATAATTAATAAACAAAAAAAGAACAAAAAAATGGACAGAGCACACATCAGGCCGGGGCGGCGTTGGCTCACAGCGGGGGCAGCGAGGGCTCGGGGAGGAGGGGCAGGGGCGCGGCGACGGCGTCGGGGCAGGGCGCGGTGACGGTGACGGCAGGGCAGGGGCGCGGCGACGGCGACGGCGGGGCAGGGGCGCGGCGACGGCGTCGGGGCAGGGCGCGGCGAGGGAAGCGGGCTGGGGATGGCGTCGGGGCTGCCTGGCGGCATCGTCGGAGGAGAGGAGGAGAAGAAAGTGCAGTGGTGTTTGGAAAGTTCTCTATGTCCCACTTATATAGACCCCCCCTTTAGTCCTGGTTGGTGGCTCCAACCGGGATTAAAGGCCCCCCTTTCGTCCCGGTTGGAGGCACCAACCGGAACTAAAGGTCAATTTTAGCAGCCCAAAGGGCGGGAAGCCCAGACCTTTAGTTTTTTTTTGAAATGTTAATGACAGTGGGGCAGGGCTCCCACTGACTTTTTATATAATATAGTAGGATTAGCAACAAGTGCAGGTGTTACACATGAATATTTACATCAGGGGGGTTGGGGGGGAGGAGGTGGGAAGTTACACAGAGAAGTAGCTAGGACTAGAGGGACTAGAGGGCAGCTACAAAAGAGTGTATGAAGGGCTCGAACTTATGTTTTGCCCTGTGGGTCATCATAGAGAAATCCTTCTTTAATCTGGCCAACCAGGAACTGTGAGACGATGGGAAGCCTCTGAATAGTTTGTCATTTCTCTCCTTCCAAACCCCCCAGGCTGCGATCGTAAAGATCTCCAGGAACATGGGTTTGTTCCAAGCACTTTTAGCCGCGTGAATCTTGTGAAGTCTGCAGCCAGTAGCTGACCAGGAAATACCAAGGGTCCTCCAACATCTTGCACTGAAGGGGCAATCAAAGAAAAGATGCAGCAGGTCCTCTTCACGGGGATTTTGGCAGAGCACACATGTGTAATCGTTGTCATTAAGTCTATAGTGTCGTCTGCGCAACATATTTCTTGTATTCAGTCTATCAGCAAGAAGCAGCCAGAGGAATACCTTCCATTGCATAGTACACCTGGTTTTCCAAATCCATCCGAACACCTCATCCACGTGCTCATTTCTGAAGCAAAACTCATAAAATTTTCCAGCCTTAAATTCTCCACCCCCCCAGGTGTATAACCAGCGATCCTGCACGTCCTCACCGGGATCAATCCCTTCAGTGATCTGTTGCAACGCATTGACCTCCTGTCGCGCTTGCATGGACAACGGCAGATAAAACACTTGACCCAGAGAATCAGAGGTCAGAAGATCAAATATGGACTGGTCCTCGTCTCTGGTGAAGGAGAATGCCCTAGGATGTGAGTCTGACAACAGGTTTTCGTGCCACATATCCTTCCAGAACAGAACTGTTTTACCGTTGCCCACGACCACCTTGGTCACCCCTCTATATAAATCTGTTAGATGGAGAAGATCCTTCCACCAGAACGAGCCACATGGATCTGAGGCGTGAGGGATTTTATCAGTATAGTAGGTCGACCAGATTAGTTTCACCCAGGGAATCTCCGCTCGGTTGTAAAATTTGTGCACCAGCTTGAGAAGGAGGCCTTGATTTTGCACTTTAAGGTTTATGACACCCAGTCCTCCCTTGTCTTTAGGACGACAGACCATCTCCCAGGCCGCGAGCGAGTTCCCTTTGATCCCATCCTTAGTTTTCCTACGCCACAGGCAGCTCCTACGCAGCTTATCAACATGCTCGATGATCCTCGGGTGGATTTTGATCGCACACATAGCATATATAGCCAAGGAGGTAACCACCGAGTTCACTAGCGTTAGTTTGGAGCCATAGTCCAACAACGAAAGTGCCGAAGGCATCCGGCGTTGCATCGAAGAAACCATGGGCATGAGGTCGACTACCGAAGGGCGGGTTGTCCCCAAGGGCAGCCCTAGATATGTAAATGGCATTTCCCCCACTTCACATTGAAAGATGCTGGCAATTTCCTCTGTCAAATCATGAGCCATATTAATGGGCACGAGCGTGGACTTCTGAAAATTTATGCGCAAACCCACTGAAGTTGCATAATCAGAAAGAATCTCCTTCATAGTACGAGCTTGTTGCGGGCATGCGGGCATGATAACAATAGTATCGTCTGCATACTGTATGACGGGGTAATCAGAGTCATACAGGGGTATAGGCGGTTAGATCCTCTCTTTCGCATATGCATCATTAATTGCAGCTTGTAGGAGATCCGCTGCCAAGACAAAAATCAGTGGTGACAGCGGGTCCCCCTGCCTAACCCCTCGCTTACATTCAAATTGTCTTCCTGGCGATCCATTGAGCAGAACAGAAGACGTCCCAGAGGAGAAAATACAATCAATCCATCTTAGCCATGTCTCATTAAAGCCCATGTGTCTCATGATTTGGATCATCGGAGCATGTTCTATTGTATCAAATACTTTAGCAAAGTCAAGTTTCAGCAGACAACAAGGTCGACTAGAAGCCTGACATTGATGAATAAATTCGAAGGCCCATGCCAAGTAGTCTTGAATTGATCTCCCTTTCAGAAACCCGTACTGATTACGATATATGATTTTAAGAACAACCTTTTGCAGACGATTTGCTAGAAGCTTGGTGATCAGTTTCAAGCAGCAGTTGAGAAGAGTGATGGGGCGGTAGACATTGGCAGTCTGTGGAGAGTGTATCTTTGGGATCAGAGTTATGAACCTAGTATTTAGGCTTTTCAGATCAAGGGTGCCCTCATAGAAATCCATGCAGACTCTGTAGAAATCTTCTTTGATCAAATGCCAACAAGATTTTAGGAAGCTTCCATTGAAACCATCCGGGCCTGGTGCCCTGTCCCCCGGCATTTCTTTAACCACCTGGTCTATCTCCTCACGGGTGAATGGGACAGTCAACACGTCGAGCCCGTCAATCTTCTTAATGATTGATGGCAGGTCAAATTTTATATCCACCGTGTTAGACTGACCCAATCTATCCTTGTAGGCCTCAAACAGGACAGATTCTTTTCCACGATGATCAGTGACCGTCGACCCATCAGGCAGCCTGAGAGAAGCAATGGAGTTATGTCTGAAACGTTCAGAGGCTGCAGTGTTAAAAAAATTTGTGTTGTCACCTCCACACTTAAACCAACGAACAGTGTATCTCTTTTTCCAGTACTCCTGTTGGTATTTCAGTAAAGTCAACAAATGTTCCTTTAGGATGGGGCGGAAATTGCTTTCAGGGACCGTCAGTGTTCGCTTGTCCTCAATAGCATCAAGTTCAACAATTGCCCTGTTACTGTTCTCAATGCATGAGTTGAGGCGAGAGATTTTTTTACTCCATCTTTTGAGGTCATATCTGAGAGTTTTCGGTTTCTTACTAAGAATTGCAGCAGAGTTAGGCGCATAGCAATACTTGGCCTTTAGTCCAACCGGGACGAATGGGGGGCCTTTAGTCCCGGTTGGAGCCACCAACCGGAACTAAAGAGCTTGTGCTGGCACTGGCGCGATGCGGTGGAAGTTTAGTCCCACCTCACCAACCGAAGAGCGCTCGGACCTATTTATAAGCCCCGCTGCGTTATCCCACTCGAGCTCCTCTCTAAAGCAGGCCTGTTGGGCCTAACATTCATTTGTGCCCTGTTGTGCCGACTTGCCTGGCGGGCCTGCATCCTGGCCCATGTACAGATGGGTTTCTAGTCGTATGCAGGCCGTGGTGGCATAGTAGGCGGCATTTTATTTTTATTTTTTTATGTCACTTTAGTTTGCTATTAAAGTTTTTAACAAAAATACTTTATGAAAATTCTTTTTGCTATTAAAGTTTTTAACAAAAAAACTTTGATTATTTTAGTTGCATTAATTCTAAGGTAATATTATTTTGATCATAACTAGGGGTTTATAAAAGCTTTTTAGTTGATCCTTTTTGCTATTAAAGAATATTATAGTTTTGTTTTAGTTGATCATAACAAATATTTTAATTGATTCTTTTTAGTTGATTCTTTTTGCTATTAGAGTTTTATAAAAGCTTTTTAGTTTGCTATTAATGTTTTTAACAAAAACTTCTTTACGATTTTTTTTTGCTATTAAAGTTTTTACCAAAAAATACTTTGATAATTTTAGTTGCATAAATTTTATATAATTTTAAGTTAATATTATTTTGGTCATAACTAGAGGTTTAAAAAAGCTTTTTAGTTGATTCTTTTTGCTATTAGTTCATTCTTTGAGCTAAATGTCCCTGAAATTGAAAAACACTACAAATGAACTCTGAAAAGGTTGAAACTTGGCATGGTATCATAATTTCACACACATAGCATGTGCTAAAAAGTTGAGAGGGTTGCGGCAAAAACTGGATGCACTTCGTGTACAAACTAGACAATCTCTTTCGAAGTATCACGGTTTCGGACGAAAACTCATCTATTATAAAGGGATTTCATTTTTTAACTTATTTCAACTCTAGACTTTTTGTGCGTTCAACATGCACCATTCAAAGCCACATCATCAATTTTCAACCCTTTCTCACTTCATTTGCTATTTTTCATGCATTTACTGATTTTTCTTAGCTAAATGACCCTGAAATTGAAAAGCACTACAAATGAACTCTGAAAAGGTTGAAAGTTGGCATGGTATCATCATTTCACCCACATAGCATGTGCTAAAAAGTTGAGAGGGTTACGGCAAAAACTGGATGCACTTCATGTACAAAATGGACAATCTCTTTCGAAGTATCAGGGTTTCATATGGAAACTCATCTGTTACAAAAGGCATTTCATTTCTTGACATGTAACTGCAGTGATATTCTAGATAAAAGCCATCATCAGAATAGTTGTGGAGAGAAAGTCTTCACTTTTTCTTCGCGTGTGTCCCTTGCTTATTGTGCCGTAACCATGGATAATCTTCATCGTTTAACAGGATGCTTGGGTGAGCCTTCACTTTGAAGCGAGGAATTTCATGAAACTTTTCATAATCTTCAGACATGTCTGTCTTGCCCTCCACTCCCACGATGTCTCTTTTCCTTGAAAGAACTATGTGGCGCTTTGGCTCATCGTATGATGTATTCGCTTCCTTATCTTTTCTTTTTCTCGGTTTGGTAGACATGTCCTTCACATAGAAAACATGGGCCACATCATTGGCTAGGACGAATGGTTCGTCTGTGTACCCAAATTGTTGAGATCCACTGTTGTCATTCCGTACTGTGGGTCTACCTGTACCCCGCCTCCTGACAGATTGACCCATTTGCACCGAAACAAAGGGACCTTAAAATCATGTCCATAGTCAAGTTCCCATATGTCCACTATGTAACCATAATATTTGTCCTTTCCCCCGTTGGTTGCTGCATCAAAGCGGACACCACTGTTTTGGTTGGTGCTCTTTTGAACTTGGGCGATCGTGTAAAATGTATTCCCATTTATCTCGTACCTTGGTAAGTCAATACAGTCGAAGATGGTGTCCTGGCCAACGAGTACAGCTCATCTCCAACAATGTTGTTACCCGTGAGATGTGTTTGCAACCAACTACCGAAAGTCCTGATGTGTTCACATGTAATCCAGTCGTCAGACTGCTCTGGGTGTTTGGAGGGCAGAATATTCTTGTGTTCATTGACATACGGTGTCACCAAGGTAGAATTCTGTAGAACTGTGTAGTGTGCTTGAGCCCAAGAATGCCCTTCCCTACATATTATTGAATCCGCTCCTAGCATGCCTTTTCCAGTCAGTCTCCCCTCATACTGCGATTGAGGGAGACCAATCGGCTTAAGGTCAGGAATAAAGTTAACACAAAACCCAATGTCCTCCTCTGTTTGATGGCCCATGGAGATGCTTCCTTCTGGCCTAGCACGATTACGAACATATTTCTTTAAGACTACCATGAAACTCTCAAAGGGGAACATATTGTGTAGAAATACAGGACCCAAAATGGCAATCTCGTCGACTAGATGAACTAGGACGTGCGTCATGATATTGAAGAAGGATGGTGGGAACACCAACTCAAGACTGGCAAGACATTGCTCCAAATCATTCTTTAACCTTGGTAGGATTTCTGGATCGATTACCTACTGAGAGATTGCATTGAGGAATGCACATAGCTTCACAATGGCTAATCGAACGTTTTCTGGTAGAAGCCCCCACAATGCAACCGGAAGCAGTTGCGTCATAATCACGTGGCAGTCATGAGAATTTAGGTTCTGGAAATTTTCTCTGCCATATTTATTATTCCCTTTATATTCGACGAGAAGCCAGACGTGACCTTCATACTGAGCAGGCATTCAAAGAAGATTCCCTTCTCTTCTTTGGTAAGAGCGTAGCTGGCAGGACCTTGATACTGCTTTGGATGCATGCCGTCTTTTTCGTTCACACGTTGCTGGTCCTCCTGTGCCTCCGGTGTATCTTTTGTCTTCCCATACACGCCCAAGAAGCCTAGCAGGTTCACGCAAAGATTCTTCGTCGCATGCATCACATCGATTGCAGAGCGGACCTCGAGGTCTTTCCAATTGGGTAGGTCCCAAAATATAGATTTCTTCTTCCACATGGGTGTGCGTCCCTCAGCGTCATTCGGAATAGATTGCCCGCCAGGACCCTTTCCATAGATTACTTGTAAATCCTTGACCATATCAAGTATGGCATCACCGGTACGGAGGATAGGCTTCTTCCGGTGATCTGCCTCACCTTTGAAATGCTTGCCTTTCTTTCTTAAGAGATGGTTGGTCGGAAGAAATCGACGATGTCCCAGGTACAAATTCTTCCCGCATTTGTCCAAAGATATACTTTCGGTATCATCTAAACAGTGCGTGCATGCATGGTATCCCGTGTTTGTCTGTCCTGAAAGGTCACTAAGAGCAGGCCAATCATTGATGGTTACAAACAGCAACGCATGTTGGTCAAATTCCTGCTGTTTGTGCTCATCCCACACATGTACACCTTTTCCATTCCACAGCTATAAAAGTTCTTCAACTAATGGCCTTAGGTACACATCAATGTCGTTGCCGGGTTGCTTAGGGCCTTGGATGAGCACTGGCATCATAATGAACTTCCGCTTCATGCACAACCAAGGAGGAAGGTTATAGATACATAGAGTCACGGGCCAGGTGCTATGATTGCTGCTCTGCTCCCCAAAAGGATTAATGCCATCTGCACTTAAACCAAACCATACGTTCCTGGCATCACCGGCAAAGTCCCCCCACTTTCTCTCGATTTTTCTCCACTGTGACCCGTCAGCGGGTGCTCTCAACTTCCCGTCTTTCTTAGGGTCTTCTTTGTGCCATCGCATCAACTTGGCATGCTCTTTATTTCTGAACAGGCGTTTCAACTGTGGTATTATAGGAGCATACCACATCACCTTGGCAGGAACCCTCTTCCTGGGGCGCTCGCCCTCAACATCACCAGGTTTATCTCGTCTGATCTTATACCGCAATGTACCGCATACCGGGCATGCGTTCAAATCCTCGTACTCACCACGGTAGAGGATACGTCATTAGTGTGACGCCCCCGGCTCAATCATGCACTAATCATACACGCAAATGCACACGATCAAGCCTAAGGACTCACGGGAAGATATCACAACGCAACTCTAAAACATAAATAAAGTCATACAAGCTTTATATTACAAGCCAGGGGCCTCGAGGGCTCGAATACATAAGCTTGCGAACAAGCGTCAGCGGAAGCATCAGATATTTGAGTACAGATATGAAACAGAAACAGAAAGGCCTTTAGAAAGGCGGGGCAAAATAAAACAGTACGATCGAAAGGCGCAGGCCTCCTGCCTGGGACCCTCCGAACCTACTCCTGGTCGTCGGCAAGCTCGTAGTAGTATCCATCCTCGGGGTAGAAGTGGTAGCTGAAGTCGTCAACCGGGGCAGCGGTCTCAGGGGCTCCGTCCTCTGGACACGACAAACTGATATGGGGAGAAAAGGAAAACAAAGCAACCGTGAGTACTCAGAAGTACTCAGCAAGCAAGGATCTACACTACATATGCAACATTTTCAAAGAGAGGCTGTAAATGTGGACTGGGCTGCAGAAATGCCAGAATAGAGAGGAAAGCCTAGTCCTATCGAAGACTAGCATCTTCAGCGGTCTTGCGGCAATAGAAGAGAGTAGAACAGTACAATATAATGTAGTAGTATCATTAAGTCTCAACCTCACCCAGAGATCCTTTCTCGACTCCCTGCGAGAAAGCAATCCCAGAGCCATACAGTCATCAACCTCGTCCTGAGATCCCTTCTCGACTCCCTGCGAGAAGCAATCCCAGAGCCATAGTATCCAATTCTATTTGTATCAATCGGGATACAACTCCGAGTGTCCGTTACCGAGGATCCGGCTATGCATAGATTAGTTCTTCCCTGCAGGGGTGCACCAACTTACCCACCACGCTCGCTTAACTCTGGCCGGACACACTTTTCTGGGTCATGCCCGACCTCGGCCAAACGACACACCGCAGCCCTACCTAGAGCTCAGCAGAGAGGTCCCCGCTGGTCTACATCCTAAGCGCAAGGGGGTCTTGGGCCATCGCCCCTCGCCCTCCGGGTCATTGCGGACATGGCTCAGATCCAAGCGCCACCTCTGTCGTGAATGACACCAATCACTCAATGCCGCACTGCTGAACTGGACGTCTGACAGAGCTTTCGGCTGATGCATACGATGCAGAACGCCCATACTATGCCCATGTGGTGGTTAGTGCTATCGGGCCAGAGGCCCACTCAGATCAAATATCCAAACCGTTAGTACCTTGGTAGTGCGGTAATGAGTAGAGACTCACGATGGATGTGACCCCGTCGCCCCGTCTCGAGGACTTGCGGCAAGGGCCAAGAATGCCCGGCCATGCCTCGTATTCTCACTCGGGCACCACACAGGCACCCGTCTTCACAACCTGTTGATCATGATGACATGGCATAATCAAAAGGATGATCACTGTAGATTAATACATGGGGTGTTACAATTAAGGCATGCATGTATCTTCTGCACCTCCAATCCTAGAGGGAATAGAACCTTCTTTGCTTCGTATGTACTGTCGGGCAATTCGTTATCCTTTGGAAGCTTCTTCTTCAATATTTTCAGTAGCTTCCCAAATCCGTTGTCAGATACACCATTGTCTGCCTTCCATTGCAGCAATTCCAGTGTGGTACCGAGCTTTGTGTTGTCATCTTTGCAATTTGGGTACAACCCTTTTTTGTGATCCTCTAACATGAGATCGAACGTCAACTTCTCCCTTTCACTTTGGCATTCTCTCTGTACATCAACAATGACTTGTCGAAGATCATCATCGGGCACATCGTCTGGTGCCTCTTGATCTTCAGCTTCCCCCATTGCAGTATCACCGTATTCAGGGGGATAGTTGTCATCATCCTCTTCTTCTTCGTTGTCTTCCATCATAACCCCTCTTTCTCCGTGCTTGGTCCAAACATTATAGTGTGGCATGAAATCCTTCTCAAGCAGGTGGATGTGAAGGGTTTTCGAGGAAGAGTGATCCTTCGTATTCCCACAGACAGTACATGGACAATACATAAAACCATTCTGCTTGTTTGCCTCAGCCACTTCAAGAAATTTATGCAGGCCCTCAATATACTCGGAGGTGCGTTGGTTACAGTACATCCATTGCCGGTTCATCTGCGTGCATTATATAATTAAGTGTATTAAAAACAATTATAGAACATCATGAATAGAGAAGTGACCAAATTAATACAAGTTCATCATCACACTAAAACCAAAGTACAGTAGTGATCAAATGTTATTACTGAAAAAATAAATACATAAAGTTCATACATAGTTCTCATAGAACAACATATAGCTCTCTAGAGCATCTAATTAAAACATACATTGAAACTAACATACAACTATGTAAAACATTTAAAAGCAACAACAAATGCGATCGTAATCGTAACTAAGGTAACAATTGATCCAACAGCATAATGATACCAAGCCTCATTATGAATGGCATATTTTCTTATCTTTCTAATCTTCAAGCGCATTGCATCCATCTTGATCTTGTGATCATCAACGACATCGGCAACATGCAACTCCAATTTCATCTTCTCCTCCTCAATTCTTTTCAATTTTTCTTTCAAATACTCATTTTCTTTTTCAACTAAATTTAACCTCTCGACAAGAGGGTCGGTTGGAATTTTCGGTTCGCATACCTCCTAGATAAAAACATCTATGTCATGTTGGTCGGCATAATTGTCATAAACACTAAATGAAACAAATAGTTATAAAAGATAATATACCACATCCGAATCATAGACCGACGAGGACCGACGGGGGCGGATACCAAAACCATGGCACTATATTATAACAAACAATAATAAAAGTAAGAAATTTATACAAGTATCTATCTAAATCATACAAGTAAGAATTTTTTCTTTTAAAAAGAATATAAGAACAAGAGGCTCACCACGGTGGTGCCAGCGACGAGATTGGCACGGGCGATCGATGACGGTGAGGACGGGGATGGGACGGACCGCCAAACCTAGACAAATCTTGGGGAAAATAGAGCTTGGAGGTCGAGCTTGGAGAGGAGAAAGCTTAAGCGTGGCTCGCGCATTTCATCGAACACCTCATGTGCATAGGAGGTGAGAGCAGAGCAACACATACCTCCCACACGCCAGCTGGCCAAAAAACAGAGGAGTGAGCGGGCAGGGGCGAGCATATATATATAGGCATCTCTTTAGTCCCAGTTGGTGGCTAGAACCGGGACAGAAGACTGACCTTTAGTCCAGGTTCCAGCCACCAACCGGGACTAAAGGGGCTGCGCCAGGAGCGAGGACCTTTAGTCTCGGTTCGTGTGTGGAATCGGGACTAAAGGGGTCAGATGAACCGGGACTGGTGCCTGCCGAGGCCCGGCCGGCGTCCTGGCCTCACGAACCGGGACTGATGCACCTATTAGTCCCGGTTCGTAACACGACCGAGACTAATGCAATTATCTGGCCTGGACCAAAGCCCTATTTTCTACTAGTGCCACATGATGCTTGCAAAAAGAGAAAATAAAAAGGAATAGGGAAGAATACTTTGACTCTTGCATAAAAGTAAATACATAAAAGTAAAAGATAGGCCCTTCGCAGAGGGAAGCAGAGGTTGCCATGAGCTTTTTGTTTGTATGCCAAATCCCTTAATGCAAAAGAACGTCACGTTATATTGCTCCTTATGATAGCAACCTTTATTATGCAGTCCGTCGCTTTTATTACTTTGCCATCACAAGTTCGTACAACGCTCAATTTTCTCTTACACTAAATGATCCAACACATTTAGAAGCAATTTTTATTGCCTTATTGCACCGATGAAAACTTACTTGAAGGATCTTACTCAATCCATAGGTAGGTATGGTGGACTCTCAAAATAAGATTATGGGTTTAAGGGTTTTTGGATGCACAAGTAGTATCTCTACTTAGTGCGGAGTTTTTGGCTAGCAAAGATATTGAGCAAGCACCACATGTTGAAGGATCTATGACAATATAACTTCTTTGTGAATATGAACAAACATAATTCATTACGTTATCTTCCTTGTCCAACGTCAACAATTTTGACATATAATATTTAATGGGGGCTCACAATCATAAAAGATGTCCAAGATAGTGTATTTGCATGTGAATCTTCTCTTCCCTTATTAATTCTTTCATGAATTGCATCATTGACCAATGCTATGTTTGTCAATCTCCAATAAATTTTACCACTTATACTTTTCCTTATGTGATGTCATTACTTACCTTAGGATTAGCATATGATCTTTTTCATTTATTTTCCTTTCTTTTTATGGAAACATAAAAGTAAAGAAATAAAACTCAAACTACTCTTTATTATATATCTCGCACATGATTACATAGATAGATAGATCACTAAGAAAGCACTCAAAAATAGATCGAACTAAACTCTTATTCAACTAGATCATAGGATAACTAAAGATCGAACTAAGATAGATAAAGACAAACAAAGTGATGGTGATATGATACCGGGGCACCTCCCCCAAGCTTGGCACAAGCCAAGGGGAGTGCCCATACCATGTACTCATGTCTCCTTTGGTGGGGAAGATGATGATGGTGGTGGTGAAGTCATGTTCTTCTTCTCCAACTTGCGTCGGAGGCTGAAATTATCCTCCCTAAGATCCTCATTCTCTAGCTCAAGCTTTAATATCTTCTTGCATAATGCTGCCTTGCTATCCTATAGAAAACGAGAAGGGATAGATTGGGTTTTTGATCTGTTGGGGAGGCTTGACTTCTTGAGCTCCACATGTGTATCTCCAGGTTGAGGCAGCAGAACTTCATCTTCATCCGAGGATGCATCCTCCACCTCCTCCGGATCGGTGTCCTCCTTCTCATCCGAGAACCAAAAATATGGGAAGGTCTTCTTAAAGACATTTGGATCGAGAGGGTGGTAAGAAACAGGGCTCTCTTCCTCAGAATCTTGAGACGACATATTTTCAGCTCTACCAGAAAACAGACAAAAACTAGAACAGAAGATTTCTCCGCGATACGGTGGTCAATACGTTCGGGGGGTATATAAAGATTTTTTTTATCTTGGGAAACAAGAATATGGAAGGAAAAGGGAGTCGGGAAGGTTCCCGAGGTGGGCACAACCCACCTGGGCGCGCCAGGCAAGGCAGGCGCGCCCTTTTGTCTTGTGGCCTCCTCGGTTGCCTTCCTGGTTGTTTCTTATTTTCCTAACTTTTGTAATATTCCAAAACTGACAGAAAATATTTTTACGGATTTTTCGGAGTTCGTTTACTTACCGTATCACATACCTCCTCTTTTTCAGGATTCTGGAGTGTTCCGGAAGGTTTCTTTTATGTGTTCCTCCAGTGTCATGGGTTGAATAATATTGCTTTCAACATTAACAGGCGTACCTGAGATATAGTGCTTAATTCTTTGCCCATTGACCACCTATGGGTTAGTACCTTCGGCATTATTAATTTTGATAGCTCCAGAGCGATAAACTTCTTCGATAATATATGGTCCTTCCCATTTGGAGAGAAGTTTTCCTGCAGAGAATCTAAAATGAGAGTTGTACAAAAGAACATATTCCCCAACTTTGAACTCCTGCTTTTGGATTCTTTTGTCATGCCATCTTTTAACCTTTTCTTCAAATAATTTGGCATTTTCATAAGCTTGGGTTCTCCATTCATCTAATGAGCTAATATCAAATAACCTATTTTCACCGGCAAGTTTGAAATCATAATTAAGTTCTTTAATTGCCCAATATGCTTTATGTTCTAACTCAAGAGGCAAATGACAAGCTTTTCCATAAACCATTTTATAGGGAGACATACCCATAGGATTTTTATATGTTGTTCTGTAGGCCCAAAGTGCATCATCCAATTTCTTATACCAATTCTTTTGGGACCTATCAACAGTTTTTTGTAATATTAGTTTTATTTCTCTATTGCTAAGTTCAACTTGACCATGAAGCAACTCTATGGTTAACATCATATTTAGCAAGCATTTTACGGAAAGCACCGTGAATAAAGTGTGAACCACCATCAGTCATTAAATATCTAGGGACTCCAAACCTTGGGAAAATAACTTCTTTAAGCATTTTAATGGAAGTGTTATGATCAACACTACTAGTTGGAATAGCTTCTACCCACTTAGTAACATAATCAACAACAACCAAAATATGTGTATACCCATTAGAGGAAGGAAAAGGTCCCATATAATCAAAACCCCAAACATCAAATGGTTCAACAGCAAGTGAATAATTCATAGGCATTTCCTGACACTTACCGATATTACCAATTCTTTGACATTCATCACAAGATAAAACAAACTTACGGGCATCCTTGAAGTGAGTAGGCCAATAAAAACCATATTGCAATACCTTGTGAGTAGTTCTATCTCCCGCATGATGCCCTCCATAAGCTTCGGAGTGACATTTCCGTAGGATTTGTTCCTGTTCATGCTCAGGTACACAACGTCTAATAATACCATCTACTCCTTCTTTATAAAGATGTGGGTCATCCCAAAAGTAATGTCTTAAATCATAGAAGTATTTTTTTCTTTTGTTGATATGTAAAACTAGGTGGTAAATATTTAGCAACAATATAATTAGCATAGTCAGCATACCAAGGAGTATTGTGAGAAACACCTATTGCAGGTAATTGCTCATCAGGAAAGCTATCATCAATAGGTAGTGGGTCATCAAGAATATTCTCTAACTTAGACAAGTTATCAGCAACGGGGTTCTCAGCTCCTTTCCTATCGGTGATATGTAAATCAAATTCTTGTAGCAAAAGAACCCACCTAATGAGTCTAGGTTTAGCATCTTTCTTTTTCATAAGATATTTAATAGCAGCATGATCAATGTGAATAATTACTTTGGAATCAACAATATAAGATCTGAATTTTTCACAAGCAAGCACAACTGCTAAAAATTCTTTTCAGTAGTAGCATAATTTCTTTGGGCACTGTCTAGAGTTTTGCTAGCATAATGAACAACATTTAATTTCTTATCAACTCTTTGTCCTAGAACATCACCAACAGCATAATCACTAGCATCACACATAATTTTAAAATGCAAGTTCCAATCAGGTGGTTGAACAATAGGACTAGAAGTTAAGGCTTTCTTAAGTGTTTCAAAGGCTTCTACACAATCATCATCAAAAACAAAGGGAACATCCTTTTGTAAAAGATTAGTAAGAGTCCTAAAAATTTTATAGAAGTCTTTAATAAATCTCCTATAGAAACCAGCATGACCAAGGAAATTACGAATACCTTTAATATCTTTAGGGCATGACATTTTCTCAATTGCATCAACTTTAGCTTTATCCACCTCAATACCTCGTTCAGAAATCTTATGCCCCAAGACAATACCTTCATTAACCATAAAGTGGCACTTCTCCCAATTCAAGACAAGATTAGTTTGTTCACATCTCTGCAAAACTCGATCAAGGTTGCTTAAGCAATCATCAAAAGAAGTTGCATAAACAGGAAAATCATCCATGAAAACCTCAACAATCTTTTCACAAAAATCAGAGAATATGGCAGTCATACATCTTTGAAAGGTAGCAGGTATGTTGCATAAACCAAAAGGCATACGTCTATAAGCATAAGTTCCAAAAGGGCAAGTAAAGGTGGTTTTCTGTTGATCAGATTGTGAAACAGGTATTTGAGAAAAACCTGAATATCCATCAAGAAAACAAAAGTGTGTGTGCTTAGATAATCATTCTAGCATTTGATCAATAAAAGGCAGAGGTTAATGATCTTTTCTTGTTGCTTTATTTAATTTTCTAAAATCAATTACCATTCTATAACCAGTAACAATTCTTTTTGGAATAAGTTCATTTTTATCATTAGGAACAAAAGTAATACCTCCCTTCTTAGGGACACAATGAACAGGACTTACCCCTCTACTATCAGCTATGGGATAGATTGTACCTGCTTCCAGAAGTTTTAATATTTCAGTTCTTACCACTTATTTCATCTTAGGATTCAAACGTCGTTGATGATCAACAATGGGTTTAGCATCAGGTTTCATATTAATCTTTTGCTGACAGAGAGAGGGACTAATGCCCTTAAGATCATCAAGAGTATATGCAATAGCAACACGGTGCTTCTTCAGAATTTTCAATAATCTTTGTTCTTCATGTTCTGAAAGGTTAGCACTAATAATAACATGATATATCTTTTTCTCATTGAGATAAGCATATTTCAAAGTGTCAGGCAATTGTTTTAATTCAAACACAGGATCACCTTTAGGTGGAGGAGGACCTCCTAGAGTTTCAATAGGCAAATTGTGTTTGAGCAATGGTCATTGTTCAAAGAAAATTTTATCAATTCCATTTCTTTCATGCATATGCATATCAATTTCATGGTCTAGCAAATATTGTTCTAGTGGATCAATAGGAGGCACGACAATAGAAGCAAGACAAATTATTTCATCCTTACTAGGTAATTCCTTCTTATGAGGTTGACTACTAAACTTGGAGAAATTAAACTCATGAGACTCATCACCAAAGCTAACACCGACAGTTTGTTTCTCACAATCTATTTTAGCATTAACGGTGTTCAAGAAAGGTCTACCAAAGATAATGGGACAAAAATAATCTTGTGGGGAACCAAGAACTAGAAAATCAGTAGGGTATTTTATTTTCCCACACAAGACTTCAACATCTCTAACAATTCCAAGTGGTGTGATGGTGTCTCTATTAGCAAGTTTAATAGTAACATCTATGTCTTCTATTTCAGCGGGTGCTATGTCATCCATAATTTCTTGGTATAAAGTAAAAGGAATAGCACTCACGCTAGCACCTAAGTCACATAAACCATGATAACAATGATCTCCTATTTTAACTGAGACCACAGGCATGCCAACAACAGGTCTATGTTTATCTTCTTCATCGGGTTTGGCAATTCTAGAAGCTTCATCACAGAAGTAAATAACATGCCCATCAATATTTCCACGAGGAGATCTTTAACCATAGCAACACTAGGTTGTACTTTAATTTGCTCAGAAGGTTTAGGTGCTTTAATATTAATTTTGCGAACCACAGTTGAAACCTTAGCATGTTCCTTTATCCTAACAGGGAAAGGTGGTTTTTCAATATAAGCAGTAGGCACAACTGGATCAACATTGTAAATAATAGTTTCACCTTTAACTCTGACCGGTTCTTTAATTTCTTCTTTAATAGGGTAATGATATTTAAACCACTTCTCCTTAGGGAGATCAACATGAGTAGCAAAAGATTCACAAAAAGAGGCTACTATCTCAGAGTCAAGTCCATATTTAGTGCTAAACTTGTGAAATCATCGGTATTCATAAAAGATTTAACACAATCAAATTCAAGCTTAATACCTGACTCTTTACCTTTGTTGAGTTCCCAATCTTCAGAGTTGCCTTTAATTCTTTCTAAAAGATCCCAATTGAATTCAATAGTCTTCTTCACAAAAGAACCAGTACAAGAAGTATCGAGCATGGATTGATCATCACGAGAAAGCCGAGCATAAAAGTTCTGAATAATAATTTCTCTCGAGAGCTCATGATTGGGGCATGAATATAACATTGACTTAAGCCTCCCCAAGCTAGAGCGATACTTTCTCCTTCACGAGGCCAAAAATTATATATATATATAATTCTGATCACGATGAACTAGATGCATAGGATAATTTTTCTAATGAAATTCCAATTTCAATTGATTCCAGTTCCAAGATCCAATATCATCGCATAGCATATACCATGTGAATGCTTTTCCCTTCAAAGATAAAGGGAAAACCTTCTTATTAGCTTCATCTCTGGGCAAACCTGTAAGCTTAAATAATCCACAAATTTCATCCACATAAATCAAGTGCATATCAGGATGTTCGGTTCCATCTCCTGCATAAGGATTAGCTACTAGTTGTTCTATCATACCCGAAGGAATTTCATAACCAATATTTTCAGTAGGTGTAGTACATTGAGGGGCAACTAATTGTGCTTCCGGTCGAGGTGAAGATACCCCGAACAAACCCCTCAAATTATGGTTTTCCATAGTAACAAGTGACAATAAATTTCATCACGTAGTATAAATTTTTCCATACGAATTTCCACTTACCAAGAGAGCTTCACTCCCCGGCAACAGAACTAGAAAAGAGTCTTGATGACCCACAAGTATAGGGGATCAATCGTAGTCCTTTCGATAAGTAAGAGTGTTGAACCCAGCGAGGAGTGATATGTCTCCAACGTATCTATAATTTTTTATTGTTCCATGCTATGATATTATCTGTTTTTAATGTTTATATGCATTAATATACTATTTTATATTATTTTTAGGACTAACCTATTAACCTAGAGCCCAGTGCCAGTTTTTGTTTTTTCCTTGTTTTTGAGTATTATAGAAAAGGAATACCAAACAGAGTCCAAACGGAATAAAACTTTCGCGATGATTTTTCTTGGAACAGAAGAAATCTAGAGGACTTGGAGAGGGGGCCAGAAGGTTCCCGAGGAGGCCACAAGCCTGCTAGGCGCGCCCCAAGGGGGTGCTCTGAGGGCTTGTGGGCCCCTTGGGAGTCCTCTAACCCTAATTCTTGCGCTATAAATTCCTAAATATTCTCAAACCACCAGAAGCATCCACCAAAATACTTTTCCGCCGCCACAAGCCTCTGTTCCCATGAGATCCCATCTTGGGGCCTTTTTCGGCGAGCTGCCGGAGGGGGATTCGATCACGGAGGGCTTCTACATCAACCTTGCTGCCCTACCGATGATGCGTGAGTAGTTTACCACAAACCTACGGGTCCATAGCTAGTAGCTAGATGGCTTCTTCTCTCTCTTTGATCTTCAATACAATGTTCTCCTCGATGTTCTTGGAGATCTATTCGATGTAATACTTTTTTGCGGTGTGTTTGTTGAGATCTGATGAATTGTGGATTTATCATTAGATTATCTATCAATATTATTTGAGTCTTCTCTGAACTCTTTTATGCATGATTGATATATCTTTGTATTTCTCTTCGAACTATCAGTTTGGTTTGGCCAACTAGATTGGTTTTTCTTGCAATGGGAGAGGTGCTTAGTTTTGGGTTCAATCTTGCGGTGTCCTCACCCAGTGACAGAAGGGGTAGCGAGGCACGTATTGTATTGTTGCCATCGAGGATAAAAACATGGGGTTTATATCATATTGCTTGAGTTTATCCCTCTACATCATGTCATCTTGCTTAAGGCGTTACTCCGTTCTTATGAACTTAATACTCTACATGCATGCTGGATAGCGGTCGATGTGTGGAGTAATAGTAGTAGATGCAGAATCATTTCGGTCTACTTGTCACAGACGTGATGCCCATATTCATGATCATTGCCTTAGATATCGTCATAACGTTGCGCTTTTCTATCAATTGCTCAACAGTAATTTGTTCACCCACCATATGCTATCTTCAAGAGAGAAGCCTATAGTGAAACCTATGGCCCCCGGGTCTATTTTCCATCATATATTTTCAGATCTATAAACCAAAAAACCCAAAAATACCTTGCTGCAATTTATTTATATTTACTCTAGTTTGCCTTTTTATTTATCTTTTATACCTATCTCTATTAGATCTCACCC
The DNA here is from genome assembly GCA_011799875.1 of Thinopyrum elongatum. Taxonomy (NCBI): domain Eukaryota; kingdom Viridiplantae; phylum Streptophyta; class Magnoliopsida; order Poales; family Poaceae; genus Thinopyrum; species Thinopyrum elongatum. The sequence continues at coordinate 343,832,650 of CM022301.1, forward strand.
TTGTTTGAGACCGTGAAGGGATTGACAACCCATTTTTCGCGTTGAGTGCAAGTGTTTGTTAGTTTGTGCTGGTGCATAGATTAGAGACTTGCTTGTGCCTCCTACTGGATTGATACCTTGGTTCTCAACTGAGGGAAATACTTATCTCTACTTTGCTGCATCACCCATTCCTCTTCAAGGGATAAATCAACGCAAGCTCAAGAAGTAGCAGGAAGGATTTCTGGCGCCATTGTCGGGGAGGTTCTACATCAAGCCTACCAAGTACCCATCGTAAACTCTCATCTCTTGCATTACATTATTTTCCATTTGCCTCTTGTTTTCCTCTCCCGCACTTCTAAAACGTTTTCATAAAAACACAAAAATATTTGCCTTTTTATTCGTACTTCTTTCATTCGTCTTTTTCGTTTGCTTGTTTGCTTGTTTGGTTTCTTGCCACCATGTCTGAATATGGGGAAGTTATCATTGAAAATTCCAAGGATCTTGCTAATAATCTTGAGGAAAAATTTGGATCTTGTTCTTTAGATCATGAAACTGAAACTCCCTCTAATCTTAAGGCAAAAACTTTTTATGTGGGGGACAGTAATATTATCGGGAAAAGTGTTATTCAAGAATTCTTTGATTGTACGGGAGTTTTGCCACTGGGTAAGGGATCTATTCTTCGTGATACAAATTGTGATGCGGATGCTATTGCTATGCTTGTCACTAAACTAGAAAGGAAATTTATTCACATTCATCCCGCTTTACAAAAGATATTTTACGAACTTCCCAATATACTCCATCCTAGAGCTAAAAGATTGCCACTATTATCCTTTTGCGAGAATTTGATTTCATAATACAAGAAGCTATGTAAATTTTTGCTTTCTATAATAAAAATATTGAGCACCCTCCAGTTGAAGATATTCTCCATGATAAAGAAACGTTGCATAGTCTAGAATCTAGAGATTATAATTCTTACAGTAACAATCTTAGGAGAAGAGTTCCCTACGCAGAAATTGCTCAAGCCCTTTACCTTGATTCTTATGAAAATTTTGATTGGGCAACTAAGGGAATTTATGTAGGAATTAATGATGAATGGATGGAGGTAATGTCAAGGGAACATATTAAAAATGAGATACGCATTTTATATGAAGATATTTATGGTGATGACCCTGAGTATGGAATTATGAATGTTAAAATCACTAATCAAAGTCCTTTCCATGAATTGAGTTCACCTATTAGGAAGGAAAGGAAAGAGAAAAGAGATTTGTTAAGAAAAGTTTTGGAAGATTTGACTAGGAAAGAATTGCATACCAAAGATGACAATACCTAGATCTATGTTTTATGCCTAGCTAGGGGCGTTAAACAATAGCGCTTGTTGGGAGGCAACCCAATTTTATTTTTATGTTTTTTGATTTTGGTTATGTTTTTAAATAAATACACATTATTTCCTCTGTAGTAATTGTGTTTTGGTGTTTTAATTAGTGTTTGAGCCAAGTAAGACCTATGGGATGGTCTACGGTGATAGTTGATTTGATCTTGCTGATAAACAGAAACTTTTGTGCTCATTGCCAGAAATTTAGAAAATCACAGAAATGTGATTTTGATCTGATTTTTTTAATCAAAATTGATATACAAATTTCCTAAATTTTCCTAAATTTTCAGAATTTTTTGAGTTAAATAAGTATACGAAATTTCCAGATTACTACAGAATGTTCTGTTTTTGGCAGATTCTGTTTTCTATGTGTTGTTTGCTTATTTTGATGAATCTATGGGTAGTATCGGGGGGTATGAACCATGGAGAAGTTGGAATACAGTAGACATAACACCAATATAAATTAAGAATGAGTTCACAACAGTACCTAAAGTGGTGATGTATTTTATTATACTAACGGATCCTATGAGTTTTCTGTTGAGTTTTGTGTTGTGAAGTTTTCAATTTTTGGGTAAAGATTTGATGGACAGCGGAATAAGGAGTGGCATTAGCCTAAGCTTGGGGATGCCCAAGGCACCCCAAGGTAATATTCAAGGACAACCAAGCATCTAACTTGGGGATGCCTCGGATGGCATCCCCTCTTTTGTCTTCAATCCATCGGTAAATTTACTTGAGGCTATATTTTTATTCACCACATGATATGTGTTTTGCTTGGAGTGTCTTGTATGATATGATTCTTTTCTTTTTAGTTTGCCACAATCATCCTTGTTGTACACACCTTTTGAGAGGGACACACATTAATCGTGAATTTATTAGAATACTCTATGTGCTTCACTTATATCTTTTGAGCTAGGCAGTTTGCTCTAGTGCTTCACTTATATCTCTTGAACTCTCATGCTAGTTAATCTCTCATGCTTCACTTATATTATTTTGAGAGTCTTAAACAGCAAGGTAATTTGCTTAGGTTATGAATTTAGTCCTAATATGATGGGCATCCAAGAGGGATATAATAAAAACTTTCATATAAAGAGCATTGAATAGATGAGAAGTTTGATTCCTTGCATTTGTTTTTGAGATATAAAGATGGTGATATTAGAGTCATGCTAGTGAGTAATTGTGGATTGGTAGAAATACTTGTGTTAAAGTTTGTGATTCCCGTAGCATGCATGTATGGTGAACCGTTATGTGATGAAGTCGGTGCATGATTTATTTTTTTGATTGTCTTCCTTATGAGTGGAGGTCGGGGACGAGCGATGGTCTTTTCCTACCAATCTATCCCCCTAGGAGCATACGTGTAGTACTTTGTTTTGATAGCTAATAAATTTTTGCAATAAGTATGTGAGTTCTTTATGACTAATGTTGAGTCCATGGATTATACGCATTCTCACCCTTCCACCATTGCTAGCGTCTCTAGTACCGCACAATTTTCGCCGATGCATTAAACCCACCATATATTGTTCCTCAAAAAATCCACCATACCTACCTATTATGGCATTTCCATAGCCATTCCGAGATATATTGCCATGCAACTTCTACCGTTCCATTTATTATGACACGTACCATCATTGTCATATTGCTTTGCATGACCATGTAGTTGGCATAGTATTTGTGGCAAGGCCACCGTTCATATTTTTTATACATGTCATTCTTGATTATAGCACATCCCAGTACACCACCGAAGGCATTCATATAGAGTCATATCTTGTTCTAGTATCGAGTTGTAATTTTTGAGTTGTAAGTAAATAAAATTGTGATGATCATCATTATTAGAGCATTGTCCCATGTGAGGAAAGCATGATGAAAGCTATGATTCCCTCACAAGTTGGGATGAGTCTCCGGACTTCATAAAAAATAAAAGAGGCCAAATAAGCCCAAACAAAAAAAAGAAAAAAATGAGAGAAAAGAGAGAAGGGACAATGTTACTATCATTTTTCCACACTTGTGCTTCAAAGTAGCACCATGATCTTCATGATAGAGAGTCTCCTATTTTGTCACTTTCATATACTAGTGGGAATTTTTCATTATAGAACTTGGGTTGTATATTCCAATGATGGGCTTCCTCAATTTGCCCTAGGTCTTCGTGAGTAAGCAAGTTGGATGCACACCCACTTAGTTTCTTTTTGAGCTTTCATACACTTATGAGACTTTCTACTTCTTTTTGTCTTCTCCACAACCACTATATTCAATTCCACCTATAGTGCTATATCCATGGCTCACGCTCATGTATTGCATGAAAGTTGAAAATTTTTGAGAACACCAAAAGTATGAAACAATTGCTTGGCTTGTCATCGGGGTTGTGCATGATGAAATACTTTGTGTAATTAAAATGCAGCATAGCCAGACTATATGATTTTGTAACGATGATAACCCACAAGTATAGGGGATCGCAACAATTTTCGAGGGTAGAGTATTCAACCCAAATTTATAGATTCGACACAAGGGGAGCCAAAGAATACTTGTAAGTATTAGCAGCTGAGTTGTCAATTCAACCACACCTGGAGATTAATTATCTGCAGCAATATGATCAGTAGCACAGTAATATGATAGTTTTGATAGCAGTGATGATAGTAACAGTAACAGTGATAGCAATGATTTTGTAGAAAGTGTAATAGCAACAGTAGTAACTTAGCAAAAACAATATATGGAAAATTCATAGGCATTGGATTGGTGAATTCGTTGGATGATATTCGTCATATAATTGTCATAACCTAGGGCGATACGGCACTAGCTCCAGTTCATAAATATAATGTAGGCATGTATTTCGTAAATATTCATATGTGCTTATGGAAAGAACTTGCATGACATCTTTTGTCCTACCCTCCCGTGGCAGCGGGGTCCATAAGGAAACTAAGGGATATTAAGGCCTCCTTTTAATAGAGAACCGGAACAAAGCATTAACACATAGTGAATACATGAACTCCTCAAACTACGGTCATCACCGGAAAGTATCCCGATTACTGTCACACCGGGGTTTACGGATCATAACACGTAATAGGTGAATATGACTTGCAAGATTGGATCTAGAACATAGATATAATGGTGATAACATAAATGGTTCAGATCTGAAATCATGGCACCCGGGCCCAAAGTGACAAGCATTAAGCATGGCAAAGTCATAACAACATCAATCTCAGAATATAGTGGATACTAGGGATCAAGCCCTAACAAAACTAACTCGATTACATGATGAATCTCATCCAACTCCTCACCGACCAGCGAGCCTACGAAGGAATTACTCACTCCCGGTGGGGAGCATCATGGAATTGGCGATGGAGAAGGGTTGGTGATGACGAAGATCGAAGACCCCCCTCTCCGGAGCCCCAAACGGACTCCAGATCTGTCCTCCCGATGAAGAAAAGAAGGTGGCGGCGGCTCCGTATCGTGAAACGTGATAATTCTTTCTCCTCGATTTTTTTCTCCAAAAATAGGAATTTATAGCGTTGGAGTCAGGGTCTGTGGGACCACCAGGTGGGCACAAACCCACGTGGGCTCGCCTCGAGGGGGCACGCCCTGGTGGATTGTGCTCACCCAGGGGCCCCCTCTGGTGGTTCTTGGCTCCAATATTTTTCTTTTATTATATAAAAATTCTCCAAAAAGTTTTGTTCCATTCCAAGAACTTTTATTTCTGCACAAAAACAACACCATGGTAATTCTGCTGAAAACAGCGTCAGTCCGGGTTAGTTTCATTCAAATCATGCAAATTAGAGTCCAAAACAAGAGCAAAAGCATTAGGAAAAGTAGATACACCGGAGACGTATCAACTCCCCCAAGCTTAAACCTTTGCTTGTCCTCAAGCAATTCAGTTGATAAACTGAAAGTGAAAAAGAAAAACTTTTACGAACTCTTTTCTTCTTGTTTACATAAATAAGCTTAAGTAGAACCCAGGTTTTCAGCAAAGATTATAACTAACCATGTCAACAATAACTCTTAAAAATTATATTAACTCATATCAATGTCGTAAGCAACTAGTGAGCAATAATAAAATATCTCAAATGACAACACTTTGTCAAAACAATCGTGATATAATATGACAACAGTGGTATCTCGCTAGCCCTTTCTGAGACCGCAAAACATAAAAGCAGAGCACCTCCAAAGTTCAAGCAGCGACTAAACATTGTAATTCATGGTAGAAAAGATCCAGTCATGATGCATCCAACATTAGCTATACACAATGCATGAGGATGACAATAGTGCTCTCAGATCTGGCGCGTATTTGAGAAGGTGATGACACAACATAAAATTAAATAGATAGTCCCTTCGCAAAGGGAAGCAGTGATTTGCAGCAGTGCCAGAGCTCAGATTTGTAAAACAGAGATAAATGAAATTTTGATAAATGCACCCTTCCTATTTACTTCGTGACCATTAGTTATCGATATCTTCCATGCTAAACACATTAGTGGCGGTTCCCAAGCGATAAAAGTAAAGGTTTACTCCCCCTCCACCAACAAACACACTCCATGGCTAGCCGAATCCACGGGTACCGTCCATACCAACATCATTTCTGGGGGAGTTTTATTTAATTATTTGCAATTTTTGATTTCGGGACTGGGAATCCCTATTACCGCCCCTCTTGTGCAAGGACGAGTGAATAAACACTCATCATGAGAACAACCCGCTTAGCATGGAGAATGCCGACTACCTCCTGTCGCTCTATGAACAATCCAGGCACACAAAAACGGATGTTTATTTGAAGTTTTTAGAGGTGGCACATGCAAATTTACTTAGAACGGTAGGGTAATACCGCATATAGGTAGATATATAGTGGACTCATCTGGGATAACTCGGGTTTTAGGATTTTGATGCACAAGAAGTATTCCCGCTTAGTACAAGCGAAGGCTAGCAAATAGGTTGAGAAGTGGCCAGCTAGAGAGCGAAAACGGTCATGAACATGCATTATGCATAAGTAACATTGGATACTAGCATGAGTAGGATATGAACACCATGAACATAAATATCATAGAGGCTATGTTGGTTTTGATTCATCTACATGCATGAACATGTGCCAAGTCAAGCCACTTGAAACATTCAGAGGAGGATACAATATCATCATACCACATCACAATCATTTTAATGCATGTTGACATCCAAGATAAATCATTATCCACAACTAACTACTTAAGCATGGCATGAGAAACTATAATCTCTAATTGTCATTGCAAACATGGTTGATCATAATAGGCTGAATCATGGATACTAGGTTAAACATATTTACAAAAACAAAACAAGTTGAGTTCATACCCGTTTCTCTCTGCCACAGCCAGTTCATCGAATATCGTCATTATTGCCTTTCACTTGCACGACCGAATGATATGAAAATAATAGTAGTGCAAGAGTGCCATGGACTAAGCTGGAATCTGCAAACATTTTATTCAAAAAGGAGAAGACAAGGTAATATGGGCTCTTTGTTAGATCAGTACCAATATATATGAGAGCCACTCAACATTTCCATCGTGGTCTTCTCCTCGGTATGACTCAATAAAAGGAAAAGAATTTCAGAGAAACACACTAAAATATTTTTGGAGTTTTTAGTTTTTCTTGAAGAAAGCAAGTTAAAGAGAAAAACAAAAAGAGAAAAACTATTTACACGGGAGAGCTCCCAACAAGCAAAAGAAGAACAAGGAAATCTTTTTGGGTTTTCTTCTAACAATGCAACTAATTTAAACTAGAAGGAAAAACCGAAAAGAAGCGAGTAATATTTTTGGGTTTTATCAAAGTTTTTTTTTCAAACACACAAGAAGGAAGCGAGAAAATAAATCTAGCATGGATAATACAATGAAAAAGTGTGAACACTGACAAATGGAATGAAATGTGTGAACATGAATGTAATGTCGGTGGAAATACGTACTGCCCCAAGCTTAGGCTTTTGGCCTAGCTTGGTAATCACCACCCACATCCTGCATAATAATCAGAGTGGTAGCTCACGGAGGCTCTTGGTGCAGCCTCCTCGGCTTGCCGGGCAGCCACGACCTCAGTGTTGTGTGCACGGGCCTCGTTCTCAAAAACATAATACCTTCTTTTGCTGTGAAAATCAAAGAGACCAGGCGCAGGCAAAAAGGTATGCACAACGGATTCTTTATTAAACCGCAAGTTATAAGTATAAGCATTGATTTCGCACTTAATGAACTTATGGCGCTTCATGGCCTCAAAGTCTAAGTAGTGAGTGGGAAGGATAGGATCATTAGGCCAAGGTGATACACCCAGCTCCTTTGCTAATTGTGAAGCATAAATCCCACCATAAAAATATCCACTACCAGCTTGTGTTGCAGTCTACATGCAACAATTGCTCCAAGGTTATAACGTTTAATACCGGTGAGAGCAGTGTGTATCAGGCTCAAGTCAGGAGCACAAAGTGTACTACAGTCTTGCTTGCCTACGATGCATTTGCCATTAAACAGTGCAAAGTATTGAATTGATGGGAAATGAATACTTTTTATTCTACCTTGTGTCTCTCCTATGTCCTCGCCGTAACAAAGATTGATCAAGAATGACTCATACTCAGTTCTTGGTGGCTCGTCTAGCGAACCCCAAAACGGAATTTTACACACACCACTAAACTCGTCTAAAGGCATGGTAATTGGACAGTCATAAAGTTTAAACGAAACTCTAGACTCACGAGGATGAAATTTAAATTCTTTAGTAAACGATTCTGTGAGGCTGAGATGTTGATTAAACTTATCTTCAATGTAGGGCCTGAGCGCGACGTTGTAGATATATTGCTCAAATTCTTCTTTAATACCTGCACTCATCATGAAATCGTCGCTCGGCCATAGGCATGATTTGATAGCGGCTTCCCATACTGAACTTGCACTTGGTTCAACATAAGACCGACGAGTTGAGCCACTGCTAGACGATACCTCCGAGGACCTCCTCCTCGAAGAAATCCTTGCAAAGAAGCTCATTTTAATCGCGTACAATTTCTGAAAATTTTCTGGGACAATTTTTTTTTATTAACAACACTTCACAAGATTGGTAGCAACTACTCATAAGGAGGTATAGAAGCTATATTGAGCATTCAAACTACTTAGAACTCTAAGAATTCATCATGCAAGCTCATCTACAGCAGCACCAAGAGTAGCTAATTATTCCAAATATAATCCACTAAAGCAAAAACTAATTGGAGCAATGGAGGAGTCATATACCAAGTAGCAATCCTCCAAAATAGTTTCGGAAATGGAGCTTCGAGCAAAGAAATCGAAATATGTGGGTTTGAGAGCAAGAACACGAGAGAGAGAGAGAGAGAGAGAGAGAGCAATGGTGATTTTTTTCTGGAGGTAGGTGATGACATGGGCTAAAGAGATAAGTGAGGGGGGCCACATGGGGACCACAACCCACCAGGGCGCGCCTGGGGCTGCTGGCGCGCCCAGGTGTGTTTGCCCACCTGGTGCACCCCCCCCCCCTCTGATGTTATTTGCACTAAAAATTCAGAAATATTCAGAAAAAATTGAAAAAAAATTGGGTCATTTTTTATTGCACGGGAAATTCACAAAATTGACAAAACATGGCATTTTATTTTATTTAACTAAGAAAAACAAAAAACAAAAGTTGGGAGCAGAAGGTTGTGCTTACTAAATTCATCAACTTCATACCTCTCAAAAATGATCCATTAATAAGGTTGATCAAGTCTTATTAACAACCACCTTCGACTAGGATGAAACCGAAGAACTCTCGTAAAACATTAAGTTACCTCAACGGGGATATGCATGTCCCCAACAATAAGCATTTCATATTTCTTTTTGGCAGTAGGTAGAGGTAGTTGAAAACTTCCAATAGTGAGTGTCGGAGATTTTTCAATAACATTAATACCATTCACTTGGAATTGTTTCTTCGGAAAGTGCACCGTATGTTCATTACCATTGATATGAAAAGTGACCTTGCTTTTATTGCAATCAATAACAGCCCCAGCAGTATTCAAAAAGGGTCTACCAAGGATAATCGACATATTGTCGTCCTCGGGCATCTCAAGTATAACAAAGTCAGTTAAGATAGTAACATTTGCAACAACGACGGGCACATCCTCACAAATACCGATAGGTATGGCAGTTGATTTGTCAGCCATTTGCAAACATATTTCAGTAGGTGTGAGTTTATTCAAATCAAGTCTTTTGTATAAGGAGAAAGGCATAACACTAACACCAGCTCCTAAATCACACAAAGCAGTTTTCACATAGTTTCTTTTGATGGAGCAAGGTATAGTTGGTATTCCCAGATCTCCAAGTTTTTTAGGTACTCCATCCTTAAAAGAATAATTAGCAAGCATGGTGGATATTTCAGCTTCAGGTATTTTTCTCTTATTAGTGATGATGCCTTTCATGTATTTTGCATAAGGGGCCATCTTTAATATATCAGTCAAACGAGTGCGCAAAAAGACCGGCCTAAGCATTTCGGCAAAGCATTCAAATTCTTCATCATCCTTTTTCTTAGTTGATTTAGGTGGAAAGGGCATGGATTTTTGAACCCATGGTTCTCTTTCTCTTCCATGTTTTCTAGCAACAAAGTCTCTTTTATCATATCTTTTATTTTTCGGTTGTGGATTATCAAGATCAACAGCTGGTTCTATTTCAATATCGTTATCTGGTTGTTTATCATTGTCTGGTTGAGTGTCTTCATGAACATCATCATTATCCTTTTCATTATCACTAGATGAGTGTTCATTACTAGATTGACTTTCAGCATCAGGAATAGAAACATCATTATCATTATCAGGAGGTTTTTCTACTTCAGGTTCACTACACGCATGCAAAGTCCTACCATTTTTCTTTTACCTCTTCTTTCTAGAAGGACTAGGTGCATCAGTATTAATTCTTTAAGAGTCTTGTTCAATTCTTTTACGGTGTCCTTTAGGATAAGTGCTTCCTGAGTCATTTTACCTCCTCTAGTTGCTACTTTAACAGCAAAGCCATTTATATGATTATTCATTTCATCTAGCAACTCTCTTTGATATTTAGCAACTTGTTCTAGTTGAGTTTGAACCATAAAAGCATGTTTTCCTACACCTCTAACATCATTGGAGATTCTAAATAACAAGTCACTCAAGCGAGCAATCATATTGGAGTTGTATTTCAATTGTTTCATAACATTTTCATTGAAGTGATCTTGTTTTCTAATGTAGTTGTCAAACTCATAAAGGCATTGACTAGGATGTTTATTGTAAGGGATGTCACTTTCATCAAATTTCATTAAAGAATTTACCTCTACCACCTTTGGTGGTGGTGTGTCAAGTCCATGTATTTCTTCAATATGAGGTAGATTTTTAACATCCTCTGCTTTAATACCTTTTTCCTTTATACTTTTCTTTGCCTCTTGCATATCTTCGGGATTTAGATATAGGATACCCCTCTTCTTCGGAGTGGGTTTAGGAGGTGGTTCAGGAAGAGTCCAATCATCATAATTTTTCAATATATTATTCAATAATTCCTCAGCTTGTTCCACAGTTCGTTCCCTGGAAACACAACCAGCACAACTATCTAGGAAGTCCCTAGAAGCATCGGTTAGTACATTATAGAAGATATCAAGTATTTCATTTTTCTTAAGAGGATGATCAGGCAAAGCATTAAGCAATTGGAGAAGCCTCCCCCAAGCTTGTGGGAGACTCTCTTCTTCAATTTGCACAAAATTAAATATTTCCTGTAAGGCAGCTTGTTTCTTATGAGGAAAATATTTTTCAGAGAAGTAATAAATCACATCCTGGGAACTACACACACAACCAGGAGCAAGAGTATTGTACCATATCTTAGCATCACCCTTTAATGAGAATGGAAATAATTTGAGAATATAGTAGTAGCGAATCTTCTCATCATGAGCAAATAGGGTGGCTATATCATTTAATTTAGTGAGATGTGCCACAACAGTTTCAGTCTCATAGCCATGGAAAGGATCAGATTCAACCAAAGTAATTAACTCTTGGTCGACAGAGAACTCATAATCCTTATAATCAACAAAGATAGGTGAAGTAGCAAACTTAGGATCACTTTTCATTCTAGCATTCAAAGATTTTTCTTTCAGTTTGCATAGTAATTTCTTAAGATCATCTCTATCATTGCAAGCAGGAAAATCTCTAGCTGTCTCCTCATCCATAACATAACCTTCAGGTATCTTAGGCAATTCATATCTAGGAGAGCCAGGCCTAATAGGTGTTTCAAGATTTTCAGTTTCAAGTACTTCATCAGTTTCAACATTCTCAATATCTTTAGCTCTAGCAATTTGTTCATCAAGAAATTCACCTAGTGGCATATTATCATCAAGCAAGGTACTAGCATCATCCTGAGTAGCATTTATAGCAGAAGTAGCATCATCAATAACTTGCGACATATAAGGATTAATAGCATGTGGTGGTGTTGCAAGTCTACTCAAAATAGAAGGTGAATCAAGTGTAGAGTGTGATGGCAGTTCCTTACCTCCCCTCGTCTTAGAGGGAAAAATCATAGTCTTGGTATCCTTCAGATTCTTCATAGTGATAAATATATAATAATCCCAAGTGACTCAACAAATATAGCTATGCTCCTCGGCAACGGCGCCAGAAAAAGGTCTTGATAACCTACAAGTATAGGGGATCGCAATAGTTTTCGAGGGTAGAGTATTCAATCCAAATTTATAGATTCGACACAAGGGGAGCCAAAGAATACTTGTAAGTATTAGCAGCTAAGTTGTCAATTCAACCACACCTGGAGATTAATTATCTACAGCAATATGATCAGTAGCACAGTAATATGATAGTTTTGATAGCAGTGATGATAGTAACAGTAACAGTGATAGCAATGATTTTGTAGCAAGTGTAACAGTAACAGCAGCAGTAGTAACTTAGCAAGAACAATATATGGAAAATTCGTAGGCATTGGATCGGTGAATTCGTTGGATGATATTCATCATATAATAGTCATAACCTACGTCGATACGGCACTAGCTCCAGTTCATAAATATAATGTAGGCATGTATTCCATAAATAGTCATACGTGCTTATGGAAAGAACTTGCATGACATCTTTTGTCCTACCCTCCCGTGGCAGCAGGGTCCATAAGGAAACTAAGGGATATTAAGGCCTCCTTTTAATAGAGAACCGGAAAAAAGCATTAACACATAGTGAATACATGAACTCCTCAAACTACGGTCATCACCGGAAAGTATCCCGATTACTGTCACACCGGGGTTTACGGATCATAACACGTAATAGGTGAATATGACTTGCAAGATTGGATTTAGAACATAGATATAATGGTGATAACATAATGGTTTAGATCTGAAATCATGGCACCCGGTCCCAAAGTGACAAGCATTAAGCATGGCAAAGTCATAACAACATCAATCTCATAACATAGTGGATACTAGGGATCAAGCCCTAACAAAACTAACTCGATTACATGATGAATCTCATCCAACTACTCACCGACCAGCGAGCCTACGAAGGAATTACTCACTCCCGGTGGGGAGCATCATGGAATTGGCGACGGAGAAGGATTGGTGATGGCGAACATCAAAGATCCCCCTCTCCGGAGCCCCAAACGGACTCCAGATCTGGCCTCCCAATGAAGAATAGGAGGTGGTGGCGGCTCCGTATCGTGAAATGCGATAATTCTTTCTTCTCGATTTTTTCTTCAAAAATAGGATTTTATAGCGTCGGAGTCAGGGTCTGCGGGACCACAGGTGGGCACAACCCACCTAGGCACGCCTGGAGGGGTGGCACGCCCTGGTAGGTTGTGCTCACCCAGGGGCCCCCCTCCGGTGGTTCTTGGCTCCAGTATTTTTCTTTTATTCCATAATAATTCTCCAAAAAGTTCCATTCCATTCTGAGAACTTTTATTTCTACAGAAAAAAAAACACCATGGTAATTCTGCTGAAAACAGCGTCAGTCCGGGTTAGTTTCATTCAAATCATGTAAATTGGAGTCCAAAACAAGAGCAAAAGCGTTAGGAAAAGTAGGTACCCCGGAGACGTATCATGGGATAACTTTCTTTGGCCATGTTATTTTGAGAAGACATGATTGCTTTATTAGTATGCTTGAAGTATTATTGTTTTTATGTCAATATGAAACTTTTGTTTTGAATCTTATGGATCTGAATATTCATGCCACAATAAAGAAGATTACATTGATAAATATGTTAGGTAGCATTCCATATCAAAAATTCTGTTTTTATCATTTACCTACTCGAGGACGAGTAGGAATTAAGCTCGGGGATGCTTGATATGTCTCCAATGTATCTATAATTTTTTATTGTTCCATGCTATTATATTATCTGTTTTGGATGTTTTATAAGCATTAATATGCTATTTTATATTATTTTTGGGACTAACCTATTAACCTAGAGCCTAGTGCCAGTTTCTATTATTTTCCTTGTTTTTGAGTTTTACAGAAAAGGAATACCAAACGGAGTCCAAACAGAATAAAACTTTCGCGATGATTTTTCTTGGACCAGAAGACATCCAGAGGACTTGGAGAGGGGGCCAGAAGGTTCCCGAGGAGGCCACAAGCCTGCTAGGAGCGCCCCAGGGGGGCGCCCTGAGGGCTTGTGGGCCCCTCGGGAGTCCTCTAACCCTAATTCTTGCGCTATAAATTCCCAAATATTCCCAAACCACCAGAAGCGTCCACCAAACTACTTTTTCGCCGCCGCAAGCCTTTGCTCCCGTGAGATCCCATCTTGGGGCCTTTTCCCGCGATCTGTCGGAGGGGGATTCGATCATGGAGGGCTTGAAGCGAGTTTATGTAGATCAGCGGAAACGCTGACATTTATGAAGATCAGCGGCTTGAAGCGAGTTTGATGATCCTCGCAATCCTCGATGTATATTCCCGACATAAGTCATTCAACGAACTTCGTGACATGACAGTCACCTTTGCAGTGGATAATTGTCCTGACTTGTCCGGAAGCTACGGCAGGGACCAGTGAGTAGGGGCAGCTCAATAAAGCTGACCGGCGACTCAATACAGCCCCGGCGGCTCAGGCAGACCAGCGACTCAATATGGCCCCGGCGGCTCAACGCGGCAGGGGAGGCTCAACACGGTGCATCTGTGGCCAGTTCCATTGAGCGGCACGGCACAAACAAACGATAGTGTTGTCATGTGCTCCCTATCCACGGTATAACACCATTTTTGTCATAAATAATTGTCCTGCATAAAATATTGCAAGACAAAGTTACTGTTCTCCGCAGACAGATTATTGTATACAGATGAAATAAATAGGATGGGTATTACCTGATGTATTTTTTGGATGAAGCGACTGCACGGCAATTTGACCGAGTGATGGTCTTGACAGCCAAACAAATAACCACGCATCCATCCAGTTTTTAAGTGGGTCGTGTCCCTCATTCTTGCGGACTCCGGTCTCTGATGAATTTATTCTGCCATCTTAACATGGACCGTGAATCGCTTTGCCCTTTGTGCTTGAGGGCGTGCTCCCCTTTTATATTGGCATGATTTGATATCTTGATGTGGCAACACATGGTAGCGCTTTCCAGGCAGCGGCGTTGGAACTGACATATATCACCTGGCACTGTCTCTTTGCGTCGACCACCGGGAGCAGCACTTGGGTGTCCTACTTAATCAACCAAAGTAGTCCCAGCCTTAACTCTCCATCTTTTTTTTAATATTGCATGCTCATCTTTTGTTTGATTGCACCAGGTCGTCAGGAGGAATCTTCTCCTCTTAGTCTTGTCAACTTGGCCTTTACATAAACAATACTCAACTAGTATTACTCCGTAACTAAATTTGCTTCACTCAATTAATTCCAGATGAATACTCCATGACTGACATCTGTTGGTTTGCATATTTGACGCATAGTGGTGGAAATTCTTCAAAACTTGAAGTGAACAGTAGAAGTATGCACAGCAGTAAGCAGCAGCAACTCTACTGACCCCTTATGTGACAACGTGGAGAGCAACAGTACAAGCAGACGCCTTGGCGATTAAGCTTTCACTTGCAACCTCAGGACCTGATTTTTGGTGACTTGCAACGCCGCACAGAAACCGGTAGCTTAGCGCGGTACAGCACGGGCAACGCTCAAGGCAGGGGCGACGCCTAGCGGAGGCAGTGGTCGGCGCGAGTCAGAAACGGCGGCTCAAGGTAGGAGTGGCGAATTGGCGCAGCAGTGACGCACGGCAGAAGCGGGTTGAGGCAAGGGTGAGCACGGCGGCAGCTCAACGGTGGCGGTAGGAAGGCGGCCCTGCGACAGCGCGACAGCACGGCCAGGGGAGGAGGGCGTCTAGCGCAAGAGCCTGGCATGGCGCGGACAGAGGCGTCAGGCGGCTCACAGCAACAGAGTAAGCAGCGCTCGGTGAAGCAAAAAGCGGAGGAGGGCGCGAAGCCGGGGTGGCCTGGCACACTGGTGAGGCCGCGGGGGCGGCTCCAGAGCATCGGCGGAGGCGACGACGGGTCATGGTCGCGATTCAACAGGGCGGCTCGAGCAGACTGGTGCCGGGGCCGGCTCAACCTGGTGTGAGGCAGAGGCGGGGCCTACGGCCGTGACGACGGAGGCAGCCGGCGACTTGACGTGAGGTCCGTGCGAAGGCGGCTCTGGGAGGAGAGCTAAGCAGAGGCGAAATCTGATGTTTTGAAGACGTCCGGCCACGCATCTCAGTAGCGACGGCTTACAGCAACGGCGGACTCAAAGCGGCGACTCAGGGCAGCAGCGGTTTTAACAGGAGGCGGGGATGGCTCGATGGGCGGCTCAGCGGAGGAGCGACGCGAGGCCATAACAACTTTGAAACGAGGTCCAACAGGAAGTGAGGCCGCGGGGGAAGTCAACCCGGCTACAGAGGCACGACGGGGCAGGTCAGGCGCCTTGAAGAGAGATCGAGCAGCAGAGTAGAGCCGGGCGGCTCGCCGGCGGCTTAGAGACGAGGCGGCTCAGGCCGGGGAGCGTCGGCGGCTCTGCAGAGGCTCGCCGTGGCGGCACCGGCCAACGCTCGTTTGTAGCAAGACGGCTTGGGGCGAGGTGGCCGCCGCGGAGTCGTCCGTGTCCGTATCCACCCCTGGGTCCTTCTCCAAGTCATAACTAGCTTGACCAAACTGTCCCAATCATAGTTGATTTACGATTTTGCGTTTGACTGCGTGTGTGTGGATCCGATCGGCAGCGTGGCTTCCTGGAATAAACAGTAGCTTCGATTGATGGCCCCTGGACTTGCAGTGCCGTAGCCAAAATTCCTTGTCCATCAACCTGCGACACGATGAATCGCCCAAGGCTGACACCATAAAAAATCTGTCTTGGTCTCGGACTCGGCGGATCACCACTGGGACAGCATGTAACCCTAAAATAGTCTCGATCTCATACCCGCCGCCGTAGAACACTACGTCAATCTTGACTGGTGAACTCATCGTTGATGTGAATTTTTCCACGCCGGCTTTTGTTGAGTCAGAAAATTGCGAACTTCTCGAACCCTAGATGAGATCCCTCCAAGAACTCAACACCATCATGCGCGGACCCCACGGTGGGCGCCAACTGTCGTGGATTTGTCACGGTAGATGTCCTCATGAAAAGGACTTAGTCGTGAGGCCAACGCATCTATGTGGTAGCTTGAGAGGGGTTGAGTGGGACGAGAGACGCGAGGTTTTACCCAGGTTCAGCCCCTCACGGTGGAGGTAAAAGCCTACATCCTGCTTCATTGATATTGATCATGGTGCTCACGATTACAAGGGCAGTGTTTCGCTACCTCTAATCTCGAGAGCTATTGACTTCTCTGTCTATCTAGACTTGAAAAACTTGTCCCTCTTGGAGTGCCCTGCCCCTCCTTATATAAGTTGGAGGGGCGGGTTACATGTGGAGTCCTACTAGGAGTAGGACTAGTCTATCTTCTATTACAGGCCGGATATAAGTCCGGGTCTTGCTTCCTTGTAAGGAAAATATTCCTCATGCCTTTTTTCTTAAGCCGGCCCACAATAACATGAGTCGGCCTTTCCATGAACCGCCTTACAGGCCGTTGGATCTTGTCATCCGTCTGACCCGCCCGCCGAGTTACTAATGAGTCGCAAAGCTTGGGCGGGTTACCCGTGAGTGGCCAAGCTCCGGGCGGCTCACCAGTGAGTCGCCAAGCTCCGGCCGGGTCATACATCCGGGGTCATACCGCTGGGTATATCCCCGACAGAGGGCCTCTACATCAACCTTGCTGCCCTACCGATGATGCGTGAGTAGTTTACCATAGACCTACGGGTCCATAGCTAGTAGCTAGATGGATTCTTCTCTCTCTTTGATCTTCAATACAACGTTCTCCTCGATGTTCTTGGAGATCTATTCGATGTAATACTTTTTTGCGGTGTGTTTGTTGAGATCCGATGAATTGTGGATTTATGATCAGATTATCTATGAATATTATTTGAGTCTTCTCTAAACTCTTTTATGCATGATTAAGATATCTTTGTATTTCTCTTCGAACTATCGGTTTGGTTTGGCCAACTAGATTGGTTTTTCTTGCAATGGGAGAGGTGCTTAGTTTTGGGGTCAATCTTGCAGTGTCCTCACCCAGTGACAGAAGGGGTAGCGAGGCACATATTGTATTTTTTCCATCGAGGATAAAAAGATGGGGTTTATATCATATTGCTTGAGTTTATCCCTCTACATCATGTCATCTTGCTTAAAGCGTTGCTCTGTTCTTATGAACTTAATACTCTAGATGCAGGCATGAGTCGGTCGATGTGCGGAGTAATAGTAGTAGATGCAGAATCTTTTCGTTCTACTTGTCACGGACGTGATGCCTATATTCATGATCATTGCCTTAGATATCGTCATAACTTTGCGCTTTTCTATCAATTGCTCAATAGTAATTTGTTCACCCACCGTATGCTATCTTCAAGAGAGAAGCCTCTAGTGAAACCTATGCCCCCGGGTCTATTTTCCATCATATATTTTTAGATCTATAAACCAAAAACCCAAAAATACCTTTCTGCAATTTATTTAGATTTATTTTAGTTTTCCTTTTTATTTATCTTTTATACCTATCTCTATTAGATCTCACTCTTGTTCGAGACCGTGAAGGGATTGACAACTCCTTTTTCGCGTTGAGTGCAAGTGTTTGTTAGTTTATGCAGGTGCATAGATTGGAGACTTGCTTGTGCCTCCTACTGGATTGATACCTTGGTTCTTAACTGAGGGAAATATTTATCACTACTTTGCTGCATCACCCTTTCCTCTTCAAGGGAAAAATCATCGCAAGCTCAAGAAGTAGCACGGAGCTGAAGGAAATGACAACTGGTTTTCAGCAAGGTATTTTCTACAAGCACTGAAATAGTCGGTAACAGGTAGTTTGATAGTGTAACATCCCAAATTTTCAATTTGGAATGTTATACATAGGTCACCATATGCATATCATATTTTATTTGCATTTTGATTTTGACCCTAAAAATCCTAAGCAACTCAGGACCCACAGAGAGAGAGTTGGGGATTTTATTATTTTCATATTTGAATTTTCTCAAATATTGAAAAGAGGATCATTTTGGTTTTATTTATTTTTCTTTCCAAAATATTTCATATTAAAAACATATGAGAGGAGATAATATGACTTCTCCAAAATAAAAGAAATATTGGAGGAAAAAAGGTTAAAATCAAATAAATAATTTTATTTGGATTTTATTGCTATTTTATTTGAATTAGAAAAAAATGCATTTTTCAAAATTGCATTTTTAGGCCAAGAAAATGTTGACTTTGTTCTAAATATTCTATTTAGACGGAGAAAATTGTTTTTGGCATTTTTAGATTTTTTTATATTTTATTTAGTATTTTTTTTCTCGGCGAATCTTATTTTTTTTTAAAAAAACTTTCGGACCGACTGGGCCGAAGCCCAGCCGGCCCAGCTCGCGCCGTCCCCGACCCCGAGTAGGAGTCCCGCTCGCGCACGACGCCACCACCGTGGCTGAGTCGGCCACCGCCGCCGCCTTGCCCCCTCCCCAAGCTAGCCGCCCCCTCGTCCTTATAAGCCTACCCCGTCGCCCCCCTCGTCCCCACACCGCCACCGCCGCTGCCGCTGCTGCTGCCGCCGCCGCCGCCCGCAGCAGCCGCGCCGCCGCCGCCTGCCCCGCGCCGCACCCCGCCGCCCGCGCCCCGCCCGCGGAGCCCGCCGCCTTCGCCGGAGCCGCGCCGGAGCCGCCGGATCTTGCCGGCTGTGTTTTTTTTGGTTTTGGTAAAAACTGTCTCGGTTTTTTTAAACCCTAGTTCGGTTTTTTTATTAGATCGTTTCGGTTTTCTCGGTTTAGTTCGTTTGCGAACGTTTGTTCGTTCATTCGTTTAACGAACGTTTTCGCCCGTTTGTCTCTGTTAGCGGACGTTCGTCCGATAGATTTTCTTTTTCTACCAGGGACCTATCCGCGATTACTTTTATCGCAGATCAGCCCCTGATCTTCAAACCCTCGCCGTTTCTAAACCGTTCGTCCAAATCCAGTGAAACCAACGCCAAAATCTTCGTCTCGAACCCCTCTTTCTGTTTAATCAACTTGAACATGATTTTGACAATTTAAAATTTGGGTTCAAGCAGATTTGTTTTCGAAGTTCTTTTGACCGTAGTTTCAGTTTCGTAGCTCCGATTCGATTGATTCTTTTTGCAGATCGAATATTTTCAGTTGAAATTTCAAATTTGATCTTCTTATTTGAGTTTTACCCTTGCATCTATGCTTGATTGCTTATGTATGCTATTGTTTGTTTGCGATAGAATTCCCGGAGTGCGAAGCGTGCTACTACGAGTCTCTAGGGTTTGCAGATCGTCAACAAGGCAAGTAACACATTGACCATACTCTTTTCATACCCAATTTTTATGCATTAGTTTCAATCCTCAAACACTGCATGATTAGGATGTGTTTAACTTGTGGGTATTGGGAAGTAGATGATGAGGTAGAACCTATTGCCCTTTATTATAAAACCTTTGGGAGTTACTTCTACATTATGCTTATATTGCCATGCTATGCTCGTAGACGTGGATTGGGTTTTGAGTGTATCCATGACAAATGTGAGATTGTTAATTAATGGTTAACTTAAGGTGGCTACTGAAATACACATCTGGGTGGATTGGTTGCAAGCACCTGGGGATATACCGGTGTTGTCTTTTTTGTTCGTCACCCAGGCTCTAAGGGATCATGAGATTATTCATGCTAGAAACTTCCGTGTGCAGCCACAAGCTATTATGGGCTCTATCATAGTTGAGTATGTTGCAGGACCTCTTTCAGTGGTAGGCTAGCAGATGTAGGGGAAAGTAGGTGTAACTGTCTACCCAGAGTAAAGAGTAAATGCTTCTGAAAGACTGTGTCTCGGTCATCCGTTTCTCAAACACCATGTAGTGCGAGAAATCCAACGAAGGAGATCGAGTCTTGTGGGGAAAAGTGCACAAACCTCTGCAGAGTGTATAAACTAATCATGATTAGCCGTGTCCCTGATTATGGACATCTTGGGTATCTGCTACTTGAATTATTGATTTGATCTCATCACTCTAAATTAATTTGTTGGGTTTAATGATTACTTTTAATTGGGATTGAGATGGGGATTTACCTTCTCAATGTTTAACAGCTACCATGATAGTTAAATAAAAACATATTCCTTTGATGTAGGGAAAAATTGGCTTTTCGCAAAACAATATAACCCTAGAGCTTTCCACCAGCCATATATGCATGTAGTGATAGCAATTATCTGTTCCCTGCTCTATTGTGTTATATTGCCAGCATATTCCATGTGCTGACCCGTTTTCGGGCTGCAACATATCATGTTGCAGACTTTTCAGACGAAGAGTAAGGTGCGCTAGGTCGTTGTCATGCACTCAGCTATGCCGTTGGAGTTGATGGACTCACTTTATCTTCCAAGCCTTCCGCTATTATTCTATTTAGAGGGCCTTAAGCCATATTTATTGTAATCAGTTCTCTTTTGAGACATTTGATGTAATAAGTGTGTGATTGCACTCTATAATAAATCCTTCAAGTACTGTGTGTGTCAGCATTACCGATCCAGGGATGACACTTGAACACAAAGATTTGACCATCTGAGGTCGGATCGCTACAAGATGGTATCAGAGCACACGTTGACTGTAGGACACGACCACTAAGAAAAGCCATAGGTCACTCTTCTCTACTCATTTCTGACTCTCTCCATCTTCTACTCTCTAGGATGGCGGACTCAAGGAACAAGTTTGCACAACCGGATGAAGACGCACCCTTTGGGAGACTCTTGAAGGAAATCACTAAGTACCTGAACATCGGAATACCAAGCTTCACCGGGACCTACACCGCCACTTTACCAGAAGAGGAGCATTTGATGATTCGAGTTCAAGTTCCAGGAAGGACGTTCATGCCAGTTACCAAGACCATAGAGTTTTCCTTTGATGCACCAACCTGGAGTCTAGGTAAGAGCATGGCAGCCCACATCGCCACGGGACGCATCGGTGAAGTTTATCACAAAGATCTTAAGGACACCATCTACCAGATATGTGGGCGCCGAGATGAGCAATGGGAGATGATCAGCACCAGGAGAAATAGGTCCATTGCAGCTTTCATCCAGGAGTTAAACCAGCACATTCGTCGACAGGAGAACCAGATGTGCGCAGGCATGATAGATTTGAAGAAGGTGATGACGAGGAACATGGAGCTAGAAGAGGAACTCAAGTCTACACGCGATGGATACAAGGAGGAAATCGCAGTACTAGTGGAGAAGAATGATGACCTGACCAGGAAGCTAGGCGTATTCATGGGAGACCC
Organism: Thinopyrum elongatum; assembly: GCA_011799875.1. Taxonomy (NCBI): domain Eukaryota; kingdom Viridiplantae; phylum Streptophyta; class Magnoliopsida; order Poales; family Poaceae; genus Thinopyrum; species Thinopyrum elongatum. The sequence goes on from CM022301.1 coordinate 343,854,705, forward strand.
CGCGCCAGGAGGAGATGACAACCATCCCGAGGACTACATCATCATCGACGACACCGACTCCGACCCCGACAGTAGTGATGCTGACTATGAAGACGAAGCTGGAGCGGATATCATGGAATCTTCCACCGATCAAAATTTCTAGATGTCCACCATATGATTAGTAGTATTTCCCCATGTATATAGTAGTAGTCCGAGCACTTTTGTAACGATAGTTAGATCGATTGTATGCCCCTGCTTGAATTGATTTTTGGAGTGATGTGAATGTGTTTGTCTCATGTGCATATGGGTAGTGCTTTCTCATTAGACCTCACTCTATTCTAATATCTCCCCTCTAAACCCATCAGATGCCTTCGAGACGCGACACCGGATTTGTCTTCCCACCGGAGATCACACAGTTGATCCAGCAGCAGAATGCCTTGATGCAGATACTAGTCCAGAACCAAGGCAACAACAACAACAACCCACCGCCCCCACCTCCAGTTGACAACCTAGCCCATTTTCTGAGGTTGCAGCCGCCGGTGTTTTCCAGTAGCACCGAGCCAATAGTTGCTGATGACTGGCTACGCAGGATTGGAAGGGAGTTAACCACCGCAGGATGCACAGATGCTGAGAAGGTGCATTTTGCCGTACATCAATTTGATGGCCCCGCAGCCTCATGGTGGGAGAATTACACAGCCATATTCCCTATAGCCAATGTCACCTGGGATCAGTTTCAGCAAGCATTCTGCACTGCACATGTCTCAACTGGAGCTATGAGCATGAAGAAGCGTGAGTTTCACAACTTGCGCCAGGGAAACCGTACTGTGGGGCAGTACGTGGATGAGTTCAGTAAGTTAGCTCGCTATGCCCCGGATGATGTGGCCACTGATGCCGCAAAGCAGGAGAAGTTTATGGAAGGGTTGAATGATGAGATGAGCATGCAGCTGATGGTAGCAACATTCGCTAACTACCAGGAGTTGGTAGACCGGGCTCTTATGATTGAAGGGAAGCAGCAATAGATTGAGAACCGCAAAAGGAAGTATGGACAAGGGAAGTACAATTCAGGAGCTCAGCAGAAGCCTCGTTTTACCCCGAATTTGGGAGGATATATTCATAATCATGGAGGCCATACTCACAATGGAGGAAGTTCGCATAACCACAGTGGCCCGAAGAATGGAAACAGGAATGGAGCAGGCAGCAATCAGAACCGCTCTAACCCAGCCACACCCGCCAAGAAGGATCAAAGTCACACTACTTGTTTCAAGTGCGGGAAGACTGGACACTACGCCAATGAGTGTCCTGAACCAAAGAATGGTAATGGCAATGGAAGCTCTGGGAAGAAGCCCAACCCTTTCAACAGGGGACAAGTTAACCACGTTAACGTGGAGGAGGTTGAAGAGCAGCCAGAAGCAGTTATAGGTAAGTTTTTGGTTAAGTCATTTACTGCAATCGTTCTTTTTGATACTGGTGCATCGCATTCATACATTTCAAGGGGATTTGTGGATAAGTATAAGTTGCCCACTAAAGTTCTTAGGACACCTATGTTAGTAAGCTCACCAGGAGCGGAGTATATGGCAAGTCAAGGATGTTTTCAGATGCCATTGACCATAGGTAGGCACGTGTTCCCCTCAGACTTAATAATTTTGGAGTCACAAGGATTGGATGTGATACTAGGCATGGATTGGCTATCGATGTATGGAGGAAACATCGACTGCGCCAGTAAGTCAATTCTGCTCACCACCCCGGAGGGAAAAAGGATCAAGTATGTATCCAGGCATGCGTCAAGGAGAACCCAAATAAATTCCCTCTCAGGAGTTGTTCAGGAGGAAGTGCCAGTAGTGAAGGATTACCCAGATGTATTTCCAGAGGAGTTACCAGGCATGCCGCCGGATCGAGACATTGAGTTTTTGATAGAGCTGTTGCCAGGCACCGGACCGATATCAAAGAGACCATACCGGATGCCCGCAAATGATCTGGAGGAGATTAAGAAGCAGATCAAGGAGTTATTGGAGAAAGGTTACATTCGACGAAGTTCATCATCGTGGGGAGCCCCAGTGCTCTTGGTTGAGAAGAAGGATGGATCATTGAGAATGGTTGTTGATTATCGTGCATTGAATGAAGTGACGATCAAGAACAAGTACCCACTCCCGATGATCAATGATTTGTTTGATCAGTTGCAAGGAGCTAAAGTGTTCTCCAAGATCGATCTGAGATCAGGATACCACCAGTTGAAGATCCGAGAACAGGATATACCTAAGACAGCCTTCACCACAAGGTATGGGCTATATGAGTATACGGTTATGTCATTTGGATTAACTAATGCCCCTGCCTATTTTATGAGTATGATGAATAAAGTGTTCATGGAGTTCTTGGATAAGTTTGTCATGGTGTTCATTGATGATATCTTGGTGTACTCGAAGAATGAAGAGGAACACAAGGAGCATTTGCGTTTAGTTCTCGAGAAGCTCAGGGAACACCAGTTGTATGCCAAGTTTAGCAAATGTGAGTTTTGGTTGAAGGAAGTTCGATTTCTTGGACATGTTATATCAGGAGAAGGTATAGCAGTAGACCCCACCAAGGTTCAGTCAGTCACTGAGTGGTTGGCACCCACCTCAGTTGGAGAGATCCGCAGCTTTTTTGGACTTGCAGGATATTATCGGAGATTTATTGAGAATTTTTCTAAGATTGTGAAGCCTATGACGGAGTTACTGAAGAAGGACACCAAGTTCAAATGGACAGATGAATGTGAGGCAAGTTTTCAGGAGCTGAAGAAACATTTGGTTACAGCCCCAGTACTGATTCTGCCGGATATACGCAAGGATTTCCAAGTGTATTGCGCTCCTCGCTTAGGACTTGGAGGTGTACTTATGCAGGACGGAAGAGTTATCTCATATGCCTCACGTCAGCTTCGACCGCATGAGTTGAATTATGCCACGCATGATTTGGAGTTAGCAGCTGTAGTTCATGCACTCAAGACCTGGAGACATTTTCTTATTCGGAACCGTTGTGATGTGTACACGGATCATAAGAGTTTGAAGTACATTTTCACACAGAAGGAGCTGAATCTCAGGCAGAGGAGATGGTTGGAGCTTATAAAGGATTATGATATGAAGTTGCATTATCACCCAGGAAAAGCCAATGTCGTAGCAGATGCTTTGAGCCGGAAGAGTTATGTCAATACCCATATAAGCAGAGGATTACCAAAGGAGTTAGCCGAAGATCTCAGGGAGCTTCGTTTGGAGATAGTCCTTAGAGGTTTTGTCGCAACAATGGAGGTAACATCAACATTATTGGGAAAGATTCGAGCAGCTCAGAACGATGATAAGGAAATTGCTGAGATAAAGGAGAGGATGAGCAAAGGAAAAGCCAAAGGTTTTCGTGAGGATGAGCACGACACTTTGTGGTTTGAGGACCGTGTTTATGTAGCCAATAATGCGGAGATCAGGAAGTTGATACTACAGGAAGCTCATGACTCGCCATACTCGATACACCCCGGAAACACGAAGATGTATTTGGATTTGAAGGAGCGTTTCTGGTGGACTGGTATGAAGAAGGACATTGCCGAGTATGTAGCCGTATGTGATGTATGTCAGAGAGTGAAAGCAGAACATCAGAAGCCAGCAGGATTACTGCAGCCTATGCCGATACCCAAATGGAAGTGGGATAAGCTTGGCATGGATTTCATCACCGGATTACCCAGGACCCGATCAGGATATGATTCTATCTGGGTAGTAGTGGATCGTTTGACCAAAGTGGCTCACTTTATCCCAGTAAAAACCACCTATACGAGTGCAAAGTTGGCCAAGATATATATGACCAGGATCGTATGTCTGCATGGAGTTTCGAGGACCATCGTATCAGATAGAGGAACACAGTTTACTTCAAGGTTTTGGCACCAGCTGCACCAGACCTTGGGTACCAGGCTAGAGTTTAGTACAGCCTTTCATCCGCAGACAGATGGACAGACCGAGAGAGTCAATCAGATTCTGGAGGACATGTTGAGAGCTTGTGCCCTAGATTACGGATCGAGTTGGGATGACAATTTGCCCTATGCGAAGTTCTCATACAACAACAGCTACCAAGCTAGTTTGAAGATGGCCCCTTTTGAAGCTTTGTATGGAAGGAGGTGCAGAACACCGTTGATGTGGGATGAAGTTGGAGACCCTCAGTTGTTTGGACCAGATTAGATTAAAGAATCTAAAGAGAAGGTTAAGTTGATTCGGGATAGACTGAAGGTAGCTCAGTCCAGACAGAAGAGTTATGCCGATACCACGCGCAAGGAGGTAGTCTATGAAATCGGAGACAGAGCATATCTTCGTGTGTCACCTCTGCGAGGAGTTAAATGCTTTGGAGTCAAGGGAAAGTTAGCCCCGAGATTTGTAGGACCATACCGAGTTTTGGAACGTATGGGAGAGGTGGCCTACAAGTTGGAGTTACTCGACGGACTATCAGGAGTTCATGATGTGTTTCACGTATCCCAGTTGAAGAAGTGCCATGCTGAGAAGGCCGATATTCCTCTGAGAGATACAGTACCCCTGGAAGCAATTCAGTTGGATAGTGATCTGACCTACGAGGAGAAACCCGTCAAGATTCTCGAGTTTGCCAGCAGAGTTACACGCATCAAGGTTATCAAGTTTTGCAAAGTTCAGTGGAGCCACCATACCGAGGATGAAGCCACCTGGGAACGAGAGGAAGACCTACGGAAAGACCACCCACACCTATTTTCTAGCCAACCTGAATCTCGAGGACGAGATTCATCTTAAGGGGGGTAGGTTTGTAACATCCCAAATTTTCAATTTGGAATGTTATACATAGGTCATCATATGCATATCATATTTTATTTGCATTTTGATTTTGACCCTAAAAATCCTAACCAACTCAAGGACCCACGGAGAGAGAGTTGGGGATTTTATTATTTTCATATTTGAATTTTCTCAAATATTGAAAAGAGGATCATTTTGGTTTTATTTATTTTTCTTTCCAAAATATTTCATATTAAAAACATATGAGAGGAGATAATATGACTTCTCCAAAATAAAAGAAATATTGGAGGAAAATGTTAAAATCAAATAAATAATTTTATTTGGATTTTATTGCTATTTTATTTGAATTAGAAAAATATGCATTTTTCAAAATTGCATTTTTAGGCCAAAAAATGTTCACTTTGTTCTAAATATTCTATTAAGACGGAGAAAATTGTTTTTGGCATTTTTACATTTTTTTAAATATTTTATTTAGGATTTCTTTTCTCGGCGGAATCTTATTAAAAAAAACTTTCGGACCGACTGGGCCGAAGCCCAGCCGGCCCAGCTCGCGCCGTCCCCGACCCCGAGCGGGAGTCCCGCTCGCGCACGACGCCTCCGCCGTGGCCTAGTCGGCCACCGCCGCCGCCTTGCCCCCTTCCCAAGCCAGCCGCCCCCCCCCCTCGTCCTTATAAGCCGACCCCGCCGCCCCCCCTCGTCCCCACACCGCCACCGCTGCTGCCGCCGCTGCTGCCGCCCGCAGCCGCCGCTCTACCGCCACCGCCTACCGCCGCCTGCCCCGCGCCGCACCCCGCCGCCCGCGCCCCTCCCGCGGAGCCCGCCGCCTTCGCCGGAGCCGCCGGATCTCTCCGGCTGTGTTTTTTTCAGTTTAGGTAAAAACCGTCTCGGTTTTTTTTTTAAACCCTAGTTCATTTTTTTATTAGATCGGTTCGGTTTTCTCGGTTTAGTTCATTTGCGAACGTTCGTTCGTTCGTTTAACGAACGTTTTCGCCCGTTCGTCTTTGTTAGCGGACGTTCGTCCGATAGATTTTTCTTTTTCTGCCAGGGACCTATCTGCGATTACTTTTATCGCAGATCAGCCCCTGATCTTCAAACCCTCGCCGTTTCTAAACCGTTCGTCCAAATCCAGTGAAACCAACGCCAAAATCTTCGTCTCGAACCCCTCTTTCTGTTTAATCAACTTGAACATGATTTTGACAATTTAAAATTTGGGTTCAAGCAGATTTGTTTTCGAAGTTCTTTTGACCGTAGTTTCAGCTTCGTAGCTCCGATTCGATTGATTCTTTTTGCAGATCGAATCTTTTCAGTTGAACTTTCAGATTTGATCTTCTTATTTGAGTTTTACCCTTGCATCTATGCTTGATTGCTTATATATGCTATTGTTTGTTTGCGATAGAATTCTCGGAGTGCGAAGCATGCTACTACAAGTCTCTAGGGTTTGCAGATCGTCAGCAAGGCAAGTAACACATTGATCATACTCTTTTCATACTCAGTTTTTATGCATTAGTTTCAATCCTCAAACACTGCATGATTAGGATGTGTTTAACTTGTGGGTATTGGGAAGTAGATGATGAGGTAGAACCTATTGCCCTTTATTATAAAACCCTTGGGAGTTACTTCTACGTTATGCTTATATTGCCATGCTATGCTCGTAGACGTGGATTGGGTTTTGAGTGTATCCATGACAGATGTGAGATTGTTAATTAATGGTTAACTTAAGGTGGCTACTTAAATACACATCTGGGTGGATTGGTTTCAAGCACCTGGGGATATACCAGTGTTGTCTTTTTGGTTCGCCACCCAGGCTCAAAGGGATCATAAGATTATTCATGCTAGAAACTTCCGTGTGCAGCCACAAGCTATTATGGGCTCTAGCATAGTTGAGTATGTTGCAGGACCTGTTCCGTGGTAGGCTAGCAGATGTAGGGGAAAGTAGGTGTAGCTGTCTACCCAGAGTAAAGAGTAAATGCTTCTGAAAGACTGTGTCTCGGTCATCCGTTTCTCAAACACCATGTAGTGCGAGAAATCAAACGGAGGAGATCGAGTCTTGTGGGCAAAAGTGCACAAACCTCTGCAGAGTGTATAAACTAATCATGATTAGCCGTGTCCCCGGTTATGGACATCTTGAGTATCTGGTACTTGAATTATTGATTTGATCTCATCACTCTAAATTAATTTGTTGGGTTTAATGATTACTTTTAATTGGGATTGAGATGGGGATTTACCTTCTCAATGTTTAACAACTACCATGATAGTTAAATAAAAACATATTCCTTTGATGTAGGAAAAAATTGGCTTTTCGCAAAACAATATAACCTTAGAGCTTTCCACCAGCCATATATGCATGTAGTGATAGCAATTATCTGCTCCCTGCTCTATTGTGTTATATTGCCAGCATATTCCATGTGCTGACCCGTTTTTGGGCTGCAACATATCATGTTGCAGACTTTTCAGACGAAGAGTAAGGTGCGCTAGGTCGTTGTCATGCACTTAGCTATGCCGTTGGAGTTGATGGACTCACTTTATCTTCCAAGCCTTCCGCTGTTATTCTATTTAGAGGGCCTTAAGCCATATTTATTGTAATCAGTTCTCTTTTGAGACATTCGATGTAATAAGTGTGTGATTGCACTCTGTAATAAATCCTTCAAGTACTGTGTGTGTCAGCATTACCGATCCAGGGATGACACTTGAACACAGAGATTTGACCATCTGAGGTCGGATCGCTACAGATAGCAAGATAATTTATAATGGACAAGTAATGGTAACGGTAAATAAAGTGCAGCAATGTAGCCCAATACTTTTGTGGCAAAGTACAGGCCAAAATGGTTTCTTATATTAAGCAAAGCGTTCTAGAGGGTACACGGGAATTTCATCTAGTCACTTTCATCATGTTGGTTTGATTCGTCTTCGCTACTTTGATAATTTGATATGTGGGTGGACTGGTGCTTGGGTGTTGTTCTTACTTGAACAAACCTCCCACTTATGATTAACCCCCTTGCAAGCATCCGCAACTACGAAAGAAGTATTAAGATAAAATTTAACCATAGCATTAAACATTTGGATCCAAATCGGTCCCTTACGAAGTAGCACATAAACTAGGATTTAAGCTTCTGTCACTCTAGCAACCCATCATCTAATAACTACTCCACAATGCATTCCCTTAGGCCCAAATATGGTGAAGTGCCATGTAGTCGACGCTCACATTACACCACTAAGAGAATCACAACATACATATCATCAAAATATCGAACACATATCAAGTTCACATGATTACTTGCAACATGACTTATCCCGTGACCTCAAGAACAAAAGTAACTACTCACAAATGATAATCATGCTCAAGATCAGAGGGGTATTAAATAGCATAATGGATCTAAACATATAATCTTCCACCAAATAAACCATATAGTAATCAACTACAAGATGCAATCAACACTACTAGTCACCCACAGGTACCAATCTGAGGTTCCGGTACAAAGATGAACACAAGAGATGAACTAGGGTTTGAGAGGAGATGGTGATGTTGAAATGTTGATGGAGATTGCCCTCCCAAAGATGAGAGGGTTGTTGGTGATGGCGATGGCTTCGATTTCCCCCTCCGGGAGGGAAGTTCCCCCGACGGAATCGCTCCGCCGGAGGGCAAAAGTGCTCCTGCCCAAGTTCCGCCTCGAGACGGCGGCGCTCCATCTCGAAAATCCTCCTCTTATTTTTTCTAAGTCAAAATGACCTATATACCAGAAGATGGGCACCGGAGGTGGGCTGGGCTGAGCACAACTCCCCAGGGCGCGCCTGGGGGGCCTGGCACGCCCTGGTGTCTTGTGCTCACCAGGTGGCCCCCCTCCGGTAGTTATTTGCTCCAGTATTTTTTATATATTCCAAAATAATTCTCCTTAAATTTTCAGCTCATTTGGAGATGTGTAGAATAGGTAACTCTGACGTAGCTTTTTCAGGTCCAAAATTCCAGCTGCCAGCATTCTCCCTCTTTGTGTAAACCTTGCATATTATGAGTGAAAAGGCATTAGAATTACTCCATAAAGCATTATTATGCATAAAAATGTTATAAATAACAGTAGAAAATCATGATGCAAAAAGGACGTATCAGTAGTATAGTATGTTCCTTGTCGGGAAGTGGAGCAGGGACATTTGCAGTCGACAGGTCTGTTGGGTCGCTTCAGATGCATCCTTTCAACTATTCTTGATGGTTTGCCATAATATCCGGGAAATGCTGGGAGCTATGTCGTCTTCGAGAGTCTAGACTGATAGTAACAGTATTGTGCCTTCACTTGAATAGAGCTGCCCCTTTTGGGGCCGAAGCCTTTCCGAACCCTTTCTAGCCATACCGGTAATACAAGCCCATATCTTCCAGCTAGTTCCACTTTCCTGATTTTACTTGTGATGCTTAGGGTTTTCCCCTTTTAGCTACACTACTATGATCTACGTAGGTGCTTTCTGTTGTACTAGCAGTACTCCATCTTTCAAGCTAAACAACACAGTACTCATTATTCCAAAGCTTAGTTGTTCAAATATGATTGTGATATGATACTGGTATTAGTTAAAAGCCACATTTAATTGGTTAGCTAAAGGTCCCATTTGAGTTTCCAAATGCATGTTGCAACATATAGAGAGACAACAGGAATTGCATTTCTTTGTCACTTGTTGACTGTACTTTCTTGTCCATACCAAATCTTAGTTGTTATTTCAAAGCAAACATCGGTTGCTAAGTACCCTTTGCGCGGTTTGCAGCTTCAGATCTGCCATGCCGCTGCCACGGTCAACACTATACTCATCATGCTTACGGTTTCCCCATTTTATGATGAACACGCTCAGCCTACGTGATTCGTGTCATAATAGCACTGCTCCACCCATCAAGCTAAACAAGCTTAGCTGTACAAATTCGAATCTCATATGATGTTGATATTAGTAAAACTGAGACAAGTTTAATTGGTCAGCTAAATGTTCCTACTTTAGTTTCGAAATGCATGTGAGCCACATATGGAGAGACCGGAAGGAATAGTTTTTCTCTACACTCTGGTTCATCATGGGTGGGCAACAGACATTGTATAGAAAGACTTGTAATATCTTCAATTTGCTTGCTCTTCTGCTCTTCTTTAACATAATCCTCTTATCTTCTTCTTTAATAAGTACAGTATGTTCCTTGTTGGGAAGAGTAGCAGAGACATTTGCGGTCGACAGGTCAAGTCGAGTTGTTTTTCCTTAATATATTTTTAATCTGTCAGGTCATGTCGAGTTGTTCTTCTTTACTATATGTTGAAGCTGTCATCTGCGAAGTATCATTACTTCTAGAGCTCTCATATTTTGAGTAGTAGGCCACACTATATTAATGCACACACCAAATTACAGCACGCATGGCATCTCTCAGAAGAATTGCAGAGATAGCACATAGGGGTTTACACTGAGGCATTATTGGATTAGAATCACTTCTGCATTACAAAGATAATCTCACTTATTTTTATGTTTCCATGCATGTTAGGTATTGAACATGATCAAAATGAATATGAGAATGGGCGCACGAGAGGAATATTGCAGAATGATCCACTGGCTAACAAACTTCGCATGGTGGAGGATGACCTATCTTATTCACCCATCAAGGTGCTTGCTCTAACTTGGCAAGGTTGTATTGGTCGCACATATCTTGCATATGACCTCTTGCATTACTTCTACTTTGTTACACCACCATCTACTTAGTTTAAGGATCATATATGAGTATATGCCATACCTATCCATTTTCTGTACCTATTCCATGTGTCATCATACTATGTTTTTCCAGTCCAATGTTGTTCTTTCGTAATAGATGTCCAAAAGGAAGAGGGTGAGTGCAGATCCTCAAGGAGTACAAACTAAGTATTTGGAAAAGGCGGTGATACCTGTTAAATTAGATAGATCAGCAGCCACAGAAAATACAGGCCCAACTGTACCACTTTACTCCTACTCCACTGGACAAAGCCCTATTAGAACTGCAGAGAGCCCAACGTCAGGTACTGTCTATGATATCAATTCAAAATTTGAAATCCTACATTTCTGCATGTGCCTTACCTTCTCTCTTGCATGAAAACTAATTTCAGATGAATCTCCTTTCTAAAAGGATCATAGGATCTCACAACAATATTGGGCACTGCATTGCTCTTGTTAGTACCTCTTGCCCTTTGTCAGCATACTTACACTCATTGTTGTTTGATTATGTAGCATCCCTGTAAATGTTCACTTCCTTATCCTCCCTTTGCTTGAAATTATAAGATCTATATTTACTCTTACATAAATGTAGAATTAACACAATGGTTATGAAGTTATGGATTGCTCATGTAAGTACCTGTTGTCATGTACTCCCTTCGTATCGAATTAATTGTTGCTCAATTGGATGTATTTAGAACTTAATAGTGCTAGATACATCCATTTGAGCGACAAGTAATAACGGACGGTGGTAGTATTACTGTACTTGCATTGGGAGATAGTTGATTGTCTACCATTACTCTGCATCTTATCTGCCCTGCCCTCCACTTTCTCCAAATTATCAGATCTACATTTACTCTTACCAAAATGTTTAATAAAGCCAATGCCACTGCACACATTGATGTCTGCATTCCTCTTGTCAGTACCTTTTTCCTTGTAACGCTGTACTAAATTAATAGCTAATTGATTATGTATCATCACTCTGCACCTGAGCTTCATTATCCTCTATTTCTTACAATATTATTTGATCTATATTTACTCTTTACAAAATTTAGAATAAAGACAACGCTTATAAAGAAGTTTCTTTGGGGAATTTCTTGAATTATCCTTCCATCGACATTGAGAAGGGCGTTGTCCAGCTCGTGTTAACATGTAATGTAAGTTCATCCTTCTCAAGCTTTCAAACTTTGTTGTAGTATAGATTTGGATAGGCATCATTTCCTCCACTTCTGTTTACTTTGGTGTTTACATCTGATTGGATTTTTGCAACAACTGCCAGTTTTAAATTGTAGCTGTAAAAACATGTTCCTTATGCAGAACAGATCCATTTATTTTCTTATTTGCTAATATAAAATGGGACGGAATTGTCAGCACCCTGACTATCGTTGCTTATATATTTGTGAAACCTATTACGTGTCTCCTTGTTTATCTTTCAAAGTCATATCTCTTATGCCAGGTAGAACTTTAGGGCAGATAGTGAGCCAAACCATCTCGAAGAGAGCGAGATGACCCCAAGGTCATGTCTTGATGAAGACAGTGAGTTGAAGCTACTCACACAACTGTTGTGAGACAACCTCTGTGCAGTTGCTGCCTCAGTCAGTTCAACTTCTTCAGTCTCAACTTAAAGTGGAAAGGCTTACTTCAGCTCAGCTCCGACTTGATGTCAATGATGTAAAGAAGACCTCAGAGGACAGCCATGCGCGCTTTCTTGCTACACAACTAGAGTTAGAGCATCTATCGTTGACACAACTGAGCCTCACCATCTTGTTCTGCTGCTTGTGGTGCACTTCCAGGGCAGGCATAATGCCTTCTGAAGTGCTCTCAGTTTTGTATATTCTTTTGTCGGCGCGTTTATATGCACTGGCGGCGACCTTTGATGCCCAGTGTATGTAATCCGCGGTCTCGTTGCGCTTTATTATCACCGGTGGCGAACTTTGATGCCCACTGGATGTAATATGCTGTAATTTCTTTATTGTATAGTCTAGGTTTACTCTTAGTCGGTATACTATAATTTAGGCCGGAAGCTTCAACGGATCTCAATGTTTTCGGTCTTCAGCCGGCCCGTAACTCGCTATATATGGGCCGAAACATGGGCCTATAATCATCTTGGGCCATTAGCATGTCTAAACGTATAGTAGTTTTCCGCCTTTAACAGGCCGAGTAAAGTTCTGGCCAGCTGGACCAGAGAATACCATGGGCTTTTAACAGGCTAAACACTAGATTGGGCTAGCGTTGAGCTGAAAAATTCACGGGCCAACACAGGCCGAAACTGTCTTAGGCCCATGTTTGGCCCAAATAGAAAACGAGCTCTTAACAGGCCAAAATGTATCTCGGGCCCTGCTTGGCCCAATAAAATTATGGGCTTTAAGTAGGTCGGTATCAATGCGGGCCGTAGGCCCATCTGTGTCATGGGCCATTAACAGATGGGCTGTAAGCAGGCCGGATTCAACGCGGGTTGTAATTAGGCCCAACTATTACACGGGCCATTAACAGGCCGATATGCACATTGGGCTGAAATTTATCCACGAAGACTACGGGCCGTTAAGAGGCCTAAAGTCACTTCGGACAAGAAATAACCCAGTTTCAGCATGGGCCGTTACATGGACTAAAGTGAAACCGGGCCGACAACGGCCCAAATGCCCAAGGGCCACTAACAGGCCGAAACGATTATCGGGCCGAACTAGTAAATGGGCATTTAATAGGCTGAAATACAAACCCGGCTTAGAATGGGCCCAAAAGAACAGTGGCCTATTAACGGGCCTGATCTGATATGGACCGTAATTTAGCCCAAAACACGACAGGCTGTGAACGGGCCAGCCCACTAGTGTCTGAAAAAATATGGTGGGCCTTTAGCTGGGCCAGCCTTTTTACCTTAAATGGGCCACTGTTGGGCTGTGCCACGTGTTGACATATCATAGGCGTCTTCCGTCCATTATCGAGATGACATCTGTCCCAACGATAAGCTGACACGTGGATCCTCTGGCGAATAAGAATCTTACACGTGGAAAATCCCCATTGGTCCGGGTTGTTAACGGGTTATCGGATCAAAACCGGAACCGGATAGCTTAACGGCGACCCGTTACGGTGGATGCCACGTGTCGGTTACCCTTGACGAGAACACTTCCATGACGCGTCATTTATCGTCATGGAAGTGGACACTTCCGTGATGATAATTTCGGTGTTGTCATGGAACACTTCTACGACAGCACATGTATGACTATCTTCATTCTGTCATAAAATTGTCATGGATGTACATGCATGACAGAAAACATGACCTACTATGATAAACACGTATCATCACGGAAGTGGTTTTTTTGTAGTGTGTGTTGCTACAACTAGTCTGACAACCCATCCTCATATAACATATCAAGTACGCACCATCTTATCAGATTAACCATTCGACTGACCAATGCAGTGTGGGAAGAAAGAAGTATTCGGACTGCGTATCCAAGAAATTGATGCCATGGACTCCTTCGTAGAACCTTGTAAGCGAAAAAGAAGTTGAAGTGTGCCTGTACAAAGAGCTAGCGTAAGTTCAGTTACCTGCTTCTCGGAATTTTAGTAGCCATTGATTGCAAAATTGTTCAATTACCTTGCTTGGCTTAATTTAGTTTGCTATTGATTACATAATGTCATAGCCTATTAATCCTATTATAGACTGCGCCTATCTATGTGTTTGATACTTACTGTTTATAGAATTACCTGTTTGCTTGAACTTAAATAGCTACTTAAGCACGTAGATAGCTGGTCATATCTACTTCTGGGGTGCAGCAAAATTCATGTGTAATTTACCTTTTGATACCCTGTTTGTTTAAATGGTTTGCTATTATGACTTGTAGCACTAGTACTGTTTGGATGTTCATAGACAGACAAATGTCAGGTTTATATGAGGGACAACGTCTTTTTAACTTATATATATGTGTGAGAATTATTTTGCTTACATCAAAGAAATTTACAGATGTCTGTGTTGCTGGTAAATGGTACCGACTTGTTACTTTAATACGTTGCCAAGAACTTGTTAGTTTTACTAGTTCATGTGTAATTAAATACGTTGCCAAAACTAGTTAGTTTTACTAGTTTAATGTTAGTTTCTTATAGCTCTTGCAACACTTTATTTATGATTGCTAACATTCAAGTTTGCAGGATCCAACTGAAACTCCGATGCCACAACAAGTATGTTTTCAAAAACTTCCGTGTTTACCTGGTTTGTTGCTATAACTTGTTGCTGTAATCTCCTTACCAACTTCAACTTTTTAGGATCCAATTGGAAGTCCAATTGCACATTGGCTACATTTTCAAAATTTTATTTGTGTAACAAGTTTGCTGCTGTAAATTGTTGCTCTAATCAAGTTATCGACTACTCAACTTTTCAGGATCCAAGAGAAACTCCAATGCCACAACAGGTGCCTTTTGCAAAACTTGTTTGTTTAACTGTTTTGCTGCTGCAACCGGTTGCTCTAATCAAGTTACTGGCTACTCAACTTTTCAAGATCCAAGAGAAACTCCAATGCCACAATAGGTACATTTTGCAAAACTTGTTTGTTTAACTACTTTGCTGCTGCAACCGGTTGCAATGATGTTAATAACTACTTTTCAGCACCCAATCGAAACTCTTTAATTCCTTGTTTGTTGAACTAGGTTGCTGTTCTAACTCCCAGTTGAGATGTTTTGCTAACTTCAACTTTTTCGAATCCAATCGGAACTGTAATGGTAAAACAGGTTAGCCCAAAATCAAAGAGTGAGGTCCCCATGGACGTTGTATCGTCCCAGAGCAGTGGCACCGGCCCAATCATGCATCATGAATTGCCAACTGCTGGTGCTCTAGAGGCTAAACTATTGGTAGAAAGAGATTCTATTTCTACACGTAGAGATGAAGTTGAGCAGTTGGGGAAGCAAACAGCAAAATCACAAGCAGTACTCAAGACAACCATTAAATATTTGGAGGATTTCAAAACGAAGCAAGCTGAGATTGACCGCATTGTTAAGGTCGTGAAGGAAAAAGGAAATTAAAATCCTACTTTGTAAATCATAGGTGAAATGTTTTTTCCATTGTTAAATAACCTTTGTGTTATTTGTTCATGTAATCGATCAAACCATTTGTTTTAGAGATCATGTAATAATTGTTTTTTGTTTTTTGGTCTGTATTTTTTTAGCAAGAGTCTGTATTAATTGATAAGACAGTGAGACATTTCATTTTTTTGTTGCGGCAAAGATATTTCATTTTGTTTGCTATGCCAGACCTACAAATATGCCAATCGGGCTAAATGTGCATTCAGCAATAATAGTAGTATAGATGGTCCTTAAGTGGCACGCATTTGAAAGGGCCAAGATGCTGTAGTAGCATTGCTAAAAAAATGATACTCTTCTAGCAAAAAAAGTACAGCGGCCTGGCTTATGTATGTTAGTTGATATTATTGATCCATATACTCTATAAGTGTTCATATGTCTGTTAGTTTTGTACATTATTTGTTGATTGACTCAGTATTTTGAATCTTGAGACATTGCTTGTGTACATATCTAAATGGGAGTACACTATATGATGAGTGTGTCATAAATGTTACACTTGAGTTGGGACATAAAATTGTTTCAAATATTCGAATTCACCTTAAACTGGATTCTACCTTCTGAATTTGAGTGTCGGTATTTGTAAATCATATTCATATATGATAGTGGAATACATCTTTGTTTTGCTTTTGAAGATATATAAAAAACATACTGATTTATAAAGATTCGTCTAAGAATACAAAATGGATTTGAATTTAGTTGCCAGGGTAAATATGAATACTTATTGTCCCAAACTTTGAAAGAAGTGGCAAAACATCCACTCCCACGTCGGCTGCCTAAAGCCAGTGTTTGCGAGATGGAAATTATTGTCTACCCCTTACACGGACAACCCATCGGCCCTATTTCCACTTCTATCAATAGGGGTAGGTTAGTAACTTCAATCAGACGTGACACGACCGCCTCTGAGCCCATTCTGACAAAGTGGGCGCCAAACATGGGCGGCAAAACACATTTGATTCAAGCTCATCCGAAAGACCTCTGTCTCTCCCTCCATTTCCCCATTCATACACGATGGGCGGCAAAACAAACTCGACTCGGCCAAAATCGATGTAGGCAAATATTATTAATAGGGGCAGGTTTGTAACTTCACTCATACATGACACAACCACCCTACCTGTCAGCCCCGTTCACACACAGTGGGCGCCAACCGTGGGCGCCAAAACGCCCTCTCCTCGCCCGAAATCGCTCTAGGCAAATATTGGGGAGATGCAAGATTACCGTCCTATCCCCAACCGACGAGATGTCCAAATTTTAAATGGGGGCTAAGTTCGTAACTATCCCATATTTCAGACAGGCGCGTCCCAAAGACATGGTTCCCTGTACCTCTCCCTCCATTTTCCCATTCATACACGGATTGCACTAGAACACCATCCCCACACCAGCCTCCTCCGTCCGCCACCCCATCCATCTCCGTCGTCCTCCACCATGCCGGAGCGCCTACCAAGACCGCGTCGTCCACTGCTAGAGATGGACGTTTCTCATCCACGGCGACGGACCAGGAGCCTTGCATCGCGTCCCCTCACTTCATTGGACCCGTCGCCCTCCTTGCCGAGGCCGCACCGACGACCTTCTCCTCCACCGCAACGGGACTTATCCCCCGATGCATCCATCTACCACCGCAGATCTGCTTCCACGCCACCGACAGCCATCGCACCCCGATGCCTACACTACGCCTCAAGAGAGGTGGTACTACTTCATATCTGCTCAACTTTTTGATCTCAACCAGAAAATAGATCATAACTTGGTTACTGTACTTTCTTTTCAGCTCTTACAATCTTAGTTCTTAGTTCGAAGCAAACAATGGTTGCTAAGTAGCATTTCTGCGGTTTGTGATGCGGCTTGAAACTGCGTTGGTATTTCCCCAAAGAGGAAGGGATGTAGCAGTACAGCTACGGTAGGTATTTCCCTTAGTTATGAAACCAAGGTATCCATCCAGTAGGAGAACCAAGCAACATTATGTAAACAGTACCTGCACACAAAGAACAAATCCTCGCAACCCAACGCGTAAGAGGGGTTGTCAATCCCTCCTCAATAAAAAGATAGATTGTTTTGTATGTGTTTGGATAAATAGATCTGAATAAAACATGAAATAAAAGATGCAAATAAAAAGTGCAGCAAAGTAATTTTGGGTTTTTGGAATAATAGATATGAAAACAAATGCGATAAAAATAGATCGGAAAGCAATATGATAAAAGATAGACCCGGGGGCCGTAGATTTCACTAGTGGCTTCTCTCGAGAAAATAACACACGGTGGGTAAACAAATTACTGTTGGGCAATTGATAGAAGATCGAATAATTATGACGATATCCAAGGCAATGATCAATATATAGGCATCACTTCCAAGATTAGTAGACCGACTCCTGCCTGCATCTACTACTATTACTCCACACATCGACCGCTATCCAGCATGCATCTAGTGTATTAAGTTCATGGAGAAATGGAGTAATGCAATAAGAATTTCCTTGTCTTTCCTTGTCTTTCTTACTCATTCGATATGATATCCAATTATTCACTTTGATTAGTTGCAAACAATAAGTGCTAGACCAACTTCTTGATTCAGATTTTGGACGGTCTCTTACTGCAGTTACAATTCGGCATACTTGTCCTAGTAAGCTCACAAGTAATGATTGATTCACTATCTCTATGCTTGCCTTGTCATATTTGTTGTCAATATTCTTTTAGGGTGGATGCTACTTCTTGAGATTGCGTTGATTTTTCCCTTGAAGAGGAAAGGGTGATGCAGCAAAGTAGAGATAAGTATTTCCCTCAGTTAAGAACCAAGGTATCAATCCAGTAGGAGGCACAAGCAAGTCCATGATATATGCACCTGCACAAACTAACAAACACTTGCACACAACGCAAAAAAGGGGTTGTCAATCCCTTGACGGTCACGAACAAGGGTGAGATCTAATAGAGATAGGTATAAAAGATAAATAAAAGAGCAAACTAAAGTAAATATAAATAAATTGCAGCAAGGTATTTTTGGGTTTTTTGGTTTATAGATCTGAAAATATATGATGGAAAATAGACCCGGGGGCCATAGGTTTCACTAGAGGCTTCTCTCTTGAAGAAAACATACGGTGGGTAAACAAATTACTGTTGAGCAATTGATAGAAAAGTGCATAATTATGAAGACATCTAAGGCAATGATCATGAATATAGGCATCACGTGCGCGACAAGTAGACCAAAATGATTCTGCATCTACTACTATTACTCCACACATTGACCGACTCCTGCCTGCATCTAGAGTATTAAGTTCATAAGAACAGAGCAACACTTTAAGTAAGATGACATGATGTAGAGGGATAAACTCAAGCAATATGATATAAACCCCATCTTTTTATCCTTGATGGCAACAATACAATACGTGCCTCGCTACCCCTTCTGTCACTGGGTGAGGACACCGCAAGATTGAACCCAAAACTAAGCACCTCTCCCATTGCAAGAAAAACCAATCTAGTTGGCCAAACCAAACCAATCGTTCGAAGAGAAATACAAAGATATCTTAATCATGCATAAAAGAGTTCAGAGAAGACTCAAATAATATTCATAGATAATCTGATCATAAATCAACAATTCATCGGATCTCAACAAACGCACAGTAAAATAAGATTACATTGAATGGAACTCCAAGAACATCGAGGAGAACATTGTATTGAAGATCAAAGAGAGAAAAGAAGCCATCTAGCTACTAGCTATGGACCCTTAGGTCCATGGTAAACTACTCACGCTTCATCGGAAGGGCAACAAGGTTGATGTAGAAGCCCTCCGTGATCGAATCCCCCTCTGGCGGAGTGCCAATAAAGGCCCCAAGATGGGATCTCACGGGAACAGAAGCTTGCGGCGGCAGAAAAGTATTTTTGGTGTGCCCTCTAGTATAGGGGGATATTTGAGGATTTATAGTGCAGAGATTAGGTCAAGACGTGTGACGACCCCGGCTTAATCGTGCACTAATCATACACGCAAATGCACATGATCAAGCCTAAGGACTCACTTGAAGATATCACAACACAACTCTAAAACATAAATAAGGTCATACAAGCTTTATATTACAAGCCAGGGCCTCGAGGGCTCGAATACATAGCTCGATGGCATACAAGCGTCAGCGGAAGCATCAGATATCTGGGTACAGATATATTACAGAGAGAGATATAAGCCTTCACAGAGGCGGGGTAAAATAAAATACTTCGATCGAAAGGCGTAGGCCTCCTGCCCTGGACCCTCCGATCCTACTCCTGGTCATCAAACGGCTCCTCGTAGTAGTAGTACTCGCCAGGCAGGTAGTAGTACTGGTCGTCGGCTGGGGTGTCTGGCTCAGGGGCTCCGTCGTCTGGTGGCATCAATTAGATATGGGGGGAAAAGAAAGTAAAGCAAACATGAGTACTCATCCGAAGTACTCAGCAAGCAAGGATCTACACTACATATGCAACATTGTCAAAGGAATGGCTGTATATGTGGACTGGGCTGCAAAAATGCCAGAATATAGGGGGAAAGCCTAGTCCTATCGAAGACTAGCATCTTCAACAATCTTCGACAGTCTTGCAGCAATAGAAGAGAGCAGATGAACATAATGTAAAGTAGTAGTAGTATCATCAACCTCGACCTGAGATCCTTTCTCGACTCCCTGCGAGAAAGCAATCCCAGAGCCGTACTATCCAGTTCTCATCTCATGTTCTAGTTGTACCGGTCGGGATACTACTCCGAGTGTCCGTTACCGTAGGACAGGCTATCGATAGAAGTTTCTTCCCTGCAGGGGTGCACCAAGTTACCCACCACGCTCGCTTAACTCCGGCCGGACACACTTTTCTGGGTCATGCCCGGCGTCGGCTAAGCAACACGCCGCAACCCGACCTAGGCTTATAAGAGAGGTCAGCACGCCGGACTAATCCTATGCCCCCAGGGGTCTTGGGCC
The DNA here is from genome assembly GCA_011799875.1 of Thinopyrum elongatum. NCBI lineage: Eukaryota > Viridiplantae > Streptophyta > Magnoliopsida > Poales > Poaceae > Thinopyrum > Thinopyrum elongatum. The sequence goes on from CM022301.1 coordinate 343,875,114, forward strand.
ATCGCCCCGGGAACTCCTGCACGTTACGGGGCCACCGAGAGCAGACCTAGCAACCCCTTATACAAGCACGGTTGCGTTCCCAGTCCAACTCGGCGTGCGCTGCTCCTTACTGACGTCAAATAAGCTTCGGCTGATGTATACGACGCAGAACGCCCATAATATGTCCACGTGATGGTTAGTGCTATCGGGCCAGAGGCCCCTCGGATCAAATATCCAAATCGTAGTGGATTAGGAGCGCGCGGAAACGAGCAGAGACTCACGATCGATGTGACCCCGTCGCCCCGTCTCGAGGACTTGCGGCAAGGGCTAAGAATGCCCGGCCACGCCTCGTAGTTATCTCGCGGGCACCATCCAGGTCAACCCGACTCCACATCACTTCGCATTAAGCTCGCGCGGGTACCCCTCAGGGCCGACCCGTCTTTAGTAACATGGTTTAGTGCAAGTCGAATCAACAACAGTATCTGTGTGTCTGACACCAGGGGAGCCCTGAGGAATCACCCTCGATGGAATCCCACCTGATGTTAAAGTCAAGGTGAACGAAGGAGGAATCACCCTCGAGGTCCACACTTGAGGTGTTGCGCGACGATGTCGTTATCGGGGGTAGTGTAGGAGGAATCACCCTCACTTACCAAGACCAAGTAACTAACCTACAAGGTTAACCTCAGAAGTGTTGACAAGGTATCACCCCCGGCACTCGACGGTAACCCAGTAGTGTCGGCAACTAAGGGGAAAGTGATGTGCGGTGCCAGGGTCTAGTCTTCAATCCCGATGAGCGGGTCTTCTGACATCCAGCGGGGCAGTCGGGATCAAGTGGGGGTCTCTGTCGGGACTCTACCCAGCCTATACTAATCAGTCTAGGATAACCAGAAAGGTAGCAAGGCAGGTTACAATAATCAGGCTATACAGCAGATATAGGAAAACAGTAGCAGTAGCAGTTCTAATGCAAGCATAAGAGAGAAGAGAATAGGCGATATAGGCATGTTCAAAATGGGGGTGCTTGCCTGTTTGCTCTGGGGCAAGGGCAAGGTCGCCTGTGGTGTCGTCGGGGGCGTAGTCGTACTCCTGAGCTGCGTCTGCCTCGGGAGCTACGTCAATGTCGGGGTCTACCGAGAGAGAAGAGGGGGAAGAAACAGGTAAACATAATGCAAACAAATGCAATACGGTGCGTGTGATGCTATGATGCAGTGCAGGGTTGCCTAAATATGCATCTAAGTCATTTTAGTTATTTTTAGAATTAATCTGGGATTTATTTACTGAAGTGTGTGCACTATTCATCTACCGGATACGGGTCCGGAGTTACGAGTTCTTCTACGTAGGGGGTTTCAACAAAGAAACGGACGGCACGATCAGACTTGTCTCGTCGTTCTGAGCAACTTTCATGTTTTAACTTTTTCGATCTGAGCTACGGTTTAAAAGTTATTAATTTTCAAAGTTTAATAGAATTTCTGGAATTATTTTTATTTACAGAAATGAATTATGACATCAGCATGACGTCGCTGTGATGTCAGCGGTCAACAGGCGCTGACCAGAGTCAATCCTGACATGTGGGACCCACATGTCAGTCTCTGTTAGATTAACAGTGAATTAATTAAACTAACAGGGTTAATTAGGGGTGTGGGCCCCATATGTCAGTGAAACATTAGTTAACTAATTAGTTTTTATTTAATTAAATGTTTAATTAGGTTAATTAGCCGCTGGGGCCCACATGTCAGCTACAGGGGTGAATAGTGCCCGTGTTGACTCGGGTCAACGCGGTCAAAACGCGCGACGGGGCCCGCAAGCAGTGGCACTAGGTGGGACCCAGGCCACGCCACGTCGACAACGTCGCCGGAATTGCTCCGGCGACCGCTCCAGCGGCGGCTTCTCGCCGGAGCTGCTCGGAATCGAGCCACAGGAAGCCAAAACGCGCGTGACTGGGTTCTTTCGAACGGCCACACCGAGCCACGTCGAACGGTGGGGTTGGTTGCCCCCGGGGAGGTCGGAATCGCTGCCGGCGACGAGGTCAGCGGCGGAGCCTATCGGGTGGCGATGAAATTGGCACTGTCGCGTGCTAGAGCTGGAACGGGAGGTACCGGAGTGCTCTACGGAATCAGGCGAACTGGTTAGACTACGCTACGCGGCCGTGGGGTCACCGGAATGATGCCGGCGTCGAGCTTGTGCGGCGGTGATCTCGGGCTTCCGCGGATCGACGTCTAGGGGCAAATGGGAGTGGGGAGAAACACACAGGGAGGTGCTGCTGCTCACCTTGCGGCACGCAGTAAGGCCCTTGACGGATTAGTAGCTGTAGCGTGTCGTCGGAGAAGAAGAAGAAGCCGGAGCAGGACGGGAAAGGTCGACACCGCGCGGCGTCTGCGGTGACTCCCAGCTCCTGATGCTGGCTCCAATCAACGAGGCAGTCGGCGGCGCGCGTCTATGACATCGAGGCGGAGCGGAAGATCCACGGTGGCCGCGGCAAACGGCGAAGCACGGCGGCGGTGGCGCTCTGTTCTGGATCTAGGAAGGGGAGAGAGGCAAAGCGGGCGAGGGAGAGAGGGGGAGTAGTGGTCGAGGAGGACCAGGGGGGTGGCTCGGCTTCGGCCTTATCCACCTGCGGCGTCGGCGGCTGTCGGTGGCGTCGGCGTGTCGCGCGCTCGCTGGCACGCGCGTGCGCAGCCACGGGCACGCCGACACGACGATGGAGAGAGAGAGGGAGAGCTAGGTGGGCTGCTATTGGACTGGGCCTGCACACTGTGCACTTAGGCCCAGCCAACAGTGGACTTTCTCCTTTTTCTTATTTCTCTGCTACCTCTTCTTTTATTCTTTTCTGTTTTGAAATAGTTAGAGCACTTTTGCATTTTTGTAAAATGTGAGAGTTGACCCAAATATTGCATTGCATTATTATCTTTCACCAAAAATTGGTTTGGACAGATTTGGAATTCATTTGTATTTGAAATGATTTAAAATGGATTTAAATATCCTGTTTCGGTGCTGTTTCATCTTGTTAGAGTCACTTATCTAACTCCAACTTTATTGATGAGGGTTTTACAAATGTTCCTGGATTATTTGCCATTTAATGAACATTTTTCCAACAGTGTTTGATCAACTTCATATTTCATTTTTGAATTTGAGTTGATTTTCAAAATGGAGTTGATTTGCTTTGATTAACCTCTATGTTTAAGCACTGCAAATGAGATGACTTGGCATTATCAGCAGCTGATCATAGTGGCTATTACACAGGGGTGTTACAAGACAGTCCACGAGGGGCCCACAAGCCAGGGGGCGCCCCTTGGGGCGCGCCCCCATGGCTTGTGGCCGCCTCGTGGGTCTTCTGGCCTCCTCTCGAAGTATCGTGGGTTTCTTCTGGTCCAAGAAAAATCACCGTAAAGTTTTATTCCGTTTGGACTCCGTTTGATAATCCTTTTCTGTAAAAGTAAAAAACAAGGAACAGAAACTGGCATTGGGCTCTAGGTTAATAGGTTAGTCCCAAAAATAATATAAAATAGCATATTAATGCATATAAAACATCCAAAACAGATAATATAATAGCATGGAACAATAAAAAATTATAGATACGTTGGAGATGTATCAAGCATCCCCAAGCTTAATTCCTGCTCGTCCTACGAAGCATCCCCAAGCTTAATTCCTGCTCATCCTTGAGTAGGTAAATGATAAAAACAGAATTTTTGATGTGGAATGCTACCTAACATATTTGTCAATGCAATTTTCTTTATTGCGGCAAGAATATTCAGATCCATAAGATTCAAAACAAAAGTTTAATATTGACATAAAAACAATAATACTTCAAGCATACTAATAAAGCAATCATGTCTTCTCAAAATATCATGGCCAAAGAAAGTTATCCCTACAAAATCATATAGTCTGGCTATGCTCCATCTTCATCACACAAAGTATTTCATCATGCACAACCCCAATGGCAAGCCAAGCAATTGTTTCATACTTTTGGAGTTCTCAAACTTTTTCAACTTACACGCAATACATGAGCGTGAGCCATGGATATAGCACTATAAATGGAATAGAATATGGTGGTTGTGGAGAAGACAAAAAGGAAGGAGATAGTCTCACATCAACTGGGAAAATTAATGGGCTATGAAGATGCCCATCAATTGATATCGATGCAAGTGAGTAGGGATTGCCATGCAACGGATGGACTAGAGCTATAAGTGTATGAAAGCTCAAAGAGAAACTAAGTGGGTGTGCATCCAACTTGCTTGCTCATGAAGACCTAGGGCAATTTGAGGAAGCCCATCATTGGAATATACAAGCCAAGTTCTATAATGAAAAATTCCCACTAGTATATGAAAGTGACAAAATAGGAGACTCTCTCTCATGAAGAACATGCTGCTATTTCAAAGCACAAGTGTCCCTTCTCTCTTTTTCTCTCATTTTTTTTGTTTGGGCTTCTTTGGCCACTTTTTTTTATTTGGGCTTCTTTGGCCTTTTTTTTTTAAGTCCGGAGACTCATCCCAACTTGTGAGGTAATCATAGTTTCCATCATGCTTTCCTCACATGGGACAATGCTCTAATAATGATGATCATCACACTTTTATTTACTTACAACTCAAGAATTACAACTCGATACTAGAACAAAGATATGACTCTATATGAATGTCTCATGCATATGAGAACAATATGACAATGATGGTATGTGTCATAATAAAACGGAACGATGGAAGTTGCATGGTAATATATCTCGGAATGGCTATGGAAATGCCATAATAGGTAGATATGGTGGCTGTTTTGAGGAAGGGTATATGGTGGGTTTAATGCACCGGTGAAAGTTGCGCGGTACTAGAGAGGCTAGCAATGGTGGAAGGGTGAGAGTGCGTATAATCCACGGGCTCAACATTAGTCATAAAGAACTCACATACTTATTGCAAAAGTATATTAGCCATCGAAACAAAGTACTAGTATGCATGCTTCTAGGGGGATAGATTGGTAGGAAAAGACCATCGCTCGTCCCCGACCGCCACTCATAAGGAAGACAATCAAAGAATAAATCATGCTCCGACTTCATCACATAACGGTTCACCATACGTGCATGCTACGGGAATCACAAACTTTAACACAAGTATTTCTACCAATCCACAATTACTCACTAGCATGACTCTAATATCACCATCTTTATATCTCAAAACAAATGCAAGGAATCAAACTTCTCATATATTCAATGCTCTTTATATGAAAGTTTTTATTATATCCCTCTTGGATGCCCATCATATTAGGACTAAATTCATAACCTAAGCAAATTACCATGCTGTTTAATACTCTCAAAACAATATAAATGAAGCATGTGATTTCAACAACTTCTATAAAATAAAACCACCGCCGTGCTCTAAAAAGGTATAAGTGAAGCACTAGAGCAAACTGTCTAGCTCAAAAGAAATAAGTGAAGCACATAGAGTATTCTAATAAATTCATGATTAAAGCGTGTCCTTCTAAAAAGGTGTGTACAGCAAGTATGATTGTGGCAAACTAAAAAGCAAAGACTCATATCATACAAGACGCTCCAAGCAAAACACATATCATGTGGTGAATAAAAATATAGCCCTAGGTAAATTTACCAATGGATTGAAGACGAAAGAGTGGATGCCATCCGGGGCATCACCAAGCTTAGATGATTGGTTGTCCTTGAATATTACCTTGGGGTGCCTTGGGAATCCCCAAGCTTAGGCTCTTGCCACTCCTTATTCCATGGTTCATCAAATCTTTACCCAAAACTTGAAAACTTCACAACACAAAACTCAACAGAAAACTCGTAAGATCCGTTAGTATAATAAAATAAATCACCACTTTAGGTACTGTTGTGAATTCATTCTAAATTTATATTGGTCTTATATCTACTGTATTCCAACTTCTCCATGGTTCATACCCCCCGATAGTATCCATTGATTCATCAAAATAAGCAAAGAACACATAGAAAACAGAATCTGTCAAAAACAGAATAGTATGTAGTAATATGGAAATTCCGTATAGTTCTGAACTCCAAAAATTCTGAAATATTAGGAAAACCTAGGAAATTTGTATATCAATCTTGTGTAAAAAATTCAGATCAAAAACACATTTCTGTGATTTTCTAAATTTCTGGCAATGAGTGCAAAAGTTTCTGTTTTTCAGCAAGATCAAATCAACTATCACCATAGACCATCCCAAAGGTCTTACTTGGCTCAAACACTAACTAAAACACCAAAACACAATTAATACAGAGGTAATGATGTTTATTTATTTAAAAAAAGAACCAAAAACAAAAAATACAAAAATACAAAAATAAAAATTGGGTTGCTTCCCAACAAGCGCTATTGTTTAACGCCCTTAGCTAGGCATAAAACATAGATCTAGGTATTATAATAGAAGTGAGGGAGATCATCCATACTTATCTCATACTCCCACCTTTCAGCAGCAAGTTTCCTATGTGGTAAGCAAAAATAATCAAAGGGACTAAATTTAATAGGGTATGGATCTATAATATCAAGTTTGGGAGGAATAGGTTCCCCTTTTGGCCCTTTGTAATTGATAATTATCTCTTCATTATAAACGTTCCTTTGATTGAATTCTCTAAGTCTATCTCTTAGCACAAACCCTAATCCATTATTTTGTATAGCAAAATTATCATTAAGTTCAGAAATTTTATCAATCAAAACATCGGTAGGAACCCTTTTTCTTAAATTTTCATTATAAGCAGCATAATCCGGAGATTGTAATCTCATTATTTCCTCTTGATTAAAAAGGATCTCCTCTATGGGAGGGCAACCACTATTGATATTATAATGATAAAATATTTCACTAGCCTCTTTTAGGATGTATCAAAATTCATGAGCAAGGAATATGGTGGTAACACGTTTAACGGGGGGGGGTGATGAATATTAGAGAATTCTAGGAAAATCCTTTGTATGCATGGATGCATGTGAACAAATTGTCTTTCAAGTTCAACTATAAGCAATGATATTGAATCCGCAAGGCTATTAGTTTTATTAAGGATAGACCCTCCAAGCATAGGTATCGTACCAACACAAGTAAAGAAATCTTGAATAACACCTTTTCCAATAATATTAGCGCTACCCACACGGAGTTTTTTACTGTGCATGATAGTAGGTTCTTCTTCATGAGGATCATTATTAGCAAAATCATCAAAGTTTCCCTCAAGATTATTACTATTTTTTCCGACGATAACCTCCCCAGATTCAGACATAATGAAAAGAAACCAATCTAGCACACAAGCAAACGGAAAGCAAACGAAAAGACGAACGAAAGAAGGGCGAATAAAAAGGCAAATATTTTTGTATTTTTCTGAAAATATTTTAGAAGTGGGGGAGAGGAAAACGAGAGGCAAATGGCAAATAATGTAAGTGCAAGAGATGAGAGTTTATGATAGGTATTTGGTAGGCTTGATGTAGAACCTCCCCGGCAACGGCGACAGAAATTCTTCCTGCTACTTCTTGAGTTTGCATTGATTTTTCCCTTGAAGAGGAAAGGGTGATGCAGCAAAGTTGAGATAAGTATTTCCCTCGGTTAAGAACCAAGGTATCAATCCAGTAGGAGGAACAAGCAAGTCCCTAATATATGCACCTACACAAACTAACAAACACTTGCACACAACGCGAAAAAGGGGTTGTCAATCCCTTCACGGTCACGAACAAGGGTGAGATCTAATAGAGATAGGTATAAAAGATAAATAAAAGAGCAAACTAAAGTAAATATAAAAAAATTGCAGCAAGGTATTTTTTGGGTTTTTTGGTTTATAGATCTGAAAATATATGATGGAAAATAGACCCGGGGGCCATAGGTTTCACTAGAGGCTTCTCTCTTGAAGAAAACATACGGTGGGTAAACAAATTACTATTGAGCAATTGATAGAAAAGCGCATAATTATGAAGACATCTAAGGCAATGATCATGAATATAGGCATCACGTCCGTGACAAGTAGACCAAAACAATTCTGCATCTACTACTATTACTCCACACATCGACCGACTCCTGCCTGCATCTAGAGTATTAAGTGCATAAGAACAGAGCAACGCTTTAAGTAAGATGACATGATGTAGAGGGATAAACTCAAGCAATATGATATAAACCCCATCTTTTTATCCATGATGGCAACAATACAATACATGCCTCACTACCCCTTCTGTCACTGGGTGAGGACACCGCAAGATTGAACCCAAAACTAAGCACCTCTCCCATTGCAAGAAAAACCAATCTAGTTGGCCAAACCAAACCGATAGTTCGAAGAGAAATACAAAGATATCTTAATCATGCATAAAAGAGTTCAAAGAAGACTCAAATAATATTCATAGATAATCTGATCATAAATTCACAATTCATCGGATCTCAACATACGCACCGCAAAAGAAGATTACATCGAATAGGACTCCAAGAACATTGAGGAGAACATTGTATTGAAGATCAAAGAGAAAAAAGAAGCCATCTAGCTACTAGCTATGGACCCTTAGGTCCGTGGTAAACTACTCACGCTTCATCAGAAGGGCAGCAAGGTTGATGTAGAGGCCCTCCGTGATCGAATCCCCCTCCGGCGGAGTGCCGGAAAAGGCCCCAAGATGGGATCTCCCGGGAACAGAAACTTGCGGCGGCGGAAAAGTTTTTTTGGTGTGCCCTCTGGTATAGGGGGAATATTTGAGGATTTATAGTGCAGAGATTAGGTTAAGACGGTCCACGAGGGGCCCACAAGCCAGGGGCGCCCCCCTGGGGCGCGCCCCCATGGCTTGTGGCTGCCTCGTGGGTCTTCTGGCCTCCTCTCCAAGTCTCGTGGGTTTCTTCTGGTCCAAGAAAAATCACCATAAAGTTTTATTCCATTTGGACTCCGTTTGATATTCCTTTTCTGTAAAAGTCAAAAACAAGGAAAAAACAGAAACTGGCACTAGGCTCTAGGTTAATAGGTTAGTCCAAAAAATAATATAAAATAGCATATTAATGCATATAAAACATCCAAAACAGATAATATAATAGCATGGAACAATCAAAAATTATAGATACGTTGGAGACCTATCAGTGGACCACCCTGTTTCAGAATACTGGAACCATAGACATGGGTGAATATTATTTTTCTGTGTGATCTCTTCCATCATGTGTGGGCAACGAACACTGCATTGTATAGAAAGAAAAGTGTCATATCCACCTTTTAGATAGACTACGATCTTTGATACATGTCCAACGTATCTATAATTTTTGCTTGTTCCATGCTGTTATATTATTATTCTTGGATGTTTTACAATCATTTTATAGCAACTTCATATCATTCTTTGGGACTAACCTATTGACATAGTGCCTAGTGCCAGTTGATGTTTTTTGCTTGTTTTTTACTTTGCAAAATATCAGTACCAAACGGAGTCCAAACGCAGCGAAACTTTTTGGAGATTTTTTAGGGACCAGAAGAAACAACTTGGGCCAAAGAAGTACCAGAGGGGTACCCCGAGGGGGGCACAACCCACCTGGGCGCGCCTGGGGGCCCAGGCGCGCCTGGTGGGTTGTGCCCACCTTGGTGGCCTCCCGCACCACCTCTTCGCCCTATAAATCCCCAAATATTCCAGAAACCCTAGGGGAGTCGAAAAAACAGAATTCCAGCTACCGCAAGTTCCAGAACCACGAGAGCCAATCTAGACAGCATCACGGAGGGGTTCATCATCCTCATTGGTGCCTCTCCGAAGATGCGTGAGTAGTTCATTGTAGACCTACGGGTCCGTAGGCAGTAGCTAGATGGCTTCCTCTCTCTCTCTCTCTTTTGATTCTCAATACAATGGTCTCTTGGAGATCTATTTGATGTAACTCTTTTTGCGGTGTGTTTGTTGGGATCCGATGAACTTTGAGTTTATGATCAGATCTATATCCATGAAAGTTATTTGAGTTCTTTGATCTCTTTTATGCATGATTACTTATAGCCTCGTATTTCTTCTTTGAATCTTTGGTTTAGTTAGGCCAACTAGATCGATTTTTCTTGCCATGGGAAGAGGTGCTTTGTGATGGGTTCGATTGTGTGGTGTTCTTTCCCAGTGACAGAAGGGGCAGCAAGACACGCATGTATCATTACTATTAAGGATAACAAGATGGGGGCTATTCCTACATGAATAGATCTCGTCTACATCATCTCATCATTCTTATTGCATTATTCTGTTTCTCCATGAACTTAATACACTAGATGCATGCTGGATAGCGGTTGATGTGTGGATTAATAGTAGTAGATGCAGGTAGGAGTCGGTCTACTAATCTTGGACGTGATGCCGATATAATGATCATTGCCTGGATATCGTCATAATTATTTGATGTTCTATCAATTGCCCAACAGTAATTTGTTTACCCACCATGTGCTATTTTCTTGAGAGAAGCCACTAGTGAAATATACGACCCCCGGGTCTATTCTTTATCATATTTGCTTTTAGATCTATTTTTATTCGCTTTTATTTTCAGATCTATTATACCAAAATCCCAAAAATACCTTGCTGCACTTTTTTGCTATTTATTTTATTTCGCATTTTATCGAGATCTATTTATCCAATCTATCACAATTTTTATCCCGTCAACTTGACAATTTCTGGCACCGTTACCCGTAGAGGAATTGACAACCCCTCCTAATCATCGGGTTGCAAGTATTTGTTCTTTGTGTGCAGGTACCGTTTACATAGTGTTGCTTGGTTCTCCTACTGATCTATTTTTATTCGCTTTTATTTTCAGATCTATTATACCAAAATCCCAAAAATACCTTGCTGCACTTTTTTGCTATTTATTTTATTTCGCATTTTATCGAGATCTATTTATCCAATCTATCACAATTTTTATCCCGTCAACTTGACAATTTCTGGCACCGTTACCCGTAGAGGGATTGACAACCCCTCCTAATCATCGGGTTGCAAGTATTTGTTCTTTGTGTGCAGGTACCGTTTACATAGTGTTGCTTGGTTCTCCTACTGGATTGATACCTTGGTTTCATAACTGAGGGAAATACCTACCGTAGTTGTGCTGCATCATCCCTTCCTCTTTGGGGAAATACCGACGTAGTTCAAGCGACATCAAAAGGAATTTCTGGCGCCGTTGTCGGGGAGACATCATCAACATCTATCAGGTTCCTAATAACAAATCTCATCTCCTTGCAATTTACATTATTTGCCATTTACCTCTCATTTTCATCTCCCCCACTTCACAAAAATATTTGCCTTTTTATTCGCCTTCTTTTCGTTTGCCTTTTTCTTGTTTGATCTTTTGTTTGCTTGTGCTACCATGTGCCTTCCATATGCTTGCATCTTCACTTGCTAAAAAACTATTGATATGGATCCCCATCCACTAGCTAATCTTTTTAAAAGATCCAATCATGATGAACCAATTGCTAGTGAGATGAGTGCACTAGATTATCTTGATGAAGTTTTGCTTGAGATTTGTGAATCTGAAAATTGTGATGAAGAAATTTATGAAGTGATTCATGATAGCTCCTTGAATGAAAAGCATGATTGCAATGATTTTACTATAAATTCAATTAATGTCAATTGTGCTAATAATATGCAAAACCCCAACATTGGGGATGCTAATTTTGCAATGTCCACTACTTATTGCAATGATCATGATTGGGGTGATTCTTCTTATGATCTTGAAAATTTATCTAAGCCTCGTGATGAATATGATATTGATAATAATGTTTGCAATAATATTGAAAGTGGGTTTCGAAGAGTGTCAACTTTAGGTAAAAATAATCCCACATATTTGAAGAGTGTTCAATCTTACGAATTTTTTGATGAAATTGGGTTTGGAGAGGTGATGACTTTAGTTGATGTTAATCCCACTATCTTGGAAGATTATAAAACTTTTATGCATGTGGATCATGAAGAGAAATTTTTATATGATAGATATATGGTTGAATTTGATTATGATCCTTCATGAAATTATTATGAGAGAGGAAAATATGGTTGTAGAAATTTTTCATGTTACTAATTTACCTCTCGTTATGTTGAGATTGCTATTGTTTATTTCTTCTTCCTTGCATATGCTATATATTTCTTGTCTTGATAATTTGTTTGCTAATAAAATCCCTATGCATCAGAAGTATGTTAGACTTAAATGTTTTTGTCACATGTATTATGATGCTCTCTTTGTGTTTCAATTCTTGTCTTTCCTGCGAGCATCATCAAAATTATCAATGCCTAGCTAAGAGGCTTTAAAGAATAGCGCTTGTTGGGAGGCAACCCGATGAATAAAATTTATTTTTGCCTTTTTCTTTCTCTGTTCTTGAGTGTTTTCACAATTATGCCTCTGTTATTATTGTGTTTTTCATGTTTTAATTAGTGTTTGTGCCAAGTAAAGCCTTTGGGATAGCTTTGGTGATAGTTGATTTGATCCTGTTGAAAAATAGAAACTTTTGCGTCCAGTAACATAATTTTTTAAATTCACAGAAGCAACGAAAATTCTGAATTTTTTACACAAGATTGATATACAAATTTCCTCTGATGTCCTAATTTTTCTGAATTTTTGGAGTTACAGAAGTATGAGAACAATTCGCATCTTTACAGACTGTTCTGTTTTTGACAGATTCTGTTTTCTTTGCATTGTGTGCTTATTTTGATGAATCTATGGATTGTATCGGGGGGTATAAGCCATGGTAAAGTTAGAATACAGTAGATATAAGCAATAAAAAAATTGAATGGGTTTTCTACAGTACTTAAAGTAAAGATTGGTTTTCTTATACTAACGGATCTCACGAAGGTTTTGTTAAGTTTTGTGTGATTAAAGTTTTCAAGTTTTGGGTGAGATCGCGATGGATGAAGGAATAAGGAGTAAGAAAAGCCTAAGCTTGGGGATGCCCCATGGCACCCCAAGATTATATTCAAGGAGTAACAAGCAAATAAGCTTGGGGATGCCCCGAGTGGCATCCCCTCTTTCTTCTAACGACCATCGGTATTTTACTTGGAGCTATATTTTTATTCGTCACATATCATGAGTTTTTCCTGGAGCGTATTGTATTATATGAGTCCTTGCTTGTTTTGCTTTTTAGTTTGTCACAAGTATTCTTGCTAGACACACCTATTTGAGAGAGCCAAAATTATGCTATGATTTTTTAGAATTGCTCTTTATGCTTCACTTAAATTTTTGAGCTATGGAATTGCTCTAGTGCTTCACTTGTATCTTTTTTAGCACGGTATGCTTTAATATTTTTGAAGAAATGCTCTCATGCTTTACTTAGATTTATTTGAGAGTTAGTAAATTTTTCTCTCTCATGCTTCACTTATATTATTTTGAGAGATGGAAAATTTTATGCTCATGTTCTTCACTTAGATTTGTTTGAGCTTGTCAAAAGCAATTGCAATATATGAAACTAATCCCAAAGTGATAGATATTCAAGAGGGATATAATAAAAACTTTCATGAAGATCATTGGACAAAATAAACTTGATTCTTTGTAATAGTTTTGAGATATGATGATAGTGATATGTGAGTCATATTGGTGAGTAATTATGCTTTAGTAAGAATATTGGTGTTAAGGTTTGTGATTCCCTATGCAAGCACGAAAGTCAATAGTTATGCAATGAAATTACATCCTACTTGTGGTGCATTATTCGGTGTTAGTTATCCTTAATGCTCGCTTATGTGATTTTTCGTTTCTTGGTTGGTTGCTTCTCAATCTTTTTGCTAGCCTCCACTTGTACTAAGTAGAGATACTACTTGTGCATCCAAAATCTTTAAACCCAGTTTTGCCATATGAGTCCACCATACCTACCTATATGCGGTATTCCCATGCCGTTCTAAGCAAATTTGTATGTGCCATCTCTAACTTTCGAAATAAATTTCCTTTTTGTGTGCTCGTACCGCTCATGAAGTGGCAGGGGGTGGCCAATATTTTCCATGCTAGATGTGTTATTCTCAAGCTGAGTGTTTATTCACTTGTCATTGCACGAGAGTGTGGCAAAGTTAATAGGGATGCCCAGTCCCAAAATGAAAAAGAAATTTACTTTATGTTGTCAAATAATAAATTCCGTGGAAAGTGTTGGTATGGAAGGCACCCGTGGATACGGCTAGCCATGGATTGTGAAAGAATGGTGGAAAAAGGAATAAATTTTATTTTCTGTTTGGGAACCGCCTATGATTTATCTAGCATGGAAAGTGTTGGGAATTACTCGGTCGTTTTCGTTGACGGGAAAAGTATGCCTCTGAAAATATTTTATCTCTCAATTTAAGCTTTGAGCTCTGGCACCTCTATAAATCCCTACTTCCCTCTACGAAGGGCCTATCTATTTACTTTATGCAATTTTTATTTTTATTTGAGTCTCCATCTTCTCTTATAAAGCACCAACTAAGGGGCACTATGATCATACTTGAGCAATGGATGTAGCTAATATGCGAGTGTGTTTCATGAATGGATCAATGATTAAGCATGATGGGCTAGGGATAACTTTTTTAGTGTTCATATTTTGAAAGACATGGTTGCTTGTTGATATGCTTGAGTATTAAATCTTCATGTCAAAACTAGACTATTACTTTAAACCATATAAAAGTCTAAATGTCCATGCTACAAAAGAAAAGAATATGTGATGAACATGTTAGGCAGCATTCCACATCAAAAATTCTATTTTTATCATTTACCTACTCGAGGACGAGTAGGAATTAAGCATCGGGATGCTGATATGTCTCCAACGTATCTATAATTTTTTCTTGTTCCATGCTAGTTATATTATCATTCTTGGATGTTTTACAATAATTTTATAGCAACTTTATATCATTTTTTATGACTAACCAATTGACATAGAAGGGGCAGCAAGACACGCATGTATCGTTGCTATTAAGGATAACAAGATGGGGGCTATTCCTACATGAATAGATCTCGTCTACATCATCTCATCATTCTTATTGCATTACTCTGTTTCTCCATGAACTTAATACACTAGTTTGCATGATTTCTTATTGCATTCCAAATGCTTTTGCTCTTGTTTTGGACTCTAATTTGCATGATTTGAATGAAACTAATCCGGACTGACGCTGTTTTCAGCAGAAATACCATGGTGTTGTTTTTGTGCAGAAATAAAAGTTCTCGAAATGGAACAAAACTTTTTGGAGAATTTTAATGGAATAAAAGAAAAATACTGGAGCCAAGAACCACCGGAGGGGGGGCCTGGGTGAGCACAACACACCAGGGCGCCCCCCCCCCCTCCAGGTGCGCCCAGGTGGGTTGTGCCCACCTGGTGGCCCCGCTGACCCTATCTTCGACGCTATAAAATCCTATTTTTGAAGAAAAAATCAGGGAGAAAGAATTATCGCGTTTCACGAGATGGAGCCGCCGCCACCTCCTATTCTTCATCGGGAGGCCAGATCTGGAGTCCGTTTGGGGCTCCGAAGAGGGGGATATTCAATCTTCGTCATCACCAACCCTTCTCCATGGCCAATTCCATGATGCTCCCCACCGGGAGTGAGTAATTCCTTCGTAGGCTCACTGGCCGGTGAGGAGTTGGATGAGATTCATCATGTAATTGAGTTAGTTTTGTTAGGGCTTGATCCCTAGTATCCATTATGTTCTGAGATTGATGTTGTTATGACTTTACCATGCTTAATGCTTGTCACTTTGGGCCCGGGTGCCATGATTTCAGATCTGAACCGTTTATGTTATCACCATTATACCTATGTTCAAGATCCGATCTTGCAAGTCATATTCACCTATTACGTGTTATGATCCTCAAACCCCGGTGTGACAGTAATCGGGATACTTTCCGGTGATGACCGTAGTTTGAGGAGTTCATGTATTCACTATGTGTTAATGCTTTGTTCCGGTTCTCTATTAAAAGGAGGCCTTAATATCCCTTAGTTTCCTTATGGACCCCTCTACCATGGGAGGGTAGGACAAAAGATGTCATGCAAGTTCTTTCCATAAGCACGTATGACTATTTACCGAATACAAGCCTACATTATATTTATGAACTGGAGCTAGTGCCGTATCGCCCTAGGTTTTGACTGTTATATGATGAATATCATCCAACGAATTCACCGATCCAATGCCTACGAATTTTCCATATATTGTTCTTGCTAGGTTGCTATTGTTGTTGTTACTGTTACACTTGCTATAAAATCATTGCTATCACTGTTACCGTTACTATTGCTATCATCACTACTATCAAAACTATCATATTACTGTGCTACTGATCATATTGCTGCAGATAATTAATCTCCAGGTGTGCTTGAATTGACAACTCAGCTGCTAATACTTGCAAATATTCTTTGGCTCCCCTTGTGTCGAATCTATAAATTTGGGTTGAATACTCTACCCTCGAAAACTGGTGTGATCCCCTATACTTGTGGGTTATCAGCAACTACACTGACTGGGTCCGTAACTTGAGGATTATCCTCATTGCTGCACAGAAGAATTATGTCGTTGATGCACCGCTAGGTGACAGACCTCCTGCAGGAGCTGACACAGACGTTATGAACGTCTGGCAGGCTCGATCTGATAACTACTCGATAGTTCAGTGTGCCATGCTTTACGGCTTGGAACCAGGACTTCAAAAGCGTTTTCAACGCCACAAAGCATATGAGATGTTCCGTGAGATGAAGTTGATATTTCAAGCTAATGCCCGGGTTGAGAGATATGAAGTCACCAAAAAGTTCTTTAGCTGTAAGATGGAGGAGAGCAGTTCTGTCAGTGAACACATACTCAGAATGTCTGGGTACCACAACCACTTGACTCAGTTGGGAATTGATCTTCTAGTTGAGAGTGTTATTGATAGAGTTCTTCAGTCACTGCCACCAAGCTACGAAGGCTTTGTGATGAATTATAATATGCAAGGGATGACGAAAATGATTCTCGAGCTCTTCACGATGCTGAAATCGGCGGAGCTAGAAATCAAGAAAGAGCATCAAGTGTTGATGGTTAACAAGACCACCAGTTTCAAGAAAAAGGGCAAGGGAAAGAAAGGGAACTTCAAGAAGACCGGCAAGCAAGTTGCTGCTCCCGTGAAAAAGCCCAAAGCTGGACCCAAACCACAAACTAAGTGCTTCTACTGCAAGGGAAATGGTCACTGGAAGCGGAACTGCCCCAAGTACTTGCCAGATAAGAAGGATGGCAAAGTGAACAAAGGTATATTTTATATACATGTTATTGATGTGTTCCTTACTAGTGCTCGTAGTAGTGCCTGGGTATTTGATACTGGTTCGGTTGCTCATATTTGTAACTCGAAATAGGAGTTGCGAAATAAATGAAGATTGGCTAAGGACGAGGTGACGATGCGCGTCGGGAATGGTTCCAAGGTTGATGTGATCGTCGTCGGCACGCTACCTCTACATCTACCTTCGGGATTAGTTTTAGACCTCAATAATTGTTATTTGGGGCCAGCGTTGAGCATGATAATTATATCTGGATCTTGTTTACTGCGAGACGGTTATTCATTTAAGTCAGAGAATAATGGTTGTTCTATTTATATGAGTAGCATCTTTTATGGTCATACACCCTTAGTGAATGGTCTATTCTTGTTGAATCTCGATCGTAGTGATACACATATTCATAATATTGATGCCAAAAGATGCAAAGTTGATAATGACAGTGCAACGTACTTGTGGCACTGCCGTTTAGGTCATATTGGTGTAAAGCGCATGAAGAAACTCCATGCGGATGGACTTTTGGAATCACTTGATTATGAATCATTTGATACTTGCGAACCATGCCACATGGGTAAGATGACTAAAACTCCGTTCTCCAGAACAATGGAGCGAGCTAATGACTTATTGGAAATAATACATACCGATGTATGCAGTCCGATGAGTGTTGAAGCACGCGGCGGGTATCGTTATTTTCTAACCATCACAGATGATTCGAGTAGGTATGGGTATATCTACTTGATGAAACACAAGTCTGAAACATTTGAAAAGTTCAATGAATTTCAGAGTGAAGTGGAGAATCATCGTAACAAGAAAATAAAGTTTCTACGATCTGATCGCGGAGGTGAATATTTGAGTTACGAGTTTGGCCTTCATTTAAGACAATGTGGAATTGTTTCACAACTCACGCCACCTGGAACACCACAGCGTAATGGTGTGTCCGAACGTCGTAACCGTACTTTATTAGATATGGTGCGTTCTATGATGTCTCTTACCGATTTGCCGCTATCGTTTTGGGGTTATGCATTAGAGACAGCCGCATTCATGTTAAATAGGGCGTCGTCTAAATCCGTTGAGACGACACCATATGAACTATGGTTTGGCAAGAAACCTAAGCTGTCGTTTCTTAAAGTTTGGGGATGCGACGCTTATGTCAAAAGGCTTCAGCCTGATAAGCTCGAACCCAAAGCGGAGAAGTGCATCTTCATAGGATACACTAAAGAAACTATTGGGTATACCTTCTACCACAGATCCGAAGGCAAGATCTTTGTTGCTAAGAATGGGTCATTTCTAGAGAAGGAGTTTCTCTCGAAAGAAGTGAGTGGGAGGAAAGTAGAACCTGATGAGGTAGTTGTACCTTCTCTCGAATTGGAAAGTAGCGCATCAGAGAAAACCGTTCCCGTGATGCCTACACCAACCAGAGAGGAAGCAAATGATGATCATGAAACTTCAGATCAAGTTACTACTAAACCTCATAGGTCGACCAGAACACGTACAGCACCAGAGTGGTACGGCAATCTTGTCCTGGAAGTCATGTTGTTAGACAACGGCGAACCTACGAACTATGAAGAAGCTATGATGAGCCCAGATTTCGACAAATGGCTTGAGGCCATGAAATCTGAGATAGGATCCATGTATGAGAACAAAGTGTGGACTTTGGTGGACTTGCCCGATGATCGGCAAGCCATTGAGAATAAATGGATCTTCAAGAGGAAGACGGACGCTGATGGTAATATCACTGTCTACAAAGCTCGACTTGCCGCAAAAGGTTTTAAACAAGTTCAAGGGATTGGCTACGATGAGACTTTCTCACCCGTAGCGATGCTTAAGTCTGCCAGAGTCATGTTAGCAATTGCCGCATTTTATAATTATGAAATCTGGCAAATGGACGTCAAAACTGCATTCCTTAACGGGTTTCTTAAAGAAGAGTTGTATATGATGCGACCAGAAGGTTTTGTCGATCCTAAGGGTGCTAAAAAAGAGTGCAAGCTCCAGCGATCCATCTATGGACTGGTGCAAGCATCTCGGAGTTGGAATATACGCTTTGATGAGGTGATCAAAGCATTTGGTTTTATACAAACTTACGGTGAAGCCTGTATTTACAAGAAAGTGAGTGGGAGCTTTGTAGCATTTCTGATATTATATGTGGATGGCATATTGCTAATTGATAATGATATAGAATTTCTGGATAGCATAAAAGGATATTTGAATAAGAATTTTTCAATGAAAGACCTCGGTGAAGCTGCTTACATATTGGGCATCAAGATCTATAGGGATAGATCGAGACGCTTAATAGGACTTTCACAAAGCACATACCTTGACAAAGCTCTGAAGAAGTTCAAAATGGACTAGTCAAAGAAAGGGTTCTTGCCTATGTTGCGAGGTGTGAAATTGAGTAAGACTCAAAGTCCGACCACGGCAGAAGATAGAGAGAGAATGAAAGTCATTCTCTATGCCTCTGCCATAGGTTCTATATTGTATGCCATGCTGTGTACCATACCTGATGTGTGCCTTGCCATAAGTTTGGCGGGGAGGTACCAAAATAATCCAGGAGTGGATCACTGGACAGCGGTCAAGAATATCTTGAAGTACCTGAAAAGGACGAAGGATATGTTTCTCGTTTATGGAGGTGACGAAGAGCTCGTCGTAAATGGTTACGTCGATGCTAGCTTCGACACAGATCCGGATGACTCTAAGTCGCAAACCGGATATATATCTATATTGAATGGTGGAGCTGTCAGTTGGTGCAGTTCTAAGCAGAGCGTCGTGGCAGGATCTACATGTGAAGCGGAGTACATAGCTGCTTCGGAAGCAACGCATGAAGGAGTCTGGATGAAGGAGTTCATATCCGATCTGGGTGTAATACCTAGTGCATCGGGTCCAATGACAATCTTTTGTGACAACACTTGAGCAATTGCCATAGCCAAGGAGCCCAGGTTTCACAAGAGAACCAAACACATCAAGCGACGCTTCAACTCCATTCGTGATTATGTTAAGGATGGAGACATATAAATTTGCAAAGTACATACGGATCTGAATGTGGCAGACCAGTTGACTAAACCTCTTCCACGGGCAAAACATGATCAGCACCAAGACTCCATGGGTGTTAGATTCATTACTATGTAATCTAGATTATTGACTCTAGTGCAAGTGGGAGACTGTTGGAAATATGCCCTAAAGGAAATAATAAAGTGGTTATTATTATATTTCCTTAATCATGATAAAGGTTTATTATTCATGCTATAATTGTGTTGATCGGAAACTTAAATACATGTGTGAATACATAAACAAATACCAAGTCCCTAGTAAGCCTCTACTAGACTAGCTCGTTGATCAAAAAATGGTTAAGGTTTCCTGACCATAGACATGAGTTGTCGTTTGATAACGGGATCACGTCATTAGGAGAATGATATGATGGACAAGACCCATCCGTTAGCATAGCATATGATCGTTCAGTTTATTGCGATTGCTTTCTTAATGTCAAACACATGTTCCTTCGACCATGAGATCATGCAACTCCCGGACTCCGGAGGAATGCCTTGTGTGTATCAATTGTCACTTCGTAACTGGGTGATCATAAAGGTTCTCTACAGGTATCTCCGAAGGTGTCTATTGAGTTGGCATGGATCGAGATTGGGATTTGTCATTCCGTATGACGAAAAGGTATCTTTGGCCCTCTCGGTAATATAGCATCACAAGAAGCTTGCAAGCAAAGTGACTAAGGAGTTAGTTACAAGATGATGTATTACAGAATGAGTAAAGAGACTTGCCAGTAACGAGATTGAACTAGATAAATAGAGATACCAACGATCGAATCTTGGGCAAGTAACATACCGACAGACAAAGGGAACTACGTATGTTGTCCTAAAGGTTCGACCGATAAAGATCTTTGTAGAATATGTAGGAACCAATATGGGCATCCAGGTCCCGCTATTGGTTATTGACCGGAGAAGCGTCTCGGTCATGTCTACATCATTCTCGAACCCATAGGGTCCACACGCTGAATGTTCGTTGACGATATAGTACTATATGAGTTATGTATGTTGGTGACCGAATATTGTTCGGAGTCCCGGATGAGATCACGGACATGACGAGGAGCTCTGAAATGGTCCGAAGGTAAAGATTGATATATAGGATGATAGTATTCGGCCTCCGGAAGGGTTGCGGAATACAACGGATAATTATCGGATCACCGGAAGGGGTTCCGGAAGGCCACGGGGAGTTGTTGGGCCTAACAGGCCAAAAGGAGGGGAGCACACCAGCCCACAAGGGGACTGGCGCACCCACCTCCTGGCCGCCGGCCCTAGGAAGGAAGGAGGAGGGGCCGGCCCCCTCCTGCCTTTCTCCACACAAGGAAGAAGGAAGGGGAGGCGCCCTAGGGGCCGCCGGCCCCCCTTGGGGTGCACCCTAGGCTGCCTCCCCTCTCCCTCCACCTATATATATGAGAGGAGGGGAGGGGGGCCACACACCACGATTCATTGAGCCGTGTGTCGGCGCCCCCTCTCCCTCTAGTTCATCCTCCGCTCTAAATCCGTTGCGCATGGCGAAGCCCTACGGAAATAGTTTCACCACCACCGTCACCACGTCATCGTGCTGTCGGAACTCATCTACTACTTCGCCCCTCTTGCTGGATCAAGAAGGCGAGGGCGTCATCGAGCTGAACGTGTGCTGAACACAGAGGTGCTGTACGTTCGGTGCTTGATCAGAACGGATCGTGAAGGTGCACGACTACATCAACTGCGTTGATAAACGCTTCCGCTTAGCGTTCTACAAGGGTATTTAGATGCTCTCCCCCTCTCGTAGCTATGCATCTCCATGGATAGATCTTGCGTGTGCGTAGAATTTTTTTGTTTTCCATCCAATGTTTCCCAACAATACAAGC
This sequence comes from Thinopyrum elongatum, assembly GCA_011799875.1. Lineage (NCBI taxonomy): Eukaryota > Viridiplantae > Streptophyta > Magnoliopsida > Poales > Poaceae > Thinopyrum > Thinopyrum elongatum. The sequence goes on from CM022301.1 coordinate 343,897,062, forward strand.
ATTCAAGCATATAGAAGATGAAATGAACAAATGAAAAATAGCATGATGAAAGTCTTCAGTGTAAATTCTTCAGAATGTAGATCACAATTCTTCAGCAGCGTAATAACTTAAAGTAAAGGGGCAAGGAATTTGAAGCCAAGTAGTCTGCGTGATGACACGATGATTTGGTAGACCAGTTTCAGTTGTTGTATCAAATGTACATCTGATTGAGGCGGCTGGGATTGAACTCCAAAGACACTAAGTCTTCATTGTATTTCTCTTGAACTAAGGTCACAGCAGACCTCGCCCAATCACTCTTGGTAAATCTTCAAGGTAGATTTCCAAAACCTTCACAGACTTGTTCACCGGCACGTCGCAATTACTCTTGGGTGCTCAGAACATGATGCCTAACTGTCTAGAAGAATGACAGTCTTCAAAGGTAACAGGCGTCGGATCACACATATCAAACTCTTCGGTGATGCTCAATCACTTTGGCTCTGGTTGGGTTTTTCTTCACTTAGGTTTCTCACAAAGTCGCTGGAGGAAGGGTTGCTCTCAAATGATAAGTGCAATCTCTCTCTAGAGCAGCCAACCAACAAGTGGTTGTAGGGGGCGGCTACTTATAGCCAGGGGGCAACCCGACATGAATTATCATAAATGACCCTTCGGACATGACTGTTGTCACGATAAGGATCCACGAGACAGCTGGCACACAGTGCAGCAACGGTTAGAAATTTGGATTCTAAAATTCGTCAGGGCACCCAATTTCCTCGCGGTAGGCAGAGTGCACTCGCGAACTCCTAACTCCTCAGACAGACCAAATTCATGGGCGACTAGAAGAACTGAGTCTCTGTCGCTAGCAAATTTGTCAGCTCTGCTGAAGATTTCCAAATGCTTCACTCAAAGCGATAGGACGTGTATAGGTTTGAGAATCACTTCAGAAATACGATATATGTATCACCTAGACCCCCTTTTACAGTACGGTTTTTCCAATGACTCAAATAAAAAGAAAGAAACTACGAAGACAAAAGTTTTTAAGCTTCCAATTATTCACTTATATTTCTTCAAAGGCCACAACAAAATCTTCACTTGAATAAATACATTTTTTGGGCTTGTCTTTCGTCGGTTAAACCAAATCTTCAGGGACTATAACTCCTTTGTACACTCACAAACACATTAGTCCCTTAACCCATTTATCTTCAATACTCCAAAACCACTAAGGGGGCACTAGATGCACTTACAATCTCCCCCTTTTTGGTGATTGATGACAAATTGGTTAAGTTTTCAACGGGGATAAATAATGGAAGTGTAAGAACAGGGTATGAACAATTTGATTACATGATATAGAGGAACTCCCCCTGAAGATGTGCATATGATGAATTTGCATTGGATGGCAAATGCACATGGCAGGTTGAAATTGTGGAGATACCCCCCTATATCTTGGAATCCAATCATGCATGATCATTTAATATGAAGAAATTGAAATGCATGACGAGAATTGGTGTCTGACGAAATAGGGCATGCATGAGCATATATAGCATTGAGGATTAAGCATGCAGATAAAGTGTTCACCACCTACAGTTTTAGGTTAGAACTCATCATAGAACGCGCCAGAAAAACCAAGAGTTGCAACTTAGCCAAAATAGCCCGATATAATAAAGATAGACCCGCTTGAAGCCTAACTCAAATTTCACCCCCCTTTGTCATCAAATGACCAAAAGGAGACGAAGATGAGGACTAACAACCCTGAAGATCATCTTGAAGAGGGTGGAGGAGCACCATCGTTGGTGTTGGGGTCGCCTGGAGAAGATGGGCCTGCAGAAGTGTCTTCAACATCCTCATTTTCGTCAGTGGAACATGAAGGAGACACTGAGCTTGGTACGAGTTGAGGAGCTTGAAATTTCTTGAACTTCTTGGGTGGATATGACCAATCGAAGTTTCGTGTGAATTCCATTTCAACAAGTTCTTCATCCGTCTTCAAATGTGAAAGGATGGCCCAGCTTCTGTCAAAGATCTCATGGGCATAATAGTGGTTCTCGCACATTAAGTTTTGCGTCACAGTCATATTTGCTAGAACTGCTGCTAGCTGACGCTTAACCCAGTCGTGATTTCCGTCCACCATCTAGTGCAAGCTAATGAGAAGCTCACGGTCAGTCATGACCCGAGGAGCATCATTTGGACGATTTTGCCCTGAGGCATTTGTTGTGGTGTCTTGGCTTGCAGTTTTAGCACCCATGGATTGTGAGGCTAGTTGATGAAATTGCCCTTGCCAGGAGCTGAAGATATAGTGCTCTGAAGAATTTCAACATCTGGCAAGTAGCTGAGATGATTATGACAGTCAACCTTGTAGTTGATTGAAGACCTGGATCTAATTAATCTCATTATCCATGGAGCATAGGGCTTAAAATCAAATGGTGATTGAGCAACCGTTGCCAAAGTCCTTATGAAGAAATCATGGACATTGATGGGAATACCATGTATGATGTGGAATAGCAAATTCTTCATGATCCCCATAACTTCTTCAGTATCAGAATTGAGGCCTTTGATTGGACTGAGAGACTTGGCCAGGATGCGGTAGACGGTGCGAGGCACAAACAACAAATCGTTCACCAGAAATGTGGTTCTTGGAGCTTCTCCTTTAGTGAGTGGATTCATCAGAACTTGAATCATGTGATTTGGCAATTCTGATTCTTCATAGATACGTCTGGCATCTTCTTAGGGTGGGTTAACTAGAAGAGCTCGAAGTAATTCGTCAGTAGGAGCTTTGTAATGAGTATTTTCACTCATCCAGTTCAGAGCCCAAGAAAGAATGTCTTCAGCATTACCAGAGAGATGCAATGTAGCATAGAACTGAAGAATAAGCTCTTCATTCCGGTCACAGACGTGAAAGCAAAGGCTTAGCAATCCTGCATCGTGAAGAACAACCAATACTGGCCTGAAACATGGTAGAGACTCCATATCCACATCAAGAATATGGCATGCGGGAAGACCTTGTTCTTGTCAAACATCAAAGACGACTAAAAATTCAACTGTATCTTGGTCCAGAAGTGCTGACGCCTTATCTTGTCAGAGTCATATGGTGACTCGCCAATGAAGAAATTCTTCTCAGCGAAGAACGCAACATTGTCAAACTTTGATCTCCTGACGCTTTTGCCAACCTTAGGCATTGAAGGCACTAGTTAAAGATTTATCTTCTTCGGCTTTGATGTCTAGTATGCAACTTTATTCTTGTAGACTCGTGTTGGGCCTCCAAGCGCAGAGTTCTGTAGGACATCAACAATTTTTCCTCAAGTGGATGACCTAAGGTTTCTCAATCTATGGGAGGCGTAGGATGAAGATGGTCTCTCTCAAATAACACTGCAATCAAATACAAGAAATATCTTATGCCCCCAACACACCCAATACAATGGTAAATTGTATAAGTGCACTAGTTCGGCGAGGAGATGGTGATACAAGTATAGTATGGATAGTAGATATAGGTTTTAGTAATCTGATGAAAATATAAAAATAGCAAGGTAGCAAATGATAAAACAGAGCACAAACGTTATTTCAATGCTTGGAAACAAGGCCTCGGGTTCATACTTTCGCTAGTGCAATCTCTCAAGAGTGCTAGCATAACTGAATCATATAACACCCCCTCAACGTGCGACAAAGAATCACTCCAAAGTTTCTATCGGAGAACGTAGGTCGAAAACGTGTATCAACCCCTATGCATAGATTACTCCAATGTCACCACGGGAATCCGCAAGTTGAATACCAAAACATACATCAAGTAACACTACAAAAAAAAAGACACATCCGTGACATTATGGCCCGAACGAAAAAAAATTGTCATGGTTATGACACTTATATGACAATAATTGTGAGAAAATCATGTATCATCATAGATGTGGTGGGCTCCTACTTCTATGACAAAAAATCATGACAGAAAATGCGAATCACACCCAAATAGGTTTTTCAGCCTTCCTTCATCATCAACGGTGTGCTCAAAGAAAAAAATCTGGATCCCTGTCCTTTCTAGACATCATGATCCCAATGGCAGTGTCAACATCACACTGTGCAAGCAGATTCATTTTCTCTCTATAGCACATATTTTAAAGCTTCCTCCTCCCAAAACCAGCTTTAGCATACGACCCGTATATGCTGATGAAGTTATCAAAAATGATATGTTTCCTGATCCCAGCACGTGCCATAGTTAAGATCTCAGCTTTCTGAAATTCTTTGATCTGATTATGAGACCGGAGAAACGGGACTTCATCCGGTTTACCTAGAACGTGAATGTGATCATCGGTGAAACTGTTAACATACCAAACTCCATGCTGTTTATCAAGCTTCACAGTTAAATGGGCATCGCAGAAGCATCGACTCTCCGGTCTGAGCCTGCGGGTCCTGCCTTCCAATGTACACAATTTGGCCTGTCGTTTTCCAGCCCTCGAACAAAGATACCTCCTCTAGCGCATACCTCCCTTAGGACTTCTCCCAAATTTCAGCAAGTCCCTTCTAATGTTGAACCCACGTTCCTTCGCGAACTGGTTATAGAACAAGTAAGCCTCTCCTTCTGACCTGAACGTCTTCGACATCACCTTCCAATGCCTATCCAATGAGTCTTGCTGATATTCATCAAATCCGATGTCAAAATGAAACTCATCATCAACAACATGCTCATCCTTCCCGCTAGGCCCATCAACATCTCCCTGCAAAATACGGCATATAACCATGTATGTCAGTCAGTCAGTTATTATATTATTATTTTCATATATAATTTTCAAAACTTACTTTGCTCAAGCTCTCATCATGACATGCATCAACGTCGCATTGGTCACTTTCATCATCGACATATTCCGCTCATAGTCCCCATCCGCATCCATCTGTGCACATTTAAAAAAAGACATGTAAATGGTCATGCAGTTATTATGTCATTTCTTGCCCTACATATTTTTAAACGTACCTGGAATGCGCTTTCAGCACATGAATCATCTATATCCATATCATCATCGTCATGTGCCTGCATGATTTCAAAAAAATACATGTAACTGTCAGTGCGGTTGTTCATTTTTCATGTTTGTGAACGTTCGCCACACTTATATTGCCACTTAAGATTCATCCAAACTCATATAGTTCTCCTTAGCAGGTTGGTCCATATTCAATGACGAGGATCTATTCTCATCGTCGTAATCATCGCCGTCATAATTGGTCTGGTCCTCCATCTATACACGTTTAAATAGATTCTAAGATTAGTCCGAACACCATATAACATCATCCCCAAAATAACCACTTCATCAATTAGAGTATTTCATAATTAAATTATGTGCGGAATGAAATTGCTTAACAGTACGCCGCACAATTTTATGCATTAAACTAGCCCCTACTTAGAGAGTCGATAGATAGTTTTTTTCATCTCATTTGAATGAGTAACCTAATGTAACATTTGCAAACCGACCTCTTCGACGCTGGTAAGGAGGGAAGATGGGCCCATTTTGGCCGGGGACGAAGGCGCTCACGGCGTGATGATGATGGCCAGCGGAGGCAGGCGTCCACAGCCGTGTTTATGTTGCCCGCAGAACACCGCCTTGAAGATTCACGGGTGGGCGGTGATCCGGGCGACGGCAAAGGAATGCGGCGGCTGCATCGACGATTGCAATTAGGGTTTCGCATGTAGGTGGCGGCAGGGCACGCGCGGCGTGTTGTTTGGGCGGCGACCAGGGCGACGTGGAGGGCGAGGGTGAGTGTCGGGGAGGAATGCGGCGACTGGAACGACTATCGCCGCTAGGGTTTCGACGGGGGGCGGCGGCAAGGCACGCGGCGGGCTGTTTTTTTTTTCACACGTACTGACGTGGGTGTGCAGCAACGCGAGCGGGCATACGGCGACCACGTAGGGCGTACGTGGGCTAGTGTACGGTCAACAGTTACGGCGTACACGGGAGGCCGTACGACGGCGGGCGAGTATGCTATACACCGTGTGGAATGACCATGCTACCCATTATATGTCTAGGGGGGGAGGGGGGGGGGGGGGGGGTTGTATCGAAGCAGGACTCGTAATTCAGCGTTAGAAAAGTGATCTTTCATAGTTTCATGTAGTCCTAGGAAATCTCGAGAGTGATCCACCACACAGTTGCTAATAAACTTGTTATTAATATCCTCCCTACTCGCCCAACATTCCAAAAGAGGCATTGTATTTTATAGCACCGGTTTTTTACTGTTGCCATTCTTCCTATCGACAAGGACGTCTTTTCTCCACCTAGCAACAGCAGGTGATATAGCATCCTTGTTTATCTTACAAGAGAAGACATGTTTTTAATTATCCAAGTATTTCTCCTCGATGTGAATGCAGTACTATCCCCGTCAGAACAAAGTTGATTTAAATCGGCATCACCAGTGTCAATAAGACATGGTGAGCTATATGAAGTGCCTTCTTTATCCTTAGCTCATTATTTAACATCATATCCAATCAAGCAATTTCCATTTTTTCTTCATGAAAAATCAATATTATGCCCGATCGTATCAATGGTATAACCTGGGATCAATCCCAATACAAGAGGACATGGTTAACGGAGAGGGATTATTAACATCCAGCAAGTCAGGGATAGATGAGCTACCGTGACCATCCATTGCCGCTACCATGATCATCCTTTGCCGCTGCCCTGTCCTTAGTCATATCAGGTCATACTTGTCTTCGAGTCCATTGCATCCCCTAGGAACTGTTCCGGCGTCACTCACCCCTTCAGTTTGACCATCGCCCCCAAAAAGAAGTCGGATTCATCCATACCATGTACTCCCTCCGTCCGGTGAAGAGTGTACGTTTGATTTTAAAATTTGTCCATAAAAGAATGTACTTTTATCTTCTCAATGCACTTTAAAGTAGAAAAAATACTTCTCTCTCATCACACACTAATCAAAACCAATAACAATCTACACATGGTCTTCTTAATTTCTACATGCACTTAGCTCATTGAGGGTTGGGTAATTAAAGAGTAGAGATGGTGACTTGCATCTTTCCAATGCATTTTTTACTGAACTTCATAATTTATCCTAAAATTTCTATATGTACACTCTTCACGGGAAACGGAGGGAGTATCTGCACAGACAGAGCGAATGACAGGCATGGAAAACAAACAATGGGAATTCCATGCCTGTCATTCGCTCTGTCTGCAGAGGGTCAGGAGAGCTCCACGGACCAAAGAAAAACCTGCCAGCAGCGAGTAGACCATACGTGCATGGGCTCCTCCACTGTGGCGTCCCAAGCCGGCGTACAGCGGCACCGGCTGCGAAGCCGCGGATGCATGTGCGACGCACAGAAGGCAGTGGCACGCTGCAGATCATTTAACCGCTTCCCAATTGCCAGAGGCAGCCAAGGCAAACACGATCGGCTAGCCGATCCGCCAGCCTGCGACCACCCCCACTCCGGTCGGTTCCCCCGCCGCTACAGAACGGCGTCACGTGCCGCGGTAAAAATGGCGTTCCCGTCCCGCCGGCCAACGAGAAATTTATTATTGGGTGGGTGATGACAAGCGCGCCGCGGGCGTCCGCCCCGTCTCATTAATCGCGGCAACGCAACGCAGAGGCAGGTGGCCCCTCTCCACCGCCTGCTGCTCGCTCGCAGCGCAGCGCAGCGTTGCTGTGCTGCGTCCTGGCGCTGCCGCGCACTGGCCCAAGCAAAGCATGCGCCAACTTATGGCTGCTGCTGGTACTGCTGCCGCTGCTGCTTCCGTCTATTTTGCCCCTGTCCCTTCCCACGTTACGTGCTGGCCCGCTAGCCCCGGCCCCTGCTTGCCCGGGATCTCCGTCCATCCCCAACCCAAGGCGCACGCGGACGGCTTGGATCTGGAGTTGGATCTGGACGGGCGTCCGGTTTTAAGAATCGTCGGTTCGAATAGTTTGCTTAGACAGGCTCACGAGTCGCGTGTACGTGGCAGTATACGGGCGGATTAGCCAAAGCTCGTTCAGTCCAGTGCGTACGATCACTTGATGGATGTGCAGCTCAGTTAATTCGTCATGCACGGACGATCGACCCATCAGGTAGCCGGTAACAGTAGCACCGAGGGTGCGTGTTGCAGACGTGTAGTCCTGGATCCATACGGCCTACCGTGTGCAAGTAGCCTCACGGCGGGAACAGTACAAAGCAGAATAGTCGTCCATCGTGGTGACGCGCTCTACGTCCGTAGACTTGTATGTACAGCATTCGTAGATGTTGCACGATATCATGCATGGTACAGTACAACGCAGGCGCATTCGCATTCGCATTAATAATTAGGTCGCGGATGGTGACAAGCCCAAGCTTTCGTCGGCATGCAACGTACAGTACGCTCGTACGTCATATCGGGCATACGTACACGCGAGGGGTATGATGCGCCTCGTGATCCACGATACGTGCTTTGCGCTCGCGCTCTCTCTCTCTCTCTCTCGTCGGCGAGTGCCTGTGTTAAATTTTAACCAAGCGCGAGCGGCCGTTGATGTAGTGTTAGTAAAACTCAACCAGTCTATACACGAAATAGAGACATATCGGCAGTTGGTGCGCAGCTAGCCACGATCTGCCGAGCAAAGGCAAGCAGACAGAGTGAGCAGTGAGCAACTGCATGCACGGATGGACCCACGGCCGCGCGCGGCGCGTCAGGCTTGTCACGCCAGCCGGGGCAGCGTCAATTATTGTTGGAGTCATGCAGCAATCACGACCTCACGCCGACGGACTGGACACTTAAGACGGGCACGGGCGCAGACTGTGTGTGAGAGAGAGAGGTCGCAATACCCAACGGGCTCGTAGCCCGTGCGGCCGTGCGTGCCCTCCTAGCGGCGAGTGGTGGTAGGGGCCACCGCCGCGCAGGTGACGCACGATGCGTGGTCTCGAGCGGGAGCATGCGGTACGCGGGCCCGCCGGCGATTAATAAATAAGCGCGCATGTCATTTGGCCCACCGGTCGGTGCCGCAGAACGACTCGACGGCACTGTAGAGAGGAGCGACGGCCGCATGCGGCTACGTGACGGGGCCGCCGGGCTAGCTAGCTGGCTGCTGACACTGTTGCGGCATGCCGTGTGATTCGCGCCCTCCTCCGCCGCTGGCTGGCTGATGGCTTGGCGAGCTGACACGCACGCACAGGACAGGACAGGGTCACAGGGAGGCCGGGGTGGGGAGCTCGTCGCGCGATCACTTCTCCCGTCTCGCCCGCGGTGGCGCATGGGCGGTCCCATCGCAGTTGCTTTTATTGGGAACGAAGAAGATCTTTTGGGCACGATTCGCTCCCCCGTTCCATCCATCCGTCAGGTCGGGCTCGACTCGATCGGCAACCCTCCCCGGCTCCGGAGGCCAGTTGTTTTAGTGCTCCCTGCTAGTGCTGCAGTGCAGTCATGGGCGTGAAAAAGCCAAACGGTGGGGATCGGATCGGAGCATGCGTCGACATCGCCTCCAATCATGCAAAAGTTTTTTTGTACAGGTATATATACTCGGCATAAATAAACATTCAAATTCGAGTGGAAAGAAGAAGTAGGGTGTGTGGCGTGACCGGGCACGATGCTCCGCGGACAGGAGAGGATACGGCCATGTCTCGCTTCCAGGAACAGCAGCGGCAGCCATGCGCGGGCCTTGACAATGATACTACCACCTGTCACTATTGGGATACAACCGCACGGCACAGCGGCAAAGACGCATGTATGGACCGTCGACTTGTCGCGGCGCCGCTTGATCGAGACAAGGCGCATGCAATAGCCAAAGGAAATATTGTCGCGGACGGTCATGTTTGTTTCAGTGTGAAATACGTAGACAGTACTAGCAAAGTTCTTGCCCGCATGTTTTCAGTTTGGATACAGAATATCTTCCAACCACGTTTGGAAGATTGCCGGTTTGGTGGCCAACATAGCACTAGCAATGCATGGACGTCTTGTTGCGAAGAAGCAGCCTTTTCCTCCCGGGCCTGGTGCGCTACACTAGCACTAGTACCAGTAAATCCAAGCCAATGCAAACACACAGCCTGCATTGCACTCGGCTTTTACATGATTGATATAAGTAGAGCAGAAGATGAAAGATTGATGTATACACATATGTAGCAGAAGCGAGAGGTTGAGGCCACTCATGGAGAGCATGCAGAAGCAAGTGACCCAGGTCCGGTGCCCCCATTAGCATGTTGGGCAATAGGGAGACGCCGGTCCTGGAGGCGGCACGGAGCACCGAGTGCTCCAAGCCACCTGCTAAAGCATTTATACGTGGCGAACTTCGAGGTGCATGCATGCTTGTGCTGCTAGTACTGGCACGTGTAGTACTACTTGCCCGTGATTATGGGTGGTACCGGCTGAGATCCCGCCCTACGATCCTCGCAGCACGGTACTGGCCGTTGGCGATTTGCCACTCCTACCAGTCAATGGGTACGCGCTGCTAGTGTATGTGTGCATGAGTAATGGCGAATATGGGGTGTGCAATATGCTCTGCTATAACTGTCCATTACTGCCTCTTCATCCTGGGTCAGAAGCGTTTGGTGGTGGGAAGTTATGGCAAGGCCCGAGGAAGGTCGCCCCGCGCACGGCCGAGATCTTCAAGATATCTGCCGGGAAGTTATGGAGCTACGGCTGCTGGGCTGCATAGCCGCGTAGGTGATGATAATGGACCGATGATGTGATGGCCACGCAGGCTTTGCTTAATTGAGGTAGCAGTACACTTACTGCGCTGTACTAGCAGATTCCTGGACTGCATCAACAGGATTAGCCTACAGTACTAGTAGGATTTTGGTTGTCCGTAGGTTGGATTCTTCGTTTTTATTTTTCTGACTGATGATGATGGCGGATGCATCACTTTTTTTTTTGAAGGTGACATTGTTGTGCAAAAGAACAAGGTGAAAGCCCAACTAAGCCTAGCCCGCTTGCACATGTGACCCGGAGAGGACGCCGAGCCCGCATTGGCCCGTATCCCGCTTCCCCGGTGCCTCCCGGAGGTCCCACCAGCGGATAACCCGCAATCATGCTTGGACGGGCCCGCAAGTCGGGCTCGGGCCGACAGCACGCCAGGCGCAATCATTAGTACGGTCGCGACCGCTCCGCTCGATCTCGCGATGGGCCCCGCAATTATTTCCCCGTGATTGGCCCGGTTCCACCTTGCCTCTCTTTCATTCTTGACGGGTCGGGTCGGGTCAGGCCGGGGCTGGCCGGAGAGAATGGGAACCCGATAGTATCGTGTACCGTATGGGAGCGGCGTGGTAACGTGACTGGAGCGGGTCACGCCTGCTGTGCCGGCCAGGCGCTGGTGGATGGTGACCGGCGATGGAATCCAATGGGGGTGGCCGTAGACAGGTCTTCCGTTACTGCTCACCACCGGTAGTTTCTTTCCGTGGAGTACTACTTGAGTGCAGCTGCAGTAAAAACCATTTGGAAAAGAATAACAGTATGATCCTGTAAATTGGATTTCCGTTCAAACTTCAGAGCATGAGTATTTTGGCAACCTGAATCCGTCGACGTACAGCGTCTGCTACCAACCGGTACTAGTTGCCGAGTGGGACCTCTGCCGCCTGGTCGTCCATGGCCGAGGAATGGCCCCGGCGAGCACGCCTCCGGCCGGACAAGCCGTTGATGATTGCCCTCGTCATCGTCTCGTGCACCGTTGCCTCATCATCACTCTCTTTTCTCGCGGCATGCCCTGGTCGGATGAAATCATTCGGTGGACATTTTTCACTCACGGCCACGGCCACGGACATGTTTGCATGCTGCCTCCCTGCCTGTTCGGGCAAGCCCTATGCTACAGTTGTGTGGCAGGATATCCCAAGGTCTACACAGATGTTTCAGGCTAGACCAAGCTCAATTTATGCACAATTTTGAACTGCTGAAAGCGGAAAACAAACATATTTTAACGCTTTCTCTCCGGTCTAGGTTTTAAGGTTAATCGATATAGGCCACAATTATTTTCAGCTGCATCCTCTTTTCCACACAAAAAAAGAGGCTTGAACAGGCTGCACCAAGAACTTCAACAGTTAAAGAAAAACGGGCGACATGTTTCAACACCCTCGGCCAATGGCCAACCACCCGTATTCAACGGTAGTATGAGTTAATATTTGGGACACAATGGCAAGTGCAAGCGTAGACCTCCACACCGGTAGGAACAGTTCCCCGGAGACCAGCCAGGCAGCAAACGTAAAAGCCGAGAGGAGAAACAGCGACGGAAACAGCGACGCCCATGCCTGTCGACGACAAGCCCAGGGCGGCATTAAGCCCAGTTCTTTTGCCAGAATCTGACCCCTACCCAGCTTCTCCCAGAATTTTTGAGCCCCATTTGTTTTACAATCCTATATAGTTAGGTTCTAATTAGATAGGATTGTAAAACAAATGGGGCTCAAAGATTCTAGGAGAAGCTGGGTACGGGTCGGATTCTGGTAGAATCCCCAGATTCTGGCAAAAGAACTGGGCCTAACTTCCATGGGAAACCGACTGGTCATGCGGAGGCTGCGCGTGCAATCACTAGCGTGGCTCGATCGGTGCCCCGGCCCGTGCGCGCCGGTGCCGCATGCCATGGCAATGGCAAGCGGCACTGTACGTAGTACTACTCGAGCAGCCGGGACGAGCCGCGTGAACGCAAACAGCACCTGAGCCACTCGCGTGACGAATCACGAGCTCCCCCCATGGACAATCAAGGCCCTCATTATGCCGGGAATGACCCGTGAGGCGCAAGAGCGATGGCGAAACGGATCGGCGACGCAACGGCCCCGTCGGCCCCCGCCAACGCGGTGCGGTCATCATAACAACCAGTACGGCTGCTCCCAGAGAAATACTTGTACTGCTACATATTACTGCAGAACGTCAAGCTGCTAAATCATGGCATCCTGAAACATAACGAAGAAATAAGTTAAGCGCGACGGGGAACACATGATTGCGAAAGTCAAACACGAGGATTGGGTTGGTGCAGGCGTGCGTGCAGCGCAGCGCAGCAATCATGTGGATCTCAGCAAAGGAAAAGCTTGAAAGCTGAAGAAAACGAAGTGAAGAAGCGAAGAAAGAAAGCGCAGGAAAAGCCTTCCGGGCCGCGGTCGCTTTGACCAGAGAGCCAAAGCTCTGGCGTCAAGTGGAGCACCGCGCAGCGCACGCACTGGCACTGCACCGGCGTTTTAATTCGTTCACGGTGACAAGATGTGGGTTGGGCTTGCATCAACTCAGCCACGCAGGCGCAGCAGTGGTGCCCTGGTCTGGTGTTGGTGTGTGCACTTGTACCGGTTGTGACATGGACGAGGCAGAAATATAAGATTGCTCAAGGGGTGCTACGCGAAAGGTTGCTTTGTACTTTTCGCATCTTTGCTCTCTCTTTTCCTCTTCCTGGAAAAGCACTGAACTTTTGTTTTGTTGAAAAGTCTAACTAGATTTACGTCAATGTTAAGTGCTCCAGATTACACTAACATCCACATCATTGTAGGTCAGGCGCCCGTGGTAGACGGAGACAATGTTTTTACTAGAGCAGTCATGTCTAATCACTCCCTCACTTCTAGTTTATCTAAAAAAAAATTGGTTTTTTATAAGTCTCAATTTTATTGCTCTTCATCACATGTTTAGATTTTGAGGTGCATTAAATCGTTACATGCAAAGATTAAAAAAAAACTCGCCAGTGCATATAAAAGTTCTTGTTCACGCATGCATGCATTGCGATTATATTTCATTAGTAAACACACTTTTTCAGAAAAAACGAGCGCATTAATTTAGTACTTTTGTAAACCAAAAAAATATTTCACCACTTATCATCTACTACCTCCGTCCTGGTTTATTGGTCCCCATCGTATTTTGTGTCAAATTTTGACCATAAATTTAACTAACAAAACATTAATGGATGCCATAAAAAATAACATCATTGGAGACTATGTTCAAATACGAATCCAACGATGTAATTTTTTATGACATGCATTAACGTTTTGTTAGTTAAATCTTCGGTTAAAATTTGCACAAAATACAAAGGGGATCAATAAACCAGGACAGAGGTAGTATCTTGGTTGATGAGATTTTTAAATTGAGCCATATAAACCGGAAGGGAGGGAGTAACTCAATCTCAAATAGTTTTGTCGTATTGGCAAAATAAATTTGACAAATTGACATGGCTATGGCCCAACATGTTTGTCCAAGCCTCTAGGTGAAAGCAGAGGAAGAGAAACAAGCCAGATTACGTACTGTCTCGCATCATTTCAACTGTGAAGATGTGTTGGCTTTGCTTGGTTGGTGCAAAGCTCGGCAAGATATACCTTGCACTTGTGTACTTGTGCTTCGATGGGTGCTTCGGCTTGGTGACATCCCTGATGATTCCTCATTCGGGAGTCTTTTTTATGTTCCAATGTTTCTCGGGCCTTGGCAACCTTTTTCTCCCCGGGAGAGAAAATAGTGAATTGCTGGACTTTCGAAGGGCCCCTTCATCTGGACATTTTCTTTGTGTGGAAACCTTCGTATGAACATTAAAAAGGTTACTTTTCTGTGGCACCTACCGCTGATGATGACGCTGCCATGGAAAAAACGACCACGAATATCGAGTAAATCCACATACTTAGGAAGTAATGATGGGTGAAATCATGGTGATTATACTTTCTTGGCAATTTATGCATTTTGACTGGTGGAAAGACAATGAAGTTTTTTTGCCATGCCAAATCACCATCAATGATGAAGGCGAAGCCTCTCCCTAAAAAAATCACCATCGACAATCACAACCATTAATTACGACCATTCTTCTAAAAATGGCCATTGAAAACACTAATAGATTGAAGGGCATGTATGTTATAAATCATGCAACAAAGAAACCAAAGAAAAGTTCATACATAATCTGATTATAAAATAATAATTCTTCACCGCAACAAACACACCATATATAACTTATATCAGATTTATCACAATCATGTAGAGGAGCTCATGTGATCTTTGCATTGAAGAACATTATAGAGAACATGTCATATAGCTACTATTATTGACCCATAGTCCAACGATGACCATTCATACATGATCATCTAAGCAACAAGATGTTCAAGATGACTCGCTATAAAAGCATCATGAATATGACAATCATTACATATATGTTAGAGACATATCAATCGTCAACAAAAATGAAAGTGTTGGTTAGACCAGAGGGGGTGAATGGAGATTTTTATGAAAGTCTTCGAAGATGCGGAAGCAATAGCAGTGAGTAGGAACGCAAAACTTAAGCACAACTAAGATAGACATGCAATAAGTATGAAGGCAACATCATCAAGACAATAGATATTGTGCAAACGAGATAGCAGAATATGTAAAACAGACGCACATACAAGCATACACACTTAAGTACAGCTAGACTGAAGACAAAAGAAAGCATGACAACATAGAAATACAGAAAGTCTTCAGCCAAGGTCTTCGAGCAGAAAGTAAGCAAAGTCTTGACAACAAGTACAGAAGCAAATGGGGTGAAGTAATAGAACCAGTCGATTGACGAAGCTACATGATTTGTTGCACGAATTCCAGTTGTTGTGGCAATTGTATGTTTGGTTGGTGAGACAAGAGATTTAACTCAGACGACCAAGTCTTCACCTTATTCTCCTTAAGCTAAGGTCATGTAAACCTCACCCAATCACTCATAGTAAGTCTTGAAGGTAGACTTCGGAAACCTCCATAGGCTCGTTCTTTGGCCTTCCACAATTGATTGCTGGAAGCTTAGAACATGACACCTAACCGTATGAAAGATCACAATCTTCAAAAGTCTCCGGTTCACTCAGAATAGATTCTTCAATGATGCTGAATCACTTTGCCTCTTGGGTGTTTGGGTTTCCTCACTTGGGATTCTCCCAAATGCTTCGGAGGCTGGTTGTTCTAAAACAAAACTTGTCATGCAATAGCTTGGATCATCCAACAACCTTATGGTGGAGGGGTTGGCTATTTATAGCCCGGTAGCAGCCCGAGGTGATATGGCTGAAATGACCCTGGACCATCAGCCAAATGGCACATATCCCAACGGTTTGATTTCAAACACAATGCGAAACTTTACTTGGGCTGCAAGTAAAGCTGACTCAACCACTCAAAAGAGATTTTCAATGTCTTCACTCGAAGAATTAGGTTTGGGTCAAGCGCCATGTCAAATATTAACTTTGTTTTCCCTCGACCCCACTTAACAATATGATGGTTCCCATGACTCAATTATGAAGAAAAATGAAGCTACCAAAAAGACTAAGTCTTCATGTTCCAAGTCTTCAAGCAAAGTATTCATGAGACACCAAAGTATTCAATGTCTTCGGACATTTTAGGGGTCGTCTTCAATGGTTAAACCAAATCTCCAGGAACTTTCTACTTTGTTATCTTGTGTACACTCACAAACACATCACTCTCTAAACCAAGTATATCGTCAATACTCCAAAACCACAAAGTGGGGCACTAGATGCACTTAGAAAAAACCTGCTTGACTAGGGAAGCTTCAGATTCTCTCACGCCCCTCTGGTAAGATATCCTCTCAATGAGATCATTTTTTCTTTATCCACTTCTATTCCTATACCAAAAATATCATGACCAAGGATTATTCTTTTAGTTACCCTGAAGTGTCATTTTCCCCTATTGCGGACAAGGTTAGTGTCCTCACATCTGTGCAAAACTTTGTTAAGGTTGTACAAACAATTTTCGAAGGGATTTCCATAGATACAAAGACCGTCCACCAATAATTTCATTATCACCTCAACAAAATCAGCAGATATAACAGTCACACAACGTTTAAAAAGTAGCAGGTGCATTACATGACTCAAAAGGCATCCGACGACAAGCATATGTATCATACGGGCATGTGAATATCGTCTTTTCTTGGTCTTCTAAATGTAAAACTATTTGGAAGAATCCCGAATATCCATCAAGGTAAAAAAAGTGAGAATTCTTAGCAACTCTTTATCATTTGATAGATGAATGCCAATGGATCTCCGTATTCAATTTCTTGTAATCAATACATGTTTGATTTCCAACGATAGTTCTAGTAGGGATTAGTTCATTGTCCTTGTTACGTACAACCATGAATCCTTCATTTTTTAAACAGAGCGAACTAGACTAACCCACTTACTATTAGAGATATGAAAAATAAATCAGCATCGAGTAGTCTTATAATCTCCTTTCTTACCACTTCTTTGATACATAGTGTTATTTGAAGAAGGTCACAAGATCCCTCAAAGGCCAGTTGTGCAATCAGATGCGCAAAATGTACTCATGATGCCCTATGAGCTGAAGGCTGCAGTTTTTCTAGCGAATCTAGTCAGAAGATGAAGATGATGATGTTGCAACTTCTTGTTATTCCAACTCTTAGATTTCTAGGGCTTGGTAGTTGTCATCTCTAACTTTTTGGTGTGCTTGATGCCAAAGATGGAAAGATGAGTATAGACATGTCTTAATTTAAGGGGGTCAGGTAGTGTTTCAGCATTTGAGAGTTAGAATACTTGTATTTTTGTTGCAAGATCATGTGTTATCATCTCTTAGGTCATGTAAAGATCATTTTCGTGTTATATTTGTTAGACCTCCTCACACTACTCTTAAACTCTAGCATATTCATGTTGCACATTATGTAATGTGATGCTATGTTGCTTGTTGCACATGCTATCATCTTTATGTATGATTTCTTATTTCGTTTTAAAATCATGTACTTTAAATATTATTATTGTCTTTCTATACTTGTTGCACATGCTTGTTGTTGTGTGTGCATTTCCCCCCAGATCATTTTAAAAAACGAAATAACTTGTGAGACATGATTCCAAATTACAATTTGTTTTCATCGTTTCAATCCTCACATAAAGATCTTCAAAACTAGATCTCATGTTGATAGGTGACGGACTTTTTTCGGTGAAACTTGTGCTCCCAACATGAACTAACTCGTGCTCCAACCTAGTAATGACATATGCTTCCCAACTTTGTGCTTGCAACTACACTAATCTGTGCTTCCAACATGAAGTATCACTTGCTCCCACTTAGTACTAACCCGTGCTTCCATCTAGTGCAAACTCGTGCTCCGAAGTGTCAAGAAAAACTATGCTCCCATGCGAAGCACATTTGTGCTATCATCATGAACTAACCTGTGCTCCTAGTTAGTTCTAACCTGTGGTCCCAATGTGAAGCACAAAAAGTACCACCGCATAAAGCACACTTGTGATCCATGGAAAAAAAAATCAGGGAACAAGAAAACAGAGAAAAATTGAACCTAAAAAACCTTAGAAAAACAAAAAAAGTGACCAGTGCGCGACACATGGCCACACTAGGATGCGCCGCGTGTAGGGCTAAAGCGCTCTTGAAGCTGGGGAAAGTACACCCAGGCACCATGGATTTGTTGCCCCCGTTCTCGCAACGCGTGCGGTAGGCTGGGTTGCTAAGCAGACTTGTGTGCGGGCGTGGCCCAAGCCGGCTAGCGTCACTACTGATCTAGCTGCAAGTCCTAGTTGATGCGCGGGAGCTATATCTCTCCTACTACGAGATAGTACTTGCTCTCACAGTAGGTGATCTAGACTGGCCTAATATGGGTTATTCTGGCGCGGTTTTAGGAAGTTTCTATGACCAGTTTTAGAAGTTTCCACGTATTTTTAATATTTTCTTGGTTTTTTGTTTTATGTGTTTCTTTATCGCTTTTCTTTGATTTTTTTATTACATGTCTACTTTTTCAATAAACTTTCGACATTTTTCGTATACACATGGAACATTTTTTTGATACATGCTGATTTTTTTTTCAAATGCATCATGAACATTTCTTCAAATACATGTTTTAAACATTCTTAATACGCGTTTAACATTTTTTCAAATCCACTTTGAACTTTTTTTGAATGATAAGCAATTTGTTATACTACATAAACATTCTTATAAATTGTAATAACATTTTTCTAAATGGCATATACATATTTTTTGCGACGTGTGAACCTTTTTAACTGCCACGTACATTGTTTTGAATGGTTGGACACATTTTTCTAAACCTACGCATTTACACTGCATAAACATTATGTAAAATGTGATGAACATTTTTTTGAATGATATTAGACTTTTTTTAATCATGCACATATATGTTTTACAATGCATAAACAATTTTTTTCAATGTCTCAAACATTTTTTTAGACACATAATATTTTTTAAATATCAAGAAGTTTTCATGGTATGATATTTTAGATAAAATGCATTAGTAAAATTTTGACAGAGTGTTAACATTTTTAATTACGTGGTGAACATTTTTATTATTTGAAATAAATTAATCTTCGAAGTATATGTATTTAGAATATTTTTAAATATATGAAAAGCCAAGAAACAAAGAAGAAAACAAGTTTTTTTTTCAGAAATAGAAGAAAACTAGTTAACATGCCTACGTGTGCGTGCGTGATTATAACTTGGCCAATTTAGGGACAGCCTTAAGCGACGGACGCTTTGTCTCGCGGGAGCGCCTATTTATATCTAGCTGCGATACAGGGAACTCGTATGTGCCGCTCTTTGCGTTGAATTGCCGAGCGGACGCACAGGCGACTACAACTGGGCCGACCCATTAGCGTAACACAGTGAAAAAACCCAAAAATCAGTGCTCGAGGGGAGGGATCGAACAAGCGACCTCCCGTTGCCTAGCCAACGGGAAAAATGAGCTTTGCTGGTGTAATATGGCCCGCGAAGCTAAAGGTAATGTCATATCCGAACATTTCTTCATATTCCAAACACGAACTTTATTTTGAAAAAAGCTATTATTTAAAATTGAATACTTTTCAAACTTGAGAAGAAAAAAAAAGTAAAACTCAACTTTTTTTGAATATGTGAACAAATTTTTGATAAAAAGAAAACATTTTTTGAAAATCACATTTTTTTTGAAAATGTGTAAAAGAATTTGATAAAGGGAACATATTTTCAAACTCCGAACAATAATTGGAAACGCGAATAGTTTCTGAATCCGTGAACAACTTTTGAAACAAGAATATTTTTTCAAACTCGGAACAAATATTCAAAATGCGATCAGTTTTTAAATTTTGGAACATTTTGTGAAAAAGATGAACATTTTGGTGAAATCATGAACATTTTATAAAACTGTGAAATGTTCTTAAAAACAAGAAAGAACATGAGAAAATAAGCAGAAAAAAGAAAAAAGAAGATGAAAAACAAAACCAGTAAGAAAACCGGAACACGCAGTAAAGAAACAGAACAGGAAAAACTCGGTAAAACTGAGAAAATCTTTTAGAATGGTCTTTTTTTTAGAAACACATGCAATTTTATTCATACTCATAACAATTACAAGTACATTGATTCGGATCTAAAATCCAAGAAAATACAAAGTAACTCCTATGACTAAGAATTACAATAAAATCTTTTGGAAACACCTTCTTCGCTGCATCGATCTCTGTTAGAAGAAATACTCCAAAGACATCGGTAAAAAGGCTGCAATTGGACTTAAGCAACGATGTTGTCACTCTTTCACCTGCGCGAACATTATCAATAATGGTTTTTGAAAGCACCTTGAGTCGCCCATCCAAAAAGATGCGAAGTCTTTATCGGTGAACGTACTTGGGCCAGGGATGATCCCCTAGAAGTGCAGGACGTCGGATCACAAAATCTTCACCATGATGTCGATGACACACTTCAACTTCACAAAGAATCAAACCGGCAGAAAAAGTTTGACACACCAACCTAAACTCATCAGTTCCAAATAATCTGATCTGCGGTGGACAGAAAACTCTCTAGCCTCATGGCATCGGCAAAAGAACGAGAGTAAATTTATTCTCACAAACTACGATGATCACTAGACGATGACGAAGATCGTAGTACTCTAAAGATGCGAGGTCCCCCCACCTCTAGGCGCCAAGATGGCAGTCGGAGGCGAGGGGACCAAAGAATTCCTTTCATTTATATTTCTAATATGCAAAAAACTTTATCTGAATTTTACAAATGTTCACAGATTTCAAAAATGTTAACGCAATGTTAAAAAAAAATGTTTATTAACTTTTTAAAACTGTTGATACCATTATAAAATGTTTTTGACAATTCAAAATTTTTCTTCCTTTAAAAAAAATGAACGTGCCTTTTTTTTGAAAAATGTGTATATAATGTATAAAACATGTTCATGTAATGGGAAAATAATATCTTCAGTACCAAACTACCAATCTAAAAATGCACGTAAAATTTGAAAAAGAATCATGTATTTAAAAAATATGTACGTGAAATTTTTAGAATATGTTTATATAATGTAAAAAAATTGTGTAGCATGAATAAAAATGTTTTCTGAAATTCAGAAAAATACATGTGGCATTTGAAAAAACCATTCTCACGTTTTGTAAAAATTTATACAATGTAAAAACTGTTTTAGTGGTTTAACTAAAATGTTTTGTAACAACTAAAGGAACTTTAAACATTTGTTTGAAAAATGTATTGCATGTATAAAAGAGTTGGAAACATGTACTTGAAAATTGTTCAACGTGTATAAATAAATGTGTACACTTGTATATGAAAAAATAGGAAAATAAAAAGAAAAGGAGAAGGAAAAAACCCAAAGATAACCAATGAAGAAACGCCAAAAATAAGAAAACCGAAGGTAAACGAAGAAAACGGTGATATAACACAAAAAAAGATAAGCAAAGAAAAACAAAGAAACACGGTGAAGAAACAGAGAAAACTTGTCAAAACCGAGGACAAACGTAAAGAAACACAGAGAAAAGAAGAAACATAGAAAGATATAAAAACCGTAAAGGAAAACACAGGAAAAAGAAAGAATAAAAACAATAAAACCGGACCTATCCAACTAGTGTACTGCATAAAAGAGAAAAATCCACCTACGACGGCCGAAGGGGCAAACACAACTTTGTTTTTTGAGCATGTGAGGCTGAGAGGAGGTCAGCGGAGCTGATGCTGCAGTGGGAGATGGAAACATCTGCGTTGCAATCTTCCGCACATGGTTGGTGAAATAGTTATCGCAGACCATTGCAACGAGGTTTGAGGTTGGGGCTGGCTGGGGGAATTTTGCTAGGTTGCGGCATTATCCAGCCCGCGATGCCAAGGCTCTGGCCATCAGCACCAGGGATTTTTGTGTGTTGTCTTCGTCCTCCGAGTCGGAGCTCACGGGTGTGGGTCCAGTGTAGCTCGACGCTTCTGATCAATTTTCGGTCTCTTGGCCAACCTGATGCTGCAGGCGTTCGGAGATCGCCTGCTGGTACGTGGCTTCGGAGTTCCGGAGGACGAACAGGCCTCTTAGGCCAGAGGTTGGTGGCAAGGATGCCGCAAGGTCGATGAAGCCATTGATGCGATCTACTGGATCGGCAGGAATCACATACAGAGGTCGCTGTGGTTGTTGATGAAGAAGGCAACAACGTTGATGTAGATCGTGCGGACAAGACGGGCCCGTGGCTAATGTCGACCCAACCCTTCTCATGTGGAGTGAAGGTGCCAAACGTCAGGCTCTCTCCTGGTTGGAGACTGCCGGAGGGGAGAGAATATACGATCTGAGATCGGTCCCCAGCCGACGTAGCCCGTGCCTGGCACGCCAACTGACGGTGCATAATTCCGTCAGTACCTTGTAAGGGTACCGGGCCTGGTTGGATGTTGGAAATATGCCCTAGAGGCAATAATATTATATTATTTATTTCCATATTTATAATTAAGAGCTTATATTCTATGCTATGACTGCTATGATTCTGGAATATGTGATTCAAAGGAAAACACATAAGCATGTGTAGAATGATAAACGGTAAAACCTGATTCCTAGTCTTGCCTCTAGGACTAGCTCAAGTGTTGTATGTTGATCATGTCTTCCGGATCTTCGATTGTTTTTAAAGTGTAGCAATAATGCCAAAACAACATTGAGAGTATGATATTAGAAGAACGTCCATATTGAATTGACCCAAACTTGTTTGTTATACTTTGAGATATTATCGTCACAAGTCTATTGATATAACACAGTGAGTTAACATATGCTTTAGTTCCTTGGACCACGAGAGTATCGTAGTCATTTGATACCATACGATGGACTTTGGGGTTGATGGCCTGCAAGAGCACATGGTTTAGTTGTAGCCTTTTTGAAGTAAGAGTATCGATCCCACAGGGAGCACATGAATCAGACTTTTGCCTCTTGTAGAGAATTATGTATTTTTGTTCCTGCAGATAATTGTAGACTCAAAGCAGAGTGAGGGCAGATATAAATGATTGTTGAGTAGTGTTGTAACTTGTAACTAAATAACATAAAAGTGCGAGGATTGTGATGACCAGTGAAACAACAGAATAAAAAGACATTCTCAGGGAGTCCGGAATCCCCATTGGTATGTTTCTAGCACACATATGCATAAGCATAGTATATACCAGATACTTGAGCCACTATTGACGATTATGCTGGGCGGGGCCAGGTACAATACACGTTCTACTCGTGGTAGACTTCGTGCCACGCACGCCACCATCATAGTCTCCCCCAGAGGGTTATAACTCATGATAAATAAGGGTTTCCCCGTGGGCGCGACCTCTCTAAGGGTTCTCCGTAATTCCTCGGTCAATTGCAAAGACTAGGAGCAGTAGGCTTTTACTGTCACCTCGAATTACCTCCATGTCCTAAACCTTTACAACGACAGTGATATACTTCGTGGCCACAAGGCACAAATGCTGAGTGGGGCCCCTTCACAACATTCACGAAGTTATTAAACTAAGCATTCAACAGGGGATCTCATATCCACAATAACATGTCAGATTCTACACACACCAAGGTTCATCCATATCCCCAAGAACTAGGGGTCTACTCACACATGAGGACAACAAACATCATAGCAACGGTAATGGAATACATGGATGAGTGATTCAAATAATACACGGAAGAATCCACTAGGGTTCTTGATGTTGCAGGTGATAAGGATGTGGATGATGATGATGATGGTGATGATGATGACAGTGGCGATGATGTTGTCCCCCTCCTCCCATTGGGAAGGATCCCCTCCTTGTCCTTGCCAATCCCTCCTCCGGATGAACTCCGAAGGCTAGGGTTCTGCCTTCTGGATGAGTTTCTGGTGTCTCTGGGTGTCTGATCCCCAATCCGATTTGACAGGGTGAAATAGTTGATCTGGCGGTGGCGGCAACATGCCATATGACCGCTCATACGGGCGCTCGCAGTCGTATGGAATGCCACCTTTTGATTTGGAAGCGCGACGACGCCCGTTCCTTTGGCCTCCTGTCTTGATTCTTTTATGGAAAGTGATCATCACTTTAAATACGTGATTCCACTACCATTTATGGGGGTTTTCTTCATTAAATGATAACTGATCCAAAAGATGTCACCTGAGGGATTATCAACAAAAAGAAGTGCGCAGACACGGTAAAATTCCACAAAGCCTACCATGTAGGCACACAATACATAGTAAAACTATCACATAAATTGGACTCATCAACTCCCCCAAGCTTAAGTCTTGATCGTCCACGAGCCAGTATCGTGTCTTGTAAAAATAAGGTCAGCTTTGTGTTTATGAGATACGGATATGAAAAGGCATGAGTCCATCCCTGTTTTAGAGGAATGGTGTAAGATAAAAGATTTGTAACAAATGATAGCTCATATTTACTATGATAATGATCATGCAGGCATCCACACTCTGTCACTTAATTTTGTTGTGGATAGGTAACAACTTCATATACTAGTTCATTGCCGCTTCAACCAGGCAAGCAGTTATTCTCTTCACCTTGTTCTTTTCAAGATCTTACATTCTTTATATGATTTTGTCTCCTGTCATTGAGACATGTTGAAGGCTCATTTCATCTTTTTGTATGATATGCAAGCCAAGCATGAATCTCAGAAAGACTTATTTTACAAGAGCACTTTCTAATTTTTAGGAGGATTATTTTCTTTGCTTGCCCTTTTTTGAGTTGAAACTGCCATGTGGAGGACTTATAATCATCATGAAAGTAATCATGTGCTACTATTTAGATCACAACAATCATCAATACGTTCTCAATTAAGCAGTAATGATCTCACACATCAAGATCTGCATATACTCATCAGAAAGGATCATCCATTTTTAAGAGAAAAATGATAGTTCAACTTTATTGAAAGTAAACCCTAATCTCAACTTGCGGAAAGGAAATGCATGAAGGTAAAGATACAAAGTGCACGTGAATCTCCCCCAAGCTTATAATCAAGCCGGGGAGATCCACGCACTAAGCGTTATATGCTCACTCCTGGAAATCTTGGAAGGCAGCATAAATGCTCTTGAGTTTCTTTTTCATCCCCTCGATCACGCCTTGCTGATCATCTAGAACCTGGGTCAAAAACTCAAGTTCTGCAGTGTTGTTGTTAAGAGCTTCAATCATAAGTCCAATCTTATGAAGAAGTGATGCGAAGCATCCCACGGTCATCCCCATGGACGTACCTTCCTCCCAAGACACCACATGGACCAATGACTAGAGCTCGTGCAAGGGCTTTTGAAACCGAGGTGAACTCGCTCCTCTCCGAACTTACATAATCTACATGCGAGACATGGCTACTACCTCAAGTAGAGGCCTTATGTGTGTTCAAGTACTTGGAGGAAGGCCATGAAGCTACTACCACCAATGGACAAGATGGCGAGGACACCAAGTGCAAGAAACAAGAGCAAGAGATGCCAAGCTATAGCTACTAGACGACCGGTACTTACCGGACATCCTACGCTTGGATGTTCAGCCAACCAGAAGGCCCAGCCAACGAACGCTACAGCAGCCGGACGACCGACAAGGACCTGACGTCCGACACTCTCCAGTGACCGGACGCCCGACAACCTCCGGATGTGCGGTACCACCAGTCTAGAACGAAAACGTCAGAAGACCGAAGCCTTTCGGACGACCAATGCACTAGATGTCCGACATTGTTCGGAAATCCGACAATGCCTCAACAGAGCCAAAACGCCGGAAGTCCGACCCCTCGCGAGACACCGGACGACCGATAACGACCAGACGTTCGACGCCTGTCTGTACACAGTGACTCGGGCCGAGGCCCATGTATCCCTTCACCCCCTAGACTATATATATACTCGTCTCCCACCTACATTTTAGGGTTAGCAAAGGATTAGCTCAAGATAGAGATAGGGCTTTGCTCATCCACTTACCTACTCCCATGGAGTTCAAGGCCTCCATGTGAGAAGATCCCCCAAGTGGATTCAAGGCCCCTTCATGGGAAGATCCTTCCATGATTCAAGATCTCTCTCCTTCAAGGATTGGGATGAACTAGATACCCTTTGTACTCTCTTGTGTTGACTTTGGATCTTTGTATCTCATTATGTGTATGTGGATTTAGCACATGTGTGATTGGATCTTGTCTATTGGAGAGTTCTTCTTATGTTCTTCTTTGATTTGCCCTCTTTCCCCCTCCAAGTGTGAAAAGATTAGCCATTAGGGTTCCACCCAAACGGTGTCCTAGATTGGGGGGGGGGGGGGGGGGGGTCCTGGCCTAGCCAGCCTAGTCCATGGGCCGGACAGATGACCCGTAAATGAGTAAGGATTCCGGAGGCCTCTAACTTGTGGCGTGGGCATATCGGGCTTCACTGAGGACTTGGTGTGTACTCCAAGTAGGTCTATTAGATTCGGCATGTAACCCCTAGATGGCAACCGACCATGTGTAACCCTAGATACCCCTGGTGCCTATATAAGCCAAAGGGTTTACTCCGTAGAGGGACCCATAATCTTCACCATTACCCCTAGGGTTTTGTCCACAACTTACGTTCTCGAGGTAGATCAACTCTATACCTTGATACAGCCATAATATAAGCAAGAATAGGATGTAGGGTTTTACCTCCTTTAAGAGGGCCCGAACCTAAGGTAAAAGCATTATGTCCTTTGTCTCTTGTTACCCATCGATCCGATCTCACAGCTCGGGCCCCCCTACTCGAGATCTGCCGGTTTTGACACCGACATTGGTTACTATAGCTTTTTGGTACCTTGCTTCAAAGTCTTTGCTCATCAACCAGTAAGAATCAATCCCATCTCCGATCAAATTAACACAAGCCTTTGAAACCTTCTCCAATTCCTTGATCTTTTCCTTCATCTCCTCTCGGGTCGGTGGCTCCTTTCCCCACTCAGTTTGAGGAGGCCCCAGAGGAAATACTGGAATAGATCCACATATATTGAATTGGTGGGGATTAGGAGGATACTCATCTATAGTGGTGTCATCATCTCCTTCTTTTGCTTGTTCTTCCTCTTTGATCTCCACCACCTCGAGCTTCTCATCAATGTCTTTCTTCTCCAGACACGGTTCCTCCTTGAGGGTTAGCTTCCTCAAGTCTTCTCATCCTAAGGGCACGACATCATCCAAGTTGGGGAAGGGGATGATGTGGGCACATGTGGATGAGGTCTTGTTGCTTATGGTGGCGGCCGAACTTGTGATCTGTAACTATAAGCTTTTTGGTGGAGATGAGAAGCAAAAGAGATGTGATAGTAGATGGTTTAGGGTATAATGGCGTGCCCCTTCCCTCCTTATAAAGGCTAAACTTACAAGTAATCATGAGATCAAGGATAAAAAGTTAGTTAAAAAGAAATCAAAACAAAACCGGGAAAGTATAGCGAGAACAGACCAAAGGACAACCTTCCATATGGGCGCTCGCGGTCGTATGGACAGTCGTTTGGTCCACCTCCGAGATCCTCTTTTTTTTACCTGTTACGGCGATAATTCATGCGAGCGCTCATACAAGCGCTCGTGGTCGTTTGAAACACTGTCGTTTGCTCTGTGGTTGGCCTCTTACCCGAGGACCACCCGAACGACCGCTAAACAGGCGCTTGTGTCCGCATAAAGCTCCGTCTTTTGCTCTGGAATTTTTGCCACTTTCGTCTGTCATCTGTGCGACTGCCCAAATGGGCGCCTACGGTTGTTCGGAATGCCATCTTTCTCCCTCTTAGCTGCAACATCTACTTCTTCCTTAGAAAATTTTCATCTCCTGAAAGGTTAGTGACAAAGCTTCCAACTATAGACGAAAATTCCAGCTATTCAGACTTAAGTTTTAACAAGCCTAAAGAAATAGAATCCTAATTCCTACTCTTGTATTTACATCTATTTTGTGGAGGTGTTATTTCATACCTTTTGTTCCCTCCAAAGAGCTTTGGCTTTCTCGATAGTGAGAAAACTTACCTCTTCCACCTCTCGATCTTCCTTTTGTCCATCTGCGAGGTATAGCTTCAAGCGTTGCCCATTCACAATTCAGGGTCCGTATTTTCCTCCTTTAAGCCGAACAACTTCGGAGTTATATACCTCTTCTATCTCGTAGGGTCCTTCCCAACGGGACCTGACCTTTCCTGGAAACAACTTTAGACGAGAATTAAATAGGAGGACTTTGTCCTCTGCAGTGAAAGTTCGTTTCAGTATCTTACGTTCATGCCACATCTTAACCTTCTCTTTGAATAACTTGGCACTCTTATAAGCACTATTACGAAGCTCTCCTATAGCATGTATATCTAGCAATGTTTTCTCTCCAGCTTCCTTAAGATTAAAATTAATATTCTTGATTGCCGAAAAAGCCTTATGCTCTAGCTCTAAAGGTAAAATGACAAGCCTTACCATACACCATTTTGTATGGTGACATCCCCATGGGATTCTTATAGGTGGGGCGGTAAGCCCATAGTGTTTCGTTTAGTTTACATGCCCAATCTTTCCTAGACTTCTGCATCGTCTTCTGCAATATAGTTTTTATCTCCCGGTTGGAGAGTTCAACTTGACCACTAGTTTGTGGATGATATGGTGAAGCTATTTGGTGAGTCACGCCATACTTACGGAGTACCCTTCTGACAATTCCCTGTATAAAATGAGATCCACCATCAGTGATAAGAATTTTAGGAACTCCATACCTGGGTAATAAGATGATGTCTTTTATCATCTTCAATGAAGTAGCCGCGTCTGCATGTTTGGTTGGCAAAGCTTCAATCCACTTAGTAACATAATCTACAACCATAAGAATGTGAGTGTACCCATCTGAAATAGGAAAAGGTCCCAAATAATCCAACCCCCAAACATCAAAGGGTTCACAGACTAGACTATAATTCTTAGGCATTTCCTGCCTTCTTCCTATGTTACATGTGTGTTGACACGCATTGCAATTTTTAACAAACTTGTGAGCATCTCTGAAGAGAGTTGGCTAATAGAATCTGGACTGAAGCACCTTGGTGACGGTCCTGTCACTAGCATGATGTCCTGCATAGGGGTTGTTGTGGCAACCTTCAAGTATAGCATTCATCTAATGTTCTGGACACACAATGCCTTACCATGTCATCTGGTCCATGACGATAAAGAAAAGGATCATCCCAGAAATAATACTTTAGGTCACTGAAGAACTTTTTCCTCTGATGATAATTCATATCAGGTGGCATATATTTTCCTACAAGAAAGTTAGCATAATCTGCAAACCAAGGTTCTATCTTTTTTAATCATAGCCAGACTCTCACCGGGAAAGGATTCATTTATAGGGACTGGATCATATGGTATCCTCTCCATGCGTGACAGATGATCTGCCACTGGATTATCTTCTCCCTTGCGGTCTACTATATGCAAATCAAATTCTTAGAGTAGCAATATCCATCGAATCAATAGGGGCTTAGCGTCCTTCTTTGCAAGAACGCAATGTAAGGCACGATGGTCTGTATGAACTATCACTTTGGAATTAATAATATAAGGATGGAATTTATCACATGCGAAGACAATAGCAAGCAACTCTTTCTCAATGGTAGCTAAATGTATTTGATCTTCATCCAAGCTCCGGCTAGCATAAAAGACCGCATTGAGTTTTTTATCATCTCGCTGCCCTAAGACAGCTCCAACAACATAATTGCTAGAATCGGACATAATATCAAAGGGTTCATCCCATTTCGAGGGTTAGATGATAGGAGCTGTGATTAAAGCATTCCTCAATTCTTCATAGCCCTACACACAAATTTTGTCAAAATAATAGGGCACATCTTTGTGCAAGAGGTCAGTCAAAGGTTTTGATATTTTAGATAAATATTTGATGAACCTTCTACAGAAACTAGCATGTCCCATGAAAATTTGCATTCCTTTTATATCCTGGGGGTAAGGTAAATTTTTGATTACCTCAATTCTATCTTGATCTAACTTGATGCTCTTTTCTGAGACTCTGTGCCCCAACACTACCCCTTCTGTGACCATGAAGTGACTCTTGTCCCAGTTCAGCATGAAACCCGTTTCTTCACATCTCTGCAAAACTTTTGTGAGATTATAGAGACAATTATTGAAGGATGTACCTTGGACAGAAAGTCCATAAACACCTCCACAATCTTTTCAATAAAGTCAGGGAAATTTTTAGAAATGCATTTCTGAAATGAAGGTGGTCCATTACATATACCAAATGGCATCCTATGATATGCATATGTACCGTACATGCAGGTGAAGGTAGTCTTTTCTTGGTCCTCAGGCCGAATAGGTATTTGCGAGAATCCAGAATATCCATCAAGATAACAAAAATAAGAGTTGTTGGCCAACCTCTCCAGCATCTCATTTATGAATGACGGCAGGTAATGATCCTTCCTAGTCCAGTTATTTAATTTCCTGAAATCAGCACACATTCCATATCAAATAATAGCCCTAGTAGGGACTAGGTCATTATTTTCATTAGTCACTAAAGAAAGTCCTCCTTTCTTAGGAATACAATGGACAGGACTTACCCACTTACTATTAGATATTGGGTAGATTTCCCCTGCATCAAGGAGACGTATTACCTCTTTTCTTACCACGTTTTTGGAAGCCAGGTGAAGTCTTCGTTGGCTTTAAATCACTGGTTTAGCTCCTTCCTCAATAGGGATAGCATGAGAATAAATGGATAGGTGTATCCCCTTTACATCCTTCATTGAGTAGCCTAAAGCTTTATGATGCTGACTCAGCACCACCAATAGTTTCTCCTTTTCTTTTCCTGAAAGGTTAGCATTAATGATAACGGGAAATATTTCTGTATTATCCATAAATTCATACCCCCAGCCCCTTGGGTAAGGGTTTCAAACTAGGAGGAGGTAGGTCCTCATCTCCTTTTGTTTCAAGCACCTCCTAGACTTTATTCAAGCGCGAGCAAACTATTGGAGTAGCGTCCATTGTCATTTCAATTTCCTCCTTCTCTTCATCCTCAAATAAAGATTCAGGTCTCACCAATACTCGCTCAATTTCATCTTCTGGTGTTTGGAGATGAATCCCAACGAATTGATTCCATTTATGCTCTTCGTTATCTTGAGCTTCCTCTTCACATGGCTTGCTTAGTACGGAGGAAAATGGGAATTTAATCATTTCACCTCCCTACTTCATGGAGATAGACTTTTTCTTAATGTATGCTCCTGCAACATTCAGAAAAGAAGTTCCAAAAACAATAGGGTAATCTTTATCCTTAGAGATCATTAGTACATAAATATCAATAGGACAAATGAGCGAGCATATTATAATATTGACATCTTTAAGGATGCCACACGGTTTCCTGTCGGTTTTATCTGCAATCTTAATGACAACATCAGTGGGCTCAAGAGTACAAGGAGAAATCTCACCATAAATTTTTGCATAAAGGTTGTAAGGAATAATATTAACTAGGGAACCAGGGTCGCATAACCCAAAATAAAACTTGCACCTGAAGGAACATGATAAAATTTGTTTACCTACATATTTACCTTCGGTACAACTTTTAAGATAAGAAGTTGTATCTTTGTCTAGGTGGACTGCCTTGTTCACCACCGGTATGGGTGTAGCAAGTTCTTTTACTATATCAACATAAGGTGGAGTCCCGCATTGCTCTAACTTGACACTTTTCTTCCCCTTAGCTGAGGGTGTTCCCTTTGGCTTCCTGCCATTTGGCTTATGATAGGCTTCTTTTTGTCTCTCAGGTGAAGTAGTCTTCTTCTTTATAGCCTCCAACATGTGAATAGCTTTAGACTCCCTGTTGTGTTTCAAATACTTTTTCTCTGGTAATTTCAAGAACTTAGAAAAGTCTTTCAAAACATGCAACATGGGGTCAGTTCCAATATTTTTTAACTCGCGACGTAAGTCTTTTATTTTTGTAGTTCTAAGGAAAGACTTAATACTATCATAAACAGGATCAACCTTACTCTTTTCGTTTGAACAAAGGTACCAATTCTCGGGATTATACCTCATCCTGTCAAGTAAGCTCCAAGTCTCTGATACCCCAGTTTGTAGAAAAGAACCTCTAGAAGTAAGATCTAAGCCTTGTTTACTTTGTGAGTCAAGTCCACCATAAAAGAAGTTAACTATTAAGTAATCGGGATAATGGTGTTCAGGACATGCAAAGAGTATTTCACGATACCTTTGTAGGGACAGAGAGTATATCGACCAGAGGGGGGGGGGGTGAATGGGAGATTCAAAAATTCTTTCGAATGTATTGAATCAGTCCGAATCACATAAGCTAGAAAAGATACGAAGGAATTAAACTGCAGGTAGGAAACCTACTGAGGTACAAATCCTTCGATGTAGGAAGTGATAATGGCATGAGTATAATATATGATAGGTTTGACTATCATGATAGTAATGCAGTAAACTAGCAAATGCAGCAACATGATATATAACCTAAAGACAGTGGCGAGATAAATGCCACACGAGATGCTTGAACTACAGTACCGATCCAATGATAACTGAGAAGTGCAGCAGATAACTAGTGAACAAACACAAATCAGATTAGAGCGATGGAAAATACATGCTTGACATCAATCATGATAGATCACACTTAGTAGAGTATAGAGAGTAGAAAGGACCAGTGTTGCTTGATGGCGACAGGTGTGTTTGGTAGACCAGTTCGCCCTTCTGCCAAAGCACTACGTCTGGTTGGAGGGACTTGTGATTGAACACATGAGCAAACCTCTCTCTGTCCTATTCTCCTTCAACTCGGAGCTGATCAGACTCGACTTGATTTCACTCATGTTAGATGCTTATCGGTGATCTCCAAACCTTTGACAGACTTCCTTCGCAAACCACAATTACTATTGGTTGCTGAAGATCCTGCTCGATGAAGACAACGACTCTTCAACACTCGAGCCGACACCTATCCGTCTAGAGAGTGCGCAACTCTCAAGAGTAATAGGTACAAGAACTCTAACTCAGAACTACTGTGATGCTCAACCACTGTCTAAGTTTTGGTTCTTGGTTTTCTCTCGGTGGATTTTGAACTCAAATAACTCATAGAGGGGATGCTCAATGAATCTTCTCAGAAATCTTAAGTGGAGCATCCAACGAACAACGTTGGAGCGGGGTGGCTATTTATAGCCACAGTTGTTCAGGAAACCGGTAACTGGTAGCTGCTCGGCCTGCCTGGGAGTAGCGATTAATCGGTGAATCGGCCTATAAACTGTATTGATCGGTCGACCATTAATCGGTAGATTAGTTAGGAACTTGCCAACATATATCTAGTTTTTTTACGTATTATACCATACTCTCATGCTCTCAGCTATATAATATACGAAAATATGCTACTGTCTGGTTGAACCCTAGCTATTAAGGAGCGAGAGGGGGATGCGAGGGGTTACGGGCCAAAATTTTGGGCTTTATTTGTCCACAATTTAATGAGCCATCAGCGATTAATCGGCCTAATAACCGATTAAGCGGTCAGACAGGCCAATTAATCGGCCGGACAAGTTAACACGATGAATATATGTTATTCGATTCGGCCACCCTACGAGTAGGGATTAACTGGCCCGTTAACTGATTAATCGGATGAATTCTTGAACAGTGGCCGCAGCCTTCCCTGATGGAAAATGACCAAAATAGACATGCACGCCAACCAATGGCTGAACGACACGAATCTAACGGTAAAAAATTGAGCACAATGGTAACATTCCTTGCGGAGCAAGAAATGCTAACTCCTCAATCCGAAAGATATCTCCTACAACACGAAGAACAACGTCTACTGCTGATAGGTAATCATTCAGAGCATGAAGAGATTTCTCTCATACTTGCATAGGTTTAGGATAAGCATCACAGTGGATCTAAGTTTCGAGAACCTATACCCCTCTTAATAGTACGGAGATCTTATGACTCAAGAAAGAGAAGAAGAACGACGAAAAGAATGCTACGTCTTCTCTTCGCCTTCGATCTTCTTAGTCAATCTTCTTCGGACGACCTCCAAACCAATTGCTTTTTGGTCAACAATAAATTTTAAGGGGCCGACAACTTCACGTCAATCTTATCGCCAGAACGGCCTCGAGAGATATGACACAACTCTCTATATCTCGAATATACTTCGGTGAAGTTCCTCGAACTTGACACCAAAGTTGACATTCTTCTTCGGTTCTGCATGGACTATTTCTCTCTATGCGCACTTGCAAACAAATCAGTCCATGCATGTTTTTGTCAACAATCTCCAAAACACATGAGGGAAAGTATTGCACCAACAACCGTACATACGCATCTACCAATTTCTAACCTTCTCGTTGCCCAAAGCTGCTGATTTTCCTTCTTAATGTATATAACTTCCCTTGAGGATAATAATAATAAAAGAATGATTTCAACAATTTTGACCAATTCCTCGAGATGTTCACTGGCTGGCGTTCTAGCCATTTAGTAGCTCCTCCATCTAATGAATAAGGAAAGATTTTTGCCTTTATTTCTTCATTAGTTAAGTCCTACAACTGAATAGTTCCCCACACAAGGTAAATTTTTAATATGCTTATACGGGCATTCAGTTGCATAACCTCGGAATATACTTTCATTCACCATAGCTATCAACCGAGGTTTATCTCATATATTTTGCCAGGTAGGTCAGGACAAATTGATATAACATTCTCTCCTCGGGATGGTCTTGCAACCAGTTCCACTCCTACATGACAAATTTGCTCTCGAAGGACCATGGCTGTTTTTTATTTCCAAAAATCGTTAGCACACAAAATAATTCAAAACTTAAGACAAAGCCCAAAAGCGCTCAGCTCCCCGGCAATGGCGCCAAAAAAAGCTTGATGGCCTGCAAGTGCACAGGGTTTAGTTGTAGCCTTTTCGAAGTAAGAGTATCGATCCCTCAGGGAGCATAGGAATCAGACTTTTGCCTTTTGTAGAGAATTATGTATTTTTGTTCCTGTAGATAATTGTAGACTCAAAGCAGAGTGAGAGCGGATGTAAATGATTGTTGAGTAGTCTTGTAACTTGTAACTAAATAACATAAAAGTAAATGAACTGCAAGGATTATGATTGATACATCTCCGTCGTCTCTACTTTTCCAAACACTTTTGCTCTTGTTTTGGACTCTAATTTGCATGATTTGAATGAAACTAACCCGGACTAACGTTGTTTCCAGTAGAACTACCATGGTGTTGTTTATGTGCAGAAATAAAAGTTCTTGGAATTGGACAAAACTTTTTGGAGAATTTTTATGGAATGTATAAAAAGTACTGGAGCCAAGACCCACCAGAGGGGGCCACCTGCTGCCCACAAGGTACCAGGGCGCGCCCACCCCCTGGGTGCACCCTGGTGGCTTGTGGGGCCCACATGGCTCCACTGACCCTAATATCGACACTATAAATTCAGAATTCCTGAGAAAAAATAAAAGAGGAAGTTTCATTGCCTTTCACGATACGGAGCCGCCACCACCTCCTGTTCTTCATCGGGAGGCTAGATCTGGAGTCCGTTCAGGGCTCCAGAGAGGGGGATTCGTCGTCATCATCATCACCAACCCTTCTTCATCACCAATTTCATGATGCTCACCATCGGGAGTGAGTAATTCCTTCGTAGGCTTGCTAGACGGTGATGGGTTGGATGAGATTTATCGTGTAATCGAGTTAGTTTTGTTAGGGCTTGATCCCTAGTATCTAGTATGTTCTGAGATTGATGTTGCTATGACTTTGCTATGCTTAATGCTTGTCACTAGGGCCCTAGTGCCATGATTTTAGATCTGAACCCTTTATATTTTCATAAATATATTTGTGTTCTTGATCCTATCTTGCAAGTTATACGCACCTATTATGTGCTATGATCCGCATACCCCAAGGTGACAATAATGGGGATTCTTTCTGGTGATTACCATAGTTTGAGGAGTTCATGCATTCAGTATGTGTTAATGCTTTGTTCCGGTTCTCTATTAAAAGGAGGCCTTAATATCCCTTAGTTTCCTCATGGACCCCGCAGCCACGGGAGGGTAGGACAAAAGATGTCATGCAAGTTCTTATTATAAGCATGTACGGAACACATGCCTACCTTACATTGATGAACTAGAGCTAGTTCTGTGTCGCTCTAGGTTATAACCGTTACATGATAAATGTCATCCAACATAACTATCCATCACTGATTCAATGCCTACGACTTTCGCATATTGATCTTGCTAAGTTATCATTGTTGTTGCTGCTGCTGCTGTCACAATTATTACAAAACTGCTACCGCTACTGTTACCGTTATCAATGCTATTGTTACCACTATTATCAAACTATCATACTACTGTGCTACTAATCACTCTACTGATATTTAGTTCTCCAGGTGTGGTTGAATTGACAACTCAACTGCCAATACTTGCAAATATTCTTTGGCTCCACTTGTGTCGAATCAATAAATTTGGGTTGAATACTCTACCCTAAAAAACTGTTGCGACCCCCTATACTTGTGGGTTACCAAGACATTTTTCTGGCGCCGTTGCCGGGGAGCATAGCTCTATTTGTTGAGTCACTTGGGAATTATATCTGTTGATCACTATGAAGAATCTGAAGGATGATAGAACCAAGATCGTTTCCTCTAAGACGAGGGGAGGTAAGGAACTGCCATCTAGCTCTGCACTTGATTCACCTTCTATTTTAAGTAAGCTTGCGACACCACCACCTGCTATTAATGCTGATATGTCGCAAGTAATTGATGATGCTACTTCTGCTATGAATTATGCTATTGATGATGCTAGTACTTTGCTTGATGATACTATGCCACTAGGTGAATTTCTTGATGAACAACTTGCTAGAGCTAAAGAATTTGAGAATGCTGAAATTAATGAAATTATTGAAACTAGAAATTATGATTCACCTATTAGGCCTAGCTATCCTAGAATTGAAATGCCCAAGATACCTGAGGGTTTTGTTGTGGGTGAGGAGATAACTAGAGAGTTACTCACTTCAAGAAATAGAAATGCTGTTAAGAAATTACTATGTAAGCTGAAAGAAAAATCTCTGAATGCAAGAATGAAATATGATCCTAAGTTTGCTACATCACCTATCTTTATTACTGATAAGGATTATGAATTCTCTGTCAATCTGGAGTTAATCACTTTGGTTGAATCCGATCCTTTTCATGGTTATGAATCTGAAACTGTTGTGGCACATCTTAATTACTAAATTGAATGATATAGTCACCCTATTTTCTCAGGAGGAAAAAATTGCTATTACTATATTCTTAAGTTGTTTCCTTTCTCACTAAAGGGTGATGCTAAGATATGGTTTAATACTCTTGCTCCTGGTTGTGTGCGTAGTCCCCAGGATATGATATATTACTTCTCTGAAAAATATTTTCCTGCTCATAAGAAACAAGTTACCTTACAGGAAATATTTAACTTTGTGCAAATTGAAGAAGAGAATCTCCCTCAAGCTTGGGGGAGGCTTCTCCAATTACTTAATGCTTTGCCTGATCATCCTCTTAAGAAAAATGAAATACTTGATATCTTTTATAATGGACTAACCGATGCTTCTATGGACTACCTAGATAGTTGTGCTGGTTGTGTTTCCAGGGAGCGAACTATTGAGCAGGCTGAAGAACTATTGAATAATATATTGAGAAATGATAATGATTGGACACTTCCTGAACCACCACCTAAAACAACTCCAAAGAAAAGGGGTATTTTATTTCTCAGTCCTGAAGATATGCACGAGGCAAAGAAATCTATGAGAGAAAAGGGTATTAACGCTGAAGATGTTAAGAATTTACCACCTATTGAATAAATACATGGTCTTGACACCCCGACACAGGTAGTGGAGGTAAATTCTCTTATGAGATTCGATGAAGGTGATATTCCTTATAATAAGTTTGCTAGTCAACGCCTGGATGAATTTGATAATTACATTGTTAAGCAAGAACACTTTAATAAACATGTTATGGATCAGTTGAAATGTAATGCTTTCATGAATATTCTCTTGAGTTACTTAATGTTCAGAATTTCTAATGATGTTAAAGGCCTAGGAAAACATGCATCCATGGTTCACAGTTAGGACAAGTTGCTAAGTCCCAAAATGATTTACTCAATGAGATGAATAATAATATGAATGATCATGCTATTATCGTAGTGACTAGAGGAGGTAAAATGACTCATGAGCCACTATATCCTGAAGGTCACCCTAAAAGAATTGAACAAGATTCTCAAAGAATTAACATGTATGCACCTAGTCCATCTAAGAAGAAAAGAAAAGAAAAATGACAGGACTTTGCATGCTTCGATGTTTCTATTTCGGATGCTGAGACACAATCTGGTAATGAAAATTCACTTAGTGATAATGATAATGATAATGATGATGTTCATATAGATGCCCAACCAAAGAATGATAAACAACCTAATAACAATGTTGAAATAGAACCTGCTGTTGATCTTGATAACCCACCACCTCCTAAAAATAAATGTTATGATAAGAGAGATTTCATTGCCAGAAAACATGGCAAAGAAAGAGAACCATGGGTTCATAATTCCATGCCTTTCCCAACTAAACCATCTAAGAATAAGAATGAGGAAGAATTTGAACGCTTTGCTGAAATGCTTAGGCCAGTCTTTTGCCGTACTCGTTTGACTGATATTTTAAAGATGGCCCCATATGCTAAGTAGATGAAAGATATTGTCACTAATAAAAGAAAAATACATGAAGCTGAAATCTCCACCATGCTTGCAAATTATTCTTTTTAGGATGGAGTACCTAAAAAACTAGGACATCTAGGAATACCTACTATACCATGCTCCATTAAAAGAAATTATGTCAAAACTGCTTTATGCTATTTGGGAGTCGATGTTAGTGTTATGCCTCTCTCTCTATATAGAAGACTTGATCTGAATAAACTCACATCTACTGAAATATCATTGCAAATGGCTGACAAATCAACTGCCATACCTATTGGTATTTGTGAGGATGTGCCCGTTGTAGTTGCAATTGTTACTATCTTGACAGACTTTGTTATACTTGATATGCCCGAGGATGACAACATGTCGATTATCCTTGGTAGACCTTTCTTTAATATTGCAGGGGCTATTATTGATTGCAACAAAAGCAAGGTCACTTTTCATATCAATGGTAATGAGCATACAGTCCATTTTCCAAAGAAACAATTCCAAGTGAATGGTATTAATATTATTGAAAAAGCTTCGACAATCACTATTGGAAATTTCCAACTCCCTCTTCCTATTGTCAAAAACTGTGGCGCCCCGCCTGATTACCACTGTAGCCAGACGGTCGCCACGCATACCAGCCCAGGAAATCACTCTGGCATGCGCGTTTACAACAAGTATCAAGAACACCGGCATTTCTATTAATGGATATATAAGTCTTACATGATATCTTACAAGGGTGATGGCAGCGGAAAAGCTCTATCTAAGGCAGCATGGTCCTGGTGCGGCTCCAATCCACAGGGATGTGACAGGGTTACTCTCCTAGCCCGCAAATGCTCCGGCTCCTCGTTGACAGACGACGGATCCTTATGTGAACCTGGCCACATTGAAGGCCACTGAGTACTTTTGAATGTACTCGCAAGCAACCAAACTAACATATACACCAAGCAAAGCAATCCATGGCATTCAAGCATGCATTTGTTATTAGAGCAACATTAATTATCATGGCATAGTATACCTATCTAGCAAGATTAATTATCATGTCATAACAGGATTATCCAGTGTGATACTACCAAAGCAAAGCATGGCAAGTAAATGACTTATACTCCAAACATTCTCAGGATCCAATCCAACTCTTTCGATCATCCGACCATCACTTTCATAGCCATCTCATGGCTAACATATCATATTCTTGACATCATCCAATGTCTATGCATCTTCACTGAAAGTCTGACAAACTTACTCTCTTCCGGGTTGCCTTACAACCCTCAGAACATTCATGATCCACTGAGTACTACATGGCATAAGACGAGTTCTTCCATCATTATTATCACTGTTTCGGTTGACCACCTAGAGAGGTCTGGACGGACTGTCCAATACCGTGGACACGGCTATTCGAATAGATTCTTACACTCTGCAGAGGTTGCGCACTTTACCCACACCATGGAGCACCTGACCTCGTAATCCCATTCGAGTGGACCAGAGTTGCTCCAACGAAACCTGCCTAACCCGTGACTCCTCCACCGTACCACCGACAATCATACCCTCCCAGGGTCATGTCCTGGGTGGCCCCTGTGTCACCTCGTGACACCTGCCACCGTCGTGGCCAAACAAACTGTCCCAACCGGGGACGCCGGCAAATAACTCAACTGGGCTCACAAGGTTATCGCCGCCTACCGGGCCAGGGCAGCACGCACGTATAACCTTCCCTAGTTGGTGGTACCGATGAAAGAGCACAAAGCTAGACCAAGTCAAGGCCGTCCCATACCGGCAAATGTGGCTGCACGGATAAGTCCGGACAGGTGACTCTGGATCAACCGACTAGGTTTAGTTTTAGCCATCATTTAGCAAGCATGGTTATCTGCCACCATAACTTGAGATGATAGCAACTAGGCATTAAATAAATTACTTTGAATTAACACATAGCAAACTAATGCAAGTAATGTAAACAGTAAGTGCAGTCTAACAGAAGTTTAATTATTTCTATCACAGGCATAATCATTAATCAGACACACAAGAACATCACAGAGCAATGCTTTAGGGCATATATCAGATGGTCGGCTTTCCTGGGGGTCGATGAATACTCCGGAAAGAAGTGCGGTGAAGCCGCGGAAGAATTCGACGGAAAGATTCCCTCTCGGAGGGGCTGAGAGAAGGGCAAGGGCAAAATGGTCATTTCATAGTGTGAAAACATTATGAAAATGATACCATCGGAACGGGCTCCATGAACTGAAGACGTGGGCGTTGGTTTCACCTGAATCGGAGTTGCGAGGAAAAAGATGTGATGGTTTGACTGCCAAGGACCTATCTATAAATAAAATATTTACCTTTGGGTCCCTGACTATTTTTTCTGTGGAAATGGAGAGAGGCTACTGTGCAGCTGGGCCGGCTTGGGCCGAAAGCGGCGAGAGTCCGAGCACCAGCCGGGCCGCACAGCGGCTGCTGTTGCAGGGCCGGCCCACCCACTGCTGCCTCCACTTAACTGACTGGGCCTAGCCGCCGAATCACTTACGCGCGGGCCCCGCGTTGACTCCCTCCCTCGCTCCCCGTTGCCTTCAACCTCCCGACGGGGAGGGACACAGAGAGCCTGGCTGGGCCTCGCGCCGGCGACTCCGGCCGACCCTAGTGGTGCTCCGGCCACCGGAATGATCGGAGCGGCGCCGCGCATCCATCCGAAGGCTCCACGCACGCTTGGAAGCTCGGGGTTCAGCAGGGTCTTGGCCGCGGCGGACGACGGCATCGGCCCTCTCTGAAGAGCACGGTGCGCCGCACGGGAAGAGGAGAGGGGTGGTTGGGAGAGCTAGGAGGTGATGGCAGGGGTCTCCTGAGGTGGTAGGGCGGCGAGGGAGAGCTCCGAAGACTCGAATTTGAGCCGAGGGGAGGCGGCGGCCATGGCGGTGATATGGTGGCTAGGGGTGCTCCGGCGAGGTAGTGAGGGGCCAGGGAGGCTGCTAGGAGGGTGGTGAGGAGATTGAGAGGCTCGGGGATGCCGGGGAAAGCTCGGCCTCGGCTATATATAGCCGGACGGCGGAAATGGATAGGCATGGCCGCCGTGGCATGCTTATCGCCGTCCTGGCGCTCGGGGAGGACGTGGCTGGACAGTAGCAATGTCGGCAAGGTGCCCGGAAGAGCGGAGGAGATCGTAGGAGCTTCGGGAGAGCTCGGAGAGGAAGAGGACAGAGGAAGACGACGACGGTGGTCACTGGCAGAACAGTGGCGGAGCTCGTCGTGGCGTGGGGAGGAAGAAAGAGGAGAGGTAGAAGGGTCCAGAGCATCGACGTGGATGCTGCAGAGCCGTTGGACACGCCGGGACAAGCCACGACCGTCCGGAAGTGACCGCACGGAGCAGGCCCAGTGTAGAGCGCCGTTTTTGCGCGGCCGCCGCGTGGTCACCATGCCAAAACGTGCACTGGTGCCCGACTGGCCATCACACCTTATCCAGCAGGTGTATCACTGCTCAAATAGGTAAGATAGATCACTAGATGGACCAGGAGGGGTCTGGAGAGGTCAAGGGGATCCAGAACAACTTCTGGACAACAACTTGGGTGGACTCTTGTGGAGAAATCATTGAGAGTGGGGAGCTGAATCCTTGTCACAACGAAATAAGGTAGGAATGACTAAGTGGTGGCAAAATTTGAAGCCATTTGGACCTCATTTGCATATACTTCCTTTGTAATGCAAATTTTGGTCCAGAAAATGGAATTTGAAGCTGTGCTCAAATGGATTGATGAAATGAACTGAAATTTGGTGGATAGTGATAATTTGGATATATGAAGCCACTTTAAAAGTTTCATACCATTTGGGTACACCAAAATGATACTTGCTTCACAGAGGTTTCAAATGGACAGAAACTTGAGAAAATTGCTGGGGAAGAATGGGTAGAGGGATTGAGCTAGTTTTTGGTTTCCATGAGTGTTTTATCAATGTTAACCACCATGAAGAATTTCAGCTCAAATGGATCAAGGGTTCAAGCACTTCCTTTGCAAACTGAAAATCTGGACAGAATTTGCAAATGGATGCTGTGCTCAAACTTTGAACTATGGAACTTGGGTTCTTGATGGAAATGATGAAGATATGGATAGGAGAAGCTCCACAATTTATTTGGGATTCTTCCTCGCTACCAAAATGGTAGTTCCTTTAGAAACTGCCCAAAATGCAATATTGGCATTAAATAGGAAAATGCAATTTCCCTTATTTAATTATGACCAATATTTTTATGGGAGCTCAATATGATCACAAAGAATATCTCCACAAGTTTTCATGAACTTTGGAGATGGATAGATATTTTCCTGGATTTAATTCCTTTATCTGGCAGAAAAAGGAATTAATTATAAATGAAAAATATTGCAAATGACTTGGCAATATTTTTGCATATCCAGGGTTTATAGATAAAGGATGATCACTGAGAAAAGTTTGGGAGGCAACAGATCAAAGGAAATTGGGGTTCCTTTGTAACTGAAGAGATCAGGATTTCCCTTCCGGTAACTCCGAAGGTAGGGTTTCGGTGGCAAAACCCTGAGGATATATCTTGGGTGGCAAGGTTGGACTGGAGAGAATCTCTGGTTGGATAGGTAAGGCAAGGTTAAATGACCATCTTCATATACCCAAGAGCTAGAGAAATCCGATAACACCGAGAAAAAAGACGTGAGTCAAATCCCGCGAAGGAAAAAAAAACAGGAGCGAAAACCTGGGTGCCACAAACACTAATATGAAACTCTTATTATAGGGGAGATGCATATCCCCGTTGAGGTAACTTAGTGTTATATGAATATTCTTGGATTTCATGTTATTCAAAAATGGTTTGTTAATAAGAGTTGATCAACCTTATTAATGGATTCTTTTTTAGGGGCATGTGGTCGATGAATTTAGTCAGCACAACTTTCTGTACCTACTATTTGTTTCCTGTTATTCCTAGTTAAATACAATAAAATGCCATGATTATCCTATTTTCTGATTGATCCGTGCAATAACAAATGGCCCAAAAATAAAAGTGCTCAGAATTACGTAAAATTTTAACATGATTTTTTCTAGAATATTTAATAATTTCTGGCACTGAACACAACTCAGGGGGATGCCTCAGGTGCCCACGAGGCACCAGGGCGCGCCCACCCCCTTGGGCGTGCCATGGTGGCTTGTGGGCCCCACAGGGACCCCCTCACTTATTCCTTTAGTTCACTTTGCCTCTTACTGAAAGCACGGGTTTACTCCCAGAGGGGGGGGGGGAATGGGAGAGTTTTAGAAATTCACCAAACTCTGAAGAATTTGACGAAGATCAGAGTGAAGAAATAGAAACACAAGGGAAACTAAGTCATCACAGAATCAGAGTACATGCAATCAGGATACGTAAGAGTGAAGAACATGCAAACATACATTCATACACGCATGAAGAAAATGAACTGAGGAAATGAAAGATAGCGAGATGAAATTCTTCAGTTCAAATTCGTCAGAGCACAGATCACAAATTCTTCAGCAGCGGAATAAAGTAAGAGAGGGTTGAGGAATTTGAAACCAGGTTGGCTCAGTGAAGACAATGGAATTTGGTAGACCAGTTCCAGTTGCTGCATCAATTGTATGTCTGGTTGAGGCGGCTGAGTCGCACCTCAGAGGACACACAGTCCTCACCGTATTCCTCTTGAGCTAAGG
Source organism: Thinopyrum elongatum (assembly GCA_011799875.1). NCBI lineage: Eukaryota > Viridiplantae > Streptophyta > Magnoliopsida > Poales > Poaceae > Thinopyrum > Thinopyrum elongatum. The sequence continues at coordinate 343,941,289 of CM022301.1, forward strand.
TCGCTTAGTCCTCACCCAATCACTCGTGGTAAGTCTTCAAGGTAGACTTCCAAAACTTTCATAGACTTGTTCACCGACACACCACAATGACTCTTGGTGTACTCAGAACTTGATGCCTAACCGTCTAGAAGAGTGAGAGTCTTCAAAGGTAACAGTCGTCGGATCACACAGATCAATCTCTTCAGTGATGCTCAATCACTTTGGCTCTGGGTTTTTCCTCACTTAGGATTCTCTCAAAATCATCAAAGGATGGGTTGCTCTCTTATGACAAGTGTCAAGTTCTCTCGGAGCAGCCAACCAACAAGTGGTTGTGGGGGCGGCTATTTATAGCCAGGGGCAACCCAACATGGAATGTCATAAATGCCCTTCTCTGATTTGACCGTTGTCAGGATAAGGATCCACTCGATAGCTGGCATGCGGCGCAGCAATGGTCGGAATTTGAACTCTCAAATTCGTCAGGGCACTCAATTTCCTCACTTTTAGGCAGAACGCACTGGCGAACTCCTAACTACTCAGCTTGACCAAAATCGTCAGCGACCAGATGAACCTCGTCACTGTCGCTAGCAATTGCGTCAGCTGTACCGGAGATTTCCAAAGGCTTCACTCGAAGCTCTTTTGTGTATAGGTTTGAGTAGGTTTGAGCATCACTTTGGAAATGTGAAATATGATTCACCTAGACCCCCTTTAACAGTACGGTTTTTCGTATGACTCAAAGAAGAAGAAAAAAAACTATGAAAATAAAGTCTACAAGCTTCAATGTCTTCACTTCAATTTCTTTAAAGGCCGTACCAATTTCATCACCAATTTCTCCACTTGAAGAAATACATTTTTAGGGGTCGTCTTCCATGTGTTAAACCAAATCTTCTGGGACTCTGTCTCCTGTGTATACTCACAAACTCATTAGTTCCTCAACCTATTTGTCATCAATACTCCAAAACCACTAAGGGGGCACTTGATGCACTTACAATCTCCCCCTTTTTGGTGATTGATGACAAATTGGTTAGGTTTCAACGGGAGTATAAATAATTGAAGTGTAAGTACAGAGTTTGAAGAAATTGGTTGCAAGATATTGAGGAATCCCCTTAAAGATGTGCATATGAGGAATTTGCTTTGGATTGCAAATGCACATGGCAGGTTGAATTTGTGGAGATCTCCCCCTATATCTTGGAAACCAATCATGCATGATCATAAGATATTTGAAGAATATGAATGCATGATGAGAATTGGTGTCTGACGAAATTGTGCATGCATGAGCAGATATATATTAAAGAATAAAGCATGCGCATCAAATGAAGCATAAGAGTCAGACAACCAACAATCATTAAGTTACAACTCATCAAGAGCACAACCAGAAAAGTTCAAGAGTTGCAACTTAAGCAAAAACAGCCCATATAACTACCCGCTTGAAGACTAACTCAAACTTCTCCCCCTTTGTCATCAAATGAACAAAAGGTGAGGAATTTGAGAACTAGCGCCCCTGAAGAAAATCATCATGTAGAGGATGAGGGACCGCCAACATTGTTGGGGTCGCGCGGTGCAGAGGGACCAGCAGCAGTGTCTTCAACAGCTTCATTTTCGTCGGTGGAGCGCGATGAAGACTCGGAGCTTGGCATCAGAGGAGGCACTTGTGTTTTCTTGAATTTGTTCCGAGGCAGTTCAGCCCAGTCAAAGTTCATCTGAAAGTCGTCAGCATCAAGTTCTTCAGCTGATTTGAGATGTGAAAGTGTGGCCCAGCTGCGATCAAATATCTCATGGAGATAGTATCTGTTCTTGCGGACGACGTTATGCGTCACTGTCATATTTGCTTGTACAGTGGCAAATTGACGCTTAACCCATCGATGATGCTTGTCAAGTTTCTGATGAAGACTTATGAGCAGCTCACGGTCAGTCATGACATGCGGCGCTTCTGGTGAAGACGATGGCTTTGAGGCTTTTGCTGCAGTGTCTTGGCTGGTAGATTCATCAGCTATGGAGCTGGAGATAGGTTGACAAAATTGTCCATCAAGGGGGAAAATTCCTTCATCGATGATGCTCTTGCCTTTGCCAGGAACTATGGACAGTGTGCTTTGAAGAATTTCAACTTCAGGCATATAGCTCAGGTGGTTCTGACGATCAGCCTTGTAGTGGATTGAAGACCGGGATCTGATGAATCTCATAATCCATGGTGCATAGGGCTTCAATTCAAATGGAGACTGAGCAACAGTGACCAAAGTCCTCAGGAAGAAATCATGAATGTTGATGGGAGTGCCATGTATGATGTGGAACAACAAGTTCTTCATGATTCCCATAACTTCTTTAGTGTTGGAATTGTGGCCTTTGATCAGACTAAGGGTCTTAGTCAGAATGCGATACACAGTCTTTGGCACATATAGCATAGCCTTCACTAGGAAGGCAGTCATTGGAGCATTTCCTTCAGCCATAGGCTTCATCAGCACTTGCATTAGGTGATTAGGCAGCTCAGGTTCTTCATAATTTTTCTTAGCTCCTTCTTGGGGTGGATCCACTGGAAGAGCGCGAAGCAATTCATCAATTGGTGCTTTGTAGTGAGTGTCTTCACTCATCCAGTCCAGAGCCCAAGTTACAGTGTCGTCAGCATTGCCAGAGAAGTGCATAGTTGCATAGAATTGAAGAATGAGTTCTTCATTCCAGTCACAGATATCAGTGCAGAAGCTCAGCATACCAGCATCATGAATAGCAGCCAAAACTTGCCGGAAGCAGGGAATGACATCCATGTCCACATGAGGAATATAACAATGCTGGAATACCTTCTTCTTGTCGAACATCAGTGATGCATAGAAGTTCATCTGAGTTCTTATCCAGAACCTCAAACGCCCAAGTTTGGCCGAGTCATAGGGTGACTTGCCAATGAAGAAATTCTTTTCTTCGAAGAATTAGGCGCTATCAAATTTCAGTCGCTTGAGGCCTTTGCCAATCTTGGGCATCACAGGAACGGGTTGAAGATTGTGCCTTTTCTTTCTGACATCAAGGATTGACCTGGGAGAGCCAGTTGAATCATTGGGATTTGTGATAGCCAGAGACTTTGGAACCTCCTCAGCTGTGGCAGTTGGAACTGTGTCAATGTCTGCTGAGGGAATTGAGTCAACACGTGGAGGAGATGCATTGATGACATCAACATCAGGGTCATCATTAGCAATTTCATCAGCTGCAGCAGCTGGAACTTCTTTAGGGATGCTGTGGAGCGATGGTTGTTGTTCTTCAGAGCCAGTTGGAATTTCTTCAGTGTGCTCAGGCGACTGAGGCTCTGTTGTGAGGGGAGTGGTGAGGGGTGAATTTGGGTGAGCTGCTTCCCAATATTCGTCATGGAGTGGAGGAGTTGTCTCACCGTCAATATCCACTTCCTCCTCATTTTCGTCAATCAGCGGAGTGCGCTGAGGACTTTGGGTAGTATCTTGAGGCATACATACATCAGTATCAACCTCAATTTCTTCATCCATTTGCTATGTGGTAGCAGTAGAATGGGTATTTTCTTCTTCATCATCAGCCTGAGGGATTTCATAATCCACCCCATATGGAACCATTTGAAGATTCTCAAGATAACGAGCAGGGGGCACTGATGAAATTGGAATTGCATCGATTGGAATGACAATTTAAGACAATGTTGCCGTCTTCAATTTCTTCAGTGTTTCAGGCAGAGGTGGAGCTGATGCCTTTCTCTTCTTAGCTTCATGCTCAGCAGCCTGTGTCTTCTTCGCTTCTGATGCAGAAGGAAGGGTGATAAGCTTCAAAGATGAAGTCATTGTTGGAGCTGCTTGTGAGGAACTGGTTGGAGCAGTTTCATCAGGCGTGACTGATGCAGTCACCCTGGCAGGTTCTTCAGGTACGACACTTTCAGTCGCCCTGGGAATTTCTTCAGGTGCAACATTATCCGTTGCCCTTTCAGTTTCTTTAGGTGCAACTTCTTCAGTTGCCCTGGCAGTCTCTTCAGTAGATGAAGCCACAGTCATTCTGGCCTGTGTGGTTGGAGGTGGAGTTGATGAACTGGATGTTGGTGCTGTGCCAAACTTGGCGGCTTCACGCTTGTTGTGGTCTTCAACCACCTTGGTTGAGGCAGTAATGAATCGTTCTTTGACGCCACAACAATGATTGGCCTGTCTTTCATACTCTTCAGACAGCTGAAGAATTTCAGATTGTAGAGTTACAAGCTGTGTAGCGACCCGACCCGAAATCGGTCAAGTCTCTGTGTAGCTGTACCATCCCAAGATCATGCTGGCACACACAGTACATTGATGAAAAGATTCAAAGTTCAATCACACCTGAATTTATTACACGATTCTCATATCGAGTCTTTATTACATCATAATAAATTCGGCCGAAGGCCAACTCATGAGAAATAAACTAAATAAAGTTGCGGAAGCGTAGACGATAAGCGAGTCCATCCGACTCCATAGGGCAATCGCCAAGCGTGGATCGTAGCCTCACTCCTGGTCGGAAAACTCCTCTGCAACATAAGACGTTGCAGCCGTGTAGGTCAGCATTTTGAATATGCCGGCAAGTCATGAAGAGAGAACAACAATAATATCACTAACACTATATGCAATTTGGCTGTGGGGCTCTAAATTTAAGTTTTTGCGAAAGAGCCAATTTTTTCCTACAACAAAGGACTTGCTTGCAATTACTACAAAATGTTGGTAGTTATTGAGATGGTTCCGCCAACCAATGTCTCATTCCCAATTATTAAATAACCCATCAATTAATTTCTTAAGTTCGGTGTTGAGATTTCCGAAATACTCCAATACCAGAGGCTCAGTTGTCCGTAACCGGGGACACGGCTAATCAATTAGGTTTCTACTCTGCAGAGTCTTGTGCACTTTACCCGCAAGAATCGTTCCCTCCTTTGAATCCTCGCACTGCATGGTGTCTGAAGACGGGACGAACGAAACAGGGTCTTCCGTAGAGTTCCTCTGAGCCACTGCTAGTGCCCATCCAATCCTACCGTTCTTCTACATCTCGTAGCACCGTCCGGCCAGAGTCACGCCTAGGGTCGACCAAGCCAGAGCCCATAATGGCTTGCGGCTGCACAGGTAAGCTTCCGGTCAAGGTGTATCCATCCGTCTCTTCGTGGCTGGGTGAAGCTTTCCGCAAGATGTCATGGCGCTTCTCCATGCATCCCGGCCATCCGCTGGTTACTCCAGGGTGCCCATCAACCGTCCTCCACCCAGTAGTGAATTTGAAGTCCATCTTGAGCTTGAAGTCATGGGGTTCTCATCATCTTGACTCTCACATCCCCCTTATGAATCACTCAACCAACCCCGTCTACGAAAGCATAGCAATCAACTACATCGTCCCGGGCATTGGTAACAAGGGGAAAATTGGGTTCAACCTACCACATGTTACTACTCCAGAACATAACTTAAAAATCTCCTACTGCATGCATGGTGGGGAGGAATAATTCTAATGCAACAAATCATAGGTATTGTAAAACATGATCAAATGACTTGCCTGGCTGACGGTCTTCGAAAGCTAGTGACTCGTGATAGCAAGCTTCGCACTCCGGGAATTCTATTCGAAGCAAACAATAAACACATAAGCATACAACGGTATAACATAACAGCAAGCTAACGTAAATCACACAAGCAATCATACCAAAACCAAAGAAAACTCGAAGAACTCAATTCAAGGTTTTCATTACTTCAAGCAAACAACTAGAAAATAGTTTTATCCTACTAAAACTTTTCTTAACAGAACCAAAACAATAGTTTCGTTAACTAACAGAAAGGAAAACATTATAAAAACTTGGTGCAAAAAGAAACACATTAAAAGCTAATTTAAAACTCTACTTATGCCTAAAACAAAACTAGTAAGAAAATAAAATAAAACATTTTTTTTCTGTAAATAAAAGTTCACCCTCTGTAACTACAGAAACTAATCTGAAATAAAATATAACAGAGGTGAAAAAATACTTTTTAAAATCATAAAACCACAGAAAATAGCAGCAAGTTAAAATAACTAGAATAGGCTTGTTTTCATGTAAAACTAATTTTAATAAAAACTATAAATACCCAAATAAATCCTACTGCTAGGCAACGTCAAAACAAAGCAGTGGCAAAAAGAAACATTAATTTTTTTTAATCCTAGCTCATTTTATAGCAGAAATACTAATCTGACTAAAACTAAAATAAAACAATTTTTAAAAACTAAGACATGGCCGAAACTATTTTATACAGAAACGTTAGGAAATTTGCAAACTAGAGCAAAAAGAATCAACTAAAAATATTTAATAACATAAAAGTTATAGATTCTACAAGATCAGAACTATTCTGTTTTAAAAACAGAAACTAAAAAAACAAAAAAAAAACTAAACGAGTTAATGGGCCGAACGGTGGGTGATCTGAAACTAAACAACGCACATGCGTTTAACTAACAACCACGCACAGGTTAATAAAGGAAAACCGAGCGGGCCGGTCTACACTAAACCGTAACTAAACCGGAAATAAACCCATCTAATAAGAAAAACCTAACTCTTCGCGTGATCTAATCTAGGCCGTAGATTGAGAATCGGACGGTGGAGAGGGGGAGAGGTCTCATAGTGGGTCACGGCGACGGGACGACGATGACGGCGACTCGGGCGGCGGTGGTGCGGTGACTCCGGCGATCAGGGAGGTCGGCGAAGGTGTCGGGGAGGTGCGTCTCGGCGAGGGCGACTCGGTGGTGATGTTTTTGGAGCTCGGGAGCGACAGCAGCGATGAGGGCGAGGTGGTGCAGCGGCTCGGGTGAGCTACAGCTCCGGCGGTGGCGTCGAGCTCGGGGTCGTCGGCTTCGGGGTTCCTGGACGAGGAGATGATGTCAGCGGGGTGCGCGAGGAAGAGGTGGTTCGGGTGGAGGTGCTTGGAAGCAAGGGGAGTCCTCACCGGTGTCGGTAGCGGCGGTGAACCGAGGCGGCGGCGGCGAGATGCGTTTTGCGAGGGTGCGAGCTACAACGGGGTTTGGAGTTAGGGTTTTAGGGGGTTCTAGGAAGGAGACCGAGGGGTTTATATAGGACATAAACTTGGGCGAGGAGTCGACTCGGGATCACGATCCCGAGAGGATCGGAACCGCGGCGCGCTCTGGACGCGCTCCGGGCAGCTTTGCGTGCGCGAGGGGGAAGGAGAAGAGGTGGGGCCAGCGCGTCGGTGAGAGAGGGAGAGGAGGGTTCGGTCGGTCGACCGAAACGGAGAGGGACTCGGGTGCAGGCGCGGCGTGCTGGGCTGGCTGGCGGCCTGGCTCGCTGGGCTGTGGCTCGGGCGACTGGGCCTGCTGGCCTGGCGCCTGGCGCACCGGAAGTTTTTTTTGATATAGACAGAGAGAGACAATAAAATATATAGAAATATATAATATCTTTATATAGGGCATATATATATATCAAAAAGATCAGAAAAATAAATACTACAAGATGAACATTTTTCTAGAGGCAAAACAAAAACTTTTATAAAAAAACATTTTTCTGAAAATTCCAAATAAAATTCAAATTTGAATTCAAACTTTTTGGCATTATTTTCTTCTGACATTTTTGGAGTGTCATGTTAGCTCCTCTCATACTTTTGCACAAGTATTGGTCAGGTATTTTTGAAATAAATTTCAATGCCAATTTGAATCCAAATTCAAATAAAACTCAAAATGCCTCTGGAATTTCAAATGCCACTCAAATTCAAACAACATGCATAGATGCTTAGCTAATAATTGTAAAACATTCCAAATTGAAAATTTGGGATGTTACAAAACCTACCCACCTGAAGATGAATCTCGCCCTCGAGATTCGGGTTGGCTAGCAAATAGGTGTGGGTGGTCTCGGCGGAGATCTTCTTCTCGCTCCCAGGTGGCTTCCTCCTCGGAATGGTGGCTCCACAGAACCTTGCAGAACTTGATGATCTTGCTGCGGGTAACTCTGTTCGCAGTCTCAAGAATTCTGATGAGTTTCTCCTCATAAGTCAGATCACTGTCAAGCTGTATGGCCTCTAGGGGCACTGTATCTCTCAAAGGAATATCGGCCATCTCAGCATGGCATTTCTTCAGCTGGGAAACATGAAAGACGTCGTGAACTCCGGACAATCCTTCCTGCAATTCCAGCTTGTAGGCAACTTCTCCCCGATGTTCAAGGATTTTGTACGGGCCAATGAACCTGGGTGCTAACTTTCCTTTAACACCAAACCTCTTGATTCCACGAAGTGGGGACACACGAAGATATGCTCGGTCTCCCGCTTCATACGTTACTTCCTTGCGTTTACTGTCGGCATAACTCTTCTGCCTCGACTGAGCTACCTTGAGTCTATCTCGAATCAACTTGACCTTCTCTTCGGAGTCTCTGATAAGATCGGGACCAAAAAGTTTTCGGTCTCCAACACCATCCCACAACAATGGTGTTCTACACCTCCTTCCGTATAGAGCTTCAAAAGGGGACATCTTCAGACTGGTCTGATAGCTTTTATTGTACGAGAACTCTGCGTATGGCAAATTATCATCCCAGCTAGACCCGTAGTCTAGCGCACAGGCCCTCAACATGTCCTCCAGAATCTGGTTGACTCTCTCGGTCTGTCCATCTGTCTGCGGATGAAAAGCTGTGCTGAACTCCAGCCTCGTACCCAAAGTTTCATGCAACTGATTCCAAAACTTTGAGGTAAATTGTGTTCCTCTATCTGACACGATACTCCTTGGAACTCCATGCAGACATACAATTCTGGTCATGTATATCTTGGCTATCTTAGCGCTGGTATAAGTGGTCTTCACGGGAATGAAGTGAGCTACCTTGGTCAGGCGATCAACCACTACCCAGATGGAATCATAACCTGAACGGGCCCTGGGTAATCCTGTGATAAAATCCATTCCAAGTTTCTCCCATTTCCATTCGGGTATCGGCAGAGGTTGAAGTAACCCTGCTGGCTTCTGATGTTCCACCTTTACTTGCTGGCAAACATCGCATACTGCTACATACTCGGCAATATCCTTCTTCATACCTGTCCACCAGAAACTTTCCTTCAAATCCAAATACATCTTGGTGTTGCCTGGGTGAATCGAGTACGGTGAATCATGCGCCTCCTGAAGAATTAGCTTCCCGAGCTTGGGATCATTCGGTACATAAATACGATCCTTGAACCATATAGCTCCGTGCTCATCCTCACGAAAACCTTTAGCCTTTCCGTTACTCATCCTTTTCTTTATCTCAGCAATTTCCTTGTCCGACTTCTGGGCGTCGCGAATTCTTTCGGCCAAAGTGGACTGAATTTCCAGTGCTGCAACATATCCTCTCGGAACTATCTCCAGTCGAAGATCTTTGAGGTCATCGACTAACTCCTGGGGTAACCCTCCCGCTGTAAGGGTATTCACATAACTCTTACGGCTCAAGGCATCTGCTACAACATTAGCCTTTCCTGGGTGGTAATGCAATCTCATGTCATAGTCCTTGATCAACTCTAGCCATCTCCTTTGCCTGAGGTTCAACTCCTTCTGCGTGAAAATATACTTCAAGCTCTTATGATTCGTGTAAACATCACAACTGTTTCCGACAAGGAAATGTCTCCAGGTCTTGAGTGCATGCACTACGGCTGCTAACTCCAAATCGTGCATGGCGTAATTCATCTCGTGAGGTCGTAGCTGTCTGGAGGTATAAGCTACAACCTTTCCTTCCTGCATGAGTACTCCTTCGAGTCCTTGACGAGAAGCATCACAATATACCTGGTAATCCTTGTGTATGTCCGGCAAAATTAGCACTGGGGCTGTAACCAAACGTTTCTTCAACTCCTGGAAACTGGCTTCACAATCCTCGGTCCAAATGTACTTGGTTTCCTTCTTTAACAGCTCAGTCATGGGCTTGGCAATCTTGGAGAAATTCTCAATAAACCTCCGATAATATCCTGCGAGTCCGAGAAAACTGTGGATCTCCTTGATCGAGGTGGGTGACTGCCATTTGGTGACCGATTCAACCTTGGTGGGGTCGACTGCTATTCCTTCTCCTGAAATAACATGTCCGAGGAATCCGACTTCCTTCAACCAAAATTCGCTTTTGCTGAACTTGGCATATAACTAATGTTCTCGGAGTTTCTCCAGAACTAGATGCAAATGTTCCTTATGCTCTTCCTCGCTCTTGGAGAAAACCAATATGTCATCGATGAAAACCACGACAAACTTGTCTAGATATTCCATAAATAACTTGTTCATCATGCTCATAAAATACGCAGGGGCATTAGTCAATCCGAATGACATGACGGTATACTCATATAAACCATACCTGGTGGTGAAAGCTATTTTGGGTATATCCTGTTCATGAATCTTCAACTGATGATACCCTGATCGAAGATCGATCTTGGAGAATACTTTGGCTCCAACTAGCTGATCAAATAAATCATTAATCATTGGCAGAGGGTACTTGTTCTTGATGGTCATGTCGTTCAACGAACGATAATCCAACCATTCTCAGGGTTCCATCCTTCTTCTCTACCAAAAGAACTGGGGCTCCCCAAGGTGACGAGCTTGGCCGAATATATCCCTTCTCCAATAGCTCATTAATTTGCTTCTTGATCTCTTCCAAATCGTTCGGGGGCATCTGATAAGGTCTCTTGGATATTGGGGCTGTGCCGGACAATAACTCAATCAAAAACTCAATGTCTCTGTCTGGTGGCATTCCTGGTAATTCCTCCGGAAATACATCGGGAAAATCTTGCACTACTGGTACTTCCTCCTGTACAACTCCCGTGAGGGAATTTACCTGATTCTTCATCGGGGTGCGTCTGGATACATACTTGATCCTCTTCTGCTCTGGGGTGGTGAGCAAGATCGTCTTGCGGGCACAGTCGATGTTTCCTTCAAACTTCGTCAACCAATCCATGCCTAGGATTATGTCCAAACTCTGGGATTCCAATACTATGAGGTCTGCGGGAAAATCATGGTTTCCGATGCTGAGGGTCGAACGACAGCCTAAGCCTGCCATCATCTCTCCTCCTGGGGAACTGACCTGAAGAGGGCTTCTAAGGGTTCTAGTGGGCAACCCGTACTTTTCCACAACTACCCTTGATATGAATGAATGCGTTGCACCAGAATCAAAGAGTACCAATACTGGACATGAATTTAATAAAAACTTACCGACCATAGTTTCTGGCTGATCATAGACGTCCTCCACGTCAATGTGGTTCACCTGAGCACGGGGAAAAGGGTTGGGCTTCTTTGTTGAGCTTCCATTGCCGTTGCCATTTCCATTCCTCTGCTTGGCCTCCGGGCAGTCGGTGGCATAGTGTCCTGTCTTCTGGCACTTGAAACAGGTGATGTGACTCAGATCCTTCTGAGCCGTAGCAGGATGGTGTTGGTTGCCATTGCCTCCATTGCCAGACTTGAAGTTGTTGTCATGGTTGCGATTGTTCCCATTCCCTCCATGGTTATGTCCTCCATGATTATGTCCTCCATGGGTGTGATGGGTGTGTCCTCCCGAGTATGGGGCATAGCGGGGCTTTTGCTGAGCTCCGGAGTTGTACTTCCCCTGGCTATACTTCCTCTTGCGGCTGTCAATCTGCTGCTGCTTGCCTTCAAGGATGATGGCCTTGTCTACCAGCTCCTGGTAGTTGTTGAAGGTAGCCACCATCAGCTGCATTCCCAGCTCATCATTCAGTCCTTCGAGAAACTTCTCCTGCTTTGCGGCATCTGAGGCCACATCATCTGGGGCATAACGAGCTAGCTGGCTGAACTCATCCATGTACTGCCCCACAGTATGATTCCCCTGGCGTAAGTTGTGGAACTCACGCTTCTTCAGACTCATGGCTCTAGCTGAGTCATGAGCGGTGCGGAAGGCCTGCTGGAACTGATCCCATGTGATGGTGGCGAGAGGATAAGTGGCGGTGTAGTTCTCCCACCAAGAGGCTGCAGGTCCATCAAGCTGATGTGTGGCAAAGCGCACCTTCTCTGCCTCTGTGCATCCTGCAGTTACTAACTCCCTTCCGATCTTGCGGAGCCAATCATCAGCTACAATCGGCTCGGTGCTGCTAGAGAACACTGGCGGATTCAGCCTTAGGAAACGGGTCAAGTTGTCGACAGGGGGTGGTGGCGGTGGATTGTTGTTGTTGTTGTTGCCTTGGTTCTGGATGAGCATCTGCATCAAGGCATTCTACTGCTAGATCAGCTGGGTGAGCTCCGGCGGGAAGGTGAAACCGGGGCCACGTCTCGGAGGCATCTGGTGTTTTGGAGTGGATGAGAAAATTATAATAGAACAAGGGTCTAATGAGAAAATAGCACTACCCATATGAATGCACAATCATAATCACACCAATCATTTATTCAATCATCTCAAACAAAGTTCAATCTCGGATTACAAAATCTCACGACTACTCGAAAAATAACGGCCTAACTGATCGACGAAAAATAAAAATAAAACATGGTGGTCGACTAAATGTCCTCATCAATTATCCTTGCGTCCTCCGGTGCGGTGTCCTCTGGTGCAGCATCCTCTGGTGCGGCGCCTCCTCTTGCGGCTTCCTTCGGTGGAGCTCTCTTCATAATCCTGGTCATTGCTCACAAGGGGTCCATCATCTCCACTCGGAAAAAGGTCTTCTCCCTGGTCCATCTTCTCCTCCAATGCGGCAAGATCAATCTTCAGCTTGTCGACTCTCTCCATGAAATCCTTGACTTCATCCTCATGCTCATAGTGGGCTTCATGTGCTTCATCCTCCAGTTGAATTTCACGAAGTTGCAACTTATGGACCGTCTTCAAGCTCCCGCGCATCTGAATCTCTAGAGTCCTGATGTGTGCCTCCAAGTCTTGGACATATGAGCGAACGGAGTCGTCATCTAGGGTGCAGATGATCTCTCCATCTGCAGTCCTGCGAGAAATCATGGTGTAGTCTGATCCAACGAGCTCGGCCCTATATTCCTCCTGGATGCGTCCAAGCGCACTATGAACTAATATGTCTCTCCCGAGGATCCAAGTGGGGGCAGTGAACCTAAAGTCAATGGGCGCCGAGAGGTTTCCGAAAGTCCTCCCTGGTATGTGCACCTTAATCCTATAGCAACGGTCTTCTGGAAATGCCATGATAGGGGTCCCGGTGATAGAAGGCAGAGCAACCTTCAATTCCTTGGTGATCTGGACCAGCCTCCTGCCGAAGAGCATCGTTTCATCTGGTTGGCAAAACTCCGGGAGCAAAACTGGGATGAACTTGACGGCCATCTAGAATGTTGAAATCGGAGAGAAGTCAGAAATGAACAGGGGAGAATTACGGAATAATAAAGACATAAAATAAATAGTTTCTTCCTATGGCTTTCCGATCCTAGGGGTTACGTCCTACGGTCAACGTGTGCTCTGAATACCATCTCTGTAGCGACCCGACCCGAAATCGGTCAAGTCTCTGTGTAGCTGTACCATCCCAAGATCAAGCTGGCACACACAGTACATTGATGAAAAGATTCAAAGTTCAATCACACCTATATTTATTACACGATTCTCATATCGAGTCTTTATTACATCATAATAAATTTGGCCGAAGGCCAACTCATGAGAAATAAACTAAATAAAGTTGCGGAAGCGTAGACGATAAGCGAGTCCATCCGACTCCATAGGGCAATCGCCAAGCGTGGATCGTAGCCTCACTCCTGGTCGGAAAACTCCTCTGCAACATAAGACGTTGCAGCCGTGTAGGTCAGCATTTTGAATATGCCGGCAAGTCATGAAGAGAGAACAACAATAATATCACTAACACTATATGCAATTTGGCTGTGGGGCTCTAAATTTAAGTTTTTGCGAAAGAGCCAATTTTTTCCTACAACAAAGGACTTGCTTGCAATTACTACAAAATGTTGGTAGTTATTGAGATGGTTCCGCCAACCAATGTCTCATTCCCAATTATTAAATAACCCATCAATTAATTTATTAAGTTCGGTGTTGAGATTTCCGAAATACTCCAATACCAGAGGCTCAGTTGTCCGTAACCGGGGACACGGCTAATCGATTAGGTTTCTACTCTGCAGAGTCTTGTGCACTTTACCCGCAAGAATTGTTCCCTCCTTTGAATCCTCGCACTGCATGGTGTTTGAAGACGGGACGAACAAAACAGGGTCTTCCGTAGAGTTCCTCTGAGCCACTGCCGGTGCCCATCCAATCCTACCATTCTTCTACATCTCGTAGCACCGTCCGGCCAGAGTCACGCCTAGGGTCGACCAAGCCAGAGCCCATAATGGCTTGCGACTGCACAGGTAAGCTTCCGGTCAAGGTGTATCCATCCGTCTCTTCGTGGCTGGGTGAAGCTTTCCGCAAGATGTCATGGCGCTTCTCCATGCATCCCGGCCATCCGCTGGTTGCTCCAGGGTGCCCATCAACCGTCCTCCACCCAGTAGTGAATTTGAAGTCCATCTTGAGCCTGAAGTCATGGGGTTCTCATCATCTTGACTCTCACATCTCCCTTATGAATCACTCAACCAACCCCGTCTACGAAAGCATAGCAATCAACTACATCGTCCCGGGCATTGGTAACAAGGGGAAAATTGGGTTCAACCTACCACATGTTACTACTCAAGAACATAACTTAAAATTCTCCTACTGCATGCATGGTGGGGAGGAATAATTCTAATGCAACAAATCATAGGTATTGTAAAACATGATCAAATGACTTGCCTGGCTGACGGTCTTCGAAAGCTAGTAACTCGTGATAGCAAGCTTCGTACTCCGGGAATTCTATTCGAAGCAAACAATAAACACATAAGCATACAACGGTATAACATAACAGCAAGCTAACGTAAATCACACAAGCAATCATACCAAAACCAAAGAAAACTCGAAGAACTCAATTCAAGGTTTTCATTACTTCAAGCAAACAACTAGAAAATAGTTTTATCCTACTAAAACTTTTCTTAACAGAACCAAAACAATAGTTTTGTTAACTAACAGAAAGGAAAACATTATAAAAACTTGGTGCAAAAAGAAACACATTAATAGCTAATTTAAAACTCTACTTATGCCTAAAACAAAACTAGTAAGAAAATAAAATAAAACATTTTTTTTCAGTAAATAAAAGTTCACCCTCTGTAACTACAGAAGCTAATCTGAAATAAAATATAACAGAGGTGAAAATAATTTTTTAAAATAATTAAAACAATAGAAAATAGCAGCAAGTTAAAATAACTAGAATAGGCTTGTTTTCTTGTAAAACTAATTTTAATAAAAACTATTAATACCCAAATAAATCCTACTGCTAGGCAAGGTCAAAACAAAGCAGTGGCAAAAAGAAACATTAAAAAAAAATTAATCCAAGCTCATTTTATAGCAGAAATACTAATCTGACTAAAACTAAAATAAAGCAATTTTTAAAAACTAAAACATGGCCGAAACTATTTTATACAGAAACGTTAGAAAATTTGCAAACTAGAGCAAAAAGAATCAACTAAAAATATTTAATAACATAAAATTATAGATTTTACAAGATCAGAACTATTCTATTTTAAAAACAGAAACTAAATAAACAAAAAAAAAACTAAACGAGTTAATGGGCCGAACGGTGGGCGATCTGAAATTAAACAACGCACATGCGTTTAACTAACAACCGCGCACAGGTTAATAAAAGAAAACTGAGCGGGCCGGTCTACACTAAACCGTAACTAAACCGGAAATAAACCGATCTAACAAGAAAAACCTAACTCTTCGCGTGATCTAATCTAGGCCGTAGATTGAGAATCGGACGATGGAGAGGGGGGGGGAGGTCTCACAGTGGGTCACGGCTACGGGACGACGACGACGGCAACTCGGGCGGCGGCGGTGCGGCGACTCCGGCGATCAGGGAGGTCGGCTAAGGTGTCGGGGAGGTGTGTCTCGGCGAGGGCGACTCGGTGGTGATGTTTTTGGAGCTCGGGAGCGACAGCAACGATGAGGGCGAGGTGGTGCAGCGGCTCGGGTGAGCTACAACTCCGGCGGCGGCGTCGAGCTCGTGGTCGTCGGCTTCGGGGTTCCTGGACGAGGAGATGATGTCAGCGGGGTGCGCGAGGAAGAGGTGGTTCGGGTGGAGTTGCTTGGAAGCAAGGGGAGTCCTCACCGGTGTCGGCAGCGGCGGTGAACCGAGGCGGCGGTGAGATGCATTTTGCGAGGGCGCGAGCTACAGCGGGGTTTGGAGTTAGGGTTTTAGGGGGTTCGAGGGAGGAGACCGAGGGGTTTATATAGGACATAAACTTGGGCGAGGAGTCAACTCGGGATCACGATCCCGAGAGGATCGGAACCGCGGCGCACTCTGGACGCGCTCCGGGCGGCTTTGCGTGCGCGAGTGGGAAGGAGAAGAGGTGGGGCCGGCGCGTCGGTGAGAGAGGGAGAGGAGGGTTCGGTCGGTCGACCGAAACGGAGAGGGACTCGGGTGCGGGCGCGGCGTGCTGGGCTGGCTGGCGGCCTGGCTCGCTGGGCTGTGGCTCGGGCGACTGGGCCTGCTGGCCTGGCGCCTGGCGCACCGGAAGTTTTTTTTTGAAATAGACAGAGAGAGACAATAAAATATATAGAAATATATAATATCTTTATATAGGACATATATATATATATCAAAAAGACCAGAAAAATAAATACTACAAGATGAACATTTTTCCAGAGGCAAAACAGAAACTTTTATAAAAAACATTTTTCTGAAAATTCCAAATAAAATTCAAATTTGAATTCAAACTTTTTGGCATTATTTTCTTCTGACATTTTTGAAGTGTCATGTTAGCTCCTCTCATACTTTTGCACAAGTATTGGTCAGCTATTTTGAAATAAATTTCAATTCCAATTTGAATCCAAATTCAAATAAAACTCAAAATGCCTCTGGAATTTCAAATGCCACTCAAATTCAAACAACATGCATAGATGCTGAGCTAATAATTGTAAAACATTCCAAATTGAAAATTTGGGATGTTACAAGATGTTGAGGAGATACTGAAAGCATATTCTTCCTCAGCTCCTTCTCCTTTTGCACTTTCTGTTTGTGCACCAGTTTAGCTTGTGCAATCTTGTATTTCTCATTCAATATGAATGAAGAAATCATATGGCTTGGGCCAGGAGGCATCTTGAATTCGTCAAGAGGTGTGTTTGGGTTTGTGCACCAGATATCAATGAAATCGAGCAATTTCTTTGGGTCTAGCAGCATAGGGACAGAAGAGTTCTTGGCAATTGAACCTGCTCTTGTTTTCTTCTAAGGAACTCAGCGTGCTCATCTTAGTCAGCGAGCCCGTGTTCATTAACCTGAGGCACTATGGCCTTGCTCTTGGGACTTGGCCTAGCTCCACGGCTAGCAGTTGCTTTTTACTTTAGCCTGGTTGTTGAGGACATTGGTTGCCCACTAGCTGAGGCACTTGATGCAGCAATTGAGGCTATTGAAAAGCCCTCGGTGTGCTGGCAAAATGCGAGCATGACCGGTGTTGAAGCTCTTGCTGCTGCCATTGATGAACTTGAAGAAGGTGGAGGCACTGAAGATTTTGAAACCTTTGGTGTTGAAGCCTTTGCAGTTTTGGGCTAGGCCACTAAGGGCATTGGAACAGTCGGCCTTGGCTTATGTGCAAGCTTCTTTTGCATAGCCTTCTTTGGAGCACTTGCACTGCCACTAGCATAGCTGAAGCTTTTGAGGCACGGTTGAATTCTTAAACGGCTTCTTTTCTTGTTTGGCCAGCTTAGCTTGACGTTTTTTTCCCATTCCTGGGGAAATTCTTCACCCCTTCTGATACTTGTGGGATCAACAACTTGTCCAGGACCAAGCGGTAGTCTTTTGCAGGGAGGCTTAACAGTGAATTCCTTCATGTACTTGGGAGTGACATAATTGTAAGCCCTCCATTCATATGACTAGTATCTCTTTATTTTCTACATACGAGTCTTGCGTTGCTTATCAGTCTCTGGGCCATGAACACTTTCGTCAGGCGTGCTGTACCCTAAGTCACCAGGGATCTCAAAAGCTGTTCATTCTTCCTTTCTCTTGCCACCTTTCTGTGGCCTCTTTCCATTTGCCATTTTCTTCAACTAAAGATTTTGAACCTGTGAGGACTCTGATGAAGTTTGAAGTTTTTCCTCAAGCTGTGTTGCAAATGAATTAAGTTGATGTGCCTGTGAACAGAGTATAGTTGTGAGGAAATAGGGAAGAGTCACAAGCGTTCTCGGAGATTTTCAAAATAAACCAGTTGAGGAAATTGACCCTTATCGTCTTGAAGAATTCATCAATCGTTCTTGACTTAGGTTCCATAGTTGTACAGATTGAAGCAATTTGCACAATTGAGGAATCTATTTGTTAAGCATATCAATGATGAAATAAACAAGACTAGCCAAATGGAAGTGCTGAAGAATGCTACTTCTTGAGCTTGCGTCGATTTTTCCCTTGAAGAGGAAAGGGTGATGCAACAAAGTAGAGATAAGTATTTCCCTCAGTTAAGAACCAAGGTATCAATCTAGTAGGAGGAACACACAAGTCCCCAGTAGATGCACCTACACAAACTAACAAACACTTGCACACAACACAGAAAAGGGGTTGTCAATCCCTTCACGGTCACTAGCAAGAGTGAGATCTAATAGAGATAGGTACAAAAGATAAGTAAAGGTGCAAAATAAAGTAAAGGAAAATAAATTGCAGTAAGGTATTTTTGGGTTTTTGGTTTTATAGATCTGAAAATAATATGACAGAAAATAGACCCGGGGGCCATAGGTTTCACTAGAGGCTTCTCTCTTGAATGAAACATACGGTGGGTAAACAAATTACTGTTGAGCAATTGATAGAAAAGCGCATAGTTATGACGATATCCAAGGCAGTGATCATGAATATAGGCATCATGTCCGTGACAAGTAGACCGACTCCTGCCTGCATCTACTACTATTACTCCACACATCGACCGCTATCCAGCATGCATCTAGTGTATTAAGTTAACAAGAACGGAGTAACGCCTTAAGCAAGATGACATGATGTAGAGGGATAGATCCAAGCAATATGGTAAAAACCCCATCTTTTTTATCCTTAATGGCAACAATACAAATACGTGCCTCGCTACCCCTTCTGTCACTGGGTGAGGACACCGCAAGATTGAACCCATTACAAAGCACCTCTCCCATTGCAAGAAAAATTGATCTAGTTGGGCAAACCAAATCAATAGATCAGAGAGAAATACAAAGCTATCTTAATTATGCATAAAAGAGTTCAGAGAAGACTCAAATAATAATCATAGATAATCTGATCATAAATCCACAATTCATCGGATCTCAACAAACGCACCGCAAAAGAAGATTACATCGAATAGATCTCCAAGAACATCGAGGAGAACATTGTATTGAAGATCAAAGAGAGAGAGAAAAAGCCATCTAGCTACTAGCTATGGACCCTTAGGTCTGTGGTAAACTAGTCACACATCATCGGAAGGGCAACAAGGTTGGTGTAGAGGCCCTCCGTGATCGAATCCCCCTCCGACAGAGTGCCAGAAAAGGCCCCAAGATGGGATCTCACGAGAACATAAGGTTGCGGTGGCGGAAAAGTATTTTTGGTGTGCCCTTTGGTATACGGGGAATATTTATGTATTTATGGAGCTAGAATTAGGGTTAGGAGAGCCCTGAGGGGCCCACAAGCCTGGGCCTGATGTCGCTTGAACTACATCGGTATTTCCCCAAAGAGGAAGGGATGATGCAACACATCTACGGTAGGTATTTCCCTTAGTTATGAAACCAAGGTATCAATCCAGTAGGAGAACCAAGCAACACTATGTAAACGGTACTTGCACACAAAGAACAAATACTTGCAACCTGACGATTAGGAGGGGTTGTCAATCCCTCTACGGGTAATGGTGTCAGAAATTGTCAAGTTGACGGGATAAAAATTGTGTAGATTGGATAAACAGATCTCGATAAAACATGAAATAAAATAAATAATAAAAAAGTGCAGCAAGGTATTTTTGGTTTTTTTAGAATAATAGATCTAAAAAGAAAAGCAAATTAAAATAGATCTCAAAGCAAATATGATAAAGAATAGACCCGGGGGCTGTAGATTTCAGTAGTGGCTTCTCTCGAGAAAATAGCATATGGTGTGTAAACAAATTACTGTTGGGCAGTTGATAGAAGATCGAATAATTATGACGATATCCAGGCAATGATCATTATATAGGCATCACGTCCAAGATTAGTAGACCGACTCCTGCCTGCATCTACTACTATTACTCCACACATCGACCGCTATCCAGCATGCATCTAGTGTATTAAGTTCATGGAGAAATGGAGTAATACAATAAGAATGATGACATGATGTAGACGAGATCTATTCATGTAGGAATAGCCCCCATCTTGGTATCCTTAATAGCAATGATACATGCGTGTCTTGCTGCCCCTTCTGTCACTGGGAAAAAAGACCACACGATTGAACCCATCACAAAGCACCTCTTCCCATGGCAAGAAAAATCGATCTAGTTGGCCTAACTAAACCAAAGATTCGAAGAAGAAATATGAGGCTATAAGTAATCATGCATATAAGAGATCAAAGAAAACTCAAATAACTTTCATGGATATAGATCTGATCATAAACTCAAAGTTCATCGGATCCCAACAAACACACCACAAAAAAGAGTTACGTCAAATTGATCTCCAAGAGACAATTGTATTGAGAATCAAAAGAGAGAGAGAGAGCAAGCCATCTAGCTAACGGACCCGTAGGTCTATGATGAACTACTCACGCATCATCGGAGAGGCACCAATGAGGGTGATGAACCCCTCCGTGATGGTGTCTAGATTGGATCTCGTGGTTCTTGAACTTGCGGTGGCTGGAATTGTGTTTCGTCGACTCCCCTAGAATTTCTGGAATATTTGGGTATTTATTGGGCGAAGAGGCGGTGCGGGAGGCCACCGAGGTGGGCACAACCCACCTGGGCGCGCCCTGGGGGTTTCTGCTCCCCTCTGGTACTTCTTTGGCCCATCTTGTGTCTACTGGTCCAAAAAAATTCTCTAAAAAGTTTTGCTGTGTTTGGACTCCGTTTGGTACTGATATTCTGCGAAGTAAAAAAACAAGCAAAAAACAACAACTAGCACTGGGCACTATGTCAATAGGTTAGTCCCAAAAAATGATATAAAGTTGCTATAAAATGATTTTAAAAGATCCAAGAATGATAATATAATAGCATGGAACAAGCAAAAATTATAGATATATTGGAGATGTATCAGCATCCCAAGCTTAATTCCTACTCATCCTCGAGTAGGTAAATGATAAAAATAGAATTTTTGATGTGTAATGCTTCCTAACATGTTCATCACATATTCTTTTCTTTTGTAGCATGGACATTTGGACTTTTATATGGTTTAAAGCAATAGTCTAGTTTTGACATGAAGATTTCAATACTCAAGCATATCAACAAGCAACCATGTCTTTCAAAATATCAACACTAAAGAAAGTTATCCCTAGCCCATCATGCTCAATCATTGATCCATTCATGAAACACACTCGCATATTAGCTACATCCAATGCTCAAGTATGATCATAGTGCCCCTTAGTTGGTGCTTTATAAGAGAAGATGGAGACTCAAATAAAAATAAAAATTGCATAAAGTAAATAGATAGGCCCTTCGCAGAGGGAAGTAGGGATTTGTAGAGGTGCCAGAGCTCAAAGCTTAAATTGAGAGATAATTTTTTTTGAGAGGCATACTTTTCCCGTCAACGAAAATGATCGAGTAATTCCCAACACTTTCCATGCTAGATATATCATAGGCGGTTCCCAAACAGAAAATAAAGTTTATTCCCTTTTCCACCATTCTTTCACAATCCATGGCTAGCCGTATCCACGGGTGCCTTCCATACCAACACTTTCCAAGGAATTTATTATTTGACATCATAAAGTAAATTTCTTTTTCATTTTGGGACTAGGCATCCCTATTACCGCCATACTCTCGTGCAATGACAAGTGAATAAACACTCATCTTTAGAATAACACATCTAGCATTAAAAATATTGGCCACCCCCTGCCGCTTCATGAGAGGTACGAGCACAGAAAAAGGAAATTCATTTTGAAAATTAGAGATGGCACATACAAATTTGCTTAGAACAGCATGGAAATACCGCATATAGGTAGGTACGGTGGACTCATGTGGCAAAACTGGGTTTAAAGATGTTGGATGCACAAGTAGTATTTCTACTTAGTACAAGTGGAGGCCAGCAAAAAGATTGAGAAGCAACCAACCAAGAAACGAAAAATCACATAAGCGAGCGTTAAGCATAACTAACACCGAATAATGCACCACAAGTAGGATGTAATTTCATTGCATAACTATTGACTTTCGTGCTTGCATAGGGAATCACAAACCTTAACACCAATATTCTTACTAAAGCATAATTACTCACCAACATGACTCACATATCACTATCATCATATCTCAAAACGATTACAAAGAATCAAGTTTATTTTGTCCAATGATCTTCATGAAAGTTTTTATTATATCCCTCTTGAATATCTATCACTTTGGGACTAGTTTCATATATTGCAATTGCTTTTGACAAGCTCAAACAAATCTAAGTGAAGAACATGAGCATAAATTTTTTTCGTCTCTCAAAATAATATAAGTGAAGCATGAGAGAATTTCTTCAAAAATTTACTAACTCTCAAATATATCTAAGTGAAGCATGAGAGCAATTTCTTCAAAAATATTAAAGCACACCATGCTCAAAAAGATATAAGTGAAGCACTAGAGCAATTCCATAGCTCAAAAAATTTAAGTGAAGCATAAAGAGCAATTCTAACAAATCATAGCATAATTTTGGCTCTCTCAAATAGGTTTGTCCAGCAAGGATAATTGTGACAAACTTAAAAGCAAAACAAGCAAAGAATCATATAATAGAAGATGCTCCAAGCAAAACTCATGATATGTGACGAATAAAAATATAGCTCCAAGTAAAATACCGATGGTCGTTAGAAGAAAGAGGGGATACCTTCCGGGGCATCCCCAAGCTTAGTTGCTTGGTTCTCCTTGAATATTAACTTGGGGTGCCATGGGGCATCCCCAAGCTTAGGCTCTTTTCACTCCTTATTCCTTCATCCATCGTGATCTCACCCAAAACTTGAAAACTTCAATCACACAAAACTTAACAAAACCTTCATGAGATCTGTTAGTATAAGAAAACCAATCCTTACTTTAAGTACTGTAGAAAACCCATTAAAATTTTGTTATTGAATTATATCTACTGTATTCTAACTTTACCATGGCTTATACCCCCCGATACAATCCATAGATTCATCAAAATAAGCACACAATGCAAAGAAAACAGAATCTGTCAAAAACAGAACAGTCTGTAAAGATACGAATTGTTATCATAGTTCTGTAACTCCAAAAATTCTGAAAAATTAGGAAAACAGAGGACATTTGTACATAAATCTTGTGTAAACAATTCAGAATTTTTGTCGCTTCTGGGAATTTAAACAATTCTGTTACTGGATGCAAAAGTTTCTGTTTTTGAACAGGATCAAATCAACTATCACCAAAGCTATCCCAAAGGCTTTACTTGGCACAAACACTAATTAAAACATAAAAAACACAAGCATAACAGAGGAAGAATTGTGCAAACACTCAAGAACAGAAAGAAAAAGGCAAAAATAAATTTTATTCATTGGGTTGCCTCCCAACAAGCGTTATCGTTTTATGCCCCTAGCTAGGCATAAACATAGATTCAAGTGTTGTCTTCTTTAGTTTCCAATTCCTCAATCACACAACCAATATTATTCAAAGATTTAGCATAAATATTTTCAATAACAATACCCCTAGGAATGAGGTTGAAAAATTCATTCTTGTATGTAGGGTTTCTCACAGCTTTAACTAAGTCGGGGTGAATACTTATCATCTTAAGATCCTCTTTATTATTAGAAGTTGCACCCTTATTCTTAGTGATTTGAGTAATCTTGCTACTTTTAATGGGAGTTTTTTTCAATACTTTTAGCAGAAGCAAAAGCCGAGCTTAAATTACTAAAAATTTCTTCCAACTTATCAATCCGAGAAGGACTTTCTTCAATTCTTTCGTGGATTACGGTTCCTTTCTCCTTTAGCAACTTAAAAACCTCTCCCGCTTTTGACCCAATTTTACTAGCAAGATTATGCATTTTTTTAATCTAAGTTTTCAATGTGTTCTTCAGTAAGCATTTCTTTTCAATAGCATCAAGCCTTTGCATGACATGCTCAAGTGTTAAAGTAGTTTCATTGATAATGAGAGGTGGTGAACCCACTAGATTTCCCATAGCATTAAAAGCATCCAAAGATGGACACATGAAGAAATTCCCACCGATAATCGTATCAAGGACTAATCTATACCAGGTGGTAATGCCCACATAAAAACTACGAAGAAGAACAACGGTAGATTGCTTATGAATAGATCTATTATGAGCATTGCAAATTCTATACCAAGCATCTTTTAGATTCTCCCCTCCCCTTTGTTTAAAATTAAGAACTTCGTTCTCGGGGGTACAAGTAATAGAGGAAGAACTAGCCATAGCGATAAGACAGGCAAACAAGATCACACACAAAAACACATCTGACGCGAATAAGGCGAACAAAAAAGAGGGCGAATAAAATGGCAATTTTTTGTGAAGTGGGGGAGATGAAAACGAGAGGCAAATGGGAAATAATGTAAATTTCTAGGAGATGAGATTTGTGATTAAGAACCTAATAGATGTTGATGATGTCTCCCCGGCAACGGCGCCAGAAATTACTTTTGATGTCCCTTGAACTACGTTGGTATTTCCGCAAAGAGGAAGGGATGATGTAGCACAGCTACTGTAGGTATTTCCCTTAGTTATGGAACCAAGGTATCAATCCAGTAGGAGAACCAAGCAACACTATGTAAACGGTACTTGCACACAAAGAACAAATACTTGCAACCCGATGATTATGAGGGGTTGTCAATCCCTCTACGGGTAACAGTGCCAAAAATTGTCAAGTTGACGGGATAAAAATTGTGTAGATTGGATAAATAGATCTTGATAAAACGTGAAATAAAATAAATAATAAAAAAGTGCAGCAAGGTATTTTTGGGTTTTTTAGAATAATAGATCTAAAAACAAAAGCAAATAAAAATAGATCTCAAAGCAAATATGATAAAGAGTAGACCCGGGGCCCGTAGATTTCACTAGTGGCTTCTCTTGAGAAAATAGCATACGGTGGGTAAACAAATTACTGTTGGGCAATTGATAGAAGATCGAATAATTATGATGATATCCAGGCAATGATCATTATATAGGCATCACGTCCAAGATTAGTAGACCGACTCCTGCCTGCATCTACTACTATTACTCCACACATCGACCGCTATCCAGCATGCATCTAGTGTATTAAGTTCATGGAGAAACGGAGTAATGCAATAAGAACGATGACATGATGTAGACGAGATCTATTCATGTAGGAATAGCCCCCATCTTGTTATCCTTAATAGCAACGATACATGCGTGTCTTGCTGCCCCTTCTGTCACTGTTGAAGAATACCGCACGATCGAACCCATCACAAAGCACCTCTTTCCATGGCAAGAAAAATCGATCTAGTTGGCCTAACTAACCCAAAGATTCAAAGAAGAAATACGAGGCTATAAGTAATCATGCATATAAGAGATCAAAGAAAACTCAAATAACTTTCATGGATATAGATCTGATCATAAACTCAAAGTTCACCGGATCACAACAAACAGACCGCAAAAAAGAGTTACATCAAATAGATCTCCAAGAGACAATTGTATTGAGAATCAAAAGAGAGAGAGAGGAAGCCATCTAGGTACTGCCTACGGACCCGTAGGTCTATGATGAACTACTCATGCATCATCGGAGAGGCACCAATGAGGATGATGAACCCCTCCGTGAGGGTGTCTAGATTGGATCTCGTGGTTCTGGAACTTGCGGCGGTAGGAATTGTGTTTCGTCGACTCCCCTAGGGTTTCTGGAATATTTGGGTATTTATAGGGCGAAGAGGCGATGTGGGAGGCCACCGAGGTGGGCACAACCCACCAGGGCGCGCCTGGGCTCCCTGGGGGGTTGTGCTCCCCTCGGGCCTCCCCTCTCGTACTTCTTTGGCCCATCCTGTGTCTTCTGGTCCAAAAAAATTCTCCAAAAAGTTTCACTGCGTTTGGACTCCGTTTGGTACTGATATTCTGGGAAGTAAAAAAACAAGCAACTGGCACTAGGCACTAGTCAATTGGTTAGTCCCAAAAAAATAATATAAAGTTGCTATAAAATGATTGTAAAACATCCAAGAATGATAATATAACACCATGGAACAAGCAAAAATTATAGATACGTTGGAGACGTATCAGCATCCCCAGGGCGCGCCTCCAGGGCTTGTGGCCCTCTCGTGGCTCTTCTCACCTCCTCCCGAAGCTTCTTGGGTGCCTTCTTGTCCAAGAAAAATCATCAAAAAGTTTTGTTCTGTTTGGACTCCGTTTGGTATTGATTTTCTGTAAAAGACAAAAACAAGGAAAAAACAGCAACTGGCACTTGGCACTAGGTTAATAAGTTAGTCCCAAAAATGATATAAAATAGCACCATAATGCATATAAAACATCCAAGATGGATAATATAATATCATGGAACAATCAAAAAATTATAGATACGTTGGAGACGTATCAAGCATCCCCAAGCTTAATTCCTGCTCGTCCTCGAGTAGGTAAATGATAAAAACAGAATTTGTGATGTGAAATGCTACCTAACATGTTTGTCGAGTAATCTTTCTTTTATGTGGCATGAATATTCAGATCCATAAGATTCAAAACAAAAGTTTATTATTGACATAAAAACAATAATACTTCAAGCATACTAATAAAGCAATCATGTCTTTTCAAAATATCATGGCTAAAGAAAGTTATCCCTAGAAAATCACATAGTCTTGTCATGCTCCATCTTCATCACACAAAGTATTTATCATGCACAACCCCGATGACAAGCCAAGCAATTGTTTCATACTTTTAACGTTCGAAAGCTTTTTCAACCTTCACACAATATATGAGCGTGAGCCATGGATATAACACTATGGGTGGAATAGATGGTGGTAGTAGACAAAAAGGAGAAAGAAATTCTCACACCAACTAGGCAAATTAATAGGCTATGGAGATGCCCATCGATTGATATCGGTGTAAGTGAGTAGGGATTGCCATGCAATGGATGCACTAGAGCTATAAGTGTATGAAAGCTCAAAAGAAAACTAAGTGGGTGTGCATCCAACTTGCTTGCTCATGAAGACCTAGGGCAATTTTGAGGAATCCCATCATTGGAATATACAAGCCAAGTTCTATAATGAAAAATTCCCACTAATAATATATGAAAGTGACAACATAGGAGACTCTCTATCATGAAGAACATGGTGCTACTTTGAAGCACAAGTGTGGAAAAAGGATAGTAACATTGTCCCTTCTCTCTTTTTCTCTCATTTTTTTCATTTTCTTCTTTTTTTCTTTTGGGCTCTTTGGCCTCTTTTTTTTGGGCCCTCTGCCCCCTTTTTATTTTAAGTCTGGAGTCTCATCCCGACTTGTGGGGGAATCATAGTCTCCATCATCCTTTCCTCACATGGGACAATGATCTAATAATGATGATCATCACAATTTTATTTACTTACAACTCAAGAATTACAACTTGATACTAGAACAAGTATATGACTCTATATGAATGCCTCCGTTGGTGTACCGGGATGTGCAATGATCTAGCGTGACATGTATGAAAATATGAACGGTGGCCAAGCCACAAATACTATGTCAACTATATGATCATGCAAAGCAATATGACAATGATGGTATGTGTCATAATAAACAGAACAGTGGAAGTTGCATGGCAATATATCTCGGAATGGCTAGGTAGGTATGGTGGCTGTTTTGAGGAAAGGTATAAAGTGGTTTAATGCACCGGCGAAAGTTGCACGGTACTAGAGTGGCTAGCAAAGGTGGAAGGGTGAGAGTGCGTATAATCCATGGACTCAACATTAGTCATAAAGAACTCACATACTTATTGCAAAAATTTATTAGCCCTCAAAATAAAGTACTAATACGCATGCTCCTAGGGGGATAGATTAGTAGAAAAAGACCATTGCTCATCCCCGACCGCCACTCATAAGGAAGACAATCAATAATAAATCATGCTCCAATTTCATCGCATAACGTGAGACCATACGTGCATCACTACAAAAAAACACACTTCCGTGATGATACGTGTTTGTCACAGTAGGTCACGTTTTCTGTCATGCATGTACATCCATGACAATTTTATGACAGAATCATGATAGTCATACCTGTGCTGTCGTAGAAGTGTTCCATGACAATACCAAAATTATCATCATGGAAGTGTCCACTTCCTTGACGATAAATGGCGCGTCATGGATGTGCTTTCATCAAGGGTAACCGACACGTGGCATCCACCGTAACGGGTCGCCGTTAAGCTATCGGGTTCCGGTTTGGATCCGATAACCCGTTAACAGCCCGGACCAATGGGGATTTTCCATGTGTAAAATTCTGATTCGCCGGAGTATCCACGTGTCAGCTCAGCGTTGGGACAGATGTCGTCCATCCAATGGAGGAGACGTGCCTTTGATACTTTGACATGTGGCACGGCCCAACAGTAGCCCATTTAAGATAAAAATTCCAGCCCAGCCAAGGGCCCACAAGATTTTGTCATACTCCACTGGGCCGGCCAGTTAACAGCCTGCCACG
Source organism: Thinopyrum elongatum (assembly GCA_011799875.1). Lineage (NCBI taxonomy): Eukaryota > Viridiplantae > Streptophyta > Magnoliopsida > Poales > Poaceae > Thinopyrum > Thinopyrum elongatum. The sequence continues at coordinate 343,969,863 of CM022301.1, forward strand.
GTTTGGGCCAAATTACGGCCCACATTAGATCCGGCCCGTTATGATGTCTGTCACATTTTGGGCCAAATGATAGCCCACATCAGATCCGGCCCGTTAACAGTCTACCATGTTTTGGGCTAAATGACGGCCCGTATCAGATCCGGCCCGTTAACTGCCTGACATATTTTGGGCCAAATTACGGCCCATATTTAATCTGGCCCGTTAACAGGCACGATGCTTTCGGCCCCATTGGGGGCCATTTTAACTACGACCTCTTAAAGGCCCATGTAATAGTTCAGCCCGATATTACTTTTGGCCTGTTAAAGGCCCGTAGTCCTCGTCGATACATTTTAGCCCAACCTTACTATTGGCCCATTAAAGGCCCGTAGTCTTCATGGATGCATTTTAGCCCAACCTGACTATTGGCCCATTAACGGCCCATGAGATAACTGGGCCTAATGATGGCCCGCTTTGCAACCAGCCTGCTTATGACCCATAATTTTAGCCCAACCTTACATTTTAGCCCAACCTGACATATTTTGGCCTGTTAACGGCCCGTTTTGTGGCTGGACCAATCTTGGGCCTCAGACACTGTTCAGGCCCAATCTACTTTTTGGACTGTTTAAAGCCCATTCTATTTTCTGGCCCAATTTAGGCAACTGGTTTACTTGGCCTGTTAAAGGCCCAAAACTAATAGTTGGTGAGTTTACATCTAGTCCTGCTATTAGCTAGACACGATTGCAGGCCCACTTTTCGGCCCATTCACAGCGATTGGCGGGCCAGCCAGTTTTAGTACCGTAATTTTTTTTGATATAATAAACCGAATGTTTAGGCCCGTTGCGCTCCGTCAAAGCTTACGGCCTTTTCAGGGAGCGATGACAGAATATATACAGAAATTAAATTACAGCATCATGACGAAGAATGTACCTAGACTATACAACAAAGAAATTACTGCATATTACATGCACTTGGCATAAAAGTTCCCCGCCAGCGATAATAAAGCGCAACCAGACACATACACTGGGCATCAACGGACACCACTAGTGCAAATAAACACACCGCCTAAAATAATATACAGAATCGACAACACTTCAACACAGTTCTTGAAAGGTTAGCCCTGCTTGGGAGCTGCTACGCAAGCAGCTGAGCAAGCTGATGACTGCACTTGTATGACGCTTATATCCAACTCTCACTGCATAGCATCAATGGCAGTTCTTGGCGTTAGTGATATCACCCTGAAAGAGAAAAAAGCAGACAGATAACATGCTTTGCACATATAAGCAACAGTGTTGTCGATTCATCCCATTTCTTAATGGCAAATAAAGAGACCTGGATTAAAATAGAATAAAAATTGTTCATAGTTAAGACATGGCAGGAAATGGCACTGTGCAGGAGTGGCCAGCTTCACCACACCACTGGATTACAGATGAAGAACACAAGCATACATGCAGTGCTAAAGAATATATAAGCATCGATGGTGAGTGTACTGTCAATTTATCCCATTTCAGATTGGTAAATAAAGAGACATGATTTAAATAACATGAACATAATATGCATTGTTCATAGTTAAGACATGGCAGGATATGACATTGTCCTGGAGTTGGTAGTTTGACCACACCACTGGATTACAGATCAACAACAGAAGCATGCATGCAATGCTAAAGAAGATCACTTGCTACGTTTAGTTTAATTTAGATGGTATGAATAAGGAAGTTGGTTGTACAACTAAAAACTGAAATAGAGAAGGAGAAACTTATGTTTGTGAACTTCTTCATAATAAACTTTAAACATGCAATTTGATGCAAGCGACAAAAATAAACAGCAGTTGCAGTCATTGCTATCCAAATATACACAACAAAGTTTGAAGGCTCGAGAAGGACAAACTTACGTTAGTAATGAAGACCGGCTACTATAAAGCCCTTTTTTTCCCCCCAGTTGATGGGGGGGGGGGGCAACAATTAAGAAGTTTACCACAGAGTCTTCTTCATAAGCATTGCCTTTATTCTACATTTTGTTAAGAGTAAATATAGAAGTGATAATATAGGAACAAATGGAGATTATTTAAGCAAAGATGCAGAGTGATTCTACATAATCAACTAGCTATAAATGTAGGTACAACATACAGCCAAAAGGTACTGACAAGAGTAATGCAGAGCTAAACATCTTCAATGGCATTGGTTTTATTCAACATTTTGGTAAGAGTAAACATAGATCTGATGTGTAGAAAATGGATACCAAGGGAAAATAAGCTGCAAAGTGATGGTACATGAACAACTAGCTGACAGTATAAGTACAGTGATAAAGGACAACAGATACTTACAAGAACAATGTAGAGCTAAACTTCTTCATAAGCATTGGGTTTATTCTACATTAATGTAAGCATTAATATAGATCTGATAATTAGGAGAGAACAGTGGATATCCAGGTTATCATGCACACTGATGTCACATAATCAACCAGGTATGAATGTAAGTACAGCGATACAAGACAACAGGTACTAACAAGAGCAAAGCATCGAGCAGCATAGTTGTGATATCCTAGGTTTTGTGGTGCTGGTTCTATCGCCAATATAAGTGGGGTGCTGTCTGATTTCTGCGGTACCACCACCTTTTTCAAGGACTTTGCTACTACTCCTTCAGGTTCTGCAATCACTCTCTTCCTTTTGGATGTCTAATACACAAGAACAACATTTGAATGGAAAAACATGGTATGATGACAAATGGAATGCGTATTAATAATGGGTGGGCATGGCAACTTCACATATATGATGAGTAAACTAAGAAGATGGCGGTGCAAAGAAGCAGAAGAAACGCAAGACAGCTTACGCAAGTTGTGTGCAACCAATAAAACCTTGCCAAATTAGAACAGACACCTTGTAGGGTGAACAGGATAGGCCATATGCCTTTGACTCCTTGAGCTCAGAATAGTCATTAGGATCATATTCTGAACATGAATCTGTAGGTGCGGAGCATATGGGCTTCATTCCATCCAGAATGGAACTCGATGCTTGATGCCATGTTTGTTAGTCATTGCACTGTTCCGCGATACTCTTATGATGTGCGCATTCTCATATTCATTGTGATTTTGTTCAATATCTAAGAAGCATGACAACATAAATAGTAGTGAGATTATCTTTGTAATGCAGAGGATATTCTAATATAATAGGGACTCCTTGTAAACCCTTGTGCGCTATCACTGGATTTGGATGAGAGAGCCCTTGTGTGCTATAATTTGGTGCGTACAATAATATAATCTGGCACAACTACACAAAAAAATAGGCTCCCTGTTGGGAGCTCCAGAAGTAAGGATCGTTGGCAGATGATAGGTTCATACTATACTGTATTGAAAGTTTATTGCGAAACCATGACAACGAGAGTGCACAGGGAAATAGTATTCCAACATGTCTCTATATGTGGCGCACATGCATTTCAAAACTCACGTAGTAACATTAGCTGACCAATTAAATGTAAGCTTTGGAAATATGAGTGGCATGTAGTTTCGCTTGAAGGATGGAGTGCTGCTATTACGACACAAAGCCACTACATAGATTGTAGTGTCGATAAAAGGGGGACACCATAAGCATCATAAATAAATTGGGGAAGTGGAACTGGCTAGAAAATATGGGGTTGTATTGCCGCTACTAATCGAAAGCCTATCGGTCACCGTACATGCCAGCTCTATTCACCTAAAGGTGCACTACTGTTACTATCAGTTTAGTCTCTCAAAGGCCGCACAGCTCCCAGCATTTCCTGGATATTATGGCAGACCAACTCGAATTGCTGAACATACTGTACTTATTAAAGAAGATTAGAAGAGGAACATGTTAAAGAATACAAGAGGAAGCATATTATGGAGATTCCATTTCTTTCTATACAATGTTGGTTGTCCACCCATGATGAACCAGAGCATCCAAAGAAATGCAATTCCATGCTGTCTCTCTCTATGTTGCCATAGGCATTTGGAAGCTCAAGTGGGAGCATTAGCCGACCAATTAAATGTATGTCTGTTAACTAATATGAATATCATGTCACATTCGTATTGGAACAACTATGCTTTGGAATTATGATTGGTGTGTTATTTAGCTTTAAAGGGTGGACTACTGCTAGTAGGACACAAAGCACCTACGCAGATCATAGTGTAGATATAATGGGAAAACCCTAAGCACCAGGAGTAAAACCAGGAGAGTGGAACTTGCTGGAAAATATGTGCTAGTATTGCCGGTACGGCTAGAAAGGCTTCGGATACTAGCTCTCTACAACTGAAGGCGCAGTACTATTACTATCAGTCTAACTCTCAAAGGCGACACATACGACCGAATACAAAGAGTTGAAAGCGTCCATGACAAGCGACCGAATAGACCTGTACACTGCAAATGTCCCTGCTCCTCTTCACTACAAAGAACATACTGTACAACTATTATACTCCCTCTGTTCCTAAATACAAGTCTTTGTAGAGATTCCACTATGGATCACATACGGATGTATATAGATACATTTTAGAGTGTAGATTCACTCATTTTGCTCCGTATGTAGTCCATGGAGGAATCTCTACAAAGACTTATATTTAGGTACGGAGAGAGTACTTACAAAAGAAGAACAGAAGAGGAGCATGGTAAAGAAGAGCAAGCAGATTTTGGATAATAAAATGTTGGTTGGCCACACATGATGAACCAGAGCGCATAAAGAACGCAACTCCCTGCTGTCCCTCGATATGTGGCGCATGTGCTTTTCGAAAGTAAAGTAGGAACATTAGCTGGCAAATTAAACATTCTCTGTTTTAGTATATGCCAGCATCATATCAGATTCGTATTTGAGCAACTAAGTTTGGAATTATGAGTGGCATGTTGTTTAGCTTTATGGGTTGAGGAGCAATGCTTGCACGTACGTCTCGAAGCACCTATGTTGATGGTACTGAATATATGGCAATGTCTACATGCAAGTCGCCTGACTTTCGTCATTTGGGTCAGTCGACCATTTCAGGCGGTTGGATGAAGATCCTACGTCTCCTAACCCTTCTTCTTCCTCGTCTCTTATTCTTCCCCTAAAGATCACCACACGGGCCGCCGGCCGAACCACCGGCCCCCGCCCTCCCCTGAACCGCCCACCACCTTTGGTCTTCCGCCACCCCCGGCCATCCCTCTAGCTAACCCCACCTCCCCACCCGCGTCGAGTTTTGCCTCGGGCGAGGCCCCACCATAGCCCGACGACAGCCCCCCACAACCATTGTCCCTACCCGAAACCCTAAGATAGATAATGGGGCAGCCCTCCGGCGAGCCCCTTCCTTCCCTCCGACGAACACCCAAAATTGGACTGACCCCAATTTGAAATTCAGTCGACTGTCATTTAAGCTACTGTGGAATATAAAAGGGGAAAACCATAAGCATTGCGAGTATAGCGGTGAGCGTGCCATGGCGGGTCTGAAGGTGCAAATCGGACAAAGGCAACTTCGCAACCAATGTTTAGTTTCAACTAACAAGTAAGATTCTAAGTGATGGACAAGAAATCACAATAAAGCAGTGGTGATCTATTTTCTTGCTGAGATAAATAACTTGAGCAGATACGAAAGAGTACCGCCTCTGGTGTGGCACCATGTAAGCATCTGCTGAGGCATTGAGGGTGCTGCGGTAGCGATGGTTGTCGGCGGCGTGGAAGCAGATCTAGGAGGGCAGACGATGGCGGCGAGGGAAATATCCCGGTGCGGTGGACGAGACGGTTGTACGAGCGGCCTCGGCAAGGTGGACGACGGCACGGATGAAGCGAGAGGATGCGATGCAAGGATCCTGGTCCGAAGTCATGGATGAGAGAGGTCGATCTCTTGTAATGGACGACGGCGTCAGGGTATCAGCTCCGGCATGGTGGAGAGTATGCCGGTGGACGGGGTGGCGGACGGAGGCGACTGCGGTGGAGAGGGTGTTTTGGCGCCCACGGAGTACGAATGGGGAAATGGAGGGAGAGAGGTAGGGGGAACCATGTCTTCAGGGCGCGCTTGTCTCAAATGCGAGGAAATTTACAAACTTAGCCCCCGTTTAAAATTTCCTACATCACAGCAACATTAGTCGGTTGGGGATAGGACGGTAATCTCGCATACACCGAATATTTGCCGACGGATATTTCGGCCGAGGAGAGTTTGTTTTGGCGCTCACCGTGTATGAATCGGGGAGGTGAGAGGCGATTTCGGCCGAGGAGAAACTGTGTTTTGGCGCCCACCGTGTATGAATCCGGGGAAGTGAGAGGCGAAGGCGGTTATGTCACGTTTGAGTGAAATTACAAGCCTACCCCTATCGAAACCTATAGAAATCGAGCTGATAGGCTTTGCGTGTCAGGGATAGGCAGTAATTTCCATCTCGCAGATTTTGGTTTCGGGCAGTTACTGCGAGTTTCCCCGTTTCGTTCGAATTTTTGCAGAAAAAGAGTGCTCGTTTACCGTGCCAACTCAATTCGAATCCATTTTATATTTATTTTTCGGGCATGATCCATTTTGTATTCGAATACAAATCTATATACATCATTTTTTATATATACTTTAAAAAGCACAACAAAGAATTCTGCTCCTTTATATATAAAATATGATTTACAAATGCAATGATCTGAAAATCATAGGGTTGAATTCAATTTTTTTAAACCAAATTATGTTCAACTTTGAATTCAAAATTTTGAAACCAAATTATGTTCAGCTCAAATGTATGGATCGGTAATATCAATATATTAAATAACATACGCGTGCGCAAATTCAAATTAGTATGCATGTTTGATAGATCAATTTTGGTTCGAGTATGAATTACATGTACCATCATCTGGAATTCAAAATTTTGAATCCCTTTTATGTTGACATCTTCTATACACACAACTAAATATTTGAATCTTGTTTCATGCCCATCTCTCTCTAGGTCTCTCTCGTGTGCTCCTTCATGTAGCTATCACTTTGCTTTCTCCATCTCGCCCGCACGCTCACTACATGCTTCTCCTTTTTTTGCAAACACGGTCTCTCGCCGTCTCCCTCGAGAAGTGTGACACTCTCTCTATCTTCATAGATTACACGGTTTTCATTATCTCCCACGTCTCTATCGTTCTCTGGTATCACTATAGCTGCCTAAGCTTTCTTTTTCACCGCCACACACGCACTCTCACTCGCCTTTCACTTTGCCTTTCTCTCCAGGGTTCTCTCACGCACCCTATATCTTTCTATATACGACTCCTACCACTAAAATTACCTCCCCCGCACACACACCGTTTGTTTGGGTCTCCTTTCCGTCTTCATCTCCGTTCCAAAACTAACATTATTCATCTGTTTACTGATGAGAGACAAACTCTCTCTCTCTCCCCCCTCTCTCCCTCTCTCTCTCTCTCACACACACAACTCCCGCTTGGATCCCCTACCGACTACCGTCTCTCTCTCTCTCTCACACACGCAAAACTCTCACTTTCGCACCCCCGGCTCGTATCTCTCTCACAAACATTGATCGACCAGCCTCTAGATAGGTTTATCCATCTACCGCACATTTTCGCTCATTGTATCTAGGTAGATATTTCGTCCCTTCTTGAGACACGCCCTCTTGATTGTGCACACGCACACTATCACCTCATTTTATGGTAATACCTCCCCACTTCGTGTCTTCGTCACACGCACACTCTTTCCTCCTCCTCTCTCCCTCTTTATCTCACACACACATATGCTTTTTGCAACAATCTCCCACTTCTCGAATCTTGAAAACTACCACATTCCTCCCTTATCTCATCAAAACAGCCAAAGGAATATATTTTGAGTGAAACATAAGATATTTTTAGTGATATATGTATATCAAAATATATTTTTTCTCTACTTATACTGTTTATACTCTTATAAAAAACTGAGTTGGTGATGATGGTGTGCCTGCCATCCTGCAATATAGACCGTCCGATCTATATCTGACGGATAGAAAGCAAACTATGGCAATTTTGCAAAAAGATACCCGCACCCCTCTCCACATTTGCAGATAAGGCATTCCCTCGTTCATCTTTGTCTCCCACAAGATAAACAACTCGTATAAATGCATCTTGATGTTCCGTGCAACACATGGGCCTCTTACTAGTAGTACGAAGAGAAGAGGTGCACGCACACAGTCTGTCTCTCGCTGTCTCGCACACATGAGAGTTACGTGAGGCACGGTAAACAAATGAACCCTTAGGTGCACGATTGCTGCACGCGCGGGTACCGGGTACATGGTGGAGCACACCTTTGTAGGAATAGTCAACTCACGTGATAATTTTCTCCGTAGGAGTTGATGGTCGGGGACCACAGGTGAACGACCTAGAGGCGGTGGCTCGCCAGTCGCCACTGATCGAGTTGCCACGTTTAAAATATCATTTTTTTAGTGGGGTAAGAGTTTCAATTTTCAATGGCGCGTTATACTATTTTTTAGAATGATTGGTATGGAGCGAAAATGGAATTCATCACTACTACTACCTCCGCCCTAGTTTACTAGTCCCCATCGTATTTTGGGTCAAAGTTTGTTCACGAATTTTACTTGTAAAATGTTAATGCAAAATGAGATTTTCTTATCTTTTATCTCTTATCTCTTATACTTACTTACTCTTATAAAAAGCAGAGTTGGTGATGATGGTGTGCCTGCCATCCTGCAATATAGGCCGTCCAATCTATATCTGTTGGATAGGAAGTAAACTATGACAATTTACCCGCATTCCTCTCCAGATTTGCAGATAAGGCCTTCCCTCGTTCATCCTTTTCTCCCACAAGATATACTACTCATACAAATGCATCTTGATGTTCCGTGCAACGCACGGGCATCTTGCTAGTACCCAAACAAAAAAGGACCGAAGGGAGTGATTGCTCTCACACGGACGCGACCTCTCACTGGCGCAGGCATTGAACCAGCGTGCCGGCCAAGAGGGCCCCACTCGCTGCACGCCAGGCTGAACACGCCTTCTCACCGCATTCAACCGGCTTCAGACTGCCCCGCCTACCTCCATTGAATCTGCGCGTGTGCCTAGCTGCCGGCAACACGTTCTTCTGCGAGCCGGCCGGTTGGCTCCTCTCGTCCGCCCGCTATTTAAACGAGGCCAGACGCCTGGCAAGAACCGCACCACACCGCCGCTTCCCATATCCTCCTTGCACCATTTTCTCCACAGCCTCCATAGCATCCGATGAGCAGGAAGACGAGTTCTCCGGCATAAAAGCCGACTGGGTGCCCCAATGAGCAAATCAACTCACTGCCCCACCTCCCTCCCCGCCCCAGGCCGTCAGCACCATGGGTGAGACTGCAGGCGGGCAAGTGGAGGAGCAAGCCCCCGCTCCAAGCTGGCCCCTGGTGTATCAACTCGATGCTCCAAGCCTGCTCGCAGAGGAGTGGCCAGTTGCTGCACGCCGGCACACGGGGGATCACGGCGTCCAGTGCACCAAGGTTGGCCGCGCCATCCGACGCAAGCGTTGGCTGAACCACAGCATGCTGGCGGAGGTGGCCAACATGTCTGCGGCCACCGCCGACACCGAGGAATAGTAGACCATGGGAGCCGCCGCAGCTCCGGACCCACGAATGCTACGACCATCGCGTCGCCGGCATAGACACCCGGTGTGTTGCCTGGTTTGGCTCAAAACATCGTGGACCCCAGCCGCGACCGGCATTAGAAATTATACCTGCTTCCAGAAGTTATTCGTGTTTAGTCAAAAATGTCCAAAATATAATTAATTACGTATGGTCTTGACTTGTTTTGCTCGCACTGGTAATAGGAACTAGAGATTTTTCTTTATTTATAACCCTCCTCACATTTTTTTTGGCTTTGAAGTGAATCATGGTTGTGGACATTATCTATGAATGTGAAGATATCTGTGAACATGAGTTTGATGTGGAAGTTGAACTTGGAATGTTGGGCTTGCGTGTGAACTATACCATGTCCAATGGTTCGTCTGTTATTGTTTGGAAAGTAATGGCTGTTATTACATGACCCAAAAAAAATATTTTGTGCCACATCAGTAGATGCACGGACATCACAACAGGCATGCTGACTGGATAAACATTTGAACCTAGCTATTATGAATGAAAATTTGTATTGACAACAGTTTTAGATAGCAGGAGACGCCTAGCCTGCTCTGCCTCTGCTAGCTTCTTTCTGGCTTCTTCCATCTGTTCTTTGGCTTGGGTGAAGAGAGCATCTGATTGCTCTTTTCGCTTCTTTAGGAACTTAGCTACATTCTCAAGGGTTGCTGCATGCTTTCTTTCAGCCTTTACTAGAGCCACGAGGACACGAATAGTTGACGACTCCACCTGGCTTGTGTGTAATCCAGCATCATCTGGGAATTTGCACCTTGTGTCTAATCCAGCATCATTAGGGAACGGGCACCTTGTGTGTAATCCAGCCTCATTTTGGAAACATGATCTCGAGGTTGACCATACTTCCCTCCTCGCAGGAACTGCATCCTGACATGATGTTACTTCTTTTTTAGATCATTAGTCAGAGCAACCCAGATCCATTAAGTATAAGCCAGATAAACAGGACTCAGAGAAGTGAATTCAAAAGGAGAAATATGAAAACGGACTCCAAGGTGAGAACACCCACTTCCTACATCAAGCTAAAAAAGAAAGCATTAGGACAATTAAGACTCTTCTTATTACTCATCGAAGAACACGAGGCTAAGAGAAATAGAAACTACAACATATACACATAGAAGAACACGAGGCTAAATGAAAGTAATTGAAAGGGTGTTACTTACCAAAGCTCGTTTTACAGGTTCGGTGCAGCTCCTCTTTAACATGCCACATTCCTTGAAGATGTCCCCAATATCCCGTGTTTGGTCTTCATTGCTCCTCTGCATGTTCGCATTCATAGTTTTAAAATCTCAACATGGCAAAAAAATATAGTAATACTCATGCATCTTGTGGGCAACATTAAAGCACTCATCTGCCATGTTAGAGCATCTCCAACAGGCGTGCAACGCGCGGCGCATTAAAAAAGTGTTTACAGCGCTGGAATAGCTAGTTTTTGCGGGCCGCTGAGTGCTGGCTCCATCGGCCGCTGCAAAAAATTGCACACGCGCGCCGCTCCAGCAGACACGCTATATTTTTTTTCTCCTTTCTACTCTGACTCGGTACACATTCCACTCCGAGTCGATACTGGCATAGATAGATACATAGATAGTTCTCAGCATAGATATACAATAGATAGATAAAAAATTAGATAGTTCACTACTCCTCGTCGTCCGACTCCGCCTCGGTGATGTCCTCCTCCAACGTCTCAATGTAGGCGTCAAGATACCGATCATCGTCGGAGTCCCAGGGCGACACTGCTCCTAGCTTGATGTTCAATTGAGCGGCCGCCTTCCGCGTACGCCTGTCCTCGCGATAGGCGGCTCGCTCCGCCCTCCTCTTCTCCCTCTCCGTCCTCCTTTGCGCGTAGAACTCGTGCTCGTTGATGATGTCCTGCGGGAAGCATTGGCGCCACAGTGCCATGGCTTCCTCGTCCATCTCGGCGATGCTGAGATGGTGCTCCCGCCTCCGGTTGTCGCGACGATCCTCGTTGGTGATAAGCCGTGGGGGAGGCGCGAGCTCCTGGGCCCGCTCTCGCATCGGCACATTGGGGAAGTTCATGTCCCTACGAGGCTGCCGGAGGCGCCACGCCGCCGCGTCGTACGCGCGGGTGGCCTCGTGGGCGGTGTCGAAAGTGCCGAGGCCGAGGCGCATCTCGCCGAACCGGATCTCGGCGGAGAAACCGCCGGAGGGGCGTGCGCGGACACCGCGGTAGCCCCAAGTTTCCCGGCGGCGCGGCGGCATGGTGGCGCGGCGGCGGCGAGGCGAGAAAGAGCGGCGGCGAGGCGAGAAAGAGCGGGGAGAGAGAGGTGGCGAGGCACAGAGCGGTGGGAGGGCGCGGGAGGGCGTTGGATTTTATAAAGCGCGCTGGACGCCGCACGCTAAAACTAGCGCGCGCGCGGCTGCTTTTTCCCGCACGCGCGCGATCCTTTCCCGACGTCCCTGCTATCTCTACTCTCTACTCTTATAAAAAATAGAGTTGGGGATGATGGTGTGTTTGCCATCCTGCAATATAGGCCGTCCGATTTATATCTGATGGATAGGAAGGAAACTATGGCAATTTTGCAAAAAGATACCCACACCCCTCTCCACATTTGCAAATAAGGCCTTCCCTCGTTCATCCTTTTCTCCCACAAGATAAACTACTCATACAAATGCATCTTGATGTTCCGTGCAACGCATGGGCATCTTGCTAGTTCTAAAAAACTTTCCATCATTTGCCACACTACTGGTTGCAGATGAAGAACCTACCCAAGCACAGCGCAATACAGGAGCGACACACAATTACAAGGTGATATTCTGTTGGACAATGCAAGCTATAACCAATTACTTTTACCGGAACAATAGCAACCAGTAAATTTGAAGGGTAGGTATGAACAAAATTGGAACTGCACATGTACTGCTAAGAGATTCAATATACACATTACCAATCGAGGAGGAGTACGATGGTCGCGGCGGCGTCTGTGCATCATGGTCAGCAACGGGAGTCAGTTCATTGTCCACAACGGTGGTGCTTCTGCGCTTGGCGTCGACTTCCGGGAAGTAGATCCGAGACCATGGAAGACGGTGCCGGGGAAGGGGCTCCGTGTACGACGACGATGGTAGACCGGCTCCAGTGCGGCGTACGATGTCGTTGATGAGGCAGATGCGCTGCGGTGGACGAGTGCACCGATGAAGAAGGGGAGGAGCATCAAGGCTGCGGTGCCGTGGAGAAGTCTATTTTGCAGTGGGGATAGAAAATGGGGAGTATTCAGGTGTACTACTCTGGGTGCCGGGGTGGGGTTGGCTGGGTAGGTTGAACCTGAAGTTACCAAAACAGCCCCCTACCCACCAGCATCCGTAGGCCTCTTACGAAGGATATGATGGTAACTTCGCACTGCTCGAATCAGGGTCGCCGGAGATTTTCCCGCCGACCTGAAATTTTTGTAACACTGAACTCCCCGTCTGGCTTGTTGGGTGATTGGGCTAAGCAACTAGCGAGTAGTACTAGTAACTACTAGTACTCCCTCCGTTTTTATTAACTCTGCATATTAGGTAGACCAAGCACATGTTATGTACGCAAACCTAGATCACGGCGGGCTTCTTCATCTCTGCCACCATTAGAAGCTTCTCCTTTTCCATGACTGTGGTGTACTCAACATCTAGCCTAGCGACCCACTCATCCTTTGAACTTTTGAACATGTGTAGGAAGCGACCAAGACATGCTTCCACCGTTGCGGATCTACGGGTGTAGATGACGATGAACTCATCGCCGGTGATGGTTCTAACCTTGTACTCACCGCCGATCATGGAGATTTGGGAGGCCAAGGATTTTGGAGGCGGGTTTGGAGAAGTGGAACTGGTGTAATGTGAAAGGACGGGATGACTGGGAGCGAACTGTTGTAAGGTAGAAGACGGGGACGAGTAGGGCGTGCGAACGGCGTGGGGTGATGGCTTGCCTGGTGGATAAACGGCTGCATGCCCCCAAAGAGTTCTCGAGTACTATGCGGGACCTACTAGATGTCATTTCTACTAGACCCACATCGTCGGCCTGACGGTATAGCTTCTGCGTGTTCGCATGCCATGCCGGCGCGTGCATGTAACTTTCACTTAATTCCGTCAACCGTCGCGCCTCCCACGACCTTCGCCTCCCTCGCGTGGTCGCGCCCTTTGAGACTTCGGACGGCTATAAATGAGCAATTTTTTTTTGCCTACTTCGCATGCATGATACTCCCTCTGGTCCTTTTTACTACGCGCAAGATTTGTGTCAAGTCAAAGTTTGCAATGTTTGACCAAATTTATACTAAAAATATCAATATCTACAATACCAAATATATATTTTATGAAACTACATTTCATAATGAGTATAAAAATATTGATTTGACATTGTGAATGTTGATACATTTTTCTATAAGTTTGGTCAAAGTAGAGGTACATTGACTTCAGACAAAACTTATATGCACAATGCAGACTAGTTCCTCCGTCCAGGTGCGTGCCATGTCCTATATAGACTAGTTCCTCCGTCCAGGTGCGTGCCATGTCCTATATAGTCATCACAACAAGGTTAGCTATTAGAGTACTACTACCTCCCTTCTAGTTTAAAGGGCTCGATTCAAAAATTTGACCTACTCTTACCAAGATAGAGGCGGTGGAATAGTTTTTGTAGTCTGCAAAAGTACTCAATTAATGCTCTTGTTCTTCACAAAAAAATGTGTTTACCAATGCATTATCGCATTGCATGCATGCATCAACACTAGTAAATGACAAAGATTTTTACATGTATTAGTCAATATTCTCTTTAGGCTACTCATAGTGGAAAGTATCATATACTAGTATCATGTGCATGATACTAGTGTATGATACGAGACTACCTTTATAGTGCCACGCATGACAAAAAGTAGCATAGCATTTAACATGATACGGTATCTACCTATGTTACTCTAACCCCCCTCTCTTCTTTAATTCTTTGCCACATCAGCATGTTTGCTATTCCCGTGTGCATGATACCAGCTAAGAAACCACCACTATAGCCAACCTTAATCATCGCATGCAATAATTTAGTGCATCTTGAAATCTGAACATGTGGGGGGCGTGTATGTTTTAATGACTTGAGACTATACCTAGCCCGGCATGCAATGGTCAGTTCATTGCATGTAAGATGACTTATTATGCACCGTTCCCCATACCTGCAGGAAGCCCGTTCATCTCCAAATCTTTTCCTCTCCATGTGTGAAAACAATCTGCCTGCTTGACTCTGCTTCTCCCTCCAGCAGTCCCACCACTCCACCCCGTGTGAAAAAAATCTGCATGCATGACTCTCCTCCCCCCGCGCTCGTCTAATTCATTGTGACCAGCAATATTTCCACCCCTTCCCTCCCCCGTAATTTACTCCAACAAAAATATGCCCACCTAGCTGTTACGTTAATCAGGCAACATATCTTACGTAGGTGTGCCATTGCTCGCTATAAATACTGCGCCTCCCACGGCATTTGGAAGAACGCTCATGTTCATCGCTATCTCCTCCCCCTCCCTCTCTAGTTGACCACCATGGCATCGCCCCTCCCAAGCCCTAGGCGCCCCTCGCTGCCCCGCGTGGAGGGTCACGCATCGCTGTTCCGTTCCTCGCCACCACTAGTCGAGGAGGACGCATCGGCGTTCCGTTCCTCGCCGCGACGCGTCGAGGTGGCCGCGTCGGCGTTCCGCTCCTCACTGTGATGCGTCGAGGTGGACGCATTGGCGTTCCGCTCCTCGCCGCGACGCGTCGAGGTGGACACGTCGGCGTTCCCAGTCTCGCCAGCACGTGCATCGGAGGACGCATTGGCTCCCCGCTATGAGGAGAACGTCATGCCGCCCGCCGAGCCCCCCAGCCTTGAGGAGCTTTGGAAAGGAATGGAGGTTGCCCTGTGGGAGGCTTTGCCTCCGGTAGAGCGCGCCAAAATAGAGGCGGAGAAGAAGGCCGAGGAAGATAAGCGCGTCGCGAGGCATGCTGCCTGGCAGACCTATGTCGCGTCTGAGAGAGTCACGCAATTGGCTCTTTGGCAGAAGGCTCGTGCGAGGGCCGTGAGGGTGGCGGAGGACGCCCGTGCCAAAGCCCTGAGTGCAGTTGGGCCCAAGAGCCTCATCTACACTTGACGGTACGTGGACCGGGTGCACGCTTCCAGCGAGGAGGAGTACCTATTGGCGCTGGATCACCAGACCGGTGAGATCGCGCTCGCCCGCCAGCAAGCCGCCAATCAGCACCTCACGAGTTGCGAGGCTGAGGAAGAGGTGTTGTGTCGCCACGCTGGGAAACAGCCGCGCACCAGGGCACTAGTGGCGCGCAGCAAGCGCTCCTGCGAGCGCTGTGGCTTTTATTAGGAATAATCTAGATTCGTAAGGCAATCTCATTAGTTTTGGGACGGAAATGATAAATCCCGAACGTTCGGGAATTATTAGCGTCCTTAATTAAGTATGTAAAAGGAAAAGTTTGGAAACCTTGTGTATCCGTACGCATTTTGTAAGTACGTGCATATAGCACAAACTTAACTATATATCGCACTACATGTCTCTCTCTATATATGCTTGCAGACTGTGCTACTACTATTACTTATGTACGTGCAAATGCATGTTTTAACATTACGATGCGGTTTTTGTAAAAGTAGAAAAATAGCACTAGTCAAGCTTGTGAAACGATTCAATGCAAAAGAAATGCAAAAAATGCTCATTTGATTGTTTACTTTAGCTTCCTTCTCTGTGGTTATTTCTCTATCGTACTTTGTACGGAGTATCTCACTGGTCGGGAAGGCATGCAAATTCCCAAACCGCTTCGTACACCCTGTATCGAATTTTTTGCCTAACAAGTTGTGCCGTGCAATTGAAATTCCAACTTGAGTACTACTACTAGGAGTACCAGGGGCCAGTTCTTTTAGGCTTCTAGATTAGTAATCCCATAACTACTACCTCTGTCCTGGTTTATTGGTCCCCATTGTAATCTGTGTCAAATTTTGACCATAAATTTAACTAAAGAAATGTTTATGCATGTCACAAAAAATTATATCATTGAAAACTATGTTCAAATACGAATCCAACAATATAACTTTTGTTGACATGCACTAACATTTTATCAGTTAAATCTTTGGTCAAAATTTAGCACAAATTACAATGGGGACTAATAAACCAGGACGGAGGTAGTAGTTTGGAAGCCCAAATGAATGAGTGAGGCGGCTTATGGGAAAAGCTGGGGAAGAGACGGCTTATTTTTTAAGCCGCCAAAAGAACTGGCCCTCGGAGTAGTAGCTAGGGATACTAGGAGTAGTAGCTAGGGATCGAGTGTGCGAGATGAACCGGACAAAGTAAATGCAGAGAGATGTAATGCAAAAAATACAGAGGGATGTGATGGTTGCTTGTCCGTTTATTTTACCAGGCCACTTATTACTGGGAGTGGTGGGATTTTGTGATATGACGACTTTACTACCGCGCCACGAGCAGGGTGAGACTCCCGTGCAGCGCCGCCCTCTACACTAGTACTACCTCTGTCGTGGTTTATTAGTCTCCCATGTAATTTGACTGATGATTTAACTGAAAAAATGTTAGTGCATGTCACCAAAAAACTATATCGTTGGATTCGTATTTGAACATAGTTTCCAATGATATAATTTTTGGTGACATGCATGAGCATTTATCGTACTATATATAATGTTAGTTAAATTTATTGTCGTACTATATATAGTAAGGTGCCTGTGCGTTGCACGGAACAGTGAAATGCATTGATCGAGGAGTTGTTTATTTTGACGAAGTATGTGGGAGTCATCTCATGTGTAACGAGTATCGATAGGTTTCGTCGGATATTATTTCTTCTCTAGAGCTCACAAGCATCCGGGTAAATAGTAAATGTAGGCTAAATAGATAAAAAGGTATCTTTTGCAAACAAAAGTGTTCAACTGTTCAACCTGGATCCAAAACTTTTGAAGAAATAACACTTATTGTGCTTTGCAAGAAATGATCTTTAAGAATTATTTTCTGAGTATCGATTTTGTTTATTTTTTCTAGACCACCATGAATGTAAATCAGGATGACTTGGAAGGGGGCAGAGGAGATGTAAGAAATGGTTCATCATAAGTCTTTCACCATTACTATAGTAAAAATTCTTAATTAATCTCATAAATGGCAAGCGAGAACTCTAATGGAGCAAAAGCATACATGGAAGATTCTAGACTAAACCATAAACGGGTACACTTTTATTCAAGCGCGATACTCTAATAGAGCAAGATCATGGATGGAAGGTTCTATACTATATAAATAAGAAGTGTCCACATGCTTAGACAACGGCTTGCATTGAGCGAAGACTAATGATAAACAGTCAACTTGGTAATGCATATGCCCAGGTGAACCTCCTTGGAGTCCCCGTGCATCATCTTGGGGGGAAGATGATACCAGGCCTCTTCCATGTCGACATTGCTAGGAACGGAGCAGCTCGGCATAGTCCCATTCAGCGTGATGGAGGCGCCGAGGTAGCCCTCGTACGCCGGAGGGGCAGTAACGGTGAGCACGCCCTAGTACAGCGGCCTCATGTCAGCGTCAGCGGCGTTGCCCCAGACGCACATTACAGAGACGGGGTGATAGCCTGCGCGGGCCTTGCCGGTGCCCACGGCCAAGAGGAAAACGCTGCCGTCCTCCTCTGCAACTAGTAGGCGGCGGTGATCCTCCAGCGACTCCGGCACGGCGAACGGGTAGCACGTCTCGTACTTGATGTTCACCGCGAGCCAGTAGTGATTTCCGGACGGTGCCGTGAGGTGATGCACGAGGCTCACCGGTGAGCCCTCAAACGGCGGTGTGGACTCATAGCAGTAGCAAGGCGCGTGCGCGCATCTGGAACTATGCTCCGCCAGCGAGTGCTGGTCGACGTACCTCTCGCAGCTGAAACTCTTGTAGACGCAGGGCACCTTGCAGGCGTCGACCAGGCCGTCCATGAAACGGGAGTGGCTGTAGGGGATGTTGTGCCCACCGCATGGAGCACAGGAGTAGCACACGAAGCGGTAGATGGTGTACTTACCAGTACTCCCTCTATTTCTTTTACTAGTCTCTACTCTCTACTACTACTCTCTATCTCTACTCTCTACTTTCTTATAAAAAAGTGAGTTGGTGATGATGGTGTGCCTGCCATCTTGCAATACAGACCATCTGATCTATATCTGACGGATAGAAAGCAAACTATGGCAATTTTGCAAAAGGATACCCGCACCTCTGTCATTCATTTTGACAAAACCGCCACCCTTACACTGCTACACACGTACTGTAACTGCGTCGCGGGCGTTTGCAACTGCCATGTCTCCCAGCGAACGTTCGAGATACCATTTTTTTCCGATGAAATTCTTGAGATATCATTAGTTTTTACACATGGGATTACTCTTGCATGGGTCAATCACAACAGGTGTTTTGTAAAAAAATGCATCTTGATGTTCCGTGCAATGCACGGGCCTCTTGCTAGTCTGCATATAATTCCAAACACCACGTAGACACGTTCTCTGACCATTTTACAACTATGTTAGTATCATTGTTAGTGGTCAGCCGGTGCAAGTTCTAGCCTCGGGCGTTTTAACCTTTTTTTAGTAATGATATCTGTCGATTGTTCGCCACGAGCCGAATCCTGGCGAATCCCACATAACCGTCAGATTTACATCCGACGGTGGCCTGTTTTTAAGCCATAGTATTTGACAAAACCGCCACTGTTACACACGTACTGTAACTGCGTCGTGGGCGTTTGCAACTGCATGTCTCCAAGTGAACGTTTGCTGGGGATAGGAGTTAGCACCGATGGTGGTTCGTAGTCGTTCCATGCTCGGGCATTGAAGTTTGTAACTATTTTACAATATACTACTACTCCGGTGTTAGTAGTAGAGCAGAGTCCTACTCCACTATACTACTCGGGCATAGTAGTAGGTACTGTAGTTTATTGTACTAGTACTGTGATCACTCAAGCAAGTTGTGTGACATCGATGACCCTATGCTGCTGTGATGTGTCTCGTAAGTCAAGCAGCGTGCTACTGCTACATTGTCATCATCACCTGTCCACTTCCCGCAGCTCATATTCTCTTCTCCATCCTCGTCCGCACATAATCGTCCAATCTTCCATCCCCGCTAGGCACCTCCCCCCTCTTCCGAAACCCAAACACTAACAATGGCAGAACCGAGCAGCATCCACCGAAAGAGTGGCTGGAATTCACTCCCCACAGAGGTAATCATGCTCATTGTTCGCATGTGGACAATCTCAGTACCATGCCGCTCGCCGCGTGCTCGTCGAGGCTGTACCGTTTACTCAAAGCCCTCAGGCCGGAGCTTTTTAAGCCAGCTCCCTGCTTGCTGATGCCACCTGATCTTCAGAAACGGCGTGTCACGCAGCATAACGATCATAGGGTGGTGAGCATCAACCCCCTCGACTGTGATCTGATCCCCGTCACCCTCAACTACATTAACGGTATGTACTGGGTCGGCATGAACACATCTTGGATGGTGCTCGTCGACGGTCGCGGCAGCTGGATGCTTGTGGAGGTCTACACCCGGTGATTGACCCCCCTTCCTTCGATTAACACTGCACTGCTTTGGCACTGCGGCCCAGAATACTCGGAATCTTACAGTAGCCAACATGGTACCAAGTTTGATTTGCTCAAGGTTGTAATCTGCCAAGTGCCCACAAGATCTGCGAATTATAAAGACTTCAGGCTAATTGCATTCTTCAACTGCGGTCTCGCCTATCTGACAGGTCACTGCGGTAAGTGGATAAATCTGCACGTCCATCGCAGGATCATACATCCTCCATGGTTCTCTGATGCCATTGAACACATGGGCTTCATTTACGCTGTGGACTCCTTCTATGGCTGGACGTATTGCTGGCCTACTCCAGTCATCGCTACAAATGACTGTTACAGCAGTATGTTACTTTCCTATGATATCATGATGGCTTGCTTATATTATTGTCAACATTTACTGAAAAAATATCCATGCTCATAACATGCTGTTCTTAAGATTGACTACAGTACGAGCCCTTTTTTATTTGAATCCAACTTGATATGATGTTGTAGGCCGCCTGGTGTCCCTACCCTTCCTAATCCCAAAACCTTTCAAAGAAAAGCAGCATGGCAGTTGCAGGTGGTTCCTCTGGCTCGATCAGATGATAGCGAACGATTGATGATCATTCGCACGTACCAGACGTGTTGTTTCGCGGAATACAATCACAGTAACTGCAAGGTCTTTGAGCAGGATCCTAGCTTCTCTGGGCCTTCAGGAATTTTTGACTGGAGGCTGGTAAGTAGCCTTGGTACACGCTCTCTGTTTCTCGGACTGAATTATCTGATTAACCAGGTGATAACCGACGACAAGGATCATGATGGCAGCGCGGTTTCGTTCATTAGGCAAAACTGTGTGTACACAGCGTACCATGTGTCTCTCCATGCACCATACCCTGATATGTGCCGCCATGCTCTGCAGCCCAAAGTAGGAGAGAGGGTTGCAAGTATCAGACTTCGACCTGCTGGCTGGAGTTTCCCCCGTCACGCACCCATCTGGTTCATGCCGTCAGCCAATCTCCACAGCTTAATAAATAGTAATGTCTAACTGAGCCAGTTAGCTAGATGTGTACACTTGGTGTAGTAGGATCTTTATTTAATTTGATGCATACTCTTGTTCTTTTTTGTTAGCCCTGTTGTAATGATGGCTGATGTTTGGTTTGGAAGAGAGAGCTGCGTCTTTACTCTTCTGGCTTGCTTACTGCTTCTGTTGCACCCCCAGCCCTGGTTGCTGCTGCTGCTATTTTCAAAGTACAATCAGTAGTATATTTTGTCTGTTAGTTGAGTAAATGTGTTGTTAGAACGACAAACACAATGTTTTGGAAGTCGTTGCACGGTCCGATCCTTTAGTGCCCCGTACGTACTGCACACTATTTTTGGTACGGAACACATTTTCCACTTGTCGATAACATGCAGCCCAGTGATGAAGGCCCAATATAGGAGCCCATAATTAACTAGAAGGGAGGCTCTCACATGATTCCGGCCCAGGTATATGCTCATGGCCCCCTAAACATAAATAAGTAAATAAATAAATAAAGCTAAATGCTCATGCACCAGTTCTTTAAATTTATGATTTGAAAAGTCATATTTTAATAGGAGGATATTATTTTCTATGAGAGTGTCGTTACATTCAGTCGATATTATTCTTAGGCAAAGATAGTGACCAGTCTTTTTTCTCCCACCATTTTCTTCCTGCAACCAGCGGACCCATGCAAATCATAGTCAACGTCGTAAATAGTTCCGGTCCATTATTATTTTTCGATAAGAATGCCCAACCCAGCCCAACACATTGGCGACACCACTTTATCCCAGGGCTTCTGAATGTGCTCGGCTTCACACCTCAAGAAGAAAATTGTCTCAAAAAAAAAAACCTCAAGAAGAAAAAGGTGCTCCGTAGCATTTTACAATATGTTTTAGCCATATAAAATTAATTATTATAATCCAGCATAATGAGTTTTTGGGTTTGACCGGTCCAGCCGCCAAAACCAAACCTGTGTCGGCGGGAGCGTCTGTTCCCGCCTTCTACGGTTGGTTGCACTGCCGTGCACGTATCGCCGCCCTATCATACACTGAAATGCTGGCCAGGCCATCCCTTTACTCCCCCCGACATCCTATTCTTCTCCGGCGATGGCAGCCTACCCCGCACCAGAACCAGTGAACCCTCATACTCCCCTTCGCCTACGGCCATACTGCCGCATGTTCCCCGGCTCCTGTGCATTCCCGTCCGAGGCCTCGCCGTCGTCCTCCGCCTTGGTGCACTCGCAGCGGCATCGCCGTCCGGCCCTGTCAACATAGTGAATCGGGAGAGGACTGTAGTTGTGAGTATGATAGTATGGACCCACCAGGTCCACTCCCAAACACAAGCAAGTGCCTCTTTACTACTTAGATGCACCCCTCATTTTTTTTACTCTAATCCACCCTACTGATATCTGGGACCCACATCATTTGCAATGATAGTCAATTAACGACAGAATTGCACAACGCTTTTTTTTGAGGATTTGTTCAGAGGAGCAGGCTATAAACTGGGTTGTGCGGTCTCTGTGGCCCGTCTAACAACATGACCAGCCCAGCAGTTTTTCTTTGGGAAAATAGGTAGCCCACTATTCCTTTTTGAAGAATACCCAAGCTAGGCCTATTTGTTTTCTCCGACTTACTGGGCTGTGAATCTTTCAAGACGAGGAGGGATGCATTCCGGCCTGGCCAAAGAGTGTGGGCAGTAAATCTTAAAAGTAATATGAAAGGGGTTGCAAATTCCAAAAAAAAATAGCAAATGGGCAATTAGTTTCTTTTTTGTTTTTGTTCTTCACTGATATTTTATATTTCATTGGATTTTAACATAACATAGTACTACTTTATTTTTAAATTTGTTTTAGTATGTCTACTAATTTTTGGATTAAAAATATTTTGTTCCCCAGCAAAAATATGCGAATTTTTAAAATTTCGCATATTTTTTAGTTCGAATTTTTAACCCTGGTACTGACCAGAAAATGGGCAGCAATTCTAAAAATGGAAAATGGGCTGCAATAAATTCCATATGAATTAGCAAATGGGCTGTAAATTATAAAAATAATAGCAAATGGTCTGTACACGCCACAAATTTTGAGGCTGACTTGTTTATGCAAGGCTTTGTCAGTCAACACACAATTCTAGCAGCAGTGACTGTTGGATGTCCATCCAACGACCGACGTGCTTCTTCAATCTCTGATCTTCCTGCTCCAGCCGCCTAAACTAGCGTCGGCGGGACTGGCTGCTCCCTCCTCTTGTGGCCGGCTGTGATGCTACGCAGGCTTCACCGGCCCACCCTACTCCCTCCGCTGGCCTGGCCATCACTCTACCCACCCGCACCTCCTGTTATTCTCCGGTGACGGTAGCCTCACGCCGCAGCTGAACCAGTCAACCGTCATACTCTCCTCAGCATGGGCATCCACTGCTGTGTCTTCGCCGGCTCCGGGTCATTCCATTCCTAGGCCTCACCGTCGTCCACTGCGTTGGTGCTCTAGGCGCGGCGTTCTCAACATTCATCAAACGACAGCCATCAGAATAGGGATGTATGTAGAGAGGCTGACAGTAGGGATCCCCATGGTCCATGGCCGCACGCAAGCAACTGCCTCCTTATTACGCGAAAAAATGATTCCTCCCACTAACATCTGGGGCGCACCGGTTCGAAGGCTGACTTGTGGGCCTACTAAATTGACGCGTATGCAGAGCTTTGTCAACTTAGTCAACAAATGATTCTAGCAGCAGTTACCATTGGATTTTAATCGAACGGTCCTGCTGCTTCTTCAATCTCTGATCTTCTTGCACCAGCCGCCCAAACCAGCACCGGCGGGACCGCCTGCTCGGGCCTCCAGTGGCCGGCTGTGCTGCCGCGCAGGCCTCACCGCCCCATCCTACTCCCACCGCTGGCCAGGCCATCCCTCTACTCACCCACAACCCCTGTTATTCTGCGGCGACGGCAGTCTCACACCGCAGCCGAACCAGTCAACCCTCGTACTCCTCTCCGCGTGGGCATCCACTGCCGCGTCTTCCCCGGCTCCGCGTCGTCCCCTTCCTAGGCCTCGCCGTCGTCCACCGCCTTGGTGCTCTCGGCGCGGCGTGGTCAACGTGGTCAAGGAATGACTTCCATCGGAAGAGGACTGTACGTGGAGAGGCTGACAACTGGGTCCACGGCCGCAGCAAGGAAGTGCCTCCTTATTACGCGTAAAATAATTATTCCTCCACCTGATAGCGGGGACCCACCAGAAGGGACTCTGTATTTTGCGAAAAAAATGTTTCCCCGCTGACAACTGGGACCTACCAGCTACATCTTCGTACACAAGGAAGTGCGTCCATATTACGGGAAAAAAATGATTCTCCCCCCTGACTGTTGGGACCCACCATCAATAACTTCGCACGCAAGGAAGTGCCTCCTTATCCTCCCTGACAGTCGGGACCCACCTGATCGAAGCGTACGTAGCATTGCCATCTGGTCGCGAACGTGTACGTACATACTGGTCGATCGGTCTCTCTGCAACGATGAACCGTGGCCGAGCAAGCAGTGGCACGTGTAATAGTAGAGCCCCCGACGTAGCAGTTCAAGCAGTCCAGTCAAAACCGTGTACACGTACATACAGCCAGATGCCCAAAAATACAGCCACATACGTACATACGGGCGGGATCTCAAACACCTACTCGCGCATTTGTATGACCAGGGCTCGTGTACATGGAGAGGCAATGGACGGTAGCAACGGCGTCCTGCTCATCGGCAGCCAACTGGCTGGGTCAGAATGGAGAAACAGCGTCCTGTTCATCGGGAGGCAACAGACTTGGTCGGAATGGGTCGTGTTCAACGGGAGCCAGCTGGCTTGGATGGCACAACCATAACGGGGTCTGGCGTACCGCAAAATGGAGGAAAACGGCCTTCTGTTCGACCACGTACGGTCGAAACGGGGTCCTGTTCATCGGGAAGGGTCTGGCGTACCGCAAAACAGAGGAAACGGACTTGTGTTCGAGTGCCGACGGTCGAAACGGGGTGCTGTTAATCGGGAGGGGTGTGGTGTACCGCAAAACAGAGGAAAAGGACTTGTGTTGGAGCGCCTACGGTCAAAACGGTGTCCTGTTCATCGGGAGGGGTGTGGCGTACCGCAAAACGGGATTCCACGGGCTACTATTCATACACCATCTACTGCCTCGGTCCAGCCTCCACGGGCTACTGTTCATCCACCGTCGACTTCCTCTAGCCTCCACCAGCTACTGTTCACCACGGGGTCCTGTTCATCAAGCCTCCACCGGCTACTGTTCAACCAGCCCTCCACGGGGTCCTATTCATCCACCTGCAACCGACTCAGGTGTGTGGTGGCCTCCTCTCAATCGGGGTCCTGTTCATCCAGCGGCAACGGCCTCTACTACCACGGGGTCCTATTCATCCAATCCCCACCGGAACTGTTCATCCAACCCCAACAACGGTCACTGTTCATCAAGAGGCAGCAGCAGGTTCGATCGGCTTCAGTTAGCAGCAGTAGCGAAGGAATCGCTCGGGTTCAGTTAACAGCCAGGGATCGATCGCTCGGGTTTAGTAACGTTGCTAGTGCAATCGCTCGGGTTCAGTAAGCGAATGCCTCGCTCAGATTCAGTTAGAGCCCAACGCCTCGCACCCACGCGCGTACATGTATGAGAGAAACGCGTAAACCTCCGTGCATCGCTCGGCCCTGACCACCCACCGTAACCAGGAACTGCTCGATATTTTCCTCGCCCTCGCTTCTACCACGATCTTTTTCGTCATGGACGGCCCAAAGAATGTCATGTAGGTGTGTCCCCGGCCCGCCCAGGTCAAAAAGCCCATTTTCTATTATGATTTTTTGTCATAGAAGTAGGAACCCACCACATCTATGATGATACGTGCTTTTGTCACAATTATCGTCATGGAAGTGTCATATGCATGACAGAAAAAAATTTCGTTCGGCCCAAAATGTCTCGGATCTGTCTTTTTTTGTAATGCATGCTTCGGGAATCACAAACCTTAACACAAGTATTCTTACTAAACCACAATTACCAATTAGCATGACTCTAATATCACCATCTCTATATCTCAAAACAATTGCAAGGAATCAAACTTCTCATATATTCAATGATCTTCATGAAAGTTTTTATTATATCCCTCTTGAATGCCCATCATATTAGGGCCAAATTCATAACCTAAGGAAATTGCCATACTATCTTTAAGACTCTCAAAATGATATAAGTGAAGCATGCGAGTTCATCAATTTCTTCAAAATAAAACCACCGCCGTGCTCTAAAAAGATATAAGTGAAGCACTAGAGCAACTACCTAGCTCAAAAGATATAAGTGAAGCACATAGAGTATTCTAATAAATTCACGATTAATGTGTGTCCCTCTCAAAAGGTGTGAAAAGCAAGGATGATTGGGGCAAACTAAAAAGCAAATAAAACGAAGACTCATATATCACAAGATTCTCCAAGCAAAACACATATCATGTAGTGAATAAAAATATAGCCTCAAGTAATTTTACCGATGGATTGTAGAAAAAAGAGGGGACGTCATCTGGGGCATCCGCAAGCTTAGATGCTTGGTTGTCCTTGAATATTCCTTGGGGTGCCTTGGGCATCCCCAAGCTTAGGCTCTTGCCACTCCTTATTCCGTAGTCCATCAAAACTTTACCCAAAACTTAGGTACTGTTGTGAACTCATTCTAAATTTATATTGGTGTTATATCTACTGTATTATAACTTCTCCATGGTTCATACCCCCGATACTACCCATAGATTCATCAAAATAAGCAAACAACACATAGAAAATAGATTCTGTCAAAAACAGAACAGTCTGTGAAGACCTGAATATTACTCATACTTCTGTAACTCTGAAAATTCTGAAAAATTAGGACAACGTAGGCAATTTGTATATAAATCTTGTGTAAAACAATTCAGAACCAGAACACGTTCCTGTGAATTTTAACAATTCTGCTACTGGACATAAAAGTTTCTGTTTTTCAGC
This sequence comes from Thinopyrum elongatum, assembly GCA_011799875.1. Lineage (NCBI taxonomy): Eukaryota > Viridiplantae > Streptophyta > Magnoliopsida > Poales > Poaceae > Thinopyrum > Thinopyrum elongatum. The sequence continues at coordinate 343,996,868 of CM022301.1, forward strand.
AAAATCAAATCAACTATCACCATAGATTATCCCAAAGGTCTTACTTGGCACAAACACTAATTAAAACACTAAAACACAATTATTACAAAAGTAATATTGCATATTTATTCAATAACAGAAGCAAAAACAAAAAATACAAAATAAAATTGGGTTGCCTCCCAACAAGCGCTATTGTTTAACGCCCCTAGCTAGGCATATTGCATAGATCTAGGTATTATCATCTTTGGTACTCGATTCTTTTTCTAATCCAATCTTTCAAAACCTTTCTTAGTAAATCCCTCTTTTCATAATCTCCCCTTCTAGCGGGAGAGCCTAAAGCATGGAAAGGACTTCGATTAGTAATTTTGACATTCATAATTTCATACTCAGGATCATTACCAAAAATATCATCATATGAAACATGTAACTCATCTTTAATATGTTCCCTAAACATCTCTTCAACCCACTCTTTATTAAATTCCTTGTCGATTACCTTAGTAACCCAATCAAATTTATCATAAGCACCAAGGTATAAAGCTTGTATAATTTCCGGATAGGGGGCTCTTTTCCTTAGATTGGCACTAAAAGCAAGGTAATCCCTAGACTCCAAACCACGTATAGTTTCTTTATCATGGAGAATTTCTTCTATGGTAGGGTGCTCAAATGTTTTATTATAATAGGAAAAGATTTCTCTAGCTTCCCTAATTACATAGTAAACTCACGCATAAGGGTAATAGTAGCAATTTTCTTAGCCTTAGGATCATGTATGTTGGGAAGTTCGTAAAACATCTTTTATAAAGTCGGATGCATATGTAAAAATTCTCTCTCTAATTTAACCACAAGCATGGCAATAGTATATGCATATCAATTTGTATTATGAAGAATAGATCCCTTATCTAAAGGCACAACTTCGGTGCAATCAAAGAATTCTTGAATAATATTCTTCCCAATAATATTCCCATCACCTACATGATAGGTCTTTGTTTTAAGATGAGTAGGGGTTTCATTATCAAGAGGATCATGATTAAGAATGTAAGATTCAAATTTTTCCTCAAGATTTTCACTAATATTTTCAATAGCAAGCTTCTCAAATTCAGACATGATGGAAAGCAAGCAATCTAGCACACAAGCAAACGAAAGGCAAACAAAAAGCGAACGGAAAGAAGGCGAATAAAAAGGCAACTATTTTTGTGTTTTTCTGAAAACATTTTTGAAGTGGGGGAGATGAGAGTTTATGATAGATACTTGGTAGGCTTGATGTAGATCCTCCCCGGCAATGGCGCCAGAAATTCTTCCTGCTACTTCTTGAACTTGCGTCAATTTTCCCTTGAAGAGGAAAGGGTGATGCAGCAAAGTAGAGATAAGTATTTCCCTTAGTTAAGAACCAAGGTATCAATCCAGTAGGAGGAACACACAAGTCCCCAATAGATGCACCTACACAAACTAACAAACACTTGCACACAACACGAAAAAGGGTTGTCAATCCCTTCAGGGTCACTAGCAAGAGTGAGATCTCATAGAGATAGATATAAAAGACAAGTAAAAGTGCACAATAAAGTAAAGGTAAATAAATTGCAGCAAGGTATTTTTGGGTTTTGGGTTTTATAGATCTGAAAATAATATGATAGAAAATAGACCCGGGGGCCATAGGTTTCACTAGAGGTTTCTCTCTTGAAAAAACATAGGATGGGTAAACAAATTACTGTTGAGCAATTGATAGAAAAGCGCATAGTTATGATGATATCGAAGGCAATGATCATGAATATAGGCATCACGTCCGTGACAAGTAGGCCGACTCCTGCCTGCATCTACTACTATTACTCCACACATCGACCGCTATCCAGCATGCATCTACTGTATTAAGTTAACAAGAACGGAGTAATGCCTTAAGCAATATGACATGATGTAGAGGGATAGATCCAAGAAATATGGTAAAAACCCCATCTTTTTATCCTTAATGGCAACAATACAAATACGTGCCTTGCTACCCCTTTTGTCACTGGGTGAGGACACCATAAGATTGAACCCATTACAAAGCACCTCTCCCATTGCAAGAAAAATCGATCTAGCTGGCCAAACTAAATCAATAGATCGAAGAGAAATACAAAGCTATCTTAATCATGCATAAAAGAGTTCAAAGAAGACTCAAATAATATTCATAGACAATCTGATCATAAATCCACAATTCATCGGATCTCAACAAATGCACTGCAAAAGAATATTACATCGAATAGATCTCCAAGAACATCGAGGAGAACATTGTATTGAAGATCAAAGAGAGAGAAGAAGCCATCTAGCTACTAGCTATGGACCCATACACTAGTGCAGAAAAGCCTAGCTATGGCGTGCCAAAAAGTGCCTTGCTGGTGTAGGAGCCCGACGCCACCAATATGGCGCCAGTGTTAAAATATAGCGGTGGCGTTGGTTCCTACGCCAGTAGAGTTTCTGGTATCTATGGCGTTGGATAAAATGGCACGACGGTAATGCCAAAAATACCTACGACGTAGGTACATCTCCACACGTCATAAATATGGAGAAACATTAGAGGCGTTGCATATACTTCCGACGCCATTACTTAGTTTGAAAGCATAATAGGAAAAATGCTACCACGTCAGCCGAAAAACGGTGTCGTGGCAGCGTTTTTTAAGACCAAAAATATTTCTAGCCAGGTAACATTAATTAAAATACATCCATGATAATTATGTGTAGCACTTAAAATTAAGATAGCTAGGCAAAGTTTTGAAGTACGATAAGACGACAGAATGACATGTGTAGCTGATCGAGTAGTTTACAGAACCACAACAACATAGCTAGATGTCACTATCCTATTACATCAATAATAAGGATCATCAATGTATTTCTTCGTCGGATCCGCAAGAGACACCGGTCCGTAAGCATTGTGACCCTGCTTATTAAGATGAGTTTTTATCTCCTCCGAGCTGGCAGGTGCGCCGCCGTTGAAAACGCCGGCATGGTGGATGACATCCTTGTTGAGGATGGTAGCAAACTTGACCTGGATGCGTCTGAACTCATCTCTACTATCTCCCGAGCTAATTTCCTCCATTTTCTTCCCCCATGCAATGATGTCAGAGTTCTTTTGAAGGTGTTGTCCCTGCCGTGTGTAGTCCTCCATGTGGTGGACGACGTAGTAGCCATCTGTATCACTATTTTTCGGCTGCTGCATGCAATAAAAGTCAGTTTTGTGGGTGAAGCGTACCGCTTTAAATTTGTCGAACTTGCAATACCCCTCTCTGATCACTCCTTTCTGGCTAGTATAGTCGACCAGTACTTCATTGAGAACCTTCTTGATGCCTCTGTAGTCTTTCTTCACTTTCCTTGTCGAATCCAAGAAATAATTTTTGGTGAACTTTAGGGAAATAACGATGAGGACACAATGTTCTCTGCGTAAAAAGTAGAGAAAAACCAATTATGCTCGAGTATATAATGTTTTGACGTGGAAGTAGAATGAGATTGTATGAAAGAATAGTGTGTACCGAGTACCGAATGACTTACTTCGGATAGTAGGGCACTAGAAGGCAATCTTTTTCCATGTTGGCAAGCATGAAGTCTGTCAGGTAGTTCCTCATAGCTTGACGGCAATCAGGGAGGTTGACGTTGCTCTCATGCATGAGGTAGGGGCCCGCTACCGTGACAACCTTGTTCAGCTCACATATGGCAGGGTAGGCGGTATTGATTGCCGATAGGCGTATTAAGGAAGGACCAAGCTTGTATAGGTGGAATAGTTTGAAGATGTCTTCGAGTGGCACATAGAACTTCTCCGCGGGGAAACTATCGCAAAAACCAAATATTAGATGGCACCATCACTGTGAAAACGGGGCGATGTCCACCTGCATGAGTAAATGCGTACTTCTCCCTACAGAGAACTGCATCATGCAGAAGTCTCAATTCTGTCTGCAGAAGATCGGAGAGCTCCTTCGAAAGGATGGGTTCACCCGGGGAATGGCAAGTCTGCCATGCAACACGACAAACTACTTATTTATTATTCTGAACCAGCTGGCTGGCGGCGGCAGTGCCCTTCTTAGCATTTCCTGGGTGCCTCCTCTTCTTGCGTGACATGTTAGGCTGGCTGGCTGCACTGCCCATCAGTGCATTTGCTAGCGTCGCATTGAGTGTGTTTGGACTCAGCAACGCTCCCCTGGATGGTGGCACTTGTGTGTATGGTGGCTTGAAGACCCCGTTGAACAGTAGACTCTTCTAGCAAGGAACAACACGGTGCTCAGCTTGGATAGCAGGAGGCACAGAGATTTCTTGGACGGGATCAGCATGCATATGTCCATCAAGCAGATCAACAGCTGAGTTCTGATATTCTTCAACCAAGAAGAACCGATTGACAAGTAAGTCATCATTATTTACTTGGTCCTCAAAGACATCCACATTGTTGTTATGCAATTCAGGTTTACTCTGACCCAAAGGAGATGGTCCTCGACACGATGTCTTTCCATTGTTCATCTGCTTCGAGCTTGTTGGAATTTGGACGTCTCCTAGCCGAATTTGACTCTTCAGCCACATCATTGGCCAACATAAGCACTGTCCAAGGGTAAGCTAGCTATCCGCACTAGGAGGTTGTATCGGAGGAGCAATATCTTCGTAACCATTTAAGACAACAGACAACTCAACTTTGAAGGACCCCTCAGGCATATGCGCTCTGTGCATGATTGTATCTTTGGGGCGAATGATCAAGCCAATTGCAACTTTAATCAGCTCACCATTCACATGGGCTAAGAGATTGCACGGAGTGTTTTCCATAAGAGCGTCAAGAGCAACCATTGGCAACGGGTTTCCAATGAAAGAGACAGAAGGGCTGCTATCCTTGGGCGATGCGTCGATGACAATGTTTCCTAGTTCACCGTTTTTGATCCATTGCTTGATGCTCTCGATTATTGAAGGCAACATGGCTTGGGCATGGGCTTGGCTTTGCATGTTGATACGTGCTTCAATGGTGGCAGTTGCTGCAGCTGTGGCTGCGGCTGTGGCGGCAATTATTTTCTGTTCGATGGTCTGCTTGTTGGATTTCCTTCTCTGCCATCGCTGCTCGCAGTCTTCGATATAATGATCATCCCATTTGGCTTCGCATCCGGCGCCGTTCACACGGCCACCCGCCGGTGGATGCAACGGATCCTTGTTGAGGGTCACATTGATCAACCGGTTAAGAGGAGTGTTCCACCTGGCCATGGACCCTTGAGCGCTCTGAGGTTCCGCATGCTGCCTTGCCAGTTCTTCTTCAAGTTTTCTAGTTTGGTGATCGGCAGAAAATTACCCTGACTTATAATCATAATGGTACCGGCCCCTGACTTAGTTATATTCGAGGTGGTCTTTGAATTGCTCGAAGTAGTTTGGGATGCCCTTTGCTGCAAGTATAGAGTCCTGCTTGTCCCACACGGGCTTCTTCCCAACAAAACCATGACTTCCGAGGGTGTGGTTACTTAATGTCTTTGATCGCATATCCTTCCCCCATGTCGACTGGCTCTACACCACAGGGTTCTGCATATTTTGCATCTTGAAAATGTTCCAGTCATCTGCACTAATGGTAGGCCACTTCTCCTTGATCACGAAGTAATCTTCGTGAACCTCTTTTCTTGCGGCTGATTTCCAAGAACTCAAATTCTTTGACAACTTATGGATTGCATGGTTGTTGACCTGATTCTTTGGGTACGATAGGTTGTCGTACTCGTCAGGAAACTTAAATCTAGCGTGCACCCTTCTTATGAGGAGTTCTCGCAGATTTTGTTTGCCTGAATCCCTTATATTGGACTCTATGATGGAGCAGACTAACGGGCTCACCAGTGGAGTTGACTCGAGTGACCACAATCCTGTCGGTACCGATAGCATTTCGGCTCCTAGGTTTCCATTGCTTCTTGGTTATTTGAGCATCCTCCTCCTCATCCTCAGCACAATACTCATCCGTATCATCTTCATCAGTAGCAACGTCCTTATCAGGATTACTATCCTCACCAGGAACATCTTTGTAGCCACTGCCTTTGATGTAGCACTCATCCGGATTTATATCCCCTGGCCCCTAAAGATCTTCTTCATAGTCATCATCATTTCCCTGCGCGTCCGTAAATACATCTTCACCGTTGGCCGAATGTGTCGAAGAAGAGCCCACGTCGGACATCTACAAACAAATACGACATATACTTAATTCGTATACAAAATTCAAAATTTTGGCATGACCTTTGCTAAAAATATGACATATTGGTTGCCAGAAATTTGATGAAACGGAATTTAATCAACGTTTTGACAAAACATTGGCAACCCTATACAGTCCCTGCAAACAAATCAACACCTACAATACATGATTTCAACCACATTTCCTAAAAAATTCGACAAATCCATGTCCATGAACAATTAAATCTTTGTGATTTCAGCCACATTTCCTCAAATCCATGTCCAATACAACTCACAATATTACAAATACAACTAATTTACGCTAAAATATAGATGTGTACCAATTGTAACAAATATGTCTATGAACTTCAAGAAAATGGAGAGATCTCACTTACCGGCGGAATCGCGGTCTCCGCGCCTGGGCAGAGCGGCGCCGGACTCTTTGCAACCCGAGATGACGGAGGCGAGGTCGAGGTGGCTGCCGCCTGCCAGGGAGGGGGGCGGGGGCCGAGCGAGCGATGGAGGAGGTGGGCGGGGGCCAAGCGAGCGGTGGGGGAGGGGGCGAGGACTTGGTGGGGAAGGGGGGCGAGGTCGCGGCGAGGTCGACGGGGCCATCGATGGCAGATGATGCGGCAGCGGGTGGCGACGAGGGTGGCGGCGGAGGCCCGAGATAACTGGAGTGTGTGGGTTTAATGCGAAACAAAATCTACCCCAAATCGGCTAAGAGAATGGTGAAAAATAGCTATGGCGTTGGTGGCGTCGCCAACGCCATAGATATTTAGCTATGGCATTGGCTACATTGCCAACGCCATAGCTATGTTCCACCATTCCCTTAGCCACTTTGGGGCAAATCTTCACCCGCCAAATTCCGTTTAGCGCTATTTTGCACGTAGCTCTTTTACATCCAAAAAATATGTGATCATATTTCTTTCATTATGATTGAAATACATACAGTCGATACACACTATAGTGTTGCTTAATAATAAAAGATATATATAAAATTAAGTGCAGCGTCATTTCTTAATTCTCTCGACAGAACTTTCTACACCCAACAACGTGTTTCGGCTTCTTTTCGTACACTTTGTTTTGAGCTGGACTGCACTTTCTTCTTGATAGACGCCAGATTGTTTATCATCAGCATGCTCATGTAGATCTTCCTTCTTGGACAAGTCTTTATCGCTCTGTTCTTTCTGTCTTTTGTACAAAAGACTTCTCACTTCCTGAACCTCTGCACAGACTTCGTGTCCGTCCGGCTGATTTTCATGTCTGACCTCTTTCTTCATGCCTCCTTCTGGCTTATCATCATGTGCCGCCCCTTCTTCGACTCTGATATCCTCCTCGTCCTCACCATGACTTGTCCATCGTGTGTAACCAGGCATGAGACTATGTTTCAACAAGTGCACCTTCACACGACCAGTGGAAGGGTCAATCAAAACTCCGTTTTCGCACTTCTTACATGGACATAATATCTCTTTTTTGCCTCTGCGATTCATATCTTCCAATGCAACCTCGAAGAACTCATTTATAGTTCGATCCATATAAATATATATGTAAGAATCTTTTCATACCATTTCCTACAAAAAAGGTCTTTCAACACGACAATATATATATATATATATATATCTTTTGCTAAAAAGTGAAAAATGGAAAATAGAGCAAATTACCTAGATTAGATCGATATAGTCGTCGATAGATGATATCGGTCCAGGGCAGCGGACGACTGGGTGTATTACTTAGGATCTGCAGAGAGAAACAAGCAGGATAATGTTCACAGTATGAGCTAGATACGCACAACAATCAATCTATATATAGAGAGCTGCATATACCTATGGCGTGCTACTAGCTGCGACGCCAACACAATATCTGTTAACTGATATTGGGCCCCACTTAAGCACTAATGGCATTGCCATAACATACTACGACACAAGTATCAGACATAGTGCTGGCGTATGTGTTTTCCCTACGCCAGTAGTACTCCACGGAAGGGGAGGATGACCGGGCCCACATACTAATGGCGTACACTTGAATTCGAACGCCAGCGCTATGCATCTACTAATGTCGTACCAAATAAGACGACGCCACCACTATTTGAAAAAAGTAGTGCTGGCGTTGGCTGAAAATGGCGCGCCACCAACGAGAGTTGTGGCTAGCACTTTTTCCACTAGTGGTAATCTGTGGTAAACTACTCACACATCATCGGAAGGGCAGCAAGGTTGGTGTACAGGCCCTCCGTGATCGAATCCCCCTCTGACAGAGTGCCAGAAAAGACCCCAAGATGGGATCTCACGAGAACAGAAGCTTGCGATGGTGGAAAGGTATTTTTGGTGTGCCCTCTGGTATACGGGGAATATTTGGGTATTTATGGAGATGGAATTAGGGTTAGGAGAGTCCCGAGGGGCCCACAAGCCTTGGGGGCGCCCCCTAGGGCGCGCCTCCAGGACTTGTGGACCTCTCGGGGCTCTTCTGGACTCCTCCCGAAGCTTCCTGGGTGTCTTCTTGTCCAAGAAAAATCGTCAAAAAGTTTCGTTTCGTTTGAACTCCGTTTGGTATTGATTTTCTGTAAAAGACAAAAATAAGGAAAAAACAGAACTGGCACTTGGCACTAGGTTAATAAGTTAGTCCCAAAAATGATATAAAATAGCACCATAATGCATATAAAACATCCAAGATGGATAATATAATAGCATGAAACAATCAAAAATTATAGATACGTTGGAGACGTATCAAAGAATTGAAAGAGTGGTAAAAACAACACTTGAAGATTTTTGAGTTAAGTGAAGATTAAAGAGGGGCAGTAAATACGCATTTAATTACCCCAGTGATGAACTCGATGAACTAGATGATGAGGCGAAGGAAATCGTCAGCTTAGATCTTCCGTGCCCTAACTTCGTGACGAAAGACGTCTACGGCAGCGGCGGAGGTGAAGAAATCCGCGTCCGGCGTGAGTACGTTGACGAAGAAGTCAAGGCAGTGAATCTCTTCTTCTCCGACGGTGATGAGATCTAGCGGCGACGCTAGGGTTTGAGGACTGAGAGCGAAGGGAGCGAAGGGACAGAGTGAACTAACGTTGACAGGGTCAAGGCTATTTATAGCCGCAGTGAAAACTGAGGGGTCCAAAATTTTGGACGGATAAGCCCCTGACCATTCACATCTCATTGACACATGTCACACATGCATTTTTGCACTTATCCATGCATTTGAAGCGTGGGATGAGTTACTATGGCAACCACCAGAAAAAAATTTGAGAAAATTTTAAAGTGTGTTCGCAATTTCTTCAGCTGTCAAGGACACAGTGAAGACTTTGAACAATGTCAAGTAGAACGCATATGAAAATTTGTGAACAGAGTGGGTTCAGCATAGCATAGAGGGGAGTCGGTCCGATCACATCCACATAGATGAAGAATCAAATTGAAGAATTAGCAATATGTGGATGCTGTTGAGGACATCAAATTGAAGAATTAACAATATGTTGAAAAGTTCTAATAGCACCCCTTAAGAGTCTTATTCTCCTAACACCCACCGACCCGAACACCATGCACCACTGGAACCCCACCAAACTACAAAAACGAGAACAAAAAACCCACCCCAGCCGGCCAGCCCCATGCACCCCACCCCACCGAACCCACCTTCTTCCCCCGTCAAGCCCCCACCCACCTCCCCCCGATGCCCACCTCCCAACCGCCACCGCCACCCACGCCCCAGCGCCACCACCCCCAATCCCCACCCCCACAAGCATGGCACTCCGGCAACCACCTGCCGTGGGCTGCATCCCGCGCCACCCCGTCCCAGCCAGCACCGAGCGCTGCCCCGCGTGCCGCCTGCCCCAAGGACCACCCGCGCCACCTGCCCCGGTCTCAATCGCCTGTCTCGCCCCGCTGGATCCACCATCGCCGTCTATGGCTGCTCTAGATCTGGCGATAGGGAAGCCCCGTCGCCGCCTGGTGCCGGTGCACCGTTGCGTCGCCGGCTGCGCCTGCCTCCTACTCCGGTGACCCGCTGTTTCCCGGAGCCCCGATGACCTCCTACTAGATTCGGCCGCCGCATCGTACCTTCTCCTGCTGCAAAAAAAGCGGGCGCACCAGCTAATGACCTCATGCCGGTCATCGCGGCCGGGTCCACCCCTCCAACGACCGGTTCCGCCGCGGCCCTGTCTTGCCTCGCCCATTTGCTCGCCGATCCGTGGCTCAAGTTCTTTCTTCGTGCATGTGAAGTTCGCTATTGTTCATCGGCTCCCAGTTCGTGCGTGTGCAGTTCCCTTTGTTTTTGCAGAGCAGCGATAGAAGGTGGGAAAAAGGGTGAGGCCAACGGTCAATCTCCACCGCGCAGCTACGCCCCCAGCGGCAAAGTGCGGGGGCATTTCAACAGTGACGCGCAGCGTGCAGTCAGCTAGGCAGCGAGCTTGCATTTTGGCGCAAATGGCTGTAGAGCTTTGTTTTGGCTTATTTTGTTCTCTGTCGCAGTGCGCTTGTGAATATTGTTTTTGCAGTTCTCTGGATGTGTGTTGCAGTGCACTACAGAAGAAATTGCCTCAGTTGTAATCTAATTTTTGCGTTCGAGGACAGTTGTGCTAGAAAAGATTGAGGGGCTCGGTTGTAGTAAATTGAAAAAGAATGATGCCGTTCATCCGATCAGCTCAAAACGCGTACAGTTTGAGGACGCATGGATTTTTTCCAGGGATGATTTGTGTTGTTTTTGGCACATGTATATGATTTTATTCAGAAGTAGTTCATCCAACGTTGTGTTGTGGTTCATTTTTCTTGACCATGCGGTTCGTTTTCTTCGACCCTTGTAAACATCCCTCTCCAAGCAGCTCACTATATTTGTGTTTGGAGTAAAAAACAAAGCAAATATATAATTATGTAATCCACTTGCATGTAGTCCACTCGCTCCGTCATGTGGTCCACTCCCCCGGTCTAAACATGCCGTATTCTTGCAGTTCGCTTGCTCGTCTGATGAAGTGCCGTTTTCCGTCTGAAGTAGTGCGGTTTCCTTGGACAGTGTCACGGTTCACTTAATCCCAACCGTGAAGTGCAGATTTTTTTTACGGAAACAACAATAAACAAAAATAATGTGGTTCACTCTTTAAATAGTGTTGCGGTTCACTTCTGCCCGATGTGAAGCGCACTCCACTTTCTCATCTTGAAAAATTTACGTCCGACAAAAAAAACCATGAAGTACACTTGCCCGTTTGGTGCAGTGCGGTTTTCAGTCTTAAGCAGTGCGTTCTTCTGTCTGATGCAGTACACACCGCGATTTGGGTGTCGCGAAAAACAGTGTCTTCATTTCAGTAAAATCAAAACTGCTTTTAAACCTTAAGCAATTAGAAAGAGTGTTCTACATGAAAAAGTTGCGCCTAGTCGATATCTTGTCAATGGCATATCATTTGAATCATTCCGACTAGCGGTTTGTAAAAATTCGAGAAAAAACGGCCGCTGTCACTCACGGCCTGCCGCACTATTTTCAAAATTAATTTAAAACCGTAAGGAATCTCAAAAACATTTTCTACATATGAAAGTTGCGCCTTGTCTGTAGCTTTCCAACGGCGTATCACACGCCTCATTTCATCAAATGGTTAAAAAACTGGAGCGAAAACAGTATCGAAAACTTGCAAAAAATTAGAAAAACCGAATTCCGTGATTTAGTAAATTTGAAACTGCCCTTAAACCATAACGAATTAGAAAAATTAATATATATGAAAATGTTGCGCCTCGACGATATCTTTCCAACGGTGTATCATTTGCTTCATTCCGACGAGCGATTTAGAAAAAATGTGAAAATACGCTCGCTGCCACTTGTCGCGCATCGCACCATCTTCGAAACTTCTCTTAAACCATGAGGAATCTCAAAAAAATTCTACATGGTGAAGTTTTGCCTAATACATAGCTTTCCAACGGTATATTACACGCCTCGTTTTGACAAACTGTTTAAAAACTAGAGCAAAAACAGTACCGAGTACTACAGTACTCTTGCTTCAACAATGACGTGCACTTGCGTTGAGCGTGCAGTTCAAAAATGTTAACAGAATAACTATTCTGCTAATATTAGCAGAATAGACCGGCTATATATATATACCTGACCTGTCTCAGCAGTAGTAGTTGAACTTCCCCCAATGCTAGCTTGAACTTCCGCAAACATTGCCTAAATGAGGCTTGCAATATACCGTTGGAAAGCTATGGACCCGAGTATCATGACCCAAGTTAATTTTTTTTGCAAAATGTAACCGGTTTAAGAGCAGTTTTGAAAACCGTTTTTTCTTCATACAAAAAACCTGAATCGTATTTTTGATCCAATTTCTAAACCGTTTATCGGAATGAGGCAAATAGTATGGCGTTGGAAAGCTACTGGAAATCCTCTTGTTCCACATGTACAAAGTTTTCTCTAATTCCCTATGGTTAAAGAGTAATTTGGAAAATCATAGAATTTCGCCAACCGAATAGCCGAGTTCGTATTTTTTATGCCATTTCTAAACGGTTAAACCAATTGAGGCAAATAATATGGCATTGGAAAGCTTATGAAAATGCGCTTCTTTTTCATGTACAAAGTTTTTCTAATTTTCAACAGTTTAAGAGTAAGCTAGAAAACGGTCCAAGTTCCACCAAGTTCGTATTTTCGAGTTAATGTTTTAACCGTCCGTTGGAATGCAGCAAATGATATGGCATTGGAAAGCATGAAGAAATGCGAAACTTTTTGGTATACAATGTTTCTCCCAATTCCTTATGATTTTAAGTCAATTTTGAAAAAGGTTAAAAACGTTTTTTGGCTGTAATTTTTGCAAACTTTGTCAAAATGGGGCAAATAATATACCCTTTCATAGCTATTGAAAATGCGAAACTTTTTCGTATGTAAAGTTTTCTCTAATTCCCAGCCGTTTTCAAGAAATTTAGAAAATGGTGAGATCATGATTTCTGCCTTCATCGCGAAAGGAAATGCACTGCGTGAAGTAGTTGAACTTCCGGGGCATGTTTGTTTGAACTTCACTCTGTTTTTGACGTGCTGTTTTTTTGCCCGTAACTCCCAAACCACTTACCGAAATTGAGCAAATGATATACCGATGGAAAGCTGCTGAAAACACGCAACTTTCCCGTGTTGATCAGTTTTTCATGCTCGCGATGATTTAAAAAAAAATTGAATACATAAAAACGTGTTTTAAACGGCATGCATGAAAATTTTAAACCGTTCATCGAAATGTAACACATAATATACCGTTGGAAAGCTTATGAATAGCAGCAAGTTTTTCATGTAGACAGGTGTTACAAATTCGTTGCCGATTGAGAGCAGTTTTTAAAATTGGCAAAACAACGTTGTTTTTTTTGGCCTTTTTTCAACATGTAAATGAACGACGGACGTCTCGCGCATGAATTTTGAACTATGCTAGGAGGAGCACGTGAACTTCTTGCAACAAACCTTTTAAGCTTTTTGTTTTCTATTTCTTATATTTTTATCTGAAACGCATTCCGTGTAGTAATTGAACTTCCTGCTATTTTCACCTTGAACTTCTGTCATGTATTTTTTTCAACCTCTCTCACAAGAATTTTCGAACTTTCTCGGGCCGAGCACTTGAACTTCTAGCAACAAAACTTTTAGCCTTTGCTTTTTAATTCCTTTTTAATACAAAATACACACCGTGTAGTACGTGAACTTCTGGCAGTTACCAATCTGAACTTCTGAGATCATGCGTTCTGCCTTCATCGCAAAAACAGAGTCTCTGAAAATGCACTGCGTCAAGAGGTTGAACTTCTGGAGCAGTTCTGTTTGAACTTCACTCTGTTTTTCACGTGTTGTTTTTACCCGTAACTCCCCAAACCCTTATCGAAATTGAGCAAATGATATACCGATGGAAAGCTGTTGAAAACACGCAACTTTTTCGTGTTGATCATTTTTTCGTAGTCATGACGATTCAAAAGATTTTTTAATATGTAAAAACATGTTTTTAATGGTATACATGAAACTTTTAAACTGTTCATGGGAATGTAGCATATAATATACCGTTAGAAAGCTTATGAATAGGAGCAACTTTTTCTTGTTGACACTTGTTACAAATCCGTTGCCGTTTGAGAACAGTTTTAAAAATGACGAAAACAACATTGGTTTTCTTTTTTCTCTACATGTAATTGAAGTTCGGAAGTCTCACAATTTAATTTTTGAACTGTGTAGGGAGGAGCATGTGAACTTCTCGCAACAAACCTTTTAGGCTTTTAGTTTTGTATTCTTTTATTCTCATGTGAAACACATTCCATGTAGTAGTTTAACTTCCCGCTGTTTTCACTTTGAACTTCTGTCACGTATTTTTGTTTAACCTCTCTCACAAGAATTTTTGAACTTTCTCCGACCAAGGACTTGAACTTCTGGCAACAAATTTTTTGGACTTTTCCTTTTTATTCATTTTTTGTCATATGAAACACAGACCATGTAGTACGTGAACTTCTCGCTGTTATCTATTTGAACTGCTCTCTGCTTTTTTTTGCCCTAACTCTTGAAGCACTCAGCAAAATTGAGCATGTAAATCCTAAGTTTTTATAATCTCTGAACTTCTCTGTTTTTAATTTGAACTTTTTAGTTTTATTATTATAAAAAAAAAGATTTGTAAGTAAACATCGTACAACCTTTTTAAAATTGAACTTCATACGTTAATTTTGCATAGAAACAAGAAGGGTTTGAGTTTGTTGTATACATCAAACTATTTTGTTTTTAAAATATGAAATTATTGATTTTATTTTTAAAATTGAATTGCTCCAATTTTTTTAAATGCAAAAAACGGCGCTACCCTTTAGCAATGGAAAAAATCTGAATTTTTTTTAGACATCAAACTACTCTATTTTTCATTTTTGAACATCTTTGTGTATTTTTAGAAATGGAAAAAATTGGATTTTTTTTAATAAATGACGAACTTCTTCGTTATTTCGAATTGAACTTCTTAGCTTATTCGTTAGTAATGGGAAAATTTCGAGTTTTTGTAATAAATATCGAACTGCTCCGTTTTTTGAAATCGAACTTCTTGGTTTATTATTTAGTAATGAAGAAAATTTGAGTTTTTCATATTCATTGAACTACTCAATTGTTTTAAATTGAACTTCTTAGTTTTTTTAATCATAACTTCTTAGGTTTTTCTTGAAACGGTGAAAATCAAATGCTCTGTTATTCTAAATTGAACTTCTAGGTTTATATTTATTTTGAAAAGCGAAATTTTGGATTTTTTTTAAACTTCGAACTACACCGTTGTTTTAATTTGAACCTCTAGGTTTTTAGAAACTTTCAATCCATTTTTTTGGAATAACTTGTATGATTTTCTAGAAACATTGAAGCAACTTTTTCAAGTACTCATTTCTCTTAAAATTCGTCGCCATTTTAATGAGTTGTTTTTGTAATGTCAAAAAGTGACATCAATTATTTTAATGAGTTGTTTTTATAACAAAGGATTCGTTATTTTAATTTGAACTTGTCAGTTTTTTTTAAATTTGAAATTTTGTTTTAGCGGATGCATGAACTCTCTCGGTGACACACTTTGGATTTCCAAGTTTTTTGTACTTGCTCATTTTTTAGGTTTTTGAACTTGCAAATCGTAGGTTTTTATAAACTTTGTACTTATCTACTATTTTAATTTGAACATCTTGGATTTATTCCTAGAAGAGAAAAAACAATTTTTTTGTAAATATCAAGCAACTTAAAAAAAATGAACTTCAGACTTTTATTTTTGCTAGAAACGGGAAGAATTTGAGTTTTTATGATACACAGAACTACTTCATATTTTTATTTTGAACTTCTTGATTTATTCTTTAATAACGATGAAAATCTGAGTTTTTTTTTATAAAATTGAACTGCTCTACTTTTTAATTTGGACTTCATGGTTTTATTTCTTTTAGTAGCGGAAAAAATCCTACTCTTGTAATAAACGTTGAAACGCTCCGTTATTTCAAGTCGAACTTTTAGTTTTTTAGAAATGGGGGCAATCCGTTGAAGTGTGAATGGCATATGAGACCCTCAAGGACATGGGCAACATGTGTAGATACAATCTTTAGAAATAGCTATAAAATGAACATACACATGACCTGCTCCAATGAAACCCTAAAGTTTGAAGTGTGATTTGCTAAAGTTTTTAAAAATTGAACTATCTGCTTTTCCAACTTCTATACAGAACTATGGACAACATAAAAATTATAAATTTTAAACATAGGCAAACAAGAATTCGCGACAAGCATTTCAGAACGATATTTTTGTTTATTTTTGGTTAACTTTTGTCATGTACAAGGATTCAGAAATGTACCATATTTTTTTCATAGTAGATGAAGTTCTAAATAACAAGAACAGGAGTGAGCAACCACAACAAATGCATTACAATAGCAAAGCTCGAGAACATCTATGGCCTTTTTCTAACTGAACGTGTCTAATGAAAAAAATGCTTTTTTCTACGACCTTCTCTGCTGGTCATCTTTGAACTTCTATGAAATTAAATTTGGTTGGAGCTGGAGACTAGTATATGAGGAAAGAAAGGGTACAATTCTCAAAAAAAAAGTAAAAGGGTACGGTGCAAAATAAACTACATAACACTCCAATCATACACAAGTGCACATATAAGAAGTACTGTACTAGTCTAGCTCTCACACACATTTCACCGAACATGAGCCGTGCATGTAGAAAACTGTTTTGCACTGAGCCAATGTTTTGCTCTTTTCACGGTCAGCGCCCAGGTCAACATCACCATGCAATCGTGTGCTGGCCCGCATCATATAAGGAGCAATCTTTTTTTAGAGCAGACGCATCTGGATTATACACAAACATGCCAGCCATGTCGAGCAATCTAGCTTGTACAAACTTGTGTCGAATGCCGACCATTGCGAGCTCACTCACGGCAGTGGGTGCACGAGCCACCACACGCATGAGTAGCAGCGGTGGAGGATGCTTCTTTCTGGCCGGCACACCGCGGCCGACGGCACAATCGCATGGGACGACGCCTCCGCGCGGCAGGTGGAGCTGGTCCAGTGAAATAGCAGTTCAGGCATCCTGGGTGGTGGCACACGCGTAGGGGAAGCCATGGCTCGCGGACGGAGATGAGCGGTGGCGATGGGTGGGGAACGTTGCGGGGTGGTGCAGGCGAGAGCATGGAGAGGCGAGCTCAACGATGGTGGAGGGGATGGGAGCGGCTGTTCCAGGGACGAGCCCTCCTCGGGAAGGTCGAGTTGGCCCTCGCGAGAAGGCCAATTACTCCTCGGTGGTGGCCGAAGCCACGGGGCGGGGGCTGCTCGCGAAAGATCCAGGGGAAGGGAGCGAATGGGGAGGTGGAAGTCCAGATCGAGGTGCAGGCGTCGTCCGTCGAGGGGAACGCCGGTTATGTGTGGCGGCTCACTTGGGGAGGGAGGTTGGAGTATCGGCGTGTAACGACCCTGACCTAATGGCAGCGCACCAGATAGGAATTTGGGATCAATTACCCTAAGATCTGAGAGATTCAAGGTACAATATCAGAGAGGAGGTAGGAGGAGAGGAAGAGCACAGGAAAGGGGATTTCAGTTCCTTCATCGATACCTCTCTACCTAACACACGCACGCTTACATAGCCCGCTGCACTCGCTGGCGACAGTCTGTCCATTGGGCCCTTGCGCTCACTCGCCTTGCTGGGCCGTCACCGTCACCTTGGGCTGGGCCTCCGGGACCACCTCCATGACATTCCCCCGGTCTTGATTGCCTGCTTGACCCCAAGCAGGAGCATTCAGAAAGAGCTTCAGTAAACTCTGCTTGTTCTCCCAGGTACACCATGCTGCTGGCAGTGAAGACCATTAGATATACACCAGCTCTTGTGGTTTTGTGCCCTCCTGCACCCACTTAGTATCCAAGGCATAGAGAGGAACAATACCTGAGTCCGCCGCAGTACACGCTGAAGGAAGATCAGGCTGCGCTGAAGTGTTTGCTGGTAAAGCTTTCTTCAGTAGTGAAACATGCACCACTGGATGTATCTGACTAGACGCAGGCAGATCCAGTTTGTATGCTACAGCACCCACTCGTTGTATGATTGTATACGGACCAAAGTACTTGTATCCCAGTTTTTGGTTTGAGCGACGAGCAATCGAGGCCTGCACATATGGTTGAAGTTTCAAGTAAACCTGGTCACCAACAGCAAAAACACGCTCCACTCTATGCTTGTTGGCTTGAGCTTTCATCCTTTGCTGTGCTCGTAACAACTGCTGCTGAATTAAACTGTTCATATCATCTTTATCGCGTAGCCACTGTTCAAGATCCGGCACAGTGGCCGCTCGCCCATCTTGAAGACTGAAGTGTTTAGGCTTATACCCATACAAAACTTCAAACGGTGTTTTGCCAAGCGCCGAATGCCAAGTAGTATTGTACCAATACTCGGCGAGCGACAGCCATTTGGACCACTTGGATGGATAAGATTGTGTCATGCACCGTAGATATGTTTCCAAGCACTGGTTCAGGCGCTCCGTTTGTCCGTCCGTTTGAGGATGATAACTGGAACTCATGTTGAGTGTATTGTCTGTCAGCTGGAACAGTTGCTGCCACAAGGCACTGGTAAAGACCCTGTCTCTATCTGAAATAATGATTTTAGGTAACCCATGCAGCTTATAGATATTATCCACAAATACCTGGGCCACTGAGAGGGCAGTATAGGGGTGAGACAGAGGCAGAAAGTGGCCATACTTGCTAAATTTGTCAATGATGACCAAGATGCTGTCAAATTTCATAGACTTAGGCAACCCTTCAATGAAATCAAGACTGATGATATCCCAAGCTTTCTCAGGAATAGGGAGAGGCTGCAGCAACCCTGGAGTTTTAGTATGCTCAGATTTGGCCTGCTGGCAAACAGAGCACCGGGAGACATATTTTTGCACATCTTCTTTCAAGTGTGGCCAGGCAAACAAGGCTTTGATCTTCTGATAAGTAGCTGTAATGCCACTGTGACCTCCTATTCCACTAGAATGCAATGCCAATAGGATAGCTTGTTTAACTTCCTCGTGATTTCCCAACCAAATTCTGTCCTGATACTTGATCACCCCATTATGAAGAGCATAACCTTGTTCATTAGGACTAACAATCCTCAACCCAGTGAGCAACTTCCTAGCTTGAGGATCCTGTTGATAACTCTCAATAATGACCTCTAACCACTTGGGCTTACTGATAGAGACAACACTTAATTCCTCAGCTACATGACATCTAGAAAGGGCATCAGCTGCACCATTGGCCTGCCCCTGTTTATACTTGATCACATATTGCAGGCCCAACAACTTGCAAAAGGCCTTGTGTTGGATGCTGTTAGATAATTGCTGATCATCAAGGTGTGTAAGGCTTTTATGATCAGTGTAAATAATGAATTCCATATGCTGCAAATAAGATTTCCACTTGTCCACTGCCAAAATCAGTGCCAAACACTCCTTTTCATATGTCGAAAAGGCTTGAGCCCTGGGGCTAAGAGCTTTACTTAAATAAGCAATAGGATGGCCTTTTTGAGACAACACAGCTCCTATTCCAACTCCTGAAGCATCAATGTGCAGACAAAAGGGAATTTGGAAATTGGGTAGAGCCAAGACAGGTGCAGACCCTAAAGCTTGTTGCAGAGTGACAAAAGCAGTCTGAGAAGTAGATGACCACACAAATGGCACATTCTTCTTAAGTAACTCTGTAAGAGGCTTGCTGATAATTCCATAATGTGCAATGAACTTCCTGTAGTATCCCGCTAGGCCTAGGAATGATCTAACTTGCTTGACTGATTGTGGTACAGGCCAATCCTTAATAGCAGATACTTTACTAGGGTCTGTTACTACCCCTTGGCCACTAATGATATGGCCCAAGTATTCCAATGATTCCTGAGCAAATGAGCATTTAGACTGTTTTACAAAAAACTGATTGTCCTGTAGTATACCAAGGACCTTCTTCAATAGTTGCACATGTCCAGCCAAAGTTTCTGTATAAACCAGAATGTCGTCCATGAATACCAACACTCCTTTGAGCAATAGTGGGGAAAACAGAAAGTTCATAATTTCCTGAAATGTGGGTGGTCCATTGCACACCCCAAATGGCAACACTTTGAACTCCCAATGGCCATGATGAGTTCTGAATGCTGTCTTAAACTCTTCGCCAATTAGTAACCTGATCTGATGATAGCCACTCCTAAGATCCAATTTGGTAAAATACTTTGCCCCATGTAACTCATCTAATAGCTCATCCACAATAGGAAGTGGATACTTGTTCTTAACAGTAATAGCATTGAGGTGCCTATAATCAACGCACATCCTCCATCCTCCATCTTTCTTTTTGACCAATAAAACCGGAGATGCATAAGGACTATTACTTGGTTGAATTACTCCACTTTTTAGCATGTCAGAAATTTGTCTTTCTATCTCATCTTTCTGACTTGGTGTATATCTATACGGTTTTCTATGGACTGGTTGAGCTCCAGGCACCAAAGGTATCTTGTGATCAAATGCCCTCTGTGGGGGTAACTGAGTAGGTTCCTTAAAAACAGCAACATGTTCCAGAAGCACTTGTTGAACCACCTCAGGAACAGTTTCAGCAGATGGTATAGCAGTAGTCATATATAGCTGCACCAGTTGAGCTACTGCACCAGTCTGAAGCATATCATGAAATTGCTTAACCGATACGACAGGGCAATGGGTAGTGTTATCCTTGATGCCCCTCAGAGTCACTCTTTTGCCGTCCACTTTGATGCGCATTTTCTTGATTTTCCAATCAACCCACATGGGACTAAACTCAGCTAACCAGTCCATACCCAGAATGAGGTCATAACAGGCCATATCCAAAACCCTTACTGGAGTGTGAAACTTGATGTTCTGGCAGCCCCACCTGAATGCTGTGATTTGCTTATTACTGACCATTTTTGTGCCATTTGCTATGGTGACCTGGACCATTGGAGCAGTAACTGTTTCACAATGCAACAATTCCACTAAAGCTGAGCTAATAAAATTAGCAGAACTGCCTGAATCAACCAATATTAAAATCTGTTGTTGTCCCACAAATCCCAACAATCGCATAGTTTTCTTACCACTTGTTCCTTCAGCCGCGTCCGATGATAGACTGAGAGCTTGTTCCTAGTCAGAGTCAGTTGCCTCCGAGGAATTATCAGCCTGTTCTGCACTTAGTTGATTATGACCGGGTAATGCCGCACACAATTCTTCCATTACAGCAATAGAAACTTGAGGTCGACATTTGTGCCCAGGAGCAAATTTACCACCACACTTAAAGCATTCTCCTCTTAATCTCCTTTGATTCTTTAAGGCAGCTAATTTAGCTAAATCAGGGCCTTCCATAGTTGGCCCCCCCTGCTACAGTAGGAGTTTGTATTTCTGCTGGATGTGGTCCTAGCTTGCCGGGCCCTGCCTGATTGTGCCATTTCTTAGGCACATAATTCTTGGACTTGAACCCAGCTAGCTCGGCCTCTTGCAACAGTGCTAGGGATACAGCTGTATCAACTGTTCTTGGTTGATGGAGAACTATAGCAGTGCGAATATCCTGACGCAAGCCCTTCAAAAATTTAGCAACAAAAAATGTCTCATCCAAGGTATGATTGTGTGTCAAAAGCTGATGCATCAACAATTCAAACTCTTTGTAGTAGCTATCAACATCACCAGACCGTTTGATATCCAGTGTTTTGGTCATATTTGTAAAGTATTGATCCTTGCCAAATTTCTGACAGATGGCCACACAGAGTTGAACCCAACTTAACACTCCATGTTGTGCCTCATATGTTTGCAACCACAGTGCAGCGTTCCCAGTAAAATGCAAAGTGGCATAATCAACCATATAGTCCACAGGAATATTAAACATGTGAAAATACTTCTCTGCTTTTTCCTTCCAAATCTTAGGATTAGTGCCATCGAATTTAGGAAAATTCGTTTTAGGCATTCGCACATGATGATAATTCTCTCTCAGTGATCTTTCCTGACGAGACCCTGAAGCTCCATCATGTCGCACAACGTGATCCATAGCATTGGAAACTTGCAGCAAAGGTGCAGGCAATTTGGGCAAACTATTAGGCAGGCCTGTATCAGGAATTACCTCAGGGGTTCCTCGTGTCTCGCCTTGGGCACCAGTACCAGGAGGATAGGAGTGTGCTCCTGGTGATAACTGCTCCAAAGTCGTCAACCGAGCACCCAGTCCATCCATTCGAGATTCCAAGTTATTAACCACTCGGACCATACATTCTTGTGATTTGAGAAGTGTAGCTGCCGTTGCCCTTAGTTCCTGACAAGCTGTAGTGTTTTGCAAAGCCGTTGTGTTGGCCTGTAGAGTCGCTTCCGCAGCCGCCGTGAGGCCGTTGAGCACAAGCTGCAGACGCGCTTCCATTTCAGCCACCGTTGCCTGAGTATCCCTTTGCTGGCCTTCAACCACTATCATCCTTGCCGTGAGAGAGGGAACCCCACGCGCCGTCTTGAACTCCTTGATCTACCGCCGCCGGAGTCGGCAAGTACCTGGGAGGACCCTTTCCTCTACAACCGACTCACATGCCACCCGCTGCGCCAATTCAACCACGGGACAGGGATTTTACCTCTGTTACAGGGAACAACAGAAACCTTCCCATGTCGTCGAATCCGCAGCCGAACGAGCTCCGCTACCAACCAAAATCCTCCACCTGTGCCGCTTGACGAAAGAGGAAGGAGCAGCCGCACCGTCGCCGCGATCGGCAAGAGAACCCAGGGATTTTACAGGAGAACCCAACCTGAATCTCACTACCGATCGAAATCGCCACCAAATTCAAAACAAAAATTCTGGCTATTTTTGGGATTTTCAGAGTATATAGGATAAGATCCGAGGATCGAGAAGCTCTGGATACCAATTGTAACGACCCTGACCTAATGGCAGCGCACCAGATAGGAATTTGGGATCAATTATGCTCAGATCTGAGAGATTCAAGGTACAATATCAGAGAGGAGGTAGGAGGAGAGGAAGAACACAGGAAAGGGGATTTCAGTTCCTTCATCGATACCTCTCTACCTAACACACGCACGCTTACATAGCCCGCTGCACTCACTGGCGACAGTCTGTCTATTGGGCCCTTGCGTTCACTCGCCTTGCTGGGCCGTCACCGTCACCTTGGGCTGGGCCTCCGGGACCACCTCCGTGACACGGCGTCGTCCGGGAGATCCGACAGGTGGAATGCGGCGGGGCGAGCACGCCATTAGCGCGTGAGCTCGGGGCAGTGGGACGCATGAGCTTGGGAGCGTAGGCGGCGGCGCAGGAGCTCTGGAACAGCGGCGGCGGCGCATGAGCTCTGGAACAGCCGCGGCTACGCGCGAGCTTGGGAACGACGGCACGCTGGATCGGGAACGGCGGCGGTGCGCGCGGTGGTTGGGCGACGCGTGGCGGCAGCGGTTGATGGGGCACGCTGCGGTGGCTGGGCGGCGCGTGGCGGCGGGGTTCAGCGGGCGGGGCGAGGTTGCTGGTCGGCCCGCGGCGGCGGGGGATGGGGATCGAGAAGATTGGTCACGGGAGGTGGGGAACGTGGGTTTGGAGTGGGTTCATTTTTTTTTTGTCTGGAGTTCGCGAACATCTAGGTCGGCTCCTATAGGGCGCGTCGTGATCAGAACAGTGTCACACACTCTATATATATATATATATATATATATATATATATATATATATATATATATATATATATATATATAGGGTGAGTCTATTCTAATAACACCCTTAAGACCCTTTCTGCTAACACCGGAGCCTTATTCTGCTAACTGCTAACTCCGGAGCCTTATTCTGCTAACACCTTCGGACCCACGCTGCAGCAACAAACTAACCACGTACGATGGCCGACCGAACTGCGCACACAAAAAAAACCACCTTATCCCTGCCATGGTGCTACCCACCCCACTCCTCTCTCCCCTGTGCTCCTCCATCCCATGGCGCCGCCGCCTCCCTCCCCGCGCCCCCGCTGCAACGCCGCCTCCCTCCCCACGCCCCCGCTGCAGCGCCGCTGGCTCCCTCCCCGTGCCCCGCTACAGTGCTGCCGCCTCCCTTCTCGCGCCGCCTCCGCGCCGCCGTCGTGCCGCAGCGTCCCTCTCGCCCCCGCGCCGCCATCTCCCCAGCGCTGCAGCGTTGCCGCTTCCCTCTCGCCACGACGGATCCGAGGTCCTCCCCCATGAGCCTCCTCCTAATCCCATGTGTGTGGTTGGATCCATGGCTGTCGGCGGTGGCTGATCCACCACTGCCCTGACCACCTTCTCCCCTGTAGTGCACGAGAAGAGCCACCTTCGCGTCGATGAAGTCCAAGGTGAGTCCCCCTGACCCCCTCTGTTCTACTTCCTCCGCCGTGGAGCACTACCTACAAAAAACCGGGGAGCCACATGAGGAAGATGGATGGACGGTGGCGCGACGCGCAGTTCACTCGCGAGAGGTTCGGCAGGCATGTTCTGTGCAGGTTTCTTGCAGTGCCCTGGCGAGCGCTCTAAACCTTCTTGGTTTGCTCCGCATCATAGGATCCGCCTCCCCTTGTTTGCATCTCCTTTGATTTTTTTTTGCAGCTCACTAAATATTTGTTTGCAGTTCATTGCAAGAATCCATGGCGCTGGCCGCGTTGCTCCTTTTCCTACTGCTACGTCTCAGGCGAGGATGGGCTTTGCCACACCGGGAACCATGGTGTTGGGCGACACCGGCGAAGACGGTGTGGTGGTTCGCCTCTTCCCCAACAACAGAAGTTGTGGTGCGGCTATGTAGTGGTTGAAGTTCAGGAATATTTTGTTTTTCCTTTTCAAATTTCGTTTGGGCACAACACCGCAGTTCGCCTGGGTCGTCGCTGCGGTGCGAGGGTGCTTGCAGTGCGGTGGCTGGGTGTGCAGTCCACCGGCGAGGGTGCTTGCAGTGCGGTGGCGCGATGCTCATGGTCTTGAATAAATTTGTTTGAAGAGAGACAAAAAATGTAGTTCACTTCATTTGTGTAGCAGCTCATTATCCCTCTGTATGAAGTGTAATTTGTTTCGTGTGTCTCAAAATTCAGTCGACTACATCAACACTTGCAGTGCGTTTGGTCCTCGGATGCGGTTCACTTTTGAGATTGATGCTGTTCACTTGTGCCCAACATGAAAAGTGCAAAAAATTTAGCAAAACAACAGGATAATAATGTGGTTCACTTCGATATATGTCGTGGTTCACTTGCCCTCAACTCTGCGGTACACTTGTTCATAAAAAAAAGTTGAATAAAAGACAACAAAAACTCACTAAAACTCGTGTGATAAGATTTACGTCCGATAAAAGAAATCACGAAGTTCACTTGACAGTCTGATGCAGTGCGGTTTTCCGTCTACAGCAGTGCGTTCTTCTCTCTGATGCAGTACACACGTCGATTTGGTGTCGCGAAAAACAGAGTGACTGTATTTCGGCGATTTCAAAACTGCTCTTAAACCGTAAAGAATTAGAGAGAGTGTTCTACATGAAAAAGTTGCGCCTCTTTGATATCTTTCCAACGGCGTATCATTTGGATCATTCTGACCAGGGGTTTTTAAAAAATTACAAAAAAACTGCTGCTGCCACTCGTCCTCCACTGCACCTTTTTAAAATTAATTTAAAACCGTAAGGAATCTCAAAAATATTTCTACATATGAAAGTTGCGCCTCGTCCGTAGCTTTCCAATGGCGTATCACACACGTCGTTTCGACAAACGGTTAAAAAACTGGATAAAAACAGTACTAAAATTTTGCAATTTTTTTTGAAATACACAATTCTGTGATTTACTAAATTTGAAACTGCTCTTAAATCGCAACGAATTAGAGAAAGTAATATATATGAAAAAGTTGCGTCTCGACGATATCTTTCCAACGGTGTATCGTTTGCTTCATTCCGACAAGCGATTTAAAAAAACGCGAAAAAACGCTCGCTGTCCCTCGTCATGGGCCGCACCATTTTCAAAACTGCTCTTAAACCATGAGGAATCTTGAAAAGTGTTCAACAAGGCGAACTTGTGCCTAATCCATAGCTTTTCAACGGTATATTACACGGCTTGTTCCGTCAAACGGTTAAAAAAACTAGAGCGAAAAAGGTACCAAAAAATACCGCGTGTAGTTTTTTCCAACACGAAGTTCACTAGTCTTTGTATTGCATTATCTTTGCTATAGATAGTGCAGTGCCCTCGCGTTGAGCGTGCAGTTTGTAAGTGTTAGCAGAATAACTATTCTGCTAATATTAGAAGAATAGACCGGCTGTATATATATAATAACCTCAAATGACGAATTTGAAAAGTTTGACGAAACTTAAATTTGAATACTGTCATAGAGAGGTGGAGGCGTTACCCACCGTATAAGAACTTTGATGACTTCAGACACCGTGTACAATTGGCGTAGGGTTCTGAGAGTCAAGTTCTTCATTAATTTCTTCACACTTAGTGGGTTAGTCTTCATTGATTGAAGAAAAATGTTACTTCGTGTGTTGTGCATCAAAGCCATCAAAAATGCATAAGCGTTAGGATGTGTGTCCACTTCAGAGGACATTCAAAAATTCTAGGATGTTTAGCTCACACCGCAACTTGCAGAACCTCTTTTCTTCCAAGGGCTTAGTGAAGATATCAGCAAGCTGGTCTTCGGTCTTCATGTGGTCGATGACGATGTCTCCCTTCAGCACATGATCACGAAGAAAATGGTGATGAAACTGAATATGCTTCATCTTGGCATGTTGCACAGGGTTGTGGGCGATCTGAATAGCACACTCGTTGTCACAGAAGAGAGGCACTTTCTTCACGTTGATGCCATAGTCCTTGAGGGTTTGCTTCATCCATAGCACCTATGAGCAGCAGGCACCAGCGGCAATGTATTTAGCCTCAGCTGTGGATAGAGCCACGCTAGTCTGCTTCTTTGAGGACCTATAGACAAGAGATAATCTGAGGAAATGGCATGTGCCTGATGTAGACTTGCGATCCACACGATCTCCAGTTTAATCAGAATAAAAAATCCAGCTAGATCAAAATATGAGCCCTTGGGATACCATAATCCAAGCATTGGTGTGTGAGCTAAATATCAAAGAATTCGTTTCACAGCCTGGTGGTGTGATTCCTTCGGTGTCGCTTGAAATCGGGCACACATTCAAATGCTAAGCATGATATTTGGCCTAGATGCACATAGGTAAAGAAGTGAACCAATGATGGAGCGATATACCTTCTGATCGAAATCTTTACCATTTTCGTCAGTGTCGAGTCGACCATTAGTGGGCATTGGATATTTGAGGCCTTTGCAGTCTTGCATCCCAAATTTCTTCAGGCAGTCTTTGAGGTATTTCTCTTGAGAAATGAAGATGCCATTGGGTTGTTGACGAATTTGAAGACCAAGGAAGAATTTCAATTCTCCCATCATAGACATCTGATATTCTTCACACATCATGTATGCAAATTCGACACTGAAACGCTTGTTAGTGCAACCAAAGATAATATCATCAACATATATTTGGCATATGAGTAGTTCACCATCATAAGATTTAGTGAAAAGAGTAGGATCAAGTGAACCGGGTTTGAAACCCTTCTTCTTCAGGAATTCCTTCAATGTATCATACCAAGCCCGTGGGGCTTGCTTGAGGCCATAGAGAGCCTTGTTCAGTCTGAAGACTTTGTTCGGATGCCTTGGATCTTCAAAACCTGGTGGTTGAGCAACACATACTTCTTCCTCAAGCTTACCATTGAGGAATGCACTTTTCACATCCATTTGATATAAGAGAATATTGTGATGGTTAGCATATACAAGCAATATACGAATAGCTTCAAGTGTAGCAACAGGTGCAAAAGTTTCACCGAAATCAATACCCTCAACCTTTGTGTAGCCTTGTGCTACAAGACGGGCCTTATTTCTTACCACTTGGCTATTTTCGTCTTGCTTGTTGCGGTAGATCCACTTAGTGCCGATGATATTGTGCTTGCGTGGATCAGGTCGATTCACAAGCTCCCACACATTGTTGAGCTCGAATTGTTGTAATTCTTCTTGCATGGCTTGAATCCACTCAAGCTCCAGAAATGCTTCATCAACTTTGGTGGGCTCTGTGATAGAGACGAAAGCAAAATTCCCACAAAAGTTAGCTAGATGTGAAGCCCTTGAGCGGGTGAGGGGACCAGGTGCATTGATGTTGTCGAGGATCTTCTCAATCTGTACTTCATTCGCCACTCGAGGATGAGCTGGACAAGGGTCTTGTTGAGGTTGATCATTTTCCTCAGAATCATTTTCTTCAGAATCATTTTCTTCAGGAGCAGCAGTTTCTTCAGGACGAGGAATGATCACTTCTTCTTCAGCTATTTCTTCACTGGGCACTATTTCACCAGTGCCCATCAGCTTGATAGATTCCTCAGGAGGCATTTCATCTAGCACAGGAGGCAGGTGCTCTCTTTGCGAGCCGTTAGTTTCATAGAACCGCACATCTACAGTTTCAACAACCTTGTTGTGATAGGTGTTGAAGACTCTGTAGGCGTGCGAGTCCTTTCCGTAACCAAGCATAAAACCCTAATGTGCTTTTGGTGCAAATTTGGAATTATGATGAGGATCTCTAATCCAGCATTTAGCACCGAAGACTTTGGAATAACTTACATTGGGATTTTTGTCAGTGAGGAGCTCATATGAAGTCCTCTTGAGGAATTTGTGAAGATATACCCGATTGATGATGTGACAAGCAGTATCAATTGCTTCAGGCCACCATCGACGAGGTGTCTTGTATTTATCAAGCATAGTGCAGGCCATCTCAATGAGTGTCCTATTCTTGCGCTCAGCAATTCCATTCTGCTGAGGAGTATAAGGGGCAAATAGCTCATGAGTGATACCAAGTTCATCAAGATAGTCATCAAGGCATGTGTTCTTGAACTCAATGCCGTTGTCACTTCTGATATGCTTGATTTTGATGCCAGAATTCGTCATGGCACGGTTAGCGAATCGTCTAAAGACGCCCTGCACTTCAGTCTTGAAGGTAATGATATGCACCCAGGTGTAACGAGAATAATCATCAACAATGACAAATCCATAGGGTGAAGCTGCATTGGTTTGTGTAGCATAATGAGTGGGACCAAAGAGATCCATGTGAAGTAATTCAAAGGGATGAGTAGTGGTCATGATTGTCTTTGCGGAGTGCTAGGATCTGGTCATCTTTCCAGCCTCACAAGCACCGCAAAGGTGATCTTCGATGAATCTGACGCCCTCGACGCCAATGAGGTGTTTCTTATTGACGAGTGTGCTCAAATTCCTCATGCCAGCATGTCCAAGTCATCGATGCCATAGCTAGCACTCTGAAGCTTTTGCCAGTAGACACATGGCAGGTTGAGGACCTAGAGAGAAATCTACAATATACAAATCACCTCTCCTAAAGCCTTCGAAGACTTTGGACTTGTCAGATTCCATTAGCACAAAGCATCTATATTTTCCAAAGATGACAATCATATCAGGATCACAAAGCATTGAGACAGACATGAGGTTGTATCCTAGGGACTCGACAAGCATCACTTTTTCCATGTGTCGATCCTTTGAGATAGCAACCTTACCTAGACCCAATACCTTGCTTTTTCTTTTGTCAGTGTAGGTGATATGCTTCAGATGAGATGGAGTAAGGGGAGCATTGGTCAGGATATTCCTATCACCAGTCATTTGATTGGTGCAGCCACTATCCAGAACCCATTCAGTAGCTTTTGGACTGTCATCCTGTAGAAGCATTAGTCTCACTTACAAATTCATATACTTCAGTTGAAGAATATGATGATCAATTTCGTCAGTGAATTTCATCAGTACACATATAAGCAGCATGGGGATGTGTGAAATGAGGAATTCATTTCATCATGATTAGCTTGCATCCCAACAAGCATTTATGTCAGGCCTTCAGCAAATTCATCAGACATTTATTGTGTCTGAAGACCCGACCCTACAGAAGAGATTAGTTCTTCTTCTTAACCACCCACATCTGAATGGGTGGCTGAGAAGGAATGTAGCGCAAAGCATTGATAGAGAACTTAGGCATTGAAGAATATGCATTTCTCTTCACAGGAGGAGTATAGTACTCATAAGAATATGCAGAGAAATTCTTAGCAGTTTTGTGCACATAGTGATTTGAAGAATAATGCACATATTCATCAGATCGCTGTTTGTTTCCCTGCATAGAAGTGTTAGTACGGGCACGAGTTGGCTTGCGTGCATTTGACGACTTTGGTCTAGGTGAAGAATTTGCCCTGGGGTTGTTCCTTTTCTTTGGTGGTGTCATGATGACATTCACCTGAAGATTTTGAAGTACAGTCTTGGGCACCCAGATTTTCTTCATAGGGGAACCATTCCTGCAGTTAGTACCAACAAATCTAGCAAATACTTCACCATTCTTATTTTTGAATGGCTTATAGTTGGAGTCAAATGACTCATCAGAAGAATGTGGAGAATCACAGTTAAAGCCAGATAGAGTGGATGGATCAACTGGAGGTCCTTTTCTAGCAACCCATGTGGTTTTGGGATACTTCTTAGGTTTCCAATAAGATCCATCTGCATTCAACTTTCTCTCAAAAGCAATACCCTGTTTCCTAGGGTTCCTGTTAAGAATCTGCATCTTGAGCACATCACACAGAGTTTGGTGCCCTTTGAGGCTTTAGTACATGCCTGTGACGTTCAATTCCTTCAGACCTGCATTTTTGTCAGTAACACTTGTAGTCTCCTCAGATGTGGGGGTTGAGATCACAGATACATTTGAAGAAATAGCAGCAGTTGAAGCATTTGAACATTCAGCTGAAGAATTTGCATTATCACGTTCAAGGCATTTTAAGCATGGAGCAACAAATTCTTCCTGAGAAGCGCTGATCTGTTGAGCGAGTAATGAAATGTTGTCTTTTTGAAGATCATCATGAGATGCTCTCAGCTTTTTGAGTTCTTGCTTCCTTTTAAGAAATTCATAGGACAGTTTCTCATATGCAGCTGATAGGGCCACATGACGACTTTCAAGTTCGTCATATTGTGAATTTAGGCGTCTCAGATCCTCAGACAACCCTTGACTGCGATCCATTTCCTCATCTAATAGATCATCACTTTTGTCTAGCAGTTTTTGAATCTTTTCCATGGCATTTTGTTGTTTAGTTGCAATTTTTACAAGTTTCTTGTAGCTAGGTTTTGCTTCACATTCGTAGTCATCATCACTTGAAGTATTAAAGTAAGCTTCTTGTGAGGTTACCTTGGCACCTCTTTCCATGAAGCAATAGGTGGGAGCATAGTCATCAACACAGTCTTCAGTGTTCGTGGAGTCACCCTTTTCTTCATGGTCGAAGGTGGACTTGTTGACGAACTCCGTAGCGAGGGCCAAGCTTGCAACCCCAGAGTCAGATTCCTCAGCTTCCTCAGAATCCATTTCCTTTCCAATGAAAGCGCGAGCTCTGCCGGAGGAGCTTTTCTTCTTTGATGAGGACTTTGATGAAGACTTTGATGACTTCTTCTTCTTGTCATCAGAATCTTCATCCTTGCTAGATCTTTTCTTCTTTGACCCCTTTTTCCAGAGGGGACAATCAACGATGTAATGGCCTGTCTTCTTGCATTTGTGGGAAGTTCTTTTGTCGTAGTCGCGAGCAAAAGCTTCAGTGTTCTTTGAATCGTACTTTGAAGACTTTCCAAAACGGTTCCTTTTGGAGAACTTCTGGAACTTCCTCACGAGCATAGCTAGTTCTCGGCCAATTTCCTCAACATCATTTGTACTGCATTCAGATACTTCTTCTTCTTCTTCAGATGAAGAAATTGCCTTTGCTTTAGCCTTTGCCTTCAGAGCGCGAGGTTGTCCATAGCTGTGACCATACATATCTCTCTTCTCAGCTTGCTAAAATTCATGAGTGTTGAGCCTCTCAAGAATATCAGCGGGATCAAGTGACTTGTAATCAGGACGCTCTTGTATCATCAGGGCCAAGGTATCAAATGAGCTATCAAGGGACCTCAGCAATTTCTTCACCACCTCATGGCCAGTGATGTCAGCAACACCCAGTGCTTGTAGCTTATTGCAGATATCTATGAGGCGATCGAAAGTTTGCTGAACATTTTCATTATCAAGCCTCTTGAAGCGATTGCGAAGCACATCAATTCGAGAGTCACGTTGAGTGGAAACTCCCTCATTGACCTTGGAGAGCCTATCCCAGATAAGCTTTGATGTTTCTAGTGCACTCACTCGGCCATAATGCCCTTTGCTAAGGTGTCCACATATGATGTTCTTCGCTTGAGAGTCGAGTTGCTTGAATCTCTTCACATTAGTAGCATTGATGCTAGGAGCGACAGAGGGAACACCGTTCTCAACGACAAACCAGAGATCATTGTCAATTGCCTCAAGATGCATGCGCAACTTGTTCTTCCAGTAAGGATAGTCTGTGCCATCAAAGATAGGGCAATAACCGACAAGTATAGGGGATCGCAACAGTTTTTGAGGGTAGAGTATTCAACCCAAATTTATTGATTCGACACAAGGGGAGCCAAAGAATATTCACAAGTATTAGCAGCTGAGTTGTCAATTCAACCATACCTAAAAGACTTAATATCTGCAGCAAAGTATTTAGTAGCAAAGTAATATGGAAGTAATGGTAATAGTGGCAAAAGTAACAGTAGCAGTTTTGTAGTGATTGCAACAGCAGTAGCAACGAAAGTAACTTAGCAAAGATCAATATGTGAAAAGCTCGTAGGCATTGGATTGGCAATGATAGTTGTGTTGGATAATATTCATCATGTAGCAGTCATAACCTAGGGTGACACACAACTAGC
This sequence comes from Thinopyrum elongatum, assembly GCA_011799875.1. Lineage (NCBI taxonomy): Eukaryota > Viridiplantae > Streptophyta > Magnoliopsida > Poales > Poaceae > Thinopyrum > Thinopyrum elongatum. Next base: position 344,029,641 of record CM022301.1, read on the forward strand.
TCCAATTCATCAATATAATGTAGGCATGTATTCCGTATATAGTCATACATGCTTATGGAAAAGAACTTGCATGACATCTTTTGTCCTACCCTTCCATGGCAGCGGGGTCCTAATGGAAACTAAGGGATATTAAGGCCTCCTTTTAATAGAGAACCGGACCAAAGCATTAGCACTTAGTGAATACATGAACTCCTCAAACTACGGTAATCACCGGAAAGAATCCCAATTATTGTCACCTTGGGGTATGCGAATCATAACTCGTAATAGGTGTCAACAACTTGCAAGATAGGATCAAGAACACACATATATTAATGAAAACATAATAGGTTCAGATCTGAAATCATGGCACTCGGGCCCTAGTGACAAGCATTAAGCATAGCAAAGTCATAGCAACATCAATCTCAGAACATAGTGGATACTAGGGATCAAACCCTACCAAAACTAACTCGATTACATGATAAATCCAATGCAACCCATCACCGTCCAGCAAGCCTACGATGGAATTACTCACGCACGGTAGTGAGCATCATGAAATTGGTGATGGAGGAAGTTTGATGATGATGATGGCGACGATTCCCCCTCTCCAGAGCCCCGAACGGACTCCAGATCAGCCCTCCCGATGAAGAATAGGAGGAGGCGGCATTTCCGTATCGTAAAACGCGATGAATCCTTCTCTCTGATTTTTTTTCTCCCCGAATAGGGTTATATAGAGTTGGAGTTAAGGTCGGAGGAGGTCCAGGGGGCCCACAAGCTCTCTAGTCGTGCCCCAGGGGCGCCCCCCCAGGCTTGTGGCCTCTTGGTGGACCCCCTCTGGTTAATTCTTGCGCCAGAATTTTTTATATATTCCAAAAATATTCTCCGAAAATTTTCAGGTCAATCCGAGAACTTTGATTTCTACACAAAAATAACACCATGGCAATTCTGCTGAAAACAGCGTCAGTCCGGGTTAGTTCCATTCAAATCATGCAAATTAGAGTCCAAAACATGGGCAAAAGAGTTTGTAAAAGTAGATACGATGGAGACGTATCAACTCCCCCAAGCTTAACCCATTGCTTGTCCTCAAGCAATTCAGTTGACAAACTGAAAGTGACAAAGAAAAGCTTTTACAAACTCTATTTGATCTTGTTGTTGCAAATATGTCTAGCCAGTATTCAGGTTTTCAGCAAAGATTATGAACTAACCACGTTCACAATAACATTTAGGTCTCACATTTACTCATATCAATGGCATAATCAACTAGCGAGCAATAATAATAAATCTCAGATGACAACACTTTTTCAAAACAATCATAATACAGTATGACAAAATGGTATCTCGCTAGCCCTTTCTGAGACCGTAAAACATAAATGCAGAGCACCCCTGAAGATCAAGGACTGACTAGACATTATAATTCATGGCAAAAGAGATCCAGTCACAGTCATACGAAACATCAATTAATAACAAAGCATACAAATGACAGTGATGCTCTCTAACTGGTGCTTTTTATAAGAAGATGATGACTCAACAATAAAAGTAAATAGATAGGCCCTTCGCAGAGGGAAGCAAGGATTTGCAGAGGTGCCAGAGCTCGGAGCTTTTAAAACAAAGATGAATATAATTTTGAGCGGTATGCTTTCATTGTCAACATAACAACCAAGAGATCTCACTATGTTCCATGCTAGATACATTATAGGCGGTTCCCAAACAGAATGTTAAAGTTTTTACTCCCCCTCCACCAACAATCACACTCCACGGCTAGCCGAATTCACGGGGTGCCGTCCATACCAACAACAACCCTGGGGGAGTTTTGTTTCATTATTATATTTTGATTTGATTTTGAGCATGGAACTGGGCATGCCGAATACCAGCCACTTTCTCGTGAATAACAAGTGAATAAACACTCATCGTGAGAATAACCCACCTAGCATGGAAGATACTGACAGCCCCCAGTCGCTACATGAGCTATTCGGGCATACAAAATAGATTATCATTTGAAGGTTTGGAGTTTGGCACATGCAAATTTACTTGGAACGGCAGGTAAATACCGCATATAGGTAGGTATGGTGGACTCATATGGAACAACTTTGGGTTTAAGGAAGTGGATGCACAAGCAGTATTCCTGCTTAGTACAAGTGAAGGCTAGCAAAAGACTGAGGAGCGACCAACTAGAGAGCGACAACGGTCATAAACATGCATTGAGATTAATCAATATTGAGTGCAAGCATGAGTAGGATATAAATCACCATGAACATAAATATCGTGGAGGCTATGTTGTTTTTGATTCAACTACATGCGTGAACATGTGCCAAGTCAAGCCACTTAAATTATGCAAAGGAGGATACCATACATCATAACCATTTTAAATTGCATGTTGGCACACAAGACAAACCATTATCCACTCCTAGCTAATTAAGCATGGCATCAGTAACTATAATCTCTAATTGTCATTGCAAACATGTTTCATTCATAATGGGTTGAATCAGGAACGATGAGCTAATCATATTTACAAAAACAAAATAGGTCGAGTTCGTACCAGCTTTTCTCCATCTCAATCATTTCATCATATATCGTCATTATTGCCTTTCACTTGCATGACCAAACGGTGTGAATAATAATAAGAGTGCACGTGCATTGGACTAAGCTAGAATCTGCAAACATTTATTCATAGGAGAAGACAAGGTAATATGGGCTCTTTGTTAGATCAACAATAATGCATATGAGAGCCACTCAACATTTTCATCGTGATCTTCTCCTTGCGACCCAAAGAAAGGAAAAATAATTTCAAAGAAACACACTGAAATATTTTTGGAGTTTTTATTTTTCTGAAGAAAGTAAAACGAAAATGAGAAAAACTATTTACACGGGAAAACTCCCAACAAGCAAAAGAAGAACGAGAAATCTTTTTGGGTTTTCTTTTAATACTACTACTAAATAAACTAGAAAGAAAAACTAAAAAGAAGTGAGAACTAATTTTTTTTGGATTTTCTCAAAGTTTTTCAAACACACAAGAAGAAAGCGAAAAAAATAAACTAGCATGGATGATACAATGAAAAAGTATGAACACCGACAACTGAAATGAGTGTGTGAACATGAATGTAATGTCGGTGAGAAATACGTACTCCCCCAAGCTTAGGCTTTTGGCCTAAGTTGGTCTAGGGCCATGGCTCGAAATAACCCTCTCCTCAATAATGCGGAGGGTTCTGAGGGTTCCACAGGTTGGCGAGCTCCTGTGGCTCCCATTGATAAATAGGCTCCTTATATGGGTCAGGAACTGGTGCCGGCTCAGGTGCTGGGGGTTGTGAAAGACCCCAAAATTTGTAGATGTCCTCGGGCATAATGGTGTACCTGCCTGAACGAATATCGAACAAAGAAGGTGCAGGCAAGGTAATAATCTCACAAGTACCCTGACTAAATACTAAGTTATAGAGGAGCCGCTTGTCATCATCTTTCTTAATAAAATCATGAGCTACCATACTAGCATAGTTTAAATATTTAGTGGGTAACAACATCTCTTCCTCCTCATCATGCCTAATGGGTATCTCAAAATGTTTAGAAGGCGGAAGGCATAGACACTCCAAAAATAGTACCCTTCGAGCGGTTCATGTTCAACCGTCGAGCAACAATAGCGCCCAAACTAAAATTTCTCTCAGCATATAAAGCATGGCGCAAAATGGCAAGGTCAGGGGCACTGAGGCCTCCACTCTCCCATCGACCAATCAAACATCTCCCGGCAAATAATGAATAATGGCGTAAAACAGGAAAAATGTAAACTAGCCACTCTCGCCTCTGACACTCCTCTCTCTTCCCCCACAGTAATTTCAGAAAGAAAATCCTTCATGTCTCTAGGACGTGGTTCACTGATGCTGGCCTCATAAGGTATTTTGCAAACATCGCAAAAATCAAATAATGTCATCTCCTTAGGCTCATCATACAAATGAAATTCTACCGTGGGTGGTGATTTCCTAGGGTAAAAAATGAAAGTTTTGCACAAAGGTATTAGTGAGCAGGAGGTATTGTTCACACTTATCTTGGAGGAAAGGAAGGAGGCCTGCATTCTCCGCCAAATAATAGAAATCATCATAAATTCCGGCCTCTCCCAAGAATGTGTCACTTGGCCATTCACAAGGCCGAACCTTCGCAGCACGAGGAAGGTTGTACTTGGGCTTCTTCTTCTCCTCATTTTCATTTCCATCGGAGTTGCGGCTCAAAGAACCCCTTAACCACCTCCTCATGGTTTCTCTTTTCTCTGAAAATTTCTGAAATTTTTAGTGACTTAAAATAAAAGTGAACCATACTCAACAAAACTAATAACAACTACTCCCACAAGTGTGTAGAGGCTATATCATGCAACAAAACTACTTTGGACCATACAAATTTGACATGCAAGCTCAAGAACATGGTCACCACAGCAGCAAAAAAATGCACTATAGCAAAAACTAATTGGACCAATGGAGGAGTCACATACCGAGGAACAATGCCCCGAAACATTTTCGGAAACGGAGTTCCGAACAAGGAGATCGAAAATGGCAGCAAAATGAGCATGAACACAGGTTTGAGCAATGGAGGGATTTTTTCTGGAGGAAGACGAAGTGGATGGGAGCTGGAATAAGTGAGGGGGACCCACGTGGGACCCACATGCCTGCTAGGCGCGCCATGGGGGGGTGGGCGCGCCCTGTGGGCTTGTGGCCCACTGGTGCACCCCCTGAGTTGTGTTCAGTGCCAAAAATTCTTAAATATTAAAGAAAAAAATCATACTAAATTTTCAGGGCATTTGGAGAACTTTTATTTTATGGTCATTTTTTATTGCACAGATAATTCAGAAAACAGAAAATAATAGTATTTTTTGCTTTATTTATTCTAAATAACAGAAAGTAAAGAGTGGGTACAGAAAGTTGTGTTTACTAAATTCATCCATCTTATGCCCGTCAAAAGGAATCCATTAACAAGGTTGATCAAGTTTTATTAACAAACTTCTTCCGAATGACATGAAATTGGAGAATCTTCGTATAACACAAGGTTACCTCAACGGGGATATGCATGTCCCCAACAATAATGATATCATATTTCTTTTTGACAGTAGGAAGAGGGAATTCAAAACCTCCAATAGTAATTGTTGAATTTTTTCCAATAGAATAGATACTATTCACTTGAGGTTGTTTCTTCGGAAAGTGTACCGTATGCTCATTGCCATTAACATGAAAAGTGACATTGCCCTTGTTGCAATCAATAACAGCCCCTGCAGTATTCAAAAAGGGTCTACCAAGGATAATCGACATACTGTCGTCCTCAGGTATATCAAGAATAACAAAGTCCGTTAAGATAGTAACATTTGCAACTATAATAGGCACATCCTCACAAATACCGATGGGTATAGCAGTTGATTTATCGGCCATTTGCAAAGAGATTTCAGTAGGTGTTAACTTATTCAATTCAAGTTTATGACATAAAGAGAAAGGCATAACCCTAACACCGGCTCCCAAATCACATAAAGCAGTTTTCACATAGTTTCTTTTAATAGAGCATGATATAGTTGGTATTCCTAGATCTCCTAGTTTCTTTGGTATCCCCCCTTTAAATGTATAATTAGCAAGCATGGTGGAAATTTCAGCTTCCGGTATCTTTCTTTTATTAGTAACAATATCTTTCATATACTTAGCATAAGGAGACATTTTTAGAATATCAGTCAAACGCATACGCAAAAAGACAGGTCTAAGCATTTCAACAAAGCGCTCAAAGTCCTCATCATCCTTTTTCTTGGATGGTTTAGGAGGAAAGGGCATGGGTTTCTGAACCCATGGTTCTCTTTCTTTACCATGTTTCCAAGCAATGAAGTCTCTCTTATCATATCTTTTATTCTTAGGTTGTGGGTTATCAAGATCAACAGCAGGTTCTATCTCCACATCATTATCATTACTAGGTTGAGCATCATCATGAACATTATCATTAACATTATCACTAGGTTCATGTTCATCACCTGATTGTGTCTCAGCATCAGAAATAGAAATATCATTTGGATTCTCAGGTGTGTCTATAACAGGTTCACTAGAAGCATGCAAAGTCCTGTCATCATTCTTTTTATTTCTAGAAGGCCTAGGTGCATCGGTATTAATTCTCTGAGAGCCTTGTTCAACTCTCTTAGGATGGCCCTCAGGATACAAAGGTTCCTGAGTCATTTTACCACCTCTAGTCATAACTCTAACAACATTATCATTGTTCTTATAATTCATCTCATTAAGCAAATCATTTTGTGCCTTGAGCACTTGTTCTACTTGAGTTTTTACCATGGAAGCATGTTTACTAACAAACTTGAGATCACTAACAGTTCTACCTATATAGTCACTCAAGTGTTCAAGCATATAAGCGTTTCTTTTCAATTGTCTACTAACATATGCATTGAAGTTTTCTTGTTTAACAATAAAGTTATCAAATTCATCCAAGCATTGACTAGCAGACTTATTATGACGGATATCAACTTCATCAAATCTATAGAGAGAATTTACCTCAACTACCTGTGTCAGGTTATCAAGACCATGTATTTCTTCAATATGTGGTGAATTCTTAACATCTTCGGCTTCAATACCTTTTTCTTTCATAGATTTCTTTGCCTCTTGCATATCTTCAGGACTGAGAAATAGAATACCTCTCTTCTTCGGAATTGGCTTAGGTGGTGGTTCGGGAAGAGTCCAATCATTATCATTACTCAATATATTATTCAGTACTACTTCAGCTTGCTCAATAGTTCGTTCCCTAAAAACACAACCAGCACAACTATCTAGGTGGTCCCTAGAAGCATCGGTTAGTCCATTATAAAAGATATCAAGTATTTCATTTTTCTTGAGAGGATGATCAGGCAAAGCATTAAGTAATTGGAGAAGCCTCCCCAAGCTTGTGCGAGACTCTCTTCTTCAAATTGCACAAACTTAAATATTTCCTGTAAAGCAGCTTGTTTCTTATGAGCAGGAAAATATTTTTCAGAGAAGTAATATATCATATCCTGGGAACTATGCACACAACCAGGAGCAAGAGAATTAAACCATATCTTAGCATCACCCTTTAATGAGAAAGGAAACAACTTCAGAATATAGTAATAGCGAATTTTTTCCTCATGAGCAAATAGGGTGGCTATATCATTCAATTTAGTAAGATGTGCCACAATAGTTTCAAATTCATAACCATGGAAAGGATCAGATTCAACCAAAGTAATTAACTCAGGATCGATAGAGAATTCATAATCCTTATCAGTAACAAAGATAGGTGAAGTAGCAAACTTAGGATCATATTGCATTCTAGCATTCATAGATTTTTCTTTCCACTTGCAGAGTAATTTCTTAAGGTCATCTCTATCCTTACGAGCAAGAAAGTCCCTAGCTACCTCTCCATCCATAACATAACCCTCAGGTATAACAGGCAATTCATATCTAGGAGAGCTAGGTCTAATGGGTGTTTCAAAGTTTTCAGTTTCAGAATTCTCAATATCTTTAGCTCTAGCAAGTTGTTCATCAAGAAATTCACCCAGTGGCACAGTATTACTAAGCAAAGTAGTAGTATCATCATAAGCATCATGCATAGCAGAAGTAGCATCATCAATTACTTGTGACATATCAGAATTAATAGCAGGTGTAGGTGTCGCCAGCTTACTCAAAACAGAAGGTGAATCAAGTGCAGAGCTAGATGGTTGTTCCTTAGCTCCCCTCGTCCTAGAGGGAAAAATCTTGGCTTTGGTATCTTTCAAATTCTTCATAGTGATCAATCGATATAAATCCCAAGTGACTCAGAGAATAGAGCTATGCTCCCCAGCAACAGCGCCAGAAAATGGTCTGATAACCCACAAGTATAGGGGATCGCAATAGTTTTCGAGGGTAGAGTATTCAACCCAAATTTATTGATTCGACACACGGGGAGCCAAAGAATATTCATGAGTATTAGCGGCTGAGTTGTTAATTCAACTACACCTGAAAGACTTAATATCTGCAGCAAAGTATTTAGTAGCAAAGTAATATGGAAGTAACGGTAACAGTGGCAAAAGTAACAGTAGCAGATCAATATGTGAAAAGCTCGTAGGCATTGGGTTGGCAATGATAATTGTGTTGGATAATATTCATCATGTAGCAGTCGTAACCTAGGGTGACACAGAACTAACTCCAATTCATCAATATAATGTAGGCATGTATTCCGTATATAGTCATACGTGCTTATGGAAAAGAACTTGCATGACATCTTTTGTCCTACCCTACCGTGGCAACGGGGTCCTAATGGAAACTAAGGGATATTAAGGCCTCCTTTTAATAGAGAACCGGACCAAAGCATTAGCACTTAGTGAATACATGAACTCCTCAAACTATGGTAATCACCGGAAAGAATCCCAATTATTGTCACCTTGGGGGATGCGGATCATAACTCGTAATAGGTGTCTACAACTTGCAAGATAGGATCAAGAACACACATATATTCATGAAAACATAATAGGTTCAGATCTGAAATCATGGCACTCGGGCCCTAGTGACAAGCATTAAGCATAGCAAAGTCATAGAAACATCAATCTCAAAACATAGTGGATACTAGGGATCAAACCCTAACAAAACTAACTCGATTACATGATAAATCCTATCCAACCCATCACCGTCCAGCAAGCCTACGATGGAATTACTCACGCACGGCGGTGAGCATCATGAAATTGGTGATGGCGGAAGTTTGATGATGATGATGGCGATGATTCCCCCTCTCCGGAGCCCCGAACGGACTCCAGATCAGCCCTCCTGATGAAGAACAGGAGGCGGCGGCGGCTTCGTCTCGTAAAACGCAATGAATCCTTCTCTCTGATTTTTTTTCTCCACGAATAGGGTTATATAGAGTTGGAGTTAGGGTCGGAGGAGGTCCAGGGGCGCCCCCAGGCTTGTGGCCTCTGGGTGGACCCCCTCTGGTTAATTCTTGCGCCAGTATTTTTTATATATTCAAAAAATATTCTCCGTAAATTTTCAGGTCAATCCGAGAACTTTGATTTCTGCACAAAAATAACACCATGGCAATTCTGCAGAAAATAGTGTCAGCCCAGGTTAGTTCCATTCAAATCATGCAAATTAGAGTCCAAAACAAGGGCAACAGAGTTTGGAAAAGTAGATACGATGGAGACGTATCATAGGGCACACATCAGAAACCTTGATCATACCTGCGTTTGACATAACTAATACTCCAGGTGGTTAAACCAAAATCGTACAGAACAAGGGAGTACCTTGCTCTGATACCAATTGAAAGCGCATGTTTACTCCCAGAGGGGGGGGGTGAATGGGAGATTTTTAGAACTTCGTCAAACTCTAAAGAATTTGACGAAGATCAGAGTGAAGAAATAGAAACACAAGGGAAACTAAGTCATCACAGAATCATAGTACATGCAATCAGGATACGTAAGAGTGAAGAACATGCAAACATACATTCATACACGCATGAAGAAAATGAACTGGGGAAATGAAAGATAGCAAGATGAAATTCTTCAGTTCAAATTCGTCAGAGCAGCGATTACAAATTCTTCAGCAGTGGAATAAAGTAAGAGAGGGTTGAGGAATTTGAAACCAGGTTGGCCCGGTGAAGTCAATGGAATTTGGTAGACCAGTTCCAGTTGCTGCATCAACTGTACGTCTGGTTGAGGCGGCTGAGTCGTAACTCAGAGGACACACAGTCCTCACCGTATTCCTCTTGAGCTAAGGTCACTTAGTCCTCGCCCAATTACTCATGGTAAATCTTCAAGGTAGACTTCCAAAACCTTCACAGACTTGTTCACCGGCACACCATAATGACTCTTGGTGTACTCAGAACTTTACGCCTAACGGTGTGGAAGAATGACAGTCTTCAAACATAATAGGCGTCGAATCATACAGATCAATCTCTTCAGTGATGCTCTGTGACGCCCCTGATTTGACCGTACACTAATCATGCATGCAAATGTGTACGACCAAGATCAGGGACTCACGAGAAGATATCACAACACAACTCTAGACACAAATTAAAATCATACAAGCTTCATATTACAAGCCAGGGGCCTCGAGGGCTCGAATACATAAGCTCGAAAGCACAACAGTCAGTGGAAGCAACAATATCTGAGTACAGACATAAGCGAAACAAGTTTGCCTTAAGAAGGCTAGCACAAAAGTAGCAACGATCGAAAAGGAGAGGCCTCCTGCCTGGGATCCTCCTAAACTACTCCTGGTCATCGGCGGCCTCCACGTAGTAGTAGCCTCCATCGGGGTAGTAGTAGTCGTCGACGGTGGCATCTGGCTCCTGGACTCCACCATCTGGTTGCATCAACCAAGAAGAAAGGAAAGGGGGAAAGGGGGGAGCAAAGCAACCGTGAGTACTCATCCAAAGTACTCGCAAGCAAGGATCTACGCTACATATGCATTGGTATCTGTATAAAGGGGTAATATCTGTGGACTAAACTGCAGAATGCCAGAATAAGAGGGGGATAACTAGTCCTATCGAAGACTACGCTTTTGGCAGCCTCCATCTTCAAGCAGGTAGAAGAGAGTAGCAAGTACATCATCAAGTGACATCACGTAGCATAATCCTACCCGGCGATCCTCTCCTCGTCGCCCTGTGGAAAAGCGATCACCGGGTTGTATCTGGAACTTGTAAGAGGTGTGTTTTATTAAGTATCCAGTTCTAGTTGTCATAACGTCAAAGTACAACTCCGGGTCGTCCTTTTACCGAGGGACACGGCTATTTGAATAGATAAACTTCCCTGCAGGGGTGCACCACATTACCCAACACGCTCGATCCCTCTGGCCGGACACACTTTCCTGGGTCATGCCCGGCCTCGAAAGATCAACACGTCGCAGCCCTACCTAGGCACAACAGAGAGGTCAGCACGCCGGTCTAAATCCTAAGCGCGCAGGGGTCTGGGCTCATCGCCCGTTGCACACCTGCATGTTGCGAACGCGGCCGGTGAGCAGACCTAGCCCCCCTTATACAAGAGCAGGCGTTCCAGTCCAACCCGGCGCGCGCTGCTCAGTCACTGACGTCAAGAAGGCTTCAGTTCATACCACGACGTCGAGTGCCCATAACTGTTCCCGTGTAGTTGGTTAGTGCGTAAAGGCTCTTAGCCAGACTCAGATCAAATACCAAGATCTCGTTAAGCGTGTTATTTTGAAGTAACCGCGGACACCGACCAGGGACCAGGCCCACCTGTCTCCTAGGTGGTCGCAACCTGCCCTGTCGCTCCGCCACAAAGTAACCATCAGGGGGCTGCCGGGAACCCAGGCCCACCACTACCTGGGTGGAACCACCTGCCCCTTCAGCCCCCCATCTTCGAATCATCAACATAAGTATGTAATAGTATAGTATATACCTGTGATCACCTCCCGAGTGATCATGGCCCAGTAGTATAGCATGGCAGACGGACAAGAGTGTAGGGCCACTGATGTAATTCTAGCAACCTATACTAAGCATTAGGATAGCAGGTAAAGGTATCAACAATGATAGGCTATGCAATAGAATAGGAGCTATCGAATCAACAACAGTAGCAAACCTAATGCAAGAATAAGAGAGAAGAGAGTGGGTGATATCTGGTTGATCAAAGGGGGTTTGCTTGCTTGGAAGCTCAGTCGAGAAGGAGGGGTCGCCAACACCGTAGTCGATCGAGGCAGCAACAACGTCCGTCTCGTAGTCTACCCGAGAGAAGAGGGGGAAGAAACAATGAATACAATGAAAACAGTTGCATGACGATGCATGACATGACATATAACGTTGCTAGGTGTGCCCTAACGCGGTATTAGGTGATACCGGCAAAGGGGGGGGGGAACAACTGGGAAAGTATCCCCGGTGTTTGGCATTTTCGGATAACGGACCGGTGGGGGACGGTTGCAGGTTCGCTATGCTAGGGACGTGTGGCGGATGAACGGGCTGCGTATTCGGATTCGTCTCGTCGTTCCGAGCAACTTTCATGTACAAAATTTCTTCATCTGATAAACGGTTTATTTTATATTACTTATCAAAGTTTTAATTCATTTTTAGAATCAACAGAATTAATTAAATTAGAAAATGCAATTATGACGTCAGCGTGATGTGAGCAGGGCCAAAGTTTGACTAGGTCAACCCTGGCAGGTGGGACCCGTTCGTCATTGTCTCAGACTAACTAAACCGGGTTAATTAGTTTAACTAAATGATTAGGTTAACTAAATTTACTAAGCTTAGTTAAACAGAATTATTTAACTTTATTAACTCACTAATTAATTAATTAATCATTATTTATTTGTTTTATTTTTTATTTATTTATTTTTAAACCCTTTTTTTAATCATTTTCATTCTGGGGTGGACCCCACTTGTCATAGGGTCAGGGGGGCTTAGCGGGCGTGGGCGACGAGCACAACCCGAACGGGCGACGGGGAACGGGCGATGGGCGGGCGCCCTGGAGCTAGGCCAAACCAGCCGCGGCTGGACCCGGCCAGAGTGGCCGCCGGCGAGCGGGCAGATGGGGTGGTGGAGCCGCAGTAGCGGGCGGTGAGGCGAGGCGCGGCGGAGTGTGCGCGTCCAACGGCAGCGAGGTCAGGCGAGCAGCGGGCGGCGGCCACGCAGCAGCACAAGGCAGGGAGGCGGGCACCGGCAGGGGGCTGCACGGGCGGAGCGGCGCGAGTAGCCACGGTGCCAGCGAGGCCGTCAGCAGCAGCAGCGGCGAGTGGGGCAGGGCCAGGCGCACGCACAGAGGCGTGGCCGGGTGCGATCGGCAGCGGAGTCGAGCGGGGGAGGACCGGGGCGGGGGGGTCCTGCGTGAGGGGGCGCGGCCGTGCGGCTCTGCGTGCGGGCGAGCGCGGGGCGGAGTGCGCGTGCGTGCGCACGGGGACAAGGGGGAGAGGAGGAGAGGCCGGGGGCCTCACCGCGGGGCCGTAGGTGAAATGGCAGCGGGCTCGGGGAGGAGGACGAGACGACGGCGAGCGACGACGGGGACGAGGCGACGAGGTCGGGGGCGGGTCGGCGACAGAGAGGATGGCGGCAATGGCGTCCGGCGATGGGTCGCGGGGGACGAGCGGCGCGGTCGATCCCGCGAGGGAGAGGCGCGGGAGGTCCAGCGACAGCAGCGGGCCCGGGGTGCCGGCGAGGTGCGGTGGGGTGGCGCGCGGCATCGGCGTCGGCGGGGTCGGGGGCGCGGTTGCCCCGATCCCAATCCAGACGGGGGAGGAAGGAGAAGAGAGAGAGGGCGGGGGGTGGGCGAAGTACAATTAAAAACATGGGGGGAAGGTGAAGATAGGTCACACAGGGGCGAGCGGGCGGGGTGAGTGGGACCTGTTAATCCTGGGATCGTTAGCACTAATAACCTATATCCGTACACCTCCCGAATTCTAACGATATCAAATAGCTATGTACCTACTCTTAAAATTGGGCACTTAATTAACGCTATGTGTTGTAGAAGGATGAGGATAGAAGGAAGAAAAGGGGAAGGCTGGGACAAGCCCAGAGGGGGGGGGGGGTTTTAGTCGGATCAGTGACGTATGTCGAGATTTTATGATCGGCTCTCCTCTTCACTGACACATGCCTATTTATTTTTTTACATATTATTGGCTTTCATTTTTTGTAGCTTTCGTTTTTTGTTTTTTTTTTTCTCCTTTTCATTTGTTTTGGGTTTTCCCTTTTCTTTTTATTTATTTTACCTTTTCTGTTTTCTTTTATTTCTTTAATGGTTATAGTTTTATAAAATACACAAATGGTTCCTAAATTAGTATTACTATATTTACTGCTGCCACATTAATTTGGGTAGCTAAATAAAATAGTTTAACATTTTATAAATAATAAAAGTCATTTATTAATTTGGTTATGCTGCTGTCCCATTCACATTTGAGTATTTAAACGTCTTATAAAAGTGTGGTTCCTCCACCATAATTACCTATGCATTATAGGTCAGCTCTCGAACATTTTAGTTTTAATTTTTGAAAACTTTTGTCGTTTGCCTTTATTTTAAATTTGAATTTGAATTGTTTTTTAACCATCGTGAGATTAACAACAGTAATCGCGGTGACGTGGCATCATTAGTCGAGGTTCTCTGTAGCTTAATTATCCGGGTGTCACATGCTCAATCACTTTGGCTCTGGGTTTTTCCTCACTTAGGATTCTCTCAAAATCGTTAGAGGATGGGTTGCTCTCTTATGACAAGTGTCAAGTTCTCTTGGAGTAGCCAACCAACAAGTGGTTGTGGGGGCGGCTATTTATAGCCAGGGGCAACCCGACATGGAATATCATAAATGCCCTTCTCTGATTCAACCGTTGTCAGGATAAGGATCCACTCGACAGCTGGCACGCGGCGCAGCAATGGTCAGAATTTGATCTCTCAAATTCGTCGGGCCCCTCAATTTCCTCACTTTTAGGCAGAACACACTGGCGAGCTGCTAATTCCTCAGCATGAGCAAAATCATCAGTGACCAGATAAACCTCGTCACTATCGCTAGCAATTGCGTCAGCTGTACCAGAGATTTCCAAAGGCTTCACCCGAAGCGGCTTTTGTGTATAGGTTTGAGTAGATTTGAGCATCACTTTGGAAATGTGAAATATGATTCACCTAGACCGCCTTTAACAGTACGATTTTTCCAATGACTCAAAGAAGAAGAAAAAACTATGAAAACAAAGTCTTCAGGCTTCAAAGTCTTTACTTCAATTTCTTAAAAGGCCGTACCAATTTCATCACTTGAATAAATACATTTTTAGGGGTCGTCTTCCATGTGTTAAACCAAATCTTCTGGGACTCTGTCTCCTGTGTATACTCACAAACTCATTAGTTCCTCAACCTATTTGTCATCAATACTCCAAAACCACTAAGGGGGCACTAGATGCACTTACAATTACCTCTAGAAAAAAAATCCTGGTAGCTCTCTCTCTCGAGTTGCTCCCAAACCTGTGATTTTTGATCTCTTTGCTCGGAGCTCCGTTTCCGAAACTGTTTTGGGGGATTACTCCTTGGCATGTGACTCCTCCATTGCTCCAATTAGTTTTTACTTTAGTGGATTATATTTTGCATAATTAGCCGCTCTTGGTGCTACTGAAAATGAGCTTGCATGTTGAATTCTTTGAGTTCCAAGTAGTTTGAATGCTTGATATAGCCTCTAGACCTTCATATGAGTAGTTGCTATCAATTTTGTGAAGTTTTATCGATATCATTTTGTGGCCCAAAAATTTCAGAAATTGCTCATAGGAAAAATGAACTTCTTTAGGAGGAGTTCTTCGAGTAGGAGTGATGACACACAAGTATAGGGGATCAATCGTAGTCCTTTCGATAAGTAAGAGTGTCGAACCCAACAAGGAGCAGAAAGAAATGACAAGTGGTTCTCAGCAAGGCATTTTCTGCGAGCACTGAAATAGTCAGTAACAAGTAGTTTGATAGCAAGATAATTTGTAACGAGCAAGTAACAGTAACATTAAATAATGTGCAGCAAGGTATCCCAATCCTTTTGTGGCAAAGCACAGGTCAAAACGGTCTCTTATGATAAGCAAAGCATTCTTGAGGGTACACAGGAATTTCATCACATCACTTTCATCATGTTGGTTTGATTCGTGTTCGCTACTTTGATAATTTGATATGTGGGTGGACCGGTGCTTAGGTGCTGTTCTTACTTGAACAAACCTCCTACTTATGATTAACCCCCTCGCAAGCATCCACAACTATGAGAAAAGTATTAAGATAAAATCTAACCATAGCATTAAAATTTTGGATCCAAATCAGTCCCTTACGAAGTAGTGCATAAACTAGGGTTTAAGCTTCTGTCACTCTAGCAACCCATCATCTAATAACTACTCCACAATGCATTCCCTTAGGCCCAAGTATGGTGAAGTGCCATGTAGTTGACGTTCACATTACACCACTAAGGGAATCACATCATACACATCATCAAAATATCGAACACATATCAAGTTCACATGATTACTTGCAACATGACTTCTCCCGTGACCTCAAGAACAAAAGTAACTACTCACAAATAATAATCATGCTCAAGATCAGAGGGGTATTAAATAGCATAATGGATCTGAACATATAATCTTCCACCAAATAAACCATATAGTAATCAACTACAAGATGTAATCAACACTACTAGTCACCCACAAGTACCAATCTAATGTTCCGGTACAAAGATTGAACACAAGAGATGAACTAGGGTTTGAGAGGAGATGGTGCTGTTGAAGATGTTGATGGAGATGGACCTCCCAAAGATGGGAGAGTTGTTGGTGATGACGATGGCGATGATTTCCCCCTCCGGGAGGGAAGTTCCCCCGGCAGCATCGCTCCGCCGGAGGGCAAAAGTGCTCCTGCCCAAGTTCCGCCTTGAGATGGCGGCGCTTCATCCCAAAAGTCCTCTTCTTATTTTTGGTAGGTCAAAATGACTTATATACCAGAAGAGGGGCACCGGAGGTGCGCCAAGGAGGGCACAACCCACCAGGGCGCGCCTGGGATCCCTGGCGTGCCCAGGTGGGTTGTGCCCACCTGGTGGGCCCCCTCTTGTAGTTATTTGCTCCAATATTCTTCATATATTGCAAAACAATTCTCCGTAAATTTTCAGCTCATTTGGAGATGTGCGGAATAGGTAACTCTGACATAGCTTTTTCAGCTCCAGAATTCCAGCTGCCGGTATTCTCCCTCTTTGTGTAAACCTTGCATATTATGAGAGAAAATGCATTAGAATTACTCCCTAAAGCATTATTATGCATAAAAACATTATAAATAACAGTAGGAAAACATGATGCAAAATGGACGTATCAACTCCCCCAAGCTTAGACCTCGCTTGTCCTCAAGCGAAAACCGAGATTGAAAAACATGTCCACATTCTTAGAGAGAGAGGTGTCGATAAAAACAAAATACGGACATAGAAGCATCATGCATATTATTATAACAACAAAGGATTTTAACATAAAACTTTATCTAATAAATTTCATCATATAACTTCTTATGAACAAGTACAATTCATCACAACATCGGAGTATAAAGCATAAACCTTATTGAAAACCTGCAAACTATGTTCTCAGTCAACTTTGCAACTACAATTCATCATATTTTCAGGAAGGGTCACGTATCGGAGCCTTTAGGCAAGTCCACATACTCAACCATCATTTAATCTTCTATGATTGCTAACACTCATAGCGTACCCATGAACAAAAAGTTTCTACTGGACACATAGATAGAGAGGGGCTTATAGTTTCGCCTCCCAACGTATTCACCTCAAGGGTGATGTCAACAATAATAACTCATGCCCACTCATATCCAACTGGATATATGTGCCTAGATCTTTCCTCACCACATGATGCTTGCAAAAGGAGAAAAATAAAAGGAATAGGGAAGAAAACTTTTGACTCTTACATAAAAATAAATGCATAAAAGTAAAAGATAGGCCCTTCGCAGAGGGAAGCAGAGGTTATCATTCGCTTCTTTGTTTGTATGCCAAATCCCTTAATGCCAAAGAACTTCATGTTATATTGCCCCTTATGATAGCAACCTTTATTATGCAGTCCGTCGCTTTTATTACTTTGCCATCACAAGTTCGTACAACGCTCAATTTTCTCTTACACTAAATGATCCAACACATTTAGAAGCAATTTTTATTGCCTTATTGCACCGATGACAACTTACTTGAAGGATCTTACTCAATCCATAGGTAGGTATGGTGGACTCTCAAAATAAGATTTGGGTTTAGGGTTTTTGGATGCACAAGTAGTATCTCTACTTAGTGCGAAATTTTTGGCTAGAAAAGATATTGAGCAAGCACCACATGTTAAAGGATCTATGACAATATAACTTCTATGTGAATATGAACAAACATAAATCATTACGTTGTCTTCCTTGTCCAACGTCAACTATTTTGGCACAAAATATTTAATGGGGGCTCACAATCATAAAAGATGTCCAAGATAGTATATTTTCATGTGAATCTTCTCTTCCCTTATTAATTCTTTCATGAGTTGCATCATTGACCAATGATATGTTTGTCAACCTCCAATAAATTTTACCACTTATACTTTTCCTTATGTGATGTCATTAGTTACCATAAGATTAGCATATGATCTTATTCATTTATTTTCCTTTCTTTTATTGAAACATTAAAGTAAAGAAACAAAACTCAAACTACTCTTTATTATATATCTCACACATGATTATATCGATAGATCACTAAGCAAGCACTCGAAAAGAAAGGATCGAACTAAACTTTTATTCAACTAAATCATAGGATAACTAAAGATCGAACTAAAATAGATGAAATCAAACATAGTGGTGGTGATACGATACCGGGACACCTCCCCCACGCTTGGCACAAGCCAAGTGAGTGTCCATACCATGAACTCAAGGTTCCTTTGGTGATGAAGAAGGTGGTGGTGGTGATGAGGTAGTAGCGATCTTATCTTCTGGTTTCCATGGCAATGGCTCACCATCATAAGAGGAGGAGCGAGTCTTGCGAGTCCTGCAACTGGCAGCCAAACTCATACCTTT
Source organism: Thinopyrum elongatum (assembly GCA_011799875.1). Classification (NCBI taxonomy): domain Eukaryota; kingdom Viridiplantae; phylum Streptophyta; class Magnoliopsida; order Poales; family Poaceae; genus Thinopyrum; species Thinopyrum elongatum. The sequence goes on from CM022301.1 coordinate 344,048,065, forward strand.
AAACCTTGCGTCATATTCAAAGACTTGGTTTTGGAGATCATAGATTTGGCTTTGCAGAAAGTTGATTTGCTCGTTGAAGGTGAAGACGATGTCCTTCATGGATTTTCCATCCACCTTGAGATCACGGGTGTAATCCACAATCATGAGGTGATTGGCATTGAGTCCACGTTCCACCATCCCCTTGCACTTGAAGACCTCCTGCTCCATAGCTTCGAGCCTGGCATCCACGGACCTCGTCTCCTTGGGACCCTGGATGTCCCGGATGTGGAGAACCCCCTCACGCATCTCAACGGCTTGAGGGTGCTGCATCACCTCCTGCAAATACGGGTTGATAACGTTCTCGAAGAACTTGTCCTTGGAGGAGCTCGAAGCGGCCATGGAGATCTAGATCTGTCAGAAAACAGCAAGAAAGAAGAACAGAAGATTTCTCCGCGATACGGTGGTCAATACGTCCGGGGGGTATATAAAGATTTTTTTATCTTGGGAAACAAGAAAACGGGAGGAAAACGGAGTCGGGAAGGTTCCCGAGGTGGGCACAACCCACCTGGGCGTGCCAGGGGGCCCAGGCGCGCCCTGGTGTTTTGTGCCCCCCTCGGGTGCCTTCTTGGTTGTTTCTTATTTTCCTTATTTTTAAAATATTCCAAAACTGACAGAAAATATTTTTGCGGATTTTTCGGAGTCCGTTTACTTACCGTATCACATACCTCCTCTTTTTAGGGATTCTGGAGTGTTCCAGAAGGTTTCTTTTATGTGTTCCTCCAGTGTCATGGTTTGAATAATATTGCTTTCAACATTAATAAGCGTACCTAAGATATAGTGTTTAATTCTTTGCCCATTGACCACCTTCGGGTTAGTACCTTCCGCATTATTTATTTTGATAACTCCAGAGCGATAAACCTCCTCGATGATATATGGTCCTTCCCATTTAGAGAGAAGTTTTCCTGCAAAGAATCTGAAACGAGAGTTGTACAAAAGAACATATTCTCCAACTTTGAATTCCTGCTTTTGGATTTTTTTGTCATGCCATCTTTTAACTTTTTCTTTAAATAACTTGGCATTTTCATAGGCTTGGATTCTCCATTCATCTAGTGAGCTAATATCAAATAACCTCTTTTCACCGGCAAGTTTGAAATCATAGTTGAGTTCTTTAATTGCCCAATATGCTTTATGTTCTAACTCAAGAGGCAAATGACAAGCTTTTCCATAAACCATTTTATAGGAAGACATACCCATAGGATTTTTACTAGCAAAAGAGCTCGTGCATTGCAACGGTAACATGCATGTTTAGCTATATATAGAAATGCATTGTCTACTTTTTTTATAGTTATAAAACTTTTCTTCTTCCTATATACGCTCTTCCTATAAGGAAAAACCTCATCATGTATGGTGTTGCGAAACCCAACTAATAGTAGTTATTAATTATTATACTTAATAAGAAAAATATGTCTCTTTTAGGTAAAAAAGGGGACACAAAAAGCAAAGAACAAGCAAACTAATATTGATCTACACGATTAGTAAGGGCAGTTCTAGATCATCTCTTCTTCTTTTTTGCGAAAGAGTTCTAGATTATCTCAATACGATATCTCTAAGTTTACATAGATAGATGTCCAATAAATAGTTCACATATATGGATTAACCTCCAGTGCATGCAAAAATCTATTGGATCACAAAATTGCAAATTGACATCAAGATTAATATTGAATCCATGTTAAAAATAATAAGCTCACATCCATATTGGAAAATCATACAACTTTATTTTTTTCATGGGACAAACCTGACAATGTATGTTTACAGATCACTATTCAAGATATCTTCCGATATTTCGATAAATCGGATGATTTATCGCTTATCGTTGACTGACCGATAAGATAAATCGGCTGATAAATCAGCCGATATGCCAATAAATCGGCCGATATGCCGACAAACTGGCCGATTTACCCCTTATCATGGGTCGGCCGATAAGTTCCCGATAAGCGATATCCCCAACATTGTTACAGATTAACAAATATATATTCTATATACTTTCATTTCCATGGTTCAAAACCTGAAGGCTCAAATCAAATCACACGAAGTGCTTTGCTCAACTTGTGCGGTCATTTGCTCGCTCGATTGCTGGGCCCTCCCGCAGAAGTGATGCTCTCTCTCATTATATCACACAATTTTATGCTTTTTACAACTAATCACCAACTACTGTACAATTACGGATTACGAACTATTGTATGCTTTTGAAACTGAATAGGTCCGAAAGTACTCATGCTTGTGCCTACAGAAGCACTTCGATGAACACAATGCAGGCATCTGTGTTGTATTCTAGGAGATATTGCACACGGAACCTAATGGTTTGATTGTTAATGTGAGGGTTGAACTGATGATTTATGGACTTAACTATAATACAGAAAAAGAAGAATCACCGCCGCTGGCACGAAAGTGTTCCTGAGCAGGGGAGACACCATGACACTGGCTGTGCTCTGTCGCCTCCGCCGCTCATCGCGGGACGGTGCTAGGTGCCGAGTGCCAGACCTGAGGGCATTGCCGTAGTGGCGAATGAATCTGGCGCCATTTTGTCATGTTGTCGTTGGTGTGAGGCCTCCGTGTGGCATAGCAAGCTACGCTGGGAGGAGCGGCGACCAGGCGCCTCTTCCTTGGGAGGTTCCTGACAGTCGCACTGCGCTGGGTTGGAATGCGTCGTGCAGTGAGACGCGAAAAGTCGAAGGCGTCGTATCGTGCACGCCGTACACCGGCCTGAAGTTCAACACCCTCGTTACCCACTTCATCGCCAGCCTCGAATTGTAAGGTTCAGGCATATTACCGAGAGCTACTTGGACTTTGCAGCGGCCATGCTCATGGATTGTGTCGGTCGTAGATCGAGTTGGCTGGGTTGTTGGATCCTTGGCTGGGAGCGGCCCGTGCTTGTCATCGACAGGATGGAGCTCCGCGGTGCTAGTCTGCCGGCAGCCACCATGTTAGCCCAGACTATGCTGTCAAGAAATTTCCGACGACGGGCAATGAATGATGACAAAGCGAAGCGACACTGGCTGCTTGGTTCCTGCCGCAAGCAGGCTCGATCTCTCCTGATTGACTATGTAGTACTCCCTCCGTCCCAAATTTCTTGTCTTAGATTTGTCTAGATACGAATGTATCTAGTTACGTTTTAGTGTTAGATACATCCGTATCTAGACAAATCTAAGAAAAGAATTTTGGGACGGAGGGAGTACGTATGAAGCTTGCGTGGTATCTCGGGCAGATGTGTATGCAGAGAAACTAGCTAACCAACTTGATCGGTGCACAGCAGCCAATTTTTTTGGCTGGAAAGACACACAGGCACGCACAACACAAGGATTGATTGATAGCCATAGAAATCTGACGTTCCTCTTGATTTTCTTTATTGCTCACGGTTCCAGTTACAGCTGGCTGGGGTACCTACGTATATATATTAGCTAGCTAGCCAATGCTGATCCTACTTGGATTTTCTTTATTAGCTAGATAAGAACATGGACAAACGCCTATACATGCACGGCAAGGACACAGATGTATATGTGGTCATAGTTAAAAAAACACCATGCTGCTGCGTTGTCGTAGTCAAGGAATTGGACTGGGGAACCGAGAAAACTACGACGGGCAAGAAACTTTTTTTTCTCCTATTTATGGGTGGCATTGGTGGGTAATTTTTATCAAATCTATACTTTAAATCTTAACCGTCAATCTTTATAGTTAACATAAAATCAACGGATATAAAAGGATGACATATAGAGAACTATGAAAGTTTCCGTCCTTTAATATTTGTAAAGATATGCTGTTCTGTAGGCCCAAAGTGCATCATCTAATTTCTTAGACCAATTCTTTCGGGACCTATTAACAGTTTTTTGTAATATAAGTTTTATTTCTCTATTGTTAAGTTCAACTTGATCACTAGATTGAGGATGATAGGGTGATGAAATTCTATGGTTAACATCATATTTAGCAAGCATTTTACTGAAAGCACGATGAATAAAGTGTGAACCACCATCAGTCATTAAATATCTAGGGACTCCAAACCTTGGAAAAATAACTTCTTTAAGCATTTTAATGGAAGTGTTATGATCAGCACTACTAGTTGGAATAGCTTCTACCCACTTAGTGACATAGTCAACAACAACCAGAATATGTGTATACCCATTAGAAGAAGGAAAAGGTCCCATGTAATCAAAACCCCAAACATCAAATGTTTCAACAACAAGTGAATAATTCATAGGCATTTCTTGACGCTTACTGATATTACCAATTCATTGACATTCATCACAAGATAAAACAAACTTACGGGCATCCTTGAAGAGAGTAGGCCAATAAAAACTAGACTACAATACCTTATGAGCAGTTCTATCTCCCGCATGATGCCCTCCATAAGCTTCGAAGTGACATTTCCATAGGATTTGTTCCTATTCATGCTCTGGTACACAACATTTAATAATACCATCTACTCCTTCTTTATAAAGATGTGGGTCATCCCAAAAGTAATGTCTTAAATCATAGAAGAATTTTTCTTTTGTTGGTATGTGAAACTAGGTGGTATATATTTAGCAACAATATAATTAGCATAGTCAGCATACCAAGGAGTGTTATGAGAAACATTTATTGCAGCTAGTTGTTCATCAGGAAAGCTATCATCAATAGGTAGTGGGTCATCAAGGACATTCTCTAACCTAGATAAGTTATCAGCTACGGGGTTCTCAGCTCCTTTTCTATCAGTAATATGTAAATCAAATTCTTGTAGCAAGAGAACCCACCTAATAAGTCTAGGTTTAGCATCTTTCTTTTCCATAAGGTATTTTATAGCAGCATGATCATTGTGAACAATAACTTTAGAATCAACAATGTAAGATCTAAATTTATCACAAGCAAACACAACTGCTAAAAATTCTTTTTCAGTAGTAGCATAATTTCTTTGGGCACTGTCTAGAGTTTTGCTAGCATAAGGGATAACATTTAATTTCTTATCAACTCTTTATCCTAGAACAACACCAACAACATAATCACTAGCATCACACAGAATTTCAAAAGGCAAGTTCCAATCAGGTGGTTGAACAATAGGTGCAGAAGTTAAGGCTTTCTTAAGTGTTTCAAAGGCTTCTACACAATCATCATAAAATACAAATGGAACATCCTTTTGTAAAATATTTGTAAGAGGCCTCGAAATTTTAGAGAAGTCTTTAATAAACCTCCTATAGAAACCAGCATGACTGAGAAAACTATGAATACCTTTAATATCTTTAGGACATGGCATTTTCTCAATTGCATCAACTTTAGCTTGGTCCACCTCAATACCTCGTTCAGAAATTTTATGCCCCAAAAAAATACCTTCATTAACCATAAAGTGGCACCTCTCCCAATTCAAGACAAGATTAGTTTGCTGACATCTCTTCAAAACTCGATCAAGGTTGCTCAAGCAATCATCAAAAGAAGTTTCATATACAGAAAAATCGTCCATGAAAACCTCAACAATCTTTTCACAAAAATCAGAGAATATAGAAGTCATATATCGTTGAAAAGTGGCAGGTGCATTGCTTAAACCGAAAGGCATACATCTATAAGCATAAGTTCCAAAAGGGTAAGTAAAAGTGGTTTTCTCTTAATCAGGTTGTGAGACATGTATTTGTGAAAAGCCAGAATATCCATCAAGGAAGCAAAAGTGTGTGTGCTTTGATAATCTTTCTAGCATTTGATCAATAAAAGGCAAAGGGTAATGATTTTTTCTAGTTGCTTTATTTAATTTTCTAAAATCAGTAACCATTGTATAGCCAGTAACAATTCTTTGTTGAATGAGTTCATTTTTATCATTAGGAACAACGGTAATACCTCCCTTCTTAGGGACACAATGAACGGGGCTTACCCATCTATTATCAGCTATGTGATAGATTATACCAGCTTCCAGAAGCTTTAATATTTCAGTTCTTACCACTTCTTTCATCTTAGGATTCAATCATCGTTGATGATCAACAACGGGTTTAGCATCAGGTTCCATATTAATCTTGTGCTGAAAGAGAGTGGGACTAATGCCCTTAAGATCATCAAGAGTATATCCAATAGTAGCACAGTGCTTCTTTAGAATTTTTAGTAGTCTTTCTTCTTCATGTTCTGAAAGGTTAGCACTAATAATAACATGATATATCTTTTTCTCATCAATATAAGCATATATCAAAATGTCAGGCAATTGTTTTAATTCAAACACAGGATCACCTTTAGGTGGAGGAGGACCTCCTAGAGTTTCAACAGACAAATTGTGTTTTAGCAGAGGTCGTTGTTCGAAGAAATTTTTATCTATTTCATTTCTTTCATGCATATGCATATCATTTTCATGGTCCAGCAAATATTGTTCTAGTGGATCAGTAGGAGGCACGGCAATAGAAGCAAGACCAATTATTTCATCCTTAATAGGTAATTCTTTATTATGAGGTTGTCTATTAAACTTGGAAAAATTAATTCATGAGACTCATCTCCAAAGCTAACACTGAAAGTTTGTTTATGACAATATATAGTGGCATTGACAGTGTTCAAGAAAGGTCTCCCAAAGATAATGGGACAAAAGTCATCTTGTGGGGAACCAAGAACTAGAAAATCAGTAGGGTATTTTATTTTCTCACACAAGACTTCAACATCTCTAATAATCCCAAGTGGTGTGATGGTGTCTCTATTAGCAAGTTTAATAGTAACACCTATGTTTTCTATTTCAGCGGGTGCTATGTCATTCATAATTTCTTGGTATAAGGTAAAAGGAATAGCACTCACGCTAGCACCTAAATCACATAAGCCATGATAACAACGATCTCCTATTTTGACTGAGACAACAGGCATGCCAACAACTGGTCTATGTTTATCTTTTTCATCGGGTTTGGCAATTCTTGCAGCTTCATCACAGAAGTAAATAACATGCCCATCTATATTTTCTACCAAAAGATCTTTAACCATAGCAACACTAGGTTCTACTTTAATTTGTTCAGCAGGTTTAGGTGCTCTAATATTGCTTTTGCGAACCACAGTTGAAACCTTAGCATGTTCCTTTATCCTAACAGGGAAAGGTGGTTTTTCAATATTAGTAGGAACAATTGGGTCAACATTGTAAATAATAGTTTCGTCTTTAGCTATGACTGGTTCTTTAATTTCTTCTTTGATAGGGGGATGATATTTAAACCACTTATCCTTAGGGAGATCAACATGAGTAGCAAATGATTCATAGAAAGAGGCTATTATCTCAGAGTCAAGTCCATATTTAGTGCTAAACTTGTGAAAAGCATCAGTATTCATAAAAGATTTAACACAATCAACTTTCATGCTTAATACCTAACTCTTTACCTTCATCGAGTTCCCAATCTTCAGAGTTGCATTTAATTCTTTCTAAAAGATCCCACCTGAATTCAATAGTCTGCTTCATAAAAGAACTAGTACAAGAAGTATCGAGCATGGATTGATCATCACGAGAAAGCCGAGCATAAAAATTCTGCATGATAATTTCTCTGGAGAGCTCATGATTGGGGCATGAATATAACATTAACTTAAGCCTCCCACAAGCTAGAGAGATACTTTCTCCTTCACAAGGCCAAAAATTATATATATAATTCCGATCATGATGAACTAGATGCATAGGATAATTTTTTTGGTGAAATTCCAATTTCAATCGATTCCAGTTCCAAGATCCAATATCATCGCATAGCTTATACCATGCAAATGCTTTTCCCTTCAAAGATAAAGGGAAAACCTTCTTCTTAGCTTCATCTCCGGGCAAACCTGCAAGCTTAAATAATCTACAAATTTCATCCACATATATCAAGTGCATATCAGGATGTTCGGTTCCATCTCCTGCATAAGGATTAGCTAGCAGTTGTTCTATCATACCCGAAGGAATTTCATAACCAATATTTTCAGTAGGTGCAGTAGGTTGAGGGGTAGGTAATTGTGGTTCCGGTCGAGGTGAATATACCCCGAACAAACCCCTCAAATGATGATTCTCCATAGTAACAAGTGACAATAAATTTCAGCGCGTAGTAATAATTTTTTCTTACCAATTTCCACTTACCAATAGCGCTTCACTCCCCGGCAATGGCACCAGAAAAGAGCCTTGATGACCCACAAGTATAGGGGATCAATCGTAGTCCTTTCAATAAGTAAGAGTGTCGAACCCAACGAGGAGCAGAAGGAAATGACAAGTGGTTCTCAGTAAGGCATTTTCTGCGAGCACTGAAATAGTCGGTAACAAGTAGTTTGATAGCAAGATAATTTGTAATTAGCAAGTAATGGTAACGGTGAATAAAGTGCAGCAAGGTAGCCCAATCCTTTTGTGGCAAAGGACAGGCCAAAACGGTCTCTTATGATAAGCAAAGCAATCTTGAGGTTACACGGGAATTTCATCACATCACTTTCATCATGTTGGTTTGATTCGTGTCCGCTACTTTGATAATTTGATATGTGGGTGGACTGGTGCTTAGGTGTTGTTCTTACTTGAACAAACCTCCTACTTATGATTAACCCCCTCGCAAGCATCCGCAACAACGAGAAAAGTATTAAGATAAAATCTAACCATAGCATTAAACTTTTGGATCCAAATCAGTCCCTTACGAAGTAGCGCATAAACTAGGGTTTATGCTTCTGTCACTCTAGCAACCCATCATCTAATAACTACCCCACAATGCATTCCCTTAGGCCCAACTATGGTGAAGTGCCATGTAGTCAACGTTCACATGACACCACTAAGGGAATCACAACATACATATCATCAAAATATCGAACACATATCAATTTCACATGATTACTTGCAACATGACTTCTCCCATGACCTCAAGAACAAAAGTAACTACTCACAAATAATAATCATGCTGAAGATCAGAGGGGTATTAAATAGCATAATGGATCTAAACATATAATCTTCCACCAAATAAACCATATAGTAACCAACTACAATATGTAATCAACACTACTAGTCACCCACAAGTACCAATCTAATGTTCCGGTACAAAGATTGAACACAAGAGATGAACTAGGGTTTGAGAGGAGATGGTGCTGTTGAAGATGGACCTCCCAAAGATGGGAGAGTTGTTGGTGATGACGATGACGATGATTTCCCCCTCCGGGAGGGATGTTCCCCCGGCGGCATCGCTCCGCCGGAGGGCAAAAGTGCTCCTGCCCAAGTTCCGCCTCGAGACGGCGGCGCTTCATCCAGAAAGTCCTCTCCTTATTTTTGGTAGGTCAAAATGACTTATATACCAGAAGAGGGGCACCGGAGGTGCGCCGAGGAGGGCACAACCCACCAGGGCGCGCCTGGGCTCCCTGGCGTGCCCAGGTGGGTTGTGCCCACCTGGTGGGCCCCCTCTTGTAGTTATTTGCTCCAATATTCTTCATATATTGCAAAACAATTCTCCGTAAATTTTCAGCTCATTTGGAGATGTGCGGAATAGGTAACTCTGACGTAGCTTTTTCAGCTCCAGAATTCCAGCTGCCGGTATTCTCCCTCTTTGTGTAAACCTTGCATATTATGAGAGAAAATGCATTAGATTTACTCCCTAAAGCATTATTATGCATAAAAACATTATAAATAACAGTAGGAAAACATGATGCAAAATGGACGTATCAAGGAGATCCTCAGAGGGGTTTTTGAGCGAGATCTCGGTACGACAGGCGTATGTTGAACCAAGGGCAAGCTCGATGCAGATCACCGATACCAAATCATGTCGGTGGCCGTGCAACGAGTTCATGATAGGCGCGGGTATTAAAGAAGAATTTGATTAATATATTCATAACACTAAGCTTGCCCCCTTCATTGCAGATAAGTGCACGCAATACTACAACCTCACTGTCTCATTTACTAAAAAGTTTGAGTTTCATCCCCGCACCTCCAGAGTTTTATTTCACCTTTATGATAGAGCTTACGATATGCCTCTAGAGGAATTCTGTGAAGCGTGCAAAATTGCATATTGGGGTTCGCTAGATGAACCTTAAAAATCTGACTATGAGATGTTCCTGAATAGCCTTTGCAACGGTGAGGATAGAGGAGTCGCACAAGCTAGAATAAATGTATTCAATTTCCCTCTATTCGTTACTTTGCGCCGTTTAATGACAAATGCATCATGGGTAAACAAGACTGTAGTACACTTTGCGCCCCTGACTTGAAAATTATTCATACTGCTCTAACGGACATCAAACACTATAATCTTGGGGCAATTGTTGCATGAAGGCTGCAACACAACGCGTGTAGTGGTCATTTTTATGGAAGAATTTATGCCTCTCGCATAGCTGCAAGGCTAGGAGTCTCACCTAGGCCAATGATCCTATATTACCTGATAAATACTTAGACTTTGAGGAAATGCGGCGCTATGATTTTATTAAGGATGGAGCTAAGAACTATGACTATAACCTAATGTTCGACAAAAGTCGTATTGTATCAGTTATTTTGCCTGCCCCTGCTCTTTTTGATTTTCAGAGTAAACAAAGATATTTCATCTATGGGAGTGAGGCACGTGAGTACAACGCAGCCGTAGAAGCCACTCGTCTGTCTGAGGAGGTTGCACGGATAGCCTCCACGAGTTACCACTTTGATTATTACCCAGACCAGCAATGGTGATTACCAAGCTAGGCAAAAGCCTAAGCTTGGGGAAGTACGTATTTCTCACCGACATAACATTCATGTTCACACATTTCATTCCAGTTATCGGTGTTCATCCTCTTTCATTGTATAATCCGTGTTTGCTTTATTTTTGCTTTCTTCTTGTGTGTTTGAAAACCTTTGAGAAAATCCAAAAATATTTCTCACTTCTTTTCATTTTTTTTATTTTTTAATTACTTGTAGTATTAAAAGAAAACCCAAAAATATTTCTCGTTTCTTCTTTTACTTGTTGGGAGCTTTCTCGTGTAAATAGTTTTTCTCATTTTTGTTTTTCCTTCATCGTTTTGCTTTCTTCAAGAGAAACTGAAAACTCCAAAAATATTTTAGTGTGTTTCTATGAAATTCTTTTCTTTTCGTTGAGTCATAGTAAGGGGAAGATCATGATGAAAATGTTGAGTGGCCCTAATATGCAATATTGTTGATCTAACAAAGAGCTCACATTACCTTGTCTTCTCCTTTGAATAAAATGTTTGTAGATTCCAGCTTAGTCCATGACACTCTTGCACTATTATTATTTTCATATCATTCGGTCGTACAAGTGAAAGGCAATAATGATGATATTTGATGAAGTGACTGTGACAAAGAAAAGCAGGTATGAACTCAACTTGTTTTTGTTTTTGTAAATATGTTTAACTCAGTATCCATGATTTAGCATATTATGAGTAAACATGTTTATGATGACAATTAGAGAGTATAGTTACTCATGCCATGCTTAAGTAGCTAGGAGTGGAGAATGATTTATCTTGGGTGTCAATATGCATTAAAATGGTTATGGTGTAGTATGATGGTATGGTATCCTCCTCTGAATGTTTCAAGTGGCTTGACTTGGCACATGTTCATGCATGTAGTTGATTCAAAACCAACATAGACTCCACAATATTTACGTTCATGGTGTTTATATCCTACTCATGCTAGTATTCAATGTTAATTATTCATAATGCATGTTTATGACCATTTTCGCTCTCTAGTTGGTCGCTTCTCAATCTATTTGCTAGCCTTCACCTGTACTAAGCGGGAATACTGCTTGTGCATCAGAATCCTTAAACCAAAGTTATTCCAGATGAGTCCACTATATCTACCTATATGCGGTATTACCCTATCATTCCAAGTAAATTTGCATGTGCCACCTCTAAATATTCAAATGAACATCTGTTTTGTGTGCCCGTATCGCTCACGGAGCGACTGGGGGCGGTCAGTATCTTCCATGCTAAGCGGATTATTCTCATGATAAATATTTATTTACTTGTCCTTGCATGAGAGGGGCTGGTATTTTGGATGCCCAGTCCCATGATAAAATTGCAAAATAACAAAACAAACTCCCCCGGAAAGTTGTTGGTATGGAGGGCACCCGAGGATTCAGCTAGCCATGGCTTGTGATTGTTGGTGGAGGGGGAGTAAACTTTACCGCTTGGGAAGCGTAGCTAATGTGTTTACCATGGAAGAAATTGAAAACTCTCGGCCGTAACGTTGGTAGGAAAGGCATGCCTCCCAAAATTATATTTATCTCTGATTTAAGCTTCGAGCTCTGGAACCTCTGCAAATCCCTACTTCCCTCTGCGAAGGGCCTATCTATTTACTTTTATGTTATTTTAATTTTATTGTTGAGTCATCACCTTCTCAAACAAGCACCAGTCCTAAGAGCACTATTGTCATTCTTATGCATTGTGAATAGTTAATATTGTGTGCATCATGACTGGATCTTTTCTACCATGAATTACAATGTTTAGTCACTGCTTGAACTTTGGAGGTTCTCTGCATTTATGTTTTGCGGTCTCAAAAAGGGCTAGCGAGATACCATTTTGTCATATTATATCATGATTGTTTTGACAAAGTGTTGGCATTTGAAATATATTATTATTGCTCTCTAGTTGATTATGCCATTGATATGAGTGAATATAATTTCTAAGAGTTATCATTTGCATGGTTAGTTATGATCTGTGCTGAAAACCTAGGTACTATTTAAGCTTATATACGGATACAAGAACAAAAGAGTTCGTAAAAGTTTTTCTTTATCACTTTCAGTTTGTCAAGTGAATTGCTTGAGGACAAGCAATGAGTTAAGCTTGGGGGAGTTAATACATCTCTGACATATCTACTTTTCCAAACACTTTTGCTCTTGTTTTGGACTCTAATTTGCATGATTTGAATGAAACTAACCTGGACCAACGCTGTTTTCAGCAGAACTACCATGGTGTTGTTTTTGTGTAGAAATAAAATTTCTTGGAATTGGACGAAACTTTTTGGATATTTTTCATGGAATATATAAAAATACTGGAGCCAAGTCCCACCAGAGGGGGGCCACCTGCTGCCCACAAGGCACCAGGGCACGCCCACCCCCCTAGGCGTGCTCTGGTGGCTTGTGGGGCCCACATGGCTCCGGTGCCCTTATATTGACACTATAAATTCCGAATTCTCAAGAAAAAAAATAAGAGAGGAAGTTTCATCATGTTTCATGATACGAAGCCACTGCCACCTCCTTTTCTTCATCGGGAGGCCAGATCCGGAGTCCGTTCAAGGCTCCGGTGAGGAGGATTCATCGTCATCATCATCAACAACCCTTCTTCATCACCAATTTCATGATGCTCACCACCGGGAGTGAGTAATTCCTTCGTAGGCTTGCTGGACGGTGATGAGTTGGATGAGATTTATCATGTAATCGAGTTAGTTTTGTTAGGGCTTGATCCCTAGTATCCACTATGTTTTGAGATTGATGTTGCTATGACTTTGCTATGCTTAATGCTTGTCACTAGGGCCCGAGTGCCATGATTTAAGATCTGAACCCTTTATGTTTTCACGAATATATTCATGTTCTTGATCCTATCTTGCAATTTATACGCACCTACTACGTGTTATGATCCGCATACCCCAAGGTGACAATAATTGGATTCTTTCTGGTGATTATCGTAGTTTGAGGAGTTCATGTATTCACTATGTGTTAATGCTTTGTTCCGGTTCTCTATTAAAAGGAGGCCTTAATATCCCTTAGTTTCCTTATGGACCCCACTGCTACGGGAGGGCAGGACGAAAGATGTCATGCAAGTTCTTATTATAAGCACGTATGACTATATACGGAATACGTGCCTACATTACATTGATGAACTGGAGCTAGTTCCGTGTCGCTCTAGGTTAGAAGTGTTACATGATGAATTTCATCCAACACAATTATCCATCACTTATTCAATTCCTACGACTTTTGCATATTGATCTTGCTAAGTTATTAGTGGTGTTGTTGTTGTTGCTGTCACAATTATTACAAAACTGCTACCGCAACTGTTACCGTTATCACTGCTATTGTTACCACTATTATCAAACTATCATACTACTGTGCTATTGATCACTCTGCTGCAGATATTTAGTTCTCCAGGTGTGGTTGAATTGACAACTCAACTGCTAATACTTGCAAATATTCTTTGGCTCTCCTTGTGTCGAATCAATAAATTTGGGTTGAATACTCTACCCTCGAAAACTATTGCTATCAATGATGACTAGTGAAACAACAGAATAAAAAGGCGTTCTCAGGGAGTCCGAAATCCCCATTGGTATGTTTATACCGCCCATATGCATAAGCATAGTATAGAACGGATACTTGAGCCAGTGTTAATGATTATGCTGGGAGGAGCCAGGTTTAGTACACGTTCTACTCGTGGTAGACTTTGTGCCACGTACGCCACCATCATAGTCTCCCCCAGAGGGTTACAACTCATGATAATTAAGGGTTTTCCCGTGGACACAGCCTCTCTAAGGTTTCTTCGTAATTCCCCGGCTAATTGCAAATACTAGGAGCAGTAGGCTTTTACTGTCACCTCGAATTACCTCCACGTCCTAAACCTTTACAATGACAGTGATATACTTCGTGGCCACAAGGCACAAATGCTGAGTGGGGCCCCTCCACAGCATTCACGAAGTTATTAAACTAAGCATTCAATAGGGGATCTCATATCCACAATAACGTTTTAGATTCTACACATACCAAGGTTCATCCATATCCCCAAGAACTAGGTGTCTACTCACACATGAGGACAACGAACATCATAGCAACGGTAATGGAGTACATGGATGAGTGATTCAAATGATACACCAAAGGATCCACCAGCTCTAGTGGAAAAATGGCTAGCCACAATACACCGAAGGATCCACTAGCTCTAGTGGACAAATGGCTAGCCACAACTTTCATTGGTGGCGTGCCATTTTCAATCTAGTGCTGGCATCGGCATAATTGGCACGTCAGCTATACATGATTAGTGCTGACATTGTTTTTTGGAAGACGTCACAAATGTTTTGTCCCATCTGTACTCACCATTTGGAAGATACTGGTGGCGTAGAAATTTGATGCACGCCGTCGTTAATTAGTTAATGCTGGCGTGCCAACTTATGTTATGCCAGAAATAAATTTTCCATTTTATCAAGTGTTTTAAGTATTTAATGATTATACTAGTCAAAAAATAATAAACATATTATATTTCTGTCATCATTATTATTAGTATTTTTATCATTTTGGGTCTTTTATTTCTTTACTACCAGTTCTAGTTTTGAGTCTTTTATTATGTTAAGTCTTTTATTAATCTTAGTCTTTTTTATTTGGGTTGTTATTCCCTATGGCGTTGCATTTTAGGCTGCTACTTGTGAGCTGCGTTGGGATTTTCCCCGAAGAGGAGGGGAGATGCAGTAGAGTAGAGATAAGTATTTCCCTCAGTGAGAACACAGGTTTATCGAACCAAAAGGAGAATCACGCAAAGCCTCGTGAACAACACCTACACACACAAAAGCAAATACTTGCACCCAACGCGAACAAGAGGGTTGTCAATACCCTTTGCCGTTACTTGCAAGGATTAAATCTTGTAGTGCTAGAAAGATAAATTGAAAAATGAAATAAAAGGAAATAAAAAATGCAACAAGGATATTTTGGTTTTTTATATGATAAAAGTAGACCCGGGGGCCATAGTTTTCACTAGAGGCTTCTCTCTCAAAAACATAATATACGATGGGTGAAAAAATTACTGTTGGGCAATTGATAGAAAGCGCATAGTTATTACAATATTCAAGGCAATGATCATGTATATAGGCATCAAGTCCGAGACAAGTAGATCGACTCCTACCTGCATCTACTACTATTACTCCAACCATCGACCACTATCCAGCATGCATCTAGGGTATTAAGTTAATAAAAACAAAGTAACGCCTTAAGCAAGATGACATGATGTAGACAAAGTTGAAAGCACAAGTGCTCCCTTGGTGGTTTTGGTAATTAATGTCAACATATCTTTTGTTGGACTAATAGTTTTATCTAGTATATTTCAGATAAGTTCAACAGTGGCATGGCAAGAACAAGAGAATGTGGAACCCCCTTCAAAATGCTAAGGAAATGGATTGGCAAAAGCTCAAGACTCTTCATTTTTGGTTAAGTGATCCAAGATCACATTGAGTCCATAGGAAAGCCAAGACTATTAAAAGGGGACGAGGTGTTGCTTAATGATCTTTTTGTTCAAGTGCTTAGTGACATTGCTCCAAAACCCTCAGCCACTTTCTCTATCCAATATGTCCAAACCCTACATTCCAACTCGACCCCATCGAATCTTCCTATCTGGAGCCACCGAGTTCATCTGGACTTAGCCACTACTAAAACCTAACAAATCGGATCCACCAATATGGATCTCGGTCTCACCGAGATGGCCTTGCCAACTCTCTGTTACCAATTGCTTCACATCAGTCTCACCGAGTTGATGCAATCGGTACCACCGAGATGCCTTGCCAACTCTCTGTTACTTATTGCTTCACTTTGGTCTCACCGAGTTGGTGCAATCGGTACCACCGAGATGGCTTGCTGACTCTCTGTTGCCTTATTGCTTCACTTCGGTCCCATTGAGTTGATGCAATCGGTGTCACTGAGATGAGGTTTGCCCTAGCCATTGCACATCGGTTCCTCCGAGTTGTTCCAGTCGGTCCCACCGAGATTCCTAACATTCATATCTTTTACACAGGTTAGTGCCACTGAGATTTTTGATCGGTGCCACCGAGTTTTGTCAAAAGTGTGTAATGGTTGGATTTTGTGTGGAGGCTATATATACCCCTCCACCCTTCTTCCTCAGAGAAGAGAGCCATCAGAATATTCCTTCATTTCCACTACTCATTTTCTGAGAGAGAACCACCTACTCATGTGTTGAGATCAAGAGAACCCATTGCTACCATTCGAACCTTGATTTATAGCCTTCCCCAAGTTGCTTTCCACTGAAATCCTTCTTCCACCATAGCCAAATCTATGTGAGAGAGTTGAGTGTTGGGGAGACTATCATTTGACACACAAGAGCAAGGAGTTCATCAACAACACACCATCTATTTCCTTTTGGAGGGTGGTGTATCCTAGATTAGTTAGGTGTCGCTTGGGAGCCTTGGACATGATGTGGAGTTGAACCAAGAAGTTTGTTAGGGCAAGGAGATCGCCTACTTCATGAAGATCTACCCGAGCGAGGCAAGTACTTCGTGGGCAATGGCCATGGTGGGATAGACAAGGTTGCTTCTTTGTGGACCCTTCGTGGGTGGAGCCCTCTGTGGACTAGCGCAACCATTACCCTTCGTGGGTTGAAGTCTCCATCAACGTGGATGTACAATAGCACCACCTATCGGAACCACGCCAAAAATCTCCGCGTCTTCTTTGCATTTGCACACTCCATTTCCCATCCTCTTTACATTCTTGCAATTGCATGCTTTACTCTTTCCGCTGCCTATACTCTTGTCATGCTTGTGTAGAATGTATTGTGTGTAACACCCCCAGTGGTTAACTACAGTAATCACCCTTTTGATTATGCCATGTCATCATGTTTAACAGTGCATGATCATCATTAGCATTATATTGCATTTCAACTCCTAAGTCAAAATCCAAATTTAAATGAAAGTGAAATATAAAAGTTGTGCAACATAGAAACTAAAATGTTCGATAAATAACAAATATTACAGAGACTATTCTAAAATTGAAACCAACAATAAATAAAATATTTAGGTGGCTCTAACATTGTCAAAACAGCAAGGATCAATGCATTTTAATTATTATAAAAATTGTGTGAGATCCATTTAACTCCAAACTAATTTTTGGTAGTAGTAGAGGATGCCTAGTATTTATTGGAACAATTGCCATGTTTTATAAAAATCATTTGGTGGCCTAACTATTTACTAAACAGAGATATAAGAATAAATAAAATAAAAGAAAAAAAGCAGAAAAGTTAAAAGAGAAAACAAAAATAAAAGAAACCCCCCCTCCCCCGACTGGGCCTTGGCCCAGCAGGCCACTAGGCCACCAGGCCGGCCCACCCGGACCCCCCCTCTACTAACCCCCCAGCCGCACCGAACCCTAACCCTCACCCACTCCCCTCGTCTCCCTCTCTCTCTCCCTCGGCGCCAACCGCGCCTGGGCGCCCGTCGCCGCCGCCTCGTCCTCGCCGTCAGACCCCGCCACCGCCGTCGCCGAACGCCTCCCCGTCCTCCTCCCCGTCGGCTCCATCGAGCCTCGCCGCCCCTCGCCTCTGCTCCGAACGTGAGCCACTCCCCTCGCTCCCCCTCTTCCCCCTTCCCTCTGTCGCCGCCACCTCTCACTGCCGTCGCCCGCTCGCGCATCGCCTTGCCTGCCTGCGCCCGCGCCCGCGCCGCGCTCCGCCGTCCGCGGGCTGCCGCTGCCCGTGCCTCGTCTCGCTCCCGCTCGCGCGCGCCTCGTCTCGCTCTGCGCCGCGCGCCCGCCTCCCGCTGCTGCTCCTCCGTCCCGATGACGCACCGCGCCCGGCTGCCGCTCGCCCGCGCTCGCTGGTGCCACCCCGCGCCCGAGCACGCGCTCGCGTGGCCTCGCGTGCGCCCGCCGCGCCACCCCTGCTCCGCCCCGCTGCAGCCGCGGCCCTGCTCCGCCAGCACGCCCGCGCCCGTGCCCGACGCCCGGTGCCCGCTAAGGCCATGGGCCATTGACACGAGGGGCCAACGCCCCAGAAAAAAAAGAAGAATTAAGTAAATAAATAAATAAAAATAATTAATTAACTTAATTAGTTCTGTTTAATTAAACTAATTAAGTTTAATTAACCTAATGACCTAATTAACCTAATTAATCTATAGTTAAGTGGATTAATCAAACCGTAATTAACCCTAACAGTCTGCTGACCTCATGCTGACGTCATGCTGACATCAGCAAACACTGTTTCGGATAATGTTGATTTAATAAATTAATTAAATTCCAGAAGTTGTTTAAATCTTTATAAATTCATATTAAATAATCCGTAACTCCGATGGAAAAACTTTGTACATGAAAGTTGCTCAGAACGACGTGACGAATTCGGATACGCGGTCCGTTCGTCCGTCACGCGTCCCTATCTATCTGAACATGGAACCGTCCCCCTCCGGATCGTCTGTCCGATAATTCCAAAGACCCAGGAAATATCGTCAGATATATTCCCGCCCCGTCTGATACGTGTAGTACTGCGTTAGACTACCCCTAGCACTGCGTATTGCCATGTCGTACATCTTGTTGCTCATGTTTGCTTTATATTTACTGTTTCTTCCCCCTCTTCTCTCCGGTAGACCTCGAGACCGCTGCTGATGCCGCTGTGATCGACTACGTCACCGACGACCCCTCCTTTTTGCCAGAGCAACCAGGCAAGCCCCCCCTTTGATCATCCCGATATCGCCCATTCTATTTTCTCATGCTTGCATTAGAATTGCTGCTGCTACCGCTTTACCTATTCTGATGCATAGCCTGTTTATTGTATCCTGTTGTTGATAATTACCTACATATCCTAAACTGCTTAGTATAGGCTGGGTAGAGACCTATCAGTGACCCCACTAGTCCCGACCGCCCCGCTGGATTATCCGATGACCCGATCAACGGGAATTGAAGATCAGGCCCCGACACCGCACATCACCCCCTTAGTTGTAACGACACTGCAGCGTTACTATCGCGTGCCGAGGGTGATACCTCGTGTAGCACTTCTGATGTTAACTCTGTAGAGTAGCTATTCGGTTGTGGTTATCGAGGGTGATTCCTCCTTCACCACTTCCGGTAACGACGCTGTCGTGCAACACATCAAGTGTGAACCCATCGAGGGTGATTCCTCCGAGTTCACCTTGACGGATACATCGAGTGGGAATTCAATGAGGGTGATACCTCGGATTCCCCTGATGTTATAGACACACGGATACTTGGACTTTACACTGTTACTTGGATAGGCGGGTCAACCCTGAGGGGTACCCGCGTGCGCCTGAGAGGCGAGTGTTGTGAAGACGGGTGCCTGTATGGTGCCCGAGTGATGAATACGAGGCGCGGCCGGGCTTTCTTAACCCTTGCAGCAAGTCCTCGAGACGGGGCGATGGGGTCACATCTTTCATGAGTCTCTGCTCGTTACCGCAAGCCCAAGGTACTAGCGATTTGGATATTTGATTCGAGTAGGCCTCTGGTCTGATTGCACTAACCATCACGTGGGCATAGTATGGGCGTTCTGCATCGTATGCGTCAGCCAAAATCTCTGTCAGACGTCTAGTTCAGCATGGCGGCACGGTCGGATCGTGTCGGCCACCCGAGGCGATGCTGGTATCCACCCTGTGCGCAACGACCCGGAGGGCGAGGGGCGATGGCCAAGACCCCCTTGCGCTTAGGATGTAGACCGGCGGGGACCTCTCTGCTGAGCTGTAGGTAGGGTTGCGGTGTATCATTTGGCCGAGGCCGGGCATGACCCAGGAAAGTGTGTCCGGCCAGAGTTAATCGAGCGTGTTGGGTAAGTTGGTGCACCCCTGCAGGGAAGAAAACTTCTATCGATAGCCTGTCCTACGGTAAAGGACACTCGGAGTTGTATCCTGATTGATACAATTTAGAACTGGATAGTTGGATACTATGGCTCTGGGATTGCTTCTCGCAGGGAGTCGAGAAGGGATCTCCGAACGAGGTTGATGACTGTATGGCTCTGGGATTGCTTTCTCGCAGGGAGTCGAGAAAGGATCTCTGGGTGAGGTTGAGACTTAATGATACTGCTACATTATATTGTACTGTTCTACTCTCTTCTATTGCTGCAAGACCCCTGAAGATGCTAGTCTTCGATAGGACTAGGCCTCCTCTCTATTCTGGCATTTCTGCAGCCCAGTCCAGATATACAGCCTCTCTTTGAAAATGTTGCATATGTAGTGTAGATCCTTGCTTGCTGAGTACTTCTGAGTACTCACGGTTGCTTTGTTTACCTTTTCTCCCCATATCAATTTGTCGTGACCAAGATGACGGAGCCCCTGAGATAGATGCCCCATCGACCGACTACTACTACTACCCAGAGGATGGATACTACTACGAGCTTGCCGTCGACCAGGAGTAGGATCGGAGGGTCCCAGGCAGGAGGCCTACGCCTTTCGATCGTAGTGTTTTATTTTGCCCCGCCTTTCTAAAGGCCTTTCTGTTTCTGTTTCATATCTGTACTCAGATATCTGATGCTTCCGCTGACGCTTGTTCGCAAGCTTATGTATTTGAGCCCTCGTGGCCCCTGGCTTGTAATATAAAGCTTGTATGACTTTATTTATGTTTTAGAGTTGTGTTGTGATATCTTCCCGTGAGTCCTTAGGCTTGATCGTGTGCATTTGTGTGTATGATTAGTGCACGATTGATTCGGGGGCGTCACATTGTGTGCCCTTTAACATGTGCTAAACTCAACCTTAACTTGAAGAATTGTAAAACTGCCACTTTTGTTGGTTAAGGGTCTAATCACCCCCCTCTAGACTCCTCTTCTCTATCTTAAAATTGGTATCAGAGCCTTGGTCTCCATTGCTTTGGTTTAATCGCCATTGGAGGAAGATGGATGAGTCTACATTCGGGATTATTAGGCATAGAGTGCCATGTCTTGATGGGGAGTTTTATGGTTCATGGAAAACTGAGATGCTTGATATCTTCAATGAATATAACTTGAGCAAGTATATTCTTAGCCCTTATGTGCCTCATATTGATCATTTTCACCCTACCCCCGACGAGTATCTTGACATGGTTCGTAATCTTAGGATTGTCAATCTTATCATTAGAGGATTACCTAGAAATGTGCTTGCTTGCTGGCCAAACTTTGAATGTGCATACACCATATGGAAATATCTTGAGGAACGCTTTCCAAATTACTCTTTGAAAAATCTCAATGAAATTCTTCAAAAGTGCATTGCTTTTCATAAGATGAATCCTAGTGATCCCAAGTTTGATGAATGCCTATTTGAGTTCCATGATCTTATGCGTGCTAAGGGTGACGTTGGAACCATTAGCAACATTATCATGGAAACCATTATAATTCATAAACATGCACATTGTCATGGTCATAAATCTAACGAATCACTTGACCTAGGTGATGATCATATGCATGATGATGGTGATGTTGAGCATGGATATTATGATGAAGACGAAGAATTCGACATTGAATATGAGAAGACTATGAGAAATCTTAGTCTCATGGCTAATCTTCGTGACTATATGGCCAAAGGAAAAGAGTGGATTCTTGATAGTGGATGTACCGATCACATGACCGGAGATAAAGACATGTTCCGTGAGCTTGCTAAAAATGATGGTCCACGCAAATATGTGACATTTGGAGATAAATCCAAGGGTAATGTACTTGGCCATGGTAAGGTGGCCATATCCAATGATAGCTCTATTCAAAATGTTATGCTCGTTGAATCTCTTGGTTACAATCTTCTTTCCGTATCTAGACTAGCCGATTTTGGTTTCAATGTTCTATTTACCAAAGTAGATTGCCAAGTGTTTCATCGAGATAATCATGATATGGTCTTTACTGGTATTCGTAGAGGTGATCTATACATTGTTGATTTCACTAAAAGAGCCCAACCTCGTACTTGTTTAATTGCAAAATCTTCTAAAGGTTGGTTATGGGATAGAAGGTTAGGCCATGTTGGCATGCGAAATCTTGATAAACTCATTAAAGGTGATCACAACCTTGGTGTTAAAGATGTTATATTTGACAAGGATAGACTTTGTAGTGCTTGTCAAGTAGGAAAACAAGTTGGAGGAAGTCATCCCGTGAAGAACATCATGACCACGGGAAGACCACTTGAGCTACTTCACATGGATCTCTTTGGTCCCAATGCTTATAAGAGCCTTGGTGGTAACTCTTTCGGTTTGGTCATTGTCGATGATTTTTCTAGATTTACGTGGGTGTTCTTTCTTGATCACAAAATCATAGGTTCAAAAGATCTTCAAAAACTTCGCTAGGAAGGCCCAAAATCAATTTGAAGTGAAGATCAAGAAGGTTCGTAGCGATAATGGAATGGGGTTCAAGAACGCCAATGTGGATACCTTTCTTGATGAAGAAGGGATTTCACATGAGTTCTCGGCTATGTATACACCTCAACGAAAAGGAGTTGTTGAGAGGAAGAATTGGACTCTTATTGAGATGGCGAGAACGATGCTAGATGAATAAATGATGCTAAGACACTTTTGGGTGGAAGCGGTTGAGACAGCTTGTCATGCTACAAATCGACTATAACTTCACAAGCTTCTTTGTAAAACGGCTTACGAGCTACTCACCGGTAACAAACCCCAAGTTGGGTACTTTTGAGTATTTGGTTCAATGTGCTACATTCTTGAGAAGCATCATCGTTCTAAATTTTCTCCTAAATCTCATGAAGGTTTTCTACGCAGTTATGGCTCAAACTCTCAGACTTACCGTGTCTACAAAAATTTCACCCAAAAAGTTGAAGAGATGGTAGATGTGAAGTTTGATGAATCTAATGGCTAGCAAGTAGAGCAATTGCCAATTGATGTAGGAGACAAAGATCCCTCAGAAGCAATTCAAGATTTGTCTATTGGCAAAATTCGTCCAACGGAGGTGAAGGAGAGCAATTCGTCCATTCAAGTGGAAGCCTCTACTTCACATCAAGGTGAACCCAAGTTGACATGGAGGCATCCACAAGTGGAACACGTCAAGATGAAGGAAATGAGGTAGTACAACAAGATGATCCACCTGAACCTCCTTCTCCACCTCCACAAGCGAATAACGACGCCACCAACAATGAAGAAGATGATGATGATGATGAGGATGTTCCACCACAACCCAAGCAAAAGCTCTCACAAGTTAGAGCAAGAGTCTCAAAGAATCATCCCGTTAAACAAATCCTCGGCGACATCAACACTGGGAGAATCACTTGCTCTAAAAATCATTTGGCTAATTTTTGTGAACATTACTCATTCATATCTAGCATTGAACCTATGAAGATAGAAGAATCCCTTGAGGATCCGGATTGGATAAATGCTATGCACGAAGAGCTACACAACTTCGAGAGGAATCAAGTGTGTACTTTGGTTGAGAAGCCCAAGGAAGATCAAAACATCATTAGTACAAAATGGGTGTTTGGAACAAGCAAGATGAGGATGGATAAGTGGTATGCAACAAGGCTTGCCTAGTTTCTCAAGGCTACACACAAGTCGAAGGTATGGACTATGGTGAGACATATGCCCCCGTTGCTAGACTTGAGTCCATTCACATTTTACTTGCTTATGCCAATCACCATGATATCACTCTATACCAAATGGATATTAAAAGTGCTTTTCTAAATGGTGAAATTGAGGAGTAAGTATAAGTTAAACAACCTCCCGGCTTTGTTAATCCCAAGAAACCTAATCATGTTTACAAACTTCACAAAGCTCTTTATGGTCTTAAACAAGCCCCTAGAGCTTGGTATAAATGCTTGACTAAGTTTCTTATTGAGAAAGGTTTTGAAATTGGAAAAATTGATTCAACTCTCTTCACTAAAAGGGTTAATGGAGAATTATTTGTGTGCCAAGTTTATGTTGATGATATCATATTTGGTTCTACTAACCCCCATTTTAGTGAAAAGTTTGGAAGGTTAACATCGAAGAAGTTTGAGATGTCTATGATGAGTGAACTCAAAATTTTCCTTGGTTTGCAAATCAAACAAACTAAGAAAGGTACCTTTGTCTCTCAACCAAAGTATACCAAGGATATTTTCAAGAAGTTCAACATGCAAGAAAGCAAAGGTATGAAAACACCCATGCCTACTAGTGGACATATTGACTTAACAAAGGATGGAAACCCGGTTGACCAAAAGGTTTACCTATCCATGATTGGTCCCCTATTGTATCTTTGTGCCTCTCGTCCCGACATTATGCTAAGTGTGTGCATGTGTGCATGTTATCAAGATGCTCCAAAAGAATGTCATCTTAAGGCCGTGAAAATGATAGTGAGATATTTGATTCAATCACCAAATTTTGGCATTTGGTAAGAGGTCATCTTTTGATCTTGTTGGCTATTCTAATTTGGACTATGCCGGTGACAAGGTTGATAGAAAATCCACTTCGGGTACATATCAATATCTTGGTAGATCCCTTGTCTCTTGGTCCTCCAAGAAACAAAATTTGGTACCATTATCCACCGCCGAAGCAGAATACATTATCGCGGGATCATGTTGTGCTCAATTACTTTGGATAACCCAAACTCTCAAAGATTATGGGATACATGTGAGACATGTTCCATTGCTTTGTGACAATGAGAGTGCCATTAAGATTGCACACAATCCCGCGCAACATTCTCAAACTAAGCATATTGAAGTTTGTCATCATTTCATTCGTGATCATGTTGCTAAAGGTGACATAAATCTTAAGCATGTTTGTACCGACAAGCAATTAGCGGATATCTTCACCAAACCTCTTGATGAGAAGATATTTTATCGATTGAGAAGTGAATTGAACATCATTGATGCCTCAAATTTGGAGTAGAGACTACTTTGGATACATGCAAGGCATGAGCCTATGTGACTAATCCTTGATGTTTCTCTTATGATTGATCATTTATCTTGGATATATTTGCACCCTTGTATGGTATCTAACTCTTGTAGGTACTTGGATAAGCCTCATTCCACAAGATTGCAAATCACTCATATCTTGTGCAATCTTGTCATGACCAAGTATCTATTCTTTGGTTGTTGAAATCAAGGAAGCATGAATACTTTCAACATATCCTTTGATAAACTTCTTATGATGAGTTTCACTCTTGTCAATTTGGATACAAAATTGTTATTCCTTGCAAAAATAACCCATGTAGGAAGATGAGCTTCAAATACACAAGGGATGCTCCCGACTCTTGATGGACAACATCAACTTTGAGCATCCACCACAAGTTCAACTACATGATCAAGTTCAACAACAAACCCAAGGTATGTCTTTCCATCTTAGAGAAGCTTTAGTCCAAGACACGAGTCAAAGCAACTCAACAAGATGAGAAAACATTAAAACACATAAATGAAAAAAATGGCAACCCCATTTTGAGCTTAACGAGGAGTATGACCTATGATCAAGTGAACTCACTTGACTCCTAAGTCAATGTACTCTAACATAGGTGACCTTGTCGCCGACCCTCTCTAGATGAAGTTCTCTAGTGTTCCCCTTCCTTAGTTGCATTTTCTTTGCATTTCTTTTGCTACAGTGATTCTCTTTTAGCAAAAAAAACTTCATCTAGATTTCTTTTTATTCTCTGCATTTCTTTGTTATTTTCTCTAAGTTTTCAATTCATCGCAAATCTTATACAAATTCCTTGAAAATTCTTGTGAGCACTCTATTGCAAGTGAGCTGAGTTGACAAAATTTTCTTTCTGCGTTGAACTCGGTCACTTCGATTAATAGCTTCTCGGTCGGACCAAAATGTGAGATAACCTTGTACATAGTTCATCGGTTCCACAGAAATGGACTATTTCGGCTCCATCGATCGGCTCTATCTATGACTTCACCATCTCTGTGATTTCACTGCTGAGAGAGAACTTTTGCCTGATTTACTATTTATTCTTATTAGCTCCACTCAATGATTCTTTCTATCTACTTGCATCTAAAGCTGCACTCTGCTTAGTTGTGTCTCTCAAGGACCACACTCACTTCACTCATATCCATGAAGATTATCCTTCTTGGAAATTGATGTCAAAGGGGGAGAGAGAGAGAGCATATCAAAGCTTACCCTTACAAAGATGCACTATCATAAGAGGAGAGAATTCACATGTCTTTAAGAGGGGAGAGACATGTCAGTTATTTTACTCGAGCCTTTATCTGCTCTGATTTATTTCTGCTCTAATTTTATCTCACCTTACCTACTCCCATTATCCATTGCTAGATCCAGGGGGAGAGAAAGTTTAAGTTCAGGGGAGAAAAATCCTTGGAAATTTATTGCAAATCCTTAATTCTTTGGGGACATGTCTATATTCAAAAGGAGTACTCATTCTGTGATACTATCCCATTAGATGTTATCCAGTCTTGGTACTCTTGTGGATCTTGAAGTTGCTTTCTTGTTTGAAGTTTCTCTTGTGTTACCTAACCCTGTTTTCTCAAGCTTGCTTCTTCAAGAGTCAGTTCAAGGACCACAAGGTAAGTATATGCATCTCACTCATGTGCATGATGATCTCTTGCTTTTGCACATATTGTTTGCAAGAGGGAATCATAAACATGAAGATACATTTCTCATTCTTTTTGCTTTGATACATATAGCCAAGATACATGTAGCTCATTGCTTACTCTATCATGTTGTGCATCCACATGTCTTCTAAGTCTATCATTGCAAGACTGCACACGTGTAGGGGGAGCTTATGCAAGTTACATGTTTCTCCAAAGCTTTAATGCACTACTCATCATATCTTTACTTGAAGCTTTGATGTATGTTGTCATCAATTACCAACAAGGGGGAGATTGAAAGCACAAGTGCTCCCTTGGTGGTTTTGGTAATTAATGTCAACATATATTTTGTTGGACTAATAGTTTTATCTAGTACATTTCAGATAAGTTCAACAGTGGCATGGAAAGGAGAAGAGGATGTGGACCCCCTTCAAAATGCTAAGGAAATGGATTGGCAAAAGCTCAAGACTCTTCATTTTTGGTTAAGTGATCCAAGATCACATTGAGTCCATAGCAAAGCCAATACTGTTAAAAGGGGATGAGGTGTTGCTTATTGATCTTTTTGCTCAACTGCTTAGTGGCATTGCTCCAAAACCCTCAACCACTTTGTCCAAACCCTACATTCCAACTCGGCCCCTCCGAATCTTCCTATCCGGAGCCACCGAGTTCATCTGGACTTAGCCACTTCCAAACCCTATAAAATCGGATCCACCGATTTGGATCTCTGTCTCACCAAGATGGCCTTGCCAACTCTTCGTTACTTATTGCTTCACTTCGGTCTCATTGAGTTGATGCAATCGGTACCACCGAGACGCCTTGCCAACTCTCTGTTACTTATTGCTTCACTTCGGTCTCACCTAGTTGATGCAATCGGTAGCACCGAGATGGCTTGCTAACTCTCTGTTGCCATATTGCTTCACTTTGGTCCCACCAAGTTGATGCAATCGATGCCACCGAGACGAGGTTTGCCCTAGCCATTGCACATCGGTTCCTCCTAGTTGTTCCAGTCGGTCCCTCCGAGATTCGTAACGTTCATATCTTTTACACAAATTGGTGCCACCGAGATTTCTGATCGATGCCACCGAGTTGGGTCAAAATTGTGTAACGTATTTTGTTTGGAGGCTATATATACCCCTCCACCCCTTCTTCCTCAGAGAAGAGAGCCATCAGAACGTGCCTACACTTCCACTACTCATTTTCTGAGAGAGAACCACCTACTCATGTGTTGAGATCAAGAGAACCCATTCCTACCATTTGAAACTTGATTTCTAGCCTTCCCCAAGTTGCTTTCCACTCAAATCCTTCTTCCACCATAGCCAAATCTGTGAGAGAGATTTAAGTGTTGGGGAGACTATCATTTGAAGCACAAGAGTTAGGAGTTCATTATCAACACACCGTCTATTACCTTTTGGAGAGTGGTGTCTCCTAGATTGGTTAGGTGTCGCTTGGGAGCCTCTGACATGATGTGGAGTTGAACCAAGAAGTTTGTTAGGGCAAGGAGATCGCCTACTTCGTGAAGATCTACCTGTGTGGGCAAGTCCTTCATGGGCGATGGCATTGTGGGATAGACAAGGTTGCTTCTTCGTGGACCCTTCGTGGGTGGAGCCCTCTGTGGACTCGTGCAACCATTACCTTTCGTGGGTTGAAGTCTCCATGAACGTGGATGTACGATAACACCACCTATCAGAACCACCCCAAAAGTCTCCACGTCTTCTTTGCGTTTGCACACTCTGTTTCCCATCCCGTTTACATTCTTGCAATTGCATGCTTTACTTTTTCCGCTGCCTATACTCTTGTCATGCTTGTGTAGAATGTATTGTGTGCCCTTTAACATGTGCTAAACTCAACCTTAACTTGATAAATTGTAAAAACTGCCACTTTTGTTGGTTAAGGGTCTAATCACCCCCATCTAGACCCCTCTTCTTGATCTTACAAAAGAAACTCAACTAATATGAATAAACCCCATCGATTTATCCTTAATGACAACAATACAAATACGTGTCTTGTCCCTTTCTGTTACTGGGATAGAGCACCGCAAGATTGAACCCATCACAAAGCACCTCTCCCACTGAAGATAAATCAATCTAGTTGGCCAAACCAAACGGATAGATCGGAGAGAAAATACAAAGCTATAAAAATCATGCATAATAAAGTTCAGGAAAGACTCAATCACTTCTCATGAATATTCAATCATAAACCCACAATTCATCGTATCCCAACAAACACACCATAAAAGAAGATTACATCGGATAGAACTCCAAGAACATCAAGGAGAACATGGTTTTGAGGATCAAAGAGGGAGAAGAAGCCATCTAGCTACTAGCTATGGACCCATAGGTCTGTGGTAAACTACTCACGCATCATCGGAAGGCAGCAAGGATGGTGTAGACGCCCTCGGTGATCGATTCCCCCTCCGGCAGAGTACCAGAAAAGGCCTCCAGATGGGATCACGAAAGAACAAAGGCTTGCGGCGGCGAAAAAATTGTTTCGGGTGGCTCTCTGTTGGTTTGGGAATATTTGGGAATTTATAGGCCTGGAATTAGGTCAAACGGAGCTGCGTGGGACCCACAAACTCAGGGGCACGCCCCTCGAGCTTGTGGCTCTCTCGTATCTCGTCCGGTGTTCTCCTGAAGCTTCGAGGGTCCCTTCTGGTCCATAAAAAATTAATCCAAAGATTTTTTTTCTTATTGGACTTCATTTCATATCGATTTTCTGAAAGCCAAATACAAGCAAATAATAGGAACTGGCACTGGGCACTAGGTTAGTAGGTTAGTCCCAAAAAATGATATAAAATTACATATAACTGCATATAAAACATCCAAGATTGATACTATAATAACATGGAACAATAAAAAACTATTGATACATTGGAGACGTATTATAGGCCCACGCCAGCACTGGCCCACGTGAGTCAACTCCACCTTAGTAAAAGACCTAGCTAGTCGCTACCCTCATTTCACCAAATACACTTCCCCCTCAACCAGCTGCATCCGCCACCTCTAGACCTCGCCGCCCTACCGGCAGCAAGGCTCGACCTCTCCTTCCCCTCCCATCGCATCTCCTTCCTCTCCACTTGCACCTCCTCCATCCACGGACACGCCACATGAAATCCAGGGGGATTGGTTTGTGTAGAAATTTAGGGGATTGCTTTGTGTAGAATTTTTTAGTATCATGGATTGCTTTGTGTGATGTAGAATCCAAAGCTAGTTCCATGGATTGCTTTGTGAAGAAATTTAAGTGATAATCTAATTGCTATTGTGTAGAATTCGATTTTAATAGTGCATTTTGAGTAGAATTTTTTTGAGTGTCTGGAATTTTAATGATTCAAGTTCAACTTAATTTGGTAGTGTAGATTGGAATGTTTGGATAAATAAGATGAACTCCTATAAATTAGATTGGCGGTGTAGAATTTGTTTATTTGTGTCTCCCCCCCTCCCCCCCGTGGATTTTTTTAATTTGTGTACACAATTACTAGTGTAGAATTAAATTTAGCACCGTAGTATCCGATTATGTTTAGTAGAAATTGATTTACTAGTGTAGAAACCGATTGTACTTAGTGTTGATTTAGTAGTCTAGGATCCGATTATACTTAGTTTTCAATATGTTTTGTGCGCAACCATCCTTGCATCTGGCACGTTGTTCGGCATCTACTTCCAGCCTTGTTTTATTCCTGCATCGGTAACAAATTATATGAACCTTCTAATAGTTAATTCTTTTGTTTTTTTTTTGCTATTGCCACTAATGCATTGTGTGTGTGTTTTGTTTTTTCTTACACAGATCATCCCTTGCGATGTCAGATTATAATTCAATGAGCTCATTACCAGAGACACTGTGATCTTCGATGCTCCTGGGGGGGGCTACACTATGGAGGTTGAGAAGGGATGAAAGATATCCTAGATTGGAGGAGATGAATGGGATCATTTCATCGCCCACATGAATCTCACTGGGGGTGAATTGATCAGCTTCTCCTTCAGAAGACAAACTCCAAGGATGGCTATTATCTACGTCAACTCGGAGGATAAAGATGATGAGGACCCACATGATGAAGCCCTATACGCCCAAAGAATGAGACTGAGCGAGGAGGAATTGGGAAACCTCTAGTACATACTTCCGCTACGTGATGCCTACGTCGGGATGCCATTCGTCACCCGCCTGACACGGACAATTATTAACCGCGAAGTTATGGTATGTTACTTAGTGTAGTAATTTGATGATATTATATTAGTTCCATGGATTACTTTGTGTAGTATGTTGTGATGTGCTCAGTGTAGAATTTGATGATATGCTTTAGTGTACTAATGTGATATGCTTTGTAAGGTGATATGCTTATAGTGTAGTAATGTGATGATATGCTTAGTGTATAATTTGATGGTATATATGCTTTGTGTAGTAATTAATGTGATGATATGCTTATAGTATAGTAATATGATATGCTTATTGTAGTAATGTGATGATATGCTTAGTGCAGTAATTTGATATGCTTAGTAATGTGATGATATGCTTAGTGTAGTAATGTGATATTCTTAGTGTAGAATTTGATGATATGCTTAGTGTAGCTAGTAATGTGATATGCTTAGTAGTGTAATATGCTTAAAGTGTAGTAATGTGATGATATGCTTATAGTGTAGTAATGTGACATGCTCATTTATCATACTTCTTTTTTTCAAGAAATTACCTAAGAGGCTATGTATGAGCTGCGGCATCGAGCCGGATGAAGCAAACATTGCTGGACTATGCCTTACCACAAGGGGCTCCATCACCACCTGTGCTTACGCAGTGGACATGGACGGTTGCACTGTCTTCATCGCGGAGGGGTGGAACAACTTCCTTGCTGGCAAGAATCTCCGAGTTGGACATGCCGTCTTATTCACTATCAGGAACACCCCACACCATGACTTGAGGATGATGATCGTCATCGATCTCCTTTAAAAGTACTGTGTGGCCGGGCCCTTGATGTGAAATAAACTCCTTATTAATTATTTTAGTTCGCTTGAGTTTGTGAGGATTGTTGTTTATTAAATAGCTACCTAGCTCTAGTACTGCTTGTGAGATTGTCACTTATTATTAACTAGTATGAATTAGTCTATTAGCTGGTATTGTTCTAGTGCCTAATGTGAAATGTAAGTGTTATATGGTGGGAAAAAATATATATTTTGGCTGCACGAATTGTTCGTAGCATGCAATGTACATTGCACGTCGCTAGGTGAGTGATTATGGTGTTGGTGTTGTCCACGTGGCACGCCAGCAACACGTATAATGTTGCTGATGTGGGCACCAACGCCACCACTATTTTTTAAGAATGGTGCCATATTGGTGGCGTCGGGTATCCACGCCAGCAAGGCCATTTTTGCCATGCCATAGCTACGCTTTTCTGAACTAGTGTAGGGTTCTTGATGTTGGAGATGATAAGGATGTGGATGATGATGATGATGATGATGGTGATGATGATGATAATGATGATGATGTTGTCCCCTTCCTCGCGTTGGGAAGGATCCCCTCCTTCTCCTTGACAATCCTTCCTTCGGATAAACTCTGGAGGCTAGGGTTCTGCCTTCTAGATGAGTTTCTGGTGTCTTTGGGCATCTGATCCCCGATCTGATTCGACAGGCTAGAAATAGTTGTTCCTATGGTGGCGGCGGCGTGCCATACGGCCGCTCATACGGGTGCTCGTGGTCGTATGGAACACCATCTTTTTCTATGGAAGCGCGACGAAGCGCATTCCTTTGGCCTCCTTGCTTGATTCTTTTATGAAAAGTGATTCACACTTTAAATATGCAATTCCACTACCATTTCTGAGGATTTTCATCATTAAATGATAACTAAGCCAAAAACATCACCTGAGAGATTATCAACAAAAAGAAGTGCGCGAACGCGGTAAAATTTCACAAAGCCTACCATGTAGGCACAAAATACATAGTAAAACTATCACATAAATTGGACTCATTAGGGGTTCCTCCAATGTCATCTGTAACATGGTGACCATTACGACAACTTTCAGGTTCATCAAAAAATATTACAAGGGGCCAGATAGCTCAAGAGTGGGATTTGCTTCTGGAGAGATATCCTTAGGGACCTCTCGGTGTGACGGCATCCATCGTAGTCTAGCCAGCACAGGTGACTAGGTCACAGGGATGACAGAACATGACAACAAGAAAGAAGAACAAAACAAGTAACGAGGAGACTGGTATAATGAGCATTAAGAATGAATCAAGAGGATACCGATATATCCCACCCTGGGTTTTGTAAAGTATTGCGAAGCAAAGGGAATAGCATATGATAAACAAAGGTTCACTCGAATATCATTTGCGTATTCATAGGGATCAATATGGATGTCGACAATTTCGCTATTGATCATTTAACAAAAGGGGGTTTCATTCATGTATATGTTTTACCAAACCTACAGGGTCACACGCTTAAGGGAATCACGATCTGTTGAGTGTTAGTGGAGTGAGAGTTATGTGAAAATATTCTCGAAGTAGTTCCGGGAACATAAGAAATAGTTTTGAGGTAGTTTTGGATGTTTCTGGAATTGTTCTAGGAGGTTCTGGGAAGGTCCTTGGAACTTTTAGTGATGTTTAGAAGGTTACGGAACCTTCTGGATAAATCCAAAGGGTATCGGGTGCAAGGACACCTTTGCTGGGCCAAGGGGTAATATAAGGCCCACAAGGCTTTAGGTCGGTGCATAAGGTTTTTTTACTGACGATAGGGGCCAGATGCCAGGGTCCCTGGCGTTTCCCCCCTTGGGCCAAACAACGAGGTCCGTGGCATTTCTGGAAACATCAGGAACCTTGGGGTTTCTTGTTGGAGACCGAGGAGGACCCTTCCTCGTGGTCCAACAGATTTTGGGGAGGCCCCGTCCCCAAGTTGTCACCACAGGGCTGATACGTCTCCAACGTATCTATATTTTTTGATTATTTCATGCTATTATATTATAAATCTTGGATGCTCTATATGCATTTTTATGCTATTTTATATAATTTTTTAGGACTAACCTATTAACCTAGTGCCCAGTGCCAGTTCCTGTTTTTTTGCTTGTTTCTTACTTTTCAGAAAATAAATACCAAACGAAGTCCAAAGACGATGAAACTTTACGGTGATTTTTTCTGGACCAAAAGGGACCCTAGAAGGTTCGGGCGGCGGCCGTGGCGCTCGGGAGGCGGGGCGGCTCGGCGAGGGCAGGCGGCGGCGGCGGCTTGGGGCTCCAGGGGGTCGGGGCGGCGGCTATTTAAGAGGGCCGGGGGCGGGGTGGCTTGGGGAAGGGGCATCGGCCTCGGGAGGCGTGTCCGCCTCGGACACGGCCGGCGGCGGTGGGGCGGACTCCCGCGCGGGGGAAGGCGGCGGCGGCCTGCTGGGCCGGCTGGGCTTCGGCCCAGTCGGTCCGAAGTTTTTTTTTAAATAATTCCGAGCAGAAAAAATGAAGAAAAGAAATACTAAACGGACTCCAAAAATCCTCAAATAAATTTTCCCCGTCCTCTAAAAATCTACCGGACAAGGTGAACATTTATTTGGGACTCTAATATAATTTTGAAAAATGCATATTTTTCCTAATTCAAATAAAATAGCGATAAAATTCCGAATAAAATTCTTATTTGATTTTAATATTAAATCTCCAATATTTCTTTATTTTGAGGAAGTCATTTTATCCTCTCTCTTTTATTTTTTTATAAAAGAAATATTCAAAGAGAAAATAATTAAAATCAAACGATCCTCTTTTCAAAATTCGAGTAAACTCAAATATAAAAATAACGAAATTCCCAGCTCTCTCCGTGGGTCCTTGAGTTGCGTGGAATTTCTAGGATCAAGCCAAAATGCAATAAAATATGATATGCAATGATGATCTAATGCATAACATTCCAAATTGAAAATTTGGGATGTTACAAACCTACCCCCCTTAAGATGAATCTCGCCCTCGAGATTCGGGTTGGCTAGAAAATAGGTGAGGGTGATCCTTCTGTAGGTCTTCCTCTCGTTCCCAGGTAGCTTCCTCCTCGGTATGGTGGCTCCACTGAACCTTGCAAAACTTGATAACTTTGCTGCATGTAACTCGGCTGGCAAACTCGAGAATCTTAACTGGCTTCTCCTCGTAGGTCAAATCGGTATCCAACTGAATCGCTTCCAGTGGCACTGTATCTCTCAGAGGAATGTCGGCCATCTCTGCATGGCACTTCTTCAACTGGGAAACGTGAAACACATCATGAACTCCTGACAGTCCTCCGGGTAATTCCAACTTGTAGGCCACTTCACCCATACGTTCCAATACTCTGTATGGTCCCACAAATCATGGCGCTAACTTTCCCTTGACTCCAAACCGTTTAACTCCTCGGAGTGGTGATACACGAAGATACACTCTGTCTCCAACTTCGTAAACTGTCTCCTTGTGTTTAGAATCCGCATAGCTCTTCTGCCTGGACTGGGCTACCTTGAGTCTATCGCGAATCAGCTTAACCTTCTCTTCAGACTCTTTAATCAAATCTGGTCCAAACAACTGACGGTCTCCAACTTCATCCCACATCAACGGTGTTCTGCACCTTCGTCCATACAAAGCTTCGAAAGGTGCCATCTTCAAACTGGCTTGGTAACAGTTGTTGTATGAGAACTCCGCGTAGGGCAGATTGTCATCCCAACTAGATCCATAATCTAGCGCACAAGCTCTCAACATGTCCTCCAGAACCTGATTGACTCTCTCGGTCTGTCCATCTGTCTGCGGATGAAAGGCTGTACTAAACTCTAGCCTGGTACCCAAGGTTTGGTGCAGCTGGTGCCAAAACTTTGAAGTAAACTGTGTTCCTCTATCTGATACGATGGTCCTCGGAACTCCATGCAGACATACGATCCTGGTCATATATATCTTGGCCAACTTTGCACTCGTATAGGTGGTTTTTACTGGGATAAAGTGAGCCACTTTAGTCAAACGATCCACTACTACCCAGATAGAATCATATCCCGATCCGGTCCTGGGTAATCCGGTGATGAAATCCATGCCAAGCTTATCCCACTTCCATTCGGGTATCGGCATAGGCTGCAGTAACCCTGCTGGCTTCTGATGTTCTACTTTTACTCTTTGACATACATCACATATGGCCACATACTCGGCAATGTCTTTCTTCATACCAGTCCACCAGAAACGCTCTTTTAAATCCAAATACATCTTGGTGTTTCTGGGGTGTATCGAGTATGGCGAGTCATGAGCCTCCTGTAGTATCAACTTCCTGATCTCTGCATTATTGGGTACATAAACACGGTCCTCAAACCATAAAGTGTCGTGCTCATCCTCACGAAAACCTTTGGCTTTTCCTTTGTTCATCCTCTCCTTTATCTCGGCAATTTCTTTGTCATCCTTCTGAGCTTCTCGAATCCTTCCCAATAATGTTGACTGAACTTCCATTGCTGCGACAAAACCTCTAGGGACTATCTCCAAATGAAGCTCCCTGAGATCTTCGGCTAACTCCTCTGGTAATCCTATGCTTTCGAGGGTATTGACATAACTCTTCCGGCTCAAAGCGTCTGCTACGACATTGGCCTTTCCTGGATGATAATGCAACTTCATATCATAATCCTTTATAAGCTCCAACCATCTCCTCTGCCGGAGGTTCAGCTCCTTTTGTGTGAAAATGTACTTCAAACTCTTATGATCCGTGTACACATCACAACGGTTCCCAATAAGAAAATGTCTCCAGGTCTTGAGTGCATGAACTACAGCTGCTAACTCCAAATCATGCGTGGCATAATTCAACTCATGGGGTCGAAGCTGACGTGAGGAATATGAGACAACTCTTTCGTCCTGCATAAGTACACCTCCAAGTCCTAAGCGAGAAGCGTCGCAATACACTTGGAAATCCTTGCGTATATCCGGCAGAATCAGCACTGGGGCTGTAACCAAACGTTTCTTCAGCTCCTGAAAACTTGCCTCACATTCATCTGTCCATTTGAACTTGGTGTCCTTCTTCAGTAACTCCGTCATAGGCTTCGCAATCTTGGAAAAATTCTCGATAATATCCTGCAAGTCCAAGAAAACTGCGGATCTCCCCCACTGAGGTGGGTGCCAACCACTCAGTGATAGACTGAACCTTAGAGGGGTCTACTGCTATACCTTCTCCTGATATAACATGTCCAAGAAATCCAACTTCCTTCAACCAAAACTCACATTTGCTGAACTTGGCATACAACTGATGTTCCCTGAGCTTCTTGAGAACTAAACGCAAATGCTCCTGGTGTTCTTCTTCATTCTTCGAGTACACCAAGATATCATCAATGAACACAACGACAAACTTATCCAAGAACTCCATGAACACTTTATTCATCATACTCATGAAATAGGCAGGGGCATTAGTTAATCCAAATGACATAACCGTATACTCATATAGCCCATACCTTGTGGTGAAGGCTGTCTTAGGTATATCCTGTTCTCGGATCTTCAGCTGGTGGTATCCTGATCTCAGATCGATCTTGGAGAACACTTTAGCTCCTTGCAACTGATCAAACAAATCATTAATCATCGGCAGTGGGTACTTGTTCTTAATCGTCACTTCATTCAATGCGCGATAATCAACTACCATTCTCAAGGATCCATCCTTCTTCTCAACTAAAAGCACTGGGGCTCCCCACGGTGATGAACTTCGTCGAATGTAACCTTTCTCCAATAACTCCTTGATCTACTTCTTAATCTCCTCCAGATCATTTGCGGGCATCCGGTATGGTCTCTTCGATATCGGTCCGGTGCCTGGCAACAGCTCTATCAAAAATTCAATGTCTCGATCCGGCGGTATGCCTGGTAACTCCTCTGGAAATACATCTGGGTAATCCTTCACTACTGGCACTTCCTCCTGAACAACTCCTGAGAGGGAATTTATTTGGGTTCTCCTTGTCGCATGCCTGGATACATACTTGATCCTCTTTCCCTCCGGGGTGGTGAGCAGAATTGACTTACTGGCGCAATCGATGTTTCTTCCATACATCGATAGCCAATCCATGCCTAGTATCACATCCAATCCTTGTGACTCCAAAATTATTAAGTCTGAGGGGAACACGTGCCTACCTATGGTCAATGGCATCTGAAAACAACCTTGACTTGCCATATACTCCGCTCCTGGTGAGCTTACTAACATAGGTGTCCTAAGAACTTTAGTGGGCAACTTATACTTATCCACAAATCCCCTTGAAATGTATGAATGCGATGCACCAGTATCAAAAAGAACGATTGCAGTAAATGACTTAACCAAAAACTTACCTATAACTGCATCTGACTGCTCTTCAACCTCCTCCACGTTAACGTGGTTCACCTGTCCCCTATTGAAAGGGTTGGGCTTCTTCCCAGAGCTTCCATTGCCATTACCATTCTTTGGTTCAGGACACTCATTGGCATAGTGTCCAGTCTTTCCGCACTTGAAACAAGTATTGTGACTTTGATCCTTCTTGGCGGGTGTGGCTTGGTTAGAGCGGTTCTGATTGCTGCCTGCTCCATTCCCGTTTCCATTCTTGGGGCCACTGTGGTTATGCAAACCTCCCCCATTGTGAGTATGGCTTCCATGGTTATGTGTATATCCGCCCGAGTTCGGGGTAAAATGAGGCTTCTGTTGAGCTCCTGAATTGTAATTCCCTTGTCCATACTTCCTTTTGCGGCTCTCTATCTGCTGCTGCTTGCCTTCAATCATGAGAGCCCTGTCTACCAGCTCCTGGTAGTTGGTGAATGTTGCCACCATCAACTGCATACTCAGCTCATCATTCAGTCCTTCAAGGAACTTCTCCTGCTTCGCGGCATCTGTGGCCACATCATCTGGGGCGTAACGAGCTAACTTGCTGAACTCATCCACGTACTGCGCCACAGTACGATTCCCCTGGTGTAAGTTGCGGAACTCACGCTTCTTCATACTCATGACTCCAGCTGAGACATGTGCGGTGCGGAAGGCCTGCTGAAACTGATCCCAAGTAACGTTGGCCACGGGAAAGGTGGCGGTGTAGTTCTCCCACCATGAGGCTGCGGGTCCATCCAGTTGATTGGCGGCAAAGCGCACCTTCTCAGCATCCGTGCAACCTGCGGTGATCAGTTCCCTTCCAATCTTGTGGAGCCAATCATCAGCAATAATCGGCTCGATGCTGCTAGAAAACACCGGCGGATTCAACCTTAGAAAACGGGCTAAGTTGTCAACTGGGGGTGGTGGCGGTGGATTGTTGTTGTTGTTGTTGTTGTTGTTGCCTTGGTTCTGGACTAGTATCTGCATCAAGGCATTCTGCTGCTGGACCAACTGTGTGATCTCTGGTGGGAAGACAAATCCGGTGTCGCGTCTCGGAGGCATCTAATGGGTTTAGAGGGAGGAGATGAGAATAGAGTAAGGTCTAGTGAGGTAGCACTACCCATATGCACATGAGACAAACACATTCATATCACACCAAAATCAATTCAAGCAAGGGCATACAATCGATCTAACTCTCGTTACAGTGCTCGGACTACTACTATATACATGGGGAAAATACTAATGATAATATGGTGGTCATCTAAAATTTTTGATCGGTGGAAGACTCCATGATGTCCGCTCCAGCTTCGTCTTCATAATCATCATCACTACTGTCGGGGTCAGAGTCGGTGTCGTCGTCGATGATGTAGTCTTCAGAATGAATTTCCTTGGGTTCGTCGTCTTCTCCTCCTGGCGTGGGGTCTCCCATGAATATTCCTAGCTTCCTTGTCAGGTCGTCATTCTTCTCTACTAGTACTGCTATTTCCTCTTCGTATCCATCACGTGTAGACTTGAGTTCCTCTTCTAGCTCCATGTTCCTAGTCATCACCTTCTTCAGGTCTATCATGCTTGCACACATCTGGTTCTCCTGTCGATGAATGTGCTGGTTTAACTCCTGGATGAAAGCTGCAATGGACCTGTCCCTCCTGGTGCTGATCATCTCCCATTGCTCATCTCGGCGTCCACATATCTGGTAGATGGTGTCCTTAAGATCCTTGTGATACATTTCGCCGATGCGTCCCATGGCAATGTGGGCTGCCATGCTCTTTCCTAGACTCCAGGTTGGTGCATCAAAGGAAAACTCTATGTGCTCAGTAATTGGCGTGAATGTCCTTCCTGGAACTTGAACTCGAATCATCCAATGCTCCTCTTCTGGTACAGTGGCGGTGTAGGTCCCGGTGAAGCTTGGTATTCCGATGTTCAGGTACATAGTGACTTCCTTCAAGTGTCGTCCAAAAGGTGTGTCTTCATCTGGTTGTGCAAACTTGTTCCTTGAATTCACCATCCTAGAGAGTAGAAGATGGAGAGAGTCAGAAATGAGTAGAGAAGAGTGACCTATGGCTTTTCTTAGTGGTCGTGTCCTACAGTCAGTGTGTGCTCTGATACCATCTTGTAGCGACCTGACCCGAATGGATCGAAGTCTCAGTGCATAAGTGTCATCCCTGGATCGGTAATGCTGACACACACAGTACTCGAAGGATTTATAACTGAGTGCAATCACACACTTATTACATCGAATGTCTCAAAAGAGAACTTATTACAATAAATATGGCGTAAGGCCATCTAAATAAGATAACAGCGGAAGGCTTGGAAAATAAAGTGAGTCCATCAACACCAACGGCATAGCTGAGTGCACGACAACGACCTAGCGCACCTTACTCTTCGTCTGAAAAGTCTGCAACATGATATGTTGCAGCCCGAAACGGGTCAGCACATGGAATATGCTGGCAATATAACACAATAGAGCAATGAACAGATAAATGCTATCACTACATGCATATATGGCTGTTGGAAAAGCTCTAGGGTTATATTGTTTTGCAAAAAGCCAATTTTCCCCTACATCAAAGGAATATATTTATTTAACTATCATGGTAGTTGAAACATTGAGAAGGTAAATCCCCCTCTCAATCCCAATTAAAAGTAATCATTAAACCCAACAAATTAATTTAGAGTGATGAGATCAAATCAATAATTCAAGTACCAGATACTCAAGATGTCCATAACCGGGGACACGGCTAATCATGATTAGTTTATACACTCTGCAGAGGTTTGTGCACTTTTCCCCACAAGACTTGATCTCCTCCGTTGGATTTCTCGCACTACATGGTGTTTGAGAAACGGATACTCTATCGCACTCCGGGTACTCTATCGCAAACAAACAAGCATACAATAAGCACTCAACTAGAAGCACGGGTAAAACTCAAATAAGAGATCTAACCAAAAAGTTCAACTTAAGAACTCTGGTTTGCAAAAAAAATCAAATCAAACGAAGCAACGAAACTAAAACTGCGAAAGAAACAAGCTTCGATTACTAATCTGGACTAAAGTCAAATTTTATAGTAGCAAAAACTTGTTTAAGTTGATTAAACAGAAAGAGGGCTTTGAGACGAAACTCTAGGCGCTTGAATCGCCTGATTCTGGTAAACGAGCGAAAAGATAAACTAAAACGAAAATCGGATCAGAAATCACGATCGAAAATAATCGCGAAAAACCCTGGAAAAAGAAAAACTGACGAACAGGCTAACGAACGAACGTTCGCTGTCTGTGAATAACGGGTGAACAGCATTCATTAAAATGAACGTACGGACGAACGTCCGCTGGATAATTAAACCGACGGAAAATCGAACGAACCGATAAAAAAAACGCATCTAGGGTTTCTAAAAAAACCGAACGGTTTATACCATTTAGCCGGAAAAGACCGGCGGCGGCGGATCCGGCGAGCGGCGGCTCCGGTGGGGCTTCCGGCGGTGGCGCGCGACGCGAGGCGGGGCGGGGCGGTGCGCTGCGGGTGACGGCGAGCGCGCGAGGCGGTGCGGCGCGGCGCGGCGGCGGGGTGCGGCGGCTCAGCGGCGGGGCTGCAACGGCGGTGGCGCTCGGGAGGCGAGGCGGCTCGGAGAGGGCAGGCGGCGGCGGCGGCTTGGGGCTCCAGGGGGTCGGGGTGGCGGCTATTTAAGAGGGCCGGGGGCGGGGTGGCTTGGGGAAGGGGCGTCGGCCTCGGGAGGCGTGTCCGCCTCGGACATGGCTGGCGGCGGCGGGGCGGACTCCCGCGGGGGAAGGCGGCGGCAGCCTGCTGGGCCGGCTGGGCTTCGGCCCAGTCGGTCCGAAGTTTTTTTTTAAATAATTCCGCGCAGAAAAACGAAGAAAAGAAATACTAAAATGACTCCAAAAATCCTGAAATAAATTTTCCCCGTCCTCTAAACA
The DNA here is from genome assembly GCA_011799875.1 of Thinopyrum elongatum. Taxonomy (NCBI): domain Eukaryota; kingdom Viridiplantae; phylum Streptophyta; class Magnoliopsida; order Poales; family Poaceae; genus Thinopyrum; species Thinopyrum elongatum. Next base: position 344,090,230 of record CM022301.1, read on the forward strand.
TCTACCGGACAACGTGAACATTTATTTGGGACTCTAGTGCAATTTTGAAAAACGCATATTTTTCCTAATTCAAATAAAATAGCGATAAAATTCCGAATAAAATTCTTATTTGATTTTAATATTAAATCTCCAATATTTCTTTATTTTGAGGAAGTCATTTTATCCTCTCTCTTTTATTTTTTTTATAAAAGAAATATTCGAAGAGAAAATAATTAAGATCAAACGATCCTCTTTTCAAAATTCGAGTAAACTCAAATATGAAAATAACGAAATTCCCAACTCTCTCCGTGGGTCCTTGAGTTGCGTGGAATTTCTAGGATCAAGCCAAAATGCAATAAATATGATATGCAATGATGATCTAATGCATAACATTCCAAATTGAAAATTTGGGATGTTACAATTACCGCGGTAATAAATGGGGGCCGGGCGGCCTGGATTCACGTCATGTCTGCATGGCAGTTATTGCAGTGGGTAACTGCATCGTGGCGCTGCACCCGGTGCAACTGCATGCATAATGGTAGCATGAACGTACGTGATCGTGCGCTTGCCCCAAACGTTGGCAACGCACGTGGAGGGACGCGAGTTGAGCGCGTCGCGGCCGCCTCAACCGCGAGCAACCATACACATAGAGCAGTTGAACACGCATGGAATGTTTGTCTACAAGCCGTCCGACAGTTGCGAGTCGGCGGCATGATGTGAAACTACATCGCGTTCCACATATCACGGTGGTCAAATAATCATCCATGACGCTGTGTAGAGAGCGGCCGTGTGCTAGGTAATTAAATCGCAAACGTTTTGTTATTAATCATATGTGTACGTGTCATTTCGTCCTCCCCTCGCATGTCTTGTCACCCCGCTGCCATAGAAGGCTTCGAGCGCAAGCTTGAGCATCGCACAAGCGTTCTTTTGTCCAAACGGTGGCTCGAAGTGCCGCCAATGAATTGTCAAAGAGCCCGTTCCCACGCAACCATGCAGGTTCCCTCGCACAGCCGCGCAAGCTTCCCACCCGACTTGACGAAATCCCCCAAAACCCCAATGCTTCCCAGTCTACTATATAAACCCCCATGGCCGGTGATTCCTGCGTCGCATTTTCCCCTCCCTCCCCATAGCTTATCTCGTCTGCTTCTCCCACAATCGCCAGTGGCACCGGCCAGTCATCGTTGCTCAGCCACTCTGCCGTCACCAGAGGACAGCTCCAGCTGGGAGGCTACACCATGGCGGTGCCGTAGTCCCCGGTGTCGTGTACTGCGCATGGCGTCCCTATTGGTTGTGCGCACAACACCCACCACCCGCCGCTGCCCGTCGGCAGCTATTGCCGGCCGCCGTTGCCACCACCCCACTGTCTGCCGCCGTGACCGCCATACCAGCGTTGAAAGCCAGGGCCATCGCTCGCTCCGCCATCGCGGCCCGAAGGTGGGAGGTGGCTGTCATGGCCGCCACCCCACTATCGGCCACTGTGGCCATCACCCACTCCGCCATCGCGGGCTAAAGGCGAGAGGTGGCCGTCGTGGCCGCCACCCCACTGTCGACCACCGGGGTCATGACCCGCTCCGCCACCGCCGCCCGAAGGTGGGAGGTGGAGGTGGAGCCCCGCATGTGCGTCAACGACCTTGCGCGCTACATCGAGTTCCTGCGGGAGGGGGAGGAGCGCCTTGCCGAGCATGCAAATAGTCTTAACAACGCCGTGGCCGCAACACACGCTGCTGCAGAGGCGCGGAATGAGGATATCTACATGGAGTCCCGCCACTTCGAGAGTGGTCGTCTGGAGCGACATAGGGCGTTCGAGGTGGGTCTCGCTAAAGGTGCAATAGCGGCAGACACTGGATTGTAGTTCTCCAGCTCGTCGTTAGGCTCCTCCTCCTCTACCTCTTACTGAGCATGCTCGGCAGAGAAGAGGCTGCTGGAAGTAGTACAAAGCCCCTCCGCAGTAGTAGAATTTAGGGACTATTTTGTTCAGTTCATCTGACTATAGATATGGTTGAACTGCAGTACGTACTTGAAATTAACTAGTATATATAGTTGAACTAGCTATTTTAGTACGTGGTTGGCAACAATTGGGGAAAAGTTTGTTTGGTTCAGCTGTCGAGTTGAACTGTTTGTATAAAGAACGAATACTTAATCTATGAATGAAATCTATGCTTACTGAATTTCAGATGCAAAATTAGACAGTGCTAGTGACTTTTAGCTGCAAATTTTGACAAATGGCAGTGTTACAAGGTTGACAAATGGCAATGTTACTAGATCGACAAATGCCAATGTTTCAAGTTTGACAAATGGCAATATACCCAATATGACAGATGCAAATCTTACCACATTGTCTATACGTGGTTGCACACGATTCATCATAAAAAATCATTTACGATGAACGGATGTACAAATCCTGTGCGCTAGATTTTTGCTTGGCCTAGTGGCGAAGGAACCATAGCTCTTGCTTTGCATACCGTGTTTAATCTGAACTATTTGCGATGAAGAGATGCATAAATCCCGCACGACAAATTTTCCCTTGGCTTACTGGGGAAGGACCATAGCTCTCACTTTTCATATGGGTGCTCTATCTAAAACATTTGCGATGAAGAGATGCACACATCCTATCCAGCAAATTTTCCCTTGACTTGCTGGGGAAGAGCTCTCGCTTTGCATATGGGTGTTCTATCTAAAACATTTGCGATCAGTGTTTTAAATTTTAAAAAGTTTTTCTTTAAAAATCATTTGATAAATTTGTACATTCAGAGAGAAAAAAGTAAGTTTGTTCCAACCATATATGTTTCATTCAGTCACACTGTGACTTTACATTCATACGATCCAGATACAATATGAAACCCAAAAAAACTAATTGTAGCAGCGGCGGCGGAGGCGGCGTGCTGCACCGGCGTTGTCGTCCTCCCGGACGCCGACGATCAAGTCTTCAATCCAGCCTAGAATGGTCTTGACTTGGAAATCAAAGACCCTATTGTCGTGCGATCGACGAGCGGGGCGCGGGAGGACGGCATCTCGCGGCGCTGCGAGGTAGCGGTCGACGGCGTCGTCCCATGACGCCGAGGGTGGTGCGCGCACGGGCACGGGCGCGGCGGGTGTAGGCAAACACACGAGGACCGGCGGCGCGGTGGGTGCAGGGGCACGCACAGGCACAGGCGGTGGCACTGGCACTGTCATGTACATGAGCTCGCGCGGGTCCACGGGGACCTCGCTAAAGCCCGCGGCTTCTAGCTCTGTGATAGTGCTCGGCGACCAGCCCGTCAATGCTATGGGGATGGTCACTGGCACGGGCGCGTGGATGGGAGCTGGGACGGGTGCGGGGATAGCATCCGCCACAGCCTGCTCATTCAGGGCCATGTCCATGAGGTCTCATTCCTCCTTATTTTCTATCTCCTCCGGCTCGGAGTCGACTTCACCAAACTAGAAGACTAGTGGCAGATGATCCTTCTGCGCCAATGCGTTGGTGGAGGTCTGCGAGAGGGGAATGGCAGGCGTAGAGTAAGGCTGCCCGTATTAAATAGCGCCTCGGGCGCCATTAATGGAGAGATTGGGAGTGAGGCGGGCGGCCATGGAAGTCAAAGGGCTCGCTTCCCTGTGAGCCTATGCAACGTACAACGTGCACACTTCCCAGGGAGCCTGTGCAGCGAAGGACTGCTTGCACGCCTCCCGGTCAGCCTGCATAGTAGATTGCGCTCACACGCCTCCCGTCTACTCAAGCAGCTATCTACACGGCACCTCCTAGCCAGTAAAAGTGTGACACGTGGTGTCACGTGAATGGTTAGCAGAACGCCCACGGTTTAAATTATACAAACGTTTGAGATGATAACATGGCATCTACAATATTTGTTTCAAAATGCCTTTTTTGGCTGTTAATTCGTGCGCCTTCTCTCAAATTGGACAAGAAAAATACCACAGCCTGTTGGTGCCATTCCATGATAGCATGCCAAGTTTCATGAATTTCAGGCGAGTTTTACATTTACTAGAATTTAAAAACTAAGTATCTCAATGTTTGCGGCCGAGCCACGATGACGAGGTGTTTGAAGTTTATTCCCATTTCTTGCATGGGACCTAAGCATGCACCCGAGGACACACATTTTATTTTCAACCCATTTTGCTGCACTGGAGCATGTGCATGTAGCTCAAATTTGAATTATGAACATAAAGTGCCGAGAAAACTCAGTTAATGTATAGAAATGTCCAAACAAACTCCGAATAATTCTAAATTTTAACACGACACTCCTATTGGTCTATGTTGTATATAGGAAAAAAATCAAGGTGAGAAGAGGCAACGAATGTCATTTCATCCACAATGGTGACACACGTTCCCTACCGGAACCACGAGGCTTCTTGTGAGAAACTCTGGTTTGTGAGGAGTGTATACCAAAACCTGCCCCAAATGGACAATTTTTTTACCATGGAATGTTGGTGCCATTCCATGATAGCATGCCAAGTTTCATGAATTTCAGACGAGTTTTGGATTTACTAGAATTAAAAAACGAAGTATCTCAATGTTTGCGGCCGAGCCACGATGCCGAGGTGTTTGAAATTCCTTCTCATTTCTTGCATGGGGCCTAAGCATGCACCCAAGGACACACATATGATTTTTAACCCATTTTTGCTGCACTTGAGCATGTGCATGTAGTTCAAATTTGAATTGTGCACATAAATGTCCTAGAAAACTCGATAGATTTATAAAAATGTTCAAACAAACCCCGAATAATTCCAAATTTTAACTTGACACTCCTGTTGTTCTATTTTGTATCTAAAAAAAATTCAAGGCGAGAAGAGGCAACGAATGTCGTTCCGTCCAGAAAGGTGACTCACGTTCCTTACTCGAACCGTGAGGCTTCTGTGAGAAGCTCTGGTTTGTGAGGAGCGTATACCAAAACCTGCCCCAAATGGGACAATTTTTTTACCACACCATGTTGGTACCATTCCATGATAGCATGAAAAGTTTCATGAATTTCAGAAGAGTTTTGGATTTACTAGAATTTAAAAACCAAGTATCTCAATGTTTGCGACAGAGCGACGGTGCCGAGGTGTTTGAAATTCATTCCCCTTCTTGCATGGGACCTAAGCAAGCACCCAAGGACACACATTTGATTTTTCAACCCATTTATCTGCACTGGAGCATGTTCCCGTAGTTCAAATTTGAATTATGCACATAAAATGCCTAAAAAACTTGGTTAATGTATAAATTAGCCAAACGAACCCCGAATAATTCCAAAATTTAACACGACACTCCTGTTGGTCTATATTTTATCTAGAAAAAAATTCAAGGCGAGAAGAGGCAACGAATGTCGTTTCGTCCAGAAAGGTGACACATGTTTCTTACTGGAACCACGAGGCTTCTGTGAGAAACTCAGGTTTGTGAGGAGCGTATACCAAAACCTGCCCCAAACGGGATAAAATTTTTACCAAACCATGTTGGTGCCATTCCATGATAGCATCCCAAGTTTTGATGAATTTCGGACGAGTTTTGGATTTACTAGAATTTAAAAACCAAGTATCTCAATGTTTGCGGCCGAGCGACATGCCGAGGTGTTTAAAATTGATTCCTATTTCTTGCATGGGATCTAAGCAAGCACCCAAGGACACACATTTGACTTTTCAACCATTTTTCTGCACTGGAGCATGTGCCTGTTGTCCAAATTTAAATTATGCACATAAAATGCCTAGAAAACACAGTTAATGTATAAAAATGTCCAAACGAACCCCGAATAATTCCAAATTTTAACACAACACTCCTGTTGGTCTATGTTGCCTCTAGAAAAAATTGAAAGCAAGAAGAGGCAACGTATATCGTTTCGCCCACAAAGGTGACACGATCCCTACCAGAACCATGAGGCTTCCCATGAGAGCTCTGGTTTGTGAGAAGCTTATACGAAAACCTGCCCCAAATGGGACAATTTTTTTACCACAACATGTTGGTGCCATTCCATGATAGCATGCCAAGTTTCATGAATTTTAGACTAGTTTTGGATTCACTAGTATTGCAAAATCAAGTATCTCAACGTTTGCCGATGAGCCACGATGTCTAGGTGTTTGAAATTCATTCCCATTTTTTGCATGGGACTTAATCACCCATGGACACATATATGATTTTACAACTCATTTTGGTGCACCGAAGCATGTGCATGTAGTTTAATTTTGAATTATGCACCTTAAATGCCTAGAAAACTTAGTTAATGTATAAAAATGTCCAAACGAACCCTGAATAATTCCAAAAAAATTGACGGCACTCCTATAGTTGCATGTTCACTACAGATAAAAGTCTAGCAATTCAAACACCCTCCTTTGCCGCTATGACCCCATTATGTATTTCAAATCAAGACTAAATATCAAGTACATCACACACCGTTTATTATCACCAACTGTGTGAGATGCAGTACAAAATATCTTGGAGCACCGTCATAGTATATAGCTTACGTGAGAAGGTTTGTCGGCTACAGTCCATAGTCAGTGCATCAACCACAATAGCTCCACAAATATCATTTCACTATTCAATCGTCACCGGTCAAAGATGGGGACGTGGACCCGTGTCGTGAGGGCAACTTCGGCGGCCCACTCCGGTGAGAGTGCGGCAGCAGTGGCCATGAGCGTGCTAATAACCTTCATGAGTGCGGTCGCAATCTACGACCAGGCAGCCGCGGCAGCAACATTTACGATGGGGATAGAAAATGGCGAGAGCGGCACAACAGCTGTCCGTTCCATAGCAGCCGCCTTTTCCCTGATGGAGTCCGCCCACACCCATGTCGAGGCTGCCCAGGCCCAGCTCCTGGCGGTCATCGCACAAATCGCACAAAGCTTCTCCGACATTGGTCGACAACCCACGGCCGAAAAGTTGGCAATCACCAAGAGCGTTCGAGCAGCCGTCTGTTCATTCGCGGCATACCTTGCCGTGATGGAGCCCGTCCAAGCCTAGACCACAGCCGCCCACGCCCAGCTCGTGGCGGCCTTTTCCAAAGAGATGGCTGACACGGATGGTGAGATGATTGCTGAGTATGGTGTGATGGATGCCATGGAGCCCCTTCCCCAGGAGATCGTCGGGTGCGAGCTGGACATGGAGGAGGCAGTGGAGATCGACAAGCGCCAGTCAGAGTAGTACTCTTTGTTTAGAGCGCTGGTCTTTTGGTAGACTAATATTTAGGTTAGCTAGCTCAATTTAATTGTTCAACTTGCTCGATTAAGAAGTGTGGGTGTGCTGTAGGCTCTTTTGCATACCCAAATTATGCAATGACGTGGATGACCACTGTAACTAAGGAAATTCAGACTAAAATTTGGATGTTTAAACTCATCACACATGGGGTAAGCTATATGAATCATTTGTGATGTTCACATATCATACACAGTGCTGAATAAGGGACCATTTGTGATGACACTTTGCGCGCCAGTTTTTCGCTGCACCGAACCAAAATTTTTGGCTTTCGCGGAAATATCTACCTCCCCCTCCTCTTCACCAAAAGCCACATTTCCCCTGTTTCTGCCTTCCTTTCCAAGTTCAAACCTACAGTGCTTGTTTGCAGAGCCACCTCCTCGCCGGTGACGCTCCTTCCCACTGCTCCGCCTCGTCGATCTACGCCGATAATCCACACCTGACCACAATCCTCTGAAGGAAATATGCCCTAGAGGCAATAATAAAGTTGTTATTTTATATTTCCTTATTCATGATAAAGGTTTGTTATTCATGTTAGAATTGTATTGATCGGAAACTTAAATACATGTGTGAATACATAAACAAATACCGTGTCGCTAGTCAGCCTCTACTAGACTAGCTCATTGATCAAAGATTGTTAAGGTTTCCTAACCATAGACATGTGTTGTCATTTGATAACGGGATCACATCATCAGGAGAATGATGTGATGGACAAGACCCATCCGTTAGCTTAGCATATGATCATTTAGTTTATTGCTACTGCTTTCTTGAATGTCAAATACATGTTCCTTCGACCATGAGATCGTGCAACTCCCGGATACCGGAGGAATACCTTGTGTGCTATCAAACGTCACAATGTAACTAGGTGATCATAAAGATGCTCTACAGCTATCTCCGAAGGTGTTTGTTGAGTTGTCATGGATCGAGATTGGGATTTGTCACTTCGAGTATCGGAGAGGTATCTCTGGGCCCTCTTGGTAATACACATCATAATAAGCTTGCAAGCAAATGACTAAGGAGTTAGTTACGAGATGATGTATTACGGAACAAGTAAAGAGACTTACCGGTAACGATATTGAACTAGGTATGAAGATACCGATGATCGAATCTCGGGCAAGTAACATACCGACAAACAAAGGGAATTATGTATGTTGTCATAACGGTTCGACTGAGAAAGACCTTCGTAGAATATGTAGGAACCAATATGGGCATCCAGGTTCCGCTATTGGTAATTGATCGGAGAGGTGTCTCAGTCATGTCTACATAGTTCTCGAACCCGTAGGGTCCGCACGCTTAACGTTCGTTGACGATATAGTGTTATATGAGTTATATGATTTGATGACCGAATGTTGTTCGGAGTCCCGGATTAGATCACGGACATGACGAGGAGCTCCGGAATGGTCCGGAGGTAAAGATTGATATATAGGACGATGATATTCGGACACCGGAAGAGTTTCGGAGTGCACCGGGTAGTCACCGGGTCATCGGAAGGGGTTCCGGACACCCCCGGGAGGTCTATGGGCCTAATGGGCCAAGGGGAGAGACACACCAGCCCACAAGGGGGCTGGCGCGCCCTCTCCCTGTCCGCCGGCCCTAGGGAAGGAAAGGGGGAGGGCTAGCCCCTCCTGCCTTCCCTTCCACATGGGAGAAAGGAAAGGGGGGGGCACCACCCTCCCCTGCCTTTGCCCGAGCGCCTAGAAAGGCAGGGGCGCGGCTAGGGGCAGGACCCTGATAACCCACAAGTATAGGGGATCACAACAGTTTTTGAGGGTAGAGTATTCAACCCAAATTTATTGATTCGACACAAGGGGAGCCAAAGAATATTCCCAAGTATTAGCAGCTGAGTTGTCAATTCAACCACACCTGAAAGACTTAATATCGGCATCAAGGTTTTTTGTAGCAAAGTAGTATGGAAGTAACGGTAACGGTGGCAAAAGTAACATTAGAAGTTTTGTAGCAATTTTAACAGTGGCAACGGCAAAGTAACATAGCAAAGATCAATATGTGAAAAGCTCGTAGGCAATGGATCAGTGATGGATAATTATGTCAGATGGCATTCATCATGCAACAATTATAACCTAGGGTGACACAGAACTAGCTCCAATTCATCAATATAATGTAGGCATGTATTCTGAATTTAGTCATACGTGCTTATGGAAAAGAACTTGCATGACATCTTTTGTCCTACCCTCCCGTGGCAGCGGGGTCCTAATGAAACTAAGGGAAATTAAGGCCTCCTTTTAATAGAGAACCGGACCAAAGCATTAGCACTTAGTGAATACATGAACTCGTCAAACTACGGTAATCACCAGAAAGAATCCCAATTAATGTCACCTTGGGGTATGCGGATCATAACACGTAATAGGTGTCTACAACTTGCGAGATAGGATCAAGAACACATATATATTCATGAAAACATAATAGGTTCAGATCTGAAATCATGGCACTTGTGCCCTAGTGACAAGCATTAAGCATAGCAACATCAATCTCAGAACATAGTGGATACTAGGGATCAAACCCTAACAAAACTAACTCCATTACTTGATAAATCTCATCCAACCCATCACCGTCCAGCAAGCGTACGATGGAATTACTCACGCACGGCAGTGAGCATCATGAAATTGGTGATGGAGGAAGGTTGGTGATGATGATGGCGACGAATCCCCCTCTTCGGAGCCCCGAACGGACTCTAGATCAGCCCTCCCGATGAAGAACAGGAGGCGGCGGTGGCTCCGTATCGTAAAACGCGATGAACTCTTCTCTCTGATTTTTTTCTCTTCGGATGTGAATATATATAGTTGGAATTACGGTCGGAGGAGGTCCAGGGGGCCCACAAGTCGCCGGGTCGCGCCCCAGGGGGGCGCCCCCTGGCTTGTGGCCAATGGGTGGACCCCCCTCTGGTTGATTCTTTCGCCAGTATTTTTTATTTATTCCAAAAATATTCTCCGTAAATTTCCAGGTCATTCCGAGAACTTTTATTTCTGCACATAAATAACACCAAGGCAATTCTGCTGAAAACAACGTCAGTTCGGGTTAGTTTCATTCAAATCATGCAAATTAGAGTCCAAAACAAGGGCAATAGAGTTTGAAAAAGTAGATACAATGAAGATGTATCAACTCCCCCAAGCTTAACCCATTGCTTGTCCTCAAGCAATTCAGTTGACAAACTAAAAGTGACAAAGAAAAACTTTTACAAACTCTGTTTGATCTTGTTATTGCAAATATGCAAAGCCAGCATTCAGGTTTTCAGCAAGAATTATGAACTAACCATATTCACAATAACATTTAGGTCTCACATTTACTCATATCAATGGCATAATCAACTAGCGAGCAATAATAATGAATCTCGGATGACAACACATTTTCAAAACAATCATGATATGATATAACAAAATGGTATCTCGCTAGCCCTTTCTGAGACCGCAAAACATAAATGCCGAGCACCCCTGAAGATCAAGGACTGACTAGACATTGTAATTCATGGTAAAAGAGATCCAGTCACAGTCATACTCAATATCAATTAGCAACAATGCATACAAATGACAGTGGTGCTCTCTAACTGGTGCTTTTTATAAGAGGATGATGACTCAGCATAAAAGTAAATAGATAGGCCCTTCGCAGAGGGAAGCAGGGATTTGCAGAGGTGCCAGAGCTCGAGCTTTTAAAACAAAGATGAATGTAATTTTGAGCGGCATGCTTTCATTGTCAACATAACGACTAAGAGATCTCGGTATCGTCCATGCTAAATACATTATAGGTGGTTCCCAAACAGAATGGTAAAGTTTTTACTCCCCCTCCACCAACAAGCACACTCCATGGCTATTCCGAAACAACGGGTACCGTCCATACCAACAACAGTCCTGGGGGAGTTTTGTTTGATAGTATATTTTGATTTGATTTAGAGCATGGAACTGGGCATCCCAATTACCAGCCACTTTCTTATGAATGACAAGTGATTAAACACTCATCGTGAGAATAACCCACCTAGCATGGAAGGTACTGACAACCCCTAGTTGCTACATGAGCGATTCGGGCATACAAAACAGAATATTATTTGAAGGTTTAGAGTTTGGCACATGCAAATTTACTTGGAACGGTAGGTAAATACCGCATATAGGTAGGTATGGTGGACTCATATGGAACAACTTTGGGTTTATGGAAGTGGATGCACAAGCAGTATTCCCGCTTACTACAAGTGAAGGCTAGCAAAAGATTGAGGAGCGACCAACTAGAGAGCGACAATAGTCATAAACATGTATCGAGATTAACCAACATTGAATGCAAGCATGAGTAGGATATAAATCACCATGAACATAAATATCGTGGAGGCTATGTTGATTTTGATTCAACTACATGCGTGAACATGTGCCAAGTCAAGCCACTTAAATCATTCAAAGGAGGATACCATCCTATCATACTACTTCATAACCATTTTAATTTGCATGTTGGCACTCAAGACAAACCATTATCAACTCCTAGCTAATTATGCATGGCATGAGTAACTATAATCTCTAATTGTCATTGCAAACATGTTTCATTCATAAAGGGCTGATTCATGAACGATGAACTAATCATATTTACAAAAACAAAATAGGTCGAGTTCGTACCAGCTTTTCTCCATCTCCATCATTTCATCATATATCGTCATTATTGCCTTTTCACTTGCACGACCGAGCGGTGTGAATAAAAACAAGAGTGCACGTGCATTGGACTAAGCTGGAATCTGCAAACATTTATTCAAAGGAGAAGACAAGGTAATATTGGCTCTTCGTTAGATCAACAATAATGCATATGAGAACCACTCAACATTTTCATCGTGGTCTTCTCCTCTCGACCCAAAGAAAAGAAAAGAAGTTCAAAGAAACACACTGAAATGTTTTTGGAGTTTTTGTTTTTCTGAAGAAGGCAAAAACAAGAACGAGAAAAACTATTTACACGGGAAAGCTCCTAACAAACAAAAAGAAGAACAAAAAATCTTTTTGGGTTTTCCTTTAATACTACAACTAATTTTTTTTGATTTTCTCAAAGTTTTTCGAACACAAAATAAGACAGCGAGAAAAAGAAATAAACTAGCATGGATAATACAATGAAAAATTATGAACACCGACAACTGGAATGAATATGTGAACATGAACGTAATGTCGGTGAGAAATACGTACTCCCCCAAGCTTAGGCTTTAGGCCTAAGTTGGTCTACGACCACGGCGAGAAATAACCCTCTCCTCGGTACTCCGGAGGGTCCTGAGGGTTCCACCGGTTGGCGAGCTCCTGTGGCTCCCACTGATAAACAGGTTCCTGATATGGATCAAGTGATAGTGCTGGCTCAGGGACAGGGGATCGCGTCCGCTCCCAGTACGCATAAATATCACTGGGCATAATAATGTACCTGCCTGAATGAATATCGAACAAAGAAGGTGCAGGCAAAGTAATAAACTGATAGGTACCCTGACTGAACACTAAGTTATAGATGAGTCGCTTGTCATCGTCTTTGGAAATAAAATCATGTGCTACCATACTGTCATAGTCTAAATATTTAGTGGGTAACAACATTTCTTCCTGCTCATCGAGCCTAATGGGAATCTCAAAATGTTTAGCTAAACGAGAAGCGTAGATACCTCCGAAAATAGGACCCCACGAATGGTTTAAACTCAACCTTCGAGCAACAATAGCGCCCAAACTAAAAGTTCTATCATGATATAAAGCATGGCGCAAAATAGCAAGGTCAGGGGCATTAAGGCCTCCACTCTCCCCTCGACCAATCAAACATCTCCCCGCAAATAATGAGTAATAGCGCAAAACAGGAAAATGTAAACTAGCCACTCTCACTTTCGACACCCCTCTCTCTTCCCCTATGGTAACTTCATCAATAAAATCCTCCACATCTCTAGGACGTGGTTCACTGACGCTGCCCTCAAGAATGCATCACTTGGCCATTCACATAGTCGAACCTCCGCGGTGCGAGGGAGGTTGTACTTGGGATTCTTCTTCTCTTCATTTTCATTTTCCTTTGAACCCCTACTTGAAGAGCCCCTCAACCATCTCTTCATCATTTCTTTCCTCTGAGAAATTCTGAAATTTTTAGTGACCCAAATAAAAGTGAACCAAACTCAACCAAATTGATAGTAACTACTCCTACAAGTGCCTAGAGGTTATATCATGCATCAAAACTACTTGAGACCATACAAATTTGACATGCAAGCTCAAGAACAAGGTCACCACAGCAGCAAAAATTTGCAATATATAAAGCACTAGAACAAAAACTAATTGGACCATTGGAGGAGTCACATACCAAAGAACAATCCCCCAAAACAGTTTTGCAAATGGAGCTTTGCACAAGGAGATCGAAAATGGCAGCAAGATGAGCAAGAACACGAGTTTGAGCAACGGGATGATTTTTTTCTGGAGGAAGACTAAGTGGATGGGTGCTAGAATAAGTGAGGGGGACCCACGTGGGACCCACAAGCCACCAGGGCACGCCCAGGGGGGTGGGCGTGCCCCCAGGGCTTGTGGCCCACTGGTGCATCCCCCTGGTGTGTTCTTAGTGCCAGAAATTCTCAAATAATCTAAAAAATCATACTAAATTTTCAGGGCATTTGGAGAACTTTTATTTTCGGGACATTTTTTATTGCACGGATAATTCAGAAAATAGACGAGTAATAGTATTTTTGCTTTATTTATTCTAAATAACAGAAAGTAAAAGGTCGGTACAGAAAGTTGTGCTTTCTAAATTCATCCATCTCATGCTCATCAAAAGGAATCCATTAACAAGATTGATCAAGTCTTATTAACAAACTTCTTTTGAATAACATGAAACCGGAGAATTTTCGAATAACACTAGGTTACCTCAACAGTAGGAAGAGGGAATTCAAAACCCCCAATAGTAATTGTTGAAAATTTTCCCATAGAATTGATACTATTCACTTGAGGTTGTTTCTTCGAAAAGTGTACCGTATGCTCATTACCATTAACATGAAAAGTGACATTGCCTTTGTTGCAATCAATAATAGCCCCTGCAGTATTCAAAAAGGGTCTACCATGGATGATCAACATAATATCGTCCTCGGGAATATCAAGAATAACAAAGTCCGTTAAGATAGTAACGTTTGCAACCACTACAGGCACATCCTCACAAATACCGATGGGTATAGCAGTTGATTTATCAGCCATTTGCAAGGAGATTTCAGTAGGTGTCAACTTATTCAAATCAAGTCTACGATACAAAGAGAAAGGCATAACACTAACACCGGCTCCCAAATCACATAAAGAAGTTTTAACATAGTTTCTTTTGATGGAGCATGGTATAGTTGGTATTCTTGGATCTCCTAGTTTCTTTGGTATTCCACCCTTAAAAGTATAATTAGCAAGCATAGTGGAAATTTCAGCTTCCGGTACCTTTCTTTTATTTGTAACAATATCTTTCATATACATAGCATAAGGAGACATTTTCAGGATATCAGTCAAACGCATAGCAGAAAGACAGGTCTAAGCATTTCAACAAAGCGCTCAAAATCCTCATCATCCTTTTTCTCGGATGGCCTAGGAGGAAAGGGCATGGGTTTCTGAACCCACGGTTCTCTTTCTTTTCCGTGCTTTCTAGCAACGAAGTCTCTCTTATCATAACGTTTATTCTTAGGTTGTGGGTTATCAAGATCGACCGCAGGTTCAATCTCTACATCATTATCATTGCTGGGTTGAGCATCAACATGAACATCATCATTAACATTATCAGTACGTTCATGTTCATCACCAGATTGTGTTTCAGCATCAGAAATAGAAATATCATTTGGGTTCTCGGGTGTGTCTCTAACAGGTTCACTAGGAGCATGCAAAGTCCTATCATCTTTCTTTTTCTTTTTCTTTTTATTACTAGGACTAGGTGCATCAGTATTAATTCTCTGAGAATCCTGCTCAACTCTCTTAGGATTGCCCTCAGGATACAAAGGTTCCTGAGTCATTTTACCACCTCTAGTCATAACTCTAACAACATGATCATTGTTTTTATTGCTCATCTCATTAAGCAAGTCATTCTGAGATTTAAGTACTTGTTCCACTTGAGTTTTTACCATGGAAGCATGTTTACTGATAAGCTTAAGATCATTAAAAGTTCTACACATATAATCACCCAAGAGTTCAAGCATATAGGCATTACGTTTCAATTGTCTTCTAGCATAAGCATTGAAGTTTTCTTGTTTAACAATAAAGTTATCAAATTCATCCAAGCATTGACTAGCAGACTTATTATAAGGAATATCCCCTTCATCAAATCTATAGAGAGAATTTACCTCTACTACCTGTGTCGTAATATTATGCTCATGAATTTCTTCAATAGGTGGTAAATTCTTAACATCTTCAGCTTTAATACCTTTTTCTTTCAGCGATTTCTTTGCCTCTTGCATATCTTCAGGACTGAGAAATAGAATACCTCTTTTCTTCGGAGTTGGCTTAGGAGGTGGTTCAGGAAGAGTCCAATCATTATCATTGCTCAATATATTATTCAATAACACTTCAGCTTGTTCAACAGTTCGTTCCCTGAAAATACAACCAGCACAACTATCTAGGTGGTCCCTAGAAGCATAGGTTAGTCCATTATAAAAGATATCAAGTATTTCATTTTCTTGAGAGGATGATCAGGCAAAGCATTAAGTAATTGGAGAAGCCTCCCCCAAGCTTGTGGGAGACTCTCTTCTTCAATTTGCACAAAGTTAAATATTTCCTTTAAGACAGCTTGTTTCTTATGAGTAGGAAAATATTTTTCAGAGAAGTACTATATCATATCCTGGGGACTACGCACACAACCAGGAGCAAGAGAATTAAACCATATCTTAGCATCACCCTTTAACGAGAAAGGAAACAGCTTAAGAATGTAGTAATAGCGAATTTTTTCCTCATGAGCAAATAGGGTGGCTATATCATTCAATTTAGTAAGATGTGCCACAATAGTTTCAGATTCATAGCCATGTAAAGGATCAGATTCAACCAAAGTAATTAACTCAGGATCGACAGAGAATTCATAATCCTTATCAGTAACAAAGATAAGTGAAGTAGCCAACTTAGGGTCATATTGCATTCTAGCATTCAAAGATTTTTCTTTCAGCTGGGCTAACAATTTCTTAAGATCATCTCTATCATTGCAAGCAAAAAAGTCTCTAGCAGTTTCTTCATCCATAATATAACCCTCAGGTACCTTAGGCAATTCATATCTAGGAGGAGAATCATACTCATTAGTTTCAATAATTTCATCAGTTTCAGTAATCTCATTCTCTCTAACCCTAGCAAGTTGTTCATCAAGAAATTCACATAGTGGCACAGTATTTTCAAGCAAAGCAGTAGTATCATCATAAGCATCATGCATAGCAGAAGCGGCATCATCGATTACTTGCAACATATCAGAATTACTAGCAGGTAGTGGTGTCGCAAGCTTACTCAAAACAGAAGGTGAATCAAGTGTAGAGCTAGATGGCAGTTCCTTACCTCCCCTCGTAGTAGAGGGATAGATCTTGGTTTTGGTATCTTTCAAATTCTTCATACTGATCAACAGATATAAATCCCAAGTGACTCAGAGAATAGAGCTATGCTCCCCGGCAACGGCGCCATAAAAAGGTCTTGATAACCCACAAGTATAGGGGATCGCAACAGTTTTCAAGGGTAGAGTATTCAACCCAAATTTATTGATTCGACATAAGGGGAGCCAAAGAATATTCCCAAGTATTAGCAGCTGAGTTGTCATTTCAACCACACCTGAAAGACTTAATATCTGCAGCAAAGTTTTTAGTAGCAAAGTAGTATGGAAGTAACGGTAACGGTGGCAAATGTAACAATAGCAGTTTCGTGGCAATTGTAACAGTGGCAACGGCAAAGTAACGTAGCAAAGATCAATTTGTGAAAAGCTCGTAGGAAATGGATTATTGATGGATAATTATGTCAGATGGCATTCATCATGCAACAATTATAACCTCTTGTGACACAGAACTAGCTTCAATTCATCAATATAATGTAGGCATGTATTCCGAATATAGTCATACGTGCTTATGGAAAAGAACTTGCATGACATCTTTTGTCCTACCCTCCCGTGGCAGTGGGGTCCTAATGGAAACTAAGGCATATTAAGGCATCCTTTTAATAGAGAACCGTACCAAAGCATTAGCACTTAGTGAATACATGAACTCCTCAAACTACGGTAATCACCGGAAAGAATCCCAATTATTGTCACCTTGGGGTATGCGGATCATAACACGTAATAGGAGTCTACAACTTGCAAGATAGGATCAAGAACAGATATATATTCATGAAAACATAATAGGTTCAGATCTGAAATCATGGCACTCAGGCCCTAGTGACAAGCATTAAGCATAGCAAAGTCATTGCAACATCAATGTCAAAACATAGTGGATACTAGGGATTAAACCCTAACAAAACTAACTCGATTACATGATAAATCTCATCCAACCCATCACCATCTAGCAAGCCTACGATGGAATTACTCACGCACGGTGGTGAGCATCATGAAATTGGTGATGGAGGAAGGTTGGTGATGATGATGGCGATGAATACCTCTCTCCGGAGCCCCGAACGGACTCCAAATCAGCCCTCCCGATGAAGAACAAGAGGCGGCGGCGGCTCCGTGTCGTAAAACGCGATGAACTCTTCTCTCTGATTTTTTTCTCTCCAGATGTGAATATATAGAGTTGGAATTAGGGTCGGAGGAGGTCCAGGGGGCCCACAAGCCGCCAGGGCATGCCCCAGGGGGGCGCCCCCTGGCTTGTGGCCAATGGGTGGACCCCCTCTGGTTGATTCTTTCGCCAGTATTTTTTATTTATTCCAAAAATATTCTTCGTAAATTTCCAGTTCATTCCGAGAACTTTTATTTCTGCACAAAAATAACACCAAGGCAATTCTGCTGAAAACAGCGTCAGTCTGGGTTAGTTTCATTCAAATCATGCAAATTAGAGTCCAAAACAAGGGCAAAAGAGTTTGGAAAAGTAGATACGACGAAGACGTATCAGACCCCAAGAGGGATTCAGCCCCACATGGGGCGCCTCCTTGGCTGCTCCTCCCTCCCCCCACCTATATATATGTGGGAGGGGGCACCACACATAAACCACGACAATCTCTTAGCCGTGTGTGGCGCCCCCCTCCACAGTTTCGTCCCTCGGTCATATTTTCGTAGTGCTTAGGCGAAGCCCCGCGGAGATAGCATCACCACCACCGTCACCACGCCGTCATGCTGTCGGAACGCATCCACTACTTCTTCGACTTGCTGAATCAAGAAGGCGAGAACATCACCGAGCTGAACGTGTGCTGAACGCGGAGGTGCCGTACGTTGGGTACTCGATCGATTGGATCGCGAAGAAGTTCGACTACATCAACCGCGTTACTAAATGCTTCCGCTTATGGTCTATGAGGGTACATAGACACACTCTCCCCCTCGTTGCTATGCATATCCATGGATAGATGTTGCATGTGCGTAGAATTTTTTTTGTTTTCCATGCAACGTTTCCCAATAGTGGCATCCGAGCCAGGTCTATGCGTAGATGATATGCACGAGTAGAACACAAAGAGTTGTGGGCGGTGATAGTCATACTGTTTACCACCAATGTCTTATTTTGATTCAGCGGTATTGTGGGATGAAGCGGCCCGGACCAACCTTACATGTCCACACACATGAGACCGGTTCCACCGAGTGACATGCAACTAGTTTTGCATAAAGGTGGCTGGCGGGTGTCTGTTTCTCCTACTTTAGTTGAATCGAATTTGACTACGGCCGGTCCTTGAAGAAGGTGTAAACAGCAAACTTGATAAATCACCGTTGTGTTTTTTTTGCGTAGTTAAGAACGGTTCTTGCTAGAAGCCCATAGCAGCCACTTAAAACTTGCAACAACAAAGTAGAGGACGTCTAACTTGTTTTTGTAGGGCATGTTGTGATGTGATATGGTCAAGACGTGATGTGATATATGTTGATGTATGAGATGATCATGTTTTGTAATATCAACAACCGGCAGGATCCTTAGGGTTGTCTTTTTATTGTATGAAATGCAAGCGCCATGTAATTGCTTTACTTTATTGCTATGCGTTAGCAATAGTTGTAGAAGCAATATTTGGCCAGACGACCCCGATGCAACGATGGAGATCAAGGTGTCGAGCCGGTGACGATGTAGATCATGACGATGCTTTGGAGATGGAGATCAAAATCACAAGATGATGATGGCCATATCATGTCACATATTTTGATTGCATGTGATGTTTATCCTTTATGCATCTTATTTTGCTTAGAACGATGGTAGCATTATAAGATGACCCCTTCACTAAATTTCAAGATTAAAGTGTTCTCCCTGAGTATGCATCGTTGCCAAAATTCATCATTTCGAAGCACCTCGTGATGATCGGGTGTGATAGACTCTACGTTCACATACAACGGGTGTAAGACAGCTTGGCACATGCAGAATACTTGGGTTAAACTTGACGAGACTAGCATCTACAGACATGGTCTCGGAACACTGGAGACCGAAAGGTCGAACATGAGTCATATAGTAGATATGTCAACATAGTGATGTTCACCATTGATGACTAGCCCATCTCACGTGATGATCGGACATGGGTTAGTTGATTTGGATCATGTATCACTTAGATAACTTGAGAGATGTTTATTTAAGTGGGAGTTCATTAGCAATTTTATTAATTGAACTTAATTTATCATGAACTTAGTCTTAATAGTTTTGCATATGTATGTTGTAGATCAATGGCCCATGCTACCGTTCCCCTGAATTTTAATGCGTTCCTAGAGAAAGCTAAGTTGAAAGATGATGGTAGCAACTACACGGACTGGGTCCGTAACTTGAGGATTATCCTCATTGCTGCACAGAAGAATTATGTCCTTGATGCACCGCTAGGTGACAGACCCACTACAGGAGCTACTGCAGATGTTATGAATGTCTGGCAGGCTCGATCTGATGACTACTCGATAGTTCAGTGTGACATGCTTTATGGCCTAGAACTGGGACTTCAAAGACGTTTTGAACGTCATGGAGCATATGAGTTGTTCCAAGAGTTGAAGTTAATATTTCAAGCAAATGCCCGGGTTGAGAGATATGAAGTCTCCGACAAGTTCTATAGCTGCAAGATGGAGGAGAACAGTTCTGTCAGTGAACACATACTCAAAATGTCTGGGTATCATAACCACTTCACTCAGCTGGGAGTTGATCTTCCAGTTGATAGTGTTATTGACAGAGTTCTTCAGTCACTGCCACAAAGCTACAAAGGCTTTGTGATGAACTATAATATGCAAGGGATGAATAAAACGATTCCTGAGCTCTTCGCAATGCTTAAGGCCGCGGAGGTAGAAATCAAGAAGGAGCATCAAGTGTTGATGGTTAACAAGACCACTAGTTTCAAGAAAAAGGACAAGGGAAAGAAAGGGAACTTCAAGAAGAATGGCAAGCAAGTTGCCACTCCCGGGAAGAAGCCCAAAGCTGGACCCAAGCCTGAAACTGAGTGCTTCTACTACAAAGGGAATGGTCACTGGAAGCGGAACTGCCCCAAATACTTGGCGGATAAGAAGGATGGCAAAGTGAACAAAGGTATATTTGATATACATGTAATTGATGTGTACCTTAATAATGCTCGTAGTAGCGCCTGGGTATTTGATACTGGTTTGGTTGCTCATATTTGTAACTCAAAATAGGAGCTGTGGAATAAACGAAGATTGGCTAAGGATGAGGTGACGATGCGCGTCAGGAATGGTTCCAAGGTCGATGTGATCGCCGTCGGCACGCTACCTCTAGATCTACCTTCGGGATTAGTTTTAGACCTCAATAATTGTTATTTGGTGCCAGTGTTGAGCATGAACATTATATCTGGATCTTGTTTATTGCAAGACGGTTATTCATTTAAATCGGAGAATAATGGTTGTTCTATTTATATGAGTAATATCTTTTATGGTCATGCATCCTTGATGAATGGTGTATTCTTGTTGAATCTCGATCATAGTGATACACATAATCATAATATTGATGCCAAAAGTTGCAAAGTTGATAATGATAGTGCAACATATTTGTGGCACTGCCGTTTAGTTCATATTGGTGCAAAGCGCATGAAGAAACTCCATGCAGATGGACTTTTGGAATCACTCGATTATGAATCATTTGATACTTGCGAACCATGCCTCATGGGCAAGATGACTAAAACTCCGTTCTCCGGAACAATGGAGCGAGCTAATGACTTATTGGAAATAATACATACCGATGTATGCGGTCCGATGAGTGTTGAGGCACGCAGCGCGTATCGTTATTTTCTGACCTTCACAGATGATTTGAGTAGGTATGGGTATATCTACTTGATGACACACAAGTTTGAAACATTTGAAAAGTTCAAAGAATTTCAGAGTGAAGTGGAGAATCATCGTAACAAGAAAATAAAGTTTCTACGATCTGATCATGGAGGCGAATATTTGAGTTACGAGTTTGGCCTTCATTTGAAACAATGTGGAATTGTTTCACAACTCACGCCACCTGGAACACCACAGCGTAATGGTGTGTCCGAACATCGTAACCATACTTTATTGGATATGGTGCTTTCTATGATGTCTCTTACCGATTTACAGCTATCGTTTTGGGGTTACGCATTAGAGACAGCCGCATTCACGTTAAATAGGGCACCGTCTAAATCCATTGAGATGACACCGTATGAACTATGGTTTAGCAAGAAAATTAAGCTGTCGTTTCTTAAAGTTTGGGGTTGTGACACTTATGTCAAAAGACTTCAGCCTGATAAGCTCGAACCCAAATCGAAGAAGTGCGTCTTCATAGGATACCCTAAGGAAACAATTGGGTACACCTTCTACCACAGATCCGAAGGCAAGATCTTTGTTGCCAAGAATGGATCCTTTCTAGAGAAGGAGTTTCTCTCGAAAGAAGTAAGTGGGAGGAAAGTAGAAATTGATGAGGTAATTGTACCTTCTCTCGAATTGGAAAGTAGCATATCACAGAAAATCGTTCCCGTGATGCCTACACCAACTACAGAGGAAGCAAATGATAATGATCATGAAACTTCATATCAAGTTACTTCTGAACCTCGTAGGTCGAACAGAGCATGTTCCGCACCAGAGTGGTACGGTAATCCTGTCCTGCAAGTCATGTTACTAGACCATGGCGAACCTACGAACTATGAAGAAACTATGATGAGCCTAGATTCCGGTAAATGGCTTGAGGCCATGAAATCTGAGATAGGATCCATGTATGAGAACAAAGTATGGACTTTGGTGGACTTGCCCGATGATCTGCAAGCCATTAAGAATAAATGGATCTTCAAGAAGAAGACTGACGCTGATGGTAATGTTACTGTCTACAAAGCTCGACTTGTCGCAAAAGGTTTTCGACAAGTTCAAGGGGTTGACTACGATGAGACTTTCTCAAACGTAGCGATGCTTAAGTCTGTCCGAATCATGTTAGCAATTGCTGCATTTTATAATTATGAAATCTGGCAAATGGATGTCAAAACTGCATTCCTTAATGGATTTCTTAAAGAAGAGTTGTATATGATGCTACCAGAAGGTTTTGTCGATCCTAAAGGTGCTAACAAAGTGTGCAAGCTCCAGCGATCCATCTATGGACTGGTGCAAGCATCTCAGAGTTGGAATATACGCTTTGATGAGGTGATCAAAGCATATGATTTTATACAGACTTACGGTGAAGCCTGTATTTACAAGAAAGTGAATGGGAGCTCTGTAGCATTTCTAATATTATATGTGGATGACATATTGTTGATTGGAAATGATATAGAATTTCTGGATAGTATAAAAGGATACTTGAATAAGAATATTTCAATGAAAGACCTCGGTGAAGCGGCTTATATATTGGGCATCAAGATCTATAGAGATAGATCAAGACACTTAATAGGACTTTCACAAAGCACATACCTTGATAAAGTTTTGAAGAAGTTCAAAATGGATCAGTCAAAGAAAGGGTTCTTGCCTGTGTTACAAGGTGTGAAATTGAGTCAGACTCAAAGCCCGACCACTGCAGAAGATAGAGAGAAAATGAAAGTCATTCCCTATGCCTCAGCCATAGTTCTATCATGTATGCTATGTTGTGTACCAGACCTGATGTGTGCCTTGCCATAAGTTTGGTAGGGAGGTACCAAAGTAATCCAGGAGTGGATCACTGGACAGCGGTGAAGAACATCCTGAAGTACCCGAAAAGGACAAAGGATATGTTTCTCATTTATGGAGGTGACGAAGAGCTCATCGTAAAAGGTTACGTCGATGCTAGCTTCGACACTGATCCGGATGACTCTAAGTCACAAACCGGATACATATTTATATTGAATGGTGGAGCTGTCAGTTGGTGCAGTTCCAAGCAGAGCGTCATGGCGGGATCTACGTGTGAAGCGGAGTACATAGCTGCTTCGGAAGCAGCGCTTGAAGGAGTCTGGATGAAGGAGTTCATATCCGATCTGGGTGTAATACCCAGTACATCAGGTCCAATGAAAATCTTTTGTGACAACACTAGAGCAATTGCCTTGGCGAAGGAATCCGGGTTTCACAAGAGAACCAAACACATTAAGAGACGCTTCAACTCCATTCATGAAAAGGTCAAGGATGGAGACATAGAGATTTGCAAAATACATACAGATCTGAATGTAGCAGACTCGTTGACTAAGCCTCTTCCGCGAGCAAAACATGATCAGCACCAAGACTCCATGGGTGTTAGATTCATTACAATGTAATCTAGATTATTGAATCTAGTGCAGTGGGAGACTGAAGGAAATATGCCCTAGAGGCAATAATAAATTGTTATTTTATATTTCCTTATTCGTGATAAAGGTTTATTATTCATGCTAGAACTGTATTGATCGGAAACTTAAATACATGTGTGAATACATAAACAAATACCGTGTCCCTAGTAAGCCTCTACTAGACTAGCTCGTTGATCAAATTTGGTTAAGGTTTCCTAACCATAGTCATGTGTTGTCATTTGATAACGGGATCACATCATTAGGAGAATTATGTGATGGACAAGACCCATCCGTTAGCTTAGCATATGATCATTCAGTTTATTGTTACTGCTTTCTTGAATGTCAAATACATGTTCCTTCGATCATGAGATGTGCAACTCCCGGATATTGGAGGAATACCTTGTGTGCTATCAAACATCACAACGTAACTAGGTGATCATAAAGATGCTCTACACGTATCTCCGAAGGTGTTTGTTGAGTTGGCATGGATCGAGATTGGGATTTGTCACTCCGAGTATCGAAGAGGTATCTCTGGGCCCTCTCGGTAATACACATCATAATAAGCTTGCAAGAAAATGACTAAGGAGTTAGTTACGAGATGATGTATTATGGAACGAGTAAAGAGACTTGCTGATAACGAGATTGAACTAGGTATGAAGATACCGATGATCGAATCTTAGGCAAGTAACATACCGACAGACAAAGGGAATTACGTATGTTGTCATAACGGTTTGACCAATAAAGATCTTCGTAGAATATGTAGGAACCAGTATGGGCATCCAGGTTCCGCTATTGGTTATTGACCGGAGAGGTGTCTCGGTCATGTCTACATAGTTCTCGAACATGTAGGGTTCGCACGCTTAACGTTCGTTGACGATATAGTGTTATATGATTTGGTGACCGAATGTTGTTCGGAGTCCCGGATGAGATCACGGCCACGACGAGGAGCTCCGGAATGGTCCGGAGGTAAAGATTGATATATATATATATATATATGTATATATATATAAATAGGACAATGATATTCGGACACCGGAAGAGTTTCGGAGTGCACCGGGCAGGCATCGGGTCACCGAAAGGGGTTCCGGACACCCTCGGGAGGTCTATGGGCCTAATGGGCCAAGGGGATAGACACACCTGCCCACAAGGGGGCTGGCACGCCCCTCTCCCTGGCCGCTGGCCCTAGGGAAGGAAAGGGGGGAGAGCTAGCCCCTCCTACCTTCCCCTCCACATGGGAGAAAGGAAAGGGGGGCGCCACCCTCCCCTGCCTTTCCCCGCGCGCCTAGAAAGGCAAGGGGGGCGCGGCTAGGGGCAGGACCCCAAGTGGGATTTGGCCCCACTTGGGGCGCCTCCTTGGCTGCTCCTCCCTCCCCCTCCAATATATATGTGGGAGGGGGCGCCACACATAAACCACCATAATCTCTTAGCCGTGTGTGGTGCCCCCCTCCACAGTTTCGTCCCTCGGTCATATTTTCGTAGTGCTTAGGCAAAGCCCTGCGGAGATAGCATCACCACCACCGTCACCACAACATCGTGCTGCCGGAACTCATCCACTACTTCACCATCTTGCTGGATCAAGGAGGCGAGGATGTCACCGAGCTGAACGTGTGCTGAACGCAGAGGTTCCGTACGTTCGGTACTCAATCGGTAGGATCGCGAAGAAGTTCGACTACATCAACCGCGTTACTAAACGCTTCTGCTTACGTTCTACGAGGGTATGTAGACACACTCTCCCCCTCGTTGTTATGCATCTCCATGGATAGATCTTGCGTGTGCGAATAAATTATTTTGTTTTCCGTGCAACGTTTCCCAACATCCTCCTCCTCCTTCTATATCCCACATGCCCCGACCACCGGCGCGACACCTTCCACCCAAATCACCGACCCATCCTCCAAATAAGCTCTGCCCTAAGCCATTGTAACACCCTGGTTTTCGCTCCCTGTTTTTTTTCCTTTTGCGGGATTTGACTCCCGTCTTTTTTCTCGATATTGCCAGATTTTCTGTCGCTCTTGGGTATATGAAGATGGTCATTTAACTTTGCCTCCCCTATCCAACCAGAGATTCTCTCGAGTCCAACTTTGCCACTCAAGATTTTTCCATCGAAACCCTACCTTCCGAGTTATCGGAAGGAAAACCCTAATCCTTTCAGTTACAAAGGAACCCCAATTTCCTTTGACCTGTTGCCTCCCAAACTTTTCCCAGTGATCATCCTATCTTTGTAAACCCTGGATATGCAAAAATATTGCCAAGTCATTTGCAATATTTTTCATTTATAATCAATTCCTTTTTCTGCCAGTTAAAGGAATTAAATCCAGGAAAATATCTATCCATCTCCAAAGTTCATGAAAACTTGTGGAGATATTCTTTGTGATCATATTGAGCTCCCATAAAAATATTGGCCATAATTAAATAGGGGAAATTGCATTTTCCTATTTAATTCCAATATTGCATTTTGGGCCCTTTCTAAAGGAACTACCATTTTGGTAGCCAGGAAAAATCCCAAATAAATTGTGGATCTTATTCTATCCATATCTTCACCATTTCCATCAAAATCCAAGTTCCATAGTTCAAAGTTTGAGCACAGCATCAATTTGCAAATTCTGTTCAGATTTTCAGTTTGCAAAGGAAGTGCTTGAACCCTTGATCTATTTGAGCTGAAATTTTTCATGGTAGTTAACATTGATAAATCACTCATGGAAACCAAAAATCAGCTCAATTCTTCCATCCATTCATCCACAACAATTCTCTCAAGTTTTTGTCTATTTGAAAGCTCTATGAAGGAAGTACCACTTTGGCATTTCCAAATGAGCTGAAATTTTACCAGTATGTCCATATGTCCAAATCATCACTCTCCACATAAATTCCGCTCATTTCATCAAGCCATTTGAGCACAGCTTCAAATTCCATTTTCTGGACCAGATTTGGGATTACAAAGGAAGTATGTGCAAATCTTGTCCAAATGCCTTCAAATTATACCAGCACCTAGTCCTTCCTACCCTATTCCATTGTGACAAAAATCCAGCTCATCACCACAAGCCAATATTCTCTGGTACGCTACAAACACTTTCTATCCAGAACCTATTCTAGATCCCCTCGACCTCTCCAGACCCCTCCTGGTCCATCTAGTGATCTTCCCTCATCTATTTGAGCAGTGATCTACTTGTTTGACAAGGTGTGACGAGCAGACGCGCTCCAGAGCATGTGGCACCCGTGGTGACCACGCAATGTCCATGCAGAAATGGCGCTCTGCGCCTCTGTCGTCTCTGTGCCGTCACCTCCGGCCGGCCCTCGCTTGTTTGAGCATGTCTAGCGGCTCCGCGACGTCCACCTGCTCCTCTCCAGACCCTTCTCCCCTCCCCTATCGTCCTCCTCGCGCCACGGCGATCACCGCCGCGGTACTGCTCGCTCGTGAACTTCGTCGTATTCCTCCTATCACCTCTCTCCCTTGGCCTCTTCTCCCCTGAGCTGTCCCCTCCCTCTGTTGAATGTCAGGTCGGCACCGCTCTTCGCACGCCACCTCGCCGGAGCTCCAGTGCGGAGATAAGGATGCCACGACGGCCATCCTCATCCGTTCGTCGCCGACCGCCTATATAAGCCGCTACCCCCCGCCCTCCCGAGTTCACACCATTCCTTCCCCTCTCCTCGGAATCCCCAGTCCCGAGCCTCGAGCTCCCGTGCCCGAATTGCTCCACCACGGCCGCCATTGCCGCCACGGCCATTGCTCGGCCTCGCCTAAATTCGCTTCATTCCTGCCCTCGTTGCTCCACCTAGCCGATGTAGTAGATCCCTACCCCCACCACTATGCTCTCCCCGCCTCCATTCTGCCCGGGGACAGCCATGGCTTTGGCCTCGAGCTCGCCACTATCGCCCGTCTCCACCCGCCGTCCGGCCACCACAGTTCCTCCCCGCCTCCACCGCGGGTGCCTACGAACTCATCTCGGAGCTCCACGTCCATCCCCGTCGTCTCCATGGGTCCTCGGCCACCGGACCCTCGAGCCCGAGTTCGCCGGAGCCACCGTCCGCCTTCCACTTCCGTCCGGGCGCCACAGTGCACCCCTGCCCTCGCTGTGGGTACGTGCGGGTGCGCCGGCGAGTGCTGCATCCGGCCCGCCCCTCGCCCAGCCCTCTCGAGCCCCATGGCCACCGGAACTTGTGCCGGTCGGCGCTCCTCTATCTCTGTTCGGAGGAAGAAGAAGGTGGATGGGAGGAGGAGAGAGAAGGCGATGTGGGGCCCGGCTGTCAGCGGCTGTGGGCCGGCCTGCGTGGATAAGTGGCGACGCCCAGGCCAGAAATATGTCTTCACCACTGGAAGATGTATTCTCTCCGAATGCACGACCAGCCGCGCTGTCAGGGACCCGGTTGTGAATATTTCTTTTACAAAAAGGTCCCTGGCAGACAAACACTTATATCTTTTTGCCCGTAACTCCAATCGAGGTGAAACCAACGCCCGCGTCTTCGTCTCGTCAAGCCCGTTCTTTTGGTATCATTTTCACAAGGTGGTCACACAGTGGAAATGACCATTTCGCTCTTGCCCTCTATCAGCCCCCTCCGAGAGTGAATCCTTTCCGGTGATTCTTTCCGTGGCTTCACCGCACTTCTTCTCGGAGTAAATCTTCGCCCCCAGGCAAGCCGACCATCTGATATATGCCCTAAAGCATTGCTCTGTGATATTTCTTGCATGTTTAAATTAATATACCTGTGCTTGTCTATGTAGTAGTGAGCTGTATGTGACTCTGACGAACCCTTGCTTGCACTTTCTTCGGTGACGGCACCACGCCTGTGTTCTGAGCTGTTTCCAGCCATCCGGGGTGGATGCCGACTTTTATTTCTCTTGTTAGCAATTGTCCGTGTTCTGAGCTGCTTTTCAGCTGTCTTGGGCAGCTGTTGAATTTCTTTCCGTAGCAGTGACCCTATGCTCTGAGCTGTTTCTCGGCCGTCTTAGGGAGCTACTACATTCTTCTTATCAACACCATCTCATGCTCTGAGCTGCTTTTCAGCCGTCTTGAGCCGGGGTTGAGTTATTCCGGTAATGTCCCAGATCTGAGTTGTAAAGACCGTTCTGGTGACTACTGGTTTCTTTACCGGTTTTGTGCAAGGGTTCCGATGGTCGTCACTTACAGCTAGAACTTGTAAACTGATAACTTGCCATTTAAATATTGTTTCACTAATGGCTCATTGTGATATGGAGATAGGTTGTTATGTTTCCACAGTTGTTATCTCATACCTAGTTACCACCATGTTAAGTTATTGTGATGAACCACTAAGCTTGCTAAATGAACTTAGTCGGTTGATCTTGAGTCACCTGTCTGGGCTTATCCGTGCAACCACATTTGCCGGTATGGGACGGCCTTGACTTGGTTTGGCTCTGTGCTCTTTCACTGGTACCACCAGACAGGGAAGGTTATGCGTGCGCGCTACCCTGGCCCGGTAGGCGGCGATAACCTTGTGAGCCCAGTTGTTTGTTTGCGCGCGGTCCCCGTTTGGGACAGTTTAATTGGGCCACGACGGTGGCAGGTGTCACGAGGTGACACAGGGGCTACCCAGGGCTTGACTCCGGGGGAGAACGATTGCCGGTGGTACGATGGAGGAGTCACAGGTCAGGCGCATTTTGTTGGAGCAACGTTGGTCCACCCGAATGGGATCACGAGGTCAGGTGCTCCATGGTGTGGGTAAAGTGCGCAACTTCTGCAGAGTGTAAAATCTATTCGAATAGCCGCGTCCACGGTATTGGACAGCCCATCCAGACCTCACTAGGTGGTCAACCGTAACAAAGATAATAATGATGGAAGAACTTGTCTTATGATCGGAGGTACTCAGCGACTCATGAGTATTTCGAGGATTGTGGGACAACCCGTAAGAGAGTAAGTTTATCAGAATTACAGTGGAGATGCATAGACATCGGATGATGTCAGGGATATGATATGATAGCCAGGGAATGGCTATGAAAGAGATGGTCAGATGACCAAAAGAGTTGGATTGGATCCTGATATTGTTCGGAGTATGGATCATTTACTTGATATGCTTTACTGTATTTTACTTTAGTAGTTATATTGCTAGCTAGTTATGCTATGATAATTAATGTTATTCTAATAACAAATACATGCTTGAATGCCATGGATTGCTTTGCTTGGTGTATATGTTAGTTTGGTTTGCTTGCGAGTACATTCAAAAGTACTCAGCGGCCTTCAATGTGGCCAGGTTCACATAAGGATCCGTCGTCCACCGACGAGGAGCCGGAGCATTCGCGGGCTAGGAGCGTAACCCAGTTAGATCCCTGTGGATTGGAGCCGCACCAGGACCATGCTGCCTTAGATAGAGCTTTTCCGCTGCCATCACCTCTGTAATATATCATGTAAGACTTATATATCCATTAATAGAAATGCCTGTGTTCTTGATACTTGTTGTAAGCATGCATGCCAGAGTGATTTCCTGGGCTGGTATGCATGGTGACCGTCTGGCTACATTGGTACTCAGGCAGGGCGCCACAGCCATGGTGCACGAAGTATAGCCAGGAGCTCAAGGAGCATTTGGCAGCGGAGAAGCAAATCATAGCTGCACGCGCGGATGAGGTCGCGATGGCTGCCATTCATGCCGACCCCCAGATCTTGGAGGAGCACTTCGCTATTGAGGCCACAGTTGACACCTCGCGCGCCGATGCTGCCACGCGGTTGGCTGCTTTAAACGACAGTTCATGGCATTTTCTCGAGGCCACCGTTGGTGCCTTCGATGAAGACTACAAGGTGTTTTCTTAGCGTGCCCGTGCTTACCTCAACTCGAGAGCTGGCAGGTTGGTGCCCAGAGCTGGTCAGACAGCTCACCACTATGAGGAGGGCACCCACGATGTGGAGGCCTCGCCCTCTTCAAAATCCAAGGAGCCAATCGTCATCAATATCATCGATTATGAGCAGTAGCTTGTCTTATTAGCTCACAATAAGGACCTATATGCAGCTAGCTAGCTACGCCGGTTAAGCAGGTTCGGTTTACCTATTGCATGTGCTACTCCTGCCTTTCCAAATTCTAGTGAATTGTCCTATGTACTATTACCATGCAATCTGATCCTCTAGTATATATGTTCTATATACCGTGCAATGTGGTGCTCACTTATTAACTATTTGGTTAATTTGTTATCATGTTAAGTTAACTGTTTGGTTCAATTCTGCAATGTGATGTTCAATTCTTGTGGGTGCAATTTTGTATTGTCTTCCATGTGAGAAATAAATCAAATTTGGTTGTACAAACTACATGAGAAACAAATACAATTGCTATATTTCCAAGTTGTTGAGCATGCTTGGTTTTGTTGACTATCTGATCTTGTAGTATGTTATATATTGTGCAATGTGGTGCTCAGTTAATGTTTGGTTCAATTCTGCAATGCGATGTTCATCTGTTGTGGGTGCAATTCTGTATTGTCTTCCATGTGAGAAATAAATCAAATTTGCTATACAAAATACATGAGAAACAAATACAATTGCTATACTTCCAAGTTTTTAAGCATGCTTGGTTTTGTTGACTGTGTGATCTTCTAGTATGTTGTATATTGTGCAATGTGGTGCTCAGTTAATGTTTGGTTCATTTGTTGTGGTGTTTAGTTACCTGTTTGGTTCAACTCTACAATGCGATGTTCAATTGTTGTTGGCGCAATTTTGTATTGTCTTCCCTGTGAGAAATAAATCGAATTTGGCTGTACTAAATACATGAGAAACAAATACAATTGCTATATTTCCAAGTTGTTAAGCATGCTTGGTTTAGTTAACTATTTGATCTTCTATTAGGAGTATGTTATATATTGTGCAATGTGGTGCTCAGTTAATGTTTGATTCATTTTTTGTGGTGTTTAGATAACTGTTTGGTTCAATTCTGCAATGCGATGTGCAATTGTTGTGGGTACAATTTTGTATTGTTATGCATGTGAGGAATAAATCAAATTTGGCTTTACTAATACATGAGAAACATATACAATTGCTATATTTCCTAGTTCTTAATCATGCTTGGTTTGGATAAATGGCTTTTCCATGTGGCTCGAACTAATCTATTGAATCTGCAATCTATTTATTTTTCATCAACATATTTAACTGATAGTATGCCAACCTCACTTAACCTGATCAATAACTACCTTATATGTGTTGCAGGGAAACAATGGGAAGTACCGAGGTTTACCATCAAGGTTTGCACATGCATGGTCCTTTGTGTAATAACACATTATTGTGCAATTGTAGGAACCGTTCTAATATTTAGGTTTTTGACAATTTGGACTTGCACATGTAGGTGCTACTGTCAGAGGTCTTGACCCACTGTTCGACCCATTTTGCATATGGGGAAATGAGTTGTCCATGAATATCAGTCAAGTCAAGAAACTCAGAAAGATTGTTAGGATAAAGAAACTAGCGATGAAAAACAAAAAGATCTTTGTCTGCACAATGAAGAAGACATCAGTGAATTGCAGGATGGTACTAACTCTTATACCTTGTCTTTTTTATTGCTTTGCGCCATTTCCAAATTTAGAGAAGATATTTATGCATATCTTTGTTTTCAGGCCTTTCCAAAGTAGTTCATTGATGATTACCTCTCAAACCACCTATATGGTTAGGAGGCGAGGAAGGTATTCATACAACACTCACAGTATAATATTGAAGTCTTCCTCAAGAGGAAGAACAATGGGCGGTCAATCATGCATAGGCACCGGCCTAAAGTTGCAAGGACCTTCAACATCATTGAAGGCTCAATATTTGCCTTCTGCTTCAGCAGTTTTCTAGATGAGATTCATCTGTCTATCTACTGCCTATGATGCTAATTTCCAAAGTTATAGATGTTGCATGTGAAACTTGGTATTGTTGCAGTTATGTAATGGGGTAGCTAGCTATATGCCTATATGGTGTAACTGAGTGCTAAAGCTATATGATGTTTTACTCTGATGTATTTCAATTATGAAATCCTGGTTCCATAATACGATAATGAAATATATTGTGTGCTTAATATGAAATGTAAATTTGATTAATAAATGGATTATTAATAATAGACCAATTAGCCCACTTATTGGGGTTTTCTATTGCAAATGGTTATTGAGACAACACCATGGGCGATGACCTCAGACAACCCACACAGTTTCTAGGAAGTAAACATGTTGGATCAATGAACAATCACACACGACTTCCCCTAGAAAACTATTTGTGTTAGGACACGTTGCGCAAACATTTTCCACATAAAAAGTCTGTTTGATGGACAGCCTATGCCACACAGATTCTTATAGGCAGCATGCATGATGCATTCAATAACGCAAATGGTAAAATTATTAATATCGTCTGCAATGACAACGCTATCACATACGATTTGATGGGGAAAATTGTGTGTGATGTACGTGCGAACAGAAATGTTTGTCTGGGATTCACTGTTTGGGATGTACATACGAACGGAAATGTATTTCTTGGATTGACTATGTGGGATGTACATACAAATGGAAACGTAGTCCTTGGATTGACTGTGTGGAATGTACAAATGAACGGAAACGTAAGGCTTGGATTCATTGTGTGGGATGTGCTTACGAACGGAAGCGATTAGGCCTGTATAATTGTCTGCGATGGCTCGCCCGATCGCACATGAGCTCTTTAAGCCCCACATGTGTGACCGGAGGGTCTATCCTCGACGGTTTTTGAGTTGTATGGGAAGGACCCCCCTATCGCACACACTGACAAGGCGACGGTTTAAAACATCGTCGCGGAAAGGGGTTAAAAACCATTTGTATAGCAGCTCGTTGTACCAGTGATTGGTTTAATCCTTACATTTAAAATTCTCATGGATCACATGATCCTTTGGTGGATTATTATCCGACCGTTCCTGCATATTCTAAAACCTTGACTTCTTCCCTTGATACAAATTGTCTTTGTCGAGTCATATCATCTACTTTGACTTCGATACTCTGCTTTTGAACTTGTATCCCTTGCTTTCGTTGTTTATTGCATAGGGTCCTACAATGCCCCAATGGTTTGTATCTATGCTTTTGCCATCTTTGTGAACCTGAAAGTTTTCATGGGTCATACTCCTTTGTTATTTTGCCAGGTAAATTTTCAAACTCAAAACGTTTCAACGGAGAAGTGAATGAGAAGTTGTGCATTGAAGAAGTGGGAGTCGACCTTGAGCCTGTGTGTTCATGCCCATTGGCACGACGTAGATCTTATCTTGGATACTTCTCGTAAAAATAATGATACCCTTATATAAGTTCATCTTGTATCTATGATTTGGTCCTTTGCAATAGTGATTCTGATCCATGTTATTCTCCTTTGATTCCACTTCTCAGACAAGTTAGAGCACTTGACTTTTGCAGATCAATACACCACTCCAACCTCTATTCTGATCTAGTTTCAAGTATTACCCTCTGATATCTCAAGAATATCATGGAACTATTATACTTCTTATGAGTCTTCAACAAGTAATACTTGTCACCAATTTTAGTCTTCCTCTGGGTCTGAGTTGTTTGTCATCCGAGAACACCGACAAGTGAATCGAGTCCGCACCGCGATTCAATAACTCGTAATAATCCTAGTTATGAGTTTGTACTCAATCATGTCATTCTTAGCCGATTGGCTACATCACCATCGTCATGCTAAAGCTTGACTGTGCTACCTAGTCCTTCACCACGGGAACATAATTTCGACAATGCCCTAAGCTTACATCAAACTCTCAACATCGTATTGTTTGTCTTGAAAGGCAACTCTGAATTTTGAGATTGCATATTATATGTGGTTACAATAACCTTTTGCTTCACCATCTTTTTACTTGATGTTGTCGTTGATTGATTACATCTTCATCAAACCTCCGACAAAATGTGTCGTGATCATCGTCAATATTTTGAATTCTTTCAAGTTGTGAATTGGATTCATGATGAGGAGTACCATCCTTGCCTCTCGATAATTTTTGTTGTCATCGCCAACATCCTTGCCTTCCTTCCAACACAGACTTGGTCGTGTTTTGGTCATATCTTGAGTTCTTACTATTCTTGAAAATGTCCCTTGTTTATTTCTTGTGATCTTCAGACCCAACCCTTACCTGAAACACCATATTATTGCTACCCCGAAGCATGATTGTGGTGCTCCGAACATCAACAAGAACATTGGAAGCGCAATGGTAAAAGTTCTTGATCAATTATCCAAACACCGTTGATTGGGTAAACATCATACTTTTCCTTGCCCCTTTACCAATATGGTTATCTACTTGCTAGCCTGGCATGTATATCATGCTCTGCTTGTCCTTGGGAAGGATATACTCCTTATATTTGCAAATAATCTCATTTTCCTTCCCATTGGACTGTTTAATCTGATAATTACATTTTCCTTTCCATTGGTCTGTTTAAACTTCTTGTAATTAATATGATCTAAGCAGTAATAATTCCCTGCTTATGTAAACACCTCGATCTACAACCCTTTCAGTAAAACCCTGTCACTATTGTTATTGACATTCCGGTGACCACCAGTGGACGAGAACTTTGCCTATTCGTCCGCCTGGTTTTAACGAGCAGGAAAACAGTTCACTTCGTCCCCGCCCTTGGTACCAATGTTGTTGCCAGCATAACTGACAAATTGTTCTCTAACGAACCTTGTATTGTGACCACACAAGATTCCACCACCCTTCTTCTTCATCATAGTGGTATGAATGTTGATCACTTCGATTTTAATCATCTTAATGATTCAGAAATACTCGAGTCCCAAATACATAATGGTGTAGTATGCTTTACCTTTATGTATCACTTGCCACTGTACATTGCAGTTGCCGATGTGATCGATTATCATTCTACCTCGAGCCTACCATCCTTTTGAATTTCCTTACGGAAACTCTCTCATTAGTTGCAAAGTTTCATGTGAGTGACTATGTGATCCTTGTATTAGAAATTACCCTTGCACTTGGCTTCGTATGCGTTTTCGCGAGCCACCTGCCTTGAGATGATCCATTCCAGTATCAGTCATTCTCTGACACTATGAAACCTCATCACATCTTTCTTCAGGCCTTAAATGTTTACCTACTCAAATGAAGCTATTTATATCTTCCTAAGTCACCCTTGTCATGATTGCTGTGTTCCAAAACTCGAGAGATGCTTATGTGTTTAATTCATGAGACGACCCCAGATGATTGCCCTTGGTAGAATTCCTTCATTACTCAGTTACCCTTATCGTTTTCGTCAGTGCGATGAAGATCCTGAAGGAAGGATGACAAATTCATCATGACGCACTGATGAAGAGGAAATGAAGACATCAATGCCATGGACCTATCTCTTCAAGAAGAGCAACCAAGGCCGAGAAGGTCCTTTAGAATTCGTAACCAGACCTTGCCCCCTTACTCGACCTCTTAAATCTCAGGACGAGATTTCTTTTAGTGGAGGAAATTTGTAACGCCCAAATAATCATGCTACAGTGATCCCTTACTAATGATGCCATGTCATCATGTTTTACTAAGCCAAGTTGCCACATGATAAAAATTAAAGTAAAATTCAAATTAAAAATGCAAGTCAAATTATTATTTCTTCAAACTGCCAAACAAAAATGTTTGTTGGGTTGGAAATATTCACTATGTAATTGTCATGCAAGTACCAACATTATTTGAAATATTTAAATGATGTTAAACTAATTAAAATAGAGCAGACACCAGTAAATTGGGCCTTTTCAAAATAAACAAATGTTTTAACATTTCAAAATAAATTGAAATTGTTTGTGAAACACTAAAATATTGCATTGTAGTTATGTGCAAGTTTACAGGTTCAACTAAAATCATTTGATATCAGAAATAAATACAAAACAGGAGAGAAAATATAAAATAGAAATAAAAATAGAAATAAGACTATGCATTTAGGGCCCAATCGCTATAGTGCATCGCCGGCCCACCTGGATCATCTCCCTCCTCCCGCTACATGATGTGGGAGTGTGTGGCGCCCATCAACCTGCCATGGCCGAGGCTGGGTGATGTGCCGGCCATCCCACGGCCCTCCCTAAGGTTAAGAGCATCGCCAGGAAGCCCCTCTGCATCGCGGATGAACCCTAATCCCCTCCTTCTCCTCTTTTGTCTCTGTCTCATGACCAGGAGCTCTCCCGAGTGAGCCCGTTGCCACGACCTCCCCTATCCACGCGCTCTCCGACCTCCCCGCCGCCTAGGACTGTGCCAGGAGCTCCGCCGTCAACCTCTACTTCGCGTATGACCACCACCTCGAGCTTCGTGCCACTAAATCACCGGGATCAACGCCATCTTCTTCCTCGGGCACCGCCGCCGTTCTTCGTCAATCCCGCTGTCGTCTGCTGCTACTAGTCTCTCAATGAGCCCACGTGTGCTCCTTGGTGAGCACCGCACTTTTCCCCTCTGTTTCCCGCCTCGATCCGTCGCCGTGGCTGTCGCCCCCCCTACCTGAGCTCCCGGCGAGCTTGTGGTCGCCGCCTGCGCGCCACCTTGTGCCCTGGCCGCATCCCCTACCTTGCTTGCCGCGCTCCCCTGCTGCTCCTGCCACTGCTTCCTGCTGCTAGCGCTACTACTACTGATGCCGCCGTCCCATGTCGTGCCCGGAGCTGGTGCTCGCCACGATCCAGGCCGTGCTCCCGCGCACCCTGTAGCTGCTTGCCGCCCCATAGTGTGTGCATGCCCTGGCCGCGCCCGCCACTGGCCGCTTTTCCCCCTGCGCTGCGCCTCCCCTGGGCATGCCATGGCCATGGTCGTGCGCCTGCCATGCGTGCGTGTGCACAGCCACGCTGAGGTCGTCCTTGGGCCACTACCACGCGGGCCCCGTCTAGTTAATTAGGGTAACCTGACTGTTTTATTAAACCCCACCTTAATTAGTCACTGTCTGACGGGGCCCACTTGATTAATTAAGCTAATTAACTAAAGTAGATTAACACTGTATGACATGTGGGTCCCTTGAGTAAATCAAACTTTTTAATCTAACTCAAATAGGAGCCGAGACAATGACAGTTGGGTCCCGGTGGACCCAGTTGACCAGTCAACTTCTGACTGGGCAGTTGACCTGGCCCACCAGTCAGCCTCTCTGGCTGTGTACCACTGAGTGCACCTAGCAATTAAATTTGAATTAAAAAGAATCCAAAAAATGTTTCAAATTTTGGAAAATCATAGTAATTAAACTGTAAGTCAGATGAAAATAATTGATATATGAAAAATGATCAGGAAAATATGAAGAATCTGAATATGCCATCCACATACCTGCCACCCCCTCTAACATAATGAACATGGAACATTTGCACCTGGATCAATATAGGCAACAACACCTGGAGCTGGGAAAATATTCCCGGATATTTTCCCACTTCATCTAAAATACTTGGTAATGCATTAGAGCACACCTGCATAATATTTTGCCATGTCATGCTTTGTGTTGCATTTATATGCCTTATATTTACTGTTTCTTCCCCCTCCTTCTCTCCTGTAGACCCCGAGAGCACTGCCGATGACCCTGAGTATGACTACATCGACGACGACTCTTCCTTCTCGACAGAGCTTCCAAGCAAGCAAAACCCCCTTGATCATTCCGATATCACCAATTCCTTCTCTCTATTGCTTGCATTAGTGTAGTGTTACTTTTACTGCTTTATCGGTAGATCCTATATTGTTGCATAGACTATCTTTGTTAACTGCTGTTGATACCATCTTGTTATCCTATATGCTTAGTATAGGTTTGCTATTATCCCATTAGTGGCCCTACGTCCTTGTCCGTGTTGCAATGCTATACTATCTGAGTTATCTGAGATGATGGATCGTTGTACAGAGACCTGAATACCCCTTTAGGCCCTGCAATTATTCGACTCTGCAGGCTGCACTAAGGGTGAACTTACTGAGGGTGGTTCCTCGTAGT
Organism: Thinopyrum elongatum; assembly: GCA_011799875.1. NCBI lineage: Eukaryota > Viridiplantae > Streptophyta > Magnoliopsida > Poales > Poaceae > Thinopyrum > Thinopyrum elongatum. The sequence continues at coordinate 344,128,919 of CM022301.1, forward strand.
TCACTCTCAATGATGACTTTGCAGCGTAGCACATCTAGTGTGAACTTACGAAGGGCGATTCCTCGTATACCACTCTCGAGTATGTCAGGTGTCAATCTATGGAGGGTGATTCCTCAGGTTCCACCTTGATGATATGGACCTGAGTCTCTATATCCCCAAATGTTAAAGATGGGTCGGCCCCAAGGGTACCCGCGAGTGATTCAATGTTGGCGGAACGACAAGGCAGGTAGAGACCACCTAGGAGAGAGGTGGGCCTGGTCCCTGGTCGGTGTCCGCAGTTATTTCATAATAACATGCTTAACGAGATTGGGTATTTGATCTCAGAATGCCATTGGCATATACGCACTAACCGCCACGTGGGATAATGGTTCATGGGGACCTCGATCATACGATTCTTCTGAACACTACCCAGATGTCACAGTTCAGAGAGGCGGGCTGATTGTTGGGGTGGACTATAACCGCCTGCTTTGTATAAAGAGGTGGGTCTGGTCCCCGGCCAGTCATGCAACATGTAGGAGTGCTTACGATGATCGGTGCATGTCCTCTTTACACTTAGGAGTTAGACCGGCGCGTTGACCTCTCTGGGAAGCCTAGGTTGGACTACGCCGTGTTGATTATCTGAAGCCAGGCATTACCTAGAAAAGTGTGTTCGGCCAGAGGTAATCGAGTGTATTGGGTAATGTGGCGCATACTTACAGGGAAGTAATCTACTCGAATAGCCGTGTCCACGATAATAAGACGACTTGGAGTTGTGTCCCGACCTCCTACAACTAAAACCAGATACTTGATAAAATACACCCAGATCACAAATAAATACACTCGGCGATCGCTTTCTCTCAGGGAGACAAGGAAAGGATCTCCGGGTAGGTTACCGCTATATGTATGTACATGTATAAGCTCCTCTCTTCTACTGCTGTAAGATGATGGCTGCAAGATGATGGTAGTCTTCGATAGGATGAGTACACATGGTTGCTTTGCTACCCCTTTTGATTCGTCCCGGTTGCTGCAACAACTGGTAGCAACGCTGATGCAGGTTTCCCGGACAGCGCATACTACATGGAGACCGACGACCAGGAGCAGTTCGGAGGTCCCAGGCAGGAGGCCTTGCCTTTCAATGTAGTGTCATTGTTTTGCTCAGCCTTCTTAAGGCAAACTTGTCTAACTTTGTATGTACTCAGATAATATTTGTTGTGATGACTTATGAATTATGGGTCCTTGTGGCCCTGGCTTGTAATCTAAAGTTTTATGTTTATCCTTTGTGTCGTAGAGTTGTGTTGTGATATTGACGTGAGTCACCGTTCGTGATCATGCATGATGCGTGTATGGTTAGTGCGCGATCATAAATGGGGGCATCACACGCTAGCACCGCCACAGTGGTCCTCCCATCCGTTATCTCCGCCACGAACATCATCGCTGGCCCGGATACCACCATGGTATGTCAAACAACTCTCAGTCTGCACCTTTCTCGCTGTGTGTTCGACACACTGTCCAACCAATTTTTTGTGATTTATTTGTAGGAAAAATGATGGAATCTAATGGTTCAGCGGATGAGGAGTATGAACCAATAATGTTTGATGAAATGATTCAAAATAAGTTCTTTGATTCATCAGATTCAGACGAAGAAACGGAGGTGATGATGTTCACGATCATCCAACATGAAATGAACCGGGAGGTAGAGCACACTATCAATTTCAAGAGTTCGATCAAAGGGAGAAGAGTTTCGAACCAGGATAGGGTATCTGGAGCACAGTTGCTCTACAATGACTACTTTTCTCCCGACTTAACTTTCTCTGATGAACTATGGTTTTATTGCTATTTTCGTATGTGCATCCATTGTTCTTACGCATTGTGGAGGGGGGGTGGATGCACACGATGACTACTTCAAGCTCACGAGACATTGTTGCGGGCAACTATCATTCTCTGCTAAGCAGAAATGCATGGCTTCTTCGAGGATGCTTGCACTTGGTACTGCTGCCGACACGTTGGTGAGATGGTCTAGATGGGGGAGAGCACATGCCTAAAGACCACTATGAGGTTTGCCTGCACCGTGGTGTAGGTGCTTGGAGTAGAGTATCTGAGAGAACCAAATATGTAGGATGCAGAAAAGTTGATGAATATTGGAGAGGCAAGAGGCTTTTCATGTATGCTCAGTTTAATTGATTGCATGCATTGGCAATGGCAAAACCGCTCAAAGGTTTGCGCGGAATGTACCAAGGTCACACCAAAGAGGCCACCATCATACTGAAAGTAGTCACATCACATGACTTATGGATTTGGCATGTTTTCGTTGGAATGGCTAGTTCTCACAACGACATCAATGTGCTTTAGTGATCTCCCATGTTCAGGAGACTTTGCAATGAGGAATGACCACCATGCAACTACATTGTCAATGGCCACGACTACAACATGGGGTACTACCTTGCCAATGGTATCTATCCTCAGTGGACGGCGTTTGCGAAGACCATATCTGATCACCAAGGCAAGAAACAAAGCCACTTTGAAACAGTGCAGGAAACAACTAGGAAGGATGTGGACAGGACATTTGGAGTGGTTCAAGCTCGTTGGGGAATTTTTTGTGGAGCTGTAATGATGTGGGGATCAAAGACTATGTGGCAGCTGATGACACGTTGTGTCATTTTGCACAATTTGATTGTCGAGGACGAGGGTGATGGGGTAGCCAAAACCAATGATTTTGAAGCGCCTGGGGAGCAAGTCCACATCCTGGAAGATTAAGATGCAGATCAGGTTTCGAATTTTCTGTAGATGAATCAGAATCTTCGAGATCAATAGGTGCACATGCAATTACTCAATGATCTTGTGGAGCATATGTAGACTCAGAATAAAAACCAAGAGCTAATGTTTGAATTGGGCACCTAAAATAAATTTTATGTTTGAACTATGTATTTTCTTTACTAATAAATATTTATTTACGTATGACATTCATGTGTATGATGAGCTTGGATGGATTTGCATGAGTTTGAGGTTTGGATTTAAGGTGTGTGACTGTTTTGTAGGAGAAATGAGGGGTCATCCGGCGTTGCTCTGGACGCGACTGCCCGCGCCCGTGTGCGTGTACACGTTCAGATTTTCCAAGTTCGGTGTTGAATTATACGGTTTGCATGTATGTCTTGTATTCTTTGCCCAGCTCCTATTCCTTGTATAGATGTGGTTGAGGCCCACCTTGTACATCATATATACGTGCACTTTGCACCCAAGCAATACATTGAGAGAGGCATTGCCAAACCTAGTCTCCTACATGGTATCAGTTTCCTCTCGATCCTAAACCCTCCCTTCCGCTCCCGGGCACTACCGCCGCCACCGCACTCTCCTGTCGCCGCCGCTGCACCCCTTCTGCCGCTGCCGCCACACCTCCCCTCTTCTTCTCCTCCATCATGAGCTCCCCCCATTCCTCCGTTTTCGCCGGGACCAATTCGTTCGCTGGTCCCGATCCCATGCTCATTCGCGACCTTAACATATATGGCCGCGTTCCTATAGTCCTAGATCAAAATACCTCCACCTACTACGCCTGGAAAACCTATTTCTCTCTAGTGTTCCATGAGTATAACCTCTGTGATCATGTCGATGGCTCTGTGGACTCTAGTGTCATGGTGAACGATGATGAGTGGATGACCATTGATGCCACGCTCATCCGTTGGTTCTACTCCACCATCTCGAAGGACCTCTTTTACATGGTTGGGTATTCCGCAAAAAAAAGAATAGCAGGGCTAGCCATTTTCACATTTAAATATTAATATCTGGGCTGGATATTTGGTCGACATAAAATAATAATCTGGGCCAGACGGGCCACAGCCCGCCCAGTTGATACCCTGCTCCTCTGAACAACAACAAAAACATCGCTCAAGAAAAACTCTGCTCACACCTCAAAAACACAAATACTGCTCGAGCTGCTGGGTCCCAGCTGTCGGCCGCTCCTTGTGCAATTCTCTCGTTTATTGACTATATAGGTTGACAATGGTGTGGGACTGTGATGTCAGAAAACCATGAGGAAGCAAAAAAAATTTAGTTGTATATACTAATAAGGAGGCACTTGCGTACGTGCGGCTATGGCCCTGGTGGGATCCACTGTCATCCTCTCCAATTAAAGTCATCTCCTGATTCCTCATGTTCATTGGCCGTGTTGACAACGCGAGACGGCGGTGCCACGGCGAGCGCAACAACTCGAAGGACGACGGAGAGGGCCTTGCGGGCCCTATGGATGGTCTGATACAGTGCCCGCTGCTCATTCAGGAAGCCAGGATCATAGGGCCACATGTCCACGACGGCATTGTCGTTCGCTTGTTCGCCGATGATTCGTCCTTCCGTGAGCCGGTGCTCGTTGAGGAGATGGAGGTTGCAGCACAGGTCCTCCTGCGCTGGTAGCTCTTCCGCCATTAGGGCGTCGAAGTGCGGCTGTACCTTCTCTATGGTGAACATGGCATGAACCGGCTTGGGCGGTGGCGCCGGCTCCTGGTCGGAAGCCACGTCCATCGTCTGATTGTCGTCGCTCAGCTCGGCGAGCTCGCTTGCGAGCCAGCATGTCCGGCTGCTGGGCCGGACTACTGCCAAGCATGAGTCTGACCGCCCTAGCCCACCCTGACCGCCTCCCTCGCCCGCGCTCGCTTTCCGCCCTAAACGGTCAGTGCCGCTAGCGTTGCTTCCCGGTGCAGGCGATTGCTCCGCGTTCAAACGACAGAAGTGTCATCCGTCTGTCCATCTGCCGCCCACATTAATGATACGCGGTTGCCGAGGTGGCTACTCCGGCGCCACCCATCCGTCCCTCTGCCGCCCACCATTACTATATAAACTGCTGCGCCGGCCATACCGCAGTCATCCGCCTCCGTTCCCTTTCTCCTGTCCACACCACTACAGCCCACCATGGCTTCCTCGTGCTCCAGCGCTCTTCGGGACGGGTGGACGATGGACTAGAAGGAGATGGCAGCCATTGCTGCCGACTGGCTGGCCGGCAGGCAGCCGGAGGATGACGACGTCCCAATGGAGAACGTGGTAGTCGATGATCCGGCGCCAACCCCCACCTCCGCTCCATCCTCGCCGGTGCATTGCACCATGACCATCGGCGAGGCCCGTGCCCAATACATGGACACGGTGAGGCAGAAGCATGAGGAGCAGTTTCGGGAGGCGCAGGCCGACGCCGCCTACAACCACCATCTCCTCAAGGAGCACCTGCAGGCGGAGGAGCAAATCACCGCGGAGCGGGCGAAGTTGTACGCGCTGCTCGAGTCGTGCCTCGCACGCTGGCGATACCACATGCGGGTGGCAGAGGTTGCGGCCACCTACAAAGAGGACGATGAAGCGGGTGAGGCGCTGTTTGGCGAGACCGACGAGGCCCTGCCCCGCCAACAACGAGGTAGAGGACATCGCCGGCTCCGCCGAGGCCCCGCCCCGCAGGCACCAAGGCGGAGGACTTCGCTGGCTTCGGCGAGGCCCTGCTCCACCGAGGCCCCGCCCCACCAACAACGAGGCAGAGGACATCGCCGCCTCCGTCGAGGCCCCGCCCTGCCGGCAATGAGGGGGAGGATTTCCCCCGCTCCGTCGAGGCGCTGCCCCACTGGCAACAAGACAGAGGACATCGCCGGCTCCGTCGAGGCCCTGCCCTACTGCCAACGAGGCCGCGCCACACAGAAAACAAGGAAGAGTAGAACACGGTAGGTCACCGCCGCTCGGGTCCAAGTAAGGCCACCACTGCTACCCTCTGGTTGAAGCCAAGCTTGGCGAGTTGACCATTGATTGCCGATTAGCTTCTTGGCGGCGACGTGGAGTCGGAGAGCTGTGCCGGAGAAGAAGCTTCTGTTCGGCTCAGCCAGACATGGGTGGGTAGCTTCGGTTAATTAATTATACCTCCAGCGCACCCCTTTTTAGTCGAAGAATGTATGAAATGTAATGAAATCCGCCATGTTTATATGAAATCCGGCCGTGTATGAATGAATTTAGTTTGATTAGTTCGAATTCTTGTATCACTAGCATTGGTTGAACATGCAAAACAATTCCTAGGGTGATCACCTCGTTTGCAGCAGTTTCACACGTACTCCCTCCGGTCCTTTTTAGTCTGCATATAAGTTTTGTCTGAAGTCAAAGTATCTCTACTTTGACCAATCTTATTGAAAAAAAGTATCAACATTCACAATGTAAAATCAACTGACTTGAAAGAAATCTAATATGCGAAGTACAAAGGAACAGAGGGAGTACAAAAAGTTTGAGCAGCTTTTTAGTGTTCCTGTACATTGCAATCAAACACACAGGCCTGGCAATTCATAGAGAACATTCAAAACAATCGATGATTATGCATCTCAGAGATTCACATGTTAGAGCCAATATTTACTTCACAACTAAACAATAAAGAAAAATCGATCGATGCTGCTGACAGCAAAGGGCGTCCCATTAGAAAATATCAAACGCATGTCTTCTTGCTAACATCAACGAGCAAAATTTGACAAGGTTGTCCCATTCCAAAATGTCAAATGCGTGTTGTTTTGCATACATCAATGAGCAAACTTTGACAAGGTTTTCCCATTCCAAAATATCAAATGCCTACGATTATGGAATGGGTAGGGTTTGCCATCAGTTCGGACACTGACATTGCACCTCGTGCTAAATAAACCAGCTGTTCTTTTTGTGCAGTTCCACCAAAATCAACCAAATTCACGCGTAACTTGTATGATTTCGCCTTTATATGTTGCAACGCCTTGAACATATCGGCACCTCCGTTCTTGTGGTGGAAATGAATGATTCGAGAATATTCGATGTATTCGAGAACATTTTGTGCAGTTCCCATTGAAATCAAGCTGAGCACCCCTATTTGCATAAATACAAAAAAAAGTGATTAGTATAAAGCAAACTGTACTATGAATTGACAGTTTAAACAGGCAACCTACATGATCCATGCAGAGCACACATTTAAAAAATGGAACTCACCGGAAAGAATCCTAAAACAATATTGTATTGGCCATCACAGCAACAAAGATGGAGATCCGTGAGTCCTTCTGAGCTGAAGTTAGTTTGTTCTTGTGGGCAGTAATGTAACCATCCTTCAACAGTTTCCTTCCGATATGAAGAGGATGATCCTGTTGTGCAAAGGCAAGAGAACAACTAAATGCTGCATCCATGTTTGCTCGAAAAAAAGGAAAGGAAATAATTAAAACAGCACAGATGAAGCACTTCTCGGGGACAATACCACTTTCTCATGATAGTATCTAAATAGTAGCACAACACCAATAGAGATGACAAAGCTCAATCATATGGATGAAATCCGTGGGCCAGTACCAACCTTTGTCAGGAGGCTTATTGTGTAGAGCATACAGATGAAGCACTTCTCGGGAACCATCTGTTGTTATCTACTGTGGTTGCCATGCTTACTATATACTCCTCGATTAGTTTAATGTTTCCAACATTTTCTTGTGCAGTTCCACTAAAATATATGTTATCTTCAAAGAAGATCCCTGTTTGCACAAGTAGAGATAATTACATATTACATTAAGAGTGGCATCAAATCAGTGTCAAAACAATTGCTCGTTCCAGCCATAGCAATAAATTAAGATGCAAAACTATATCATTACTTGTGTCATCACAGTTCCAGTGCTTCATTACAGCACCGGGAGTTGATTTTTCTTTTTCTTCTGCTTGTTCTTCCCCTTCATCACTTGGTTCAATAACAAACAAGCTTCACCTTCAATGTAAGATTTGGCATGTCAATTAGGGAGCACAAGTATAGCACTAAACAACGACATTAATTTTCTGATGACAGTAGCAAAATACAGGCCAACAGTTGTGAAATATTATTATCTTACCTCAATGGGATATTACGATGCACATACAGATTGGAAGTCTTGTCTCCATTTGTGCAGTTCACTAAAATCAAGAAACATTACCGTATAAGTAGCACAACACATGAAAGCACACTGCACAATCATGTGAAAGAAGGCTAGTACTGACCTCTCATGACGCGGAATTCAAACAACTCACAAGAAGAAGATCTGAAACAAATTTGCCAACATGGATAGGAAGTTAGATCTCCTCTTGTGCAGTTCCACTAAGATTAACCAATCAAGCAATGTTGTCGGTGTGAAATTTTGGTTGAACTGCACAAAACACTCTTAAAACAAAAGTGTTTTGTGCAGTGCAACAAAAGGTCGCAATAGCAACGAGGTGAAGTAGATAACCCTGTTTACACAGAGGTGCAAAGGAAACAACTACTGGTCAATAACAGTGGATGACACAGAAGCCCACAAAAAGAAGAATCTAACTTATCTAAATGGGAAAGAAAGCAAGACAGTAGCATTTCTCAAACAGTGGCATTGATTCATATTAACAGAGACATTATATTAACAATAAAATTCGTTAAACATGTCATTTGCTTTTAACTGTGGCATTGCTTCAATTATCCAGCGGCATTATTAGATTAACAACAGCTAAAGAGTTGTACGGGATAGTGGACGCACCAGCACCATGTGCATCTACCGATGTATAAAGGGGTGATGCACAGTCTGTTGCAACAAAGAACAAACAACCAAGGAGCATATTTGTGTTGGTCCCAGTTTTGTTATCTTTAGACACCTTTCCCTATGTGAGGGCAGCAAATCTAGTCCTGCTCAAACTCTACAGCCTTGTCCCCCACCAACAGAAAGATCAATTCATTACAGATGTGCGTACTGCGTTTGTCATTGTTTTCCCTTTTCGACCAACGTAGGTGCTGGATAGCCAGTCTGTACTACTTTCCCCCCTTCCATTCCTCTTTGAACCACGTCCTAGATTCATGCTATACAACTTTCCGCACTACTTTCCTGCTTGATCCAACACCTATATTCGAGTGCAGAAGCGGAAAAAATCCACATGCAGCTAGAGCAATGCATGTGGAATAAGTAAATTATACCTTAAGGTTCTCGGGGTGTGGCTCAGTTGGCGGCCGGAGGCTGATCTGCCCACACTATGTACAGCAGCGAGGAAGAAGGGGTCGGAGGCCCTCCCGCGCCGCCGCTGGGTGAAAGAGAACAGCTGTGCCCGTAGTGGATTCCCTCCCTCACCGACGGCGATAGCGTTAAGCCTCCTTCCCTTCCCGGCGGACGGATCCTGCTGGCTCTTTGACCAGCAGTGAGGGGGGAGAGAGAGAGAGAGGCCAACAAAGTCTTGTTTAGATCTGGAGAGGGTGAGAGAGTGTGAAGAGAGCAACTACAAGCGCTGAGGCTCCAGCGTGTATATATATAGTGGAGAGAGAGTGTGAAGAGAGCAAACCCTAGAAAACAAGCGCCGAGGCTGCAGCGTATATAGATGGAGTGGTTTTCTTTTTCTCTCCATAAAAATCATTTTAAATTGTGCACGAAACCGAACTCTTTATTTAACATAGTGAAGAAAAATACTAGGGGTAATGCTAATACGTGAAGAAAATTTAACGCTCGAAGGAGTCAACTCGCAATTAACGCTGCACGCCTCCCGGTCGTGCTTACTAACGTTCACGTGTGGTACACGACCCTCCGAAGTGAACAACAACTGAACCACACACGGTCAAAATATCGAAAAGGTGGGATGCACCATCCTCCAATTTTAAATATTTTGGGCACTTGTATTCGGCCTAAGTCAGTGTGCCACCGTATGTACTAAGGGTTACAGCGGGTGCTAAGAAACTAGGGCGTATTGAGAGTAATTGTCATGCCGTTTATTTGTAGGGTCACTTGCAAACTGTGAAACTCTATTCTCCTCTTATTTAGTGGATGAGGCAAATCTTTTGCCTCCGTTTAAAAAAAATGAAAAATTCAATTTTAATTATTTAGTTTGTACACTTTGCTCTCTTCCAATAATTTTGGGCACTTGTATTCGACCTAAGTCAGTGTGCCATCATATCTCGTACTACTCCCTCCGTCTAGGTGTATAAGTCACGTTAGAAGGTGCAGCGGGACCAAGGTGAAAGCAGATTGGAGGAGAAGGAGAAACTTGACCGGTCCTTCCTCCAATCAAAGCCCTGATTTCTCTCTCTAAACGCAACAATTAATCACAACAATTAAGAGATGCCATTTTAGCTACCATGCAGGGCCACGTATTAACTCGCATGCAAGCTGACTTTGATTCCTTGACTGATCAATGCGTAGTTGCGCTCCATGCATTGGGTTTCCGGGGGAGATAACAAGGCAGAGTAAGTAACGCTCGCTAGCAACGAGGCTAGGAGGGGATTGAGATGCGAAGTTAATGGACGACACCTAAACATTTTGGGAATATCTGATTTTCGTAAGATGACTTAACACCTAGACGGAGGGAGTACTACTCCTCAGTCCAGGTTTGATTGAATATTCGTCACCTCTTCTCTTCTTGTACGTACTCCATTTATCTCACTTCATGTGGCTTCCCACTCGCACGATATTCCTATTCTATGAACCTGTGTGTGTGTGTGTGCGTGTGCGTGTGCGTGTGCGTGTGTGTGCGTGTGCGTGTGTGTGTTTTAACAGCGTGTGTGTGTTAGAGAGAGCGACACATCGACCTACTCCTACAGAGAGATGGTGTGTAGTGTACGATTTAGCCGTGAGAGTCGGTGCATCCTCTCATTTCCGGGCGTCTGGTCGGGACAATTGCCACGCCCGCTCCTGACCAGCCTGGCCCACCCAAAGCCCCTCCATTGCCCGCGCACGCTTCCCGCCCGAAACAGTCAGCGCCGCTCCAGAGAATCGGTGCCGCATTCATGCCCGGGCAGAGCGGACGCAACCTCTCACTGGCGCCTACGTTGAAGGGAGAAGCGGATTCAAGAGTGACGGTTGCTTCGTCCGTCCAACTTACTGCTGGGTCTATGTGATTTGACGGCTCATTGGTCATTATTACTGAGGTGGGACGACTGCTGGATGTCCCACATTTCGGCGAAAGGAGGTAGATTACAATTTTCTCCATTCTTACAGCGGAGGAGTGCGAAAGCTGTGAAAACACGCAAGCTCAGTGATTACATGGCCCACCTCACACTATCACCATATTTTCTGGACACCGTGCGACACCTAACTCTTTACATAGTACTACATACTGTAATTTCTCAACGAGATAAATTTGTACAATGCTATGAAGCTTCTAGCTTCTGTTTCATGTATCTTGCATCCAAGGTTGCCCCGTTGCAACATTTCATCAAATACAAAGGAGACTAATATGCATGCTATTGCATCTCAATGATTGACAGATGATAGCCAATATGTACTCCCTCCGTTCCAAAATAAGTGTCTCAACTTTATGCAAACTTTAGTACAAAGTTGTACTACTACTAAAGTTGACACTTATTTTGGAACAGAGACAACTAAACAAAAAAAAACGATCCATGCAGTCCCTAGCCCTTGAACCCTAAACCCTAACCAGGCTTTAATTTGCTGGCGATGTTGAACCTTCCGAAGAAATGAAGTTTGCAACCCTTTGACCATCGGATCATTTTGTGCAGTTTCACTAAAATCGAGATGAGCATCCCTGTGGCAAGAAATTGAAGAAGCGAGATTAGAATAAGATTACTAGGACTAGTTGATGAGACATAAACTCATCACAAATACAGTAGAAGCCAGTAGAGGTACGTGCGGGGCAAAGAAGTAGAGAAATATCCACATGGAGCGATGTGGGCAGCTGGGGCAGTGGTGCAAGCCGGCTGTAAACGAAGTTGTACCTGAGGGATGTCGAGATGTAGCTCAACCTAGAGGAGGGCGGCGGGAGGTGGCAACTGCCCACGTTGCGGCAGTGAGCAAGGGATGAAGGCAACCGCACCGGCTTTGTGAGAGAGAACGGCGGGGACCCCTGATCGGGACATGCCGACAGTGGGTTTTCGCCGTCGGCGACGGTGACTGCATCTACACAAAGCATCCACCCCTTCTCCCCACAAACGTGATCCGCCCGGATGTTAAAGATGTGGCCACAGTCGTTTTGTGCGAGAGAGTGTGAAGAGAGCAACCCCAGCAAGCAACCGTGTAGGCTGTCCTGGCTATGTATATAGTGGAGTCGTTTCTTTTTCTCTCCATATGAACCTATTTATATTGCGTACGTGCCACTGAAGAAAAAAACTTTATTTATAAATGACGCGGCACCGTTCATGCGTGGTTCCCGACCCTCCATTATTTATAAGTGAGTACCTACTACTAGACGCGTCAAATTATCACGTGGGCTGCATCATCGTACAGAAATGAGCTCCACCGTGTCATGTGTGTGGTTGGAGAAGACGCAAAAGACGCAAAGAGTGCTACTAGTACTACGTGCGTGGGTGCGTGCACCTCTTCTCTTCGAGCATGGTTATTAAAAGTATAGCCCACTACTCTACCACACGGTTATTATATGGGCAAAGAGTATAGGCAGTAATAATGACTAATAAGCCGTCAAATCACGAGGCCCACCTTTCTCTATGTTTGACCGAGGAAGCAGCCATTGTTTAACTCCTCGTTGAATATCCATCCGCTGCTACCTCCGCAAATAAATAAAAATCTGCTTCTACCTCCGCAGCATGGTTAATAATATAGCCATGTCAATCATGACGTAGAAATATCATTCACTTATACAATAGGGCTGGCTCTAAGGCTGGTGATTTTTTTTACTTTGTCTCTTTCTCTTTTTGTCTCATTTACTCATTTTACATAGGAGCACGTGTAGAGGATGGCTATTCCTTTCAATGGGACTTCCTCATGGGGTTTAAGACTAAGCAGCTCCGAATTATTCCCGCTGCCCACCACTCTGAATCGTGCCATCTATGATAATACTCCCATTGCAACAATGAGGTCCACTAGGTCTAGCACGTCCTGTAAGAAGAGACTGTCACGCAAAACATACATCTTGTTGCCTTCTTCCTCATACAGTACGTACCACTGGTACATACTACTAGTAAGTACTACTACTACTCGTTCTCCTATAAACCTTGCGCTTGGCATCTCAAAAATATTAACCTTGCGCTTGGCTCTTCGCCTCTTCGGGAAGTCGAGCAATAATGGTACTACAGTATATCGTTCTGACTATCTGAGACCGAATGAATTGCTGCACGTCCACCACATGGGCAAGGGTCGAGTGAGGGGCGAGGGGCGAGGGAGAGTGCATACTAGTACGTCCATTTCAATATGGACTACATACGGAGCAAAATGAGTGAATATACACTCTAAAATACGTCTATATACATCAGTGTTTGGAGTATGTACTAGTAGTTCATATTGAAATCTACTACAAGACATATATTTCAAACAATATGATAATCTCTCTAACCAAGGTAGGGACGAGGAGTAATGGAGGGAGTAGTAAAATTTTCTCCTCGTCCTGCGAGCCACCGCGCGCGTGGGCGAGGGAGCGGGCGTAGGCGTAGTAAGAAAGCTTCTCCTCGTCTTGCGACTCTGCGAGCCACCGCGCCCGTGGGCGGGGGAGACGGCGTACTAAGCAAGCTTCTCCTCATTCTGCGAGTTGACGGGACACATCAAAAGTAATACGTACAGAGCATATGCAGTGTATAGAGCCTTGCCTCTAAGGTAGGCCCCACATGGTTTGCCTCTTTTTTTAAATAACGCGTCAAGTTGCAATTTGTTTGTTCACCCATGGTACACGATCCTCCATCAAGTGGACAACCAGTAAACGTGTCAAATTACCACGTGGGCTGCCTTTTCGTACAGAAATGAGCTCCACCGTGTACCCGCGCGGGTGTGGTTGGGAAAGAGACGGGATTACGTGCGTTGTGCGTGCACCTCTTCTCTTCGTGCACGTCCCCCACCTACGTGGGTGTGTGTGAGAGAGATACAAACCTAGATAGATGGCGTGTGCGTTCATGAGTGTTTTTTGTTGGGGGGGGTGATTTCGTGAATGTATTTGTGGGAATATGTGTCGATGATATCTCAAACAAAATTTTGACACATGCAATGTGTGTGAAATAGAGGCCTATCTATATCATATATAGAGGGGGCGATCCACGAGAAGAGAGGGAGGGATCATAGATATCGATAGAGTCAAAGAGAGGATCAAGTGGGTGGGTGCGAGATCGATGAAGAGAGCCATCGAAATTGTGTGTGTGCAAGTCAAAGATAAAGGGCGACTGACCTACCGTAACGTCAGAGGGCACATGGCGAGTTTGTGTGTGGCAGGGAGACATGACTAGAGCGCTCGATGTATCGGTGTGTGTGGGGGGGGAGGGGGAGGCAGAGGCCTAACTAGAGAGGTAGATCGACTCGTATATGTGTTGAGAAGGAGAGACCCAGCTATGTCTTGAGAGATATCGGTCGACATCCATACATAAGTGAAGGATGGGAAATAGGTTGGGACAGAGAGAGAGAGAGAGAGAGAGATAAGGGAGAGAGGGGTAGAGTGTTGGAGGGGTGGTGGAGTTGCTTCTCGAAGATGGTGGGAGAGGCTTACTAGACAAACTGAGGGTAGAACTGCACTATTATCAAGAAGAGTGGGGATGTGTTTCTATGTGTGCGTGTGCATGATAGATGTGTCGGGAGGCATGCATGGATGATGAAGGGGGGCCATGTGTTTGGTAAGCAGACCTAACTAGATCGGTAGATCAATTGTTGTGTGTCGGAGGAAGGGAGAGACATAACTAATGAGGTAGATCGATCGGTGCGTGGGGAAAACGAGTTATAACGACCTAGCTAGCTATATGTATAGCGGGAGATCGGTCAGTGTACATCCATTTGTTAGAGGCAAATAAGGCCCAGAGAGACGGATAGATAAAGAGAATGGAGCTAGGAGGTGGTGCGAGAGGCCTACTAGCTAGATAGGGGGAGGAGTGTGCGATTGTGAGATCGATGAAAAGAGGGGCGAGAGTTTACACATGTGTGGGACCATATGAGAGACACGAGGCATGGACATAGAAAGGAGGAGATGGAAGGTGCATGTGTATGTGGTAGGCAGACATCGCTGGAGAGGTTTATTGATCGATGTGTGTCGGAAAGGAGTTGTGGAGACCGCGGGAGAAGGGCCTAAAGAAAAAAAATGAATGTGCGCGATGGATAGAATGCTGAGGGAGGGGCAGGGCGAGGAGGGCGTGTGCATGCACGAGAGAAAGTTAGTGCTAGCTACAAAGGTTAGAGGATTGTGTGGGTGTAAGAGACTAACAAAGATCATAATTCAATATGAAAGTGGATTCATATATTTGAATAGGAGATCATAGTGTTATAAACATATGCATGCATGAATATAGCGGTGATACGCATGGTGTGGTTTTGGACATGTTATACCATAATGTGATAATGCGTGGCGTTTGCAACTCACAGCTAAATATCAAACAACCTAAACCATACTATACATCGAACAATCTAACATTTTATTTGAATTTGTGATAATGTGTGGCGTTTGTAGCTCACAACTAAATATCGAACAATCTAAACCATTCTATATATCGAACAATCTCACATTTAATTTGAATTTGTGATAATGTGTGGAGTTTGCAACTCACATCTAAATACTTGTAGGCGTAGGGGGCGGGGCACCATACATTATATGATAAACACATTATACATATGAGACCTGGTTTAGATTATGAAGATCTAGCTAGAGCTTGAAATGTACTGTGATTTGAAATCAACATAAAGTGGATTCAACAAATCGAGTTCGAGTTCATATAGTACACATAGTTCATATCTAACTCAACAGTAATCATGTGGTGTGCTGTGAAGATAATATACAAACGATGGTTTAACTTGACAATAATGATGATTGTAGATCTTATTAAAATAGAGAAACGAATTCAAATGGTTTAACTTGACAACAATCATGATTGTAGATCTTATTCAAATAGAGAAACGAATTCAAATTTAGTTCATATTGAGGCGGTAGTATATACGTTTGGAATGCACTAAAACGTTCATTTGAGCAGCAGGTTGCATGCATTATACACGTAGCGAAATATTTTAATTGAACATAACATGGATTCAAAGTTTTGAATGGCATTTGTAGTGCAAACTGATTTGGTACAGTACATGGGACTAGACTCTCTTGTGTGGTGCGAATTGATTTCTTTTTGTTTTTTCGTCGAGGGAAATGCGAATTGATTTGGTACAGTACACGTTAGGCTTGTCCGGAAATTTCAACCCGCGCCTTGTTACCCCGAAATTTTAAGATATATCTTTGTCTCGTTGTGCTCCGAAAACTCCCTCATCTCAACCCGCGCCTTGCTATCCCAAAATTACAACGCGCACGAAAACTCCCACCTCCTGTGAAATCCCGACACGCGAAATGCCCGTGATACCCCTGAACCGAAAGAACCGCCTAGCTCAAATCGGTGGGGGTACTTTCGTAACTTACCCCACATTTCGGACAAGCGCGTCCCTAAGCCATGGTTTCCCCCTCCCATCCCATCCGTCCGCCCATTCGTACACCAAGGCCGCGAAAACCCGCGAAGCCCCACACCCTCCTCCGTCCGCCACCCAGCCAGAGCCTCTTCCCCGACGACGTCGTCCACAGCAACACCTCGACGTCCCTCATCCACCGCACCGGATGAGAATCCGTCGTCGATCTCGTCATCCCGCCGGTTCAGCCACCCCGTCCTCCACCTCCACGGAGCTGCCCCGACGTTCCCCTCGTCTTTCGCGCCACCTCCATTCCCACACCGCCGTCTTCACCTGCACCATCGGAAGAGCATCATCATCACCGATTCCTCGACTGAAGCTGAGGCCTAATCAGCGCCACAAAAGAGGTTCTACACTAATCGCCGCATTTTCTTCTTGATTCGATCTCACGGTGCTGCCGGCGCTCGTCCCTAGCCGACATGGCGCGGCTCCATCCACGGCGGCATCATCGGCCACTCCCTCCACAACGTCGCTCCCTTGGCGGCAATGTCCACATCAGTAGGAGTTGTTGCTGCTTTGGCTCTCGCTCACGCTGCTGCTCTGCTCTTGCTCTCGGCCCCCTGCCTGGTCTGCTCTTGCTCTTGCTCGCGTTGCTGCTCTCGCTCTTGCTCTTGCTTGCGCTGCTGCTCTCGCTCTTGCTCTTGCTTGCGCTGCTGCTCTACTCTTGCACGCACTGCTGCTGCACGAGCAGCAGATCCTGTTCTCGCTCGAGCCCCTGCAGCTGCTACCCGAGATGCTGCTACATGACCAGCTGCCCCGGCTCTCGCACGCGCTGCTGCTCCGGGCGCTGCTGCTGCTACTACTTTTCTGCTACTAGTGCGTTCAGTTTCAACAGTAAAATTCAGTTTCGACAGTTAAATTCAGTTTCGACAGCAAAATTCAGTTTTGACAGTTAAATTCAGTTTCGACAGTTAAATTCAGTTTCGACAGTTAAGTTCAGAGATGAGCGGCTGATGTATTTTACATCTAGCACTTTGTGGTTATGTATTTTACGTCATCTATTGGAGATGCTATTAGAATTCCACTCAGGTTAACGTTGTCTCTCTTGACCAGCTTCAGCCTCGCCGTCATACAACTCACCCGAGCTGCTCCAATGACGAAACCCTCCATCACAACGGAGCAGTACCCCCGGCTCCATCTCCAGACGCATAAGATCTTCTTCCCCTCCTCCGACAGCCAAATCAGCCGGAGCATCCTCATCGACCAACCCAATCACGTTGAGATCGACATGGCTTCGCCAAAGAGGTTGTACACTTGTTGCATCGCTTTTTTACTCTACATGTTATATATATTGTCCACTGAGCACACATAGTAACGTGAAATACGATTAGTTTCTCCTACTATATGACAAGCAGTGAGGTACCAGGCAACTTAGCTATCCGTGATGGACTCTCTTGAATGCCATCATTATTTATTTCTGCGCGTTTGAGCTGTGCATTTGTAGATGGGCCTGGGAGTTGAGCTAGTAGGGCAGTGGCCTGGGTCCAAAGTAGTAGAAGTAGCACAAAAACATTTTTTTAGTGTAGGCTTTTCCCTGTTCAATCCTGCCTACTAGAATTGCCAGTGGTTGAAAGGAAAAGTAAAGGAAAAACATAGGAATTGGAAAGTTTCCTATGGTACTACTATTAATGCATTTGGTTCAAAGGAATGGAGCAAAGGAAAACTGTAGGATTTGTTCCTTTAGTGTCTCTTTCAAAGAAAAACCGTAGGAATTTTAATATCCACTTAGCCCTCCTTTTCAAATTCCTATTCATGAAGAACAAGACTAAGTGATAGTAGCATAATAGCATTATAACTGTACTTTTTCTTGTGGTTTGACTTAATTTGACCATGCTTCTTTGCATTCCTATGACCTTCCAATTCCTGTGAACCAAACACCCAGATTGACAGAAATCCTGTGATTTTAAATTCTTTGCACATGCATTCCTATCCTATTACTGTGTATTTCCTATCCCTGCGTTGTTAGAATCCTCCAATTCAAATGAGCCCTTATAGAATTACTTCCCTTATGGATAGTTGTCAAAGAAAACCTTGTGTGGTTTGTCCCGCTCCTGTTGCGCTGTCGTCCGCCCCAGCTCAGCTGCTCCAATGATAGAAGGGTCCACCACAACAGGGATCCAGCCTCCAGACTGTCTTTGCTGCCTCAGATCTTCTTCCCCGCCGCCGGCAGCCACGACAACTGCATTACCATCATCAACCGAGCAGATGACCTCGAGGACTACACGGATCCGCAAGAGAGGTCGCACTCTTTCGTGTCTGCTTACGTTATGCATCGCTTAATATTACATGCTACTTTATCGTCCTGTTCACCGATTAGACTCTGAGTCAGCTCGAAACTAATGCTCAAACTTGAGTTTTTAAATGGTTGTGGGGTACATATCGGGGCCACAATCAATAGTATCTATCTACTATCTGGTTAATCTCTGGTGTCTACTATGAGTTTCATGTTGGGTGGGAAACAAACAGTAAAGAAGCCATTATCTGTTTTTTTAACTGAAGCCATTATCCGCCTGCTATCATTGGTTTTGGGTCTATCCACAGGTTGCTACCATCACTCTGGATTTCTGCATGCACTCCTTACATAAACTCACTATGTTTTATTCCTATGCTTGTCAATTATTGTACACAATGGAACTGAACATGTAGAGCAAAAGAGACGAGCCTTGCATGGCAATAAAATTTCATGCAGACGTCACTCCATGGTGGGCGCAAAGGTAGCCCCCCTGCACCCATTTCAGATTGTAATCAAGAGGAAGATAATTGTTCTGAGGGGGATTCAGAAGGAGAAGACCACTCCTATTTACCCCCTGAGGTCTTCGCTCTAACTTGGCATGCTGATGTTGGTAATATCATGCATATGGTGCCTTGCATTGCTTACTTTATACATCAAATATGTCATCTGCTTAGTTTAGACATGCTTTGTGTCAATGCCATCTGTTTAGTTTCTTTATGCAACGCCATCTTGTTTAGCCAAGCATCATATATGTGAATTTTGCAATGCCATCCTGCTTAGCCAGTCATCTTATATGTGAATTATATCATGCCATCCTTTTTTTCCATTACGTATTACATTTGTCAACAATGTTAGTACATTCAACTACTCTTCGTGTGCATCAGCCATTTGACATGATGATGGAAAATTCTGGAGTGAAAACAAGGTTTTCAGAGCAGACTATGCTATCTGACGAAGTGCATATCTTGCTGGTTACGGATAGCTCCTCAGAGGAGGATTCAGAGACAGATGACCAGTCCTATTTCCCCCCGGGGTGTATGCTCTAACTTGGTAGGGTTATGTTGCTCATATCGTGCGTATGGTGTCTTGCATTGCTATGTCATTTGCTTAGTTTAGACATGCTTTGTGTGAATGCCACTTGTTTAGTGTCTAATTACCATATATGTGAATTATGCAATGCCATCTTGTTGTAAGACAATATATATGTGAATTATGCAATGCTATCTTATTGCAAGGCATTATATATGTGAATTATGCAATGCCATGCTGTTTAGCCAATCATCATATTTGTGAATTATATCATGCTATCCTTCTTTTGTATTACGTGTTCCATTTGTCGACAATGTTTGTATATTCAACTACTCTTCCTGTGCCATTTGAAGCGGTGATGGAAGTATCTGGAGTGAAAACAAGGTATTCAGAGCACACAATGCTACCTGCTGAAGCAGACATCTTGCTGGTTACAGATAGCTCCTCAGAGGAGGATTCAAAGATAGATGACCAGTCCTATTTCCCCCCTGAGGTCTATGCTCAAACTTGGCAGGGTTATATTACTCATGTCATGCATGTTGTCTTGCGTTGCTTAGTTTTTACATCATATATGCGATTGCCATCTGCTTACTTGCTTAGTATATAAATCATATATTTGAATTATATCATGCCATCATGTTTACATAGACAACATCTATCTGAATTATGGCATGCCAACCCATTTAATAAAGACATCATATAATTATATCATCTCATCCTGTTTAGTGTTTACAGTCATCATATTTTGAATTATGTCATTCTACCCGTGAATTATATCATGCTATCATGTTTCCATAGGTGGCATGTATGTGAATTATGGCATGCCAACCTATTTAATAAACACATTATATAGCTATATCATGTCATCCTGTTTACATAGTCATCTTATTTTGAACTATGTCTTTCCATCCTTTTTGGTTAGCCATCATATATGTGAAATTGTGTCATGCTATCCTGTTTAGTTAGCCATCATATATGTGAAATTGTGTCATGCTATCCTGTTTGGTTAGACAACATAAATGTGAATTATTTCATGCCCTCTTTTATTCCCCACTATCCATTGCACCTGTCTATCATACAATGTATGTACATTCAATTATTTTTCTTGTTTATCAGCCATTTGAATTGGAGA
Organism: Thinopyrum elongatum; assembly: GCA_011799875.1. NCBI lineage: Eukaryota > Viridiplantae > Streptophyta > Magnoliopsida > Poales > Poaceae > Thinopyrum > Thinopyrum elongatum. The sequence goes on from CM022301.1 coordinate 344,149,581, forward strand.
GGGTGATGGTAGTATCTAAGGGAGTAACAACACGGTCTTCAGAAAAGATAGTGCTACCAGTCGATGCAGATAGAACCACGGTTGCACTTGCCCAAGAACCAGCCCCACCACACATAGCCCAGACTCTCGCAGATTGTACCCCTACCCAGTTGGACAGAGAACCAGCTACACCCCTTCTAACCCCAACCCTAGCAGATAGTAACCCAGTTCCAGTTGATACAACACTGTCTCCACCACAGAGCACCCAAACACGAGCAGTTAGTAAGGGAACTGCAGTGCCAAAAGCACGAGGACCACCACTCCGAACCCCAACTCAACGCTTAAAGCAGAAGAAGAATTGTTCTCAGGTCAGGTTCTGTAGCTATGGTTCATACTCCTTTGCTCTTGCATCACTATATTTACTCATACCAACTATTTTCAAATTTGAAGGATGGAATTAAAACTCCAATGGCGCAACAGGTATGTTTTAAACCTGTTTCTTTAACTGGTTTCCTATTGTAACTTGCTCTATGTTGATTTCAGTTTCAATTGAATAAACAGTTATGTTCTCATGTCATGCACATTACAAGTGTTGTTATTGCTCTGTAGTTTCCCACACTTATATTCTATCTATTCTGCTTTGTCTTAAACAGATATTATTTGAACTGTGTCTCTTTCTTGATTTGGCAACAAAAACTAGAATGATATAGACCATACAGTGACCATGGTACATAGATATATGTTTGTTTCATGCTAATATCCTGTCCACTTTACTACTGAACTGATTTACCAAAATGAGTTTCATATACAACATGGTAAACCTGTGATGTGTCTGCTTGTTTCTCTTTTAGAATGCGGACAAAATATTGGAGAAGAGTACCCCGTTATGCAATGGTAAAGGAAGTAATGCAGATAAGGTTCAAGATAGTGAGACATCCCTGTTGGTCTCCAAGAAAGCTGATAAAAACTATCTTGACGACAATGAGACAACCCAAAAGTGCTGTCTTGATGCAGTGTTCGAGTTACTGGCCACTACTGCTAGCACAAGCTCTTCGAACTCGCTGCCTGAATCAGTTCATCTTCTTGAGTCTCAACTTCAAGTTGAAAGACATCGATTAGATGTGCTGCGACACGAAGCTGAAGGACTGAGGAAGTCCCTGCAGAATTCAGATGCATACTTTCTGGTGCAACAGCAAGCGCTGGAGGATTTAAGCGCCAAACAAGAGAAAGTTAATAAGCTTGCTAACCATCTTGCCAGCATTATGGGTACCTAGGATATTGTTTCTTGAGCTCTTCTTAAGTGGTTTCAGTTCTGGACTTGTTTTGCTACGGCGTTTATTTGCAATGGTCACCAACTTTGACAACCAGTGTATGTGATATGCTGCTTTGTTCCTTATATTTGCACTGGTGGCGAACTTTGACGCCCAGTGGATGTAATATGTGTAATAGCTGTGATAGCCTAGCGTAATTTGCTTGCTTATTTATTTCCTTATTTTCTTGTTTATTTGTTTGCTTGTAGTCAGTGCAGTTCTTTTTCCGCGGTTTGCTAGTGGCCGCAATAACCTATTTTTTAAAACTAGGCCAAAATAACCATGGGCTACATATTTACTGTAGTGACCATGGGCCTCCTACGGGCCGTAGAAATAATGGGCCTTCTACGGGCCGTAGAAACAATGGGCCTTCTACAGGCCGTAGCTTCAATGGGCCTTCTACGGACCGTATGATCGATTGGCAAACATGGGCCAATAACAGACCGCATTATGGGCCGTAAACGGGCTAGAGTTGGAATTGTCCGTTCATGGGCCGACCATAACGGGCCATCGTTAATCGGCCGTATTTGATGACGCTATGAAAACGGCCCAACGGATTAATGGGCCACAAACGGGCCGACTGTAACCACGGGCTGAATTTGGCCCACAAGAAGAAAAGGCCAGTAACGGGCCGTAAGTAACCGAATGCTGGAAATGAGCCCAAGAATAAATGGGCCCTGAGAAGGCCGAAAGATAACACGGGTTGGAAACGGCCCAATGGAATAATGGGCCGTTAATGGGTATAAAGCGGTACACTGTTCATTACGGGCCAGTTTCACCACGGGCTGTTAATGGGCCAAGAGTTACAAAGGGCCTCATATGGGCCGAAAGACATCATGGGCCATACATGGGCCGGAAGTTACAACAGGCTGGAATCATATTGGACGGCCCAGATGACGCTACTGGGCTTAATTCGGAGAGGCCGTAACGGGCCGTGAGTTAGCGGGCCATAAATGGGCTATATACGAACAGGCCGTTAACAGGCTTTTCGTGGGCCGGCCCGCTACCTTTTGACCAAGTAAAACGGGCCATCCTTTTCATCGGAATGGGCCTTTGTTGGGCTGTGCCACATGTCGACGTATCATAGGCACCTCCTGTCCAATGAGTGGATGACATCTGTCCCAACGGTCAGCCGACACGTGGTTCCTCTGGCCATTTAGAATTTTACACATGGAAAATCCCCATTGGTCCGGGCTGTTAACGGGTTATCGGAGCCAAAACCGGACCCGATAGCTTAACGGCGACCCGTTACGGTGGATGCCACGTGTCGGTTACCCTTGACGAAAGCACTTCCATGACACGCCATTTATCGTCATGGAAGTGGACACTTCCATGATGATAATTTTAGTAATGTCATGGAACACTTCTACGACAGCACGGGTATGACTATCTTGATTCTGTCATAAAATCGTCATGGTTGTACATGCATGACAGAAAACGTGACCTACTGTGACAAACACGTATCATCACGGAAGTGTATTTTTTTTTGTAGTGCACCACCACCACAGGTGGTAGAGGCAAATTCTCTTTTATAATTTGATGAAGGTGACATCCCTTATAACAAACAACCAAGTCAATGCTTGTATGAATTTGACAATTACATTATGAAACAAGATCACTTCAATGCCTATGTTATGAAACAATTAAACCAAAATGCTGACATGATTGCTCGTTTGAGTGACTTGCTATTCAGCATCACTAATGATGTTAAGGGAGTAGGGAAACATGCATCTATGGTCCAAACTTAGTTAGAACAAGTTGCTAAATCTCAAAGTGAATTGCTTAATGAAATGAACAATAATATGAATGATCATGCTGTTAGAGTAATGACTAGAGGGGTAAGAATAACTCAGGAGCCACTTTATACTGAGGGACACCCAAAAAGAATTGAACAAGACTCTCAAAGAACTAATGCTGATGCACCTAGTCCTTCTGAAACAAAAAAGGAAAAGAAAAATGTTAGGACTTTGCCTACTTCTTGTGAACCTGAAGTAGAAAAACCTTCTGAAGATAATAATGATGTCTCTTTTTCTGATGCTGAAACTCAATCTGGTAATGAACATCCACCTAGTGATGATGAAAATGATAATGATGATGTTCATGTAGAAGCTTAGCTAGACAATGATAAAGAACTAGACAATGATGTTTAAATAGAACCCGATGTTGATCTTGATAACCCACCAACTAAGAATAAACATTCTGATAAAATAGACTTTGTTGCTAGAAAACATGGTAAAGAAAGAGAACCATGTGTTCAGAAACCCATGCCTTTCCACCTAAACCATCTAAGAAAAAAGATGAGGAAGAGTTTGAACGTTTTGTTGAATGCTTAGGCCAGTCTTTTTGCGTACTCGTTTGACTGATATTTTGAAGATGGCCCTTTATGCTAAATATATAAAAGATATTGTCACCAATAAAAGAAAAATACCTAAAGCTGAAATCTCCACCATGCTTGCTAATTATTCTTTTAAGGATGGAGTACCTAAAAAACTAGGAGACCCAGGAATACCAACTATACCATGCTCCATCAAAAGAAACTATGTCAAAACTGCTTTATGTGATTTAGGAGCTGGTGTTAGTGTTATGCCTTTCTCTTTATACAAAAGACTTGATTTGAATAAACTCACACCCACTGAAATATGTTTGCAAATGGCTGACAAATCAACTGCCATACCTATCCGTATTTGTGAGGATGTGCCCGTTGTAGTTGCAAATGTTACTATTTTGACAGACTGTGTTATACTTGAGATGCCCGAGGACGACAACATGTCGATTATCCTTGGTACACCCTTTTTGAATACTGCAGAGGCTGTTATTTGTTGCAAAAAAAAGCAAGGCCACTTTTCATATCAATGGTAATGAGCACACGATGCACTTTTCGAAGAAACAATTTCAAGTGAATGGTATTAATGTTATTGAAAAGGCTCCGACAATTACTATTGGAAGTTTTCAACTTCCTCTTCCTACTACCAAAAAGAAACATGAAATACTTATTGTTGGGGATATGTATATTCTCGTCGAGGTAATAAGACTTGATCAACCTTATTAATGGCTTATTTTTGAGAAGCATGTGGTCGATGAATCTAGTAGGCACGACCTTCTGTACTCACTTTATATTCTCCGTTATCCTTCGTTAAATACAATAAAATGCCATGAATATCCTGTTTTCTGAATTATCCGTGTAATAAAAAATGACCCAAAAATAAAAGTACTCAGATGACCTGAAATTTTAACACGCTTTTTTTGATATTTGAGAATTTTTGGTACTGAAAACACCACATGGGGGTGCCCCAGGTGCCCACTAGGCACCAGGGCGCGGCACACCCACCTGGTGCGCCGTGGTGGGTAGTGGGCCCCACGAGCATCCACTCACTCACTCCTTTAGCTCACTTCATCACCTACCTCCAGAAAAAAATCTCTGTAGATCTCTCTCTCTCTCTCTTGTGTTCTTGCTCTCAAACCCACGAATTCTGATCTCTTTGCTCGGAGCTCCGTTTCCGAAACTGTTTTGAGGGATTGCTACTTGGTATGTGACTCCTCCATTGCTCCAATTAGTTTTTGCTTTAGTGGTTTATATTTTGAGTAATTAGCTACTCTTGGTGCTACAGAAAATGAGCTTGCATGTTGAATTCTTTGAGTTACAAGTAGTTTGAATGCTTGATATAGCCTCTAGGCATCCATATGAGTAGTTGCTATCAATTTTGTGAAGTATTGTTGATATCATTTTGTGTCCCAAAAAATTTCAGAACTTGTTCGCAAGTAAAAATGCACCTCTTTGGGAGTTCTTCGAGGCGGAGGTCCTCGGGAGCATCATCGAGTGAGAGCTCGATACGGCAATCCTATGTTGAACCAAGGGCGAGCTCTATGTGGGATACCGACACAAGGTCATGCCTATGGCCTTGTGACAAGTTCATGATAGGTGCAGGTATTAAAGAAGAATTTGATTAGTATGTTCACAACACTGAGCTCGCTCCCTTCATCGCAGATAAGTGTACTCAGCACTACAACCTTACCGAATCGTTCACTAAGAAGTTTAAGTTTCATTTTGGTGATTCTAGAGTCTCATTTTGCCTCTATGATAGAACTTATAATATTCCTTTAGAAGAATTCTGTGATGCATGCAAAATTCCATATTGGGGTTCATTGGATGAACCACCAAAAGCTGATTATGAAAAGTTTTTGAGCAGCCTCTGTTGTGGTGAGGACAAGGCAGCTGCACAAGCTAGGACAAAGAGCATACAATTTCCTTCTATCCGTTACTTTGCACTCTTTAATGGCAAATGCATCATGGGCAAACAAGATTGCAGTACACTCTGTGCCCCAGATTTGAGCCTTATACATACTATCTTAACGGGTATTAAACGATATAATCTTGGAGCAATTGTTGCACGGAGGCTACAACGCAATGCTGGTAGTGGTTGTAACACCCCTGTGTAATAGGCACTGTGTTCTTCTGTTAAACATGCCAGGTCATCAACATTTGCCATGCTTGATCACAGTGGTAAAACAAATCAATTCAAATCTCTCTCTGAAAACAATTCAAATTCTAAGTGCAAAATAAAGTTGCCAAAAAGTTGCTGGAAAAATGTTCATCATCCAGCAAATATTCCAAACCAAATGTTGTTAAGGAAAACAACATCTCCATCAACTCATATTTGGGTTAGTGCATTTAAAACAGTGCAAAAACAGCACTTTAAATGCCTTTTCATTTTTGAAAAATCCAAAATTGTTCAAACTTTATGTGGCAGAGCAAAATATTCTAAAGTATTTGTTTTGGCCAGTGGCATATTTTTGCAAAGTCATTTGTGGCTAACGGAAAATGCAAAAGCTACTGGAAAAAGAAAAATAGAAAAAGAAAAGACAAAAGGCCAGAAGCTATTGTGTACTTAAGCCCACCTACCACAATGCCGGCCCAGCCCGCTTGGCACCGTCCCCTACCTCTCACTACACACCCCGCGCCCGATGTTGAACACACTGCGCGCGCCCGCGAGGCCCCCCTAGCCCCCCCTCTCTGCAGCTCGACAGCGCACTCACGCCCGCTCGCGGTGGATAAGGGGCAGCCCCCCTCGCCCCTGGCCTCTTCCTCTCACTCTCCCCCTCTCTGCCTCGCCAGATCCCCCTCGCCCAAACAGGCTCGCCGCCGGTGTCTCATCGCAGGCGTGACCATCGGCCGCCGTTCGTCATTCCGGCGTGTCCCCGAGCTTCCACTGCCTCGTCTACGTCGGACACGTGCTTCGGTTCAAGCCGGAGAACACCGCAGCAACCGCCCTGAGCTCCTTCCCCGCCACGGCCACCGCCGTCGATCCCCTGCGCTACAGCTCCTAAACTCACCACCGGACCACCGTGTGTCCCCTAGGTGAGCTCCGTCCTCTCTCTCCCTTCTCTGTTTGGCTCGGGTTCGAGCCATAGCTAGCCGCCGCCGTGCCCGTGCTCCGCCCGCCGCCATTGCTATGCGTGTCGTGCTCTCCTAGTGGCTCCGCTCGAGCCAGTGGCACTGCGTACTCCTGGATTGCCTCCACGTCTGCCTAGCTAACTAGCTCGAGCTTTTGCGCCATGCTTCACTGATTCCGTGAGTTCCCGAACTCCGGCCGCCGCCGCGAGCTTCGTTCCGGCGAACTCCGGCCACCCCAGCTCGTGAGATCGCCACAAATCGACTCGGTTTGATCCCAGCTTTCGAACGAGCCGCTTCCCGCACTAAATGAGCCCATGTGGGCGATTTCCGACGAGCCTCCGCCGCGCTTCGTGACCGCTGGTGTCTAGCCGCCAACGCCGCCAATGTGGCAGCCACCTGGACGCGTGGGTCCCACCTTGAGTCACTAACAGATGGCCCGACTGGACCCATTGACCGGGTCAAACCGCTGACTGGGCGGCCCAGCCACTGACAATGGGGCCCACTGCCCTCTAATTATCAGAACTATTTAAAACTAATTAAATTAACCTAATCTAACACTGACAGGTGGGCCCAGAAGCTTAATTAACTAAAATTAGTTTAAATCTAAACTCTGTGAGCCCCTGTGTAAGACATGTGGGCCCCACATGTCAGGTTTGACCTGGCCAGCCGACTGTTGACCGCTGGCGTCATCATGACCTCATGCTGACGTCACCCTGCACTGTTCTGGATAATGTTGAATTAAATAAATAGAATAAATTCCAGAAATTCTTTAAAACTTAGAAAAAATCATATAAATTAAACCGTAGCTCGGATCGAAAAACTTTGTACATGAAAATTGCTCAGAACGACGAGACAAAGCTGATCGTGCCCTATGTTTCCATGTCGGGACCCCCCTACGGAGGTGAACCCGCAACTTTTAGCCTGTTTTCGGTAGATGAATAGTGCATATACACCGGTTAATAATTCCAACTTTACTCCTAAAATAACTAAAATGGTTTAGATATGTCTTTAGGCAACCCTGCACTTCATGTTAGCATAGCATGCTCTGTGTTGCTCATGTTTGTTGTGTATTTATTTGTTTCCTCCCCCGCTTCTCTCTCGGTAGACCCCGGTACCGACGCAGTTCCCGAGACCGACGCAGCTCAGGAGCCCGACGACACTGTTGACGACCTTGCCTTTGCCGCAGAACAACCAGGCTAGCACCCCCCCTTTGAGCATGCCTATATCGCCTATTCTCTTCTCTCTTGTGCTTGCATTAGAATTGCTGTTGCTACTGCTTTACCTATTCTGATGCATAGCCTGATTTTTGTAACCTGCTTTTGATAATTACCTGCTTATTCTAAACTGCTTAGAATAGGATGGTTAGAGACCCCTGTGACCCCACTTGTCTCGGTTGCCCCGCTGGATCATCGGAAGACTCGACGACCAGGCCCCAGCACCGCACATCACATCCCCTTTATCTGTACGACACTGCAGCGTTACTATCGAGTGCCGAGGGTGATAACTCATAAGCACTTCCGATGTTAACTCTGTGGAGTAGTTACTCGGTCGAGGTCATCGAGGGTGATTCCTCCTTCACCACTTCCGGTAACGACGCTGTCGTGCAACACTTCAAGGGTGAACCCATCGAGGGTGATTCCTCCAAGTTCACCTTGACGGTTACATCAAGTAGGAATCCAACAAGGGTGATACCGCGGATTCCCTTGATGTTATGGACACACGGATACTTGGACTTTACAACTGTTACTTGGAAAGGCAGGTCGACCCTGAGGGGTACCCGCGTGAGCCTAAGTGGCGAGTGACGTGGAGACGGGTTGACCTGGAGGGTACCCGAGAGTTGAATACGAGGCGTGCCCGGGCATTCTTAGCCCTTGCCGCAAGTCCTCGAGACGGGGCGACGGGGTCACATCGATCGTGAGTCTCTGCTCGTTACCGCACCCCCAATGTACTAACGATTTGGATATTTGATCCGAGTGGGCCTCTGGCCCGAGAGCACTAACCATCATGTGGGATCAGTTATGGGCACTCTGCATCGTAGCATCGGCCGAAAGCTCTGTCAGACGTCGAGTTCAGCAGTGCGGCATGGAGTGATTGGTGCCATCCACGACAAAGGTGGTGCTTGGATCTGAGCCATGTGCGCAACGACCCGGAGGGCGAGGGGCGATGGCCCAAGACCCCCGAGCGCTTAGGATGTAGACCGACGGGGACCTCTCTACTGAGCTCTAGGTAGGGTTGCGGTGTGTCGTTTGGCCGAGGCCGGGCATGACCCAGAAAGTGTGTCCGGCCGGAGTTAAGCGAGCGTGGTGGGTAAGTTGGTGCACCCCTACAGGGAAGAACTAATCTATGCATAGCCGGATCCTTGGTAACGGACGCTCGGAGTTGTATCCCGATCGATACAACTAGAACTGAATACTTGTGATGAGACATGGATAGTATGGCTCTGGGATTGCTTTCTCACAGGTAGTCGAGAAATGATCTCTGGCCAAGGTTGATACTGATTACTGCTACTACCTTATACTGTACTAATCTACACTCTTCTAATGCTGCAAGACCGCTGAAGATGCTAGTCTTCGATAGGACTAGGCCTTCTCTCTATTCTGGCATTTCTGCAGCCCAGTCCACATATACAGACTTTTCTTTGATAATGTTGCATATGTAGTGTAGATCCTTGCTTGCTGAGTACTTCGGATGAGTACTCACGGTTGCTTTGCTTCCTCTTTTTCCCCATATCCTTTTGATAAAACCGGATGACGGAGCCCAGGAGACAGCTGCCCCCGCCGACGACTACTACTACTACCCCGAGGATGGTTACTACTACGAGCTTGCCGATGACCAGGAGTAGGATCGGAGGGTCCCAGGCAGGAGGCCTGCGCCTTTTCGATCGTAGCTTTTATTTTGCCCCGCCTTTCTTAAGGCTTCTCTGTTAACTTATGTCTGTACTCAGATGTCTAACGCTTCCGCTGATGCTTGTTTGTCATCAAGCTTATGTATTCGAGCCCTCGAGGCCCCTGGCTTGTAATATAAAGCTTGTATGACTTTATTTATGTTTTAGAGTTGTGTTGTGATATCTTCAAGTGAGTCCTTAGGCTTGATCGTGTGCATTTGCGTGTATGGTTAGTGCATGATTAAGCCGGGGGTGTCACAGGTTGGTATCAGAGCCGACTGCCTGTAGGAACCCCCTTTCCAACTCCTTGGCCGAAATTGAGTCTATTACTTGAAAACCGTTTTACTAACTTGGCTGTGTGGCTTACGGGCCCACGTCGCCAAATGGGTGGTATTAGTATCTTTTATTCCTCATCTATACTCTGGGACTCTGATCTCTCTTCTTTTCGGGTTAAAATTTTACTAACTCCAACTTTAGGTTCTCGTGATCACATCCACCCGAAGTTCTAAAATTACGCCTCCTTTCTTCAAGATTGTGGGCTAGGTTCTGCTTACAGGATCCTTTTATCGAGGGCACCCTGTGTTGTCACTTGCAGATTCCTTGCTCCTGCAGTTTTCTCCGACGTTGATGTAGCCTTTGCTATGTCTCGTTGTGTGCTTCCTTACCGCGTGCCTGCGCGCCGCCTAGTTTGTCTAGCTGTGAGCGTTCCCGAGCGCGTACTATCCATTTGAATCTAACTCTGTGTATGGATTTGTATGTCTTTAATGACTACTATCATATATCTAATGCCCTTCCTATTCATTTCCCGTGTTACATCATGAATAACTCCATTCACATGCAGTTGTTATTTCTAAATTGCCCCTGTTATTTTTGGTAGGATGGCTGACGATCCTCCACTTCCACCCTATATTGCCGCAATGATGCAGCAGTTTGAACTAAACCGTCAGGTTATGACCGGGATATTGGCTTAGTTCCGAAACTAGAATGCTCATCAACAGCCTACCCCAATAACACTGCAAGAATTTGTGCGCCTCAACCCGTCTATTTTCCGCAACTCCATCAATCCTATAGATGCTAATGATTGGCTTTGTGACATCCTGTTTGAGATGGAATCATCTAATGTTGCTCCTGGCAGTTACGTCACCTTTGCGACATTTCACTTGAAGGGTCCAGCTGGCCAATGGTGGGAAAGCCACAAGGGTATGTCGCCTACTGAAACTATATCTACTTGGCAGGACTTTCAGTCAACTTTTCGTGCATGGCACATTCCTCAAGGTTTGATGGACCAGAAGAAGCAGGAGTTCCGCAAACTCATACAGGGCACAATGACTATGGATGAATATCAGAGGAAATTTCTCGAATTGTCTCGCTATGCTGCGGATGACGTCTGCACTGACGCTCGCAAGCAGGAGAAATTCCGTGAAGGACTGTGTACTGATATAAACCTCGCACTTGCTATCCATGATTGCACAGACTTCGCAATACTTGTCAGCCAATCTTTCCGAGTTGAAATTGCTCTGACTAAATGCCAGGAGTCGCTCAAGCGCACTCGTGATGTTGGCTCATCCGCGGGTCAGCCTGTTCAGAAACATCGAGTGTGGATTCCGCACAATGTACATCATCGACCTGCTCCAACACCCAGGTCGCCTTATGTTGCACCTCGTCTGCCTCCGCCACCGAGACAACTAACGATTCAGGGTGGACAGTCCAATGTTGTGGCTCCATCCCATGATGATCAAAATGCATCTTATCCTCCTGTTGGACGTAAGAAGAGTTGTCAAAACCGCCGATTCAGGAACCGTAATATCTTATCGACTGCTATTGTACTTGGCCATGCCAATCATGTCGATGCTGAAAGGGCTCAGAAGGAACCGACTATCATGTTGGGAACACTGTCTATGAATTCAGTACCAGCCTCTATTCTCTTTGATTCAGGTGCATCGCATGCTTTTGTCTCCCAACAATTTGCTCAGTCACATGAGTTATACCTGGAAAAATTACCCACTCCTCTAATGGTTCAGTCCCCGAGATCCAAGTGGCAAACCACAATGGTAAGCCCTCACAACCACATCGAGGTTGGAGGTTTACTTTTTCAGTTTCTCTCATTGTACTTGGACCTTCCGACATAGACATCATTCTCGGTATGGACTGGTTGACTGCCCACAATGCTTTGATTGACTGTGCCGCTAAGAAAGTCCAACTTACCCATCCTTCTGGCCAGACAGTCAAATACTCAGCCCGAATAGCTCAGGATGCCGAGAATCAGATATATGTTTTGAATGCATTGAATGATCCACCTCTTGAAGGCATTGAGAACGTTCCCGTTGTTCATGATTTTCAAGATGTCTTCCCAGAGGAACTTCCAGGAATACCCCCTATTCGAGCTGTCGAGTTTGTCATCGACTTGAAACCAGGCACAACTCCTATTGTGAAGCGTCCTTATAAGATGCCTCCGCACCACCTTCTCGAGCTTAAGGAAGAAATCGGCAAGTCACTTAAGAAGGGTTTCATCCGCCCCAGTTCCTCTGCTTGGGGAGCACCTTCACTCTTCGTTAAGAAGAAGGATGGCACTAACCGATTGGTTCAGGATTATCGGCCCATTAACCAAGCCACCATCCAGAACAAATACCCACTGCCCCAGATCAGTGACCTTTATGATCAGCTTGCCGGATCCTCGGTGTTTTCTAAACTCGACTTGAGGTTGGGTTATCATCAGATCCGTGTCCGCGAAGAGGATATTCCCAAGACTGCATTTGTTACTCGCTATGGCTCTTATGAGTAAACTGTCATGTCATTTGGCTTAACAAATGCTCCAGCCACATTCTCCCATCTGATGAATTACATCTTCATGGATTACCTCGACAAGTTCGTCGTGGTGTATCTAGATGATATTCTGGTCTATTCAAAGAATAAAGAAGAACATGCTGAACACCTCCGTCTTGTACTGGAAAGGCTCCGAGAACACCACTTGTATGCCAAATACTCCAAATGTGAATTTTTGCTTTCTGAAGTAACCTACCTTGGTCATGTGATTTCCAAGGATGGAATTGCTGTTAACCCGGAGCGGGTTTAGGCTATTCTTGACTGGACTCCTCCGAAGTACGTCAAGCAAGTGAGAAGTTTTCTCGGCCTTGCAAGCTATTGCCGTCGATTTGTGGAGAACTTTTCTAAGATTGCCAAGCCCCTGACTAATCTGCTTCACAAAGGAGTTAAGTTTGAGTGGACAGACAAATGTTAGGAAAGTTTCCAAACTCTCAAGGACAAGCTAACTTCTGCTCCAGTTCTTGCTCCTCCGGATTCTCGCAAAGTCTTTGTGATATATTGCGACGCCTCTCGTCAAGGATTAGGCTATGTCCTGATGCAAGAATGAAGAGTAATTGCTTATGCTTCGCGTCAATTGCGTCCACATGAAGAAAAATATCTAGTGCATGATCTTGAACTTGCTGCAGTGATCTATGCATTGAAGCTGTGGCGGCATTACCTTCTTGGTAATCGTTGTGAGATTTATACTGATCACCAGAGTCTGAAGTACTTGTTTACTCAGCCGGATCTTAATCTCCGTCAACAACGATGGTTGGAAACAATTACGGACTATGACTGTGGTATTTCATATACACCTGGCAAGGCTAACGTGATGGCTGATGCCTTAAGCCGCAAGTCCTATTGCGACAACCTCATGGTTAGGCGAGCTCAACCTCGTCTTTTTGAAGAACTGTGCAAGCTGAATCTGCGTATTGTTCCACAGGGTTCTCTTAATAACCTTGTGATACAACCAGATCTTGAGAAAGCTGTTAAGAATGCGCAAGCTAAAGATGCTAAAATTGATCTAATGAAGAAAGATCTTCACCTTGAAAAGTACAGGGATTTCTCGCTGTCTGAAGATGGAACCTTGTATTTCAGAAACCGCATTGTGGTACCTCGCTTCGAGCTTATGACTGACAAGGTCATGAAGGAGACACATGATACACCGCTGTCTATTCATCCGGGTAGTACCAAGAAGTATCGTGATCTCTGACAAAGGTACTGGTGGTCTAGAATGAAGCCGGATATTGCTCGGTACGTTGCTGAATGTGATGTTTGCCGTCGCGTTAAAGCAGAACATCAGAAGCCTGCTGGAATTCTACAACCACTACCTGTTCCATTATGGAAATGGGATAAGGTTCAAATGGATTTCATTACTGGCCTTCCCAAGTCACAGAAGGGTCACGGTGCTATTCTTGTCGTCGTCGACCAACTTTCTAAAGTTGCACACTTTCTGCCTGTTAAGGAGACTATCACTGCTAGTCAGTTAGCAGAGTTATATATCTCCAGAATTGTATCACTTCATGGTATTCCGAAGGAGATCAGTTTGGATCGTGGCGGCCTTTTCACCTCAAAGTTCTGGGAAAGTTTCCAACAAGCTATGGGAACTCATATTCCCTGGAGTTCAGCTTATCACCCCCAATCATATCCCAAGGCCAAGTCGAGCGAGTTAATCAAGTGCTTGAAGACATGCTTCGAGCTTGTGTTATATCCTTCGGCAAGAAATGGGAAGAATCTCTCCCGTATGCCGAGTTCTCTTATAACAACAGCTATCAAGCCAGCTTGAAAATGGCTCCCTTTGAAGTACTTTATGGACGTAAGTGTCGGACCCCTCTGACTTGGTCAGAAACTGGGGAACGACCGCTCGTTGGTCCGGATATTATTCAACACGCTGAAGAGCAAGTCCGTATTGTTCGAGAAAATCTCAAGGCGGCTCAGGATCGCCAGAAGAGCAACTATGATCGCAAATGATGGGGTTTGACATATCAACCTAGTGATCAAGCTTATCTGCGTGTCACTCCTATGAAGGGCACTCATCGCTTTGGAATCAAGTGCAAGTTAGCTCCACGCTACATTGGTCCTTTCCGCATTGTTGCAAGACGTGGTCAGGTGGCGTACAAATTGGAATTGCCGCCGCAATTCTCTCATATCCACGATGTCTTCCATGTGTCGCAACTTCGTCGTTGCTTCAAGGAATCTCTGCACCGCGCAGTGGATCACGAGATACTCGAATTCCATGATGATATTTCTTGTAAGGACCATCTGATCCGCATCCTCAATGAATCTGAACGCTGAACCCGTCAGAAGACGACCAAGTTCCTCATAGTGCAGGGGTCAAATCATACTGAAGATGAAGCCACTAGGGAACGCGAGGATAATCTTCGTGCGGAATACCCCGATCTTGTCCCTTCTACCTCTTAATACTCAGGACAAGAATTCTTGTTAGAGGAGGAGAATTGTTACACCCCTGTGTAATAAGCATTGTCTTCTTCTGTTAAACATGCCAGGTCATCAACATTTGCCATGCTTGATCACAGTGGTAAAACAAACCAATTCAAATCTCTCTCTGAAAACAATTCAAATTCTAAGTGCAAAATAAAGTTGCCTAAAAGTTGTTGGAAAAATGTTCATCATCCAGCAAATATTCCAAACCAAATGTTGTTAAGGAAAACAACATCACCATCAACTCATATTTGGGTTAGTGCATTTAAAACAGTGCAAAAACAGCACTTTAAATGCCTTTTCATTTTTTAAAAATCCAAATGAATTCCAAAATTGTTCAAACTTTATGTGGCAGAGCAAAATATTCTAAAGTATTTGTTTTGGCCAGTGGCATATTTTTGCAAAGTCATTTGTGGCTAAAGGAAAATGCAAAAGCTGCTGGAAAAAGAAAAACAGAAAAAGAAAAGAGAAAAGACCAAAAGCTACTGTGTACTTAAGCCCACCTACCACAGTGCCGGCCCAGCCCACCTGCCGTCGTCCCCTACCTCTCACTGCTCACCCCGCGCCCGCTGTCGAATACACCGCACGCGCCCGCGCTCGCCCCCGGGCCCCCCCTCTCTGCAGCTCGACAGCGTGCTCACGCCCGCTCGCGGTGGATAAGGGGCAGCCCCCTCGCCCCTGGCCTCTCCCTCTCACTCTCCCCCTCTCTGCCTCGCCAGATCCCCCTCGCCCGAACGGGCTCGCCGCCGGTGCCTCGTCGCAGGCTTGACCACCGGCCGCCGTTCCTCATTCCGGCGTGTCCCCGAGCTTCCTCTGCCTCGTCTACGTCGGCCACGTGCTTCGGTTCGAGCCGAAGAACCCCGCAGCAACCGCCCCGAGCTCCTTCCCCGCCACGGCCACCGCCATCGATCCCCTGCGCTGTAGCTCCAAAACTCACCACCGGACCTCCGTGTGTCCCCTAGGTGAGCTCCGTCCTCTCTCTCCCTTCTCCGTTTGGCTCGGGTTCGAGCCGTAGCTAGCCGCCGCTGTGCGCGTGCTCCGCCCGCCGCCATTGTCATGCGTGCTGTGCTCTCCTAGTGGCTCCGCTCGAGCCAATGGCACTGACGTACTCCTGGATGGCCTCCGGGTCTGCCTAGCTAACTAGCTCGAGCTTTTGCGCCACGCTTCGCTAATTCTGTGAGTTCTTGAACTCCGGCCACCACCGCGAGCTTCGTTCCGGCGAACTCCAGCCACTCTAGCTCGTGAGATCGCCACAGATCGACTCGGTTTGATCCCAGCTTTTGAATGAGCCGCTTCCCGCACTAAATGAGCCCCTGTGGGCGATTTCCGGCGAGCCTCCGACGAGCCTCCGCTGCTCCGGGACAGCCGACGTCTAGCTGCCAACGCCGCCGATGTGGCAGCCACCTGGACTCGTGGGTCGCGCCTTGAGTCACTAACAGATGGGCCCGACTGGACCCATTGACCGGGTCAAACCGCTGACTGGGCAGCCCAGCCGCTGACAATGGGGCCCACTGCCCTCTAATTATCAGAACTAATTAAAACTAATTAAATTAACCTAATCTAACACTGACAGGTGGGCCCAGAAGCTTAATTAACTAAAATTAGTTTAAATCTAAACTCTGTGAGCCCCTGTGTATGACATGTGGGCCCCACATGTCAGGTTTGACCTGGCCAGCCGACTGTTGACCTCTGGCATCATCATGACCTCATGCTGACGTCACCCTGCACTGTTCTGGATAATGTTGAATTAAATAAATAGAATAAATTCCAGAAATTCTTTAAAACTTAGAAAAATCATATAAATTAAACCGTAGCTCGGATCGAAAAACTTTGTACATGAAAATTGCTCAGAACGACGAGACGAAGCTGACCGTGCCCTCTGTTTCCATGTCGGGACCCCCTACGGAGGTGAACCCGCAACTTTTAGCTCGTTTCCGGTAGATGAATAGTGCATATACACCGGTTAATAATTCCAACTTTAATCCTAAAATAACTAAAATGGTTTAGATATGTCTTTAGGCAACCCTGCACGGCACGTTAGCATAGCATGCTTTTTGTTGCTCATGTTTGCTTTATATTTATTTGTTTCCTCCCCCTCTTCTCTCTCGGTAGACCCCGGTACCGACGCAGTTCCCGAGACCGACGCAGCTCTGGAGCCCGACGACACTATTGACGACCTTGCCTTTGCTGCAGAGCAACCAGCCAAGCACCCCCCCTTTGAGCATGCCTATATCGCCTATTCTCTTCTATCTTGTGCTTGCATTAGAATTGTTGCTGCTACTGCTTTACCTATTCTGATGCATAGCCTGATTTTTGTAACCTGCTTTTGATAATTACCTGCTTATTCTAAACTGCTTAGAATAGGATGGTTAGAGACCCCTGTGACCCCACTTGTCCCGGTTGCCCTGTTGGATCATCGGAAGACTCGACGACCAGGCCCCAGCACCGCACATCACATCCCCTTTATCTGTACGACACTGCAGCGTTACTATCGAGTGTCGAGGGTGATACCTCGTAAGCACTTCCGATGTTAACTCTGTGGAGTAGTTACTCGGTCGAGGTCATCGAGGGTGATTCCTCCTTCACCACTTCCGGTAACGACGCTGTCGTGAAACACTTCAAGGGTGAACCCATCAAGGGTGATTCCTCCGAGTTCACCTTGACGGTTACATCGAGTAGGAATCCAACAAGGGTGATACCTTGGATTCCCTTGATGTTATGGACACACGGATACTTGGACTTTACAACTGTTACTTGGAAAGGCGGTTCGACCCTGAGGGGTACCCGCGTGAGCCTAAGTGGCGAGTGACGTGGAGACGGGTTGACCTGGAGGGTACCCGAGAGTTGAATACGAGGCGTGGCCGGGCATTCTTAGCCCTTGCTGCAAGTCCTCGAGACGGGGCGACGGGGTCACAACGATCGTGAGTCTCTGCTCGTTACCGCACCCCCAATGTACTAACGATTTGGATATTTGATCCGAGTGGGCCTCTGGCTCGATAGCACTAACCATCACGTGGGATCAGTTATGGGCACTCTGCATCGTAGCATCAGCCGAAAGCTCTATCAGACGTCCAGTTCAGCAGTGCGGCATGGAGTGATTGGCGCCATCCACGACATAGGTGGTGCTTGGATCTGAGCCATGTGCGCAATGACCCGGAGGGCGAGGGGCGATGGCCCAAGACCCCCGAGCGCTTAGGATGTAGACTAACGGGGACCTCTCTGCTGAGCTTTATGTAGGGTTGCAGTGTGTCGTTTAGCCGAGGCCGGGCATGACCCAGAAAGTGTGTCCGGCCGGAGTTAAGCGAGCGTGGTGGGTAAGTTGGTGCACCCCTGCAGGGAAGAACTAATCTATGCATAGCTGGATCCTCGGTAACGGACGCTCAGAGTTGTATCCCGATCGATACAAGTAGAACTGAATAATTGTGATGAGACATGGATAGTATGGCTCTGGGATTGCTTTCTCACAGGTAGTCGAGAAAGGATCTCTGGCCAAGGTTGATACTGATTACTGCTACTACCTTATACTGTACTAATCTACACTCTTCTACTGCTGCAAGACCGCTGAAGATGCTAGTCTTCGATAGGACTAGGCCTTCTCTCTATTCTGGCATTTCTGCAGCCCAGTCCACATATACAGACTTTTCTTTGATAATGTTGCATCTGTAGTGTAGATCCTTGCTTGCTGATTACTTCGGATGAGTACTCACGGTTGCTTTGCTTCCTCTTTTTGCCCATTTCATTTTGATGCAAACCAGATGACGGAGCCCAGGAGACAGCTGCCCCCGCCGACGACTACTACTACTACCCTGAGGATGGTTACTACTACGAGCTTGCCGATGACCAGGAGTAGGATCGGAGGGTCCCAGGCAGGAGGCCTGCGCCTTTTCGATCGTAGCTTTTATTTTGCCCTGCCTTTCTTAAGGCTTCTCTGTTAACTTATGTTTGTACTCAGATGTCTAACGCTTCCGCTGATGCTTGTTTGTCATCAAGCTTATGTATTCGAGCCCTCGAGGCCCCTGGCTTGTAATATAAAGCTTGTATGACTTTATTTATGTTTTAGAGTTGTGTTGTGATATCTTCAAGTGAGTCCTTAGGCTTGATCATGTGCATTTGCGTGTATGGTTAGTGCATGATTAAGCCGGGGCCGTCACAGTGGTCATCTCTATGGAGGAATTTATGCCTCCCGCTTAGCTGCCAGGCTAAGAGTCTCGCCCTTGCCAAATGACCCTGTTTTACCTGATAGATATTTAGACTTTGATGCAATTCAGCATCAAAAATTCATTAAGTATGGGGCCACAAATTACAACTATAACTTGATGTTTAACAAAAAACCTATCATACCTGTTATTTTGTCGGCACCTGCTCTCTTTGATTACCAGGGTAAAGGAAGATATTACATTTATGAGAGAGAAGCACGTGAGCACAACGCAGGACTGGAGGCTGCCTGTTTGGCCGAGGAGGCTGCGCCTAGAGCCTCCACGAGCTCTCACTTTGACTATTACCCAGGCCAGGGATGGTTATTACCAACTTAGGCCAATAGCCTAAGCTTGGGGTAGTACGTATTTCCACTAACATTACATTCGTGTTCACACATTTCATTCTAGTTGTCGGTGTTCATGCTTTTTCATTGTATAATCCATGTTAGTTTTATTTTCCCGCCTTCTTCTTGTGTGTTTGAAAAACTTTAAAACAAAACCCAAAAATATTTCTCGTTTCTTCTTTTGTTTGTTGGGAGCTTTCCCGTGTAAATAGTTTTACTCGTTTTTGTTTTCCTTTGTTAATTTGCTTTATTCAAGAAAAAACTAAAAACTCCAAAAATATTTTAGTGTGTTTCTCTAAAATTCTTTTCTTTAGTTGAGTAGTACTAAGGAGAAGGCCACGATGAAAATGTTGAGTGGCTCTCATATGCATTATTGTTGGTCTAACAAAGAGCCACATTATTTTGTCTTCTCCTTTGAATAAAATGTTTGCAGATTCCAGCTTAGTCCACAACACTCTTGCACTATTATTATTTCCATATCATTCGGTCATGCAAGTGAAAGGCAATAATGATGATATATGATGAAGTGATTGAAGCAAAGAAAGGCGAGTATGAACTCAACTTGTTTTTGTTTTTGTAAATATGTTTAACTCAATATCCATGATTCAGCATATTATGATTAAATATGTTTATGATGACAATTAGAGATTATAGTTGCTCATGCCATGCTTAAGTAGCTAGGAGTGGATAATGATTCATTTTAGATGTCAACATGCATTAAAATGGTTGTGATGTAGTATGATGATATGGTATCCTCCTCTGAATGTTTCGAGTGGCTTGACTTGGCACATGTTCAAACATGTAGTTGATTCAAAACTAACATAGCCTCCATGATATTTATGTTCATGGTGTTTATATCCTACTCATGCTAGTATTTAATGTTAATTAGTCACAATGCATGATTATGACCATTTTTGCTCTCTAGCTG
The DNA here is from genome assembly GCA_011799875.1 of Thinopyrum elongatum. Taxonomy (NCBI): domain Eukaryota; kingdom Viridiplantae; phylum Streptophyta; class Magnoliopsida; order Poales; family Poaceae; genus Thinopyrum; species Thinopyrum elongatum. The sequence continues at coordinate 344,169,858 of CM022301.1, forward strand.
GTCGCTTCTCAACCTATTTGCTAGCCTTCGCCTGTACTAACCGGGAATACTACTTGTGCATCAAAATCCTTGAACCAAAGTTATTCCAGATGAGTCCACTATATCTACCTATATGCGGTGTTATTTTGCCGTTCCAAGTAAATTTGCATGTGCCAACTCTAAAAATTCAAATGAACATCTATTTTGTGTGCCCGTACCGCTCATGGAGCGATAGGGGTGGTCAGTATCTTCCATGCTAAGCGGGTTATTCTCAAGATGAGTGTTTATTCACTCGTCCTTGCACGAGAGGGGTCGGTAATAGGGATGCCCAGTCCCATGATCAAAATTGCAAAAATAATTAAATAAAACTCTCCCAGACTACTGTTGTTATGGAGGGCACCCGAGGATTCGGCTGGCCATGGCTTGTGTTTGTTGGTGGAGGGGGAGTAAACTTTACTTTTACCGCTTGGGAACCACCACTAATTTGTTTAGCATGGAAGATATTGAAAACTCTTGGTCGTAACATTGACAGGCAAGGTATACCTCCCAAAATTATACTTATCTCTGTTTTAAGCTCCGAGCTCAGGCACCTCTGCAAATCCCTACTTCCCTTTGCGAAGGGCCTATCTATTTACTTATACTTTGAGTCATTGATACGTCTCCACCGTATCTATAATTTTTTATTGTTCCATGCTGTTATAGTATCAATCTTGGATGTTTTATATTCATTTACTAGCAACTTTATATCATTTTTTGGGACTAACCTATTGACATAGTGCCCAGTGCCAGTTTCTGTCTTTTGCTTATTTTTTACTTCGCAGAAAATCAATACCAAACAAAGTCCAAATGCCACAAAACTTTTTGGAGATTTTTCTTCTGCCCAGAAGACACCCAGGGAGCCAAAGGAGCACACGGGAGGAGGCCCGTGGGGCCCACTAGGCACCAGGGCGCGCTAGAGGCCCCCGGCGTGCCCTGGTAGGTAGTGGAGCCCACGGGAAGCTTCTCGACCGACTATCACCTCTATAAATACTCTAAAATCCCAAAAACCCTAGGGAAGTCGACGAAACACTTTTCCAGCCGCCGCAAGTTCCAGAACCACGAGATCTAATCTAGAGGCCTTTTTTGGCGCTCTGCCGGAGGGGTCAACAATCACGAAGGGGCTCTTCATCATCATCCTTGCCCCTCCGATGATGCGTGATTAGTTTACTACAGACCTACGGGTCCGTAGGCAGTAGCTAGATGGCTTCTTCTCTCTTTTTGATCTTCAATACAATGTTCTCCTCGATGTTCTTGGAGATCTATTTCATGTAACTCTTTTTTACGGTGTGTTTGTTGGGATCCCATGAATTGTCGGTTTATGATCAGTTCTATCCACGAATATTAATTGAGTCTTTGCTGAACTGTTTTATGCATGATTTGTATAGCCTCGTATTTCTTCTCCGAAATTTTGGTTTGGTTTGGCCAACTAGATTGATTTCTCTTGCCATGGGAAGAGGTGCTTTGTGATGGGTTCGATCTGGCTGTGCTCAATCTTAGTGACAGAAAGAGACATGACATGCATGTATTTTTGCTATTAAGGATAAAAAGATGGGGTTTATTCCTACATGAATAGATCTTGTCTACATCATGTCATCGTTCTTACTCCATTTCTCCATGAACTTAATACACTAGATGCATGCTGGATAGCGGTCGATGTGTGGAGTAATAGTAGTAGATGCAGGTGGGAGTCGGTCTACTAATCTTGTACGTGATGCCTATATACATGATCATTGCCATGGATATCGTCATGATTATTCGCTTTTCTATCAATTGCCCAACAGTAATTTGTTTACCCATCGTATGCTATTTTCTTGAGAGAATCCTCTAGTGAAATCTACGACCCCCGGGTCTATTTTTCTATCATATTAAAACCAAAAATACCTTGCTGCATTTTTATTTTATTTATTTTATTTTGTGTTTTTGTTAGATCTATTTATCAAATCTCATACAATTTAATCTATCTCATTACCATGGAGGGATTGACAATCCCTCTTACGCGTTGGGTTGCAAGTATTTGTTGTTTGTGTGCAGGTGCTGTTTACATAGTGTTGCTTGGTTCTCCTACTAGATTGATAACCTTTGTTTCATAACTGAGGGAAATACTTACCGTTGCTATGCTGCATCATCCCTTCCTCTTCAAGTAAATACCAACGCAGATACAAGCAATCAGGAAGAATTTCTGGCACCTTTGCCGAGGAGACATCATCAACATCTATCAAGTACCTAATCACAAATCTCATCTCCTTGCAATTACTTTATTTGCCATTTGCCTCTCGTTTTCATCTCCCCCACTTCTAAAAAGTTTTTACAAAAACACAAAAATATTTGCCTTCCTTCCGTTTGCCTTTTCTTGTTTGATCTTTTGTTTGCTTGTTCTGAGTCGTTACCATGAGTGATTTCGGTATGGCAGAAATGGATGATGGTAGAACTCCTAAAATTGGATGTTCTGCTAATCTTGATGCTAAAAATTTTGTGATGGGACAAGGGAATGTTATAGGGAAAGGTGCTATACAAGAGTTCTTTAATTGTGTTGGAAATTTGACTTGTGATGATGTTCCTATACTTAGAAGAACTAAAACTTATGCAGAAGCTATTTCAGCACTTGTCCTTAAACTTGAGCTAAAAAGATTTATTCGCACTCATCGTACCTTGCAAAGATTGTTTTATGAGCTACCTGTTATAAAAGATCCTAGAGCTAAGAAGATAGCTACACTTGTCCTTATGAATGAATTTGATTACATAGTATGGGAAGTTAGGGCGATCTTTGATTTTTACGGAATGGACCATAAGAAACCGGTAATAGAAGAGATCCTTTACAATAGTAATTATTTATTAAGACATTTGCTCAGCAATGATCACATCTTTGATGGGAGTTCCAGTTTTGGATATGATCCAACAAGTTTTTAATGATGTTAATCAGCAATATTCTTAGATTGTAGCCGGTAATCAAAGGGGATATGCTGATGGACAACTTGATAATGCTAAAAGATTTATGGATGATGTGTTTTATGTTATGTTTGAAAAACCTTCTGATAAAAACACATCTATGGAAAATAAGAAGAAAGATGACAATACTTGAATCTATGCATTGTGCCTAGCTAGGGGCATAAAACAATAGCGCTTGTTGGGAGGCAACCCAATGAATAAAATAATTTTTCATCTTTTTTTTACGTTCTTGTGTGTTTGCACAATTAGGCTACTGTTATTATTGTGTTTTTATGTTTTAATTAGTGTTTGTGCCAAGTAAAGCCTTTAGGATTATGTTGGATGATAGTTGATCCAATCCTGTTGGAAAACAAAAACTTTTACGCCCAGTTCTGGAATTTTGTAAACTAACAGAAACATGTTTTTGATCTTATTTTTTTACACAGGATTTATATATATATTTCCCACGTCGTCCTAATTTTTTAGAATTTTTGGAGTTACAGAAGTATGAGAAAAATTCGAGTATTTACAGACTATTCTGTTTTTGACAGATTCTGTTTTCGTTGCATTGTGTGCTTATTTTGATGAATCTATGGAATGTATCAGGGGTATAAGCCATCGTAAAGTTAGAATATAGTAGGTATAATGCAATAACAAAATATGAATGGGTTTGAAATAGTACTTAAAGTAAAGATTAGTTTTCTTATATTAACGGATCTTACGAAGGTTTTGTTAAGTTCTGTGTGATTGAAGTTTTCAAGTTTTGGGTGAGATCACGATGGATGAAGGAATAAGGAGTGTCAAGAGCCTAAGCTTGGGGATGCCCATGGCACCCCAAGGTAATATTCAAGGAAAACCAAACAACTAAGCTTGGGGATGCCCCGGAAGGCATCCCCTCTTTCTTCTAACGACCATCGGTAATTTTACTTGGATCTATATTTTTATTCGTCACATATCATGAGTTTTGCTTGGAGCGTCTTGTATTATATGAGTGTTTGCTTGTTTTGCTTCTTAGTTTGTCACAATCATCCTTGCTGGACACACCTATTTTAGAGAGCCATAATTATGCTATGATTTGTTAGAATTGCTCTATGTGCTTCACTTAAATTTTTTGAGCTAAGGAATTGCTCTAGTACTTCACTTATATCTTTGTGAGCACGGTGGTGGTTTAATTTTTGAAGAAATTCTCTCGTGCTTCACTTACTTTTTTTGAGAGATGAAAATTTTGAAGAAATATTTATGCTCTTGTTCTTCACTTAAATTTGTTTGAGAGCTTGTTAGTAGGAATGGTAATATATGAAATTAGTCCCAAAGTGATAGATATTCAAGAGGGATATAATAAAAACTTTCATGAAGATCATTGGATATTATAAACTTGATTCCTTTCAATAGTTTTGAGCTATGGAGATAGTGATATGTAAGTCATGTTGATGAGTAATTATGCTTTAGTAAGAATTTTGGTGTTGAGGTTTGTGATTCCCTATGCAAGACAAAAGTTGATAGTTATGCAATGAAATTACATCCTACTTGTGGTGCATTATTCGGTGTTAGTTGTGTTTAATGCTCGTTTATGATCGTTTTCGGTTCTTGGTTGGTCGCTTCTCAATCTATTTGCTAGCCTCCATTTGTACTAAGCGGGAATACTACTTGTGCATCCAACTCCTTAAACCCAAGTTGTGCCAAATGAGTCCACCATACCTACCTATATGCGGTATTTCCATGCGTTTCCATGTAAATGTGTATGTGCCAACTCTAATTTTCAAAATGAATTTCTTTTTTGTGTGCCTGTACCGCTCATGAAGCGGCACAGGGTGGCCAATATTTTCCATGCTAGGTAGGTTATTCTCAAGATGAGTGTTTATTCACCTGTCATTGCACGAGAGTGTGGCCGGTAATAGGGATGCACAGTCCTGAAATGAAAAGAATTTAATATGTTGTTCAATAATAAATTCCTTGGAAAGTGTTGGTACGGAAGGCACCCGTGGATACGGCTAGCCATGGATTGTGGAAGAATGGTGGAAAAACGAATAATCTTTATTTTATGTTTGGGAACCGCCTATTTATCTAGCATGGAAGATATTGGGAATTCTCGGTCATTTTCGTTGAAGGGAAAAGCATGCCACTCAAAATACTTTATCTCTCAATTTAAGCTTTGAGCTCTGGCACCTCTACAAATCTGTGCTTCCCACTACGAAAGGCCTATCTATTTACTTTTATCCAATTTTTATTTTTATTATGTTTCCATCTTATCTTATAAAGCACCAACTAGGGAACACTATTATCATACTTGTGCATTGGATGTAGCTAATAGTTGAGTGTGTTTCATGAATGGATCAATGATTGAGCATAATGGGCTAGGGGTAGCTTTCTTTAGCGTTGATATTTTGAAAGACATGGTTTCTTGTTATTATGCTTAAGTATTGACGTCTTCATGTCAAATTATAGACTATTGCTTTAAATCATCTAAAGTCCAAATGTCCATGCTACAAAAGAAATGAATATGTGATGAACATGTTAGGCAGCATTCCACATCAAAAATTCTGTTTTTATCATTTACCTACTCGAGGACGAGCAGGAATTAAGTTTGGGGATGCTGATACATCTCCAATGTATCTATAATTTTTTATTATTCTATGTTGTTATAGTATCAATCTTGGATGTTTTATATTCATTTACTAGAAACTTTATATCATTTTTTGGGACTAACCTATTGACATAGTGCCCAGTGCCAGTAGCTGTTTTTTGCTTGTCTTTTACTCCGCAGAAAATCAATACCAAACAAAGTCCAAATGCCACGAAACATTTTGGAGATTTTTTCTGCCCAGAAGACACCCAGGGAGCCAAAGGAGCACACAGGAGGAGGCCCATGGGGCCCACTAGGCACCAGGGCTCGCCAGAGGCCCCCGGCGCACCCTGGTAGGTAGTGGAGCCCACGGGAAGCTTCTCCACCGGCTATCACCTCTATAAATACTCTAAAATCCCAAAATCCCTAGGGGAGTCGATGAAACACTTTTCCAGCCGCCGTAAGTTCCAGAACCATGAGATCCAATCTAGAGGCCTTTTCCGGCACTCTGCCGGAGGGGTCAACGATCACAGAGGGGTTCTTCATTATCATCCTTGCCCCTCCGATGATGCGTGAGTAGTTTACCACGGACCTACGGGTTCGTAGGCAGTAGCTAGATGGCTTCTTCCATTTTTCTGATCTTCAATACAATGTTCTCCTCGATGTTCTTGGAAATCTATTTGATGTAACTCTTTTTTGTGGTGTGTTTGCTGGGATCCGATGAATTGTGGGTTGATGTCACTTGAACTACGTCGGTATTTCCCCAAAGAGGAAGGGACAATGCAGCACAACTATGGTAGGTATTTCCCTCAGTTATGAAACCAAGGTATCAATCCAGTAGGAGAACCAAGCAACATTATGCAAACGGTACCTGCACACAAATAACATATACTTGCAACCCGACGATTAGGAGGGGTTGTCAATCCCTCTACGGGTAAAAAGATAGATAAATTTGTGATAGATTGGATAAATAGATCTTGATAAAACTAGAAATAAAAGATGCAAATAAAAAGTGCAGCAAGGTATTTTTGGGTTTTTGGAATAATAGATCTAAAAATAAAACCGAATAAAAATAGACCTCTAAGCAAATATGATGAAGAATAGGCCTGGGGCCGTTGATTTCACTAGTGGCTTCTCTCAAGAAAATAGCATACGGTGGGTAAATAAATTACTGTTGGGCAGTTGATGGAACCTCAAATAATTATGACAATATCCAGGCAATGATCATTATATAGGCATCACGTCCAAGATTAGTAGACCAACTCCTGCTTGCATCTACTACTATTACTCCACACATCGACCGCTATCCAGCATGCATCTAGTGTATTAAGTTCATGGAGAAATGGAGTAATGCAATAAGAACGATGACATGATGTAGACGAGATCTATTCATTTAGTAATAGCCCCCATCTTGTTATCCTTAATAGCAATGATACATGCGTGTCTTGCTGCCCCTTCTGTCACTGGGAAAGAACACCGCACGATCGAACCCATCACAAAGCACCTCTTCCCATGGCAAGAAAAATCGATCTAGTCGGCCTAACTAAACCAAAGATTCAAAGAAGAAATACGAGGCTATAAGTAATCATGCATAAAAGCGATCAAAGAACTCAAATAACTTTCATGGATATAGATCTGATCATAAACTCAAAGTTCATAAGATCCCAACAAACACACCGCAAAAAGAGTTACATCAAATAGATCTCCAAGAGACCATTGTATTGAGAATCACAAAGAGAGAAGAAGCTATCTAGCTACTGCCTACGGACCCGTAGGTCTACAATGAACTACTCACGCATCATCGGTGAGGCACCAATGAGGATGATGAACCCCTCTGTGATGGTGTCTAGATTGGATCTCATGGTTCTGGAACTTGCGGCGGCTGGAATTGTGTTTCTTCGACTCCCCTAGGGTTTCTGGAATATTTGGGAATTTATAGGGCAAAGAGGCAGTGTGGGAGGTCACCGAGGTGGGCGCGCCTGGGGGCCCAGGCGCGCCCAGGTGGGTTGTGCCCCCCTCGGGGCACCCCTCTAGTACTTCTTTGGCCCATCTTGTGTCTTCTGGTCTAGAAAAATTCTCCAAAAAGTTTTGCTGCGTTTGGTATTGATTTTCTGCGAAGTAAAAAACAAGCAAAAAATAGCAACTGGCACTGGGCACTATGTCAATAGGTTAGTCCCAAAAAATGGTATAAAGTTGCTATAAAATGATTGTAAAACATCCAAGAATGATAATATAACAGCATGGAACAAGCAAAAATTATAGATATGTTGGAGATGGATCAGCATCCCCAAGCTTAATTCCTACTCATCCTCGAGTAGGTAAATGATAAAAACATAATTTTTGATGTGGAATGCTGCCTAACATGTTCATCGCATATTCTTTCCTTTGTAGCATGGAGATTTGGACTTTTATATGGTTGAAAGCAATAGTCTAGTTTTGACATGAAGATTTCAATACTCAAGCATAGCAACAACCAACCATGTCTTTCAAAATATCAACACTAAAGAAAGTTATCCCTAGCCCATCAGGCTCAATCATTGATCCATTCATGAAACACACACGCATATTAGCTATACCCAATGCTTAAGTACGATCATAGTGCCCCTTAGTTGGCGCTTTATAAGAGAAGATGGAGACTCAAAAAAATTGCATAAAGTAAATAGATAGGCCCTACGCAGAGGGAAGTAGGGATTTGTAGAGGTGCTAGAACTCAAAGCTTAAATTGAGAGATAAAATTTTTGAGAGGCATACTTTTCCCATCAATGAAAACGACCGAGTAATTCCCAACACTTTCCATGCTAGATATATCATAGGCGGTTCCCAAACAGAAAATAATGTTTATTCCTTTTTCCACCATTCTTTCACTTTCCATGGCTAGCCGTATCCACGGGTGCCCTCCATACCAACACTTTCCAAGGAATTTAGTATTTGATAACATAAAGTAAATTTCTTTTTCATTTCAGGACTGGGCGTCCCTATTACCGCCGCACTCTCGTGCAATGACAAGTGAATAAACACTCATCTTGAGAATAACACATCTAGCATGGAAAATATTGGCCACCCCCTGTCGCTTCATGAGCAGTACGAGCACACAGAAAGGAAAATTATTTTGAACATTAGAAATGGCACATACAAATTTGATTAGAACGACACGGGAATACCGCATATAGGTAGGTATGGTGGACTCATGTGGCAAAACTAGTTTTAAGGATTTTGGATGCACAAGTCGTATTTCTACTTAGTACAAGTGGAGGCTAGCAAAAGATTGAGAAGCAACCAACCAAGAAACGAAAAATCACATAAGTGAGCATTAAGCATAACTAACACCGAATAATGCACCACAAGTAGGATGTAATTTTATTGCATAACTATTGAATTTCGTGCTTGCATAGGGAATCACAAACCTTAACACCGATATTCTTACTAAAGCATAATTACTCACCAACATGGCTCATATATCACTGTCATCGTATCTCAAAACTATTACAAAGAATCAAGTTTATTTTGTCCAATGATCTTCATGAAAGTGTTTATTATATCCCTCTTGAATACCTATCACTTTGGGACTAGTTTCATGTATTGCAATTACTTTTGAGAAGCTCAAACAAATCTAAGTGAAGAACATGAGCATAAAATTTTTCGTCTCTCAAAATAATATAAGTGAAGCAAGAGAGAATTTCTTCAAAAATTTACTAACTCTCAATTAAATCTAAGTGAAGAATGAGAGCATTTCTTCAAAAATATTAAATCACACCGTGCTCAAAAAGATATAAGTGAAGCACTAGAGCAATTCCATAGCACAAAAAATTTAAGTGAAGCATAAAGAGCAATTCTAACAAATCATAGCATAATTTTGGCTCTCTCAAATAGGTGTGTCCATCAAGGATACTTATGACAAACTAAAAATCAAAACAAGCAAAGACTCATATAATACAAGACGCTCCAAGCAAAACTCATGATATGTGACGAATAAAAATATAGCTCCAAGTAAAATACCGATGATCGTTAGAAGAAAGAGGGGATGCCTTCCGGGGCATCCCCAAGCTTAGTTGCTTGGTTCTCCTTGAATATTAACTTGGGGTGCCATGGGGCATCCCCAAGCTTAGGCTTTTACTACTCCTTATTCCTTCATCCATCGTGATCTCACCCAAAACTTGAAAACTTCAATCACACAAAACTTAACAAAACCTTCATGAGATCCGTTAGTATAAGAAACCAATGTTTACTTTAAGTACTGTAGAAAACCCATTCAAATTTTGTTATTACATTATATATACTGTATTATAACTTTGCCATGGCTTATACCCCCCGATACAATCCATAGATTCACCAAAATAAGCACTCAATGCAAAGAAAACAGAATTCATGAAAAACAGAACAGTCTGTAAAGACGCGAATTGTTCTCATACTTCTGTAACTCCAAAAATTCTGAAAACTTAGGAAAACAGAGACAATTTGTATATAAATCTTGTGTAAAACTTTCAGAATTTTTCGTCGCTTCTGTGAATTTAGAAAATTATTTTACTGGGCACAAAAGTTTTAGTTTTTCAACAGGATCAAATCAACTATTACCAAAGCTATCCCAAAGGCTTTACTTGGCACAAACACTAATTAAAACATAAAAAACTCAATCATAACAGAGGCATAATTGTGCAAACACTCAAGAACAGAAAGAAAAAGGAAAAAATAAACTTCATTCATTGGGTTGCCTCCCAACAAGCGCTATCGTTTTATGCCCCTTGCTAGCCATAATGCATAGATTCAAGTATTGTCATCTTTAGTTCTAGATCCATAGGATGCCCTCATGATTGATTCATATGGTGGCTTAATTCTTGTTCTAGGGAAGTGTTCCATCCCCTTTCTTAGTGGAAATTGGAATTTAATATTGCCTTCTTTCATATCAATCACGGCACCAATAGTACGTAAAAACGGTCTACCAAGTATAATTGGACAACATGGATTGCAATCAATATCAAGAACAATAAAATCTATGGGCACATAATTCCTATTTGCAAGAATAAGAATATCATTAATTCTTCCCAAAGGCTTTTTTATAGTAGAATCCGCCAAGTGCAAATTGAGAGAACATTCTCCAATATCGGCAAGACAAAGCACATCACATAGAGATTCTGGAATTGTGGAAACACTAGCACCCAAATCACATAAAGCAAAACAATCATAATTTTTAATCTTGACTTTGATGGTAGGTTCCCAGTCATCATGTAATTTTCTAGGAATTGAAATCTCTAATTCCAACTTTTCTTCCAAAGCTTTCATCATGGCATCTACGATATGTTTAGTAAAAGCTTTATTTTGTTCATAAGCATGGGGTGAATTAATCATGGATTGCAACAAAGAAATACAATCAATCAAAGATCAATTATCATAATTAAAGTCTTTGTAATCCAAAAGAGTGGGCACATCACTAGTTAAAGTTTTGACCTCTCCAAACCCACTTTTATCAATTTTTTTCATCAAGATTTTCACCCTCCGAATTATTGGGACGCCTTCTAACTAAAGTTGACTCTTCATCAGTCCCTTTATCATCAATTTTAATTTTACTAAACAAGGAATCAATAGAAGAAACACCAATCACTTTAACATCTTCAGCATTTTTATGAAAGCAATCACTAGAAAACACTCTTTCTAAAAATTCTCGTTTAGCTCTAAGCATAGCGGTTCTTTTCTTACTTTCATCCATAGAAACATATAAAGCTTTAATTTATTCCTCAACCTTGGGTACAAAAATTTTCAACTTGAGATTTTCTACATCATGGGAGATTCTATCAATGCTTCTAGACATATCATCAATCTTATTCAACTTTTCTTCTATCGTGTTATTGAAAACTTTTTGAGCATTGATAAATTCTTTAATATTATTATCAAGATCAAAGGTGTTCCTATTATTATTATAAGAAGGATTACCATAGGAATTACCATCATTATTAGAGGAATTTCCAGGAAAAGGCCTAGGATTGAAATTACCTCAATAAGCATTGTTATGAAAATTGTTTCGCGAGACAAAATTCACATCTACGGGATCACTATTTTCCTCAATCAAAGTAGACAAAGGCACATCATTAAGATCAATAGGAGCACTTTCATTAGCAACCAATTTCATAAGAGCATCAACTTTTTCACTCAAAGTACTAATTTCTTCAACCGAATTAACTTTTTTACTAGTAGGCGCTCTTTCAGTATGCCATTGTGAATAATTTGCCATAATATTATCAAGCAATTTAGTAGCTTTACCCAAAGTAATTTCCATAAAAGTACCACCCACGACAGAATCTAAAAGATTTCTAGAAACAAGGTTCAAGCCCGCATAAAAAATTTGTATGATCATCCAAAGATTTAAACCATGAGTAGGACAATTTCTTAGCATCAACTTCATTCTTTCCCAAGATTGCGCAACATATTCATGCTCAAGTTGCTTAAAATTCATGATTTGAGTTCTAAGGGAAATATTTTCACGGGCGGAAAATACTTAGTAATGAAAGCATCTTTGCATTTATCCCAAGAATCGATACTATTGCGAGGCAAAGAAGAAAACCAAATTTTTGCACGATCTCGCAAAGAAAACGGAAATAATTTCAACTTCACAATTTCATTGTCCACATCTTTTTTTTTTGCATATCGCATAATTCCACGAATGTGTTTAGATGGGACGCGGCATCCTCATTAGGAGTACCGGAAAATTGATCTTTCATAACAAGATTCAACAAAGCGGCATTAATATCACAAGATTCCGCACTAGTGGTGGGAGGAGCAATCGGAGTGCTAATAAAATCATGTTGTTGGTATTGGAAAAATCACACAACTTAGTGTTTTCTTGAGTCATCGTGACTACGCAAACAAGATTGCACACAAAAAGATAGATCTGATGAGAAAACAGCGAACGAAACACAGAGCGAATAAAACAGCAATATTTTGTGAAATGGGGGAGATGAAAATGAGAGGCAAAATGGCAAATAATGTAAATTGCAAGGAGATGAGATTTGTGATTAGGAACCTGATAGATGTTGATGATGTCTCCCCGGCAATGGCGCCAGAAATTGGCGAGTTGTCGGGAGACTATCTTGACTTGATCCTCCCCGGCAACGGCGCCAGAAATTCCTTTTGATTTCGCTCGAACTACATCGGTATTTCCCCAAAGAGGAAGGGATGATGCAGCATAGCTACGGTAGGTATTTCCCTCAGTTATGAAACCAAGGTATCAATCCAGTAGGAGAACCAAGAAACACTATGTAAACGGTACCTGCACATAAATAACAAATACTTGCAACCCGACGATTAGGAGGGGTTGTCAATCCCTCTACGGGTAAAAAGATAGATAAATTTGTGATAGATTGGATAAATAGATCTTGATAAAACGCGAAATAAAAGATGCAAATAAAAAGTGGAGCAAGGTATTTTTGGGTTTTTGGAATAATAGATCTGAAAATAAAAGCGAATAAAAATAGATCTCAAAGCAAATATGATGAAGAATAGACCCGGGGGCCGTAGATTTCACTAGTGGCTTCTCTCAAGAAAATAGCACACGGTGGGTAAACAAATTACTGTTGGGCAATTGATGGAATGTCAAATAATTATGACGATATCCAGGCAATGATCATTATATAGGCATCACGTCCAAGATTAGTAGACCGACTCCTGCCTGCATCTACTACTATTACTCCACACATCGACCGCTATCCAGCATGCATCTAGTGTATTAAGTTCATGGAGAAATGGAGTAATGCAATAAGAATGATGACATGATGTAGATGAGATCTATTCATGTAGGAATAGCCCCCATATTGTTATCCTTAATAGCAACGATACATACGTGCCTTGCTGCCCCTTCTGTCACTGGGAAAGAACACCGCACGATCGAACCCATCTCAAAGCACCTCTTCCCATGGCAAGAAAAATCGATCTAGTCGGACTAACTAAACCAAAAATTCGAAGAAGAAATACGAGGCCATAAGTAATCATGCATAAAAGAGATCAAAGAACTCAAATAACTTTCATGGATATAGATCTGATCATAAACTCAATGTTCATCAGATCCCAACAAACACACCGCAAAAAGAGTTACATCAAATCGATCTCCAAGAGACCATTGTATTGAGAATCAAAAAGAGAGAAGAAGCCATCTAGCTACTACCTACGGACCTGTAGGTCTACAACGAACTACTCACGCATCAGCGGAGAGGCACCAATGAGGATGATGAACCCCTCTGTGATGGTGTCTAGATTGGATCTCGTGGTTCTGGAACTTGTGGCGGCTGGAATTGTGTTTCTTTGACTCCACTAGGGTTTCTGGAATATTTAGGAATTTATAGGGCGAAGAGGCAGTGCGGGAGGCCACCGAGGTGGGCACAACCCACCAGGGCGCGCCTGGGCCTCCAGGCGCACCCAGGTGGGTTGTGCCCCCCTCGGGGCACCCCTCTGGTACTTCTCTGGCCCATCTTGTGTCTTCTGGTCCAGAAAAATTCTCCAAAAAGTTTCGCGACGTTTGGACTCCGTTTGGTATTGATTTTCTGCGAAGTAAAAATCAAGCAAAAAACAGCAACTGGCACTGGGCGCTATGTCAATAGGTTAGTCCCAAAAAATGATATAAAGTTGCTATAAAATGATTGTAAAACATCCAAGAATGATAATATAACAGCATGGAACAAGCAAAAATTATAGATACGTTGGAGATGTATCATGGGTTTATGACCAGTTCTATCCATGAATATTAATTGAGTATTTGCTGAACTCTTTTATGCATGATTTGTATAGCCTCGTATTTCTTCTCCGAAATTTTGGTTTGGTTTGGCCAACTAGATTTTTCTTGCCATGGGAAGAGGTGCTTTGTGATGGGTTCAATCTTGTTGTGCTCAATCTCAGTGACAGAAAGAGATGTGACACGCATGTATCATTGCTATTAATGATAAAAAGATGGGGTTTATTCCTACATGAATAGATCTTGTCTTGATGACCCACAAGTATAGGGGATCAATCGTAGTCCTTTTGATAAGTAAGAGTGTCGAACCGAACAAGGAGCAGAAGGAAATGACAAGCGGTTTTCAACAAGGTAATTTCTGTAAGGACTGAAATTGTAGGTAATAGGTAGTTTGGTAGCAAGATAATTTGTAACAAGCAAGTAACGGTAAAGGTAACAAAAGTCGGCAAGGTAGCGCAATCCTTTTTGTAGCAAAGGACAGGATGGAACGGTCTCTTATAATAAGCAAAGCATTCTTGAGGGCACACGGGAATTTCATCTAGTCACTTTCATCATGTTATTTTGATTCGCGTTCTCTACTTTGATAATTTGATATGTGGGTGGACCGGTGCTTGGGTGCTGTTTTTACTTGAACAAGCCTCCCACTTATGATTAACCCCCTCGCAAGCATCCGCAACTACGAAAGAAGAATTAAGATAACATTTAACCATAGCATTAAATATATGGAACTACGAAAGAAGAATTAAGATAACATCTAACCATAGCATTAAATATATGGATCCAAATCAGCCCCTTACAGAATAGCGCATAAACTAGGGTTTAAGTTTCTGTCACTTTGGCAACCCATCATCTAATAACTACTCCACAATGCATTCCCTTAGGCCCAAAGATGGTGAACTTTCACGTAGTCGATGTTCACATAACACCACTAAGGGAATCACAACTTACGTATCATCAAAATATCGAACGAATATCAAATTCACATGATTACTTGCAACATGACTACTCCCGTGGCCTCAAGAACAAGGACAACTACTCACAAATAATAGGCATGCTCAAGATCAGAGGAGTAATAAATATCATAATGGATCTGAACATATGATCCACCAAATAAACCGGCTAGCATCAACTACAAGATGTAATCAACGCTACTAGTCACCCACAGGTACCAATCTGAGGTTTTGATACAAAGATTGAACACAAGAGATGAACTAGGGTTTGAGATGATATGGTTCTATTGAAGAAGTTGATGAATATTGGCCTCCCCAAGATGAGAGGGTTGTTGGTGATGACGATGGCTTCGATTTCCCCCTCTCGGAGGGAAGTTCCCCCGGCAGAATCGCTCCACCGAAGGGCAAAAGTGCTCCTGCCCAAGTTCTACCTCGAGACGGTAGAGTTTCGTCCTGAAAGTCCTCTCCCTATTTTTTCTAGGTCAAAAGACCTCATAAACCAGAAGATGGGCACCAGAGGTGGGCCAGGGAGCCCACTACCCACCAGGGCGCGCCTGGAGGGGGTGGCGCTCCCTGGTGCCTAGTGGGCACCTGGGTGGCGCCCTCTGTTATTTCTTTATTCCAAAATAATTCTCCTTGAAATTTCAGCTCATTTGGAGATGTGCAGAATAGGTATCTCTGACATAGCTTTTTCAGGTCCAGAATTCCAGCTGCCGGCATTCTCCCTCTTTGTGTAAACCTTGTATATTATGAGAGAAAAGTCATTAGAATTACTCCACAAAGTGTTATAATGAATAAAAACACTATAAATAACAGTAGGAAAACATGATGTAGAATGGACATATCAACTCCCCCAAGCTTAGACCTCGCTTGTCCTCAAGCGAAAGCCGATATCGAAAATCATGTCCACAAGTTTAGAGAGAGAGGTGTCGATAAAATCGAAATACGGACATAGTAGCATCATGCTTATTGTTATAACAACAATAAACTTTATCATAAAACTTCTTATGAGTAAGTAAAATTTCATCACAACATCAAAGTATAAAGCATAAACTTTCTTGAAAACTAACAAACTATGTTCTCAGTCAACTTTGCAATTGCAATTCATCATATTTTCAGGAAGGGTCTTGTATCGAAGCCTTTTGGCAAGTCCACATACTCAACCATCATTTAGTCTTCTATGATTGCTAACACTCACAGCATATATATGAGCAAAAAGTTTCAGCCGGACACATAGAAAGATAGGGGCTTATAGTTTCGCCTCCGAACTTATTCACCTCAAGGGTGATGTCAACAATAATAACTCATCATCACTCACATCCAACTGTGTATATGTGCCTAGATCTTTCCCCACCACATGGTGCTTACAAAAGAGAAAATAAAAAGGAATAGAGGAGAATACTTTGACTCTTGCATAAAAAGTAAATACATAAAGGTAAAAGATAGGCCCTTCGCAGAGGGAAGCAGAGGTTGTCATGCGCTTTTTGGTTTTGTATGCACAATCTCTTAATTCAAAAGAACATCATGTTATATTGCCCCTTATGATGGCAACCTTTATTATGCAGTCTGTCGCTTTTATTGCTTTGCCATCACAAGTTCGTAGAACACTTATTTTCCTTTACACCAAAAGATCAAACACATTTAGAAGCAATTTTTATTGCCTTATGCACCAATGACAACTTACTTGAAGGATCTTACTCAATCCATAGGTAGGTATGGTGGACTCTTAAAACATGAATTTGGGTTTAAGGTTTTTGGATGCACAAGTAGTATCTCTACTTGGTGCGGATTTTTGGCTAGCAAAGATATTGGGCAAGCACCACATGTTGGAGGATCTATCACAATATAACTTCTATGTGAATATGAACAAACATAAATCATTATGTTATCTTCCTTGTCCAACGTCAAAAATTTGGGATAAGATATTTAATGGGGGCTCACAATCATAAAAGATGTCCAAGATGGTATATTTGCATGGTAATCTCCTCTTCCATTATTAATTCTTTCATGAATTGCATCATTGACAAATGCTATGTTTGTCAACTTTCACTAAATTTTACCACTTATAATTTTCCTAATGTGATGTCATTACTTACCATAAGATTAGCATATGATATTTTTTCATTATTTCCTTTATTTTTGATTGAAACATAAAAGTAAAGAAACAAAAACTCGATTACATAGATAGATAGATCACGAAACTAGCACTTGAAAATAGATCATACTAAACTTTGATTCAACTAAATCACGAAATAACTAAGGATCGAACTAAAAACTGGTGAAGATAATAGAAGTGATGGTGATACGATACCGGGGCACCTCTCCCAAGCTTGGCACAAGCCAAGGGGAGTGCCCATACCCGTGTACTCAAGTCTCCTTCTTTGGTGATGATGGTGATGGTGGTGGTGATGAGGTAGTAAGCTCACCATCATAAGAGGGTGCACGAATCACCTGAGTCCTGAAACCGGCAGCTAAAATCATACCTTTAAATCTTGCTTCATACTCAAAAACTTGATTTTGAAGATCATAGATTTGGCTTCACAGAAAATTGATTTGCTCGTTGAAGGTGAAAATGATGTCCTTCATAGACCGGCCATCCACCTTGTGATCACGGGTGAATTCCGTAATCATGGCGTGGTTGGCACTAAGTCCATGCTCCACCATCCCTTGGCACTTGAAGATCTCTTGCTCCACTGCCTCGAGCCTGGCCTCCACGCTTCCCGTCTTCTTGGGGCCTCGAACGTCCCGGATGTGGATCACCCCCTCACGCATCTCAATGGCTTGAGGGTGCTTCAACACCTCCGCTAGGTACGGGTTGATGACCTTCTCGAAGAACTTGTCCTTGGAGGAGCTTGGTGGAGCCTTGGCGATCTAGATCTGACAGAAAAACATCACGAAACAAGAACAGAGGATATTTCTGTGATGCGGTGGTCAAATCATCTGGGGGTATATGTAAAGATTTTATCTTGGGAAACAAGTATACCATAGGAAAATGGAGTCAGGAAGGTGCTTGAGGGGCCCACTACCCACCAGGGCGCGCCAGGTGGGCAGGCGCGCCCTGGTGCCTAGTGGGCACCTGGGTTGCCTTCCCGGTTGTTTCTTTTTTTCTAATATTCCAAAACTGACATAAAATATCTTAGCGGAATTTTTGGAGTCCGTTTACTTACCGTATCACGTACCTCTTCCTTTTCAGGGTTCTGGAGTGTTCTAAAAGGTCTCTTTTATGTGTTCCTCCGGTGTCATGGTTTGGATAATGTTAGTTTCAACACTAATAGGTGTACCTCAAATATAGTGCTTAATTCTTTGTCCACTGACCACCTTCGGACTAGTGCCTTTGGCATTATTGATCTTAATAGCTCCAAAGCGATAAACTTCTTCGAAGATATATGGTCCTTCCTATTTGGAAAGAAGTTTTCCTGCAAAAAATCTAAAACGAGAGTTGTACAATAGAACATATTGACCAACTTTGAATTCCAGCTTTTGGATTGTTTTGTCATGCCATCTTTTGACTTTTCTTTGAATAGTTTGGCATTTTCATAAGCTTGGGTTCTCCATTCATCTAGTGAGCTAATATCAACTAACCTCTTTTCACCGGCAAGTTTGAAATCATAGTTGAGTTCTTTAATTGCCAATATGCTTTATGTTCTAACTCAAGAGGCAAGTGACAAGCTTTTCCATAAACCATTTTGTATCGAGACATACCCATAGGATTTTTATAAGCTGTTCTATAGGCCCAAAGTCCATCATCAAGTTTCTTAGACCAATTCTTTGGGGACCTATTGACAGTTATTTGTAATATTAACTCTATTTCTCTATTGCTAAGTTCAACTTGTCCACTAGATTGAGGATGATAAGGTGATGCAATTCTATGGTTGACATCATATTTAGCAAGCAGTTTACGGAAAGCACCATGAATAAAATGTGAACCACCATCAGTCATTAAATATCTAGGGACCCCAAACCTCAGGAAGATAATCTCTTTAAGCATTTTAATGGAGGTGTTATGATCAGCACTACTAGTTGGAATAGCTTCTACCCACTTAGTGACATAATCAACAACAGCCAAAATATGTGTATACCCATTAGAGGAAGGAAAAGGTCCCATATAATCAAAGCCCCAGACATCAAATAGTTCAATAACAAGTGAATAATTCATAGGCATTTCCTGCCATCTACCAATATTACCAATTCTTTGACATTCATCACAAGATAAGACAAACTTACAAGCATTGTTGAAAAGAGTAGGCCAATAAAAACCAGATTGTAATACTGTGTGCAGCTCTATCTCCCGCATGATGCCCTCCATAGGCTTCGGAGTGACATTTCCGTAGGATTTGTTCCTGTTCATGCTCAGGTATACAACGTCTAATAATACCATCTACTCCTTCTTTATATAGATGTGGGTCATCCCAAAAGTAATGTCTTTAATCATAGAAGAATTTTTTTCTTTTGTTGGTATGTGAAAATAGGTGGTATAAGTTTAGCAACAATATAATTAGCATAATCAGCATACCAAGGAATATTATGAGAAGCATTTATGACAGCTAGTTGTTCATCAGGAAAGCCATCATCAATAGGTAGTGCGTCATCAAGAATATTTTCTAACCTAGACAAGTTATCAGCTACGGGGTTCTCAGCTCCTTTCCTATCAGTGATGTGTAAGTCAATTTCTTGCAGCAAAAGAACCCACCTAATGAGTCTAGGTTTAGCAACTTTCTTTTCCATAAGGTATTTAATAGCAGCATGATCGGTGTGAACAATTACTTTAGAATCAACAATGTAAGATCTGAATTTATCACAAGCAAACACAACTGCTAAAAATTCTTTTCCAGTGGTAGCATAATTTCTTTAGGCACTGTCTAGAGTTTTACTAGCATAATGAATAACATTTAATTTCTTATCAACTCTTTGTCCTAGAACAACACCAACAGCATAATCATTAGCATCACACATAATTTTCACAAGGCAAGTTCCAATCAGGCGGTTGAACAATAGGTGCAGAAGTTAAGGCTTTCTTAAGTGTTTCAAAGGCTTCTACACAATCATCATCAAAAGCAAATGCAACATATTTTTGCAAAAGATTGGTAAGAGGCCTAGAAATTTTAGAGAAGTCTTTAATAAACCTCCTATAGAAACCAGCATGACCAAGGAAACTACGAACACCTTTGATATCTTTAGGACATGGCATTTTCTCAATTGCATCAACTTTAGCTTTATCCACCTCAATACGTCGTTCAGAAATTTTGTGCCCCAAGACAATACCTTCGTTCACCACAAAGTGGCATTTCTCCCAATTCAAGACAAGATTAGTTTGCTCACATGTCTGCAAAACTCGATCAAGGTTGCTTAAGCAATCATCAAAAGAAGTTCCGTAAATAAAAAAATCATCCATGAAAACCTTAACAATCTTTTCACAAAAGTCAGAGAATATAGCAGTCATACATCTTTGAAAGGTAGTAGGTGCATTACATAAACCAAAAGGCATATGTCTATAAGCATAAGTTCCAAAAGGGCAAGTAAAAGTGGTTTTCTCTTGATCAGGTTGTGATACAGGTATTTGTGAGAAACAAGAATATCCATCCAAAAAGCAAAAGTGTGTGTTCTTAGATAATCTTTCTAACATTTGATCAATGAAAGGCAGAGGGTAATGGTCTTTTCTAGTAGCTTTATTTAATTTTCTAAAATCAATTACCATTCTATAGCGAGTCACTATTCTTTGTGGAATAAGTTCATTTTTATCATTAGGAACAACAGTAATACCTCCTTTCTTAGGGACACAATGAACATGACTTACCCATCTACTATCAGCTATGGGATAGATTATACCTGCTTCTAGAAGCTTTAGTATTTCAGTTCTTACCACTTCCTTCATCTTAGGATTCAATCGTCGTTGATGATTGACAACGGGTTTAGCATCAGGTTCCGTATTAAACTAGTGCTTACAGAGAGTTTGACTTATGCCCTTAAGATCATCAAGAGTATATCCAATAGCAGCACGGTGCTTCCTCAGAATTTTTAATAATCTCTCTTCTTCATGTTCTGTAAGGTTAGCACTAATAATAACATGATATATCTTTTTCTCATCAAGATAAGCATACTTCAAAGTGTCAGGCAATTGCTTTAATTCAAACACAGGATCACCTTTAGGTGGAGGAGGACCTCCTAGAGTTTCAACAGGTAAATTGTGTTTAAGAATAGGTTGTTGTTCAAAGAATAGTTTATCTATTTCATTTCTTTCATGCAAGTGCATATCATTTTCATGGTCTAGCAAATATTGTTCTAGTGGATCAGTAGGAGGTATGGCAATAGAAGCAAGACCAATTATTTCATCCTTACTAGGTAATTCTTTGTTACGAGGTTGTTTACAGAACTTGAAGAAATTAAACTCATGAGACACATCA
Organism: Thinopyrum elongatum; assembly: GCA_011799875.1. Taxonomy (NCBI): domain Eukaryota; kingdom Viridiplantae; phylum Streptophyta; class Magnoliopsida; order Poales; family Poaceae; genus Thinopyrum; species Thinopyrum elongatum. Next base: position 344,191,428 of record CM022301.1, read on the forward strand.
CCAAAATTGACACTGACCGTTTCTTTATGGCAATCTATCTTAGCATTAACAGTGTTCAAGAAAGGTCATCCAAATATTATGGGACAAAAATCATCTTGTGGAGAACCAAGAACTAGAAAATCAGTAGGGTATTTTATTTTCCCACACAAGACTTCAACGTCTCTAACAATCCCAAGTGGTGTGATGGTGTCTCTGTTTGCAAGTTTAATAGTGACATCAATATCTTCTATTTAAGCTGGAGCTATATCATTCATAATTTCTTGGTATAAGGTAAAAGGAATAGCACTCACACTAGCACCCAAATCACATAAACCATGATAGCAATGATCTCCAATTTTAAGTGAGACAACAGGCATGCCAACAATAGGCTTGTTCTTATGTTTAGTATCGGGGTTGGCAATTCTAGCAGCTTCAGCATAGAAATAAATAACATGCCCATCAATATTATCGACCAAGAGATCTTTAACCATAGCAATACTAGGTTCTACTTTAATTTGTTCAGAGGGTCTAGGTAATTTAACATTACTCTTATTAATCACGGTTGAAACCTTAGCATGTTCCTTTATCCTAACAGGGAAAAGTGGTTTTCAATATAAGCAGTAGGCACAACTGGATCAACATTGTAAATGATAGTTTCATCTTTAAATGTAACTGGCTCCTCAATCTTTTGTTTAATAGGGGGATGATATTTAAACAACTTATCTTTAGGGAGATAAACATGAGTAGCAAATGATTCACCAAAAGAGGCTACTATCTCAGAGTCAAGTCCATATTTAGTGCTAAACTTGTGAAAGGCATCGGTATTCATGAAAGATTCAACACAATCAAACTCAAGCTTAATACCTGACTCTTTACCTTCGTCGAGTTCCCAATCTTTAGAGTTGCATTTAATTCTTTCTAAGAGATTCCACCTGAATTCAATAGTCTTCTTCATAAAAGAACCAGTACAAGAAGTATCGAGCATGGATTGATCATTACGAGAAAGCCGAGCATTAAAGTTCTGTATAATAATTTCTCTTGATAGATCATGATTGGGGCATGAATATAACATTGATATAAGCCTGCCCAAGCTAGAGCGATACTTTCTCCTTCACGAGGCCAAAAATTATATATATAAGTCCGATCACGATGAACTAGATGCACATGATAAAACTTTTGGTGAAATTCCAATTTCAATCGATTCCAATCCCAAGCTCAAAGATCATCACATAGCCTATACCATGTCAATGCTTTTCCCCCCAAAGATAAAGGTAAAACCTTCTTCTTAACTTCATCTCCTGGTAAACCTGCAAGCTTAAATAATCCACAAACTTCTTCCACATAGATTAGATGCATATCGGGATGTAGTGTTCCATCTCCTGCATAAGGGTTAGCTAGCAGTTTCTCTATCATACCCAAAGGAATTTCATAACCAATATTTTTATTAGGTGCAGTAGGTTGAGGGGCAACTCTTTGTGCTTCCATTCGAGGTGAAGATACCCCGAACAAACCCGTCAAAGGATTGTTTTCCATAGTAACAAGTAACAATAAATTTCAGCATGTAATATAATTTTTTCCTTACCAATTTCCACTTACCAAGGGCGCTTCACTCCCCGACAATAGCGCCAAAAAAAAGTCTTGATGACCCACAAGTATAGTGGATCAATCGTAGTCCTTTTGATAAGTAAGAGTGTCAACCCCAATGAGGAGGAGAAGGAAATGACAAGCGGTTTTCAGCAAGGTAATTTCTGCAAGCACTGAAATTGTTGGTAACAGGTAGTTTGATAGCAAGATAAATTGTAACAAACAAGTAACAGTAATGGTAAAAAAAAGAGCAGCAAGGTAGTCCAATCCTTTTTGTAGCAAAAGACAAGCCGGGATGGTCTCTTATAATAAGCAAAGCGTTCTTGAGGGCACACGGTAATTTCATCTAGTCACTTTCATCATGTTATTTCGATTCGCGTTCGCTACTTTGATAATTTGATATGTGGGTGGACTGGTGCTTGGGTGTTGTTCTTACTTGAACAAGCCTCCCTCTTATGAGTAACCCCCTCGCAATCATCCGCAACTATGAAAGAAGAATTAAGATAACATCTATCATAGCATTAAATATATGGATCCAAATCAGCCCCTTACGGAATACCGCATAAATTAGGGTTTAAGTTTCTGTCACTCTAGCAACCCATCATCTAATAACTAGTCCACAATGCATTCCCTTAGGCCAAAATATGGTGAACTTTCATTTAGTCGACGTTCACATAACACCACTAAGGGAATCACAACATACATATCATCAAAATATCGAACGAATATCAAATTCACATGATTACTTGCAACATGACTTCTCCCGTGGCCTCAAGAACAAGGATAGCTACTCATAAATAATATTCATGCTCAATATCAGAGGAGTAATAAATATCATAATGGATCTGAACACATGATCTCCCACCAAATAAACTGGCTAGCATCAACTACAAGATGTAATCAATGCTACTAGTCACCCACAGGTACCAATCTGAGGTTTTGATACAAAGATTGAACACAAGAGATGAACTAGGGTTTGAGATGAGATGGTGTTGTTGAAGATGTTGATGAAGATTGGCCTCCCCAAGATGAGACGGTTGTTGGTGATGACGATGGCTTTGATTTCCCCCTCCCGGAGGGAAGTTCCTCCGCTAGAATCGCTCCACCGGAGGGCTAAAGTGCTCCTGCCCAAGTTCCGCCTCGAGACAGCAGCGCTTCGTCCCAAAAGTCCCCTCCTTATTTTTTTTCTAGGTCAAAAGACCTTATATACCAGAAGATGGGCACCAGAGGTGGGCCAGGGATCCCACTACCCACCAGGGCGTGCCTGGAGGGGGTGGTGGCCCCCTCTGGTATTTCTTTATTCCAATATTTTTTATATATTCCAAAATAATTCTTCGTGAAATTTCAGCTCATTTGAAGATGTGCAGAATAGGTATTTCCTACATAGCTTTTTCAGGTCCAGAATTCCAGCTGTTGGCATTCTCCCTCTTTGTGTAAACCTTGCATATTATGAGAGAAAAGGCTCTAGAATTACTCCACAAAGTGTTATAATGAATAAAAACACTATTAATAACAGTAGGAAAACATGATGCAGAATCGACGTATCAGTCTACATCATGCCATCATTCTTATTGCATTACTCCGTTTCTCCATGAACTTAATACACTGGATGCATGCTGGATAGTGGTCGATGTGTGGAATAATAGTAGTAGATGCAAGAAGGAGTCGGTCTTCTAATCTTGGATGTGATGCCTATATACATGATCATTGCCTTGGATATCGTCATGATTATTCGCTTTTCTATCAATTGCCCAATAGTAGTTTGTTTACCCACTGTATGCTATTTTCTTGAGAGAAGCCTCTAGTGAAATCTATGGCCCCCGGGTCTATTTTCCTATCATATTAAAACCAAACATACCTTGCTACAATTTTCTTTTATTTATTTTCTTTTGTGTTTTTGTTAGATCTATTTATCAAATCGCATACAATTTAATCTATCTCAATACCGTGGTGGAATTGACAACCCCTCTTACGCGTTGGGTTGCATGTATTTGTTGTTTGTGTGCAGGTGCTGTTTACGTAGTGTTGCTTTGTTCTCCTATTGGATTGATAACCTTGGTTTCATAACTGAGGGAAATACTTACTGTTGCTGTGCTGCATCATCCCTTCCTCTTCAGGGAAATACCAATGTAGATACAAGCAATCAGTCATCACCTTCTTAAACAAGCACCAGTCCTGAGAGCACTATTGCCATTCTCATGCATTGTGTATAGTTAATGTTTTGTGCATCATGACCGGATCTCTTCTACCATGAATTACAATGTTTAGTCGCTGCTTGAACTTTGGAGGTGCTCTGCATTTATGTTTTGTGGCATCAAAAAGGGCTAGCGAGATACCATTATTGTCATATTATATCATGATCATTTAGACAAATTGTTGGCACTTGAATTGTTTTATTATTGCTCGCTAGTTGATTATGCCATTGATATGAGTGAATATAATTTCTAATAGTTATCGTTTGCATGGTTAGTTATGGTCTTTGCTGAAAACCTGGGTATTATTTAAGCATATATATGGACACAAGAATAAAAGAGTTCGTAAAAGTTTTTCTTTGTCACTTTCAGTTTGTCAACTGAATTGCTTGAGGACAAGCAATGAGTTAAGCTTGGGGGAGTTGATACGTCTCCATCGTATCTACTTTTTCTAACGCTTTTGCTCTTGTTTTGGACTCTAATTTGCATGATTTGAATAAAACTAACCTGGACTGACGCTGTTTTCAGCAGAACTACCATGGTGTTGTTTTTGTGCAGAAATAAATGTTCTCAGAATTGGACGAAATTTTTTGGAGAATTATTTTGGAATAAAATAAAAATACCAGAACCAAGACCCACTAGAGGGGGGGGGGCAACTGCCCACTAGGCACCAGGGTGCGCCACCCCCCTCTGGCGCGCCCTGGTGGGTAGTGGGGCCCACGAGGCTCCGCTGACCATAATCTGGATACTATAAATTCCTATTTCTCGAGAAAAAATAGAGGAAGAAGTTTCATCGCATTTCACGATACAGAGCCGCCGCCACCTCCTGTTCTTCATCAGGAGGCCAGATTTAGAGTCCGTTCTGGGCTCCGGAGAGGGGGATTCGCCGCCATCGTCATCACCAACCATCCTCTATCACCAATTTCATGATGCTCACCGCTGGGAGTGAGTAATCTCTTCATAGGCTTGCTGGACGGTGATGGGTTGGATGAGATTCATCATGCAATCGAGTTAGTTTTGTTAGGGCTTGATCCCTAGTATCCACTATGTTGTTAGATTGATGTTGCTATGACTTTGCTATGCTTAATGCTTGTCACTAGGGCAAGAGTGCCATGATTTCAGATCTGAACTATTTATGTTTTCACCAATATATTTGTGTTCTAGATCCTACCATGCAAGTTATATGCACCTATTACGTGTTATGATCCGCATACCCCAAGGTTACAATAATTGGGATTCTTTTCGGTGACTACCGTAATTTGAGGAGTTCATGTATTCACTATGTGTTAATGCTTTGTTCCGGTTCTCTATTAAAAGAAGGCCTTAATATCCCTTAGTTTCCTTATGGACCCCGCAGCCACGGGAGGGTAGGACAAAAGATGTCAAGCAAGTTCTTTTCCATAAGCACGTATGACTATTTACAGAATACATGCCTACATTACATTGATGAACTAGAGCTAGTTCTGTATCGCCCTAGGTTATGACTGTTATATGATGAATATCATCCAACAAAATCACCGATCCAATGCCTATGAGGTTTTCACATAATGTTCTTGCTAAAGTTACTACTGCCGTTACTACTGTTTCAACTGCTACAAAACTGCTACTGTTACTCTTACTATTGCTACCATTACCACTGCAATAACTATCATACTACTGTTGTGACACCCCCGATTCGATCGTACACTAATCATACACACAAATGTGTATGATCAAGATCAGGAACTCATGGGAAGATATCACTACACAACTCTAGACACAAATAAAAGTCATACAAGCCTCATATTACAAGCCAGGGGCCTCGAGGGCTCGAATACATAAGCTCGGTCATAAACGAGTCAGCGGAAGCAACAATATCTGAGTACAGATATAAAGTTAAGCAAGTTTCCATAAGATGGCTAGCACAAAAGTAGCAACGGTCGAAAAGGCAAGGCCTCCTGCCTAGGAGCCTCCTAACTATTCCTGGTCGTCGGTAGTCTGCACATAGTAGTAGGCACCGTCGGAGTAGTGGTAGTCGTTGTCGGTGGCGTCTGGCTCGTGGGATCCGCCATCTGATCGTAGCAATCGGGTATAGAGGGAAAAGAGGTAGCAAAGCAGCCGTGAGTACTCATCCAAAGTACTTGCAAGACTTACATCAGATCTACACTACATATGCATTGGTATCAACAAATGGGGTAGTATCTGTGGACTAAACTGCAGAATGCCAGAATAAGAGGGGGAGAAGCTAGTCCTATCGAAGACTACACTTCTGGCAGCCTCCATATTGAAGCAGTAGAAGAGAGTACCTGGTAAGTTAAAAAGTATCATCATGTAGCATAATCCTACTCGGAGATCCTCTCCTCGTCGCCCTGTGAGAGAGCGATCACCGGGTTGTATCTGTCACTTGTTTGGGTGTGTTTTATTAAGTATCCGATTTTAGTTGTAAGAGGTCAGAATACAACTCCAAGCGTCCTGTTACAGTGGACACGGCTATTCGAATATTTCAACTTCCCTGCAGGGGTGTACCACATTACTCGATATGCTCAATCATCTCTGGTCGGACACACTTTCCTAGGTCATGCCCGGCCTCAGAAGATCAACACGTCGCAGCCCTACCTAGGCTCAACAGAGAGGCTAGCACGCCGGTCTATATCCTAAGCCGTAAGGGTCTTGGGACCATCGCTCTTTTCACTCCTTCAAGTTGCGAACGCGGCCGGTGAGCAGACCTAGCCCCCTTATACAAGCGCAGCCGTCCCAGTCCAACACGGCGCACGCCACTTAGTCGCTGACGTCCGAAGAGCTTCGGCTGACACTACGACGTCGATTGCCCATATCTTGTCCCGCGTGGCGGTTAGTGCCTATAGGTCAATGACCAACTCAGATCAAATATCCAAAACTCGCTAGGCGTGTTATTATGAAATAACTGCGGACAACGACCAGGGACTAGGCCCACCTCTCTCCTGGGTGTCTCAACCTACCCTGTCGCTCCGCCACAAAGATCCACTAGGGGGCCGTCGGGAAACATGTCCTTTCAGCCCCCAGTCCGTGAATCACTCGCGGGTACTCTATGAGCCGAACCGACTTTAGTCACAACACTGTATCATGTGTAGTAAGTATATATGTATATACCCGTGATCAACACCCGACGTGATCACGGCCCGATAGTATAGCATGGCAGACGGACAAGAATGTAGGGCCACTGATGGAATACTAGCATCCTATACTAAGCATTTAGGATTGCAGGTAAAGGTATCAACAGTAGTAGCAAAGACAGGCTATGTAGCAGTATAGGATCAAACTGGTGAAACAATAACAGCTACACTACTCTAATGCAAGAAGTAGAGAGAAGGAGTAGGCGGTATTGGGGTGATCAAGGAGGTTTTGCTTACCTGGAAGCTCTGCCGAGGAGGGGTCGCCAGGAGTGTAGTCGACGTCAGGAGCAGCGGCGTCAGTCTCGAAGTCTACCGGAGAGAAGAGGGGGAAGAAACAATGAATAAAATGCAAACAGATGCATGATGATGCATGACATGGCAATAAGCGGTGCTAGGTGTGACCTAATGCGGTACTAGGTGATACTGACGAAGGGGGTAAACATCCGGGAAAGTATTCCTGGAGTTTGGCATTTTCAGACAGATGAAACGAAGGGGGGACAGTTCCATGTTCGCTATGGTAGGGACGTGTGTCAGACGAACGGAGTGCGTATTCAAAATCGTCATGTTTTTTGAGCAACTTTCATGTACAAAGTATTTTCATCCGAGTTACGGTTTATTTATATTAATTTACAAAGTTTTAATCAATTTCTGAAATTTAACAAATTTGAATTAATTCAAAAAAGGTTTACTGCATCAGCATGATGTCATCAGTCAACACAGTCTTTGACTGGTCAACCTGACATGTGGGACCCAATAACATTGACACATCTGCTAATTAACAGTTAATTAGAATAATTAGGTAATTAGGGTAGTTAAGTTTAATTAGTTTAATTAAACCAAATTAATTAAGTTAATTAATTCACTAATTAATTAATTAAATTTTTATTTCTTTTACTTCTTTTTCTTTTTTCGTTTTAGCAAAATACAGGGATGGGCCCCAGTGGTCAGCGGCTCCTCTGGCCAAAGGGGGGTTAACGGGCGTGGGTGCAGGCACCGCGGGTGTGGGCGCCGGACCCGGGCGCGGGGCAGGTCTAGGCGGCGGCTGCGGCGGCCGGCAATGGCACGCAGCGGCAGCGGCTGACGGCGGGGCAGCAGCGAGCAGTGCGGGCATGCGCGGGGTGGCGCTGGAGGGCGCGGACGCGGGCTGGCGCGGCCGCGGGCTCGCATGGCAGGGGCGCAATGAGCGAGGGCGAGCGGGCTGGCGCAGAGGCAGGGCGGTGACGGCGCGGATGCGGTGAGGGAAGGCGACGACGCGCGGTGCACATTGGCGAGCGCAGGCGGGCGCGTGGAGGCGCGCAGGCACCGGCGACATGAGCGGCAGTAAAGCAAGGTCGCGGGCGCGGCCAGGGGGGTCGACGATGGCGGGCGCCATGGGTAGGGCTCGGGCGCGGCCGAGGCGCGCGTGCAGAAGCCGGGGGCGAGCTGGCGCTGCTGTGCGCGGCGGGCAAGGGAGCGGGACGCGGCCAGGCGTAGGGCGGCAGGGGCACAGAGTCGGCCGAGCGGGAGGGGGAAAGAGCGAGGGGAGGAGCGGCGTCAGCTAGGGTTAGGTTACGGGGGGTGGGGATTATGTAGGCCGGTGGGAGCTGGGCCGGCCTGGTGTAGTGGCCAGATGGGCCGAGGCCCAGTCGGGGGGTTCTTTTGTTTTATTATTTTGTTGTTTTTGTTTTCTTTTTATTATTTAATTTTCTTTTCTGTTTTATTTTTCATTAATTCATTATAGTTTTATAAAATATAATATTAGCTTCTATATTAGTATTACTAAACATTCCACTGCCACAAAAAGTTTAACCCCCAAATAAAATAGTTTAATATTTTAGAAATTATAAAAGGCATTTAATTAATTTTTTTAGCCACTGTTTTAATTATTTTTTAGCATCTAAACATTTTATAAAATGTGGTTTCTCCACCATTTTTACTTATGAATTATTTGACACATTTAGAACATTTTAGTTTTGACTTTTGAAAACTTTAATTGTTTGACTTGATTTTGAATTGGAATTTGAACTGGATTTAATCAGCGTGAGATTAGCAACAGTAACAGTGGTGACAAGGCATCATTAGCAGTGGATTACTGTAGCTTAATTTTTCGGGTGTTACAACTTGCTACTGATCACTCTGCTGGAGATATTTAGACTCCAGGTGTGGTTGAATTGACAACTCAACTGCTAATACTTGCAAATATTCTTTGTCTCCCCTTGTGTCGAATCAATAAATTTGGGTTGAATACTCTACCCTCGAAAACTATTGCGATCCCCTATACTTGTGGGTTATCAAGCAGCATGATTCGTCCATTGACTATTTTTGCATGCGCCTAAAGAAGCTCGCCGACGAGCTCCGTGACCTTGGACAGAACGTGTCGGTGTAAAAATCGGCAGACCTCGGGGTAGGGGGTCCCAAGCTGTGGATCTAAGACAGATGGTAACTATAATAGGGGAGACGAATTTTACCCAGGTTCAGGCCCTCTTAATGGAGGCAATAACCTACGTCCAGCTCTTGTTTATATTGATGTGTGTGTTACAAGTACAGAGTTGATCTACCTCGAGATCTATAGATATGGTCTAATTCTAGGGCTAGAAGAATGAGATTGCGTTGATGTCCCCTCTATGGGATAAACCCCTCGGCTTATATACACGCCGAGTAGGGTATCTAGGGTTATAGAGTCGGTATCCTGGCATGGAGGCGGTGGAAGAGGTCTTGGCGTGTACGGCAAGTCTTCGGTAGACGTGGTCTTGATCCTCCGCGTGCGACCTCCAAAGTCCATCTTATGAAGAATGAGGGCCCTTCGGCCTAACCCGAAGTGCTTGGATGGGCTGGGTTGGTACCCCCTAGCCCGAGACACCGTCGGTAGCCCCTGAACGGGCCTTCATTGCCGAGGATGACACTCTTGGACCTCGGTTCCGTAGTCTTTGGCTTGATAGGCGAGTTCCTGCATGTAACTTTTTGAATGTCTTTGAAAATCTGATGACTCTGTCTAGTGGCCCCAGCTCTACCACACGTGGCGCCAACTTTGGTAATATAAGTTTTTACGAGAAAGCGAACCACTTTATTGCGAAACGTTGAAGCGTCGGCCTCTTCCCCTTTTATTAACTGGCCTGGCATGCGAATTAATGACAAGCCCCCGCCTCCATCCTTCCAAGCAATCCTCTCCCGCACTTGCCCCCCAAGCTCAATCCTCGAGAGTCTCCCATGGCGAGTGACACATGTTCTTCAAGGCGTCCCCATGGCCGGGAGAGAGGGGATTGGGGCAGCTGCGTCGTCTCGTGCATCCAGCTAGAGCGCCTGGCGCGGCAGGGATATTTGCTGGACTCGGATCTGACAGGGACCCGCCCTGGTTTAACATCAATCAACGGGCGGGTACATGCGGAGAACTTCCCCTCCCCCTAAAAGGACGAAAGCGTGTGTTTTGTTTTGTTCCTATTGCACGGTTTAGGGTTTCCCATACATGATCCATCCCTTCCTCCGAGGACTGCTGGAGTTCTATGGATTGCAACTGCACCATCTCACCCCCAACTCAATCTTCCACATTGCGGGGTATGTTGTCTTATGCGAGATGCACCTCCGGTGCGAGGCACATTTTGGGTTATGGAGAAGATATTTTTGCATCATGCCCTGCTCGCCTGTCGAATGACTGTTCGAGGTCGGAGCAGCCGAGGTCTGCCGAATTGATGGATCTGAATACCCACCGTGCACACCTCGGGAGGATGCCGATGTCTGGCCAACCGAGTGGTTCTACATAGACGATGTCCCCCTTCTTGACCCTGTTTGCCCCGGACTTCCCCCTTTTTGCACGGATCCCCCGAAGAGGCGATACAGCTGGAGGCCGGAGGGTACTACCTAGGAGAATGGTGCTGAGGTGACCAAGTTAGCAGCCCGGGTGGAGTAATTGGTGAGAACCGGCCTCACCATAATAGATGTAATGGCCACGGCAATAAACCGAAGAGTCCAACCACTTTAGCAATGCCCTCATCTATTGTGTGTGTACAACTGGACCGATGACCCCTCCTGATCAATTCGGAAAAGTTTCTTTAACCAAGCAGCCTTTGGGACGGTCATGGCTGGCATTTACCAGGGAGCGCAGAGGATTTCGCCTAGCGACAATTTCGAGATGGGCTATCTTGTTATGACCCCGCCGATAGAGTAAGTCTTTTCCGCTTATACACGTCATTTTAGTAATTGTTTCATCTTATCAACTCTTCATTGGTTTCATATAGACCTGGAGACGATGGGTGGAGGCCCTGAAGAGTCCGGCTCCCGAGCCGGAGACGCCCCGCCGAGCGGAAGACCCTCTTTTCCACGAGGATGAGGACTTGGCCCTTATTTACGAAGGATAGAAATTTTACATGGAGTGCCTTAACGGATCAAGGGTGGTTGTTGCCCCTAACAATCCAGGGACGAGGCCAGCCTCATCGATATTGCCCCCTCCTTCTACTCGAAATTGAGCCCCTCGTCCCCAAGCCCTGAGTTATCAGACTTCTCCTCCAAAGGGATGTCGTTCGAAGCGCCCGCGAGGGAGAGTAGCTCCTCGAGGGTATTCCCCACAGGAAGAGCAGGAGGCACAACTCGAGGTGACGAGGGCAGGGGAAAGTGCTCCCTCAGCTACCAGGTAACCACCACCATTGTATTGTTTGCAAGGTCGCCGTCGTGGGTCCTGACCCTCTATGCTTATTCGCATGCGGACTTCTGCGTCCTCAATGGCAGAAAAAGCGAGGGCCGGGGTGACGACATCCTTGCCCAGAGAAGCTGAAGTGCGCCCCTCCTCGGGATTGATTCCCGAGGTCCCCCAGCCCGAGGGCTCAGAGACCAGCTCGGTCACGCCATCTGAAGTCCAATGTGCCGTGAACTATCGATGGCGGAAGACTTCTCTAAGGAATCCAGCCTTCTCAGATCGAGAGTTTAGTGCACTTAGCGCAGTAGATGCGTACCTCGGGGCAACCTGAGGTTCTTTTGACGAGTCACTGGATGTCATCTCGCAAGGTTTACGGGTAAGTCCTTACTTAAGTTCACATTGCCTCGGACTCGCGCAATTCCTTCTTTGTTTAAAAACAAACAAGTCTACCTATGATGATAGTAGCCCCTAAGGCATGGTATGGGCAAATGCGCCCATACCAAGGCTTGAATATTAATCGTGCATAGCGTTCTTTGATAGGAAGCATGCGCTAAGAACGAGCAGCTATCCGAGGCGCTGACCCAGACCAAGGGGAAGCTACATGCTGCCTTGGCCGAGGTAGAGCAGGTGAAGAAGTTCACCTGGGAGGCGCACGGTAAGTGCTCATGTGTTTTAAGTCTATTACCGTTACAAAGATGTAAAAATTGTGTGAGAACTAAATCCAATGTAGCAGCGGAAGCCTTAGGTCACCTTGAGAGGGATCTAAAGCAGGCCCGGGAGGATTTGATGTATGCAGAATCACAACGCCAAGCAAACCAGCATGTGGTGACACAAAGGGTGGGTGGCGTTACTCCGCTAAGGGCCGAAAATACCCGACAGGCCCAGGAGATTGAGAGCTTGAAGGCCCGATTGGCTGCCGTTGAGGCGAAGAATCGGCGGACATATGAGACGATTTATGGTAAGTTGTGATTGCAAAAAAATTCTGTCCCATTGAGGATTTTCTGCGTGGGTGTAGCAGGCTAACTTTGTTTTTGCTTAGCAGCATCTCTGTCCAATCTACCCCTTAATGCCCAATGTTCGGTGCCCGAGGATATGGCGGTTCATCTATCCATAGTGCATGAAAATGCTCGGAAGGCGATGAAGGACGTCTACAGGGCTTTATGGCCTGAGGTTGAGCAAGTGCCTGAAGACATGGATGTCCTTGTTGAGCAGCCAAAAAGAGATCGGCGCCGCATCCGGGCTTGGAAGGTGTCCGCCTATCGAGAAGGGGTGCGGGAAGCCTGGACCATGGTGAAGACCCAGTACACCAAGATTGACACGACGGCCTTAGCCGAGGTGGGGCCCATGGGCCCGGACGAAAAGGAGATTCCCACCAAGCTTGCATACGAAAGTGTAATGCCTGCTGCTCGGTTCTCACAAAAAGACTGTTCTCTAGATACCCTGATAGATGGTCTAGATCGGGAATGATTACATATTATGTTGCTTATGACTCTATGTACCAAAGTACTTTTTATATCAGTATTCTGTCCGTAATTCTAAACTCTGTCAACAAGCCATTGGCTTTTACCTCCTCGGCCAGTGGCCAAGAAGTGTCCCATACTACTGGCCGATGTAATGGGACCAGATGTGTCAGGGACCAGGCAATCCGGCTATGTGGTTTGAATGATGAGAGGGAAGCGGAGAGTTATATTATATTACTGTTTAATGTAAGAAACATCTTCCGAGAAAAATAGTTCTTCCAACAGTTCCTTTCCTCGGGTAGTTGTGTTTAAACACACGTGTCCGAAGACGGGTGACCTCGGGGGTAAAGCCCCTAGCCAGGGTTTTGACAGACCCCTTTCCACGTTAATCTGATGTCGTGGTCGACCGGTTCGTACAGTTAAGAGCACTAGCTTTGGCTTTGTCAGTCTGAGGTACTGCACCGGATGACCCGGGATTAACAATCACAACGGCGCTCCCTTTACCCCTTAGCCGAACATTCAGGAACGTAAGGGGTAAACACAGGAGCCAGGCAACCTAGCTTGGTCAAATCTTAAGTCGAATCGATGCATATTGTGGCTTGACAGACAATGGATGTAAGGGGTGGAACGATGCATATTTTTAAAAGAACATGCCATAATAATATTTGCTTTCGAGGTCATACGAAAGATGCTCCGAGGTGTCTAGAGTAAAGAAGAGAAAGAGGCGAGGTAGTGTATATACATAGACGGGCGGTGCTTGGGGCTTCAACCGTAGAAAAGTCGGAGCAAAGCTGCATTCCAGGGGTTAGGCTCCAGACGTCCGTCCTGTGAATCCCGTGCGGTAAGCGCCTCCGATGAGTACTTGGTCAATGATAAATGGTCCGTCCCACCTAGAGGAGAGTTTATGTTTCTGTTTCTCTAGATGGAGCCTCATGACTAGGTCCCCGATGTTGAAGGCTTTTGCATGGACCTCCCTGCGTGGTAGCAAGTGGCTTGTTGCTAGTAGATAGCCGAGCGGGCTTGCTACTTGTGAGCTGCATTGGGATTTCCCCGAAGAGGAGAGGATGATGTAGTACAGTAGAGATAAGTATTTCCCTCAGTTAAGAACCAAGGTTATCAATCCAGTAGGAGAACCAAGCAACACCTCGTTAGCAGCACCTCCACACAAAATAACAAATACTTTCACCCAACGCGAACAAGGGGTTGTCAATCCCTCACCGGTTATTTGCAAGATCAAATTTTCTAGTGGTAGATAGATAGATAAAAATACAAAATAAAACAAATAAAGAAAATGTGTAGCAAGGTATTTTTGGATTTTAATATGTGATAAAAGTAGACCCGAGGGCCATAGTTTTCACTAGAGGCTTCTCTATTGAAAATATAATACAGTGGGTAAACAAATTACTGTTCGGCAATTGATAGAAAAGCGAATAATCATGACGATATCCTAGGCAATGATCATGTATATAGGCATCACGTCCGAGACAAGTAGACCGACTCCTGCCTGCATCTACTACTATTACTCCACACATTGACAACTATCCAACATGCATCTAGAGTATTAAGTTCACAAAGAATGGAGTAACACCTTAAGCAAGATGACATGATGTAGACAAAGTAAAATCATACATGAATAAACCCCATCTTTTTATCCTTAATAGCAACGATACAATACATGTCATGTCCCCTTCTATCACTGGGATTGAGCACTGCAAGATCGAACCCATTACAAAGCACATCTCCCGTTGCAAGAAAAATCAATCTAGTTGGCCAAACCAAATCAAGATATAGATCGGAGAGAAATACAAAGCTATAATAATCATGCATAAAAGAGTTCAGAGAAAACTCAAATAATACTCATGGACAATCTGATCATAAACTCACAATTCATCGGATCCCAACAAACACACCACAAAAAGTGATTACATTGAATAAAACTCCAAGAACATCGAGGAGAACATTGTATTGAAGATCAAAGAGAGAGATGAAGCCACCTAGATACTAACTATGGACCCGTAGGTATGTGGTAAACTACTCACGCATCATCGGAAGGGCAGCAAGGTTGATGTAGAGCCCCTCCGTGATCGATTCCCCCTCCGGCAGAGTGCCAGAAAAGGCCTCCAGATGGGATCTCACGAGAACAGAGACTTGCGGCGGCAGAAAAAGTATTTCGTGGTATCCTCTCTTGGTTTCCCGATTTTAGAGAATTTATAGAGGCGAAGTTAGGTCAAAGGAGCCTCGTGGGCCACTGCTCCATCTTCTCGTCCCCTCCCGAAGCTTCCAGGGTCTCTTATATCCAGAAAAACAATCTCCAAAAAGTTGTGGTATTTGGACTTCGTTTGGTACTGATATTCTGAAAAACCAAAAACATGCAAAAAAAACAGCAACTGGCACTGGGCACTAAGTTAATGGGTTAGTCCCAAAAATGATATATAATTGCTTGTAAATGTATATAAAACATCCAAGATTGATAATGTAATAACATGGAACAATAAAAAATTATAGATACGTTGGAGATGTATCAAGCATCCCAAGCTTAATTCCTGCTCGACCTCGAGCAGGTAAATGATAAAAATAGAATTTTTGATATGGAAAGGTACCTATCAGATTCATCATATAATCTTTTCTTTTGTTGCATGCACATTTGGACTTGAATAATTCAAAGAAATAGTCTATAGTTTGACATGAAGACATCAATACTCAAGCGTACTAACAAGCAACCATATCTTTCAAAATATCAACGCTAAAGAATGTTATCCCTAGCCCATTATGCTCAATCATTGATTCATTCATGAAACACACTCAATATTAGCTACACCCAATGCACAAGTATGAGAATAGTGTTCCCTAGTTGGTGCTTTATAAGAGAAGATGGAGACTCAAAACAAATAAACTTTTTTGCATAAAATTAATATAGATAGGCCCTTCGCAGAGGGAAATAGAGTTGCACAGGTACCAGAGCTCAAAGCTTAAATTAGAGAGATAAAATTATTTTGAGAGGCATGCTTTTCCTGTCAACGAAAATGACCAAGAATTCCTAATATCTTCCATGCTAGACACAATATAGGCGGTTCCCAAACAGAAAATAAAGTTTATTTCCTTTCCATAATTCTTTCACAATCCATGGCTAGCCGTATCCACGGGTGCCTTCGATACCAAAACTTTCGAAGGAATTTACTATTATCGCCATATTAATTTTTTCATTTTGAGACTGGGCATCCCTATTACCTGCCACACTTTCGTGCAATGACAAATGAATAAACACTCATCATGAGAATAACCCAACTTGCATTGAAAATATTGGCCACCCCCTGCCGCATCATGAGTTGTACGGGCACACAAAACGGAAAATTATTTTGAAAAATTAGAGTTGGCACATGCAAATTTACTTGGAACAACATGTCAATACCGCATATAGGTAGGTATGGTGGACTCATTTGGCACAACTTTGGTTTTAAGGAGTTTGATGCACAAGCAGTATTTCCGCTTAGTACAAGTGAAGGCTAGAAAATAGATTGAGAAGCGACCAACCAAAAAACAAAAACGGTCATAAACAAGCATTGAACATAACTAACACTAAATAATGCACCATAAATAGGATATAACTCCGTTGCATAACTATTGACTTTACGTGCATGCATAGGGAATCACAAACCTTAACACCAATATTCTTACTAAACCACAATTACTCACTAACATGACTCACATATTATCATCTCCATATCGCAAAACTATTGCAACGAATCAAACTTATCCTATCCAATGATCTTTCATGGAAGTTTTTATTATATCCCTCTTGAATATTCATCACTTTGGGACCAAATTCATATCTTGTGCAAATTATCATTACTATTATCAACTCTCAAAAAGATATAAGTGAAGCATGAGAGTGCAAATATTTCTTCAAAATATATTCACCGCCGTGCTAAAAAAGATATAAGTGAAGTACTAGAGCAACTGCCTAGCTCAAAGATATAAGTGAAGCACATAGAGCATTCTAAAAAATCATGATAAATGTGTGTCCCTCTCAAATAGGTGTGTCCATCAAAGATGATAGTGACACACTAAAAATCAAACACAGCAAAGACTCATATAATACACGACGCTCCAAGCAAAACTCATATCATGTCATGAATAAAAATATAGCTCCAAGTAATATTACCAATGGTCGGTAGAAGAAAGAGGGGATGCCTTCCGGGGCATCCCCAAGCTTAGTTGCTTGGGATTACTTGAATATTACTTTGGGGTGCCTCGGGCATCCCCAAGCTTAGGCTCTTTATGTTCCTTATTCTTTCATCCATCATGATCTCACTCAAAACTTCAGAACTTTAGCACACAGAACTCAACAAAACTTTCGTGAGATCCGTTAGTATAATTAAACAAATCACTACTTTAATTACTGTTGCAAACCCATTCATATTTTATTTTTGCATTATACCTATTGTATTCTAACTTCTGCATGGCTTATACCCCCGATACAATCCACAGTTCCATCAAAACAAGCAAAACAATGCATCAAAAACAGAATCTATCAAAAACATAATAGTCTGTAGAAACCTGAATTATTCTCATAGTTCTGTAACTCTAAAAACTCTGAAAAATTAGGAAAATGTGGGCAATTTGTATATCAATCATCTGAAAAACAATTCAGATCAAAAGCACGTTCCAGTGAATTTAAACAATTCTGCTACTCGGCGTAAAAGTTTTTGTTTTTTTCACAGAATCAAATCAACTATCATCCAAATCATCCCAATGGCTTTACTTGGCACCAACACTAATTTAAAACACAAAAACACAACCATAACGGTATCATAATTGTGTGCATAAACAAAAAATAGAAAAAGAAACCTATTGGGTTGTCTCCCAACAAGCTCTTTCTGTATAGCCATTAAGATAGGCTTGATATTTGATTGATGCTCACATGAAAGATAATAATTGAAACACAAAGAGAGCATCATGTAGCATATGAAAAACAAATTTAAGTTTAGCATACTTCCTATGCATAGGAATTTTATAAGCAAAAAATTATCAAGACAAGAAATATATAACATATGCATGGAAGAAGAAAGAAACAATAGCAATCTCTACATGAAAAGAGGTAATTTAGTAACATGAAGATTTCTACAACCATATTTTCCTCTCTCATAATAATTACATGTAAAATCATAATCAAATTCAATAATGTAACTATCATATAAATTTCTCTTCATGATCCACATACATAAAAATCTTATAATCTTCCAAGATAGTGGGATTATCATCAACTAAAGTCATGAACTCTCCAAACCCACATTTATCAAACATTTCATAAGATTGAACACTCTCTGAATATGTGGGATTCTTTTTACCTCAAGTTCACACTCTTCCAAACCCACTTTCAATACTATTGCAAACATTATTATCAATAGCATATTCATCATGAGGATTAAATAAATTTTCAAGATCATAAGAAGCATCACCCCAGTCATGATCATTACCATAAGTAGTGGACATAACAAAATCATCATCCCCATGCTTGTAGCTTTGCATATCATTAGCACAATTGACATTCATAGAATTTATAATAACATCATTGCAATCATGCTTTTCATTCAAGTATCTATCAAGTGTGGGTGCAATATCAATAATTTCATTTTTAGCATAAGGAACTATTGCAAGTTCATCATCATAAGCATCATCAATATTGCATCGTGGCCATAAGAATAGCAAGCATCATGTTCATCAAGAGGGGATAATTCAATCAAATCAATGAAATCATAATTATCTATAGATTCATGCATATCATTATTCTCTTCCAAAGCAGCAGACATTCTCTCAATAAATTCTTTAACATAGGCACTAGGAGCATAGTTTTCATAGAATTATTTAAGTATGTCAAAATTTTCAGATTTTTAGAGAGTAACATAATACTTTTCAATAAAAGAAGCAACTTCATAAGCACCCTTAAAAGCAACAAATTCTTTAATTTGTTCGATATCATAGTAACTATAAACACACTGGGCATAAGAAGACAAGATTTCATTATCATTAAACTCACATAGGTAGGGAAGGTGTTTTTTAGGGTTCTTAGAGCAACAAGTAAAATCATAAATTTCACAAAGATTCCAAGCATAGTATAGCAAACAATTTATTTTTCTCCATAAGAGTCTCCCCTTTTGAGACAAACGGTGACGCACAAAATGAGCATGCTCATCTAATGATTTTCCCTCAACTAAACTAGTTGGGGTTTTGGCACGAGTACAAATGGATCAAAGATGATCCAAGTAGAAAACTTTAAGTGGATCCATAGTCATCTTGATTTTTTGCTTTCATTTTCTTTTTTTGAGTATGCACACATGAAGGCAAAAAGCAAGCAAATGAGCAAAAAGGCAAACAAAAAATATTTTTGTATTTTTGTAAAACTTTTTAGAAGTGGGGGAGATGAAAACTAGAGGCAAAAGGCAAATAAAATAAATGCAAGGAGATGAAAGTTTATGCGTAGGTACTTGATAGATGTTGATGATGTTTCCCGGCAATGATGCCAGAAATTCTTCCTGCTACTTGTGAGCTACGTTGGGATTTCCCCGAAGAGGAGAGGATGATGCAGTACAGTAGAGATAAATATTTCCCTCAATTAAGAGCCAAGGTTATCAATCCAGTAGGAGAACCAAGCAACACCTCATTAGTAGCACCTGCACACATAATAACAAATACTTGCACTCAAGACGAACAAGGGGTTGTCAATCCCTCGGCGATTATTTGCAAGATCAAATTTTGTAGTGGTAGATAGATAGATAATAATACAAAATAAAATAAATAAAGAAAACTGCAGCAAGGTATTTTTGGATTTTAATATATGATAAAAGTAGACCCGGGGGCATAGTTTTCACTAGAGGCTTCTCTCTTGAAAATAGCATACGGTGGGTAAACAAATTACTGTTGGACAATTGATAGGAAAGAGAATAATCATGATGATATCCAAGGCAATGATCATGTATATAGGCATCACGTCCAAGACAAGTGGACCGACTCCTGCCTGCATCTACTACTATTACTCCACACATCGACCGCTATCCATCATGCATCTAGAGTATTAAGTTCATAAAGAACAGAGTAACGCCTTAAGCAAGATGACATGATGTAGACAAACTAAAATCACGAATGAATAAGCCCCACTTTTTATCCTTAATAGCAACGATACAATACATGTCATGTCCCCTTCTGCCACTAGGATTTAGCACCACAAGATCGAACCCATTACAAAGCACCTCTCCCATTGCAAGAAAAATCAATCTAGTTGGCCAAACCAAATCAATAGATTAGAGAGAAATACAAATCTATAATAATCATGCATAAAAGAGTTCAGAGAAAACTCAAATAATATTCATGGATAACCTGATCATAAACTCACAATTCATCAGATCCCAACAAACACACCGCAAAAAGTGATTACATCGAATAGAACTCCAAGAACATCGAGGAGAACATTGTATTGAAGACTAAAGAGAGAGGTGAAGCCATATAGCTACTAACTATGGACCCATAGGTCTTTGCTAAACTACTCACGCATCATCGAAACGGCAGCAAGGTTGATGTAGAGCCCCTTCGTGACCGATTCCCCATCCGGCAGAGTGCCAGAAAAGGCCTCCAGACGGGATCTCGCAAGAACAGAGACTTGCGGCGGCATAAAAAGTATTTTGTGGACTCCTCTGTTGGTTTCCCGATTTTAGAGAATTTATAGAGGCGGAGTTAGTTCAAACGGAGCCACGTGGGACCCATGAGCCACCAGGGCATGCCCTATCCACCTGGGCGCGCCCTGGTGCCTCTTGGGCCACTGCTCCATCTTCTCGTCCCCTCCCAAAGCTTCCAGAGTCTCTTATATCAAGGAAAATGTCTCCAAAAAGTTTCGTGGCATTTGGACTTCGTTTGGTAGTGATATTCTGAAAAACCAAAAACAAGCAAAAAACATCAACTGGCACTGGGCACTAAGTTAATAGGTTAGTCCCAAAAATTATATATAATTGCTTTTAAATGTGTATAAAACATCCAAGATTGATAATATAATAGCATGGAACAATAAAAAAATTATAGATACGTTGGAGACGTATCATGGCTCGAGCGACGTTTCGCTCCTCTTCGAGGGTGTCCAGGGTGTCTTGCCGATCGAGCTCGGCTTCCCGTTCTCCATACATATGTATCTGAGGTGCATCATGTATGATGTCACATGGGAGAACTGCCTCGGTGCCGTAAACCATAAAAAATGGGGTGTATCCGGTGGAACTGTTCGGTGTGGTGCGCAAGCCCCATAAGACGGAATCAAGTTGCTCTACCCACCTGCAGCCAGCTTTTTTGAGGGAACGTACGAGCCTTGGATTTATGCCACTTAGGATTAGGCCGTTTACCCGTTCTACCTGCCCATTTGACTGTAGGTGGTAGGCAGATGCGTAATCGAGCTTGATGCCCATTTTCCCGCGCCATGCTTTGACCTCTTTGGTCGTAAAGTTTGTCCTGTTGTCTGTAATCAGACTGTGAGGGGATACCGTAGCGGTGAACTACCCCGGAGATAAAATCAATTACCTGGGTAGCTTCGGCCTAGGTGACTGGTTTTGCTTCTATCCATTTCTTGAATTTGTCAACGATGACAAGTATTTATTTTTCCTGGCTCCGCCCTTAGGAGGGCCAACCATATCTAGCCCCCAGACTGCAAAGGGCCAAGTGATGGGGATGATACGGAGCCGTGGGGGCATGTGGCTTTGTTTGGCGAACACTTGGCAACCTGGGCAACGTTGTACTAACGCGAAGGTGTCGGCGCCTGCAGTTGGCCAATAGAAACCAGCTCGGAAGGCTTTACTAACCAAGGTCTGAGCGGCGGCGTGATGTCCGCTCATGCCGGGGTGTATTTCCTGAAGAAGTGATCTTCCTTCCTCTTCGGATATGCATCGTTGGAGGACGCCCATAGTGCTTAACTTATAGAGTTCTCCTTCATGAACCTTGTAAGCTTTGGATTGCCTTACTATCCGACGTGCATCAGTCTGGTCCTCCGGGAGTTCCTTGCGGAGTAGATATGCAAGTAGCGGCTGGGTCCAGGGTGCAATGACTGCCATGACTTCATGTGTGGAAGCTGTTTCCTTAACGTTTGAGCCACCCATTATGCCTTCGTCTTTGTCATCCTCGGGCAGGGCAAATTTCCCGACGTCGTTTGATACCGATGCTCCCTGGTCGTCTTGCCAGACCACGGGTGGCTTGAAGAGCCGCTCGAGGAAGATATTATCGGGTACTTTGTCCCATTTGGCGCCCATTTGGGTGAGTATATCTGCGTCCTGGTTACTATCTCAGGGTATGTGATGAAATTCCAGCCCCTCGAACCTGGCCGAGATCTTTAAGACGGCATTCCGGTAAGCGGTCATCTTCGAGTCCTTGGCATCGAATTCACCATTGACTTGGGAGATGCCAAGGTTTGAATCGCCTCAGACCTCCAGGCATTTAACGCCCATGGAGACTGCCATCCGGAGTCCGTGTAACATGGCTTATTATTCGGCCGTGTTGTTGGAGTCCGTGTACATGATTTGTAACACGTAACATATACTCTCTCCCATGGGTGATATAAGCACTATGCCATCCCTAGGCTAGCAAGCATTTCGGAACCGTCGAAATACATGGTCCAATGCGAATAGGTGCTATATTCTCGTGGGAGTTCGGCCTCTGTCCATTCGACCATGAAGTCGGCAAGCACCTGAGATTTAATAGCTCGGCGTGGTCGATAGGTGGTTTCAAAGGGTAGGAGCTCTATTGCCCATTTGGCTATACGCTCCACTGTGTCCCTATTGTTGATTATGTCGCTTAATGGGACATCGGATGCCACGGTCACCGAGCACTCTTGAAAGTAGTGTCGGAGTTTTCGTGATGGCATAAAAACTGCGTATGCTATCTTTTGATAGTGAGGGTAGCATGTTTTGCATGGGGTTAGGACTTTAGAGACGTAGTAGACGGGCTTTTGGACCTGGAACTTATGGCCTTCCATGTCTTGTTCGACCACGAGCTTGCGCTAACCACCTGGTTTGTAGCCGAGATATACAATAACATCGGCTCGCATATGCCTGGTGCTGGTAGGATGGGATTAGTGGCAAGGAGGATTTTAATGTCTGTCAGGGCCGCCGCGGCCTCCTCGGTCCATTTGAAATTCTTTGTCTGCTTTAACAGCCTATACAAGGGTAAGGCCTTTTCCTCGAGTCTTGATATAAAGCGGCTTAATGCCACCACGCATCCTGCTAGCTTTTGTACGTGCTTGAGATCTGTTCGTACCTCTAAGCGGTCCAGGGCTCATATTTTTGCCGGGCTAGCCTCAATTCCTCGGCTGGATATGATAAAGCCGAGGAGCTTACCGGCTGGTACTCCGAAGATGCATTTCTCCCGATTGAGCTTGATCTGATACTCCCGTAAACCAGTGAACGTGTCGCAGAGGTTGTCTACCAGTTGTCCGATGTGTTTGATTTTGACAACCACATCGTCTACGTAGGCCCCAATGGTTTTCCCGATGTGCTTCTTCAAGCATGACTGTATCATGTGTTGGTATGTGGCATCGGCGTTCTTTAATCCGAAGGGCATCGTGTTGAAACAAAATGGCCCATAGGTGTGATGAATGTTGTGGCCTCCTGGTCAGATTCTTTCATCTTTATTTGATGATATCCTGAGTAGGCGTCCAGGAAGCACAGCAAGTCATGCCCGACTGTGGCATATACAATTTGATCAATTCTCAGGAGCGGCAAGGGGTCCTTGGGGCAAGCTTTCTTGAGGTCTTTGAAATCGACACATAGGAGCCAGGACCTATGCTTCTTTGGTACCATAACCAAATTGGCGAGCCAATCGAGGTGTTTTACGTCTCGGATGAATCCGGCCTCCAATAATTTAGCCAGATCCTCGCCCATTGCCTGACGCTTGGGTTCGGAGAAGCGCCGGAGGGATTGCTTGATGGCCTTGTAGCCCTATAATATGTTTAGGCTGTGTTCCGCGAGTCTGCGGGGTATCCCTGGCATGTCAGAGGGGTGCCAGGCGAATATGTCCCAATTTTCTCGAAGGAAATTGTGTAACACCTCGCCAATATCTGGGTCGAGGTTTGCTCCTATGGGCACCGTCTTAGCTGGGTCCGTTGGATGTACCTGAAATTTGACTATTTCATCGGCCGGCTTGAATGAGGTAGACTTTGGCCGTTTGTCGAGGATGACATCATCTTGGTCGACTTCGGCTCGTAATGTAGTCAGTTCCTCGGCCGCGAGGGCCTCGGACAAACAGTCGAGGGCAAGTGATGTTGTTTTATTCTCGGCTTTAAGCGCTCTGTCGGGGTCACTCGAGATAGTGATTATTCCGTTCGGCCCCGGCATTTTGAGCTTCATGTAGCCGTAATGTGGTACCGCTTGGAATTTAGAAACGGTTTCCCGCCCCAGGGGTACGTGATACCCACTTCTAAAAGGGGCTATGTGGAACGTAACCTCTTCGGAACGGTAATTGTCCGGTGTTCCCAAGACCACATCGAGGGTTATTTTTCCACTGCAGTGTGCCTCTCGCCTGGGTATTATACCTTTAAAAGGTGGTGGCACTCTGTTCTATGCGGGATTTATCGATGTGCATTCGATCCAGGGTGTCTGCATATATCAGATTTAGGCTACTGCCTCCGTCCATGAGTACTTTCCGAAGACGACAGCTGCCCACTATTGGGTCAAGGACGAGTGCGGTGGGACACCTATTCGGGGTCAACCTCGGCTGATCACTATGATCAAAGGTGACCGGTGTTTCTACCCACGCCCCCCGGGTTGGCAACTGCCTAATGGAATTAATTTCTCGTAATGCCCGCTTACGCTGGTTGTTGGACGTAAACGTCTTGTAAATCATCATGACCTCGTCTTTGTCTGAGGACTCTTCTACATGACGGGGGGTGCCTGCGAGAAGGGCGTGTCCTCCTTTAACCACTTGTCTTGTCACCTAGCAGTCGCGAAGGCTGTGGGTCGGGCAAGAGTTAAGCAGTAGAGCATGTATCACACACGGTTTATCCAGGACGCCATCCATGGTAGTCCCGGGTTGGCCTGCTGATTTTTTCTTCTTCTGAGGTTGCTCGGACGGTGTGTTCCATTTGCTGGACTCGCGCCGAGGTGCAGGTTTGTTGCGTTTTGGTTTATGCTCACACATTGAATCTGTATCAACCTGCCAAGCATCTTCGATGGCGCAAAATTTGGATACCAAATCAGATAGTTCTGCGTACGTCTGGATGGAGCAGCGAGCGAGGACGTTCGAAACACCTCTATCCTTGCATCCACGCTGGAAGGCTGTTATAATATCTGAGTCCTGTTAGTTTTGTATCTTATTCTTGACAGACAAAAATCTGGCCCAGAACTGTCTGACTGTCTCGTCGGGGAGTTGCTGCACGTAGGCCAGATCCCAGACATCCGGAGAGCCAGAATTGTTGGGACGGTATTTGATGTGGGAGGTGGGTGGGTGAGTTTCGACCTCTAAGGATCCCGGGCCCGAAACCCCAGTATCCTTACCCTGCATCAGATCTATGGCCATAGGATTGGCCAAGCTAATTTGAAGATTGGTATCACCAGCTTCCTCTTGCCGGGCGTCGTCTGTGTCGCTTTCTAAGAAGTATCTCAGCCCCTCGTCTTTGGAGGAGGGATCAGCAGGAGCCGGAGAGAGGTCACAGGTCACCTCGAGCTCGTGGAGGAGGAAAGGTGTTTCCGCGACGGGCATGGGAATCACGCCTGTGAATTCAGGGTCGTTATTACGACGATCCCATCGGTCCTTCCATCGGTCGCGCAGCAGAACTCTCAATGAAAGCACCCGTGTTGGTGTAAAAACTGGTAGACCTCGGGGTAGGGCGTCCCAAACTGTGGATCCTGGACAGATGGTAACTAGAATAGGGGAGACGAAGTTTACCCAGGTTTGGATCCTCTTAATGGAGGTAATACCCTATGTCCTGCTCTTGTTTACACTACTAGGGAAAAGCCTAGTAGTAGCGCGGGTTAAATAGCTAGGAGTAGCATGGGTGCCCACGCTACTACTACGGTGCTACAGCTAACTTGTAGTAGTAGCGCGGGTGCACCCGCGCTACTACTACGTCTGTTAGTAGTAGCGTGGTTGCCACCCGCGCTACTACTATTAATTTCAAAAACAAAAAAATTCTCGATCCCGTGCATGCTGTCAATGGCAACAATGGTTCGATCCAGCAATGGCAGGGGTCGCCGGAGGTGCGAAAGGGCAGCGGCAGAACAGATCCAGCGATGGCTGCTACAAAGGGCCCAGATCCATGGCCGAGCAAGGCAGCGGCGTGGGGCACCTATTCGCAGCAAAGGCAGCGAGCTCCTAGTTGTCCATGGCGATGACCCGCACGGGCAAGGACATGGGAGCGTGAGTCTGAAGGATATATGCCCTAGAGGCAATAATAAAGTTGTTATTTTATATTTCCTTATTCATGATAAAGGTTTATTATTCATGTTAGAATTGTATTGATCGGAAACTTAAATACATGTGTGAATACATAAACAAATACCGTGTCCCTAGTAAGCCTCTACTAGACTAGCTCGTTGATCAAAGATGGTTAAAGTTTCCTAACCATAGACATGTGTTGTCATTTGATAACGGGATCACATCATTAGGAGAACGATGTGATGGACAAGACCCATCCGTTAGCATAGCATAATGATCGTTCAGTTTATTGCTATTGCTTTCTTCATGTCAAATACATATTCCTTCGACTATGAGATTATGCAACTCCTGGATACTGGAGGAATGCCTTGTGTGCTATCAAACATCACTACGTAACTGGGTGATTATAAAGATACTCTACAGGTATCTCCGAAGGTGTTTGTTGAGTTGGCATAGATCAAGATTAGGATTTGTCACTCCGAGTTTCGGAGAGGTATCTTTGGGCCCTCTCGGTAATACACATCATAAGCTTGCAAGAAAATGACTAAGGAGTTAGTTACAAGGTGATGTATTACGGAACGAGTAAAGAGACTTGCCAGTAACAAGATTGAACTAGGTATGAAGATACGGACGATCGAATCTCGGGCAAGTAACATACCGATGGACAAAGGGAATTACGTATGTTGTCATAACGGTTCGACCGATAAAGATCTTCGTAGAATATGTAGGAGCCAATATGGGCATCCAGGTTCCGCTATTGGTTATTGGCCGGAGAGGTGTCTCGGCCATGTCTACATAGTTCTCGAACCCGTAGGGTCAGCACGCTTAACGTTCGTTGACGATATAGTGTTATATGAGTTATATGTTTTGGTGACCGAATGTTGTTCGGAGTCCCGGATGAGATCACGGACATGACGAGAAGTCTCGAAATGGTTGAGAGGTAAAGATTGATATATAGGACGATGGTATTTGGACACCGGAAGTGTTTCGGGACATACCGGGAAGGAATCGGGTCACCGGAAGGGGTTCCGGGCACCCCCAGGCAAGTTATGGGCCTTATGGGCCAAAGGAGGGGACAAACCAGCCCACAAGGGGGCTGGTGCACCCCCTCCCTTGTTTGTCCAGCCCTAGGGAAGGAAAAGGGGGAGGTCTAGCCCCTCCTGCCTTTCCCTCTCATGGGAGAAAGAAAAGGGGGGGGGGGGCGCCACCCTCCCTGCCTTTCCCCGCGCTCCAAATAAGGAAGGGGGGCGCGGCTTGGGAGGGACTCCAAGTAGGATTCCTCCTACTTGGGCGCCTCCTTTGGCTGCTCCTCCCTCCCTCCCACCTATATATATGTGGAAGGGGGCGCCTAGCAAAAACCTGAGAATTGCCTAGCCGTGTGCGGCGCCCCCCTCCACCGTTTACACCCCCGGTCATATTTTCGTAGTGCTTAGGCGAAGCCCTGCGGAGATCACTTCACCATCACCGTCACCACACCATCGTGCTGACAGAACTCATCTACTACCTCGACGTCTTGCTGGATCAAGAAAGCGAGGGACGTCACGGAGCTGAACTTGTGCAGAACGCGGAGGTGTCGTGCGTTCGGTACTTGATCGGTAGAATCGCGAAGAAGTTCGACTACATCAACCGCGTTGTGAAATGCTTCCGCTTATGGTCTACGAGGGTACGTAGACACACTCTCCCCTTCATTGCTATGCATCTCCATGGATAGATCATTGCGTGTGCGTAGAAATTTTTTGTTTTCCATGCAATGTTTCCCAACAGTGGCATCATGAGCCAGGTCTATGCGTAGATCATATGCATGAGTTGAACACAAAGAATTTGTGGGAGGTGATGTTCATACTGCTTACCACCAATGTCTTATTTTGATTCGGCGGCATTGTGGGATGAAGCGGCCCGGACCAACCTTACATGTCCACGTACATGAGACCGGTTCCACCGACTGACATGCAACTTGTTTTGCATAAAGGTGGCTGGCGGGTGTCTGTTTCTCCTACTTTAGTTGAATCGAATTTGACTGCGGCCGGTCCTTGAAGAAGGTTAAAACAGCAAACTTGATAATTCACTGTTGTGGTTTTTGCCGTAGGTAAGAACGGTTCTTGCTAGAAGCCCGTAGCAGCCACGTAAAACTTGCAACAACAAAGTAGAGGACGTCTAACTTGTTTTTGCAAGGCATGTTGTGATGTGATATGGTCAAGACATGATGTGATATACGTTATTGTATGAGATGATCATGTTTTGTAAGTTATCAGGCAACCGGCAGGAGCCTTATGGTTGTCTCTTTATTGTATGAAATGCAATCGCCATGTAATTGCTTTACTTTATCGCTATGCGTTAGTAATAGTTGTAGAAGCAATAGTTGGCGAGACGACCACGACGCAACAATGGAGATCAAGGTGTTGAGCCAGTGATGATGGAGATCATGACGATGCTTTGGAGATGGAGATCAAAAGCATGAGATGATGACGGCCATATCATGTCACATATTTTGATTGCATGTGATGTTTATCTTTTATGCTTCTTATTTTGCTTAGAACGACGGTAGCATTATAAGATGATCCCTTCACTTAATTTCAAGATATAAGTGTTCTCCCTGAGTACGCACCGTTGTGAAAGTTCGTCGTTTCGAGACACCACGTGATGATCGGGTGTGATAGACTCTATGTTCACATACAACGGGTGTAAGACAGTTTTGCACATGCAGAATACTTGGGTTAAACTTGACGAGTCTAGCATGTACATACATGGTCTCGGAACACTGGAGACCGAAAGGTCGAACATGAGTCATATAGTAGATATGATCAACATAGAGAAGTTCACCATTGATGACTACCCCATCTCACGTGATGATCGGACATGGGTTAGTTGATTTGGATCATGTATCACTTAGACAACTTGAGGGATGTTGATTTAAGTGGGAGTTCATTAGTAATTTGATTAATTGAACTTAATTTATCATGAACTTAGTCCTGATAGTATTTGTAAATCTATGTTGTAGATCAATAGCTGGCGATATAGCTCCCTTATTTTTGATATGTTCCAAGAGAAAAATAAGTTGAAAGATGATAGTAGCAATGATGCGGACTGGGTCTGTGATCTGAGGATTATCCTCATTGCTGCACAGAAGAATTATGTCCTTGATGCACCGCTAGGTGACAAACCTATTGCAGGAGCAGATGCAGACATTATGAATGTTTGGCAAAGCTCGATATGATGACTACTTGATAGTTTAGTGCACCATGCTTTACGGCTTAGAACCGGGACTTCAAAAATGTTTTGAACGCCACGGAGCATATGATATGTTCCAAAAGCTGAAATTAGTATTTCAGACTCATGCCCGTGTCAAGAGGTATGAGACCTCTGACAAGTACTTTGCCTACAAGATGGAGGAGAATAGCTCAGCCAGTGAGCATGTATTCAGAATATCTGGGTATTACAATCGCTTGAATCAAGTGGGAGTTAATCTTCCAGATAAGATAGTGATTGACATAGTTCTCTAGTCACTATCACCAAGCTATTAGAACTTCATGATGAACTATAATATGCAAGGGATGACGAAAACGATTCCCGAGCTCTTCGCGATGCTGAAATCGGCGAAGGTAGAAATCAAGAAAGAGCATCAAGTGTTGATGGTTAACAAGACCACTAGTTTCAAGAAAAAAAAGGGCAAGGGAAAGAAAGGGAACTTCAAGAAGAATGGCAAGCAAGTTGCCACTCCCGTGAAGAAGCCCAAAGCTGAACCCAAGCCTGAGACTAAGTGCTTCTACTGCAAAGGAA
This sequence comes from Thinopyrum elongatum, assembly GCA_011799875.1. Classification (NCBI taxonomy): domain Eukaryota; kingdom Viridiplantae; phylum Streptophyta; class Magnoliopsida; order Poales; family Poaceae; genus Thinopyrum; species Thinopyrum elongatum. The sequence continues at coordinate 344,221,552 of CM022301.1, forward strand.
ATGGTCACTGGAAGCGGAACTGCCCCAAATACTTGGCGGATAAGAAGGATGGCAAAGTGAACAAAGGTATATTTGATATACATGTTATTGATGTGTACTTTACTAGTGTTCATATAGCCCCTAGGTATTTGATACCGGTTCAGTTGCTAAGATTAGTAACTCGAAACAGGAGTTGCAAAATGAACAGAGACTAGTTAATGATGAGGTGATGATGTGTATTGGAAATGATTCCAAGGTTGATACGATCACCATCGCACACTCCCTCTACCTTCGGGATTAGTGTTGAACCTAAATAAATGTTATTTGGTGTTTGCGTTGAGCATAAATATGATTAGATCATGTATATTGCAATACGGCTATTCATTTAAGCTAGAGAATAATTGTTGTTTTGTTTACATGAATAAAACCTTCTATGGTCATACACCTAATGTAAATGGTTTATTGAATCTCGATCGTAGTAATACACATATTCATAATATTGATGCCAAAAGATGCAAAGTTGATAATGATAGTGCAACATATTTGTTGCACTGCCGTTTAGGTCATATTGGTATAAAGCGCATGAAGAAACTCCATACAGATGGACTTTTGGAATCACTTGATTATGAATCATTTGATACTTGCGAACCATGCTCATGGGCAAGATGACTAAAACTCCGTTCTCTAGAACAATGGAGCGAGCTAATGACTTATTGGAAATAATACATACCGATGTATGCGGTCCGATGAGTGTTGAAGCACGCGGCGGGTATTGTTATTTTCTCACCTTCACTGATGATTTGAGTAGATATGGGTATATCTACTTGATGAAACACAAGTCTAAAACATTTGAAAAGTTCAAAGAATTTCAGAGTGAAGTGGAGAATCATCATAACAAGAAAATAAAGTTTCTATGATCCGATCGCGGAGGCGAATATTTGAGTTACGAGTTTGGCTTTCATTTAAAACAATGTGGAATAGTTTCACAATTCACGCCACCTGGAACACCACAGCGTAATGGTGTGTCCGAACGTCGTAACCGTACTTTATTGGATATGGTGCATGCTATGATGTCTCTTACCGATTTACCACTATCGTTTTGGGGTTATGCATTACAGACAGCTGCATTCACATTAAATAGGGCACCGTCTAAATCCGTTGAGACGACACCGTATGAACTATGGTTTGGCAAGAAACCTAAGCTGTCGTTTCTTAAAGTTTGGGGTTGCGACACTTATGTCAAAAGGCTTCAGCCTGATAAGCTCGAACCCAAATCAGAGAAGTGCGTCTTCATAGGATACCCTAAGGAAATAATTGGGTACACCTTCTACCACAGATCCAAAGGCAAGATCTTTGTTGCCAAGAATGGAACCTTTCTAGAGAAGGAGTTTCTCTCGAAAGAAGTGAGTGGGAGGAAAGTAGAACTTGATGAGGTAATTGTACCTTCTCTCGAATTAGAAAGTAGCACATCAGAGAAATCCGTTCCCGTGATGCCTACACCAACTAGAGAGGAAGCAAATGATGATGATCATGAAACTTCGGATCAAGTTACTACAGAACCTCATAGGTCAACCAGAACACGATCCGCACCAGAGTGGTACGGGAATCCTGTACTAGAAGTGATGTTACTAGACCAAGGCGAACCTACAAACTATGAAGAAGCTATGATGAGCCCAGATTCCGACAGATGGCTTGAGGCCATGAAATCTGAGATAGGATCCATGTATGAGAACAAAGTGTGGACTTTGGTGGACTTGCCCGATGATCGGCAAGCCATAGAGAATAAATGGATCTTCAAGAAGAAGACTGACGCTGATGGTAATATTACTGTCTATAAAGCTCGACTTGTCGCAAAAGGTTTTCGACAAGTTCAAGGAGTTGACTAAGATGAGACTTTCTCACCCGTAGCGATGCTTAAGTCCGTCCGAATCATGTTAGCAATTGCCGCATTTTATAATTATGAAATCTGGCAAATGGATGTCAAAACTGCATTCCTTAATGAATTTCTTAAAGAAGAGTTGTATATGATGCAACCAGAAGGTTTTGTCGATCCTAAAGATGCTAACAAAGTGTGCAAGCTCCAGCGATCCATCTATGGACTGGTGCAAGCATCTCAGAGTTGGAATATATGCTCTGATAAGGTGATCAAAGCATATGATTTTATACAGACTTATGGTGAAGCCTGTATTTACAAGAAAGTGAGTGGGAGCTCTGTAGCATTTCTGATATTATATGTGGATGACATATTGTTGATTGGAAATGATATAGAATTTCTGGATAGCATAAAAGGATACTTGAATAAGAATTTTTCAATGAAAAACCTCGGTGAAGTTACTTATATATTGGGCATCCAGATCTATAGGTTTAGATCGAGACGCTTAATAGGACTTTCACAAAGCACATACCTTGACAAGATTTTGAAGAAGTTCAAAATGGATCAGTCAAGGAAAGGGTTCTTGCCTGTGTTACAAGGTATGAAGTTGAGTAAGACTCAAAGCCCAACCACGGTAGAACATAGAGAAAGAATGAAAGTCATTCCCTATGCCTCAGCCATAGGTTCTATAAAGTATGCCATGCTGTGTACCAGACCTATTGTGTGCCTTGCCAATAAGTTTGGCAAGAGGGTACAAAAGTGATCCAAGAGTGGACCACTGGACAGCGGTCAAAATTATCCTTAGGTGCCTTAAAGAGGACTAAGGAAATATTTCTCGGTTATGGAGGTAATAAAGAGTTCGTCGTAAAGGGTTACGTCGATGTAAGCTTTAACGCCGATTCGGATGACTCTGAGTCTCAATCTGAATACATGTTGAAAGTGGTTGCAATTAGCTAGAGTAGCTCCATACAGAGCTTTGTAGACATAGAAATTTGCAAAATACATACGGATCTGAATGTGACAGACCCGTTGACTAAACTTCTCTCACAGGCAAAACATGATCACTCCTTAGTACTCTTTGGGTGTTAATCACATGGCGATGTGAACTAGATTATTGACTCTAGTAAACTCTTTGGGTGTTGGTCACATGGCGATGTGAACTATGGGTGTTAAATCACATGGTGATGTGAACTAGATTATTGACTCTAGTGCAAGTGGGAGACTGAAGGATATATGCCCTAGAGGCAATATTAAAGTTGTTATTTTATATTTCCTTATTCATGATAAAGGTTTATTATTCATGTTAGAATTGTATTGATCGGAAACTTAAATACATGTGTGAATACATAAACAAATACCGTGTCCCTAGTAAGCCTCTACTAGACTAGCTCGTTGATCAAAGATGGTTAAAGTTTCCTAACCATAGACAAGTGTTGTCATTTGATAACGGGATCACATCATTAGGAGAATGATGTGATGGACAAGACCCATCCGTTAGCTTAGCATAATGATCGTTCAAATTATTGCTATTGCTTTCTTCATGTCAAATACATATTCCTTCGACTATGAGATTATGCAACTCCCGGATACCGGAGGAATGCCTTGTGTGCTATCAAACGTCACAACGTAACTGGGTGATTATAAAGATGCTCTACAGGTATCTCCAAAGGTGTTTGTTGAGTTGGCATAGATCAAGCTTAGGATTTGTCACTCCGAGTTTCGGAGAGGTATCTCTGAGCCCTCTCGGTAATACACATCATAAGCTTGCAAGCAAATGACTAAGGAGTTAGTTACAAGGTGATGTATTACGGAATGAGTAAAGATACTTGCCGGTAACGAGATTGAACTAGGTATGAAGATACCGACGATCGAATCTCGGGCAAGTAACATACCGATGGACAAAGGGAATTACGTATGTTGTCATAACGGTTCGACCGATAAAGATCTTTGTAGAATATGTAGGAGCCAATATGGGCATCCAGGTTCCACTATTGGTTATTGACCGGAGAGGTGTCTCGGTCATGTCTACATAGTTCTCGAACCCGTAGGGTCCGCACACTTAACGTTCGTTGATGATATAGTGTTATATGAGTTATATGTTTTGGTGACCAAATGTTGTTCGAAGTCTCGGATGAGATCACGGACATGATGAGGAGTCTCGAAATGGTTGAGAGGTAAAGATTGATATATAGGACGATGGTATTTGGACACCGGAAGTGTTTCGGGACATACCGGGAAGGAATCGGGTCACCGGAAGGGGTTCCGGGCACCCCCGGCAAGTTATGGGCCTTATGGGCAAAAGGAGGGGACAGACCAGCCCACAAGGGGGCTGGTGCGCCCCCTCCCTTGTTTGTCCATCCCTAGGGAAGGAAAAGGGGGAGGGCTAGCCCCTCCTGCCTTTCCCTGTCATGGGAGAAAGGAAGGGGGGGCGCCACCCTCCCCTCCCTTTCCCTGCGCTCCAAATAAGGAAAGGGGGGCGCGGCTTGGGAGGGATTCCAAGTAGGATTCCTCCTACTTGGGCGCCTCCTTTGGCTGCTCCTCCCTCCCTCCCACCTATATATATGTGGGAGGGGGGCGCCTAGCAAAAACCAGACAATTGCCTAGCCGTGTGCGGCGCCCCCCTCCACCGTTTACACCCCCGGTCATATTTTCGTAGTGCTTAGGCGAAGCCCTGCGGAGATCACTTCACCATCACCGTCACCACGCCATCGTGCTAACGGAACTCATCTCCTACCTCGACGTCTTGCTGGATCAAGAAGGCGAGGGACGTCACCGAGCTGAACGTGTGTAGAACGCGGAGGTGCCGTGCGTTCGGTACTTGATCGGTTGAATCACGAAGAAGTTCGACTACATCAACCGCGTTGTGAAACGCTTCCGCTTACGGTCTACGAGGGTACGTGGACACACTCTCCCCCTCGTTGGTATGCATCTCCATGGATAGATCATTGCGTGTGCGTAGAAAATTTTTGTTTTCCATGCAACGTTTCCCAACAGAGTCAAACCAGAGGGAGAGAGAGAAAAAGAAAAACGAGGGAGAGAGGAAGGAGATGGTGGTGAGGTGCTCTAGCGTGGTGGCATGGAGATGCGGGGAAGACCGGCGACTCTCGGGACGCCGGCGGCCTCTTTTGGCGCCATGGAGGAGGAGGCGCGCATGGGTAGGAGGTCCATGTGAGAGCCTAGGGAGAGAGGGGGGAGAGTGACGGGGGAGAGGAAGGATTTGGGGGAGGAGATGTGGATTTCAGGGCTCTATAAAAACCATGTACTTAGTAGTAGCGAGGGGTATAAACCCGCGCTACTACTATCAACTTAGTAGTAGCGCGGGTTTATACCCCTCGCTACTACTATGGCATGTCCCGGCGGGGCATGGTAGACACCACTTAGTAGTAGCGAGGGGTATAAACCTGCGCTACTACTATCAACTTAGTAGTAGCGGGGGGGGGGGTATAAACCCACGCTACTAGCAAGTAGCAGTAGCAAGGGGTATAAACCCACGCTACTAGTAAGTGTCTACCTATAAGCATTTCCCTAGTAGTGTTATATTGATGAGGCTGTTACAAGTACAGAGTTCATCTACCTCGAGATCTATAGATGTTGTCTAACTCTAGGGCTAGAAGAATGAGATTGCATTGATGTCCCCTCTACGGGCTAAACCCCTTGGCTTATATACACGCCGAGTAGGGTATCTAGGGTTAAAGAATCGGTATCCTGGCGTGGAGGCAGTGGAAGAGGTCTTGGCGTGTACGACAAGTCTTCGGTAGACATGATCTTGATCCTCCGCGTGCGACCTCCGGAGTCCATCTTATGAAGAATGAGGGCCCTTCGGCCTAACCCGAAGTGCTTGGATGGGCTGGGTTGGTACCCCATAGCCCGGGACACCGTCAGAAGGTCTCCGATGAGCTTCTCCTCAGCACTCTCACCGCCGGCCTGAACGAGGAGTTCAGGAACACTGCCTCCAACCTCACCCTCATCCACGATCCGACTTTTCCCAAGGTCGTGCCGTACCTGAAGTTGGAGGAGCGCTGGATGAAGATGGCGAAAACCCGGGCTACACATACTGCTCTTGCCGTCGGGACATCCTGCGCCCCGTCCGCCCCGGGCTCTCCTCAACAGCGGCCCGCCCCGGGCCCTTACTAGCAGCCGCCGACAGGCTTCTTCCCTCCACCGCCACCACCACAGCAGGTGGCTCCCACCGATTGTTGTCACAGTAGTAGCTGCGGCCGCAAGCAGCAGTAGTCTAGCGCCCAAGGCAGGGCGTCGTGCCAACAGCAGTAGCAGTACCAGCTGGCCCCTTGGTATGCCGGAAAAAACCCATGGATGGGCGTCGTTCATGCATCTTCCATGCCTGTCACACGCGCCCCTGTCCCCGGCTTCCTCGGCACCCGGCCCGCGGCTCATCAGGCAATCCACGCCGCCCCACGGCCGTACGCACAGCCGCCGTATGGTCTGCCGCCGTATGGGCTGCACCCAATGTACGGACAGCCATCGTCCTATGGACCGCAGGCACAGCCGGGCGGGCTCCCCCCGCTGCTCCCAGTGCCTCCGCAGCCGCCGCAGCCCTCGGTGGCCCTGCTTCCTCTGGTGCCATGGGATACGGCCCTCCTCGTGGCACTTCACTCCGCCCCTACACCAACCAACTACACCGGCGGGGGTGACTAGTATATGGACACCGGAGCTACAACTCACATGTCTTCCCATCCCGGTAACCTCCACACTTCCTAGCATGTCCATACTTCCACTCGTATCACCGTCGGTGATGGTTCATCTCTTCCAATAACACATGTTGGTCATGTTGCTTTTCTGTCTACATCTATGCCTTTGTCGTTACCTAACATACTTGTCTCCCTGGCCTAATAAAGAATCTCATTTCCATTCATTCTTTTACTCATGAAAATCCTGTCACCATTGAATTTGATGAGTTTGGCTTTTCTGTTAAGGATGCCCGACCCGGATGGTGCTCCACCGATGTGATAGCCCTGAAAAGCTCTACGCCGTCCACTCGTCCGCCTCCACCAGCACCGCCACTCGAGTCGCTCTTTCCACCGGTGTGGACCTCTGCCATGCTCGCCTGGGACATCCCAACCCCGCCACCCTTCGTCATATTCTTGGGAGTTTTTCTTTCACTTGTAGTAAGATCAACGATCACACTTGTCATGCTTGTCGTCTCGGCAAACATGTTCGTCTTCCTTTTAGCACTTCCTCGCATGCCGGATCATACCCATTTGAGTTAATTCATAGTGATGTGTGGACCCCTCTAGTTGCAAGTAATACGAGCTATCTTTATTATCTTGCTATTCTCGATGATTTCTTGCACTATGTGTGGACCTTCCCATTGCAGTGTAAATCCGATGTTATATCCACCCTCACTGCATTTTACTCCTATGTCTTCACACAGTTTGGACGCCCCATTCATGCATTATAGACTGATAACTGGAAGGAGTTCGATAACTGAGTTGTCTGCAGTCTTCTCTCCGCACATGGCATGATTTTTCGTCTCACTTGTCCGTCTACTTCGCAACAAAATGGGCGTGCCGAGCGTGTTCTTTGCACTCTTAATGACTGCGTTCACACGCTTCTCTTTCATGCCAATGTGCCCCCATGTTTTTGGCCAGACTCCCTCGCCACCGCATCACTTCTGCTTAACATTCGACACTGTCGCACTCGCGGGAATTTTGCGCCTCATCACCTTTTGTTCGGCACTCCGCCGTCTTATGATGAGCTACGCGTTTTTAGGTGTCTTTGCTATCCTAGCATCACCTCCACCACTCCTCACAAGCTAGCTCCTTGCTCCCTGGCTTGTATTTTCATCGGCTACCCACCAAATACCAAAGGCTATCGCTGTTATGATCCTGTCTCAGATCGCGTGTTCACTTCATGACACGTTTCATTTGATGAGAAGGTTTTTTCCCTTCAGCATGTAACTTCGGTCGTCGCCCAGCTCTCCTCGCCCCGGGCCCAGGTGGCCCCTCGGCGACTCCCTTTGGTGGTGGACACTCGCGTGCTGCCCTTGGGCCGCCCCCTGGGTTTGGGGCCCATCTCCGTGCCGCGGGTCGGGTGGCCATACCCAGCACCGCCGCTTCGATGCAACCCTCTCTCGGTGGTTCGGTTGCACCGGCAGCGGCCTCAACGCCTCTGGTGTCCCCAGCGCCCTCGACGCCTCTGGCATCCCTGGCGCCCCCGGTGCCCTCGGCGTCCCACTCCGCTGGCTCGCTATCGCCCGGCGTGTTGTCGGTCTCCACCGACTCGGGCGCCACAGGTTCTTCACCGTCATCATCACCCGTCGCTGCGCCGGACCCGCTGCCCCGCCCTATGACTCGGTCTCGGGCTGGCGTTCATCGCCCGAGCATGCAGTATACCAGCGATGAGTATCTTCTCGCTGCCTCTACATCCGCGCCGTCACCTCTCCCATCGTCAGCTTGAGCCGCCCTCCGTGATCCTCACTGGCTCGCTGCGATGCAGGAAGAGTTCGACGCTCTCCAGCGGAACCGCACTTGGCAGCTCGTCCCTCGGCCTCGTCCTGCCAATGTCATCAGTGGCAAATGGGTCTTACGCCACAAGACTCGTCCAGACGGCACTCTCGAGCGGTATAAGGCTCGCTGGGTGGTTCATGGTTTCCGTCGGCGTGCAGGAGTTGACTTCACTGAGACGTTTGCACCGGTCGTCAAGCCGGGTACGATCTGCACGGTCCTTCACCTCACGGTCTCTCGTGCCTGGATGTTACATCAAATGGATGTCTCCAACGCCTTCCTACACGATCACCTCACCGAACAGGTTTATTGCCCGCAGCCCACCGGCTTCGTCGACGCTACTCATCCCGACTATGTGTGTTTGCTTTCCCGGTCTCTTTATGGCCTAAAGCAAGAACCTCGTGCCTGGTACTAGCGCATCGCCGGTTTTCTTCAGCAGCTTGGGTTCTCCGTCACTTGCTCGGACGCCTCACTATTCGTCTATCATCACGGCCATGCGACTGCCTACCTCCTGCTCTATGTCGACGACATTATCCTAACAGCCTCTTCCGCCGAGCTTCTTCAGCAGATTACTACTTGGTTGCGCGATGAGTTTGCTATCAAGGATCTGGGCGCTTTGCATTATTTTCTTGGCATTGAGGTGGTTCGGTGACCAGATGGGGTTTTCCTTCACCAATAGAAGTATGCACATGAGTTGCTTGAGCGCGCCGGCATGCTCAATTGCAAACCCATTGCTACTCCTGTCGATACGAAGGCCAAGCTCTCTGCACTTGATGGCTCTCCCGCGTCGGATGCTCCGTTTTACCGCTCCATTGTTGGTGCTCTCCAGTACTTGACACTCACCAGACCAGATTTGCAGCATGCGGTTCAGCAGATGTGCCTTCATATGCACTCCCCACGCGACTCTCATTGGAACCTGGTGAAGCGGATTCTACGGTATATTTGAGGCACTATGGCTCTCGGTCTGAGGTTGACGGCGTCTTCCTCTATGGATATGGTGGCTTATTCCAATGCTGACTGGGCTGGCTATCCTGACACGCGCCGCTCCACATCTGGCTATTGCGTCTACCTCGGTCTCTCCCTCATCTCGTGGTCCTCTAAACGACAACCTACGGTGTCGCGCTCAAGCGGGGAGGCCGAGTACCGAGCTGTAGCTAACGCCGTTGCCGAGTGTTCCTGGCTTCGACAGCTTCTTCAGGAGTTGCGTCACGATGTCTCCCAGGCTACGGTGGTATATTGTGATAATGTATCCGCTGTCTTCCTCTCCGCCAACCCCGTTCATCATCGCCGGACGAAGCACATCGAGCTCGATATTCATTTTGTGCGCGAACAGGTGACCCTTGGACGCATTCGGGTTCTTCATGTTCCGACGGCACAATAGTTCGCCGATGTGATGACTAAGGGATTGCCTGCTCTCACTTTTGAGGAGTTTCGTTCTAGTCTCTGTGTATCTGGCGACGCTTCGACTGCGGGGGTGTTGAATATACGGTTTGCATGTATATTTTATATTCTTTGCCCACCTACTCCTTGTATAGATGAGGTTGAGGCCCACCTTAAACATCATATATACGTGCACTTTGCACCCGATCAATACATCGAGAGTTGCATTGTCAAATCCTACGTCCGGCTTCTTGGGAATAGAAAAACTCAACTAGGGCAAGTGGATTATCTAGTTATGTCACACTCCTATCCGCTAATCTTCTGGTTTTACTGTCACTCTCCCAACCCTTCCTTCGCGTCCAAGTCCCACACACAGCCCGAGTATATTTACCCTCGCCGGAAGAGTCAGAGAGAGAGGATGTGGTATTCGCCGATAACCATCCGCCCAGTTTGTTTAACTGCAACTCGCATGTCGGCCTTGGCAAGGCGACACGTCTGCCGGCCGTCGGCTCCGCTCAATCACCGAGGCCGCTCTCTCGTCGGCTCCGCGAGACTGGCGGCGATAAGATTTTTCAAAAAGAAAAACACCGCGCCGCGCCGCTCGCGCAAAACTTGGAGCTAGTCCACCTTCTGGGCGGTGGGCGAGCTCGTATTGTATTCGCCACCGTGTTCGTGCACACCAGACGGGAGCCAGTCCAGCATTACACCATCCGTCCAATCACGCCCGGGAATCCTCCGGTGGGCGGTTGGCTGGGCGGCCGGGGAACATGCTCCTACCATCAAAAAGTCAGAGCCGTGCCCGTAATCAAACACTAGTGGTTTTGCACAGGTAACATGGATGGATGCCATCTGCAGCTGACATTGCGGGAGTAATATATATTGGCATGAGATTTGCTGGATCTGGAGAATCGGAGGATGTCTGTGGCTTTATCACGTACGCCTCTCGCTGATTGCTACTGGAGTTTGGCAAACTTAAATGTGTATTGATGTTTATATTAAGATTAGTGATTCTGTTTCTTGTAGTTTGTATGTACTGGTTAGTTTATGCATACATCTCAAAAATTTATGCTTGCGCCGCTATATAAGACCGTGCATAGGCTCAGTCGATTCCACCAACTGCCATAGCATCCTAACTTCCTGACAATCGAATTAAAATGGAGACTTCTACTATACTATGGCTCCTCTACGTCTCGGCCGCTTCTTGCGTCCTCTACAAAGTCTTCGTCTGTGGCAAAAACAACCTAAAGACGAGCTCCAGCAATGCCCAACGGCCGCCGGGCCCGGCGCCAATCCCTTTCCTCGGCAACATCTTCCACCTGCAAGGCGAGCCGCACCACGCCCTGGCAAGGCTCGCCGGGGTGTACGGCCCCGTCATGTCCTTGAAGCTCGGCACGACCACTGCCATCGTCGCCTCATCCGCGTCGGGCGCCCGCGACATCCTGCAGAAGTACGACCACCTCCTGGCCGCGCGGTCCATCACCGACGCCGGGCGCGCGCTGGGAAACCACGAGCGGTCCATCGTGTGGCTGCCGTGCACCAGCCCGCTGTGGAAGCGCCTCCGCGCCGTGTGCACCAACCACCTCTTCTCGTCGCGCGGCCTCGACGCGACGCGGGCCGTGCGGGAGGAGAAGGTGAGGGAGCTGATCGGCTCCCTCCGCGCCCACCACGCCGGCGAGGCCGTGGACGTCGGCCGTGTCGTGTTCTCCGGGGTGCTAAACCTCGTGTCAAACGTGCTGTTCTCCGAGGACGTGGCCGACATGAGCTCGGACCGCGCGCAGGAGCTGGAGGTGCTCATCAGGGGCATGGTGGAGGAGTTCACCAAGCCCAACTTGACGGACCTCTTCCCGGTGCTCTCCGCGTTAGACTTGCAGGGCCGCCGCCGGCGCACCACACAGTACCTGAGGCGGTTCAATGACTTCTTCGACCCGATCATCAACCGCCGTATGAAATATGAAGGTGAAAGGAAAGATGATTTCTTAGACGTGCTACTCCAGCTTCATTCGGTGGATCAGCTCAGCCTCGAGGCTCTCAATTGCTTTCTTTCGGTACGTAAGTCATTTTCATACTACGAGTACTTAGGACATCTCCCACGGCAACCCGTAAATTTTCTCCCGCATTCGTCCGCAGACAGGGGACCAGTCCGCTGACACGGATGAGGGAGGGCGCCATTCAACCATAGCCGCATTTTGTGCGCCAACAAATTCAAATACAAATCTACGTTGATCCACACAACATGCCAGATCACACCCACGCCAGATCGCATCCCCGATCACAACCAAAAGGAGACAAATATGCTTAGTTTTTACATGCTCGAATTCAAAAGAATATCAGTCCAGCAGTCCGTGCATTTCTGCCCTGCTGGACTGGCCATCCCAACAAGGTGCTTCCCGATCAAGGGGGTGATGTCGCCGCCCGTAAGCAGCCTCCGCGTCGGCGTACACCTCCGCCTCTGCCGCGTCCTCATCTTCCGTCGCCGCCAACTCATTTTTCTGCCGCGGACCGATACAGGTCGATGTTGGATGACTTCCGCGGTCCGGACGGCGCGGTCTGGATAGTTGCAGGAGGTTTGCGGGTCGGCGTTGCAGATGCCATTAGCTAGCCAATATATGCTGGTAGCCTAGTACTAAATGGTGTTGTGTCCGTACAAAAAGTACTCCATGGTCCAAAACATAAAATTTTCTCGGGCAATTTTGCACTATGCGAAAATTATCATCTGAATCGGTTGCAAAAAGGTCATAGCAAAAGAAAATATCAGTTGCAAGAGGTGAAACTAGAGGCAATGGCTTAAAAAGAACTTTAATATATAACGGTGTGCTATATCGAGGATCATTTTACTGAGTTAGTTTTAATTTCTTTGATGTAATCTGATGCATCTGTAGATATATTATAATTATCAAACATCTCCATTTTTTATAGTTCACATATGGTTTTGATAAGATAACATTGTACTAGAAAAATATGTCATATAGCTTTTAGTTTACTAGTATTTGTAGTACTTATATGAGTAGGGAGTTTTGGAGGACGAGCTCCATGGAGTTTCTTTTTAATATATATATATATATATATATATATATATAATATATATATAATATATATATATATATATATACGATGTCACCTTTTAAGTTTCAAAAAATTCTGAAAACAATCACACATGTTCATACAGATGTATATTATATGTGTGTAAAATTTGAAGATGATATACATTATGGTGAGAACTACACAAAATGACAAATTCACGCATTTTTAATAGTGAAGAGTGTACGATTTGCCACTTCCAAAGTCATGATTTTATCATTTTTAGTGTACTCTATCTGTAATGTATATCACCTTCAAATTTTACACACATATAGTATTCATCCGTATGAACGTGTGTGATTGTTTTCAGAACTTTTGAAACTTATATTTTCAGAAAACGAGCTCCATCTAGCATTTTTGTACAAATACAAAATATGATGGTGCCAACTCAAAGAAAAGGGTGAAAATTGTGTATCAAAGATATGAGGCATCAGGCATGTAACTGGATAAACTGCCCGTGCCCTTACACGTTACCCCCCTCACGGGGCACCTCTTATCTTTAGAGATTTTTAATTGGGGCAGTGATCGATCAAGGTTTTGTTTCTTTGGTTTTTTATGTCAAGTGCACGTGCGTAGACTGCCGGATATCATTTGTAGACTTGTACTAGTGGTCTAGTGGATAGAGCGGCCACTATCGTGCCCAAGTCGATCATTTGACCTATCAACATTGACTAATCATTATTCATGCAGAAGCAGGATACGCACTCCATCTATATTAATTATGTAATTAGATATCTCTCACATCTAGGGAACGATATTAACGGTTTGTATCGAGGTTGAAAGAGCACCAGGAGTAAGCATGGAGTTTGGCCTTCACCTTGTGTCGTCTTGGTGACGCTTAAGCTCCCTAGGCGTGGCTTAGGCAGTCATATAGTTTTCACTATCAGTGATGTGTTTATGGTATTATATGTGTATATATTAATTTAGAGCACATAAATAAGTAAACTACAACAACTTTCATTGAAATATGATTCATCTGACATAGACTTCCAATTAGACCCTAGGCAAGGCGTTTCGTCATTGCCTACGTGTAAGCATGCCTAAGCGAATCCTAGGCACCGCCTCTTTCATCGGAGGTTTGTACTAACACTTCAACAGGGACCTAAACTAACGAGAAAAATATTGTGTCTCCAGGACTTGTTCGTGTCAGGGGCGGAGACTAACTCGATCACAGTGGAGTGGACGATGGCCGAGCTACTCCGGCAACCGGCCGTGATGTCAAAGGTTCGCGGCGAGTTGCGGGAAGCTCTCGGCTCGAAGCAGCACCCTGATGAGTCCGACGTCAGCAGGATGCCATACCTGCGCGCCGTGGTGATGGAGACCATGCGGCTTCACCCACCGAGCCCGCTCCTGATGCCGCACGAGGCCATGGCCGATGGCGCCGAGGTCGGCGGCTTTGCGGTGTCCAAGGGCACCAAGCTGATCGTCAATCTGTGGGCCATCATGCGAGACCCAGCGCTGTGGAAGCAGCCCGAGGAGTTCATCCCTGAGAGATTCCTAGGGGCGGACATGGATTTCCGGCGCAAGGACCAGGGGGAGTTCATGCCGTTCGGGGCAGGGAGGAGGGCGTGCCCTGGGACACCCATGGCCACGAGGGTGGTGACCCTGATCCTTGCGTCCGTGCTTCATGCGTTTGAGTGGGGACTGCCCGACGGGATGGAGCCATGCGACGTCGATGTTAGGGGCCGGTTTGGCACGTCGCTCAAAATGGTCACGCCACTCAAGGCCGTGCCGGTGCCGTTGTTCTAGTAGTTAAGAGTTGCACCGACGTCCTCCTTAATTAGTCTCATTATGCACGCAGGGCGCACATGGTCACTGTGGCTATTTTATTTCAGGTTGATTTGAAAACCATATTTAGGTGATATTGTGAGACAAGTGATCACACTCATATAAAAATACTAAGTGACGCCAACGAAGGATAAATCTTAATTTCAGTGCAAGCATCAGCTTGACACGTAGATCAGCAAGGGCCGAGTGTGAACTGAGTTTTTATGGTGGGACCAGCCCATCAAGATTCTTGGCGCCGGTGCTCGCATTTTTCTAGATTTATTTTAGACTTTCTGGCAATGTTCATTCTGTGGAAGGGGATGTCCCCGTTGATTATGAAGGTGTCTATCATGACTTCGTCAATCTCAAGATACGATGCCGGCTCAGTATCTCATACGTGGTCATATGGATAGGGAGTGTGTGCATGCGTTCATATGGGTGAGTGAACGTGCGTTTATATAAGTGCCTGCGGCTGTATTGTGTTGAAAAAAAAAAGCAAGGGGGGAGTGCATAGGTTAAACAGTAAATATAGCATTTTTCAAAAGGAAGGATTACCTATGCTCCTACATCAATTGATGCACACAACTATTTATAAAGAAGTCCCAAGTAACCAAGTTCCAAGTATTAAGCTCCGGTAAAAAAATAAAAATTATAGGACGAATTGCCATGACCGGCTAAAATAAGACAAAATGCCTACACACATCCTATTATTAGACCACCATCCAAACCGGTTGTACGTAGCCCATACTACCGTCTCCCGCCGTTGCATCCATTGGTCATAAGCTCCCTCGCTACCGCGTGGTGTAGTAATGACCACGTATGGATTCATCCAGATGCTCTGTAGATAACTGATACGTCTTCAATGTATCTATAATTTTTTTATCATTTCATGTTATTATATTATCAATCTTGGATGTTTTATATTCATTTACTATCAACTTCATATCAATTTTTGGGACTAACCTATTGACATGGTGCCCAGTGCCAGTTGCTGTTTTTTGATTATTTTTCACTTTGCGGAATATCAATACCAAGCGAAGTCCAAATGCAACGAAACTTTTTGGAGATTTTTTTTCTGCCCAGCAGACACCCAGGGAGCCAAAGGAGCACATGGGAGGAGGCCCGTGGGGCCCACTAGGCACCAGGGCGCGCCAGGGGGCCCAAGCGCGCCCTGGTGGGTAGTGGAGCCCACAGGAAGCTTCTCCACCGACCTCCACCTCTATAAATACTCTAAAATCCCAGAAACCCTTGGGGAGTCGACGAAATACAGTTTCAGCCGCCACAAGTTCCAGAACCACGAAATACAGTTTGAGCTTTGATGAATATGTTTGCGATAATATTGAAAGTGAGTTTGGAAGAGTGTCAACCCTAGGTAATAATGATCCCACTACTTTGGAGTATGATCAATCTTACAGATTTTTTGATAAAAGTGGGCTTGGAGAGGTCATAACTTTATTTGATGATCCCACTATTTTGGAAGAGTGTCAACTTTGCATGCATGTGGATCATGAAGAGAATATTTTATGTGATAGTTATATTATTGAATTTGATTATGATCCTACATATAATTATTATGAGAGGGGAAAATATGGTTGTAGAAATTTTCATGTTACTAAATTACCTCTCGTTATGTTGAGATTGTCAATGTTTTATTCCTTTTCTTTGCTTATGTTAGATGTTTCTTGTCTTGATAATTTGTTTGCTTATAAAATTCCTATGCATAGAAAATATGTTAGACTTAAATGTGTTTGTCATATTCTACATGATGCTCTCTTCGTGTTTCAATTACTATCTTTCATGTGAGCATCATTGAAATCTTATGCCTAGCTAGGGGCATAAAACGATAGCGCTTGTTGGGAGGTAACCCAATGAATAAAATTTATTTTTGCCTTTTTCTTTCTGTTCTTGAGTGTTTGCACAATTATGGCTCTGTTATGATTGTGTTTTTTTTGTTTTAATTAGTGTTTGTGCCAAGTAAAGCCTTTGGGATAGCTTTGGTGATAGTTGATTTGATCTTGTTGAAAAACAGAATTTTTTGCGTCCAGTAAAATAATTGTCTAGATTCGTAGAAGCAACAAAAAATTCTGAATTATTTACACAAGATTTATATACAAATTGGCTCTGTTGTCCTAATGTTTAAGAATTTTTGGAGTTACAGAAGTATTAGAACAATTTGCATCTTTACAGACTGTTCTGTTTTTGACAGATTCTGTTTTCTTTGCATTGTGTGTTTATTTTGATGAATCTATGGTTTGTATCGGTGGGTATAAGCCATGGTAAAGTTAGAATACAGTAGATATAATGCAATAACAAAATTTGAATGGGTTTCCTACAGTACTTAAAGTAAAGATTAGTTTTCTTATAGTAACGGATCTCACGAAGGTTTTGTTGAGTTTTGTGTGACTGAAGTTTTCAAGTTTTGGGTGAGATCACGATGGATGAAGGAATAAGGAGTAAGAAGAGCCTAAGTTTGGGGATGCCCCATGGCACCCCAAGCTATTATCCAAAGAGAAACAATCAACTAAGCTTGGGGATGCCCCCGAGTGGCATCCCCTCTTTCTTCTAACGACCATCGGTATTTTACTTGAAACTATATTTTTATTTGTCACATATCATGAGTTTTGCTTGGAGCGTCTTGTGTTATATGAGTCTTTTCTTGTTTTTGTTTTTAGTTTGTGTCATCTATCCTTGCTGGACACACCTTTTTGAGAGAGCCAAAATTATACTATGATTTGTTATAGAATTGCTCTATGTGCTTCACTTAAATTTTTTTTGAGCTATGGAATTGCTCTAGTGCTTCACTTATATCTTTTTGAGCACGGTGTGCTGTAGTATTTTTGAAGAAATGCTCTCATGCTTCAATTAGATTTATTTGAGAGTTAGTAGATTTTTGAAGAAATTCTCTCATGCTTCACTTATATTATTTTGAGAGAAGAAATTTTTTATGCTCATGTTCTTCACTTAGATTTATTTGAGCTATCAAAAGCAACATATGAAACTGTAACACCCCCTGTCATTAGCTACAGTAATCACTTTTGATAATGGCATGTCAGCAAGCTTAATAGTGCATAATCATCATTAGCATCATATTGCATTTCAACTCCTAAGTCAGATTCAAATTTAAATGAAAGTGGAAAATAAAAGTTGTCCAACATAGAAACTGAAATGTTCAATAAATAGCAAATATTGCAGAGACTATTCTAAAGTGGAAACCAACAATTAATAAATTAATTAGGTGGCACAAACATTACCTAAATAGCAAGGATTAATGCATTTTAATTATTATAAAAATTGTGTGAACTCAAATTGTCTCCAAACTAATTTTTGGTAGTGGTAGGTAATGCCTAGTATTTATTGGAGCAATTGCCATGTTTTATAAAAATCATTTGGTGGCCTAACTATTTGCAAGACAGGAAATAAATAAAAGAAAAAGAAAAGAAAATGAAACAAAGAAATAAAATAAAAAGAAAACAAACCCTCCCTCCCCCACTGGGCCGTAGCCCAGCTGGCCTCGACCCAACCGGCCCAGCCCACCCCGCCTCCCTTATCCCCTGGGCGACCGAAACCCTAGCCCCACGCCCACCCCACTCACCCCCCTCGCTCCTCTTCCCCCCCCGACCCGATCTAGATCGGGATCGGGCCCGTCGCCCCGCGCCCGCGACGCCGCCACGCCGTCGCCGCCCCGACCCCGACGTCCTCCCCGCGCCCACTGCCCCGTGCCCAACTGCTCGCGGTGAGCTCCGGCCCCGTCGCCCGCCCCTTTCCCCTCGGACACCGCCGCGCTGCTGCCGCGCCCTGGCCACGCCCGCGTCGCCCGCTCCCGCGCTCACCGAGTCCATCGCCTCGCTCTGCCGCACGCGCGCTCGCACGCTCGCCGCTCGCGTTCGCGCGCCTGTGGCCGTTCCCTCGCACGCGCTCGCCGCGGTCGCCGCGCTCCACCCCGCTGCCCGCGCCTGCCCCTGCACCCGCACGCGCCCGCGCTGCCGCGCCCTCGCCGCGCCCATCGCCCGCTCGCCGCGCCCCTGCTGCCGCACGCACACGCGCACGCGCCGCGCCCGCGCGCCGCGCCCGCGTCAGTGGCCTTGTGCCACTGACGGGTGGGGCCCCGCCGCCCCTGTGCCACTGGCCAGTGGGCCAGTTCCCCCTGGCCCAATGAAAGATGGGGCCCAGCCCTAAAAACGTTTTAAGAAAATAGAAATAGAAAATTAAATAAAATAATTAAAATAATTAATTAATTAATTAATTAGTTAATTAATCCTGATTAGGTTAATCTAATTAGTTAATTAGTTTAGTTAAGTGTTAATTAATTAGTTAACCACTAATTAACCTGACAGCCTATGACATGTGGGACCCACGTGTCAGGACGCCTGCTGATGTCATGCTGACGTCAGCATAACACTGTTTCGGATAATGTTAATTTAAATAATTAATTAAATTCCAGAAATTAATAAAAACTTTAGAAAATCATATTAAATAATCCGTAACTCCGATGAAAATACTTTATACATGAAACTTGCTCAGAATTCCGATACGAACCCAAGTACGCCCTTCGTATTCCCGTCAGACGCCCGTAGCTATAAGAACATTGAACTTTTAGACCGTTTTCAGTAAATGAATAGTGCCCCACATTGATTAAATAAATCCGAATAAATTCCTAAATTAACTAAATCATCCAGTTAGGCAGTAGAACACCCCGGCATATCATTTAGGCATGTCATACATATTGTTTGCATTATTGCCGTGAATTTATTGTTTCTCTCCTCCCCCTTCTCCTTCGATAGACGCTGAGACTGATGACGCTGCACCCGGGTACGACTACACTACCGATGAGCAGCCCGTTGACGACCCCTCTCTCTTGCCAGAGCAACCAGGCAAGCCCCCCCCCTTGAGCATCCAGATATCGCCCATTCTATTCTCCTGCTTGCATTAGATTTTAGTACTGTTAATGTATGCTTCTATTCTGATGCATAGCCTGCTGTTGTAACCTGTTCATTGCTACCTTACCTGCCTATGATAAACTGTTTAGTATAGGTTGGTAGTGAACCATCAGTGACCCCACCACCTTACCCTTGTTGCCCCTGCTTGATCATCGACGACTCGATCAACGTGATCGTCGACCAGAGACCGACACCACACTTCACACCCCCTTAGTTGTACGACTTTGCGTAGTAACTATCGAGTGCCGAGGGTGATACCTCGTAACACACTCCCGATGAATACTCTGCAGTGTAGCTGTTCGGTCGTGGTCGTCGAGGGTGATTCCTCCTTCTCCACTTCCGATACGACTCTGTCGTGCAACCCTCAGTGTGAACCTCGAGGGTGATGCCTCATACGTTCACCCTGATGATTTCGTCGAGTGGAATCCGCCGAGGGTGATTCCTCGGGTTTCCCCCCTTGATGTTATGACCACACGGTTACTTTGACCCTTGTTACAGGAGGGTCCACCCTTGTGGGTACCCGCTGGGTATCTATGATTTTCGGGTGTGCCGGAAGGGCACTCAAGTGTGACATTGTGGCGGAGCATCAGAGACTCCGATTGTCTCCGCGTGATACTAATTGAGCCTATTGGATTTGGGTGTGTGATCTGAGTGGGTCGACGTGCCCTATACGCACTACCACCGCACGGGATAATGGTTATGGGACCCTCTGCGAAGTACGTTTCTCCGAAAGTTCGTCTGACGCCACGATTCACCGTGCGGGCTGATTGTCGGGATTGGGCTGGATACTTCACTGAGGAGCTCAGTGTCGCGCCTGCACCCCGGCCAGTCTCGCAACGCGCAGGGTGCCCAGGGCGATGGCCCGAGACCTCTGGGTGCATAGGTTAGTCCGGCGTGCTGACCTCTCTGCCGAGCCTAGGTAGGGCGCTGCTTCGTGTTGATCTTCCGAGGACGGGCATTACCCAGCAAGTGTGTCCGGCCAGAGTTGATCGAGCGTGTTGGGTAACAGTAGTGCACCCCTGCAGGGATGAATCTTCTATCGATAGCCGGTCCTACGGTAAAGGACGCTCAGTTTGTGTATCCCGATCTACTACTTAAACTGGATACTTGTTACTTAATTGAAGCTTCGGGATCGCTTTCTCGCCTGGGAGTCGAGGAAGGATCTTTAAGCTGTACTTCAACATGTTTGCTAAATAAAATGCTATTCTACTCTCTTCTACTGCTGCGAGATGATGGCCTTGTGAAGATGTTTGAAGATGCTAGTCTTCGATAGGACTAGGCCTTCTCTCTATTCTGGCATTTCTGCAGCCCAGTCCACTTATACAGCCTTTCTCCATTGATAATGTTGCATATGTAGTATAGATCCTTGCTTGCTAAGTACTTCGGATGAGTACTCACGGTTGCTTTACTTTCTCTTTTCCCCATATACCCCACCTTGGTGATACATCAGACGATGGAGTCCAGGAGCCAGATGCCACCACCGGAGCTTACTAACAGGAGGGTCCAGAGGGCACTTACTACTGGATCGAGCCAGCTGACCAGGAGTAGGATCGGAGGCTCCCAGGTAGGAGGCCAATGCCTTTCGATCTAGTGTCGCTGTTTGTGCTAGCCTTCTTAAGGCAAAACTTGTCTAACTATGTCTGTACTCAGATAATATTTGTATGACTGACTTATGTATTCGGATCTTCGGATCCCTGGTCTGTAATATTGTGGACCTCCGTTTAAATTGTGTTAGAGTTGTGTTGTGATATCTTCCCGTGAGTCCCTGTGCTTGATCGTACACGTTTGCGTGTATGATTAGTGTACGATTGAGTCGGGGGCGTCACAAGTTGGTATCAGAGTCGACTGCCTGTAGGAAGCCCCCTTCCAATTCCTTGGCCGAAGTTGAGTCTAGACATCGAAAAACTAATTTACTAACTTGGCTGTGTGGCTTACGGGCCCACGTCGCCAACTGGGTGGTATTAGGATCTTTTATTCCTCGTCTATACTCTGGGACTCTGATCTCTCTTCTACTCGGGTTAAATAAATTTTACTAACGCCGACACTTAGGATCTCGTAAATCCCGTCTACCCGGAGAGTTGGATATCTGTGCGATTTCCCTGTCATTGATCTGATTAGTCTGATAATCATTTTCCTTTCCATTGTTTTGTTTAACCTTTCTCTCCGAGTTGTGTTAAACTTCTCATTGTCATTTGACAAATCTGAATTTCCTCTGTTTCAGATGGACCGTTTGTTTCCACCACGTCCTACGACACAGCTTGTGCTTCGCACTTGGGCTCGTAATGCCCCTGGGTTTCCAGCTGTCCTGATCACTCTCATGACCAGACTTGGCTACCGTTGGTATCCTGAGTACTTGGTTTACGAGGATTACCGCGAGTTCAATCAGGAGCAGTACCATGCTGATGTTCGTATCTATGATCAGCAAAATGACTCAGACACCGAGCTACAACTTTTCCACGGTATCGGCGTGACGATTGAGATGGCAGTCCATGATGCCGCCTACTCTGCCGTCGCACGTCTCCGAGGACAGTTCAGCGATATCTTGGATGACTGTGAGTTCCGATACATTTCGTATGCCCCTGCTGGAGATGCTACTGGATACTACACAGCTATCTGTGCCCCGTTCGAGCCTCGTCGCTATGACCCGTGCATTCTGATTCAGTGCACTCAGGCTCTGGATCGCACTATTCGGGCTCTTGCCGTCGAGTTGGTTGCCACTCGAGCACGTCTCTACGATGCTATGACGCAGTTGCTACCCGCTGTTCGCGCAGGGATACATCCTGAGCACATCCTTTACCCGTGCAGGACTCAGATGTATGCTGGTATTGATTGGCCTGCTGTTGGAGGTCATACACCTGCACGTGGACCTCTTCTTACAGCTCGAGACCGGATTCTGCATCAGAGTGCACATGGAGCGCATGATCCTTCCGCGACGAACATTCGTCGTCCGCACTTGCAGTTACCCCGTTTCGGTGGTTTTCTCCGACGTTGATGTAGCCTTTGCTATGTCTCATTGTGTACTTCCTTACTGCGTGCCTGCGCGCCGCCTAGTATGTCTAGCTTTTGAAATTGCGTCGTTATGCTGTCCGCATGTACCCGACTCTGTGTATGGATCTGTATGTCTTAATCGACTACTGTTATGTATCTGTTACACTACTTAAATTGTTGTCGAGTTACATCATGTTTGTCACTAAACGCTTGCAATTGCTTTTACTAAACTACCCCCTGTTGATACTTAGCAGGATGGTTAGACCAGGTGGTCGTGGTCGTGGTCATGCCCCTGAACGCCCACCACCGCCAGACTATATGGCGGCTATGATGCAACAGTTTGAGCATAACCGCCAGTTCATGGTTGGAATCATGGCTCAGTTTCCGCATCAGAACAATCAGAACCAGAACCCAGCTTCAATAACTTTGACAGAGTTTATGCGGCTCAACCCAACTCAGTTCCGCAACTCTAACAAGCCACTGGATGCAGATGACTGGCTCCACGACATCACTCACGAGATGGAGTCAGCTAATGTCGCCCCTGCCAACTTTGTCAACTTCGCGGCCTTTTTCTTAAAGGGACCCGCAGCACAGTGGTGGGACACACACAAGCGTACTCTGCCTGTTGGAACAGTCATCACCTGGTATGAGTTCCAGGCTGCTTTCCGTACACGTTACATCCCTCAGGCAATTATGGAACGCATGAAGACCCAGTTCCGTAACCTCACTCAGGGCAACAAGACTGTCGAAGCTTATCAGCGGGAATTTCTAGACCTCTCCCGCTATGCTGAAGAAGACATCGCCACAGATGCACGCAGACAAGAGAAGTTCCGTAGTGGACTACACCCCGACCTCAAGCTTGCCCTTGCTGCTCAAGACTTCAATGACTTTTCAACTCTGACGAACAAGGCTATTCTTGTTGAGACCGCTCAGATGGAATACAAGGACTCGCAGAAGCGCTATCGTGATGCTGGCTCATCTTCGGGCTCAGCATCGAAGCGTCGAGTTTGGATTCCCAACAATGCGATCCGTTCCAATACCTCTGTGCCAAAGAAAAACTATGCTGCACCACGTCTGCCTCCTCCACCACCGAGGCAGCCAAAAGCTCAAGCTATTCAAAACAATGCTCCTCTTCGTCCTGAAGATGGTCTGTGCTTCAAGTGCCGCAAACCAGGTCACCAGGCTAAAGACTGCCACCAGAATCAGAATCAGTTAGCCTTTCCTCGTACTGGCTGTGGCAATGGTCGTGGCAACAATCAGACCTGCAACTATAATACTCGGTCTGCTGCACATGGTCGTGGACACGCCTACAACATTGACATTGAAGAAGTCCAGGATCAACCTGCTACTGTGATGGGTACCCTTCTCGTTAACTCAGTACCTGCTTCTGTTTTATTTGATTCAGGAGCATCACATTCATTCATCTCTGGAAAATTTGCATTTATGCATGGCATTCGATATGAGAAAATGCATACTCCGTTAGTCATTAAAACTCCCGGAGGTCACTGTCATGCTGACGTGATAGCACCTGATGTTACCGTCGAAATTAAAGGGTTGGAATTCCTTGCATCACCCATCGTCCTGAAGTATTCCACCATAGACCTCATTCTTGGAATGGATTGGTTGAAAGCTCACATTGCTTCGATCAATTGCGCCACTAAAGTCGTCCAACTTCTTCACCCCACCGACGAGATAGTGAACTATACCGCCCGCATTACTCGGGACGCTGAAGCTCAGATATATGTTCTGAATGCTTTGAACGCCTCACCTCTGGAAGGGATCGAGAACGTTCCTGTCGTTCGAGATTTTCCAGACGTCTTTCCAGAAGAACTTCCAGGAATACCCCCGGCTAGAGCTGTCAAGTTCGTCATCGACTTGAAGCCTGGCACCGTCCCTATTGCCAAGCGACCTTCTAAGATGCCTCCGCATCACGTACTCGAGCTTAAGGGAGAAATCATCAAGTCGCTTAAGAGTGGTTTCATCCACCCCAGTTCCTCTGCTTGGGGAGCACCTTCACTCTTCGTTAAGAAGATGGATGGAACTAACCGTTTGGTTCAGGATTATCGGCCCATTAACCAAGCCACAATCTAGAATAAATACCCACTGCCCCGGATCAATGATCTTTATGATCAACTCGCTGGATCATCGGTGTTCTCTAAACTCGACTTGAGGTTGGGTTATCACCAGATCCGTGTCCGTGAAGAGGATATTCCCAAGACTGCATTCGTCACTCGTTATGGCTCCTATGAATACACCGTCATGTCATTTGGCCTAACGAATGCTCCAGCTACGTTCTCCTGTCTGATGAATTATATATTCATGGATTACCTCAACAAATTCATCGTGGTTTATTTGGATGATATCCTTATCTATTCTAATAATAAAGAAGAACATGCTGAACACCTCCGTTTGGTACTAGAAAGGCTTCAAGAACACCAGTTGTATGCCAAGTATTCCAAATGTGAATTTTGGCTTTCTGAAGTAACTTACCTTGGACATGTGATTTCCAAGGATGGAATTGCTGTTAACCCCGAACGAGTTCAGGCTCTTTTTGACTAGACTCCCCCGAAGAATGTTAAGCAAGTTAGAAGTTTTCTCGGACTTGCTAGTTATTGCCGTCGATTCGTTGAGAACTTTTCCAAGATTGCAAAACCATTGACAAATCTGCTTCACAAAGGTGTTAAATTTGAGTGGACAGAAAAATGTCAAGAAAGCTTTCAGACACTAAAAGATAAATTGACATCTGCCCTAGTATTAGCACCCTCGGATTCCCAAAAGGATTTCGTGATATACTGCGATGCCTCCCGTCAAGGATTAGGCTGTGTCCTAATGCAAGAACACAAGGTGATTGCTTATGCCTCCTGACAATTGCGTCCTCACGAAGAAAATTACCCAGTGCACGATCTCGAACTTTCTGCGGTTATTTATGCCCTGAAGCTATGGCGACATTACCTTCTCGGTAACCGTTGCGAGATATATACGGATCATCAAAGTTTGAAGTATTTATATACTCAACCAGATCTGAACCTTCGTCAACAAAGATGGCTCGAGACAATTGCCGATTATGATATGAATATCTCATACACCCCTGGCAAGGCAAATGTAATGGCCGATGCGTTGAGCCGTAAGGCTTATTGCAGCAACCATGTGGTTCAGGAATCACAACCTATGCTTTATGAAGAGCTTCATAAATTGAACCTCCATATTGTTCCACAGGGTTATCTCAATACCCTGGTTGTCGAACCAGATTTAGAACACAGCATCAAGACTATGCAACGGTATGACTCTGAAGTTGAAAGGATCAAGCGATACCTTGAAAAAGGAAAACCGTCGGAGTTCCATCTTGATAATGATGGGATCCTATTTTTCCAACACCGTCTCTTCGTACCTAAGTTCAAAGATGAGAGGGAACACGTTATGATGGAAGCTCATGACACTCCTCTGTCAATTCATCCTGGTAGCACAAAGATGTACCGTGACATTTGTCAGAGATACTGGTGGCCTAATATGAAGCGAGACATTGCTCGTTATGTTTCTGAGTGTGACGTTTGCCGCCGCGTTAAAGCTCAACATCAAAGGCCCGCTGGAACTCTGCAACCCCTTGCAATTCCTGAATGGAAATGGGACAAGGTCCAAATGGATTTCATGACTGGTTTTCCCAAATCTCAGAAGGGTCATGATGCTATTTTTGTCGTCATTGACCGATTCTCCAAGGTTGCTCACTTTTTGCCAGTTAAAGAGACAATCACTACTAGCCAGTTAGCAGACTTGTATGTTTCCCGAATTGTGTCACTCCATGGTGTTCCGTTGGAGATCAGTTCTGATCGTGGCAGCCTCTTCACCTCCAGATTCTGGAATAGTTTCCAAGAAGCTATGGGAACACATTTGTCTTTCAGCACCGCTTTTCACCCTCAGTCACAGGGTCAAGTTGAACGAGTTAATCAAGTGCTCGAAGATATGCTTTGAGCTTGCGTCATCTCCTTCGGTAAGAAATGGGAGGAATCTCTTCCGTATGCCGAATTCTCTTACAACAATAGCTATCAGGCTAGTTTGAAGATGGCACCGTTTGAAGTTCTATACGGTCGTAAGTGTCGAACCCCTCTGAATTGGTCAGAAACTGGGGAACGCTCACTCGTCGGACCGGACATTATTCAGCAAGTAGAAGACCAAATCCGCATTGTCCGTGAACATTTGAAAACTGCTCAGTCTCGTCAGAAGAGCAACTATGACCGAAAGCACCAGTAAATGGTCTATCAACCTGGCGAGCAAGCTTACCTCCGCGTCACTCCGTTGAAAGGCACTCATCGGTTCGGAATCAAAGGCAAGTTAGCTCCTCGCTACATTGGCCCGTTCCATATTCTTGCCCGTCGAGGAGAGGTGGCATATCAATTGCAGTTGCCGCCAAATCTTTCTCAAGTACATGATGTCTTTCATGTATCCCAACTCCGTCGCTTCTTCAAGGATCCTATTCGAGCTGTGGATCACGAAGTGCTTGAATTACGGGAAGATCTGTCTTATCCAGAATATCCCATCAGTGTTCTTGATGAAGCTGAACGTCGGACTCGTCAAAAGTCAATCAAATTCCTCAAGGTTCAGTGGTCAAATCATTCTGAAGATGAGGCCACTTGGGAACGCGAGGATTGTCTTCGTGAAGAATACCCCTCTTTCTTTCAGTCTTCCTCTTAGTTCTCGGGACGAGAATTCTTAATAGATGAGGAGAATTGTAACACCCCCTGTCATTAGCCACAGTAATCACTTTTGATAATGGCATGTCAGCAAGCTTAATAGTGCATAATCATCATTAGCATTATATTGCATTTCAACTCCTAAGTCAGATTCAAATTTAAATGAAAGTGGAAAATAAAAGTTGTCCAACATATAAACTGAAATGTTTAATAAATAGCAAATATTGCAGAGACTATTCTAAAGTTGAAACCAACAATTAATAAATTAATTAGGTGGCACAAACATTACCTAAACAGCAAGGATTAATGCATTTTAATTATTATAAAAATTGTGTGAACTCAAATTGTCTCCAAACTAATTTTTGGTAGTGGTAGGTAATGCCTAGTATTTATTGGAGCAATTGCCATGTTTTATAAAAATCATTTGGTGGCCTAACTATTTGCAAGACAGGAAATAAATAAAAGAAAAAGAAAAGAAAAAGAAAATGAAAGAAAGAAATAAAATAAAAAGAAAACAAGCCCTCCCTCCCCCACTGGGCCGTAGCCCAGCTGGCCTCGACCCAACCGGCCCAGCCCACCCTGCCTCCCTTATCCCCTGGGCAACCGAAACCCTAGCCCCACGCCCACCCCACTCACCCCCCTCGCTCCTCTTTCCCCCCGACCTGATCTCGAACGAGATCGGGCCCATCGCCCCGCGCCCGCGACACCGCCACGCCGTCGCCGACCGCCGTCGCCGCCCCGACCCCGACTTCCTCCCCGCGCCCAGTGCCCCGTGCCCTACTGCTCGCGGTGAGCTCCGGCCCCGTCGCCCGCCCCTTTCCCCTCGGACACCGCCGTGCGGCTGCCGCGCCCTGGCCACGCCCGCGTCGCCCGCTCCCGCGCTCACCGCGTCCATCGCCTCGCTCTGCCGCACGCGCGCTCGCCCGCCCGCCGCTCGCGTTCGCGCGCCTGTGGCCGTTCCCTCGCACGCGCTCGCCGTGGTCGCCGCGCTCCGCCCCTCTGCCTGCGCCTGCCCCTGCACCCGCATGCGCCCGCGCTGCCGCGCCCTCGCCGCGCCCCTACCGCCGCATGCACACGCGCACGCGCCGCGCACGCGCGCCGCGCCCGCGTCAGTGGCCTCGTGCCACTGACGGGTGGGGCCCCGCCGCCCCTGTGCCACTGGCCAGTGGGCCAGTTCCGCCCTGGCCCAATGACAGATGGGGCCCTGCCCTAAAAACATTTTAAGAAAATAGAAATAGAAAATAAAATAAAATAATTAAATTAATTAATTAATTAATTGATTAATTAGTT
This sequence comes from Thinopyrum elongatum, assembly GCA_011799875.1. Classification (NCBI taxonomy): domain Eukaryota; kingdom Viridiplantae; phylum Streptophyta; class Magnoliopsida; order Poales; family Poaceae; genus Thinopyrum; species Thinopyrum elongatum. The sequence goes on from CM022301.1 coordinate 344,249,993, forward strand.
AATTAATCCTGATTAGGTTAATCTAATTAGTTAATTAGTTTAGTTAAGTGTTAATTAATTAGTTAACCACTAATTAACCTGACAGCCTATGACATGTGGGACCCACGTGTCAGGACGCCTGCTGATGTCATGCTGACGTCATGTTGATGTCAGCATAACACTGTGTCGGATAATGTTAATTTAAATAATTAATTAAATTCTAGAAATTAATAAAAACTTTAGAAAATCATATTAAATAATCCGTAACTCCGATGAAAATACTTTATACATGAAACTTGCTCAGAATTCCGATACGAACCCGAGTACGCCCTCTGTATTCCCGTCAGACGCCCGTAGCTATAAGAACATTGAACTTTTAGACCGTTTTCAGTAAATGAATAGTGCCCCACATTGATTAAATGAATCCGAATAAATTCCTAAATTAACTAAATCATCTAGTTAGGCAGTAGAACACCCCGGCATATCATTTAGGCATGTCATACATATTGTTTGCATTCTTGCCGTGAATTTATTGTTTCTCTCCCCCCCTTCTCCTTCGATAGACACTGAGACCGACGACGCTGCACCCGGGTACGACTACACTACCGACGAGCAGCCCGATGACGACCCCTCTCTCTTGCCAGAGCAACCAGGCAAGCCCCCCCCTTGAGCATCCAGATATCGCCCATTCTATTCTCCTGCTTGCATTAGATTTTAGTACTGTTAATGTATGCTTCTATTCTGATGCATAGCCTGCTGTTGTAACCTGTTCATTGCTACCTTACCTGCCTATGATAAACTGTTTAGTTTAGGTTGGTAGTGAACCATCAGTGACCCCACCACCTTACCCTTGTTGCCCCTGCTTGATCATCGACGACTCGATCAACGTGATTGTCGACCAGAGACCGACACCACACTTCACACCCCCTTAGTTGTACGACTTTGCGTAGTAACTATCGAGTGCCGAGGGTGATACCTCGTAACGCACTCCCGATGAATACTCTGCAGTGTAGCTGTTCGGTCATGGTCATCGAGGGTGATTCCTCCTTCTCCACTTCCGATACGACTCTGTCGTGCAACCCTCAGTGTGAACCTCGAGGGTGATGCCTCATACGTTCACCCTGATGATTTCGTCGAGTGGAATCCGCCGAGGGTGATTCCTCGGGTTTCCCCCCTTGATGTTATGACCACACGGTTACTTTGACCCTTGTTACAGGCGGGTCCACCCTGGTGGGTACCCGCTGGGGATCTATGATTTTTGGGTGTGCCGGAAGGGCACTCGAGTGTGACATTGTGGCGGAGCATCAGAGACTCTGATTGTCTCCGCGTGATACTAATTGAGCCTATTGGATTTGGGTGTGTGATCTGAGTGGGTCGACGTGCCCTATATGCACTACCACCACGCGGGATAATGGTTATGGGACCCTCTGCGAAGTACGTTTCTCCAAAAGCTCGTCTGACGTCACGATTCACCGTGCGGGCTGATTGTCGGGATTGGGCTGGATACTTCACTGAGGAGCTCAGTGTCGCGCCTGCACCCCGGCTAGTCTTGCAACACGCAGGGTGCCCAGGGCGATGGCCCGAGACCTCTGGGTGCATAGGTTAGTCCGGCGTGCTGACCTCTCTGCCGAGCCTAGGTAGGGCGCTGCTTCGTGTTGATCTTCCGAGGACGGGCATTACCCAGCAAGTGTGTCCGGCCAGAGTTGATCGAGCGTGTTGGGTAACAGTAGTGCACCCCTGCAGGGATGAATCTTCTATCGATAGCCGGTCCTACGGTAAAGGACGCTCAGTTTGTGTATCCCGATCTACTACTTAAACTGGATACTTGTTACTTAATTGAAGCTTCGGGATCGCTTTCTCGCTTGGGAGTCGAGGAAGGATCTTTAAGCTGTACTTCAACATGTTTGCTAAATAAAATGCTATTCTACTCTCTTCTACTGCTGCGAGATGATGGCCTTGTGAAGATGTTTGAAGATGCTAGTCTTCGATAGGACTAGGCCTTCTCTCTATTCTGGCATTTCTACAGCCCAGTCCACTTATACAGTCTTTCTCCATTGATAATGTTGCATATGTAGTATAGATCCTTGCTTGCTGAGTACTTCGGATGAGTACTCACGGTTGCTTTACTTTCTCTTTTCCCCATATACCCCACCTTGGTGATACATCAGACGATGGAGTCCAGGAGCCAGATGCCACCACCGGAGCTTACTACCAGGAGGGTCCAGAGGGCACTTACTACTGGATCGAGCCAGCTGACCAGGAGTAGGATCGGAGGCTCCCAGGCAGGAGGCCAATGCCTTTCGATCTAGTGTCGCTGTTTGTGCTAGCCTTCTTAAGGCAAAACTTGTCTAACTATGTCTGTACTCAGATAATATTTGTATGACTGACTTATGTATTCAGATCTTCGGAGCCCTGGTGATGAGGACATCAATACCATTGTTACACCCACAGCCCCTGCTTCTATACATACTGGACCTATTACTAGAGCTCGCGCACGCCAATTAAAATATCAGGTACTTTCGTTTCTTGGTAATGATTCTAAAGTTCATGAGAATATGATGCTGCCTAAATTGGATACATTTGTTTTGCTTACAAATGAAGGGCCTAGCTTGGACAAGAAAGAGGAACCTTGGAGCAAGTTCAAGCATGGAGATGATGGCATGCACAAGGGGAACAAGAACGGAGTTACAAGTGATGATTTCAGGACTTTGAAGCCACCATAATGAGTGCAGGAAGCCTTGGACGAAATATACAAGATGTCACTTCATAAATTTCGTCCAGAGGCTATTATAGGTGCTGCGTCACCTTATTATTGGGCCAGGCCCATGTAATTTCGAAATACTTGAGTATAGGCTGTTTTTAGAGTCCGTATGTGTGGGGAAACAAGAGATAGGGTTGGTTTCGGACCCCTCCTTCAAGGGCCAAGAAATCCCCTCCTCTTCCTCCATATATACAGCCCTTAGGGCACCGTTTAGACTTTGGGATTTGTTTAGTTAAAAGTTAGCCATTGCAACTTCGTGTACTTCGTTTGTGTCCAACGACCAGACCAAGACCGCTTTCGGATCCCCACCATTATCAATACTTCATCTATATTCGCAATATTCAGATTGCATTATCATATTCTTGCTTGTTCTTCGATTGCGTGCAGGAATAGACCTTCGTGGTCAGGTTGATCGTGCTTCCAGCATCGTCAGTAACCTCAGGAGATTGGTTTAGCGATTGCTAAGGCGCAACGTCGTGCACGTTTGTAGTCGGATCGTCAAAGTCGGCTCCACCAAATCGATAGTTACCATCTCATCGAAAGATCGGGACACCCTCGCCTCTATCAAGTGGTATCAGTTTTCAGGTTGCTCGGTGAGAATTTCCAGTTTTCCCTAGATTAGATTTATTTTCTTACGTATTGTCCAAAAAAAAAGCCACAAAAAAAAATTAGGGTTAGTTCATCATATCCGAACCAATCTGAGCCTTTGCATAATCTTTTTAGGGTTTTTGCTTTGTTGAATTTGCGGTTGCATCGTCGTGTCAAGTTGCTGGTGTTAGCGTCTAGTTCTTTAGAGTTTCGAGTTCTGTTCACAAGTTGTCACGCCGCCGCCGCACCATCATCATCGCCCCTACCATATACCACCACAGCTTATCTGCTATTTCTCTGAGTCCATATACCACCACCGATCCGAGTCCATATACCACCACCAATCCGAGTCCACATATACTACCGTCATATACCATTACCAGTCCGAGTTCCACCATATTCATCTCTGCCACCAGTCCTAGTCCGAGTCCAGTATTTATTCCTTTATTTTAGAGTTCCAGATCACGCGATACTGCGAGTCGTGAACAAGTCGGATTCCCCAATTTTCGTGCTACCCGTAGAAGAAAAATAGTTCCAGTTTCAAAAAAAAAAAAAACTAAGTCTGGAAAATTCTGGCTAGGCAGTTTTTAGACCATTTGTAGACTTTTTCGAAAAAAAATTGTTGCGGAGCAAAAAAAAAAGTGCAAAAAAAAAAGAAAAAAAGATGATGAGGACATCAATACCATTGTTACACCCACAGCCCCTGCTTCTATACATACTGGACCAATTACTAGAGCTCGCGCACGCCAATTAAAATATCAGGTACTTTCGTTTCTTGGTAATGATTCTAAAGTTCATGAGAATATGATGCTGCCTAAATTGGATACATTTGTTTTGCTTACAAATGAAGGGCCTAGCTTGGACAAGAAAGAGGAACCTTGGAGCAAGTTCAAGCATGGAGATGAAGGCATGCACAAGGGGAACAAGAACGGAGTTACAAGTGATGATTTCAGGACTTTGAAGCCACCATAATGAGTGCAGGAAGCCTTGGACGAAATATACAAGATGTCACTTCATAAATTTCGTCCAGAGGCTATTATAGGTGCTGCGTCACCTTATTATTGGGCCAGGCCCATGTAATTTCGAAATACTTGAGTATAGGCTGTTTTTAGAGTCCGTATGTGTGGGGAAATAAGAGATAGGGTTGGTTTCGGACCCCTCCTTCAAGGGCCACGAAATCCCCTCCTCTTCCTCCATATATACAGCCCTTAGGGCACCGTTTAGACTTTGGGTTTTGTTTAGATTAAAAGTTCGCCATAGCTGCAACTTCGCGTACTTCGTTTGTGTTCAACGACCAGACCAAGACGTCACAGAACCCCACCTCGATCAATAAAGCTTTCATCTTATATTCGCAATATCCAGATTGCAAATCTTAGTTTCTTGCTTGTTCTTCGTTTGCTTGCAGGAGATAGACCCTCGGGGTCAGGTTGATTGTGCTCCGGCGTGGTCAATAACCTCTCGGAGTTGGTTTAGCGATTGCTAAGGCGCGACGTCCTCGCACGTTCGTAGTCGGATCGTCAAAGTCTACTCCACCAAAAACGATAGATATCATCTCATCGAAAGATCGGGACACCCTCGCCTCTATCAAGTATACTCTTGTTCATAAGGATAAACATATTACTTTGCTTCCTATGACTCCTGATTCTATTTTGAAAGATGATATTAATAGAGCTAGTAAAGCAAAACAGGAGAAAAATAAGAGTGAAAATCAGATTGTGGCAAAAGAATTTGAGCAACAAATGAAGCCTAATAATAAACCATCTAGTGTTGCTTCTGAAATTAAATTGAAAAGTGCATGCTTACTTGCCACCAAATCTGATATTGATGATCTAGATTTCAGCAATTCTGTTTGCTATGCTTTTGTGTGCAAAGAGGCGTTATTTTCATTCGAGGACGTGCCTTCCTCTTTGCCTCCTGCGGTCACTAACATTTTGCAGGAGTTCGCTGACGTCTTTCCACAAGACGTGCCACCGGGATTACCACCTATTCGCGGGATTGAGCATCAGATTGACTTAATTCCCGGTGCTTCGTTGCCAAACCGTGCGCCATACCGTACCAATCCAGAGGAGACGAAGGAGATTATGCGTCAAGTACAGGAGTTGCTCGACAAAGGTTATATATGCGAATCCCTTAGTCCTTGTGCTGTTCCTATTATTCTAGTGCCGAAAAAGGATGGTACATCGTGTATGTGTGTTGATTGTAGAGGCATTAATAATATTACTATTTGTTATCGTCATCCTATTCCTAGACTAGATGATATGCTTGATGAATTGAGTGGCTCTACAATATTCTCCAAAGTTGATTTGCGTAGTGGATACCATCAAATTCGTATGAAATTGGGGGATGAATGGAAAACAACATTTAAAACAAAGTTTGGATTATATGAGTGGTTAGTCATGCCTTTTGGGTTAACTAATGCACCTAGTACTTTCATGAGATTAATGAACGAAGTTTTACGTGCTTTCATTGGACGATTTGTGGTAGTCTATTTTGATGATATACTGATTTATAGCAGATGTTTGGAGGAACATTTGGAACATTTACGTGCTGTTTTTATTGCTTTACGTGATGCACGTTTGTTTGGTAACCTTGGGAAGTGCACCTTTTGAACCGACCGAGTATCTTTTCTTGGCTATGTTGTTACTCCACAGGGAATTGAAGTTGATAAAGCCAAGATTGAAGCTATTGAGAGTTGGCCACAGCCCAAAACGGTCACTCAAGTGAGGAGTTTTCTTGGACTCGCTGGTTTCTATAGGCGTTTTGTGAGAGATTTCAGCACCATTGCTGCACCTCTCAATGAGCTTACAAAGAAGGATGTGCCTTTTGTTTGGGGTACCTCACAGGAAGAAGCCTTCACGGTATTGAAAGATAAGTTGACACATGCTCCTTTACTCCAACTTCCTGATTTTAATAAGACTTTCAAGCTTGAATGTGATGCTAGTGGAATTGGATTAGGAGGTGTTTTATTACAAGATGGCAAACCTGTTGCATACTTTTCTGAAAAATTGAGTGGGCCTAGTCTGAACTATTCTACTTATGATAATGAATTATATGCTCTTGTTCGGACCTTAGAAACATGGCAACATTATTTATGGCCCAAAGAATTTGTTATACATTCTGATCATGAATCTTTGAAACACATTAAAAGTCAAGCAAAACTGAACCGTAGACATGCTAAATGGGTTGAATTTATTGAGACTTTCCCTTATGTCATTAAACACAAGAAGGGTAAAGAAAATGTTATTGCTGATGCATTGTCTCGTCGTTATACTATGCTTTCACAACTTGACTTTAAAATATTTGGTTTGGAGACCATCAAAGATCAATATGTGCATGATGCTGAATTTAAAGATGTATTGCAGAATTGTAAGGAAGGGAGAACATGGAACAAGTTCGTCGTTAACGATGGATTTGTGTTTCGTGCTAACAAGCTATGCATTCCAGCTAGCTCCGTTCGTCTTTTGTTGTTGCAGGAGGCGCATGGAGGAGGATTAATGGGACACTTTGGCGTGAAGAAGACGGAGGATATACTTGCTACACATTTCTTTTGGCCAAAGATGAGACGGGATGTTGAGCGTTTTGTTGCTCGCTGCACTACATGTCAAAAAGCTAAGTCACGACTCAATCCTCATGGTTTATATATGCCTTTGCCTGTACCTAGTGTTCCTTGGGAGGATATATCTATGGACTTTGTTTTAGGTTTACCTCGAACAAAGAAGGGGAGGGATAGCATATGATGAGGACATCAATACCATTGTTACACCCACAGCCCCTGCTTCTATACATACTGGACCAATTACTAGAGCTCGCGCACGTCAATTAAAATATCAGGTACTTTCGTTTCTTGGTAATGATTCTAAAGTTCATGAGAATATGATGCTGCCTAAATTGGATACATTTGTTTTGCTTACAAATGAAGGGCCTAGCTTGGACAAGAAAGAGGAACCTTGGAGCAAGTTCAAGCATGGAGATGATGGCATGCACAAGGGGAACAAGAACGGAGTTACAAGTGATGATTTCAGGACTTTGAAGCCACCATAATGAGTGCAGGAAGCCTTGGACGAAATATACAAGATGTCACTTCATAAATTTCGTCCAGAGGCTATTATAGGTGCTGCGTCACCTTATTATTGGGCCAGGCCCATGTAATTTCGAAATACTTGAGTATAGGCTGTTTTTAGAGTCCGTATGTGTGGGGAAACAAGAGATAGGGTTGTTTTCGGACCCCTCCTTCAAGGGCCACGAAATCCCCTCCTCTTCCTCCATGTATACAGCCCTTAGGGCACCGTTTAGACTTTGGGTTTTGTTTAGATTAAAAGCTCGCCATAGCTGCAACTTCGCGTACTTCGTTTGTGTTCAACGACCAGACCAAGACGTCACAGAACCCCACCTTGATCAATAAAGCTTTCATCTTATATTCGCAATATCCAGATTGCAAATCTTAGTTTCTTGCTTGTTCTTCGTTTGCTTGCAGGAGATAGACCCTCGTGGTCAGGTTGATTGTGCTCCGGCGTGGTCAATAACCTCTCGGAGTTGGTTTAGCGATTGCTAAGGCGCGACGTCCTCGCACGTTCGTAGTCGGATCGTCAAAGTCTACTCCACCAAAAACGATAGCTATCATCTCATCGAAAGATCGGGACACCCTCGCCTCTATCATGTTCCTTGGGAGGATATATCTATGGACTTTGTTTTAGGTTTACCTCGAACAAAGAAGGGGAGGGATAGCATATTTGTTGTCGTGGATAGGTTCTCGAAAATGGCACACTTTATACCATGTCATAAAAGCGATGATGCTGTTAATGTTGCTGATTTGTTCTTTCGTGAAATTATACGCTTGCATGGTGTGCCAAATACTATTGTTTCAGATCGTGATACTAAATTTCTTAGCCACTTTTGGAGATGTTTATGGGCTAAGCTGGGGACTAAACTGCTTTTTAGTACTACATGTCACCCCCAAACTGATGGACAAACTGAAGTAGTCAATAGAACATTGTCTACTATGCTTAGGGCTGTTTTGAAGAATAACAAGAAAATGTGGGAAGAATGCTTGCCTCATATTGAATTTGCTTATAATCGTTCATTGCATTCTACTACTAAGATGTGTCCTTTTGAAATTGTGTATGGTTTCCTTCCTCGTGCACCAATTTATTTGTTGCCTCTTCCATCTTCGGAGAAGGTTAATTTTGATGCTAAACAACGTGCTGAATTGATCTTAAAAATGCATGAGTTAACTAAGGAGAACATTGAGCGTATGAATGCTAAATATAAACTTGCTGGAGATAAGGGTAGAAAACATGTTGTGTTTGCACCTGGAGATCTTGTTTGGTTACATTTGCGTAAGGATAGATTTCCTGATTTGCGCAAATCAAAGCTAATGCCACGTGCTGATGGTCTTTTTAAGGTGTTAGAGAAAATAAATGATAATGCATATAAACTTGAGCTGCCTGCAGATTTTGGGGTTAGTCCCACTTTTAACATTGCAGATTTGAAGCCTTATTTGGGTGAGGAAGATGAGCTTCCGTCGAGGACGACTTCATTTCAAGAAGGGGAGGATGATGAGGACATCAATACCATTGTTACACCCACAGCCCCTGCTTCTATACATACTGGACCAATTACTAGAGCTCGCGCACGCCAATTAAAATATCAGGTACTTTCGTTTCTTGGTAATGATTCTAAAGTTCATGAGAATATGATGCTGCCTAAATTGGATACATTTGTTTTGCTTACAAATGAAGGGCCTAGCTTGGACAAGAAAGAGGATCCTTGGAGCAAGTTCAAGCATGGAGATGATGGCATGCACAAGGGGAACAAGAACGGAGTTACAAGTGATGATTTCAGGACTTTGAAGCCACCATAATGAGTGCAGGAAGCCTTGGACGAAATATACAAGATGTCACTTCATAAATTTCGTCCAGAGGCTATTATAGGTGCTGCGTCACCTTATTATTGGGCCAGGCCCATGTAATTTCGAAATACTTGAGTATAGGCTGTTTTTAGAGTCCGTATGTGTGGGGAAACAAGAGATAGGGTTGGTTTCGGACCCCTCCATCAAGGGCCACGAAATCCCCTCCTCTTCCTCCATATATACAGCCCTTAGGGCACCGTTTAGACTTTGGGTTTTGTTTAGATTAAAAGTTCGCCATAGCTGCAACTTCGCGTACTTCGTTTGTGTTCAACGACCAGACCAAGACGTCACAGAACCCCACCTTGATCAATAAAGCTTTCATCTTATATTCGCAATATCCAGATTGCAAATCTTAGTTTCTTGCTTGTTCATCGTTTGCTTGCAGGAGATAGACCCTCGTGGTCAGGTTGATTGTGCTCCGGCGTGGTCAATAACCTCTCGGAGTTGGTTTAGCGATTGCTAAGGCGCGACGTCCTCGCACGTTCGTAGTCGGATCGTCAAAGTCTACTCCACCAAAAACGATAGCTATCATCTCATCGAAAGATCGGGACACCCTCGCCTCTATCAAGTGGTATCAGATTCCCAGGTTGCTCGGTGAGATTTACAGTTTTTCGTAGTTTAGATCGAGTCTGTTCTTCATACCTACAGTCCAGGAAAAAGCCAAAAAAAAATTTAGGGTTAGTTCATCATATCCGAACCAATCTGAGCCTTTGCATAATCTTTTTAGGGTTTTTGCTTTGTTGAATTTGCGGTTGCATCGTCGTGTCAAGTTGCTGGTCTTAGCGTCTAGTTCTTTAGAGTTTTGAGTTCTGTTCACAAGTTGTCACGCCGCCGCCGCACCATCATCATCGCCCCTACCATATACCACCACAGCTTATCTGCTATTTCTCTGAGTCCATATACCACCACCGATCCGAGTCCATATACCACCACCGATCCGAGTCCATATACCACCACCAATCTGAGCCCACATATACTACCGTCATATACCATCACCAGTCCGAGTTCCACCATATTCATCTCTGCCACCAGTCCTAGTCCGAGTCCAGTATTTATTCCTTTATTTTAGAGTTCCAGATCACGCGATACTACGAGTCGTGAACAAGTCGGATTCGCCAATTTTCGTGCTACCCGCAGAAGAAAAATTGTTCCAGTTTCAAAAAAAAAAGAGGAAAAAAAAGTGCAAAAAAAAAAGAAAAAAAAATTCAGAGTGTGCTCCTCCCTTGTTTACGTGCAGCGCCGTGATTTTTGTTAGTGTTCTAGGCTCGCGTCTCTAGCACGGTCTAGCCTAGGACCAGCACAGTACCGTCGTTGTGAGTTTATTCAACATTGCATCTCTGAATTGATTATTGCCGACCCTTTTTGCTACCATATCATAAGCCTTCCTAGCTCCACATACATCTACATCGTGCGTTTGACACCACCTGGCAATCGCTCTGTCCAAGCTCTGAGAGTTTTGACTACAAAGGTTGCCGATCACCACCTACTGCTGGGTAAGAACTGGTAAGAATTTGAGATTTGCTTGACGGATTTGTGACAGCACACCACACCACCACCACTTTCTAGTAGTCTGTAGGATCATATTCTTGTGTGTTTCTATTGCTGCTAACCATGGCAGGATCACAAGCCGACGAGATTGACTGGGAGAACATGACGAACAAGGAGTTGCATGATAAATTTCAGCAAATGATGAGTGGCCAGGTGGGAGATGTGCTAAACAGATTTGAAGAGGCCATGGAAAAGATAGATGGCATGGAGAAGTCGTTCGAGACAAAGATGGATAACAAGTTTAATGAATTGCTCACGCGTCTTCCCCAACCACCACCGGCTGCACCTGTCGCACCTCTGCAACGACAACAACAACGCCCCCTTCCAAATCAGTTCGGACGAGCGAAGCGTGTTCCTCTTGAGGATGGCCAAACTTCTGGTGCTGCTGTACCTACTGTTGATGCTTCTTTGGCTCCTGCTCCTGCTGCTGCTGGTGCCGAGGAGGAGGATGATTACGCGGGCGATTATGCGGATGAGGTTGATCAAAATCATAACTACGTGCAACCACCAGCACCAGGTCGTCCACATGCAAATAATCGCAATGGTAGGTCTGCACCACCACTTCAGGTACGAGATCATGACCATCTTCCTAAATTAAAATTGAATATTCCACCATTCGAGGGTAGATATGTTCCTGATATATATCTTACTTGGGAGTTAGAAACTGAACAACGTTTTACATGTTTACAATATCCCGAGGAACGACGTGTTGCTGCTGCTGTTTGTGCTTTCACTAGTTTTGCATGTGTATGGTGGTCTGAACATTGTAGATTATATCCTATTCCAGCTACGTGGGCTGCTTTGAAAACTGCTATGCGTACTCGTTGGCTTCCACCATATTATCAACGTGAATTACTTCAAAAATTGCAGCGCTTAAGACAAGGAAAAAATTATGTAGAAGAATATTATCAGGAATTACAAACTGGCATGATTAGATGTGGTATTGTTGAGGAGAATGAAGCTATGCTTGCACGTTTCATGGGTGGATTAAATAGAGAGATTCAGACCATTCTAGAGTATAAGGAGTATAATAATATCACTCGTTTATTCCATCTTGCTTGTAAAGCTGAACGTGAAGTGCAGGATCGACAGGCATTGGCGCGAACTAATTTTTCTGCAGGTCGATCTTCATCATGGACACCGCGTGCCTCCTCTACTCCCACACTTCCTACTGCGGCACCACTGACTTCAGCCGCCAATTCCAACCGAGATACAAGAAAACAGGCACCACCACCACCATCTGCCAAGAGTACACCTTCTGGGCCTGCCCAGAGCTCTTCTTCATCTATGGCATCAACAGGGCACACACATGATATTATTTGTCGTCGTTGTAAGGGAAGAGGTCATTATGCGAGAGAATGCCAATCTCCGCGTGTTATGATTGCTACTGAGGATGGTGGGTATGAGTCCGCTAGTGACTATGATGAGGAGACTTTGGCTCTTATTACAAGTGAAGAACACGGTGGAGATGATTCTGATCATGAGACGCAATACATGGCTCCTGAAGACGCTGACAGGTATGAATGTTTAGTTGCTCAACGTGTTTTGAGTGTGCAGGTCACAGAAGCTGAGCAAAATCAGAGGCATAATTTGTTCCATACAAAGGGAGTTGTGAAGGAACGTTCTGTTCGCGTCATCATAGATGGAGGGAGCTGCAACAACTTGGCTAGCATGGAGATGGTGGAGAAGCTATCTCTCACCACAAGACCACATCCACATCCTTACTATATCCAATGGTTCAACAACAGCGGCAAGGTTAAGGTAACACGTACTGTTCGTGCGCATTTTAGTATCTCTACATATGCTGATTATGTTGATTGTGATGTGGTACCCATGCAAGCATGTTCATTATTACTTGGTAGACCATGGCAATTTGATAAAAATTCTGTACACCATGGTAGAAACAATCAGTATACTCTTGTTCATAAGGATAAACATATTACTTTGCTTCCTATGACTCCTGATTCTATTTTGAAAGATGATATTAATAGAGCTAGTAAAGCAAAACAGGAGAAAAATAAGAGTGAAAATCAGATTGTGGCAAAAGAATTTGAGCAACAAATGAAGCCTAATAATAAACCATCTAGTGTTGCTTCTGAAATTAAATTGAAAAGTGCATGTTTACTTGCCACCAAATCTGATATTGATGAGCTAGATTTCAGCAAATCTGTTTGCTATGCTTTTGTGTGCAAAGAGGCGTTATTTTCATTCGAGGACGTGCCTTCCTCTTTGCCTCCTGCTGTCACTAACATTTTGCAGGAGTTTGCTGATGTCTTTCCACAAGACGTGCCACCGGGATTACCACCTATTCGCGGGATTGAGCATCAGATGGACTTAATTCCCGGTGCTTCGCTGCCAAACCATGCGCCATACCGTACCAATCCAGAGGAGACGAAGGAGATTATGCGTCAAGTACAGGAGCTGCTCGACAAAGGTTATATACGCGAATCTCTTAGTCCTTGTGCTGTTCCTATTATACTATGATAGAGGCGAGGGTGTCCCGATCTTTCGATGAGATGATAGCTATCGTTTTTGGTGGAGTAGACTTTGACGATCCGACTACGAACGTGCGAGGACGTCGCGCCTTAGCAATCGCTAAACCAACTCCGAGAGGTTATTGACCACGCCGGAGCACAATCAACCTGACCACAAGGGTCTATCTCCTGCAAGCAAACGAAGAACAAGCAAGAAACTAAGATTTGCAATCTGGATATTGCGAATATAAGATGAAAGCTTTATTGATCAAGGTGGGGTTCTGTGACGTCATGGTCTGGTCGTTGAACACAAACGAAGTACGCGAAGTTGCAGCTATGGCGAACTTTTAATCTAAACAAAACCCCAAAGTCTAAACGGTGCCCTAAGGGCTGTATATATGGAAGAAGAGGGGGGGATTTCGTGGCCCTTGAAGGAGGGGTCCGAAACCAACCCTATCTCTTGTTTCCCCACACATACGGACTCTAAAAATAGCCTATACTCAAGTATTTCGAAATTACATGGGCCTGGCCCAATAATAAGGTGACGCAGCACCTATAATAGCCTCTGGACGAAATTTATGAAGTGACATCTTGTATATTTCGTCCAAGGCTTCCTGCACTCATTATGGTGGCTTCAAAGTCCTGAAATCATCACTTGTAACTCCGTTCTTGTTCCCCTTGTGCATGCCATCATCTCCATGCTTGAACTTGCTCCAAGGTTCCTCTTTCTTGTCCAAGCTAGGCCCTTCATTTGTAAGCAAAACAAATGTATCCAATTTAGGCAGCATCATATTCTCATGAACTTTAGAATCATTACCAAGAAACGAAAGTACCTGATATTTTAATTGGCGTGCGCGAGCTCTAGTAATTGGTCCAGTATGTATAGAAGCAGGGGTTGTGGGTGTAACAATGGTATTGATGTCCTCATCATCCTCCCCTTCTTGAAATGAAGTCGTCCTCGACGGAAGCTCATCTTCCTCACCCAAATAAGTCTTCAGATCTGCAATGTTAAAAGTGGGACTAACCCCAAAATCTGCAGGCAGCTCAAGTTTATATGCATTATCATTTATTTTCTCTAACACCTTAAAAGGACCATCAGCACGTGGCATTAGCTTTGATTTGCGCAAATCAGGAAATCTATCCTTACGCAAATGTAACCAAACAAGATCTCCAGGTGCAAACACAACATGTTTTCTACCCTTATCTCCAGCAAGTTTATATTTAGCATTCATACGCTCAATGTTCTCCTTAGTTAACTCATGCATTTTTAAGATCAATTCAGCACGTTGTTTAGCATCAAAATTAACCTTCTCCGAAGATGGAAGAGGCAACAAAGCAATTGGTGCACGAGGAAGGAAACCATACACAATTTCAAAAGGACACATCTTAGTAGTAGAATGCAATGAACGATTATAAGCAAATTCAATATGAGGCAAGCATTCTTCCCACATTTTCTTGTTATTCTTCAAAACAGCCCTAAGCATAGTAGACAATGTTCTATTGACTACTTCAGTTTGTCCATCAGTTTGGGGGTGACATGTAGTACTAAAAAGCAGTTTAGTCCCCAACTTAGCCCATAAACATCTCCAAAAGTGGCTAAGAAATTTAGTATCACGATCTGAAACAATAGTATTTGGAACACCATGCAAGCGTATAATTTCACGAAAGAACAAATCAGCAACATTAACAGCATCATCGCTTTTATGACATGGTATAAAGTGTGCCATTTTCGAGAACCTATCCACGACAACAAATATGCTATCCCTCCCCTTCTTTGTTCGAGGTAAACCTAAAACAAAGTCCATAGATATATCCTCCCAAGGAACACTAGGTACAGGCAAAGGCATATATAAACCATGAGGATTGAGTCGTGACTTAGCTTTTTGACATGTAGTGCAGCGAGCAACAAAACGCTCAACATCCCGTCTCATCTTTGGCCAAAAGAAATGTGTAGCAAGTATATCCTCCGTCTTCTTCACGCCAAAGTGTCCCATTAATCCTCCTCCAGGCGCCTCCTGCAACAACAAAAGACGAACGGAGCTAGCTGGAATGCATAGCTTGTTAGCACGAAACACAAATCCATCGTTAACGACGAACTTGTTCCATGTTCTCCCTTCCTTACAATTCTGCAATACATCTTTAAATTCAGCATCATGCACATATTGATCTTTGATGGTCTCCAAACCAAATATTTTAAAGTCAAGTTGTGAAAGCATAGTATAACGACAAGACAATGCATCAGCAATAACATTTTCTTTACCCTCGAATGGTGGAATATTCAATTTTAATTTAGGAAGATGGTCATGATCTCGTACCTGAAGTGGTGGTGTAGACCTACCATTGCGATTATTTGCATGTGGACGACCTGGTGCTGGTGGTTGCACGTAGTTATGATTTTGATCAACCTCATCCTCATAATCGCCCGCATAATCATCCTCCTCCTCGGCACCAGCAGCAGCAGGAGCAGGAGCCAAAGAAGCATCAACAGTAGGTACAGCAGCACCAGAAGTTTGGCCATCCTCAAGAGGAACACGCTTCGCTCGTCCGAACTGATTTGGAAGGGGGCGTTGTTGTTGTCGTTGCAGAGGTGCGACAGGTGCAGCCGGTGGTGGTTGGGGAAGACGCGTGAGCAATTCATTAAACTTGTTATCCAGCTTTGTCTCGAACGACTTCTCCATGCCATCTATCTTCTCCATGGCCTCTTCAAATCTGTTTAGCACATCTCCCACCTGGCCACTCATCATTTGCTGAAATTTATCATGCAACTCCTTGTTCGTCATGTTCTCCCAGTCAATCTCATCGGCTTGTGATCCTGCCATGGTTAGCAGCAATAGAAACACACAAGAATATGATCCTACAGACTACTAGAAAGTGGTGGTGGTGGTGTGGTGTGGTGTCACAAATCCGTCAAGCAAATCTCAAATTCTTACCAGTTCTTACCCAGCAGCAGGTGGTGATCGGCAACCTTTGTAGTCAAAACTCTCAGAGCTTGGACAGAGCGATTGCCAGGTGGTGTCAAACGCACGATGTAGATGTATGTGGAGCTGGGAAGGCTTATGATATGTGATGAGGACATCAATACCATTGTTACACCCACAGCCCCTGCTTCTATACATACTGGACCAATTACTAGAGCTTGCGCACGCCAATTAAATTATCAGGTACTTTCGTTTCTTGGTAATGATTCTAAAGTTCATGAGAATATGATGCTGCCTAAATTGGATACATTTGTTTTGCTTACAAATGAAGGCCCTAGCTTGGACAAGAAAGAGGAACCTTGGAGCAAGTTCAAGCATGGAGATGATGGCATGCACAAGGGGAACAAGAACGGAGTTACAAGTGATGATTTCAGGACTTTGAAGCCACCATAATGAGTGCAGGAAGCCTTGGACGAAATATACAAGATGTCACTTCATAAATTTCGTCCAGAGGCTATTATAGGTGCTGCGTCACCTTATTATTGGGCCAGGCCCATGTAATTTCGAAATACTTGAGTATAGGCTGTTTTTAGAGTCCGTATGTGTGGGGAAACAAGAGATAGGGTTGGTTTCGGACCCCTCCTTCAAGGGCCACGAAATCCCCTCCTCTTCCTCCATATATACAGCCCTTAGGGCACCGTTTAGACTTTGGGTTTTGTTTAGATTAAAAGTTCGCCATAGCTGCAACTTCGCGTACTCCGTTTGTGTTCAACGACCAGACCAAGACGTCACAGAACCCCACCTTGATCAATAAAGCTTTCATCTTATATTCGCAATATCCAGATTACAAATCTTAGTTTCTTGCTTGTTCTTCGTTTGCTTGCAGGAGATAGACCCTCGTGGTCAGGTTGATTGTGCTCCGGCGTGGTCAATAACCTCTCGGAGTTGGTTTAGCGATTGCTAAGGCGCGACGTCCTCGCACGTTCGTAGTCGGATCGTCAAAGTCTACTCCACCAAAAACGATAGCTATCATCTCATCGAAAGATCGGGACACCCTCGCCTCTATCACCTGGTCTGTAATATTGTGGACCTCCGTTTAAATTGTGTTAGAGTTGTGTTGTGATATCTTCCCGTGAGTCCCTGTGCTTGATTGTACATGTTTGCGTGTATGATTAGTGTACGATTGAGTCGAGGGCGTCACAGAAACTAGTCCCAAAGTTATAGATATTCAAGAGGGATATAATAAAAACTTTCATGAAGATCATTGGACAAAATAAACTTGATTCTTTGTAATAGTTTTGTGAGATGATGATATAATATGTGAGTCATGTTGGTGAGTAATTATGCTTTAGTAAGAATATTGGAGTTAAGGTTTATGATTCCCTATGCAAGCACGAAAGTCAATAGTTATGCAATGAAATTACATCCTACTTATGGTGCATTATTTGTTGTTAGTTATGCTTAATGCTCGCTTATGAGATTTTTCGTTTCTTGGTTGGATGCTTCTCAATCTTTTTGCTAGCCTTCCCTTGCACTAAGTGGGATTACTACTTGTGCATCCAAAATCTTTAAACCCAGTTTGCCATATGAGTCCACCATACCTACCTATATGCGGTATTCTCTTGCCATTCTAAGCAAATTTGAATGTGCCATCCCTAATTTTCAACATAACTTCCTTTTTGTGAGCTCGTACCGCTCGTGAAACGGTAGGGGGTGGCTGATATTTTTCCATGCTAGATGTGTTATTCTCAAGATGAGTGTTTATTCACTTGTCATTGCACGAGAGTACGGCAAAGGTATTAGGGATGCCCAGTCCCGAAATGAAAAATGAATTTACTTTATGTTGTCAAATATTAAATTCCTTGGAAAGTGTTGGTATGGACGGCACCCGTGGATACGGTTAGCCGTGGAATGTGAAAGTATGGTGGAAAAAGGAATAAACTTTATTTTCTGTTTGGGAACCGCCTATGATATATCTAGCATGGAAAGTATTGGGAACTACTCAATCGTTTTCGTTGACAGGAAAAGCATGCCACCCAAAATGTTTTATCTCTATCTTTTTCGCTTTGAGCTCTGGCACCTCTACAAATCCCTACTTCCCTCTGCGAAGGGCCTTTCTATTTACTTTATGCAATTTTTATTTTTACTTGGGTCTCCATTTTCTCTTATAAAGCATCAACTAAGGGACACTATGATCGTACTTGAGCATTGGGTATAGCTCATATGCGAGTGTGTTTCATGAATGGATCAATGATTGAGCATAATGGGCTAGGGATAACTTGCTTTAGTGTTGATATTTTGAAAGACATGGTTGCTTGTTGATATGCTTGAGTATTGAAATCTTCATGTCAAAACTAGACTATTGCTTTGAACCATATAAAAGTCCAAATGTCCATGCTACAAAAGAAAAGAATATGTGATGAACATCTTAGGCAGCATTCCACATCAAAAATTCTGTTTTTATCATTTACCTACTCGAGGATGAGTAGGAATTAAGCTTGGGGATGCTGATATGTCTCCAACGTATCTATAATTTTTGCTTGTTCCATGCTATTATATTATCATTCTTGGATGTTTTACAATCATTTTATAGCAACTTTATATCATTTTTTGGGACTAACCTATTGACATAGTGCCCAGTGCCAGTTGCTGTTTTTTGCTTGTTTTTTAGTTCGTAGAAAATCAATACCAAACGGAGTCCAAACGCAGTGAAACTTTTTGGAGATTTTTTCTGGACCAGAAGGAACAACTTGGGCCGAAGATGCACCAGAGGGGTGCCCCGAGGGCGGCACAACCCACCTGGGCGCGCCT
Organism: Thinopyrum elongatum; assembly: GCA_011799875.1. Taxonomy (NCBI): domain Eukaryota; kingdom Viridiplantae; phylum Streptophyta; class Magnoliopsida; order Poales; family Poaceae; genus Thinopyrum; species Thinopyrum elongatum. Next base: position 344,268,980 of record CM022301.1, read on the forward strand.
GGGGGCCCAGGCACGCCCTGGTGGGTTGTGCCCACCTCGGTGGCCTCCCGCACCGCCTCTTTGCTCTATAAATACCCTGAAAATCCAAAAACCCTAGGGGAGTCGAGGAAACACAATTCCAGCCGCCGCAAGTTCTAGAACCACCACATCCAATCTACACACCATCACGGAGGGGTTCATCATCCTCATTGGTGCCTCTCCGATGATGCATGAGTAGTTCATTGTAGACCTACGGGTCCGTAGGCAGTAGCTTGATGGCTTCATCTGTCTCTTTTGATTCTCAATACAATGGTCTCTTGGAGATCTATTTGATGTAACTCTTTTTGCGGTGTGTTTGTTGGGATCTGATGAACTTTGAGTTTATGATCAGATCTATTTTATCCATGAAAGTTATTTGAGTTTTGATCTCTTGTTTGCATGATTGCTTATAGCCTCGTATTTCTTCTTCGAATCTTTGGTTTAGTTAGGCCAACTAGATCAATTTTTCTTGCCATGGGAAGAGGTGCTTTGTGATGGGTTGGATCTTACGATGCTCAATCCCAGTGACAGAAGGGGACATGACATGTATGTATCGTTGCTATTAAGGATAACAAGATGAGGTCTATTCCTACATGAATAGATCTTGTCTACATCATGTCATCATTCTTATTGCATTACTCCATTTCTCCATGAACTTAATACACTAGATGCATGCTGGATAGCGGTCGATGTGTGGAGTAATAGTAGTAGATCAAGGCAGGAGTCGGTCTACTAATCTTGGACGTGATGCCTATATAATGATCATTGCCTGGATATCGTCATAATTATTTGAAGATGTATCAATTGCCCAACAGTAATTTGTTTACCCGCCGTATGCTATTTTTCTCGAGAGAAGCCACTAGTGAAATCTACGGCCCCCGGGTCTATTCTTTATCATATTTGCTTTCCGATCTATTATTTGCCTCTTTTTATTTTCAGATCTATTATTCCAAAAACCCAAAAATACCTTGCTGCAATTTTTTGTTATTTATTTTATTTCGTGTTTCCGCGAGATCTATTTATCCAATCTACTACAAATTTATCTATCTTTTACCCGGGAGGGATTGACAACTCCTCTTACGCGTCGGGTTGCAGGTATTTGTTCTTTGTGTGTAGGTACCATTTACATAGTGTTGTGTGGTTCTCCTACTGGTTCGATAACCTTGGTCTCAACACTGAGGGAAATACCTACCGCAATTGTGCTGCATCATCCCTTCCTCTTCGGGGAAAATACTACCACGGACACGAGCCATCAAGAAAGGATTTCTGGCGCCGTTGCCGGGGAGGATCAAGTCAAGATAGTCTCCCGTCCACGCGCCGATTTCTGGCGCCGTTGCCGGGGAGACATCATCAACATCTATCAGGTTCTTAATCACAAATCTCAACTCCTTGCAATTTACATTATTTGCCATTTGCCTCACATTTTCATCTCCCCCACTTCACAAAAATTTGCCGTTTCATTCGCCCTCTTTTTTGGTTTTCCTTTTTCTCGTCAGATCTCTTGTTTGCTTGTGTTACGATTTGCCTTTTATTTGCTTGCATCTTCATTTGCTAAAAATCTATTGATATGGATCCTCGTCCACTTGCTAATCATTTTAAGAGATCCAATTATGATGAACCTATTGTTAGTGAATTGAGTTCATTAGATTATCTTTATGAAGTTTTGCTTGAGATTTATGAATCTGAAAATTGTGATGAAGTGTTAAAATAAGAAAATTATAAAGTGATTCATGATAGCTCCTTAGATGAAAAGCATGATTGCAATGATGTTATTATAAATTCTATTAATGTCAATTGTGCTAATAATATGCAAAACCCCAAGCTTGGGGATGCTAATTTTGATATGTCCACTACCTATTGCAATGATCATGATTTGGGTGATTCTTCTTATGATCTTGAAAATTTATTTAAGCCTCATGATGAATATGTTTGCGATAATATTGAAAGTGGGTTTGGAAGAGTGTCAACTCTAGGTAATAATGATCCCACTACTTTGGAGCATGATCAATCTGACGAAATTTTTGATAAAAGTGGGCTTGGAGAGGTCATGACTTTATTTGATGATCCCACTATTTTGGAAGAGTGTAAACTTTGCATGCATGTGGACCATGAAGAGAATATTTTATGTGATAGTTATATTATTGCATTTGATTATGATCCTACATGTAATTATTATGAGATAGGAAAATATGGTTGTAGAAATTTTCATGTTACTAAATTACCTCTCGTTATGTTGAGATCGTCAATGTTTTATTCCTCTTCTTTGCTTATGTTAGATGTTTCTTGTCTTGATAATTTGTTTGCTTATAAAATTCCTATGCATAGAAAGCATGTTAGACTTAAATGTGTTTGTCATATTCTACATGATGCTCTATTCGTGTTTCAATTACTATCTTTCATGTGAGCACCATTGAAATCTTATGCCTAGCTAGGGGCATAAAACGATAGCGCTTGTTTGGAGGCAACCCAATGAATAAAATTTATTTTTGCCTTTTTCTTTCTGTTCTTCAGTGTTTGCACAATTATGCCTCTGTTATGATTGTGTTTTTTATGTTTAATTAGTGTTTGTGCCAAGTAAAGCCTTTGGGATAGCTTTGGTGATAGTTGATTTGATCTTGTAGAAAAACAGAAACTTTTGTGTCCAGTAAAATAATTGTCTAGATTCGCAGAAGTGACGAAAAATTCTGAATTTTTTACACAAGATTGATATACAAATTGGATCTGTTGTCCTATTGTTTCAGAAATTTTGGAGTGACACAAGTATGAGAACAATTCGCATCTTTACAGACTATTCTGTTTTTGACAGATTCTGTTTTCTTTGCATTGTGTGTTTATTTTGATGAATCTATGGTTTGTATCGGTGGGTATAAGCCATGGTAAAGTTAGAATACAGTAGATATAATGCAATAACAAAATTTGAATGGGTTTCCTACAGTACTTAAAGTAAAGATTAGTTTTCTTATACTAACGGATCTCACGAAGGTTTTGTTGAGTTTTGTGTGATTGAAGTTTTCAAGTTTTGGGTGAGATCACGATGGATGAAGGAATAAGGAGTAAGAAGAGCCTAAGTTTGGGGGTGCCCCATGGCACCCCAAGCTATTATACAAAGAGAAACAAGCAACTAAGCTTGGGGATGCCCCCGAGTGGCATCCCCTCTTTCTTCTAACGACCATCGGTATTTTACTTGGAGCTATATTTTTATTCGTCACATATCATGAGTTTTGCTTGGACCGTCTTGTGTTATATAAGTATTTTCTTGTTTTGGTTTTTAGTTTGTGTCATCTATCCTTGCTGGACACACCTTTTTCAGAGAGCCAAAATTATACTATGATTTGTTAGAATTGCTCTATGTGCTTCACTTAAATTTTTTTGAGCTATGGAATTGCTCTAGTGCTTCACTTATATCTTTTTGAGCACGGTGTGCTTTGAAGAAATGCTCTCATGCTTCAATTAGATTTATTTGGGAGTTAGTAGATTTTTGAAGAAATTGTCTCAGCCGGACATGGGGCCGTCGGCTGGCTGATGGCAATGGCCTTTGCCGTCCGTCGGGCATGCCTTTGCCGTCAGCCATGGCAGACGGCAAAGTGCCTGATTCCTGTAGTGTCCCCGGCAACGCGATGGATGACGCCGTGATGTGCGTCATCGCCAGGGTTGAGTAGACCCTTGGTGCATGGTGCTTCAGCGCCGCGGATCAAGATAGGCATGTCAGCGCCGAGAGGCTGCAGCTCGCCGCACAACATGATCGATGGTCCACCGCAGAGCAAGCTAGGCACATCCACGCCGATAGGCTATGGCTTGCCGCACAGCGAGACCGTTGGAGCGCCGCAGAGCGAGAGGCGCGGCGTGTCGCACAGCAAGAGCGGATGCATCGGCGCTTGCCTGCTATCGACAGGGCGTTGTAGCTGGGTACACGTCCCGTCAGTACACCCATTCCTCGCCAGAAGTGGGCAGAGGCCATCTGCGCCGTACTTGCACCAGAGGCCGGCCACGCTGTACTTGCACCGGACGCCCGCCACGCAGTTCGCCTTGTCCGCAGCCCGCTCGATGCCAACACGCTGGTCGCTAGGCTCGACCGCCTCCTTGGCCCAGGTGTCCACCTGGGCCCAGTAGAGGAACATGGTCATCGCATCCTCGAGCTGGTGATCTCCGATGAAATAGCCAAGTTGGAGCTCGAGATCGCGCTCCAGATGTACCGCGAGCGTGTCGACCGCTTGGACGAACGCCTGCACGAGTTCAGGCAGAGCCAAGAGCTACCGTAGGCAAGGACTACTGGTGATGCACACGTTTATTTTTGTTGACTCATTTCGACTTGGAGCGCTATGTATTCACAACAATCATAATATTGCTCTGTTTCAATGTGTGTACTCTGTTTTCCGTTTTTATATGTTCTGTTTCAATGTGTATATATATGCTTTCCCTTCTGTATATGTGGATGATAACAGCTACATACAAATTAGTATATGAAAACAGATAGAAAAATGGAATTCATAATATATATTTATTGTTCATTAGTTCATCACAGAATATATATAATATCATCACTTATACGTGATGATACTTAAATACCATGTACAATGCATAAAATTGAAAACGAACAATACTAAAACTAATAATCCCTCCTGGGGGAAGTATTCTGGCCGCCCCTCGCCAACAGCTCCCTGGTGCATGGCGTCTTCCCAGCGCGGAGGCAGTACTCCGCCTCGCAGCGCTTGACGTACCGATCTGCCTCTTGCTGGAGGACGAGCGCGAACGATCTTGCCATTTCGTTGGGCGCCCACCGGAGCTCCTCGTCGGTGGCACGCTGGAGCTTATCGGCCCATCTCCACGCAGCGATGAGGCGCCTAGCGCCTTTGACCTTCCTCGCGAAGTACCCGTCTTCGTACACCTCCTCCGCACGATGACGCGCCCGCCCCCAAAGCTCCACCGCCTCCTTTTTCCAGGTGGCCTCACGGGCTTCACAGGCCGCCTGGTACCTGGCTTCCTCCTCCGCCATCTCCTTGTTGAATGCCACTTGCCTGGCTTTCTCAGCCGGCGGCAATGATTTCCATAGACAAAGATTATACTGGCCCCAAAACCACTCCAAAGTTTGGGGGGGGGGTCCGGCGCAACCTCGTCCGGCGGCCCGTAGGGGTCCTCCTTGTCGCTGCTCTTTGACTGAATGTCCTCGAGGGGCGGCGCCTCCTCGTCAGCGCGTGGGCAGATCGGCGGCGCCATGGCAGAGATTTGTGAGAGAGAGAGAGAGAGGGGGGAGAGAGGGCGAGCGAGGGGAGGATGTAGATGAGAATGTAGGCGGGACGACATAAGCAAGGTAGTATTTATTGGCGTCCGAAATCTAGATCGACGAGAACAGTACACACGCCGGTCGCCGGAATTTACGAGTATTGTAGTTTGAATTGCAAATGATTCCTGCAGCAAAAGCCGTGCGTGAACTTAATAGCTGACGGTTTCCAATACAGAACCGCGTCTGATTAATAACCCGCGCCACTCACCTTCCAAACCTCGAGGCACGAAATAGAGTGCCAATCATGTGGGGCCCGGTTGTCTTGCCAGATATTTACATTTTCTTTCCTCATATAAGGGACGCACGCTTATTTTGTGTTACCATGGCACTCCATGCATGTGTCCAAGCCGTGACACCAATATGTTTGAAAATTCCTTCCAATTTACTGCACATGGAATTAACTTGCACACAACAAGTACACAAATATGTTTTTCAATCCGTTATGGTTAACTGTTGCATGTACATATAGTTCAAATTTGAATTACAATCATTAAATGGCTAGAAAATCACTTAAATGTCTTAAAAAGATCAAATGACCCCTGGAATTTTCCAAATTTTTACATGACAGTTGTATTAGTGCATGTTAAGTGTAGAAAATTTTTGAAGGTCAAAAGAGGAAGTTATCGCCGGTTCGTCATCAAACATGCATTGTGCCCTCTCAGAACCACGCCCCTTCCAGTGAGTTGTTCCGGTTTGTGAGCGGTGTGTGTCCAAACTTTCGTCAAAAGGCCAATTTTTTTACCACACCATCGTGGTGCCATGCCATTACGTCAAGGAAGGTTTCATGTGTTTCTGATCATTTTTGAATTTTTTGGAATTTAAATGCCATGGCATGCACTCGATGCTTTATGCCCAAGCCATGACACCAATATGTTTGAGAATCTTTCAATTTAATGCACATGGAATTAACTTGCACACAAGTACAAAAATATGATTTTTCAAGACCGTTATGGTTAGCTGTTGCATGTACATGTAGTTCAAATTTGAATTATGGTCATTAAATGGCTAGAAAATCACTTAAATGTCTTAAAAAGGTCAAATGACCCCTGAAATTTTCCAAATTTTGACATGGCAGTTGCATTAGTGCACGTTAACTGTCAAAAAATTTTGAAGGCCATAAGAGGAAGCTATCGCCGGTTCGTCATCAAAGATGCATTGTGTCCTCTCGGAACCATGAGCCTTCTAGTGAGTATCTCCGGTTTGTGACGGGTGTGTGTCCAAAGTTTTGTCAAACAGGCCAATTTTTTACCACAACATCCTGGTGGCAGGCCATTACGTCAAGCAAGGTTTCATGTATTTCTGATCATTTTTTAATTTTTTGGAAATTAAATGCCATGGCACTCCATGCTTGTGTCCAAGCCGTGACACCAATATGTTTGAAAATTCCTTCCAATTTACTGGACATGGAATTAACTCGCACACAAGTAGACAAATATGATTTTTCAAACCGTTATGGTTAGCAGTTGCATGTACATATAGTTCAAATTTGAATTACGGTCATTAAATGGCTAGAAAATCATTTAAATGTCTTACAAAGGTCAAATGACCCCTGAAATTTTCCAAATTTTGACATGACAGTTGTATTAGTGCATGTTAACTGTAGAAAATTTTTGAAGACCATAAGAGGAAGCTATCGCCGGTTCGTCATCAAAGATGCATTGTATCCTCTCGGAACCACGAGCCTTCTATTGAGTAGCTCTGGTTTATGAGGGGTGTGTCCAAAGTTTCGTCAAACAGGCCAATTTTTTTACCACAACATCCTGGTGGCATGCCATTACATCAAGCAAGGTTTCATGTATTTCTAATCATTTTTTTTATTTTTTGGAATGTAAATGCCATGGCATTCCATGCTTGTGTCCAAGCCATGACACCAATATGTTTGAAAATTCCTTGCAATTTGCTGCACATGGAATTAACTCGCACACAAGTACACAAATATGATTTTTCAAACCGTCATGGTTAGCTGTTGCATGTACATGTAGTTCAAATTTGAATTACGGTAATTAAATGGCTAGAAAATCACTTAAATGTCTTAAAAAGGTCAAATGACCCCTGAAATTTTCCAAATTTTGACATGACAGTTGTATTAGTGCACATTAACTGTAGAAATTTTTTGAAGGCCATAAGAGGAAGCTATCGCCGGTTCGTCATCAAAGATGCATTGTGTCCTCTCGGAACCACGAGCCTTCTAGTGAGTAGCTCCGGTTTGTGAGGGGTGTATGTCCAAACTTTCTTCAAACAGGCCAATTTTTTAACCACAGCATCCTGGTACCATGCCATTACGTCAAGCAAGGTCTCATATGTTTCTGATCATTTTTTAATTTTTTGGAATTTAAATGCCATGGCACTCCATGCTCGTGTCCAAGCCGTGACACCAATATGTTTGAAAATTCCTTGTAATTTACTGCACATAGAATTAACTTGCACACAAGTAAACAAATATGATTTTTCAAACCATTATGGTTAGCTGTTGCATGTACATGTAGTTAAAATTTGAATTACGGTCAATAAATGGCTAGAAAACCACTTAAATGTCTTTAAAAGGTCAAATGACCCCTGGCATTTTCCAAATTTTGACATGACAGTTGTATTAGTGCACATTAACTGTAGAAACTTTTTGAAGGCCATAAGAGGAAGCTATCGCCGGTTCGTCATCAAAGATGCATTGTGTCCTCTCGGAACCACGAGCCTTCTAGTGAGTAGCTCCGGTTTGTGAGGGGTGTGTGTCCAAACTTTCGTCAAACAGGCCAATTTTTTAACCACACCATCTTGGTGCCATGCCATTACGTCAAGCAAGGTTTCATGTGTTTCTGATCATTTTTTAATTTTTTAGAATTTCAATGCCATGGCACTCGATGCTTTGTGTCCAAGCCATGACACCAATATGTTTGAAAATTCCGTCAAATTTACTGCACATGGAATTAACTCGCACACAAGCATTCAAATATGACTTTTCAAACCATTATGATTAGCTGTTGCATGTACATGTAGTTCAAATTTGAATTACGGTAATTAAATGGCTAGAAAATCACTTAAATGTCTTAAAAAGGTCAAATGACCCCTGAAAGTTTCCAAATTTTGACATGACAGTTGTATTAGTTCTCCAAATTTTCTCGTACATTTAAAACACCATCCGGTTCCACTGTCAATGTTGGGGATATCGCTTATCGGGAACTTATCGGTCGACCCATGATAAGGGGTAAATCGGCCAGTTTATCGGCATATCGGCCGATTTATCACCATATCGGCTGATTTACCGGCCGATTTATCTTATCGGTCACACAAAGGTAAGCGATAAATCGGTTGATTTATCGGAATATCGGAAGATATCTTGAACGGTGGCCACTGTACCCCAAATTCGTCTTTCACAGCTAATACAAAATATCAACAACATCACACACAGTTTGTTGTAGGGACCGTTTGCGATGAAAATTCGTGGGTCTACTTTAGTCTTCCTCCATAAGCTTCGCCGGCTTCGTCTGCTCTAGTGCCGGTCACCCCCGAATCCATGAATCCCAGATCCCCATTCCCGCAACCCCTTCTTGCTAAGAATGACGTTGTGGAAACGCTTCATGAGGGCCCGTACGATGGCCGCATCCTCCCCGAGCGCCGCCGCCCGCGCCGAGAGCGCCGTCGCCTACGCCGAGAGCGCGGCCGCATCCGCCGAGAGGGCGTCTGCGGCAACTTGCTACTTCTTGAGCTTGCGTTGGTTTTTCCCTTGAAGAGGAAAGGGTGATGCAGCAAAGTAGAGATAAGTATTTCCCTCAGTTTGAGAACCAAGTTATCAATCCAGTAGGAGGTACAAGCAAGTCTCCAATCTATGCACCTGCACAAACAATCAAACACTTGCACCCAACGCGATAAAGGGGTTGTCAATCCCTTCACGGTCACTTGCAAGGATGAGATATGATAGAGATAGATATAAAAGATTACTAAAATGTAAAACAAAGAAAAAACAAATAAATTGCAACAAGGTATTTTTGTGTTTTTTGGTTTATAGATATGAAAATATATGATAGAAAATAGACCCGGGGGCCATAGGTTTCACTAGAGGCTTCTCTCTTGAAAGAAAATAATAAGGTGAGTGAACAAATTACTGTCGAGCAATTGATAGAAAAGCGCAAAGTTATGACGATATCCAAGGCAATGATTATGAATATAGGCATCACGTACGTGTCAAGTAGACCGACTCCTGCCTGCATCTACTACTATTACTCCACACATCGACCGCTATCCAGCATGCATCTAGAGTATTAAGTTCAAAAGAACGGAGTAACGCCTTAAGTAAGATGACATGATGTAGAGGGATAAACTCAAGCAATATGATGAAAACCCCATCTTTTTACCCTTGATGGCAACAATACAATACATGCCTCGCTACCCCTACTTTGTCACTGGGTGAGGACACCGCAAGATTGAACCCAAAACTAAGCACCTCTCCCATTGCAAGAAGAACCAATCTAGTTGGCCAAACCAAACCGATAATTCAAAGAGAAATACAAAGATATCAAATCATGCATATAAGAATTCAGAGAAGATTCAAATAATATTCATAGATAATCTGATCATAAATCAACAATTCATCGAATCTCGACAAACACACCGCAAAAGAATATTACATCGGATAGATCTCCAAGAACATCGAGGAGAACATTGTATTGAAGATCAAAGAGAGAGAAGAAGCCATCTAGCTACTAACTATGGACCCATAGGTCTATGGTAAACTACTCATGCTTCATCAGAAGGGCAATAGAGTTGATGTAGAAGCCCTCCGTGATTGAAACCCCCTCCGGCAGGATGCCGGAAAAGGCCCCAAGATCGGATCTCACGGGTACAGAAGGTTGCGGCGGCGGAAAAGTATTTTGGTGGACGGTTCTGGTCATTCGGGAATATTTCTGAATTTATAGGCCAAGAATTAGGGTTAGAGGAGCTCCGAGGGGCCCACAAGCCCTCAGGGTGCGCCCCTGAGGCTTGTGGCCTCCTTGGGACTCCTCTGACTTTTTCTCCAAGTCCCACGTGTGTCTTCTGGTCCAAGAAAAATCATCGCAAAAATTTATTCCGTTTGGACTCCGTTTGGTATTCCTTTCCTGTAAAACTCAAAAACAAGGAAAAACCAGAAACTAGCACTGGGCTCTGGGTTAATAAGTTAGTCCCAAAAATAATATAAAATAGCATATTAATGCATATAAAACATCCAAAACAGATAATATAATAGCATGGAACAATCAAAAATTATAGATACGTTGGAGATGTATCACAGCTGACAGGGCAGCTACAGCAGCCGGGACAGCTACAGCAGCTCGAGAGCGCTCGAGCTGCCATCCGCGCCGCCGATGTCTCCCTGGCCCAGGTCGAGGCCATCCAAGCCAAGATCGAGGACGCACACACCAAGATATTCCAGGCCACCACGGAATCAAGCATGCAACCCAGGTCCGAAAAGGCGGCGGAGGCCATGGAGCACCTGCTTCCTCATGAGATCACCAAGCGGGAGCTGGAGATACAGGAGGCGGCGGAGATTGAGGAGCGTCGGGAGGAGGAGTTGCGCGTGGCTCAGGACGAGGTTGAAAAGAGCCTGTCCGTCGAGGAATCGGTGGTAGAGTACCAGCACGAGCTCTGGCGCAGCCACTACTTCGAGTGCTACAACCTTAAGGGCAGCGTCGAGGACGAGGACGAGGACGACGACGCGGTCGACTTCAGCCGGGGGGACGCAGAGTCCACCAACGGCGGCATGTTGCCAAGACAAGTCATCGATGTCTCATCTTTCACCGGCGAGGCATAGGGCGGCGCGGCGATGGCTTTGTTAAAATTATGTGTACTTAACCTTTGTTTATAACGCTGATCTTTTGTTAGAGCAATGTTTAGGTCAAATGGCTCTGTTTAATTACTAAAACTGCTTGATTCAGTAACTTTGGTCTCTGTGTTGTAGGCTCTTTTATGTTCCTGTAACACCCCATGTCATTAGCCACAGTAATCACTTTTGATAATGACAAGTCAGCTAGATTAACAATGCATAATCATCATTTGCATCATATTGCATTTCAACTCCTAGTTCAAAATTCAATTAAATTCAAAGTGGAAAATAAAAGTTGTTCAAATCAGAAACTAAAATGTTCATTAAATAGCAAATAATTGAGAGGCAATTATAAATTTGTAACCAACTTTATTGAGATTGCATAAGTGACTCTAACAACCCCAAACAGTGGCTGAAAACAATATTTAATAACCTTTTTATTAATCCAAAATTAATATGGAAAAGTATTTACCCCAAACCAGTTTTTGGTGATAGGATATGTTGCACTGTGATGTATGGGCTAGCTCACACATTTTACAAAAGTCCTTTGGGTGCCAACCAATTTGCAAGAACAGAAAAGAAAACAGAAAAATGAAAAAGGCCTAGAACTCTACTGTGCACTTGAGCCTGCTGCTACAGCGCGGCCCAGCCCACCCCGCACCTCCTCCCACCTTTCGCACTGCTCACCCCGCGCCGCTGTCGAACACACAGCGCGCGCGCGCGCCTCGCCCGAGCCCCCCCCCCTCTCCCCGCTCGAAAACACACCCGCGCCCGCGTGGAGGTTAAGGGCGAGCCCCGCAGCCCCCTGGCGCCTCCCTCGCCCCACATCCCCCCTCCCTCGCTCGCTCTCCTCCATGGCCGAGCGCCTTCCTCACCGCCGTTCGCAGTAGCCACGGCCACCGTCGCCCGTTCGCCGCTCCGACCAGTCCTGGAGCTCCACCGTGGACCCCTACTTCGACTACGCCTCGTCATCGAGCTCGGGTGCGACCGCACGCTCGGGATCGACCTCATCCCTCCTTCTCGGTCGTCGGAGCACCATCGCCGTCTCCCTCGTCCTCTGCTGCTACTAAGCTCACACGGGCCTTCCTTGGCCGCGTGGTGAGCCTCTCCCCTTCCCCCTTTCGCTCCTCGCATCGTGCATTCGCCCCTAGCCCGCTCGCCACCATTGCCAAGTCCCTGCCTCCACCGGCGAGCTCGTAGCCGAGCCATCGCTGCCCGTCGAGCTCAAGCGAGCTCGGGATCATGCTTAGCACATCCATGCGGACCCGTTGCGCCTCTCCTCGTGCTCTGTCGAGCCCCGTAGCGCCGTTGCCTCGATCGTGCCCGGATGCGCCACCGCAAAACCTGTCACCGGCGTGGCTCCGATGACCAAATGGTCTCGGGCTTGTTTCCATTGTGTTCATGCGCGCGCGTAGGTCGTTCCTAGCTAGTTAGATCGCCCGCGTGCGCCTCGTTCTGCCGTTTCCGTCGCACGCCCGAATCACCTCACCGCCGGCGAGCTCGTGGCGCTCAGCTACGTCCACCGCAGCCCCTCGCACCGCCACCGTTCAACGCGCGACGTCGAGCTGCGTCGAACGCGCCCAACCACAGCCCCTTAGACCCCCTGTGCGCGAAACCCGCGCCTTCCCCGAGCTGCGCCGCCGTGTTTGGCTTGCCGAAGCCAACTCCGGCGCGTCTCCGGCCGGTGCCGACGTGGTTGCCACCTGGCACCGCGGGCCCTGCCTGTCTGCCGCTGACAAAGGGACCCACTGGGCCCCATTGACCTCGGTCAGCGCTGATGTGGCCGCCCCTGTGTCTATGACATGCGGGCCCCACTCCATTAAACTATTTAAAATAAATAGACAATTAGTTAATTAATTAGTTAGTTAATTAAATTACTAAACACTCACTGATGAACTATATCTTCATGGATTACCTCGACAAATTCGTCGTGGTTTTTTTTGGATGATATCCTTATATATTCCAAGAATGAAGAAGAACATGCTGAACATCTTCAGCTTGTATTGGAGAAGCTACGAGAACATCAGTTGTATGCTAAATTCTCCAAGTGTGAGTTCTGGTTATCTGAAGTGACCTATCTTGGTCATGTGATTTCCAAGAATGGCATTGCTGTTAACCCCGAGCGAGTTGAGGCTATTCTTGATTGGACTCCCCCGAAGAATGTTAAGCAAGTCAGGAGTTTTCTCGGACTCGCTAGTTATTGCCGTCGATTCGTTGAGAACTCTTCCAAGATTGCAAAGCCACTGACTGACCTGCTCCACAAAGGTGTTAAATTTGAGTGGACAGAAAAATGTCAAGAAAGCTTTCAGACACTAAAAGATAAGTTGACGTCTGCCCCAATGCTAGCACCCCCGGATTCCCAAAAGGATTTCATGATATACTGTGATGAATCTCGTCAAGGATTAGGCTGTGTCCTAATGCAAGAGCGTAAGGTGATTGCTTATGCCTCTCGACAATTGCGTCCTCATGAAGAAAATTATCCAGTGCATGATCTTGAACTTTCTACGGTTATTTATGCCCTGAAGCTATGGCGACATTACCTTCTCGGTAACCGTTGCGAGATATACATGGATCACCAAAGTTTGAAGTATCTATATACTAAACCAGATCTAAACCTTCGTCAACAAAGATGGCTCGAAACAATTGCCGATTATGATATGAATATCTCATACACCCCTGGCAAGGCTAATGTAATGGCCGATGCTTTGAGTCGCAAGGCTTATTGCAGCAACCATATGGTTCAGGAAGCACAACCTGTTCTTTATGAAGAGCTTCGCAAATTGAACCTCCATATTGTTCCACAGGGTTATCTCAATACCCTGGTTGTTGAACTAGATTAAGAACACAGCATTAAGACTATGCAATGTGATGACTCTGAAGTTGAAAGGATTAAGCGATACCTCGAAAAAGGAAATCCGTCGGAATTCCATCTTGATAAGGATGGGATCCTATTTTCCAACACCGTCTCTTCGTACCCAAGTTCAAGGATGAGAGGGAACACGTTATGAAAGAAATTCATGAAACTCCTCTGTCAATTCATCCTGGTAGCACAAAGATGTACCGTGACATTTGTCAGAGATACTGGTGGCCTAATATGAAGCGAGACATTGCTCATTATGTTTCTGAGTGTGACGTTTGCCGCCGCATTAAAGCAGAACATCAAAGGCCTGCTGGAACTCTGCAACCACTTGATATTCCTGAATGGAAATGGGACAAAGTCCAAATGGATTTCATTACTGGTTTTCCCAGGTCTCAGAAGGGTCATGATGCTATCTTTGTCGCCATTGACCGGTTCTCAAAGGTTGCTCACTTTCTGCCAGTTAAGGAGACAATCACTGCTAGTCAGTTAGCAGACTTGTATGTTTCCTGAATTGTGTCACTCCACGGTGTTCCCTTGGAGATCAGTTCTGATCGTGGCAGCCTCTTCACCTCCAGATTCTGGAATAGTTTCCAAGAAGCTATGGGAACTCACCTGTCCTTCAGTACCGCTTTTCACCCTCAGTCACAGGGTCAAGTCGAACGAGTTAATCAAGTGCTCGAAGATATGCTTCGAGCTTGCATCATCTCCTTCGGTAAGAAATGGGAGGAATCTCTCCCGTATGCTGAATTCTCTTACAATAATAGCTATCAAGCTAGTATGAAGATGGCACCGTTTGAAGTTCTTTACGGACGTAAGTGTCGAAGCCCTCTGAATTGGTCAGAAACTGGGGAACGCTCACTCGTCGGACCGGACATTGTTCAGCAAGCTGAAGAACAAGTCTGGATCGTCCGTGAACATTTCAAAACTGCTCAGTCTCGTCAGAAGAGCATCTATGACCGAAAGCACCAGGAAATGGTCTATCAACCTGGCGAGCAAGCTTACCTTCGCGTCACTCCGTTGAAAGGCACTCATCGGCTTGGAATCAAGGGCAAGTTAGCTCCTCGCTACATTGGCCTATTCTGTATTCTTGCCCGTCGAGGAGAAGTGGCATATCAATTGCAATTGCCGCCAAATCTTTCTCAAGTGCATGATGTCTTTCATGTATCCCAACTCCGTCGCTGCTTCAAGGATCCTATTCGAGCTATGGATCATGAAGTGCTTGAATTACGGGAAGATCTATCTTATCCAGAATATCCCATCCGTATTCTTGATCAAGCTGAACGCCGGACTCGTCAAAAGTCAATCAAATTCCTCAAGGTTCAATGGTCGAATCATTCTGAAGATGAAGCCACTTGGGAACGCGAGGATCGTCTTCGCGAAGAATACCCCGCTTTCTTTCAGTCTTCCTCTTAATTCTCAGGACGAGAATTCTTGTTAGATGAGGAGAATTGTAACACCCCATGTCATTAGCCACAGTAATCACTTTTGATAATGACAAGTCAGCTAGATTAACAGTGCATAATCATCATTTGCATCATATTGCATTTCAACTCCTAGTTCAAACTTCAATTAAATTCAAAGTGGAAAATAAAAGTTGTTCAAATCAGAAACTAAAATGTTCATTAAATAGCAAATAATTCAGAGGCAATTATAAAATTGTAACCAACTTTATTGAGATTGCATAAGTGACTCTAACAACCCCAAACAGTGGCTGAAAATAATATTTAATAAACTTTTTATTAATCCAAAATTAATATGGAATAGTATTTACCCCAAACCAGTTTTTGGTGATAGGATATGTTGCACTGTGATGTATGGGCTAGCTCACACATTTTACAAAAGTCCTTTAGGTGCCAACCAATTTGCAAGAACAGAAAAGAAAAGAAAACAGAAAAAGGAAAAATGAAAAAGGCCTAGAACTCTACTGTGCACTTGAGCCTGCTGCTACAGCGCGGCCCAGCCCACCCCGCACCTCCTCCCACCTCCCGCACTGCTCACCCCGCACCGCTGTCGAACACACAGTGCGCGCGCCTCGCCCGAGCCGCCCCCCCCCCTCTCTCCCTACTCGACAACATGCCCGCGCCAGCGTGGAGGTTAAGGGCGAGCCCCACAGCCCCCTAGCGCCTCCCTGGCCCCACTTCCACCCCCTCCCTCGCTCGCTGTCCGCCATGGCCGAGCGCCTTCCTCGTCGCCGTTCGCAGTAGCCGCGGCCACCGTCGCCCGTTCGCCGCTCCGACCAGTCCTGGAGCTCCGCCGTGGACCCCTGCTTCGACTACGCCTCGTCATCGAGCTTGGGTGTGACCGCACGCTCGGGATCGACCTCATCCCTCCTTCTCGGTCGCCGGAGCACCATCACCGTCTCCCTCGTCCTCTGCTACTACTAAGCTCACACAGGCCTTCCTTGGCCGCGCTGTGAGCCTCTCCCCTTCCCCCTTTCGCTCCTCGCGCTGTGCATTCGCCCCTAGCCAGCTCGCCGCCATTGCCGAGTCCCTGCCTCCGCCGGCGAGCTCGTAGCCGACCAATCGCAGCCCGTCGAGCTCAAGCGAGCTCGGGATCATGCACAGCACATCCATGCGGACCCGTTGCGCCTCTCCCCGTGCTCTGTCGAGCCTCATAGCGCCGTCGCCTCGATCGTGCCCGGATGCGCCACCGCAAAACCTGTCGCTGGCGTGGCTCCGATGACCAAATGGTCTCGGGCTCGTTTCCATGGTGTTCATGCGCGCGCATAGGTCGTTCCTAGCTAGTTAGATCACCCCCGCGCGCCTCGTTCTGCCGCTTCCGTCGCACGCCCGAATCACCTCGCCGCCGGCGAGCTCGTGGCGCTCAGCTCCGTCCACCGTAGCCCCTCGCACCGCCACCGTTCGACGCGCGACGTCGAGCCGCGTCGAACGCACCCAACCACAGCCCCTTAGACCCCCTGTGCGCGAAACCCGCGCCTTCCCCGAGCCGCGCCGCCGCGTTTGGCTCGCCGGAGCCAACTCCGGCACGTCTCCGGCTGGTGCCAATGTGGCTGCCACCTGGCACCGCGGGACCCGCCTCTCTGCCGCTGACAAAGGGACCCACTGGGCCCCGTTGACCTCGGTCAGTGCTGACATGGCCGCCCCTGTGTCTATGACATGCGGGCCCCACTCCATTAAACTATTTAAAATAAATAGATAATTAGTTAATTAATTAGTTAGTTAATTAAATTACTAGACACTCACTGACAGTAGGCCCCACCTGCTAATTAGTTTAATTAGATTAAACTAACTTTGTTTAGTTAGCTCAGTCAATGGCATGTGGGTCCCACTGGACCCACCTGTCTGGTTTGACTGGTCAACCGACCAGTTGACCTACTGATCTCACTCTGATGTCATGCTGATGTCATCGTTTACTATTCTGGATAATTCGAATTAATACTAAATCTATAATTTCAGAATATTGTTTAAACTTTGAAAAATCATATAAAATAATCCGTAACTCCGATGAAAATAATTTATATATGAAAGTTGCTCAGAATTTCGATACGAATCTGAATACGCCCTCCGTATTCCTGTCAGATGCCCCTAGCTAGATGAACATGGAACTTTTAGACTGATTTCAATAAATGAATAGTGCCCAAATTTAATTAAATAAATCCGGATAAATTCCTAAATTAACTAACTCATTTAGTTAGGCAGTAGAACACCTCTGCATAGCATTTAGGCATGTCATACGTATTGTTTGCAATTTTTGCCGTGAATTTATTGTTTCTCTCCCCCTCCTTCTCTCTCGATAGATGCCGAGACCGACGCCATTGCAGCTGGGTACGACTACGCTACAGACGAGCAGCCCGTTGACGACCCCTCTTTCTTGCCAGAGCAACTAGGCAAGCCCCCCTCCCCCCTTGAGCATCCAGATATCGCCCATTCCATTTCTCCTGCTTGCAATAGATTTTGCTACTGTTAATGTTTGCTCCTATTCTGATGCATAGCCTGCTTTTGTAACCTGTTTATTGTTACCTTACCTGCCTATGTTAAACTGTTTAGTATAGGTTGGTAGTGAGCCATCAGTGACCCCCCACCACCTTACCCTTGTTGCCCCTGCTTGATCATCGATGACTCGATCCGTGTGATCGTCGACCAGAGACCGATACATCACCTCACCCCCCTTAGTTGTACGACTCTGCGTAGTAACTATCGAGTGCCGAGGGTGATACCTCGTAACGCACTCCTGATGAATACTCTGCAGTGTAGCTGTTCGGTCATGGTCATCGAGGGTGATTCCTCCTTCTCCACTTCCGATACAACTCTGTCGTGCAACCCCTCAATGTGAACCCCGAGGGTGATGCCTCATATGTTCACCCTGATGATTTCGTCGAGTGGAATCCACCGAGGGTGATTCCTCGGGGTTTCCCCCTTGATGTTACGACCACATGGTTACTTTGACCTTTGTTACAGGCGGGTCGACCCTGATGGGTACCCGTAGGGGATCTATGATGTCGGGTGTGCCGGAAGGGCACTCGAGTGCGATATTGTGGCGGAGCTTCAGAAACTCTGATTTTCTCCGCATGTTATTAAATGAGCATATCGGATTTGGGTGTTTGATCTGAGTGGGTCGACGTGCCCTATACGCACTACTACCACGTGGCATAATGATTTATGGGGCCCTCTCCGTTGTACGTTTCTCCCGAAAGCTCATCAGACGTCACAGTTCACCGTGCGGGCTGATCGCCGGGAATGGGCTGGATACTTCACTGACGAGTTCAGTGTCGTGCTTGCACCCCGGCCAGCCACGCAACGCGCAGGGTGCCCAGGGCGATGGCCCAAGACCTTTGGGTGCATAGGTTAGTCCGGCGTACTGACCTCTCTGCTGAGCCTAGGTAGGGCGCTGCTTCGTGTCGATCTCCCGAGGACAGGCATTACCCAGCAAGTGTGTCCTGCCATAGTTGGATAATCTATCGATAGCTGGTCCTACGGTAAAGGATGCTCAGTTTGGTATCCTGATCTACTACTTCAACTGGATACTTGTTACTTAATTGAAGCTTCGGGATCGCTTTCTCGCAGGGAGTCGAGGAAGGATCTCTAGGCTTGCTTCAACATGTTTGCTTAATAAAATGCTATTCTACTCTCTTCTATTGCTGCAAGATGGTGACTTCGTGAAGATGCTAGTCTTCGATAGGACTAGGCCTTCTCTCTATTCTGGCATTTCTGCAGCCCAGTCCACCGATACAACCTTTTCCTATTTGATAATGTTGCATATGTAGTGTAGATCCTTGCTTGCTGAGTACTTCGGATAAGTACTCACGGTTGCTTTGTTACTTCTTTTTCCCCATACCCAACTTTGATGATACATCAGACGATGGAGCCCCGGAGCCAGATGTCCCAGCAGGAGCTTACTACCAGGAGGGTCCAGACGGCACGTACTACTGGATTGAGCCAGCCGACCAGGAGTAGGATCGGATGCTCCCAGGCATGAGGCCTTCGCCTTTCGATCTAAGGTCGTTGTTTGTGCTAGCCTTCTTAAGGCAAAACCTTGTCTAACTATGTCTGTACCCAGATATTATTTGTATGACTGACTTATGTATTCGGATCCTCGTGATCCCTGGTCTATAATATTGTGGATCTCTGTTTTATTTGTGTTAGAGTTGTGTTGTGATATCTTCCTGTGAGTCCCTGTGCTTGATCGTGCATGTTTGCGTGTATGATTAGTGCACGACTGAGTCGGGGCGCCACAGTGCCCAAATTAGCAAGCAATGTTAAATTATGCAATGACGCGGATGAGGACAATACCCAGGGAAATTTCCAGCAATATTTCAATGATCAAACTCATCGCATGCGCGTAAAGCAGAAGAATCGTTTGTGATGCACACATTCGTTCAAGGTGATTGGTGTCCGGCGGCACCGCCGCAAAGTTTCCCTCCACCTTTCAAATTTTTTGGCCTACCGCCAAAATATCTACCCCCTCCCCACCCCCTTTTCTCCCCAACCACAAGTCACATTTCCCATGTTTCCTCCTTCCTTCCTTCCCAAGCTATAGTCGCTTCCTCGCTTGCTTCCTAGCTCTCACCGTCTCGCATCCTACCGCCAGGGTCGCCATGGGCTTCTTCAATTTCCTCTCCAGCGGTTCCTCCTCCGACGATGACTCTTTCACCACCCGGGTATACCTCTCTTTTCTCTCTCTCTGGGTTATGATTTGGAATGAAGGATTTTAACACGGCAGTCGATTTGAGTCATTTCTTCCTCTTGTAGCTCCCTAGGACCATCAATTGCAACGAATGGAGCAGGGTGGCTGAAGATCTGCCTGCTCATTGTCACCATCAATCTCCATGCATGAAGTTAGTTGCGTTTGAATCTGTGGACAGTGGGAGGAAGTTTTTGGCATGTGCAGAGAAGGTTAGCCTCACTTTCGTTGTTACAAATCATTTGTTAGATGTGATTCAAACACTGTCACTGTGTTATGTTATTCTGGATGTTAAGACAGTGTCACAGTTTGTACCTAGTATCTAAAAATGTTGCCATCTCATCAGCGGTGCCATTAGAAAATTATTTGGCACCGCTTCAGCAGTTTGTGCAACCAACTTTGGTCCACACATCCGAGCAGCCAAGCAGTAAAATACTAAATCTTTATGGCACGAAGGAACAGGGCATCGGAGCAACTAGGTGCTCTGGAGTCCGGTTCCCTGATTTTTTCCTCTGCATCGACTCGCCAGTGCAGGGCACCGATGCCAAATGTAGCAACAGTTGTCTTGACACCGGTTTTGGCATACATAGTGAACGGCCTTAGTGCTATTAGTTCTATGTTACTAAATTTGTGCATGTACACACCTATTAGTATCAATTTGATATCATCCAAACACTGTCGCTATGCTGTTGCAGTTATATTTAGCTTACTCATAAAATGTTCAATTTGTTATTTATAGTACATGATTAAGAACTTATAGCGTTGTTGTAGTTAACTATAGCTTCTGATGTTTCAGAATTTGGTTGTTGTCTCAGTAGCAATTAATTCATTTGCACATTGATCTTTTTGAGAAGATATGTCATAATTAACCTGTTTCTTCAATTTTTCAAAATATCTATTTGGTGATTTTCTATGTTGCTAGAAGCCCATTTCCCCTACAATTGTTACCGATCTAGTTTTAAATATTATAGGATGAACGAAAGTGTTCTTACCTGGAGGTGGTTGATCAAGAGTGGCCACAGTCTTTGAAGATGTGCCTAGCAAAGCTCTGGAGCATGTATGAGGAAGAGAACAAAGGTAGGCTTGGAGAAAGTTTTGTCAACACTGAAGAATATTTTAAGATGCGGGGAAAAAGAGGAAGATGGAGAATGAGCTCAGATTTTTTAAATTAGACTGCTAAGATGGTGTTGGCGAAGGAGGAGGCACTTTCCCAGTTGGTCAGTGCAAAACAGGTTCTTACTGAACTGAAAGCAGAGGTGGATAAGACGAGCCTGGATGATCTCGATTAGGGAAATGAATGTATTGTTCTAATATTGTTCTTATGAAGGTGAACTAGCTATATGTTGTACTGTGCTGTTTTCAGGTAGCTATCGTACTATGATGTTAAAATATATTTATGTGCCTGATTTGAAATTGGAAAACAGCTGTTCGGTATGAAATGTGAATTTGCGTAATACTGGAATTATTAATTGTAAACTAATAAACCTGCTAAATGGGTCATGGAACTTTGCAAACGGTTCTAGCAGTAAAAGCGGTTGTGATGGATAGCCCAATGCCATACAGTTTTCTTCATCAAATCATGTGTGATGTAGTTGAATAAAAGGAAACCATTAATCGAGGCAGAGCGTGTGTGATCGTTACACCTATCACACACGAGGCTATACATAAAACTGTGTGGGATGTATATACGAACGGAAACGTTTTCCCTCGATTGACTGTGTGGGATGTACATAAGAATGGAGACGTACTTCTTGGATTGACTGTGTGGTATGTACATAAGAACGGAAACATATTCCTTTGATTGACTGTGTGGAATGTACATACAAACAGAAATGTTTGTCTAGGACTGACTGTGTGGGATGTACTTAGGACCGAAACCGATTGGGCCTGTATAATTGTATTTGATCGCTCGCCCGTCGCACACGATCTCATTTTGCCCAGCGTGTGTAATCGGAGGGCCTATCCCCGATGGTTTCTGGGTCGTGTGGGAAGGACCCCCATATCACACACACTCACTTGGTGACGGTTCAGAATGCCGTCGTGGAAAGGGGTTAAAAACCGTTTGTATAGCACCTCACTGTACCAGTGTAGTACTTCACTTATATCTTTTTGAGCACGATGGTGGTTTAATTTTTTAAGGAATGCTCTCATGCTTCACTTATGATTATTTTGAGAGTTAGTACATTTTTGAAGAAATGCTCTCATGTTTCACTTAAATTATTTTGAGAGTTAGTAAATTTTTGAAGAAATGCTCTCATGCTTCACTTATATGATTTTGAGAGTTGTTGAAAAATTTGAAGAAATATGTGCTCTCATGCTTCACTTAAATTTATTTGAGAGCTTGTTAGTAGCAATGGTAATATATGAAATTAGTCCCAAAGTGATAGATATTCAAGGGGGATATAGTAAAAAAATTCATGAAGATCATTGGATATTATAAACTTGATTCCTTGTAATAGTTTTGAGATATGGAGAAAGTAATATGTGAGTCATGTTGGTGAGTAATTATGCTTTAGTAAGAATATTGGTGTTAAGGTTTGTGATTCCCTATGCAAGCACAAAAGTCAATAGTTATGCAATGAAGTTACATCCTACTTGTGGTGCATTATTCGGTGTTAGTTATGTTTAATGCTTATTTATGATCGTTTTTGTTTCTTGGTTGGTCGCTTCTCAATTTATTTGCTAGCGGGAATGCTTCTTGTGCATCCAACTCCTTAAACCCAAAGTTGTGCCAAATTAGTCCACCATACCTACCATATGCGGTATTTCCATGCCGTTCCAAGTAATTTTGTATGTGCCAACTCTAATTTTCAATATGAATTTCCTTTTTGTGTGCCCGTACCGCTCATGAAGCGGCAGGGGGTGGTGATGCGGCTTTAAACTGCGTCGGTATTTCCCCAAAGAGGAAGGGATGATGCAGTACAACTACAGTAGGTATTTCCCTCAGTTATGAAACCAAGGTATCAATCCAGTAGGAGGACCAAGCAACACTATGTAAACAGTACCTGCACACAAAGAACAAGTACTTGCAACCCGACGCTTAGGAGAGGTTGTCAATCTCTCACCGGTAAAAAGATAGATTGGTTTGTATGAGATTGGATAAATAGATCTGAATAAAACACAAAATAAAAGATGCAAATAAAAAGTGCAGCAAAGTATTTTTGGGTTTTTGGAATAATAGATCTGAAAACAAATGCGGTGAAAAATACGATCTGAAAGCAATATGATGAAAGATAGACCCGGGGGCCGTAGATTTCACTAGTGGCTTCTCTCGAGAAAATAGCACACGGTGGGTAAACAAATTACTGTTGGGCAATTGATAGAAGATTGAATAATTATGATGATATCCAAGGCAATGATCAATATATAGGCATCACGTCCAAGACTAGTAGACCAACTCCTGCCTGCATCTACTACTATTACTCCACACATCGACCGCTATCCAGCATGCATCTAGTGTATTAAGTTCATGGAGAAACGGAGGAATGCAATAAGAACGATGACATGATGTATACAAGATCTATTCATGTAGGAATAGACCCCATCTTGTTATCCTTAATAGCAATGTTGGGGATATCGCCTATCGGGAACTTATCGATCAACCCAAGATAAGGGGTAAATCGGCCAGTTTATCGGCATATCGGCCGATTTATTGCCATATTGGCTCATTTATCGGTCGATTTATCTTATCGGTCAGACAACGGTAAGGGATAAATCGGCCGATTTATCGAAATATCGGAAGATATCTTGAACAGTGCTTAATAGCAACGATACATGTGTGCCTCGCTGCCCCTTCTGTCACTAGGAGAGGACACCGCAAGATCGAACCCATCACAAAGCACCTCTTCCCATGGCAAGAAAAATTGATCTAGTTGGGCTAACTAAACCAAATATTCGAAGAAGAAATACGAGGCTATAAATAATCATGCATATAAGAGATCAAAGAAACTCAAATAATATTCATGGATATAGATCTGATCATAAACTCAACGTTCATTGGATCCCAACAAACACATGGCAAAAATGTTTACATCAAATAGATCTCCAAGAGACCATTGTATTGAGAAGCAAAAAGAGAGAAGAAGCCATCTAGCTACTGCCTAGGGACCCTTAGGACTATGGTGGACTACTCACGCATCGTCGGAGAGGCACCAATAAGGATGATGAACCCCTCCGTGATGGTGTTAGATTGGATCTCGTGGTTCTGGAAATCGCGGCGGCTGGAATTGTGTTTCATCGACTCCCCTAGGGTTTCTGGAATATTTGGGAATTTATAGTGTGAAGAGGCGGTGCAGGAGACCCCCGCGTGCCTGGGCTCCTGGGCATGCCCTGGTGTCTTGTGGTCCCCACGAGCCTCCTCCCAGGTGCTTTCTTGGCCTCCAAGGTGTCTTTTGGTCCAAAAAAAATCTCCAAAAAGTTTCGCTACGTTTGGACTCTGATTGGTAGGGATATTCTGGGAAGTAAAAAACAACCAAAAAATAGCAACTGACACTGGGCACTATGTCAATAGGTTAGTCCCAAAAAATTATATAAAGTTAATATAAAATGATTGTAAAACATCCAAGATTGATAATATAACAGCATGGAACAAGCAAAAATTATAGATACGTTGGAGATGTATCAGGTGGCCAATATTTTCCATGCTAGATATGTTATTCTCAAGATGAGTACTTATTCACTTGTCATTGCACGAGAGTGTGGCAGGTAATAGGGATGCCCAGTCCTGAAATGAAAAAAATCTTACTTATGTTGTCAATAATAAATTCCTTGGAAAGTGTTGGTATGGAAGGCGCCCGTGGATACGGCTAGCCATGGATTGTGAAAGAATGGCGGAAAAGGAAATAAACTTTATTTTATGTTTGGGAACCGCCTATGATTTATCTAGCATGGAAAGTATTGGGAATTCTCAGTCATTTTCGTTGACAGGAAAAGCATGCCTCTCAAAACAATTTTATCTCTCAATTTAAGCTTTGAGCTCTGGCACCTCTACAAATCTCTGCCTCCCTCTGCGAAGGGCCTATCTATTTACTTTTATGCAATTTTTATTTTTTTGAGTCTCCATCTTCTCTTATAAAGCACCAACTAGGGAACACTATTATCATACTTGTGCATTGGGCATAGCTAATATTTGAGTGTGTTTCATGAATGGATCAATGATTGAACATAATGGGCTAGGGATAGCTTTCTTTAGTGTTGATATTTTGAAAGACATGGTTGCTTGTTGATATGCTTGAGTATTGATGTCCTCATGTCAAAACTAGACTATTGCTTTGAATCATCTAAAAGTCCAAATGCCCATGCTACAAAAGAAAACTATATGTGATGAACATGTTAGGCAGCATTCCACATCAAAAATTCTATTTTTATCATTTACCTACTCGAGGACGAGCAGGAACTAAGCTTGGGGATGCTGATACATTGATGACCCACAAGTATAGGGTATCAATCGTAGTCCTTTCGATAAGTAATAGTGTCGAACCCAACGAGGAGCAGAAGGAAATGACAAGTGGTTTTCAGCAAGGTAATTTCTGCAAGCACTGAAATAGTCAGTAACAGGTAGTTTGATAGCAAGATAATTTGTAACGAGCAAGTAACGATAACAGTAAATAAAGTGCAGCAAGGTAGCCCAATCCTTTTGTAGCAAAGGACAGGCCAAAACGGTCTCTTATGATAAGCAAAGCGTTCTTGAGGGTACACGGGAATTTCATCTAGTCACTTTCATCATGTTGGTTTGATTCGTGTTCGCTACTTTGATAATTTGATATGTGGGTGGACCGGTTCTTAGGTGCTGTTCTTACTTGAACAAACCTCCTACTTATGATTAACCCCCTCGCAAGCATCCGCAACTACGAGAAAAGTATTAAGATAAAATCTAACCATAGCATTATACTTTTGGATCCAAATCGATCCCTTACGAAGTAGCGCATAAACTAGGGTTTAAGCTTCTGTCACTCTAGCAACCCATCATCTAATAACTACTCCACAATTCATTCCCTTCGGCCCAAATATGGTGAAGTGCCATGTAGTCGACGTTCACATGACACCACTAAGGGAATCACAACATACATATCATTAAAATATCGAACACATATCAAGTTCACATGATTACTTGCAACATGACTTCTCCCGTGACCTCAAGAACAAAAGTAACTACTCACAAATGATAATCATGCTCAAGATCAGAGGGGTATTAAATAGCATAATGGATCTGAACATATAATCTTCCACCAAATAAACCATATAGTAATCAACTACAAGATGTAATCAACACTACTAGTCACCCACAAGTACCAATCTAAGGTTCCAGTACAAAGATTGAACACAAGAGATGAACTAGAGTTTGAGAGGAGATGGTGCTGTTGAAGATGTTGATGGAGATGGCCCTCCCAAAGATGGGAGAGTTGTTGGTAATGACGATGGCGATGATTTCCCCCTCCGGGAGGGAAGTTCCCCCGGCGGAATCGCTCCGCCGAAGGGCAAAAGTGCTCCTGCCCAAGTTCCGCCTCGAGACGGAGGCGCTTCGTCCCAAAAGTCCTCTCCTTATTTTTCTAGGTCAAAATGACTTATATACCAGAAGATGGGCACCGAAGGTGGGCCGAGGAGGGCACAACCCACCAAGGCGTGCTTGGGGGGCCTGGCGCGCCCAGGTGGGTTGTGCCCACCTGGTGGGCCTCCTCCGGTAGTTATTTGCTACAGTATTTTTTATACATTGCAAAATAATTCTCCGTAAATTTTCAGCTCATTTGGAGATGTGAAGAATAGGTAACTCTGGCGTAGCTTTTTTAGGTCCAGAATTCCAGTTGCCGGTATTCTCCCTCTTTGTGTAAACCTTGCATATTATGAGAGAAAAAGGCATTAGAATTACTCCAAAAAGCATTATTATGCATAAAAACATTATAAATAACAGTAGGAAAACATGATGCAAAATGGACGTATTAACTCCCCCAAGCTTAGACCTCACTTGTCCTCAAGTGAAAAACCGAAATCGAAAAACATGCCCACATGCTTAGTGAGAGAGGTGTCGATAAAAATAAAATACGGACGTAGAAGCATCTTGCATATTATTATAACAGCAAGGAACTTTAACATAAAACTTTATCAAACAACTTTTATCATATAAGTTCTCATGAACAAGTAACAATTCATCACAACATTGAAGTATAAAGCATAAACCTTATTGAAAACCAACAAACTATGTTCTCAGTCAACTTTGCAACTACAATTCATCATATTTTCAGGAAGGGTCACGTATCGGAGCCTTTAGGCAAGTCCACATACTCAACCATCATTTAATCATCTATGATTGCTAACACTCACAGCATACCCATGAACAAAAAGTTTCAACCGGACACATAGAAAGATAGGGGCTTATAGTTTCGCCTCCCAACGTATTCACCTCAAGGGTGATGTCAACAATAATAACTCATGCCCACTCATATTCAACTGGATATATGTGCCTAGATCTTTCCTCACCACATGATACTTGCAAAAAGAGAAAATAAAAAGGAATAGGGGAGAATACTTTGACTCTTACATAAAAGTAAATGCATGAAAGTAAAAGATAGGCCCTTCACAGAGGGAAGCAGAGGTTGTCATGCGCTTATTTGTTTGTATGCCAAATCCCTTAATGCAAAAGAACGTCACGTTATATTGCCCCTTATGATAGCAACCTTTATTATTTAGTCCGTCGCTTTTATTACTTTGCCATCATAAGTTCGTACAACGCTCAATTTTCTCTTACACTAAACGATCCAACACTTTTAGAAGCAATTTTTATTGCCTTATTGCACCGATGACAACTTACTTGAAGGATCTTACTCAATCCATAGTTAGGTATGGTGGACTCTCAAAAAAGATTTTGGGTTAAGGGTTTTTGGATGCATAAGTAGTATCTCTACTTAGTGCGGAGTTTTTGGCTAGCAAAGATATTGAGCAAGCACCACATGTTGACGGATCTATGACTATATAACTTCTATGTGAATATGAACAAACATAAATCGTTACGTTGTCTTGCTTGTCCAACGTCAACAACTTTGACACAAAATATTTAATGGGGGCTCACAATCATAAAAGATGTCCAAGATAGTGTATTCGCATGTGAATCTTCTCTTCCCTTATTAATTCTTTCATGAATTGCATCATTGACCAATGCTATGTTTGTCAATCTCCAATAAATTTTACCACTTATACTTTCCTTATGTGATGTCATTACTTACCATAAGATTAGCATATGATCTTTTTCATTTATTTTCTTTTCTTTTTATTGGAACAAAAAAGTAAAGAAACAAAACTCAAACTACTCTTTATTATATATCTCGCACACGATTACATAGATAGATCACTAAGCAAGCACTCGAAAATAAAGGATCGAACTAAAATTTTATTCAACCAAATCATAGTGTAACTAAAGATCGAACTAAAATAGATAAAAACAAAGATAGTGGTGGTGATACGATACCAGGGCACCTTCCCCAAGCTTGGCACAAGCCAAGGGGAGTGCCCATACCATGAACTCAAGTTTCTTTTGTTGGAGAAGATGATGATGGTGGTGGTGAAGTAGTAGCTTCACACATCAGGCTCAGGAGGTTCTCTAGTCTACGGATGATGCTTCGGAGGGCGATGATATGCTCTTGCAATAGAATATTTTCACGAGTGAGATATTTATTTTGCATACAAACCGTTTCAATGACCCTAAAAGCTTCAATTTCAGTAGGGGTAAGATAATCATAGTAAGGTTGAAGGATGTCTTCTTCTTCTGCTGCTGGAACGGCCTGCCCTACCGCCGGAACTTGATCTCTCGCGGCTTCCTTGACCTTATCACCCTTGATGGTTTTGTCTGGTTCCTCTCTCTTTAGTTCCGTCTTCATCAACCAAGCATCTTCTTTTACTTTGTTGGAGGAGGGAGAAGACATGATGCTTGGCTTAACAGATATGACAGAAAACATCAAGAAAGAAGAACATAAGATTTCTCCGCGATACGGTGATCAATACATTTGGGGGATATATAAAGATTTTTTATCTTGGGAAACAAGCAAATGGGAGGAAAACGGAGTCGGGAAGGTTCCCGAGGTGGGCACAACCCACCTGGGCACGCCAGGGAGCCTAGGCGCGCCCTGGTGTCTTGTGCCCTCCTCGGTTGCCTTCCTGGTTGTTTCTTATTTTCCTAATTTTTGTAATATTCCAAAACTGACAGAAAATATTTTTGTGGATTTTTTGGAGTCCGTTTACTTACCGTATCACGTATCTCCTCTTTTTTAGTATTCTGGAGTGTTTCGAAAGGTTTCTTTTATGTGTTCCTCCGGTGCCATGGTTTGAATAATACTGCATTCAACATTAATAGGCGTACCTAAGATATAGTGTTTAATTCTTTGCCTATTGACCACCTTCGGGTTAGTACCTTTGGCATTATTAATCTTGATAGCTCCAAAGCGATAAACCTCCTCGATAATATATGGTCCTTCCCATTTAGAGAGAAGTTTTCCTGCAAAGAATCTAAAACGAGAGTTGTACAAAAGAACATATTCTCCAACTTTGAATTCCCGCTTTCGGAATCTTTTGTCATGTGATGTCGCTTGAACTACGTCGGTATTTCCCCAAAGAGGAAGGGATGATACAGCACAGCTACGGTAGGTATTTCCCTCAGTTATGAAACCAAGGTATCAATCTAGTAGGAGAACCAAGCAACACTATGTAAACGGTACCTGCACACAAAGAACAAATACTTGCAACCCGACGCGTAAGAGGGGTTGTCAATCCCTCCATGGTAAAAATATAGATAAATTTGTGGTAGATTGGATAAATAGATCTCGCAATAAAACAAAATAAAATAAATAAAGAAAAAGTGGAGCAAGGCCTTTTTGGGTTTTTGGAAATATAGATCTGAAAATAAAAGTGGCAAATAATAGATCGGAAAGCAAATATGAAGAAGAATAGACCCGGGGGGCGTAGATTTCACTAGTGGCTTCTCTCGAGAAAAATAGCATACGGCAGGTAAACAAATTACTGTTGGGCAATTGATAGAACTTCGAATAATTATGACAATATCCAGGAAATGTTCATTATATAGGCATCGCGTCCAAGATTAGTAGACCGACTCTTGCCTGCCTCTACTACTATTACTCCACACATCGACCACTATCCAGCATGCATCTAGTGTATTAAGTTCATGGAGAAACGGAGTAATGCAATAAGAACGATGACATGATGTAGACAAGATCTACTCATGTAGGAATAGACCCCATCTTTTTATCCTTAATGGCAACGATCAATACGTGTCTTGCTGCCCCTTCTATCACTGGGAAAGAACACCGCATGACCGAACCCATCACAAAGCACCTCTTCCCATGGCAAGAAAAATTGATCTAGTCAGCCTAACTAAACCAAAGATTCGAAGAAGCAATACGACGCTATAAGTAATCATGCATATAAGAGATCAAAATAAGACTCAAATAATTTTCATGGATAAAATAGATCTGATCATAAACTCAAAGTTCATCGGATCCCAACAAACACACCGCAAAAAGAGTTACATCAAATAGATCTCCAAGAGACCATTGTATTGAGAATCAAAAGAGGGAGAGGAAGCCATCTAGCTACTAACTACAGACCCATAGGTCTACAATGAACTACTCACGCATCATCGGAGAGGCACCAATGAGGATGATGAACCTCTCCATGATTGTCTAGATTGGATCTGGTGGTTCTGGAACTTGCGGCGGCTGGAATTGTGTTTCGTCGACTCCCCTAGGGTTTTTGGATTTTCGGGGTATTTATAGAGCAATGAGGCGGTGCGGGAGGCGGCCTAGGTGGGCACAACCCACCAGGGCGCGCCTGGGCCCCCAGGCGTGCCCAGGTGGGTTGTGCTCCCCTCGGAGCCCCCTCTGGTACTTCTTTGGCCTAACAGGTGTCTTATGGTCCAGAAAAAATCTCCAAAAAGTTTCGCTGTGTTTGGACTCCGTTTGGTATTGATTTTCTGCGAAGTAAAAAAAAGCAAAAAACAACAACAGACACTAGGCACTATATCAATAGGTTAGTTCCA
The DNA here is from genome assembly GCA_011799875.1 of Thinopyrum elongatum. Taxonomy (NCBI): domain Eukaryota; kingdom Viridiplantae; phylum Streptophyta; class Magnoliopsida; order Poales; family Poaceae; genus Thinopyrum; species Thinopyrum elongatum. The sequence continues at coordinate 344,300,109 of CM022301.1, forward strand.
AAAAATGATATAAAGTTGCCATAAAATGATTGTAAAACATCCAAGAATGATAATATAACAGCATGGAACTAGCAAAAATTATAGATACGTTGGAGACGTATCATCATCCCCAAGCTTATTTCCTACTCGTCCTCGAGTAGGTAAATGATAAAAACATAATTTTGATGTGGAATGCTGCCTAACATGTTCATCACATATTCTTTTCTTTTGTAGCATGGACATTTGGACTTTTATATGGTTCAAAGCAATAGTCTAGTTTTGACATGAAGATTTCAATACTCAAACATATCAACAAGCAACCATGTCTTTCAAAATATCAACACTAAAGGAAGTTATCCCTTGCCCATTATGCTCAATCATTGATCCATTCATGAAACACACTCGCATATTAGCTACACCCAATGCTCAAGTACGATCATAGTGCCCCTTAGTTGGTGCTTTGTAAGAGAAGATGGAGACTCAAATAAAAATAAAAATTCCATAAAGTAAATAGGAAGGCCCTTCGCAGAGGGAAGTAGGGATTTGTAGAGGTGCCAGAGCTCAAAGCGAAAGAAATAGAGATAAAACATTTTGGGTGGCATGCTTTTCCTGTAAACGAAATCGATCGAGTAGTTCCCAATACTTTCCATGCTAGATATATCATAGGCGGTTCCCAAACAGAAAATAAAGTTTATTCCTTTTTCCACCATACTTTCACATTCCACGGCTAGCCGTATCCACGGGTGCTGTCCATACAAACAGTTTCCAAGGAATTTATTATTTGACAACATAAAGTAAATTCATTTTTCATTTCGAGACTGGGCATCCCTAATACCTTTGCCGTACTCTCGTGCAATGACAAGGGAATAAACACTCATCTTGAGAATAACACATCTAGCATGGAAAAATATCAGCCACCCCTACCGTTTCATGAGCGGTATGAGCACACAAAAAGGAAATTTATTTTGAAAATTAGAGATGGCACATACAAATTTGCTTAGAACGGCATGGAAATACCGCATATAGGTAGGTATAGTGGACTCATATGGCAAAACTAGGTGTAAGGATTTTGGATGAACAAGTAGTATTCCTACTTAGTACAAGTGAAGGCTAGCAAAAAGATTGAGAAGCATCCAACCAAGAAACGAAAAATCTCATAAGCGAGCATTAAGCATAACTAACACCGAATAATGCACCACAAGTAGGATGTAATTTCATTGCATAACTATTGACTTTCGTGCTTGCATAGGGAATCACAAACCTTAACACCAATATTCTTACTAAAGCACAACTACTCATCAACATGACTCACATATCACTATCATCATATCACAAAACTATTACAAAGAATAAAGTTTAATTTTTCCAATGATCTTCATGAAAGTTTTTATTATATCCCTCTTGAATATCTATCACTTTGGGACTAGTTTCATATGTTGCTTTTGGTAGCTCAAACAAATCTAAGTGAAGAACATGCGCATAAATTTTTTTTGTCTCTCAAAATAATATAAGTGAAGCATGAGAGAATTTTTTCAAAAATTACTAACTCTCAAATAAATCTAAGTGAAGCATGAGAGCATTTCTTCAAAAATATTAAAGCACACCGTGCTAAAAAAGATATAAGTGAAGCAATAGAGCAATTCCATAGCTCAAAAAATTTAAGTGAAGCACATAGAGCAATTCTAACAAATCATATCATAATTTGGCTCTCTCAAATAGGTGTGTTCAGCAAGGATACTTGACACAAAACAAAAAGCAAAACAAGCAAAGACTCGTATAATACAAGGCGCTCCAAGCAAAACTCATGATATGTGACGAATAAAAATATAGTTCCAAGTAAAATACCGATGGTCGTTAGAAGAAAGAGGGGATGCCACTCGGGGCACCCCCAAGCTTAGTTGCTTGTTTCTCCTTGAATATTACCTTGGGGTGCCGTGGGCATCCCCAAGCTTAGGCTCTTCTTACTCCTTATTCCTTCATCCATTGTGATCTCACCCAAAACATGAAAACTTCAATCACACAAAACTTAACAAAACCTTCATGAGATCCGTTAGTATAAGAAAACCAATCTTTATTTTATGTACTGTAGAAAACCCATTCAAATTTAGTTATTGTATTATATCTACTGTATTCTAACTTTTGAATGGCTTATACCCCCCAATACAATTCATAGAATCATCAAAATAAGCACACAATGCAAAGAAAACAGAATCTGTTAAAAACAAAACATTCTGTATAGATGCGAATTGTTCTCATACATTTGTAACTCCAAAAATTCTGAAAAATTAGGAAACCGTAGTTAATTTGTATGTAAATCTTGTGTAAAAAAACTCAGAATTTTTAGTAGCTTCTGTAAATCTAGACACCAAAGTCACTCATGGCGACAATCATAACAGGATCAAACCAACTATCACCAAAGCTATCCCAAAGGCTTTACTTGGCACAAACACTGATTAAAACATAAAGAAACAATCATAACAGAGGCATAATTGTGCAAACACTCAAGAACAGAAAGAAAAAAGCAAAAATAAATTTTATTCTTTGGGTTGCCTCCCAACAAGCGCTATCGTTTTACGCCCCTAGCTAGGCATAAAGCATAGATTCAAGTATTGTCATCTTTCTTCTCACTTTCCGTAGATGTGTTCTTTTCAGGAGGTTTTCCAAAAATAACTTGAAACACATTATCCATAGAGATTTTAGCATTATCAAGTTGCCCGTCTACGTATCCCCTTTGATTTCCGGCAATAATCCAAGAATATCGTTGATTAATATCATTGAAAACTTGTTGGATTATATCTAAAGTGGGGATTTCCTTTTTGAGATTCTCATCAAAAATTTGATTATTACCAAGCAAATGTCTCAACATGTAATCACTATTGTAAAGGATCTCATCTATTGCCATTTCTCATGACTCATGCCATAAAAATCAAAAATTTCCCTAGCTTCCCGTACTATGTGATCAAATTCATTCATAAGAACTTGAGTAGCTATCTTTTTAGCCTTAGGATTTTTTATAGAAGGTATCTCATAAAACAATCTTTGCAAGGTAGGGTGAGTACGGATAAATCTATTTTCAAGTTTCAGGGCTAGTGCTGAAATAGCTTCCGCATAAGATTTAGTTCTTTTAAGTATAGGAGTATCATCAAGAGTCAAATTTCCAACACAATTGACAAATTCTTGGATATATTATTTTCCCATAACGTTCCCTTGCCCCCAAAACAAAGGTTTTAGCATCCAGATTGCCGGATCGTCCAATTTTAGGAGTAAGGCCATCATCTGTTTCTGCCATACCAAAGTCACTCATGGCGACAAGTTCAAGCAAATAAGAGATCTGACTAAAACAACGGCGAACGAAAAAGAGGGCGAATAAAACGATAAATTTCTGTGAAGTGGGGGAGATGAAAATGAGAGGCAAATGGAAAATAATGTAAATTGCAAGGAGATGAGATTTGTGATTAGGAACCTGATAGATGTTGATGATGTCTTCCCGGCAACGGCGCCAGAAATTGGCGAGTTCACGGGAGACTATCTTGACTTGATCCTCCCCGGCAACGGCGCCGGAAATTGGCGAGTTGACGGGAGACTATCTTGACTTGATCCTCCCCGGCAACGGCGCCAGAAATTCCTTTTGATGTCGCTTGAACTACATCGGTATTTCCCCAAAGAGGAAGGGATGATGCAGCACAGCTACGGTAGGTATTTCCCTCAGTTATGAAACCAAGGTATCAATCCAGTAGGAGAACCAAGCAACACTACACACAAAGAACAAATACTTGCAACGCGATGCGTAAGAGGGGTTGTCAATCCCTCCACGGTAAAAAGATAGATAAATTTGTGGTAGATTGGATAAATAGATCTCACAATAAAACAAAATAAAATAAATAAAGAAAAAGTGCAGCAAGGTATTTTTGGGTTTTTGGAAATATAGATCTGAAAATAAAAGTAGCAAATAATAGATTGGAAAGCAAATATGAAGAAGAATAGACCCGGGGGCCGTAGATTTCACTAGTGGCTTCTCTCGAGAAAAATAGCATACGGCGGGTAAACAAATTACTGTTGGGCAATTGATAGAACTTCAAATAATTATGACGATATCCAGGCAATGATCATTATATAGGCATCACGTCCAAGATTAGTAGACCGACTCGTGCCTGCATCTACTACTATTACTCCACACATCGACCGCTAACCAGCATGCATCTAGTGTATTAATTTCATGGAGAAATGGAGTAATGCAATAAGAATGATGACATGATGTAGACAAGATCTATTCATGTAGGAATAGACCCCTGTCGGCGTTCTGGGAACCAGGGTACCCAGACTTGCCTGCCTTCGGCCCACGGTGTGGCTCCTTCGACGGCCTGGTATGGCCCATCTGCAAGACTACCAAGACAAGACCCTCGCGAGGGCCCCCTGGCCTCGCGAGGCAGACGACACCAAGACCTCTAGAGGAGCGGCCTCCCCAGGCGACCTCCCGAGGAGCGGAGATTTCTATGCAGGTACCCAGCCTCCCGAGGCTGCAATGACGTGAGCCATGACGACCAAGGCCAGGCGGGCACGAGCGAGCGGAGAGGAGACAGTTTCCCTTTCGATGCTAAGGGAGTGTGGACAGACGTGGGTTCCCAAGGAGCCCTCCAAAGGTTTCCATTCCGGTGCAACGAGACCAAGACCACGAGCTCGGCAGGATGGATGTGATCGCCAAGCCCACTGCTGCGTCACGACTAGAAGCTTTGCAGGAGAAGACCACCTTTTGTCATGATAGGGTGTACCTCTTGTCCCCTTTCAAATTGGTCATTGTGGTATCCCTTCCCGCCTAAGTTTCCAGGGAAGAGGACCGAGGCCACTATAAATATAGGTTAGCCACCATCGTGGAAAGGGTCGACTCATTCTCTCTCCCCGAGCCCTCGCGAGGCAGCTCATCCACTGTACTAGTTCATCCTCAACATCCTCGTGAGGCTAATCCACCATAAAGCAGGAGTAGGGTTTTACATCGCAAGGTAGCCCGAACCTGGGTAAACTGCCATGTTCATCTTCTTCCCCACTCAAGCGGATCCGGCTAGGCTATGCTGTAAGGCGACGAGCTCAAGGCTTGAGGGGTTGTGATCTTCGCACACGCCCCAGAGTTCGAACCTTCTTGGGTCTGCGGAGCCCTGAATCCGACATTTGGCGCACCAGGTAGGGGCGTGTTGGAGATTCGCTTCCTCCTCGACCGCGCTCAGCCCTCGCCTCGTGGTTTCCATGGCGGGCACCGCATCACCGGTCTGGCCGCTCGAGGCCCGTGGAGACGCCGCGGGCTGCCCGACCTTCACCTCTAGCCTGCGTCGGGTGCTATGGCCGGTGAAATTTCGACCGGCGCTTCCCCCATGGTACGACGGCGCGGCTGACCCCCGAGAGTTCCTCCGGTCATACGCGCAGACCATCGAGTCGGCGGGCGGCAACGACAAGGCCATGGCGAACTGGTTCCCCTGGCTCTCACGGAGGCCCCTCGATCCTGGCTCCGCGGCCTCCCGCGTGCCTCGTTCTCCTCTTGGGAAGAACTCCGCGACCAGTTCGTCGCACACTTTGTGGCTCCAGTGCCCCATGCAGTCGTGTGCATCATCGGTGGGTCGCAGGCGCCTGCCTCTGGCCGCCACATCAAGCAGTTCCTACATCGGCAAGGTGCTCCCCGGCCGCAACGCGGGGCTGCACGGGGCCACGTCTGGCCTGAAACCGACATCACCTTCGATTCCAGAGACCACCCCAAGACCACGGTGGCGGCAGGAGCCCTCCCCATGTTGTGTTTGCCCACCATCAGCAACGTTGTGGTGACCAGGACCCTCATCGACGGGGGCGCCAGCCTGAACGTCCTCTCGGTGGAGACTTTCGACCTGCTCCAAGTGCCGTACGACCAACTCCTCCCCACCAAGCCTTTCTCGGGGGTGGTCAAGGGCTCGGCCACCCCCTGGGGCAGATACGCCTCCCAGTCACCTTCGGCACGCGCGACAACTACCGCACCAAGCTCATCGACTTTGACGTCGCCCACATCGGCCTCCCGTACAATGCCATCCTTGGGTATTTGGCCCTCACCAAGTTCATGGCAGCAACGCACCCAGGATACAACATCGTCAAGATGCCAGGGAGCGGCGGCATCATCATCGTGGCGGGAGACACCAAGGATGCGCCCCTAGCCCTCAAGCTCGCCTTCAAGGCCGCGGCGGCCTCGCGACCAGGCACTGGGGATGCTCCAGAAACCCCGGAGGCCGCGCCAGCAAAGAAGAAACAATTGTTCTCTCAATACCGAGCCGAGACGAAGCAAGTGCCCGTTGACAACGGAGGTTCAGGCCCCACCTTCTTCATAGGCGCTGGCCTCCCCCCAGACCAGGAGGAGGCATTGGTCAGCTTCCTCCATGTGAACAAGGATGTGTTTGCGTGGGAGGCGACGGACTTGGTCGGTGTTCCGCGGGATGTGATTGAGCACCACTTAATGGTGTGCCCCAATGCACGCCCGGTGAAGCAGAAGGCGCGGCGGCAAGCCCAAGAAAAGCAATCGTTCATAATCCAGGAGGTCCGCAAGCTGCAGGAAGCTGGCGTCATTCGGGAAGTGTGACACTCGGATTGGCTGGCTAACCCAGTAATCGTCCCCAAGAAGGGTGGGAAAGAGCGGATGTGCGTCGACTTCACGAGCCTCAACAAGGCTTGCCCTCAGGACCCATTCCCTCTTTCGGGCATCGATCAAATCATGGACTCTACCGCCGAGTGCGATCTGCTGTGCTTTTTGGACGCCTTCTCAGGCTACCACCAAATCAAGATGGCGGTGCAGGACGTCGAGAAGACGGCCTTCCTCTCCCCATGCGGTGTGTACTGCTACACCTGCATGCCCTTTGGGCTGCGGAATGCTGGCGTGACTTTCAAGTGATTGATGCACATCGCTCTGGGCCAGCAGCTCGGGAGGAATGACGAGGCGTACGTCGATGAGATAGTGGTCAAATCGCGTGAGGCAAGGACCCTTGTGGAAGACCTGGAGGAAATGTTCGCCAACCTGCGCAAGGTGAACCTGAGGCTCAACCCTGAGAAATGCGTGTTCGGTGTCCTGTCAGGCAAGCTGCTGGGCTTCCTGGTGTCGCACAGAGGGATCGAGGCTAACCCCGAGAAGGTCAAGGCAATAGAAAGGATGAGCCCACCACAAACCCTCAAGGAGATGCAGAAGCTCGCGGGCTGCGTAACCTCCTTGGGGCGATTAATCTCCATGCTTGGCAAGCGTACCCTCCCATTCTTCAAGCTGATGAAGAGGAACGGCCCCTTCGAGTGGACTCCGGAGGCTGAGGCGGCATTCCAAGACCTCAAGAGGTACCTCACGAGCCCACTTGTAATGGTGGCGACCCGCCCTCTTGAGCCTCTGGTGCTTTACTTGGCCGCCACACCCCACTCGGCCATCGCATGACTCGTGGCGGTCAGGGAGGAGCGCACAAGTGCGGGCGCGCGATGAGGCGTCCCGCATAAGGTCGAGCCGTCGCCACCTCAGGATGGCACTCTTGAGGCCTCAGCCACTCCGCCAAGCAGCGAGGCTCCCGAGGCCCCCTCGTCCCAAGCAGAGATGGGTGTTGCCGGCACCTCGTCCATCGTCGAGCACCCAGTATACTTCGTTAGCATGGTGCTGCGTGATGCTCGCATGTGTTACCCTATGCCGCAGAAGCTCCTGCTAGCACTACTCGTCGCCTCCAGGAAGTTGCGCCACTATTTCCAAGGCCACCCCATCAAGGTCGTCTCCGCATACCCCATGGAAAAGGTGCTCCACAGCCCCAACGCTGCAGGGAGGGTTGCGGAGTGGAACATCGAGCTGCAGGCCTTCCAGCTAGAATTCAGCACCACCAGGGTCATCAAAGGCGCGACCCTCGCTGACTTCATGGCAGAGTGGATGGATGCCCCCGACCAGGGGATGGGTGAGAGCCAATCCCTCGCGCCCGGCGACGATGCGCCCGACAGCTGGGTCATGTACTTCGACGGCGCTTTCGCGCGGCAGGGCACGGGGGCTGGAGCCGTGCTCATCTCGCCAACCAAGGACAAGTTATACTACGCTGTGCAACTCTGTTTCCAGCACGGCGAGAAAGTCTCCAACAACATCGCGGAATACGAGGGCCTGATTGCTAGCCTCAGGGCAGCGGTCGCGCTAGGGGTCAGGTGCCTGACCATCAAGGGCGACTCTCAGCTCCTCGTCAACTTCTCCAACAAGGAATACAAGCCCAGGCACGAGCACTTGGAGGCATACCTGGAAGAGGTACGCAAAATTGAAAAACGCTTCTTGGGCTTCGAATTGCAGCACGTCCCGCGCGGCACGAACAAGGAGGCGGACGACATCGCCAAGAGAGCATCCCGCCGTGAGCCCCAGAAGCCTGGTGTCTTTGAGGAGAGGCTCTTCAAGCCGTCAGCAGCACCACCTGCCGCGGGCCTGGCGCTGCTTTGGGAGGAGCCACCCAAGGACCCTTCCTTGGTCGCCCCGGCCTGCGGTCCGACCTTAGGAGCCTGCCTGCTCCTGGCACTGGAGCCTCAGGAAGATTGCTGGACCGAGGAGCTCAAGGCGCACCTACTCCACGGCACCCTACCGGCGAAGGAGGAAGATGCAGATCGTGTGGTTCACCAGGCCACCGCTTATTGCCTGCAGGACGGCGAGCTTTACCGAAGGTGCCCCAATGATGGCTCGCTGTGATGCATATCCAAGGAGCAAGGGCGTGAGTTGTTGGCCAACATCCAAGGCGGAGATTGCGGACACCATTCTTCATCACGCACTCTCATGGGCAAGGTGTTCCGCAGCGGGTTCTACTGGCCCACGGCGCTCAATGACACCACTGAGCTGGTGCGATCCTGCGAGGCCTGCCAGCTCCACGCCAAGCAGATTCACCAGCCCGCGCAAGGCCTCTAGACCATTCCGCTCTCGTGGCCATTCACGGTCTGGGGGCTGGATATCCTGGGCCCATTCCCCCGGGCGGCCGGGGGTATCGCTACCTCTACGTCGCCATCGACAAGATTACCAAGTGGGAGGAGGTGGAGCCTGTGCGCACCATCCCCGCTGGCTCGGCCGTCAAGTTCATCAGGGGCCTCGTGAGCCATTTCGGGGTCCCCAACCGTATCATTACCGACAATGGCTCCCACTTCACGAGCAATCTCTTCAGGACATATTGTGCTAACCACACAGATATGCTATGCTTCGGTGGAGCACCCACGGAGCAACGGCCAGGCTGAACACGCCAACGCAGAGGTCCTGAGGGGCCTCAAGACGAGGAGCTTTAAGAAGAAACTCGAGGCCTGCGGCAGGGGTTGGCTCGGTGAGCTTCAGTCCGTGTTGTGGTCCATCCGCACAACCGCGACTAAGCCCACCAGCGAGACCCTGTTCTTCCTCGTCTACGGGGCAGAGGCGGTCCTCCCGCACGAGGTCAAGCATCGCTCCCCACGGGTCTTGGCGTTTGACGAGGCACGCCAGGACGCCTCGCGGGGGACAGATCTCGTGCTCGGGGAGGAGGTCCACCGCCAAGCCTCGCTCCATGCGGTGAGGTACCAGTAGGCGCTGCGGCGGTACCACTGCCGCAGTGTCCGCTTCAGGACCCTTGAGGTGGGAGACCTCGTCCTGAGGCGGGTGCTCTCCAGGGAGGGGCTTCACAAGCTCTCACCCATGTGGGAGGGCTTGTTCAGGGTCACCCGCGTCTCCAGGCCTAGCGCCACGCACCTGGAGACGCCGGACGGGGTGCCCATCCAGAATGCCTGGAACATCCAGCACCTCCGCAAATTCTACCCGTGACACTCTCACGTAATAATGAGTGGGGCTGTACACGCCCCGGAGTCTCCCGGTGCATCTCTCCTTGACCCTGCGGGGGCTCCCACCCACGCCCAAGTGGAAGCCCCATGCTCCGCGCTGGCGGACGACACAGTCTTTCAGTGACTATGCCCACGCCTAGTGGAAGCCCCATGCTCCGCGCTGGCGGGAAGACTAGAAGACTAGTGTAGGCGCCGGACGCGGCTGTTCTTTTGCTTGCCCTTGTAACCAAATTTGCAGTTTCTTGGAATGAATTTCAGCTTTTCGCGTCTTTATTCAAAAAGGGAGGGAATTCTTCTTTTTCTTTTCGTTGCTTCCCGCAGTGTTTCCCCTCTTGACTTTCGTTCTTAAGCGGTGTAGTGGTTGTCCATAACTCACTCCATCGAGCAACGCGAGCGGGGGCTGGGCACGGTATGCCTGAGCCGGCTTAAGCCGCTCACGCGCACACCTCGCCAAGGCCTTGGCATCCGATCCTCGCATGGCGCTCTCGAGCGAGCTAGCGGGCACACACCAATTTTGGCCCCTTGGCCTCAGGAGTGCTCGCCTCCTCGCCCTGCCGGGCATCGCACCCTGGCACGCTATTAACGGCCGGCCCTCGCCCGGGGGCTCCAGAGGCCTACGCAAAGGGGGCATGCCATTCAAGGCTCCGGAGCTTGTCGAGGGGCCTCCCTAGGTCGTCACCAGGAGAAGCTCCAGAGGAGCATGCCACCACGACGAAGGGACCCACCGAGGGTCACTAGCGCGCCAAGCTAAGTTATTCTAATCGCGCCAAGCAGGAACTTCTAATTAAAAGCAACATGAGTATTAGAACGCAAACAGGAAATACTGACATAAAGGCACAAGCGCCGCGGTTCATTACACGCCCCCAGGGGGCCTCTCCACAAGTTGTGATGCAGGAAGCAAAAGAAGGAAAAACTAAAGAGGCGGCCTCTAGCGGACCGTTGCTCCTGAGGCCCGGCTTCACCGCTGCCCGCGCTTAGTCGGAGCGCTCCTCCTATTGATGAGGCATGATGGCGAGGTGGCTCGACGTTCTCCGGGGTGAAGACACGGCGGCATGGCGGTATGCCGTCCTCTTTGGTCCGCGCACGGCGGCGAGGCGGCTCGTCGTAGTTGTCGTCGCTCGAGCCTTCCCCGGAGGAAGCGTCGCTGCTGGAGGAGTAGCGGCCATCATCAAGGGCAAGTTCACTGCGGAGGATGCCGCCGCCGCGTGGACCGTCGTCGTCGGAGGCGTGGTCGCTGCCATTGTCGTCGCCCTCCAGGCAGCACCCCAGGTGGCTGCCGTCCTCACCGAAGACCCTGACGAAGAGCGTTGCCGCTCTGTCGTACCTAAAATGGAGGGTGCGCCTCCCATCCAGACCACGGGCGCGGGCAAACGACTGCCACGCGTGGGTCAGGAACACGTGCCCAATGGAGGAGACCTCGACCTCCACCCACGATGACCCGTTGCTGCAGCCGTCTGGCTGCAGCCACAGGCTAACAGGCCCCGCTGCTGGCAGCTCCTCCGCGAAGGAGCTTGGAAGAAGAAGCCAGGTGCCCGGAGGGCCCTCCACTCGAACGATGAACTCGCGCCCCGTGTCACCACGCGGTGGCCGAGCGGCCGCGACGCGCCTTCCCCCTTTGCCGCGGCTGCTGGGACCCCCGCAACTGCCTCCACGGGAGAGGCCTCCCCTCGATTGCTGGAGCCAACGCGGGCCGGCAGGGGTGGCCGCCCGCGCCCCCGCGATGGTGTTGTTGATGCGGCCGCGTATTTGCGGGGACGGCCGCGTCCCCTCTTTGGTGGCGGCGAGCCCGTCCCATCCCTTGGGGCCTTGCCTTTCTCTTCGGCCGAGAACCTCCTCGTTGGCGGCATTGTCACTTCGGCAAGTTGGCAGCATGACGGAGATGAAGGAGGAGCAAGAAGCAAGAAGATGAAGACGGGCTGGGGGCTCTGCCTCCCTCGCCCTCTTATAGGAAGTCGAAGGCCAACCAGCGCCCCCCCACGTTCTGGGCAATGATGGTTCAGCGGCATGCGCCAGGCAGTTGTCAAGTCGGGGCAGTTGCCGAGGCGGCGTGGGGAAGTGGAGGCGTCCGCGCCCCATCAAGCGCCACACGTTAGCCTGGCCCGCAGGCGGTTGGGGCCCGCAGCGATTCGCCCTTGCCCTTTGGCTTCGCCTCGAAGCCAGCCCGAACGCGCCTTGGGCCCGGGGGCTACCGTCAGCGTTCTGGGAACCAGGGTACCCAGACTTGCCTGCCTGCGGCCCACTGTAACGCCCGGATAATTAAGCTACAGTGAACCTCTGCTAATGATGCCATGTCACCTCGGTTACTGTTGATAAACTCACATCGGTTCGAAACCGATTCAAATTCAAATTCAAAACCAAGTCAAATGGTAAAGGTTTTCAAATATTAAAACTAAAATGTTCGGGTTGTGCCAAATAATGCATAGGTAATTATGATGGAGAAATCACACTTTTATAAAGTAGTTAAAGGCTCTAAAATAATTAAAACAGTAGTGAAAATAATTAAGTAAATGCCTTTTGAATTTTATAAAATAACTAAACTATTTTGTTCAGGGGTAAACCTTTTTGTGACAATAGTTGGAATTGTAACTCTATTTTAGGTGTGGGCTTTACTTTTTGTAAAACTATAAACTATTAAAGAAAAGTAAAAAATAAAACAAAACAAAAGGCAGACTCCCCTGGGCCACTTGGCCCAAAAATTGGCCGAAACTGCCAGGCCAGCCCACCTAACCCCCCTCGTTCCCCTTCCTCTGTTCACCCCACCCCCGTGGACACAGAGCGCCTGTCCACAGCGCCGATGGCCATGGGGCGGCCATCCGGTGCACCTCGGCGCCTACTAGGTCGACGACAACCCCTCCCCGATGCCCCGAAACCCAAGAGCCCTCTTGCCTTTCCCCCTCGCTTTCTCCCTCGTCAGATCCGCCGCACCGAACCACCCGTCACCATGGTGAAGCTCGCCGGCGTGGATACCCTCCTCCTCGGCTCCTGATTTCGAGTCCCTCCGCTCCACCGTCATCCCCTACGTCGCTTGCGGCCGCCCGTTGGAGCTAGAACCCCCTGCATCGAGCCCTGCATCATCTTCATCGTCCTCGGCCCCGTCGATCATCGCCATCGATTCAGGCAACGGCGATCCATCCCCGAGGCCGCTGAGCTGCTCTACGCATCCGCTGTGAGCTCCCTCTCGAATCCCCTCTCTGCCCCGCTCGGTTTGATGCACGTAGTCGCCGTTCCCGTGCTCACCCGTGGTCGGCATGGCCGCCGCCTCGCTCATCCCCTGCGCCTCATCACACGCATCCGCGCACGCCCCAGCTGCCCCCTGCTCGCCGCGCCCGCCGTGCTTTCGCGCGCGCCACCTGCAAGTCATGGCCTCGCCCCTACTAGACCCGCTGTCGCGTGCTGTTGCTGCGGCTGCTGCGCGTTGTTTGCTGCTGCTGCACCTGACCGCGCCTCACCTGCCGCCCTATTTGCTGCTACTGCCGCGCCCTGAGCCGCGCGTGCCCACCCCCTGTGCCGCGCGCACCTGCCGCCGTCTGCTAGCATGCTCCCCTGCTGCGCTGCTACTGCCACTGCTATAGTTACTGCTTGCGGTCGGTGCTCTGCTGCTGCTTGCCTGCTTCTAGCCGCCACCGCTACCCCTTGTACTAAAACTGATGAGTACTGTAGCTATGGCTAGCTTTATGAATATTGCACTGATTACCCCTTTGGACAGCCCCTAAACAGTGACTAAACGATGGTTAACATGAGTAAAAATTATATGGGCAGAAAGTACACTTGACAAACTTCATTTTATCCCACTGGACCAAATCCATTTGATGTATGGATTAAATGCAAAGAAAACAACAAATTGCTACGTTCTGTTAAGAGAAAAACAGAAATGCTGCAGTCGCACTTTTCAAACAAAGATTTGAACAAGCAAATGGTTGCTAACATAGCTGCACTTGATACTTTCATGTAGATCACAAAAAATTGATCAAGATTGATATAAGACACTACTCCATAGGATGAGTAGAACACTAGCTATATCCTTTGGAAAATAGCTAAATGATGTTCAAAACTGAGGGAATCTTAGACAGCCAAATTTCAGTAAATCATGAGAATAGCTAAAACTTTGGAAATTCATAGGAAAATAATCCGTAACTCGGATGAAAATACTTTGTACATGAAAGTTGCTCAGAAAAACGAGACGAATCCGGATACGCAGTCTGTTTGTCCGTCACGCGTCCCTAGCATAGCGAACATGCAACCATCCCCCTCCGGTTCGTTTGTCCGAAAATGCCAAACTTCGGGAAAACATTCCCGGATGTTATCCCTCTTCGTCTGTATCACCGAGCACTGCGATAGGTCACCCCTAGCACCGCGTATTGTCATGATTATGTTTTGTGATGCTTTGTTTGCTCCGTATTTACTGTTTCTTCCCCCCTCTTCTCTCCGGTAGACTACGAGACCGACGCCACTGCTGCCCCGATCGACTACGGTGTTGACGACCCCTCCTTCTCGACTGAGCTTCCAAGCAAGCCAACCTCCCTTGTTCATCCCGATATCGCCTACTCTTTCCCTCTACTGCTTGCATTAGAATAGTGTTACTGTTTCATCGGTTTGATCCTATACTGCTGCATAGCCTATCCTTGTTGCTACTGTTGTTAATACCTTGCCTGCTATCCTAAATGTTTAGTATAGGATGCTAGTTCATCATCAGTGGCCCTACATTCTTGTCCGTCTGCCATGTTATACTATCGGGCCGTGATCACTCGGGAGGTGATCACGGGTATATACATACATACATACTATACATGTTACATGATGTGACTAAAGTCGGGTCGGCTCGTAGAGTACCTGCAAGTGATTCCGATGTGGAGGCTGAAAGGACAGGTGGTTCCATCCAGGTAGTGGTGGGCCTGGGTTCCCGACGGCCCCCGAGTGTTACTTTGTGGCAGAGCGACATGGCAGGTTGTGACCACCTAGGAGACAGGTGGGCCTGGTCCTGGTCAGCGTCCACGAATACTTCAGTAACACGCTTAACGAGATTGGGTATTTGATCTGAGTTGGCCACTGGCCTATACGCACTAACCACCATGCGGGAACAGTTATGGGCACTCGACGTCGTAGTATCAGCCGAAGCCTCCTGGACGTCAGCGACTGAGCGGCGCGTGCCAGGTTGGACCACGTAAAGCACCCTCCTTTGTAGTGGAGGCTGCCAGGTCTGCTCACCGGCCGCGTACGTAACGTGCAGGTGTGCAACAGGTGATGGGCCCAAGACCCCTGCATGCATAGGATTTAGACAGGCGTGCTGACCTCTCTCTTAGGCCTAGGTAGGGCTGCGATGTGTTGATCTTCCGAGGCCGGGCATGACCCAGGAAAGTGTGTCCGGCCAAAGTGATCGAGCGTGTTGGGTAATGTGGTGCACCCCTGCAGGGAAGATTGATCTATTCGAATAGCCGTGTCCATGGTAATAGGACAACCCGGAGTTGTATTCCGACCTCATGACAACTAGAACCAGATACTTAATAAAACACACCCTTTCAAGTGCCAGATACAACCCGGTGATCGCTTTCCCACAGGGCGACGAGGGGAGGATCACCGGGTAGGATTATGCTATACGTTGTTACTTGGTGAACTTACCAGCTACTTTATTCTACATGCTTCAAGATGGAGGCTGCCAGAAGCGTAGTCTTTGATAGGACTAGCTATCCCCCTCTTATTCTGGCATTCTGCAGTTTAGTCCATAGATAATACCTTTTCATTGATACCGATGCATATGTAGTGTAGATCCTTGCTTGCGAGTACTTTGGATGACTACTCACGGTTGCTTTGCTACTTCTTTTCCCCCACTTTCTCGGTTATTGCAATCATATGATGGAGTCCAGGAGCCAGAGGATCCCGAGGATGATTCTACGTGGAGTTCGACTTCGAGGAGTAGTTAGGAGGTCCCAGGCAGGAGGCCTTGCCTTTTCGATCGTTGCTAATTTGTGCTAGCCTTCTTAAGGCAAACTTCTTTAACTTATGTCTGTACTCAGATATTGTTGCTTCCATTGACTATTGTGCTTTCAAGCTTATGTATTCGAGCCCTCGAGGCCCCTGGCTTGTAATACGAAGCTTGAATGATTTTAATTTGTGTCTAGAGTTGTGTTGTGATATCTTCCCGTGAGTCCCTGATCTTGGTAATACACATTTGCGTGCATGATTAGTGTACGGTCAATTCAGGGGCGTCACACCCACGGCGTGGCTCCTTCGATAGCCTGGTACAGCCCATATGCAAGACTACCAAGACAAGACCCTCGCGAGGGCCCCCTGGCCTCGTGAGGCAGGCGACACCAACACCTCCAGAGGAGCGGCCTCCCCAAGCGGCCTCCCGAGGAGCAGAGATTTCTATGCAGGTACCCAGCCTCCCGAGGCTGCAAAGACGTGAGCGATGACGACCAAGGCTAGGCGGGCGCCAGCGGGCGCAGAGAAGACAGTTTCCCTTTCGGTGCTAAGGGAGCGAGGACATATGTGGGTTCCCAAGGAGCCCACCAAAGGTTTCCATTCCGGTGCAACGAGACCAATACCACAAGCTCGGTAGGATGGATGTCATCGCCAAGCCCACTGTTGCGTCATGACCAGAAGCTTTGCAGGAGAAGACCACCTTTTGTCAGGAAAGGGCATACCTCTTGTCCCCTTTCAAATTGGCCGTTGTGGTATCCCTTCCCGCCTAAGTTTCCAGGGAAGAGGACCAAGGCCACTATAAATATAGGTTAGCCACCACCGTAGAAAGGGACGACTCATTCTCTCTCCCCGAGCCCTCGCGAGGCAGCTCATCAACTGTACTAGTTCATCCTCAACCTCCTCATGAGGCTAATCCACCATAAAGCAGGAGTAGGGTTTTACACCGCAAGGTGGCCCGAACCTGGGTAAACTGCCGTGTTCATCTTCTTCCCCGCTCATGCGGATCTAGCTAGGCTAGGCTGTAGGGCGACGAGCTCGAGGCTTGAGGGGTTGTGATCTTCGCACACGCCCCCGAGTTCGAACCTTCTTGGGTCTGCGGAGCCCTAAATCCAACAACCCCATCTTGTTATCCTTAATGGCAACGATCAATACGTGTCTTGCTGCCCCTTCTGTCACTGGGAAAGAACACTGCACGACCGAACCCATCACAAAGCACCTCTTCCCATGGCAAGAAAAATCAAACTAGTCGGCCTAACTAAACCAAAGATTCGAAGAAGAAATACGAGGCTATAAGTAATCATGCATATAAGAGATCAATAGAAGACTCAAATAACTTTCATGGATAAAATAGATCTGATCATAAACTCAAAGTTCATCGGATCCCAACAAACACACCGCAAAAAGAGTTACATCAAATAGATCTCCAAGAGACCATTGTATTGAGAATCAAAAGAGAGAGAGAGGAAGCCATCTAGCTACTAACTACGGACCCGTAGGTCTACAATGAACTACTCACGCATCATCGGAGAGGCACCAATGAGGATGATGAACCTCTCCATGATGGTGTCTAGATTGGATCTGGTGGTTCTGGAACTTGCGGCGGCTGGAATTGTGTTTCATTGACTCCCGTAGGGTTTTTAGATTTTCAAGGTATTTATAGAGCAAAGAGGCGATGCGGGAGGCGGCCGAGGTGGGCACAACCCACCAGGGCGCGCCTGGGCCCCCAGGCGCACCCAGGTGGGTTGTGCTCCCCTCGGAGCCCCCCTCTGGTACTTCGTTGGCCCAACAGGTGTCTTCTGGTCCAGAAAAATCTGCAAAAAGTTTCGCTGCATTTGGACTCCATTTGGTATTGATTTTCTGCGCAGTAAAAAACAAGCAAAAATAGCAACTAGCACTGGGCACTAGGTCAATAGGTTAGTCCCAAAAAATGATATAAAGTTGCTATAAAATGATTGTAAAACATCCAAGAATGATAATATAACAGCATGGAACAAGCAAAAATTATAGATACGTTGGAGACGTATCATCATGCCATCTTTTAACTTTTTCTTTAAATAACTTGGCATTTTCATACGCTTGGGTTCTCCATTCATCTAATAAGATAATATCAAATAACCTCTTTTCACCGGCAAGTTTGAAGTCATAGTTGAGTTCTTTAATTGCCCAATATGCTTTATGTTCTAACTCTAGAGGCAAATGACAAGCTTTTCCTTAAACCATTTTATAGGGAGAAATACCCATAGGATTTTTATATGCTGTTCTATAGGCCCAAAGTGCATCATCCAATTTCTTAGACCAATTCTTTTGGGACCTATTAACATTTTTTGTAATATTAGTTTTATTTCTCTATTGCTAAGTTCAACTTGACCACTAGATTGAGGATGATAGGGTGATGCAATTCTATGGTTAACATCATATTTAGCAAGCATTTTACGGAAGGCACCATGAATAAAGTGTGAACCACCATCAGTCATTATATATCTAGGGACTCCAAACCTCGAGAAAATAACTTCTTTAAGCATTTTAATGCAAGTGTTATGATCAGCACTACTAGTTGGAATAGCTTCTACCCACTTACTAACATAATCAATAGCAACCAAAATATGTGTATACCCAGTAGAGGAAGGAAAAGGTCCCATATAATCAAAACCCCAAACGTCAAATGGTTCAACAGCAAGTGAATAATTCATAGGCATTTCTTGACGCTTGCCGATATTACCAATTCTTTGACATTCATCACAAGATAAAACAAACTTACGGGCATCCTTGAAGAGAGTAGGCCAATAAAAACCAGATTGCAATACCTTATGGGCAGTTCTATCTCCCGCATGATGCCCTCCATAAGCTTCGGAGTGACATTTCCGTAGGATTTATCCCTGTTCATGCTCAGGTACACTACGTCTAACAATACCATCTACTCCTTTATAAAGATGTGGGTCATCCCAAAAGTAGTGTCTTAAATCATAGAAGAACTTTTTTTGTTGGTATGTGAAACTAGGTGGTATGTACTTAGCAACAATATAATTAGCATAGTCAGCATACCAAGGAGTATTATGAGAAACATTTATTGTAGCTAGTTGTTCATCAGGAAAGCTATCATCAATAGGTAGTGGGTCATCAAGGATATTTTCTAACCGAGATAAGTTATCAGCTACTGGGTTCTCAGCTCCTTTTCTATCAGTAATATGTAAATCAAATTCTTGTAGTAAGAGAACCCACCTAATAAGTCTAGGTTTAGCATCTTTCTTTTCCATAAGATATTTAATAGCAGCATGATCGGTGTGAACAATTACTTTGGAATCAACAATGTAAGATCTGAATTTATCACAAGCAAACACAACTGCTAAAAATTCTTTTTCAGTAGTAGCATAATTTCTTTGGGCACTGTCTAGAGTTTTGCTAGCATAATGAATAACATTTAATTTGTTATCAACTCTTTGTCCTAGAATAGCACCAACAGCATAATCACTAGCACAACACATAATTTCAAAAGGCAAGTTCCAATCAGGTGGTTGAACAATAGGTGCAGAAGTTAAGGCTTTCTTAAGTGTTTCAAAGGCTTCTACACAGTCATCATAAAAAACAAATGGAATATCCTTTTGTAAAAGATTTGTTAGAGGCCTAGAAATTTTAGAGAAGTCTTTAATAAACCTCCTATAGAAACCAACATGACCAAGGAAACTACGAATACATTTAATATCTTTAGGACATGGCATTTTCTCAATTGCATCAACTTTAGCTTGGTCCACCTCAATACCTCGTTCAGAAATTTTATGCCCCAAGACAATACCTTCATTTACCGTAAAGTGGCACTTCTCCCAATTCAAGACAAGATTAGTTTGCTCACATCTCTGCAAAACTCGATCAAGGTTGCTCAAGCAATCATTGAAAGAAGTTCCATAAACAGAAAAATCATCCATGAAAACCTCAACAATCTTTTCACAAAAATCAGAGAATATAGCAGTCATACATCTTTGAAAAGTAGTAGGTGAATTGCATAAACCAAAAGGCATACATCTATAAGCATAAGTTCCAAATGGGCAAGTAAAGGTGGTTTTCTCTTGATCAGGTTGTGAAACGGGTATTTGAGAAAAACCAGAATATCCATCAAGAAAAGAAAAGTGTGTGTGCTTAGATAATCTTTCCAACATTTGATCAATAAAAGGCAAAGAGTAATGATCTTTTCTAGTTGCTTTATTTAATTTTCTAAAATCAATTACCATTCTATAGCCAGTAACAATTCTTTGTGGAATAAGTTCATTTTTATCATTAGGAACAACAGTAATACCTCCCTTCTTAGGGACACAATGAACGGGACTTACCCATCTACTATCAGCTATGGGATATATTATACCTGCTTCCAGAACCTTTAATATTTCAGTTCTTACCACTTCTTTCATCTTAGGATTCAAACACCGTTGATGGTCAACAACATGTTTAGCATCGGGTTCCATATTAATCTTGTGCTGACAGAGTGGGACTAATGCCCTTAAGATCATCAAGAGTATATCCACTGGCAGCACGGTGCTTCTTCAGAATTTTTAATAATCTTTCTTCTTCATGTTCTGAAAGGTAAGGACTAATAATAACATGATATATCTTTTTCTCATCGAGATAAGCATATTTCAAAGTGTTAGGCAATTGTTTTAATTCAAACACGGGATCACCTTTAGGTGGAGGAGAACCTCCTAGAGTTTCAATAGGCAAATTGTGTTTGAGCAGGGGTCATTGTTCAAAGAAAATTTTATCTATCTCATTTCTTTCATGCATATGCATATCATTTTCTTGGTCTACCAAGTATTGTTCTAGTGGATCAGTAGGAGGCACAACAATAGAAGAAAGACCAATTATTTCATCTTTACTAGGTAATTCTTTCTTATGAGGTTGTCTATTAAACTTGGAAAAATTAAATTCATGAGACTCATCACCAAAGCTAACACTGACAGTTTGTTTATGACAATCTATAGTAGCATTGACAGTGTTCAAGAAAGGTCTACCAAAGATAATGGGACAGAAGTCATCTTGTGGGGAACCAAGAACTAGAAAATCAGTAGGGTATTTTATTTTCCCACACAAGACTTCAACATCTCTAACAATCCCAAGTGGTATGATGGTGTCTCTATTAGCAAGTTTAATAGTGACATCTATGTCTTCTATTTCAGCGGGTGCTATGTCATTCATAATTTCTTGGTATAAGGTAAAAGGAATAGCACTAACGCTAGCACCTAAGTCACATAAACCATGATAACAATGATCTCCTATTTTAACTGAGACAACAGGCATGCCAACAACAGGTCTATGTTTATCTTTTTCATCGCGTTTGGTAATTCTAGCAGCTTCATCATAGAAGTAAATAACATGCCCTTCAATATTTTCTACCAGGAGATCTTTAACCATAGCAACACTAGGTTCTACTTTAATTTGTTTAGCAGGTTTAGGTGCTCTAATATTACTTTTGCGAACCATAGTTGAAACCTTAGCATGTTCCTTTATCCTAAGAGGGAAAGGTGGTTTTTCAATATAAGCAGTAGGCACAACTGGATCAACATTGTAAATAATAGTTTCATCTTTAACTATGTCGGGTTCTTTAATTTCTTCTTTGATAGGGGGATGATATTTAAACCACTTCTCTTTGGGGAGATCAACATGAGTAGCAAATGATTCACAAAAAGAGGCTACCATCTCAGAGTCAAGTCCATATTTAGTGCTAAACTTGTGAAAAGCATCGGTATTCATAAAAGATTTAACACAATCAAATTCAAGCTTAATACTTGACTCTTTACCTTCGTCGAGTTCCCAATCCTCAGAGTTGCATTTAATTCTTTCTAAAAGATCCCACCTGAATTCAATAGTCTTCTTCATAAAAGAACCAGTACAAGAAGTATCGAGCATAGATTGATCATCACGAGAAAGCCGAGCATAAAAATTCTGAATGATAATTTCTCTAGATAGCTCATGATTGGGGCATGAATATAACATTGACTTAAGCCTCCCCCAAGCTAGAGCGATACTTTCTCCTTCACAAGGCCAAAAATTATATATATAATTCCGATCACGATGAACTAGATGCATAGGATTAAATTTTTGGTGAAATTCCAATTTCAATCGATTCCAATTCCAAGATCCAATATCATCGCATAGCCTATACCATGTCAATGTTTTTCCCTTCAAAGATAAATGGAAAACCTTATTCTAAGCTTCATCTCCGGATAAACCTGCAAGCTTAAATAATCCACAAATTTCATCCACATATATCAAGTGCATATCAGGATGTTAAGTTCCATCTCCTGCATAAGGATTCGCTAGCAGTTGTTCTATCATACCCGAAGGAATTTCATAACCAATATTTTCAGTAGGTGCAGTAGGTTGAGGGGTAACTAATTGTGGTTCTGGTCGAGGTGAAGATACCCCGAACAAACCCCTCAAAGGATGATTTTCCATAGTAACAAGTGACAATAAATTTCTGCACTTAGTAATAATTTTTCCTTACCAATTTCCTCTTACCAAGAGCGCTTCACTCCCCGGCAACGGCGCCAGAAAAGAGCCTTGAGGACCCACAAGTATAGGGGATCAATCGTAGTCCTTCGATAAGTAAGAGTGTCGAACCCAACGAGGAACAGAAGGAAATGACAAGTGGTTTTCAGCAAGGTAATTTCTACAAGCACTGAAATAGTCGATAATAGGTAGTTTGATAGCAAGATAATTTGCAACGAGCAAGTAACAATAATAGTAAATAAAGTGCAGCAAGGTATCCCAATCCTTTTGTAGCAAAGGACAAACCAAAATGCTCTCTTATGATAAGCAAAGCGTTCTTGAGGGTACACGGGAATTTCATCTAGTCACTTTCATCATGTTGGTTTGGTTCGTGTTCGCTACTTTGATAATTTGATATGTGGGTGGACCGGTTCTTAGGTGCTGTTCTTACTTGAACAACCTCCTAATTATGATTAACCCGCTCGCAAGCATCCACAACTACGAGAAAAGTATTAAGATAAAATCTAACCATAGCATTAAACTTTTGGATCCTAATCGGTCCCTTACGAAGTAGCGCATAAACTAGGGTTTAAGCTTCTGTCACTCTAGCAACCCATCATCTAATAACTACTCCACAATGCATTCCCTTAGGCCCAAATATGGTGAAGTGCCATGTAGTCGATGTTCACATGACACCACTAAGGGAATCACAACATACATATCATCAAAATATCACACACATATCAAGTTCACATGATTACTTGCAACATGACTTCTCCCGTGACCTCAAGAACAAATGTGACTACTCACAAATGATAATCGTGCTCAAGATCAGAGGGCTATTAAATAGCATAATGGATCTGAACATATAATCTTCCACCAAATAAACCATATAGTAATCAACTACAAGATGTAATCAACACTACTAGTCACCCACAAGTACCAATCTAAGGTTCCGGCACAAAGATTGAACACAAGAGATGAACTAGGGTTTGAGAGGAGATGGTGTTGTTGAAGATGTTAATGGAGATGGCCCTCCCAAAGATGGGAGAGTTGTTAGTGATGACGATGGCGATGATTTCCCCTTCCGGGAGGGAAGTTCCCCCGACGGAATCGCTCCGTCGAAGGGCAAAAGTGCTCTTGCCCAAGTTCCGCCTCGAGACAGCGGCGCTTCATCCCGAAAGTTCCCCTATGATTTTTTTCTAGGTCAAAATGACCTATATACCAGAAGATGGGCACCGGAGGTGGGCCGAGGAGGGCACAACCCACCAGGGCGTGCCTGGCACGCCCAGGTGGGTTGTGCCCACCTGGTGGGCCTCCTCCGGTAGTTATTTGCTCCAGTATTTTTTATATATTGCTAAATAATTCTCCGTAAATTTTTGGCTCATTTAGAGATGAGCAGAATAGGTAACTCTGACGTAGCTTTTTCAGGTCCAGAATTCCAGCTGACGGTATTCTCCCTCTTTGTGTAAATCTTGCATATTATGAGAGAAAAGGCTTTAGAATTACTCCAAAAAGCATTATTATGCATAAAAACATTATAAATAACAGTAGGAAAACATGATGCAAAATGGATGTATCATACGTCTCCAACGTATCTATAATTTTTGATTGTTTCATGCTGTTATATTACCAAACTTTGATGTTTTATATTCATTTACTAGCAACTTTATATCATTTTTTGGGACTAACCTATTGACATAGTGCCTAGTGCCAGTTGCTATTTTTTGCTTGTTTTTTACTTTGCAGAATATTAATACCAAACGAAGTCCAAATGCAACAAAACTTTTTGGAGATTTTTTTCTGCTCAGAAGACACCTAGGGAGCCAAAGGAGCACACGGGAGGAGGCCTGTGGGGCCTACTAGGCACCAGGGCGCGCCAGGGGGCCCAGGCATGCCCTGGTGGGTAGTGGAGCCCATGAGAAGCTTCTCCGCCAACCTCCACCTCTATAAATACTCTAAAATCCCAGAAACCCTAAGGGAGTCAATGAAATACAGTTTCAGCCGCCCCAAGTTCCAGAACCACGAGATCCAATCTAGAGGCCTTTTCCGGCACTCTGCCGGAGGGGGCAACGATCAAGGAAGGGTTCTTCATCATCCTTGTTGCCCCTCCGATGATGCGTGATTAGTTTACCATAGACCTACGGGTCTGTAGCTAGTAGCTAGATGGCTTCTTCTCTCTTTTTGATCTTCAATACAATGTTCTCCTCGATGTTCTTGGACATCTATTTGATGTAACTCTTTTTTGCGGTGTGTTTGTTGGGATCCGATGAATTGTGTGTTTATGATCAGTTCTATCCATGAATATTATTTGAGTCTTTGCTGAACTCTTATATGCATGATTGTTATAGCCTCGTATTTCTTCTCCGAAATTTTGGTTTGGTTTGGCCAACTAGATTGATTTTTCTTGCCATGGGAAGAGGTGCTTTGTGATGGGTTCGATCTTGTGGTGCTCAATCTCAGTGACAGAAAGAGACATGACACGCATGTATCATTGCTATTAAGGATAAAAAGATGGGGTCTATTTCAACATGAATAGATCTTGTCTACATCATGTCATCGCTCTTATTGCATTACTCCGTTTCTCCATGAACTTAATACACTAGATGCATGCTGGATAGCGGTCGATATGTGGAGTAATTGTAGTAGATGTAGGCAGGAGTCGGTCTACTAATCTTGGATGTGATGCCTATATACATGATCATTGCCTTGGATATCGTCATGATTATTCGCTTTTCTATCAATTGCCCAAGAGTAATTTGTTTACCCACCGTATGCTATTTTCTTGAGAGAAGCCTCTAGTGAAAACTACGGCACCCGGGTCTATTTCCTATCATATTAAATCAAAAAATACCTTGCTGCACTTTTTCTTTCTTTATTTTATTTTGTGTTTTAGATAGATCTATTTATTAAATCTCATACAATTTAATCTATCTCAATACCGAGGAGGGATTGACAACCCCTCTTACGCGTTGGGTTGCAAGTTTTTGTTATTTGTGTGCAGGTGTTGTTTACATAGTGTTGCTTGGTTCTCCTACTGGATTGATACCTTGGTTGCATAACTGAGGGAAATACTTACCTTTGTTGTGCTGCATCATCCTCTCCTCTTCGGGGAAATACCAATGCAGATACAAGCAATCAATAACCTGCAAAAAATTGAATCTTTGTTCTATTAAACACACAATCATTCCGACAATTTCGAATAACCCAAGTAATGCACAAACTCCCACATGAATTCATACCACAATATTATGCTACACCCCAACTAAGTAGTTACTAAACAAATTTGATATGCTAGTAGGTTGTGGTACATTAAAAGGCGCATGTATTGTTTCGCCACATAAGCCTGGCAAGTGGGCAAAGAAATAAGTGTTTAATTGTTTCCTCGTGGTCACAGAAACAATGCACTACTTTCGCACTTACTTTTTTCTAAATTACCCTTGGTAAGGGTCACACACTTATGTACAAACCATATGAAAATCTTAATCTTTAGAAGAAACTTTGGTTTTCCAGATATTAAGTGACCGAAATAACCGGTTCAGTATTAATCAAGTCCACATACATTGATTTAACAAAAAACCCGCCTGGAATAGATAGTCTCCATTGGAATGAGTCATGCTCATTAGATAAGGTGACCTACATCAACCTTCAAACTAAGTGCAGCCACGCATCTCATCTTTTCCCAACTAGGGCTCACCTGAACTGGATGTTCAGAGGAATCGAACCCAATATTGTACACATATAGGCCTCTTTACGTTGCACAATATTAGAAAATTTTAGACATTGTAAGGCTAGAGGTGTATCTCCGAGCAAACTATCCTCCCAAAATCGATTTGTACACCCATCTGCAACAATAAATTTTCCCCTATTAAAGAATTACCAATAGTTTTTAAGATGGGTTAGTGAGAATTCATCCTAGCCTATGGGATTAAATGTGTGATGGTGCCATGCCCTCCCCCCATGTGTAGCTATGTAGGACAGAAGAGACCCAACAGCAGTAGGGCGGCCCATGTCCACTACTCGACATCCACCGACAATCCAAAATGCATCATCACCTTGGAGGAGACAAAGAATCCTCCCCGAATTAAGCTCGGAATCATGTGTATAAGGCATGTCCAAACCAACCCTAGTTGGCTACCAAACGTTGCATAGGACAACTCTTTGGAGAGAGGGGGTGAGAGTGGACGTTGATCAAGATCGGCATTAGACTTACTTGAGCAGTCGTGGCAGCAAGAGAAACTAGCTTCATCTCTTCACTAAGAGAAACAGACGTACCTGAGATACCACTCGCAATTTTAGGTCTATGGCTCTAACAATCCTTAGCCACATGCGCATCATCCTGCCCGTGCTACGCTTCAATCAGAGCGATATCTCCAGTAGCCAGTTCCTCCTTGCGCTTCAATTCCAACTGTCTAGCCTTGTTCGCCTTGCGCTTTTCCAATCTGCGCCTACCCTCAATCCAAAGCCTCTCCTCTTGCCTTCTTCTCCCTTCAGCCATCCTATCCTCTTCACACTGCCATTTGAAAGCATAGTTGCTCCCTTGGTGGTTTTGGTAATTAATGTCAACAGAACCTTTGTTGGACTAATATTTTTATCTAGTATTTTTTAGACAAGTTCAACAGTGGCATGGCAAGGACATGAGGATGTGGACCCCTTTAAAATATCAAGGACAAAGGATTGGCTACTCCAAGACTCTTCATTTTTGGTTTAGTGATCCAAGATCACATTGAGTCCTTTAGGAAAGACAATACTATTAAAAGGGGATGAGGTATTGTTGATGAGGTTGTTGCTCAAAGTGCTTAGTGATATTGCTCCAAAAACCCTCCATCACTTTCCCAAAACACATCTGTCCAAACCCTAATTCATCATTTCGATCCCACCAATATCACCTACTCTGGACCCACCGAGATGATCATTCCATTGGCACAGCCAAAACCCTAGCAATTTGGTTTGACCGAAATGGATCTCGGTCCCACCAAGATGGCTTGACCAAGTTTCTGTGATGACATTGCTTCACGTCGGAACCACCGAGTTGAAATGATCGGAATTATCGAGATTGGGTTTTGCCCTAGCCATTGTACTTTGGTCCCACAGATTTGTTTCCATTCGGTCCCACCGAAAAGCCCAACATTCATATCTTTTACATAGATCGGTCTCACCGAGATTTATGATCTCTGGCACCAACATGGGTTAAAAGTGTGTAACGGTTGGATTTTGGGTGAAGGTTGTATAGACCCCTCCACCCCAACTTACCTAGGAAGAAAGCCATCAGAACGAACCACTACTTCCACCATTCGTTTTCCAAGAGAGAACCACCTACTCGTGTGTTGAGATCAAGAGATTCCATTCCTACCATTTGAACCTTGATTTCTAGCCTCTTCAAATTGCTTTCCACTCCAATGCTTTTCCTACCCAAGACAAATCTATGAGAGAGAGATTGAGTGTTGAGGAGACTATTATTTGAAGCACAAGAGCAAGGAGTTCATCACCAACACACCATTTATTACCTTTTGGAGAGCGGTGTCTCCTAGATTGGTTAGGTGTCTCTTGGGAGCCTCCAAGATCATGTGGAGTTGAACCAAGGAGTTTGTAAGGGCAAGGAGATCGCCTACTTCATGAAGATCTACCCGAGTGAGGCTAGTCCTTTATGGATGAAAGCCATGGTGGTATAGACAAGGTTGCTTCTTCATGGAGCCTTCATGGGTGGAGCCCTCCGTGGACTCGCGCAGCCGTTACCCTCTCTAGGTTGAAGTCTCCATCAACGCGGACGTACGATAGCACCACCTATCGGCACCACGCCAAAAATCTCCGTGTCTCCATTGCATTTGCTCTTTCCAACTCCCATCCCCTTTACATTCTTGCACTTGCATGCTTTACCCTTTACGCTGCTTATATTCTTGCTATGCTTGTGTAGAATGTCTTGTGTGTCCTTTAACAAGTGCTAAACTTAACCTTAACTTGAAGAAATTTAAAAACTGCAACTTTGACTTGTTAAGGGTCTAATCCCCCCTCTAGATCCTATTCTTGATCTTTCAATTGGTATCAAAGATTTGGTCTCCATTGCTTTGGTTTAATCACCATTGGAGGAAGATGGATGAGTCTACGTTCGGGAGTATTAGACATAGAGTGTCTATCCTTGATGGGGAGTTTTATGGTTCTTGGAAAACTGAAATGCTTGGTATTTCCAGTGAATATAATTTAAGCACGTATATTCTTAATCCTTATGTGCCTCCTATTGATCCTTTGCATCCAACCCCCTATGAAGAACTTGGCATGCTACATAATCTTAGAACTTTCAATCTTATCATTAGAGGATTACCTAGAAATGTGCTTGTTTGTATGCAAAACTTTGAATGCGCATACACTTTATGGAAAAACTTAGAGGAACGCTTTCCAACTTATTCCTTAAATAATCTCAATGAAATTCTTCATAAGTCTATTGCCTTTCATAAGATGAAGCCTAGTGATCCTAAGTTTGATGAATGTCTATTTGAGCTTCTTGACCTTATGCATGCTAAGGGTGATGTTGGAACTATTAGCAACATTATCATGGAAACCATTAGAATTCACGAACTTACACATTGTCATGATCATAAATCTAACGAATCACTTGACCTAGGTGATAATCATATGCATGATGATGTTGATGATGATGAGCACGGCTATTATGATGAGGACGAAGATTTCGACATCGAATATGAGAAGACTATGAGAAATCTTAGTCTCATGGCAAATCTTTGAGATTACATGGCCGGAGGAAAAGAGTGGATTCTTGATAATGGATGCACCGACCACATGACCGGGGATAAAGACATGTTCCATGAGCTTACTAAAAATGATGGTCCACGCAAGTATGTGACTTTGGAGATAACTCCAAGGGTAAGGTACTTGGCCTTGGTAAGGTGGCCATATCCAATGATAGCTCCATTCAAATTGTTATGCTTGTTGAATCTCTTGGATACAATCTTCTTTCCGTATCTAGACTAGCCGACTTTGGTTTCAATGTTACCAAAGTAGATTGCCAAGTGTTTCGTCGAGATAATCATAATATGGTCTTTATCGGTATCCGTAGAGGTGATATATACATTGTTGATTTCACTAAAAGAGCCCAACCTCGTACTTGTCTAATTGCAAAATCTTCTAAAGGTTGGTTATGGTATAGAAGATTAGGACATGTTGGCATGCGAAATCTTGATAAACTTGTTAAAGGTGATCATATCCTTGGTGTTTTGACAAGGATAGACTTTGTAGTGCTTGCCAGGCAAGAAAACAAGTTGGAGGAAGTCATCCCATGAACAACATCATGACCATGAGAAGACCACTTGAGCTACTCCATATGGATCTCTTCGGTCCTAACGCTTACAAGAGCCTTGGTGGTAACTCTTTCGGTTTGGTCATTGTTGATGATTTTTCAAGATTTACGTGGATGTTCTTTCTTGATGACAAGTCGCAGGTACAAATGATCTTCAACAACTTTGCTAGGAGGGCCCAAAATCAGTTTGAAGTGAAGATCAAGAAGGTTCAAAGCGACAACAGAACAAAGTTCAAGAATGCTAATGTGGATACCTTTCTTGACGAAGAAGGCATTTCACATGAGTTCTCGGCTATGTACACACCTAAAAAAAATGAAGTTGTTGAGAGGAAAAACCGCACCCTTATTGAGATGGTAAAAACGATGCTAGATGAATACAAGACACCAAGACACTTTGGGCCGAAGCGGTTGAGACAACTAGTCATGCTACAAATCGACTTTACCTTCACAAGCTTCTTGGTAAAACGGCATACGAGCTACTCACCAGTAACAAACCCCAAGTTGGATACTTTCGAGTATTTGGCTCAAAGTGTTACATTCTTGATAAGCATCGTCGTTTGAAATTTGCTCCTAAATCTCATGAAAGTTTCCTGCTCGGTTATGGCTCAAACTCTCACACTTACCATGTCTACAACAATTTCACCCGAAAGGTTGAAGAGACGGTAGATGTGAAGTTTGATGAATCTCAGGCTCGCAAGTAGAGCAATTGCCAATTGATGTAAGAGACAAAGATCCTTCGGAACCAATTCAAGACTTGTCTATTGGCAAGATCCATCCAACGAAGGTAAAGGAGAGCACTTCATCCATTCAAGTGGAAGCCTCTACTTCACATCAAGGTGAACCACAAGTTCACATGGAGGCATCCACAAGTGCAACACATCAAGACAAAGGAAATGAGGAAGTGCAACAAGATGATCCACCTCGACCTCCTTCTCCCCCTCCACAAGCGAACAACGATGCCAACAACAATGAATAAGATGATGATGAGGATGCTTCACCACGACCCAAGATAATCTCTCACGAGTTAGAGCAAGAGTCACAAAGAATAATCCTGTTGAACAAATCCTCGACGACATTAAATCCAGGAGAATCACTCGCTCTAAATTTTAACTTTTGTGAACATTACTCATTCATTTCTAGCATTGAACCTATGAAGGTGGAAGAAGCCCTTGAAGACCCGGATTGGATAAGTGCTATGCACCAAGAGCTACACAACTTCGAGAGAAACCAAGTGTGGACTTTGGTTGAGAAGCCCAAGGACAATCAAAACTTCATTGCAACAAATTTGGTGCTTCAGAATAAGCAAGATGAGGATAGACAAGTGGTGCGCAACAAGGCTCGTTCGTTGCTCAAGGCTACAGTCAAGTCGAAGGTATGGACTGTGGTGAGACATATGCCCCCGTTGCAAGACTTGAGTCCATTCGCATTTTACTTGCTTATGAGAATCACCATGATATCACTCTATACCAAATGGATATTAAAAGTGCTTTTCTAAATGGTGAAATTGAGGAGGAAGTTTATGTTAAACAACCTCCCAGCTTTGTTAATCCTAAGAAACCAAACCATGTTCACAAACTTCATAAAGCTCTTTATGGTCTCAAACAAGCCCCTAGAGCTTGGTATAAATGCTTGACTAAGTTTCTTATTGAGAAAGGTTTTGAAATTGGGAAAATTGATTCAACTATTTTTACTAAAAGGGTTAATGGAGAATTATTTGTGTGCCAAATCTATGTTGATGATATCATATTCGGTTCTACTAACCCACATTTTAGTAAGAAATTTGGAAGGTTGATGTCGAAGAAGTTTGAGATGTCTATGATGTGTGAACTCCAATTTTTCCTTGGCTTGCAAATCAAGCAAACTAAGGAAGGTACCTTTGTCTCAAAAACAAAGTATACCAAGGATCTATTCAAGAAGTTCAACATGCAAGAAAGCAAAGGTATGAAAACACCCATGCCTACTAGCGGACATCTTGACTTGACTAAGGATGGCAACCCGGTTGACCAAAAGGTTTACCGATCTATGATTGGTTCTTTATTGTATCTTTGTTCCTCCCGTCTTGACATTATGCTAAGTGTGTGCATGTGTGCATGGTATCAAGCAGCCCCGAAGGTCATCTTAAAGCCATGAAAAGGATAGTGAGGTATTTGATTCATACACTAAATTTTGGCATTTGGTACCCTAAGAGGTCATCTTTTGATCTTGTTGGCTATTCCGACTCAGACTATGACGGTGATAAGGTTGATACAAAATCCACTTCGGCTACATGCCAATTGCTTGGTAGATCCCTTGTGTCTTGGTCCTTTAAGAAACAAAACTTGGTATCATTATCCACCACCGAAGCGGAATACATTGCCGCGGGATCATGTTGTGCTCAATTACTTTGGATGACCCAAACTCTCAAAGATTATGGGATACATGTGAGACATGTTCCATTGCTTTGTGACAATGAGAGTGCTATTAAGATTGCACACAATCTCTTGCAACATTCTCGATCTAAGCATATTGAAGTTCATCACCATTTCATTCGTGATCATGTTGCCAAAGGTGACATAAATCTTAAACATGTTCGTACCGACAAGCAATTGGCGGATATCTTCACCAAACCTCTTGATGAGAAGATATTTTGTCGATTGAGGAGTGAGTTGAATATCATTGATGCCTCTAATATGGAGTAGAGACCCTTCGGATGCATGCAAGGCATGGGCCTATATGACTAATCCTTGATATTTCTCTTACATGATGATCATATGTCTTGGATAGATTTGCACCCTTGTGTTGCATCTAACCCCTTGTAGGTATTTGGATGAGCCTCATTCCACAAGATTGTCATTCACTCATATCATGAGCAATCTTGTCATGACCAAGTATCTATGCTTTGGTTGTTGTGTTCAAGGAACAAGCCTACACTCAACATATCCTTTGACAATATTTTATGATGAATTTCACTCTTGTCAATTTGGATACATGAATGATGTTCCTTGCAAGACTAACCCATGTAGGAAGATGAGCTTCAAATAGACAAGAGATGCTCTCAACTCAATTCACATGAGCATCCACCACAAGTTCAACTACATGATCAAGTTCAATAACAAACCCAAGGTATGTCCTCACATCTTCGAGAAACTTTGCTCCAAGTCATGAGTTAAAAAGCAAATCAACAAGATGTGAATACATTGAAATGCTTAAATGAGAAATGGCAACCCCATTTTGTGCCTAACGATGAGTATGACCTATGATCAAGTGATCTCACTTGACTCCTAAGTCAATATACTATAACATAGGTGACTTAGTCGCCGACCCCTCAAGACGAAGTTCTCTAATATAATGTTCTCTTATTTTGCAGTTCCTTTGCTAGAGTGTTTCCTTTTAAACAACAAAAAACTTCATCTACATCTTTTCTCTTTTCTGTGTGATAACCCACAAGTATAGGGGATCGCAACAGTTTTTGACGGTAGAGTATTCAACCCAAATTTATAGATTCGACACAAGGGGAGCCAAAGAATATTTGCAAGTATTAGCAGCTAAGTTTTCAATTCAACCACACCTGGAGATTAATTATCTACAGCAAGATGATCAGTAGCAAAGTAATATGATACTTTTGATAGTAGTGGTAACAGTAGCGGTAACGGTAACAGTGATAGCAATAGTTTTGTAGCAAGAATAACAGTAGGAACAACAGTAATAACTTAGCAGAAACAATATGTGGAAAATTCGTAGGCATTGGATTGGTGAATTTGTTGGATGATATTCATCAGATAACAGTCATAACCTAGAGCGATACAGCACTAGCTCCAGTTCATAAATATAATGTAGGCATGTATTCCGTAAATAGTCATACATGCTTATGGAAAGAACTTGCATGACAACTTTTGTCCTACCCTCCCGTGGCAGCGGGGTCCATAAGGAAACTAAGTGATATTAAGGCCTCCTTTTAATAGAGAACCGAAACAAAGCATTAGCACATAGTGAATACATGAACTCCTCAAACTACGGTCATCACCGGAAAGTATCCCGAATACTGTTACTCCGGGGTTTATGGATCATAACACGTAATAGGTGACTATAACTTGCAAGATCGGATCTAGAACATAGATATAATGGTGATAACAAAAATGGTTCAGATCGGAAATCATGGCACCCGGGCCCAAAGTGACAAGCATTAAGCATGGCAAAGTCATAGCAACATCAATCCCAGAACATAATGGATGCTAGGGATCAAGCCCTAACAGAACTAACTCGATTACATGATGAATCACATCCAACTCCCTCACCGACCAGCGAGCCTATGAAGGAATTACTCACTCCCGGTGGGGAGCATCATGGAATTGGCGATGGAGAAGGTTTGGTGATGACGAAGATCAAAGATTCCCCTCTCCAGAGCCCCAAACGGACTCCAGATCTGGCCTCCCGATGAAGAACAGGAGGTGGTGGCAGCTCCGTCTCGTGAAACGTGATAATTCTTTTTCCCCGATTTTTCTCTCCGAAAATAGGATTTTATAGCATCGGAGATAGGGTCAGCGGGGCCACCAAGTGGGCACAACCCACCTGGGCGCGCCAGGAGGGAGGGCACACCCTGGTGGGTTGTGCTCCCCCAGGGACTCCCCCTCCAGTGGTTCTTGGCTCCGGTATTTTTCTTTTATTGTATAAAAATTCTCCAAAAAGTTTCGTTCCATTCCGAGAACTTTTATTTCTGCACATGTGACGCCCCCGGCCCGATCGCGCGCTAATCATACACGCAAATGCACACGATCAAGCCTAAGGACTCACGGGAAGATATCACAACACAACTCTAAAACATAAATAAAGTCATACAAGCTTTATATTACAAGCCAGGGCCTCGAGGGCTCGAATACATAGCTCGATGGCATACAAGCGTCAGCGGAAGCATCAGATATCTGAGTACAGATATAAAAGAGAAACAGAAAGGCCTTTAGAAAGGCGGGGCAAAATAAAACACTACGATCGAAAGGCGAAGGCCTCCTGCCTGGGACCCTCCGATCCTACTCCTGGCCGTCAGTCAACTCGTAGTAGTATCCATCCTCTGGGTAGTAGTAGTAGCGATCGTCGGGGCATCTGTCTCAGGGGGCTCCGTCCTCTGGCCACGACGAACTGATATGGGGAGAAAAAGGAAAACAAAGCAACCGTGAGTACTCAGAAGTACTCAGCAAGCAAGGATCTACACTACATATGCAACATTTTCAAAGGGAGGCTGTATATGTGGACTGGGCTGCAGAAATGCCAGAATAGAGAGAAGGCCTAGTCCTATCGAAGACTAGCACCTTCAGCGGTCTTGCAGCAGTAGAAGAGAGTAGAACAATACCATATAATGTAGCAGTAATAATATCAACCTCACCCAGAGATCCTTTCTCGACTCCCTGCGAGAAAGCAATCCCAGAGCCATAAAGTCATCAAACCTCGTCCTGAGATCCTTTCTCGACTCCCTGTGAGAAAGCGATCCCAGGGCCATATATACAGGTCTCATCATAGGTATCCAGTTCTAAATTGTATCAATCAGGATACAACTCCGAGTGTCCTTTACCGTAGGACCGGCTATCGATAGAAATGTTCTTCCCTGCAGGGGTGCACCAACTTACCCATCACGCTCGCTTAACTCCGGCCGGACACACTTTCCTGGGTCATGCCCGGCCTCGGCCAAACAACACACCGCAACCCGACCTACAGCTCAGCAGAGAGGTCCCCGTCGGTCTACATCCTAAGCGCTCAGAGGTCTTGGGCCATCGCCCTGTGCACTCCGAGTCGTTGCGCGCAGGGAGAAGCCTGGCACCAGGAGGGCGCCGGTCCGTCCGTGCCGCCATGCTGAACTGGACGTCTGACAGAGCTTTCGGCTGATGCTACGATGCAGAACGCCCATACTATGCCCACGTGATGGTTAGTGCTATCAGACCAGAGGCCTGCTCGGACCAAATATCCAAATCGTTAGGACTAGGGGCTTGCGGAAACGAGCAGAGACTCACGAAAGATGTGACCCCGTCGCCCCGTCTCGAGGACTTGCGGCAAGGGCCATGAATGCCCGGCCACGCCTCGTATTCAACACTCGGGCACCATCCAGGTCAACCCGTCTCGTAAAAGACTGTCGGGAACTCAGGTCCACCTCTACTGGGTGGTACCGCCTGTCCCTTCAGTCCTGTAGTAAAAGTAGCTTCCTCGGGTCCCCCTTCGGGGCCGACCCGTCTCTATCAAGGTTCAGCAGTAAAGTCACAGTAACCGTGTGTCCATAACATCAAGGAAATCCGAGGTATCACCCTCGACGGATGCCCACTCGATGTAACCGTCAAGTCGAACTTAGGAGGAATCACCCTCGATGAGTTCACACTTGATGTGTTGTACGACAGCGTCGTATCGGAAGTGGAGAAGGAGGAATCACCCTCGATGACCACGATCGAATAGCTACTCTACAGAGTTAACATCAGAAGTGCTACATGAGGTTTCTCCCTCGGCACTTGATAGTAACGCTGCAGTGTCGTTACAACTAAGGGGGGGTGATGTGCGGTGTCGGGGCCTGGTCTTCAATCCCGTTGATCGGGTCTTCTGACGATCCAGCGCGGCAGTCGGGATAAGTGGGGTCACTGATAGGTCTCTACCCAGCCTAGACTAAACAGTTTAGGATATGTAGGTAATTATCAACAGCAGGTTACAATGAACAGGCTATGCATCAGAATAGGTAAAGCAGTGGTAGCAGCAATTCTAATGCAAGCATGGGAAATTAGAATGGGCGATATCGGGATGATCAAAGGGGGGGGCTTGCCTGGTTGCTCGGCGGCAAGGGCAAGGTTGTCAATGCTGTCTTCGGTCTCCGGAGTTGCGTCGGGATCTATCGAGAGAGAAGAGGGGGAGGAAACAGTATAAATATAGAGCAAACATGAGCAACGCAAAGTACGGCATGACAATATGCAGTGCCGGGTGTGTCCTAACGTATGGTTGCACGTCACCGAGGAAGGAGGAATCCCTCCGGGAATGTTTTTCCGTTTTCCGGACATTGTCAGACAGATGACGGAGAGGGACGGTTGCAAGTTCGGATAGTGAGGGATGCGTGACGACGAGACGACAGCGTATCCGGACTCGTCTCGAAATTCTGAGAAACTTTCATGTAGAAAGTATTTTCATCGAGTTACGGAATATTTAATATGATTTTCTAAAGTTTTTATTAATTTCTGGAATTTATTTAATAATAAAACAAACATTATCCGAAACAGTGTCTTGTGGACGTCAGCATGAGTCAGGACCAGTGGGTCCCACCTGTCATAGGCTTGTAGTTAACTAGGGATTACTAATTAAATTACTGTTTAATTAACACTAAATACTCAATTAAATTAAACTAATCAGGATTAATTAAACTAATTAAATTAATTGATAATTTAATTATTTTTATTTATTTTATTATTATTATTTTTTTAATTCGTTCTTAGGGGGTGGGCCCCATCTGTCATTGCCTCAGGGGGGCAGGGGCCACCGGTCAGTGGCACGTGGCCACCGGGGCGGTGCGTAGGGCCGAGCGCTGCGGGCGCGGGCGGCGGGGGGCGGGGGCGTGTCAGGCACGGCGCGCAGGCAACGGTAGGGGAGCGGCGGGCAGCAGAGCTGCGCGGCAGCATCGCGAGGGCGGCGAACGGCGAGGAGCTCGTTGGAGCAGCGGCAGGGCGGCCGTGCGAGGGGTGAGGCCACGGGGCGCGAGGCGTGGTTGCGGGGCGAGTGGGGAAGGTGGTACGGGTCAGGGTGCAGGGGGGGGCGAGGGGAAACGGCGGGCCAGGCTTGGCTTGCCAAGGACGGCCACGGGAAGGGACGGAGGGGGAGCCGGCGCGGCCCGGTGGTGGCGAGAGTGGGGTTGCGCCGCCGGTGGCGGGAACGGGAAAGGACGCGATGCCGCGCGCGAGGTGTGCAAGCGGGGGGGGGAGGAGAAGGAGGGAGGGAGCGCCAGGGCTCACCCGTTGTAGATGTGCGCCGGCGAGGCTCGAGGAGCGGGCGTGGGGAGGAGGCGGGGAGGCGACGGCGATCCGGGGAAGGGAACGGCTCGATCCGCGCGAGGCAGGGGTCCCGAGCTCCGATGCGTCTATGTAGTCCGAAGACGGCGGAGGGGTGTCCCGGCGCAGTCGAGGGGGTGGGGTGGACGTCGGCGCGAGGATGACGAGGTTCGGCGACGGGGTCGGGGCGCCGTTGCCCCGATCCAGAAAGGTGGGGGGGAGAAGGAGAGAGCGAGTGGGGGGGGGTCGAGTGGGTTAGGGTTCGGGTGTGGGGGGGTGGCCTAATAGGCCAGGGGGGCAGCAGGTGGGTTGGCCGACTGGGCTTCGGCCCAGTTGGGCCAGAGGGAGGGGGGGTTTCTCCTTTTTCTTCTTTTCCTTTCTTTTTTTTTTATTCTTTTCTCTGTTTTGCAAAAAGCTAGGCATCCAAACGAGTTTTGTAAAATATGAGAGCTGGCCCAAAAATCAAAGCACATTATTCCCTACCACCAAAAATTGGTTTGGGCAAAACATCATTTCATATTTGTTTTAAATAAATTAAAAGGTCATTAAATATTATTTTCAGCCACTGTTTGAGGATGCTCAAACCACTTATCCATTTTCAATAATGTTGGTTTCAATTTTAGTAGTGCCTCTGAATTATTTGCCATAATATGAACAATTTAGTTTCTGATTTGAGCAACTTTTATTTTCCACTTTCATTTAAATTTGAATTTTGACTTAGGAGTTGAAATGCATTATGGTGCAAATGATGATCAAGCACTGTTGGTCATGATGACATGGCATAATCAAAAGGGTGATTACTGTAGTTAACCACTGGGGGTGTTACAAATCTCCTCTACTAACAAGAATTCTCGTCCCGAGAATTAAGAAGTAGAAGGAAAAAGTTCGGGGTATTCCGCACGAAGATTATCCTCGCGTTCCCAAGTGGCTTCATCTTCAGTATGATTTGACCACTGCACTTTGAGGAACTTGGTAACCCTCTGACGGGTTCGACGTTCAGCTTCATCGAGGATGCGGATCGGATGCTCCTTATAAGATAGATCATCATGCAATTCGAGCATCTCGTGATCCACTGCTCGGTGCGGAGATTCCTTGAAGCATTTACGAAGTTGCGACACATGGAAGACATCGTGGATATGAGAGAATTGCGGCGGCAACTCCAATTTATATGCCACCTGACCACGTCTGGCAACAATGCGGAAAGGACCAATGTAGCGCAGAGCTAGCTTGCCCTTGATTCCAAAACGGTGAGTGCCCTTCATAGGGGTGACACAAAGATAAGCGTGATCACCAGGTTGATATGTCAAACCCCATCGTTTGCGATCATAGTTGCTCTTCTGACGGTCCTGAGCCGCTTTGAGGTTTTCTCGGACAATACGGACTTGTTCTTCGGCGTGTTGAATAATGTCCGGTCCAACAAGAGGTCGTTCCCCAGTTTCTGACCAATTCAGAGGGGTTCGACACTTACGTCCATATAGAACTTCGAAGGGGGCCATTTTCAAGCTGGCTTGATAGCTGTTGTTATAAGAGAACTCGGCATATGGAAGAGATTCTTCCCACTTCTTACCGAAAGAAATAACACAAGCTCGCAGCATGTCTTCAAGCACTTGGTTGACTCGTTCGACTTGGCCTTGGGATTGAGGATGATAAGCTGAACTCCAGGTGATATGAGTTCCCATAGCCTTTTGAAAACTTTCCCAGAAATGACCAGTGAATATGCTGCCACGGTCTGAACTGATCTCTTTCGGAATACCGTGGAGTGAAACAATTCTGGAGATATATAACTCTGCTAACTGACTAGCAGTGATCGTCTCCTTGACAGGCAGAAAGTGTGCAACTTTGGAGAGTTGGTCGACGACGACAAGAATAGCATCGTGACCCTTCTGTGACCTGGGAAGTCCTGTAATGAAATCCATCTGAACCTTATCCCATTTCCATAAAGGAATAGGTAACGGTTGTAGAATTCCAGCAGGCTTCTGATGTTCTGCTTTAACGCGACGACACACATCACATTCAGCAACATAACGAGCAATGTCTTGCTTCATTCTGGACCACCAGTACCTTTGACGGAGATCACGATACATCTTGGTGCTACCCGGATGAATAGACAACGGGGTATCATGTGCCTCCTTCATGACTTTGTCAGTCATAAGCTCGAAGCGAGGTACCACAATGCGGTCTTTGAAATACAAGGTTCCATCTTCAGACAGCGAGAAATCCCTGTACTTTTCAAGGTGAAGATCTTTCTTCATTAGATCAACTTCAGCATCTTTAGCTTGCACATTCTTAACAGCTTTCTCAAGATCTGGTTGTATCACAAGGTTATTAAGAGAACCCTGTGGAACAATACGCAGATTTAGCTTGCGTAGTTCTTCAAAAAGACGAGGTTGAGCTCGCCTAACCATGAGGTTGTCACAATAGGACTTGCGGCTTAAGGCATCAGCCATCACGTTAGCCTTGCCAGGGGTATAAGAAATACCCAAGTCATAGTCCGCAATGGTCTCCATCCATCTTTGCTGACGGAGGTTTAGAGAAGGTTGAGTGAACAAGTACTTCAGGCTTTTATGATCCGTGTATATCTCGCAACGATTACCGAGGAGGTAATGTCGCCATAACTGTAGTGCATAGATGACAGCAGCTAGTTCTAGATCATGTACCGGATAATTCTCTTCATGTGGGCGCAACTGACGAGAGCCATAAGCAATCACTTTACGCTCTTGCATTAGGACACAGCCTAATCCTTCACGGGATGCGTCACAATAGATCACAAAGTCTTTGCGGGTATCTGGAGGAGATAGTACTGGGGTATTGTAACGGATTGACATCTGCCCCAGTGGATAAAGAATGTACTCTGGATGTATCCCTGCTCGAACAGCTGGTAGCTGCGTCGCAGGGTGTGGTGGAAACAAACGATCCATCTGAAACAGAGGGAACTCATGATTGTCAAAAGACAAGGGGAAGTATAACCGATCTCGGAGAGAAAGGTTAGACAAAACAATGGAAAGGAAAATGATTATCAGACTAATCAGATCAATGTCAGGGAAATCGCACAGATATCCAGCTCTCCGGGTGGACGAGAATTACGAGATCCTAAGTGTCGGCGTTAGTAAACTTTAGTTAACCCGAAAGGAAGAGAGGTCAGAGTCCCAGAGTAAAGATGAGGAATAAAAGATACTACTACCTCCCAATTGGCGACGTGGGCCCGTAAGCCACACAGCCAAGTTAGTAAAACAGTTTTCCGGTTTCTAGACTCAACTTCGGCCAAGGAGTTGGAAAGGGGGTTCCTACAGGCAGTCGGCTCTGATACCAACTTGTGACGCCCCCGGCCCGATCGCGCGCTAATCATACACGCAAATGCACACGATCAAGCCTAAGGACTCACGGGAAGATATCACAACACAACTCTAAAACATAAATAAAGTCATACAAGCTTTATATTACAAGCCAGGGCCTCGAGGGCTCGAATACATAGCTCGATGGCATACAAGCGTCAGCGGAAGCATCAGATATCTGAGTACAGATATAAAAGAGAAACAGAAAGGCCTTTAGAAAGGCGGGGCAAAATAAAACACTACGATCGAAAGGCGAAGGCCTCCTGCCTGGGACCCTCCGATCCTACTCCTGGCCGTCAGTCAACTCGTAGTAGTATCCATCCTCTGGGTAGTAGTAGTAGCGATCGTCGGGGCATCTGTCTCAGGGGGCTCCGTCCTCTGGCCACGACGAACTGATATGGGGAGAAAAAGGAAAACAAAGCAACCGTGAGTACTCCACGAGTGACTTCAGGCAAGCAAGGATCTTACACTACATATGCACATTTTCAAAGGGAGGCTTATATGTGGACTGGCTGCGCAGAAATGCCAGAATAGAGAGAAGGCCTAGTCTATCGAAGACTAGCACTTCAGCGGTCTGCAGCATAGAAGAGAGTAGAACTACCATATATGTAGCAGTAATAATATCAACCTCACCCAAGATCCTTTCTCGACTCCCTGCGAGAAAGCAATCCCGAGCCATAAGTCATCAAACCTCGTCCTGAGATCCTTTCTCGACTCCCTGTGAGAAAGCGATCCCAGGGGCCATATATACAGGTCTATCATAGTTATCCAGTTCTAAATTGTATCAATCAGATACAACTCCGAGTGTCCTTTACCGTAGGACCGGCTATCGATAGAATGTTTTCCCTGCGGGGTGCACCAACTTACCCATCACGCTCGCTTAACTCCGGCCGGACACCTTCCTGGGTCATGCCCGGCCTCGCCAAAACAACACCCGCAACCCGACTAACAGCTCAGCAGAGAGGTCCCGTCGGTCTACATCCTAAGCGCTCAGAGGTCTTGGGCCATCGCCCCTGTGCACTCCGAGTCGTTGCGCGCAGGGAGAAGCCTGGCACCAGGAGGGCGCCGGTCCGTCCGTGCCGCCATGCTGAACTGGATGTCTGACAGAGCTTTCGGCTGATGCTACGATGCAGAACGCCCATACTATGCCCACGTGATGGTTAGGTGCTATCAGACCAGAGGCCTGCTCGGATCAAATATCCCAAATCGCTGGACTAGGGGGCTTGCGTACGAGCAGAAGACTCATGAAAGATGTGACCCCCCGTCGCCCCGTCTCGAGGACTTGCGCAAGGGCCTGAATGCCCGGCCACGCCTCGTATTCAACAACTCGGGCACCATCCAGGTCAACCGTCTCGTAAAGACTGTCGGGAACTCAGGTCCACCTCTACTGGTGGTACCCGCCTGTCCCTTCAGTCCTGTAGTAAAAGTGCTTCCTCGGGTCCCCCTTCGGGGCCGACCCATCTCTATCAAGGTTCAAGCATAAAGTCACAGTAACCGTGTGTCCATAACATCAAGGAAATCCGAGGTATCACCCTCGACGGATGCCCACTCGATAGTAAACCGTCAAGTCGAACTTAGGAGGAATCACCCTCGATGAGTTTCACACTTGATGTGTTGTATACGACAGCGTCGTATCGGAAGTGAGAAGGAGGAATCACCCTCGATGACCACGATCGATTAGCTACTCTACAGAGTTAACATCAGAATGCTACATGAGTTTCACCCTCGGCACTTGATAAACGCTGCATGTTGTCGTTACAACTAAGGGGGGGGGATGTGCGGTGTCGGGGCCTGGTCTTCAATCCCGTTGATCGGGTCTTCTGACGATCCAGCGCGGCAGTCGGGATAATTGGGGTCACTGATAGGTCTCTTACCCAGCCTAGACTAAACAGTTTTAGGATATGTAGGTAATTATCACACAAGCAGGTTACAATGAACAGGCTATGCATCAGAATGGTAAAGCAGTGGTAGCAGCAATCTAATGCAAGCATGGGAAATTAGAATGGGCTATCGGGATGATCAAAGGGGGGGGCTTGCCTGTTGCTCGGCGGCAAGGCAAGGTTGTCAATGCTGTCTTCGGTCTCCGGAGTTGCGTCGGGATCTATCGAGAGAGAAGAGGGGGAGGAAACAGATAAATATAGAGCAAACATGAGCAACGCAAAGTACGGCATGACAATATGCAGTGCCGGTGTGTCCTAACGTATGGTTGCACGTCACCGAGGAAGGAGGAATCCATCGGGAATGTTTTCCCGTTCCGGACATTGTCAGACAGATGACCGAGAGGGACGGTTGCAAGTTCGGATAGTTTAGGGATGCGTGACGGACGAACGGACGCGTATCCGGACTCGTCTCGAAATTCTGAGAAATTCATGTAGAAAGTATTTTCATCTGAGTTACGGATTATTTAATATGATTTTCTAAAGTTTTTAAAATTTCTGGAATTTATTTAATTAATTAAACAACATTATCCGAACATGTTCTTGCTGACGTCAGCATACGTCAGCATGACGTCAGGACCAGTGGGTCCCACCTGTCATAGGCTGTTAGTTAACTAGGGATTAACTAATTAAATTACTGTTTAATTAACACTACTACTTAATTAAATTAACCTAATCAGGATTAATTAAACTAATTATTAATTGATTAATTTAATTATTTTTATTTTTATTAATTATTTTTTTAATTCGTTCTTAGGGGCTGGGCCCCATCTGTCTTGCCTCAGGGGGGCAGGGCCAGCCGTCAGTGGGCACTGGCCACCGGGCGGTGCGTGCGCGCGAGCCTGCGGGCGACGGCGCGGCGGGCGCGGGGCATGTCTGCACGCGCGCGCAGGCAACGGTAGGGCGAGCGGCGGAGCAAGCGTCAGCGGCGCATCGACGAGGGCGGCGGACGGCGAGGAGCTCCGTGGACAGCGGCAGGGCGCGCTTGCGAGGGGTGAGGCCACGGGGCGCGGGCGGTGGTTGCGGGGCGAAGTGGGGAAGGTGGTACGCGTCAGGGTGCAAGGGGCGCGAGGGGAAACGGCGGGCCGAGCGTGGGCTTCGGCCAAGGCGGCCGACGGGCAGGACAGGGGGGCCGGGCGCGGCCCGTGGTGGGCGAGGTGCGTGCGCCAGCGCGGTGCGGGACGACGCCCAGGCGCGCTAGCGCGCGAGGTGTGCCGGGGGCGGGGAGGAGACGAGGGAGGCAGCGCCAGGCCTCACCCCCGTTGTAGATTGTGGCGCCGGCGAGGCTCGAGGGAGCCGGCGTGGGGGGAGGCGGGGAGGCGACGGCGATCCGGGAAGGGAACGGCTCGATCCGCGCGAGGCAGGGGTCCCGAGTCCGATGCGTCTATGTAGTCGACAAGACGGCGGAGGCGGTGCTCCCGGCGCATTCCGAGGCGGTGGGGTGGACGTCGGGCCGCGAGGACACGCAGGTCCGCGACGGGGTCGGGCGCCGTTGCCCCATCCAGAAAGGTGGGGGGGGAGAAGGAGAGAGCGAGTGGGGGGGGGGGGTCGGTGGGTTAGGGGTTAGGGTTCGGGTGTGGGGGGGTGGCCTAATAGGCCAGGGGGGCAGCAGGTGGGTTGGCCGACTGGGCTTCGGCCCAGTTGGGCCAGAGGGAGGGGGGGTTTCTCCTTTTTCTTCTTTTCCTTTTTTTTTTTATTTATTCTTTTCTCTGTTTTGCAAAAAGCTAGGCATCCAAACGAGTTTTGTAAAATATGAGAGCTGGCCCAAAAATCAAAGCACATTATTCCCTACCACCAAAAATTGGTTTGGGCAAAACATCATTTCATATTTGTTTTAAATAAATTAAAAGGTCATTAAATATTATTTTCAGCCACTGTTTGAGGATGCTCAAACCACTTATCCATTTTCAATAATGTTGGTTTCAATTTTAGTAATGCCTCTGAATTATTTGCCATAATATGAACAAT
Organism: Thinopyrum elongatum; assembly: GCA_011799875.1. Classification (NCBI taxonomy): domain Eukaryota; kingdom Viridiplantae; phylum Streptophyta; class Magnoliopsida; order Poales; family Poaceae; genus Thinopyrum; species Thinopyrum elongatum. The sequence continues at coordinate 344,344,795 of CM022301.1, forward strand.
TTAGTTTCTGATTTGAGCAACTTTTATTTTCCACTTTCATTTAAATTTGAATTTTGACTTAGGAGTTGAAATGCATTATGGTGCAAATGATGATCAAGCACTGTTAGTCATGATGACATGGCATAATCAAAAGGGTGATTACTGTAGTTAACCACTGGGGGTGTTACAGCACAAAAAACAACACCATGGTAGTTCTGCTGAAAACAGCGTCAGTCCGGGTTAGTTTCATTCAAATCATGCAAATTAGAGTCCAAAACAAGAGTAAAAGCGTTAGGAAAAGTAGATACGACGAAGACGTATCACTGTGTTTCTTTTAGTCTGCCTTCTGCTGAATTCATTGCAAATCTTATCAAATTCCTTGCAAATCCTTGTGAGAATTCTTTGCCTATTGTGCTGAGTTGATTCCATATTCTCTCTATGTTGAACTCGGTCACACCAACTTGAAACGCATCGGCGTCACTGAAGTGTAGCTCCCACTACAACCTAGTTCATCGGTACAACCGATAAGGACTGCTTCGGACTCACCGATATGGTCTCTTTGTGTTATCCTATCTCGGACACATTGATTGACACAACTCAGTGTCACCGACTTCACCACCTAGAGGATATTCAATCAAATTTTATTTCTATTTCCTTCTCCAGCTCCACTTAATGATTCTTTTCCTTTGTCTGCATCTAAAACTACATTATGCCTAGTTGTGCTTCTCCAGGACCACACTCACTTGACTCATAACCTTGTAGCCAACCCTTCTTTGAAATTGATGTCAAAGGGGGAGAGAGATGCACATCAAAGCTTATCTTCAAAGCTCTTCTAAGAAAGAGGGAGAGAGAGATGCATTTCTAAAAGAGGAGAGAATCTACATGTCTCTAAGAGGGGAGAGATATGTTAATAGTTCAACTGTTGATTTCGTCTCATTTGCTCTGATTTTGTCTCACCCTACCTACCCCCATTATCCATTAATAGATTCAGGGGGAGAGGAAGTTCAAGTTTAGGGGAGAAAAATCCTTGGAAGTTTATTGCAAATCTTATTAAATCCTTTTGGGGACATGTCTATATCTAAAGGAGTACTCACCTAGTGATACTTATCTAACACATGTCATCCGAGTCTTAGTATTCTTGTGGAACCTATAGTCTCTTTCTTGATTGAAATTTTCTTGTGTTATCTAACCTTGTTTTCTCAAGTCCATTTTTCAAGAACCAGTTCAAGAACCATAAGGTAAGTATATGCATCCCACTCATGTACATGATGATCTCTTGCTAGTTGTACATATTGTTTGCAAGAGAGAATCATAAACATGAAGATACATCTTTCATCATATTGCTCTGATGCATATAGCCAAGATACATGTAACTCTTTACTCATTCCTTCATGTTGTGCATTTACATCTCTTCAACTTCTATCATAAACATGATTGCACACTTGTAGCGGGAGCTTATGCATGTTACGTGTTCCTTCAAAGCTTTAATGTACTACTCACCATATTCTTACTTGAAGCTTTGATGTATGTTGTCATGAGTTACCAAAAAGGGGGAGATTGAAAGCACATTTGCTCCCTTGGTGGTTTTGGTAATTAATGTCAACATACCTTTTGTTGGACTAATATTTTTATCTAGTATTTTTCAGATAAGTTCAGTAGTGGCATGGCAAGGACATGAGGATGTGGACCCCTTAAAAATATCAAGGACAAAGGATTGGCTACTCCAAGGCTCTTCATTTGTGGTTTAGTGATCCAAGATCACATTGAGTCCCTTAGGAAAGCCAATACTACTAAAAGGGGATGAGGTATTGTTGATGAGATTGTTGCTCAAAGTGCTTAGTGATATTGCTCCAAAAACCCTCCATCACTTTCCCAAAACACATTTGTCCAAACCCTAATTCATCATTTCGGTCCCACCAATATCACCTACTCCGGACCCACCGAGATGATAATTCCATTGCCACAGCCAAAACCCTAGCAATTCAGTTTGACCGAAATGGATCTCGGTCCCACCAAGATGGCTTGACCAAGTTTCTATGATGACATTGGTTCACGTCGGAACCACCGAGTAGAAACGATCGGAATTACCGAGATTGGGTTTTTCCCTAGCCATTGCACTTTGCTCCCACTAAGTTGTTTCCATTCGGTCCCACCAAAAATCCCAATGTTCATATCTTTTACACAGATCGGTCTCACTGAGGTTTATGATCGGTGCCACTAAGATGGTTCAAAAGTGTGTAACGGTTAGATTTTGGGTGAAGGCTATATATACCCCTCCACCCCCACTTACCTAGTAAGAGAGCCATCAGAACGAACCACTACTTCCACCATTCGTTTTCTAAGAGAGAACCACCTACTCATGTGTTGAGACCAAGAGATTCCATTCCTACCATTTGAACCTTGATTTCTAGCCTCTTCAAGTTGCTTTCCACTCCAATCCTACCCAAGACAAATCTGTGAGAGAGAGATTGAGTGTTGAGGAGACTATCATTTGAAGCACAAGAGCAAGGAGTTTGATGTCTTCTACACAACTTATTCTTGTAGACTCGTGTTGGGCCTCCAAGCGCAGAGTTTTGTAGGACAATGGCAATTTTCCCTCAAGTGGATGACCTAAGGTTTATTAATCCATGGGAGGCGTAGGATGAAGATGGTCTCTCTCAAACAACCTTGCAATCAAATACAAGAAATCTCTTGTGTCCCCAACTGTAGCGACCCGACCCGGATGGATCGAAGTCTCTGTGCTTAAGTGTCATCCCTGGATCGATATGCTGACACACACAGTAGTCGAGGATTTATAACAGAGGTAAATCACATGTATAAAATAACGTAAATACTATTACCTCAAATAATATAGCGGAAGTAACAACAAAGTTGTGGAGTCCCAACAACACCAACGGCAAAGTTGAGTGTAGTCATCGCAACCCTAACGTATCACTTACTCGTCGAATAATTCCTGCAACATGAGACGTTGCAACCGTGTAGGTCAGTACGTTGAATGTACTGGCAAATTCACACCACAGAATAATGATGAACAATATCTATCACTACATGCATATTTGACTGGTGGAGGCTCTAAGTTTAATTTTGCATAAAGCTAATTTTTCCCTACAACAAAGGAATAAATGTTTTATTCACTACCTAGTTTATGCCATTATTGAGAAGGTTCCTCCAACTCAATCCCAAAAATTTCCAAATTATTAATAACCCAATACATTAATTAAATAGAGTGATGAGATCAACAAATAATTCAAATACCAGATACTCAAGATGTCCATAACCGGGGACACGGCTAATCATGATTAGTTTGTACACTCTACAGAGGTTGCGCACTTTTCCCCACAAGACTCGACCGCATCCATGATCGAAAGATCGAGACATAGCCTTTCTGAAGCATTAACTCTTTACTCTGGGTAGACCGGTACACCTACTTTCCCCTACATCTGCTAGTCTACCACTGAAAGAGGTCACACAACTTACTCAACTATGCCAGAGCCCATAATGGCTTGTGGCTGCACACGGAAGTTTCTAGGCATGAACAATTATATGATCCCTTTGAGCCTGGGGGGCGGACCTAGGGTAATCACACGGTTACTCCGGGATTCCCTTGGGCAAGCACTGGTTTCTCCAGGTGCCCCAAACAATCCACCCAGTTGTGTGTTATAGTTGCCACCTTAGGTTTCCCTTAGTTGTTATTACTCTCGCAGCTTTCATGAATCTCACATACCAATCCCCGTCGACGAGCATGGCTAAGCAATTATGAGCATAACGTATATTCCCGGGGTGATCAAAGGTAATAGGTTCCTACCTCATGAACTACATAGCAATAACCCACGTTCCCAATTCTACTCATGCAATCTTTGAGGGTGAAAACTAATGCATTGTAAAACTAGGTATGAAAGAGTATGATCAAAGTGTAACTTGCCTTGTACTGTTGATGAAGATTCTTCACACTCATAATTCTAGATAGTTCTACTCATCACACTCCGATCAATCTATCATAAGTAAGCAATTTTATCCACACATAAGCAATCACTCAAAGACCCAAAAAAAATGCAATGGAAGATTACAAAAACTCCAAAAGAACCAAATCAAATTATTTTGCAAGATCAAATCCTAATTTCGGTGAAAAAGTGTGGCGATGGCTCAAGATGTTAGATTATGCCTAGGGATTCAATTTGAAAAAGGAATCAATTGAAAAAGCGCTACAGTTTACAAGATATGATCAAGTGAAGCTTCGAGTTCAAATTTGAATCGTTCAAATTTGAAAAGATCAAAAGTTGAAACTAATGATGCTACTGGATGTAGGAAGTCAATATGAAAATGTAGGAAAAAGAATTACTAGATTGAAAATAACGGATCAAGTAATTCAACATAGCATTGAATCTGATTAGAATGTTGTGTAACAACTCTTTGGTGGACTAGTAGAGTAACTGGCTAAGATCAAAATTATATGTTGGAAAGATGACACTAATTGTGCGAACGAAAAGATTACTTCAATACGAATCCGATGTAGTTGGGTTCATCGGAAACGGGGGTACGGATAAAAAGATATGATCGAAAGAAATTTGAGTATGAATCTGAACAAATTTCGAAATTTAAAAGTTGCAAAAAGTTTGTTCGATAGATTCACTAGATAGGTGGAATCAAGACGAAAATGTAGGCGTTGGTTTCGTCTAATTTGGATGAACGAGTAAAAAGTTATGGCTATTTGAAAAATCAGGGTCAAGCTGTTTTACGGAAGAAAAATAGTTACGGCTAAAAGAATTCTAGATCTAATGTATAAATACAGAGACTAATTGGTAATCTAATTATTCTACCGTACTAGTCTAGAAATAATAAGCTACGGGAGTATAAAAAAAATACGAAGAAAGATACCTTTATAAGGTAGAAAAAAAGACGACTTCGGAGAGAGGAGACAACTTCCAGAAGTCCCGCCGGAGAGAAGAAATATATTTTTCTTTGGTGAAGCTAGTCAAACCAAAATATTGATTTAACCCACAGTGGATGATTTTTGGAGTTCTATGGTTCTATATTTATAGGTGGAAAGGAGGCTTAGAGGTCTTTAGCTAAGCAATGTGGGACTAAAAGTAGACGAAAATAAACGAAACAGAGGAGAAAAGCTAAGCGCATCGCACGGGCCTAAAGGCCATCGGCTGGCCGCGCGCGTACGTGCTGCAGTTTTTTTTTTTGCCAAAGGAAGAAAAAATCTGGAAAGGAAAAGGCTGGCTGGGCCTAGCCCATTTAGGAGAAAAAAAAACAATGGAGCGCCAGATGCTACTATGCTGCGCATGTGGGCCATAGCACGCACAGTTTTTTTTTAAATAGAAACACAAAAGCAAAACTTAATAATGAAAATAAAAACAAAATTTACATAGGCATATTATATATCAAAATTTTCAGAAAAAGATTTCCTAAAAGATGAACATATTTTCAGCGGCAAATCAATTTCACAAAAAATTTAATAAAGCAAAGAGTACTACTGGTTCATTTAAAAACCAAATAAAAAATATTTTAAAATACCAAAATGATTTCAAACTCATTTCTCTCCATTTTTCTACTGTAGGGAATCATTTTACCCTATTTTCCATATATTTCATTTTTTGAGAAAAGTAATTTGAATAAAAACCAAATAACTCCAAATTGAAAGTGGGTTTTCAAATTAACTTCAAAGGGACTTTCAATTTGATTCTTTGAAACTTCCAACTCTCTTTCTTAGCATTTGAAGAAGTCATTTTATCTTCTCTCATGAAACTCATTGAGTTGCATAAAGTTTCCAAATTTGGAATATTTCCAAATGGAATTCAAATCTTTTCAAAACCCTTTTCATTTATTTAAATGGAAGAAGTCATATCATCTTCACTCTAGGGTTTTGTGATGAAATGAATTTTAATTCATGGAGATCATAAATGCAAGGTGAAAGTTTGGGAAAGTCATTTCATTCCCTCTTATTCAACTTTCAAAAAGTTTCAAATTTCACTCAATTTAACACAAGCAACCACACCACAATCAAACAAACAATCAAAACTATTTATTTAATATAACATTCCAAAATTTAGAATTTTGGGATGTTACACCAACACACCAAATACAATGGTAAATTGTATAGGTGCACTAGTTCAGTGAAGAGATGGTGATACAAGTGTAGCATGGATAGTAGATATAGGTTTTTTGTAATTTGAAAATATAAATATAGCAAGGTAGCAAGTGATAAAACGGAGCACAAACGGTATTGCAATGCTTAGAAACAAGGCCTAGGGTTCATACTTTCAATAGTGCAATCTCTCAACAGTGCTAACATAATTGAATCATATAAGAATCACTCAATGTGCGACAAAGAGTCACTCCAAAGTTTTTATCTAGCGGAGAACATAAGATGAAATTATTTGTAGGGTACGGAACCACCTCAAAGTTAGCATTTCCGATCTATCAATTGAGTTATTCCTATAAGTGTCACAAACAGCCCTAGAGTTGAAGACAGCAAGAAAATCTCAACAAAATAAAATGACGCTCCAAGTAAAACACATATCATGTGACGAATAAAAATATAGTCCCAAGTGAGGTTACCGATAATGTTGAAGACAAAAGTGGGGATGCCTTCCGGGGCATCCCCAAGCTTAGTTGCTTGTGTCTTCCTTGAATATTACCTTGGGGTGCCTTGGGCATCCCCAAGCTTAGGTTCTTGCCACTCCTTATTCTCTTCATATCGATATCTCGCCCAAAACTTCAATCACACAAAACTTAACGGAACTTCATGAGATGGGTTAGTATAGTAAAACAAATCGTTCACTTGGGTACTGTCAAAGACAAGATTCATAATTTTTATCGCACAATGCCTACTGTACTCTATAATTGCCACAATTTATATTGACCAATATAAGCCACAGAAACTAAAAAACAAGCAAACTATGCATTGAAAATAGAATCTGTCAAAAACAGAACAGTCTGTAAAGATCTGAATAATGACTATACTTTTGTAACTCCAAAATTTCTGAAAAATAAGGAAAACGTAGGAAATTTGTATATAAATCATCTGTAAAAAATTCATAATTTTTTCATGTTTTAGTAAAAGATAGGAATTTCTGCACTGGACGCGAAAGTTTCTGTTTTTGCACAGAATCATGTCAACTATCATCCACACTATCCGAAAGGCTTTACTTGGCACTGTATTGAAACAAAATCTATAAAACCTGATTAGTACAGTAGCTTAATCATGTGAACACACAAAAACAGTAGGTATAAGTATTGGGTTGTCTCCCAATAAGCGATTTTCTTTAATGCTTTTTAGCTAGGCATGATGATTTCAATGATGTTCACATAGAAGTAAAGAATTGAAACACAAAGAGAGCATCATGAATCACATGACAAGCACATTTAAGTCTAACCCACTTCCTATGCATAGGGATTTTTTGAGCAAACAATTAATGGGAACAAGAATCAACTAGCATAGGAAGGCAAAACAAGCAAAAATTCAAAATTTTCAACACATAGAGAGGAAACTTGATATTATTGAGATATGTAGAAGCATATATTCCTCTCTAATAATAATTTTAGTAACATCATGAATGAATTCAACAATATAACTATCACATAAAGCATTCTTTTCATGATCCACAACCATAATTTTTTTGTTACTCTCCACATAAGCAAAATTCTTCTCATCAATAGTAGTGGGAGCAAACTCAACAAAAATAACTATCATGTGATACTTGATTGGAATAATCCAATTGAAAATAAAAATCATGATGAAAAGTTTCAGGTTTATCATTATTCTTTATAGCATACATATCATCACAATAATCATCATAGATAACAAATTTGTTGTCATAATCAATTGAAACCTCTTGCAAGATAGTGGAATCATCATTTAATAAAGTCATGACCTCTCCAAATCCACTTTCGTAATTATTACAATAAGATTCAACACCCTCCAAAATAGTGGGATAATTAGTACCTAGAGTTGACACTCTTCCAAACCCACTTTCATCAATATAATCATCATATAGGAGGCATGCTATCATCATAATAAATTTTCTCATTAAAACTTGGGGGAGTACAAATATCATCTTCATGAAACATAGCATCCCCAAGCTTATGGCTTTGCATATCATTAGCATCATGGATATTCAAAGAGTTCATACTAGCAACATTGCAATCATGCTTATCATTCAAGGAATTTACGGCAAACATTTTCCGATCCATCATTTTCAAAAAAGACATTATAAAGATGAATAACATGGGGCCACCTCAATTCCATTTTTTTGTAGTTTTCTTTTATAAACCAAACTAGTGATAAAACAAGAAACTACAAGATTCAATTGCAAGATCTAAAGATATACCTTCAAGCACTCACCTCCCCGGAAATGGCGCCAGAATAGAGCTTGATGTCTACTACACAACTTATTCTTGTAGACTCGTGTTGGGTCTCCAAGCGCAGAGTTTTGTAGGACAATAGCAATTTTACCTCAAGTGGATGACCAAAGGTTTATCAATCCGTGGGAGGCGTAGGATGAAGATGGTCTCTCTCAAACAACCTTGCAATCAAATACAAGAAATCTCTTGTATCCCCAACACACCAAATACAATGGTAAATTGTATAGGTGCGCTAGTTCGGCGAAGAGATGGTGATACAAGTGTAGTATGGATAGTAGATATAGGTTTTTGTAATTTGAAAATATAAAAATAGCAAGGTAGCAAGTGATAAAACGGAGCACAAACGGTATTGCAATGCTTAGAAACAAGGCCTAGGGTTCATACTTTCACTAGTGCAATCTCTCAACAGTGCTAACATAATTGAATCATATAACAATCCCTCAACGTGCAACAAAGAGTCACTCCAAAGTTTTTATCTAGCGGAGAACATAAGATGAAATTGTTTGTAGGGTACGGAACGACCTCAAAATTATCCTGTTCGATCAATCAATTGAGCTATTCCAATAAGTGTCACAAACAACCCTAGAGTTCGTACTAAAATAACACCATATGATACACAACAACCAACCCTAATGTCACCTAGATACTCCAATGTCACCACAAGTATTCGTGAGTTGATTATACGATATGCATCAAACAATTTCAGATTCATAATATTCAATCCAACACAAAGAACTTCAAGGAGTGCCCCAAGATTTCTACCAGAGAAAGTAGGACGAAAACGTGCATCAACCCCTATGCATAGATTACCCCAATGTCACCTCAGGAATCCGTGAGTTGAGTGCCAAAACATACATCAAGTGAATCAATATAATACCCCATTGTCACCACGGGTATTCATATGCAAGACATACATCAAGTGTTCTCAAATCCCACAAGTATTCAATCCGATAATAGTGAAACCTCAAAGGTAAAAACTCAATTCATCACAACAAGATAGAGAGGGGAAAACACCATATGATCCAACTATATTAACAAAGTGCACGGTACATCAAGATCGTGCCAAATCAAGAACACGAGAGAGAGAGAGAGACATCAAACACATAGCTACTTGCACATACCCTAGCCTCGAGGGTGAACTACTCCCTCCTCATCATGGTAGCCATCGGGATGATGAAGATCGCTTCCGGTGATGATTTCCTCCTCTGGCAGGGTGCTGAAACAGGGCTACAGATGTTATTTCTAAGGTACAGAGGCGTGCGGCGACGGAGCCGAAATTCTAGGATTATTTCTGGTGGTTTCTCTATTTATAGAAAATTACCTCTATAAGCATTGTTATTAAATTGTTTCGCGAGACAAAATTCACATCTACGGGATCACTATTTTGCTCAATCAAAGTAGACAAAGCCACATCATTAAGATCAATAGGAGCACCTTTATTAGCAACCAATTTCATAAGAGCATCAACTTTTTCACTCAAAGTACTAATTTTCTTCAACCGAATAAACTTTTTTACTAGTGGGTGCTCTTTCGGTATGCCATTGTGAATAATTTGCCATAATATTATCAAGCAATTTAGTGGCTTCACCCAAAGTAATTTCCATAAAAGTACCACCGGCGGCGGAATCTAAAAGATTTCTAGAAACAAAGTTCAATCCCACATAAAAAAATTGTATGATCATCCAAAGATTTAAACCATGTGTAGGACAATTTCTTAGCATCAACTTCATTCTTTCCCAAGATTGCGCAACATGTTCATGATCAAGTTGCTAAAATTCATGATTTGAGTTCTAAGGGAAATAATTTTCACGAGCATAAAATACTTAGTAATGAAAGCATCTTTGCATTTATCCCAAGAATCGATACTAATGCGAGGCAAAGAAGAAAACCAAATTTTTGCACGATCTCGCAAAGAAAAGGGAAATAATTTCAACTTCACAATATCATTGTCCACATCTTTTTTCTTTTGCATATCGCATAATTCTATGAATGTGTTTAGATGGGACGCGGCATCCTCATTAGGAGTATCGGAAAACTGATCTTTCATAACAAGATTCAACAAAGTGGCATTAATATCACAAGATTCCGCACTAGTGGAGGGAGAAGCAATCGGAGTGCTAATAAAATCATTGTTGTTGGTATTGGAAAAATCACACAACTTGGTGTTTTCTTGAGTCATCGCGACTACACAAACAAGATTGCACACAAAAACAGATCTGGTGAGAAAACGGCGAACAAAAAAGAGGGCGAATAAAACGGCAAATTTTTGTGAAGTGGGGGAGATGAAAATGAGAGGCAAATGGCAAATAATGTAAATTGCAAGGAGATGAGATTTGTGATTAGGAACCTGATAGATGTTGATGATGTTTCCCCGGCAACGGTGCCAGAAATTCCTTTTGATGTTGCTTGAACTACGTTGATATTTCCCCAAAGAGGAAGGGATGATGCAGCACAGCTACGGTAGGTATTTCCCTCAGTTATGAAACCAAGGTATCAATCCAGTAGGAGAACCAAGCTAAACTATGTAAACGGTACCTGCACACAAATAACAAATACTTGCAACCCAACGATTAGGAGGGGTTGTCAATCCCTCTACGTGTAACGGTGCCAGAAATTGTCAAGTTGACGGGATAAAAATTGTGTAGATTGGATAAATAGATCTCGATAAAACATGAAATAAAATAAATAACAAAAAAGTGCAGCAAGGTATTTTTGGGTTTTTGGTATAATAGATCTGAAAATAAAGGCGAATAAAAATAGATCTCAAATCAAATATGATAAAGAATAGACCCAGGGGCCATAGATTTCACTAGTGGCTTCTCTCAATAAAATAGCATACGGTGGGTAAACAAATTACTGTTGGGCAATTGATAGAAGATCGAATAATTATGATGATATCCAGGCAATGATCATTATATAGGCATCATGTCCAAGATTAGTAGACCGACTCCTGCCTGCATCTACTACTATTACTCCACACATCGACCGCTATCCAGCATGCATCTAGTGTATTAAGTTCATGGAAAAACGGAGTAATGCAATAAGAACGATGACATGATGTAGACAAGATCTATTCATGTAGGAATAATCCCCATCTTGTTATCCTTAATAGCAACGATACATGCGTGTCTTGCTGCCCCTTCTGTCACTGGGAAAGAACACCCCACGATCGAACCCATCACAAAGCACCTCTTCCCATGGCAAGAAAAATCGATCTAGTTGGCCTAACTAAACCAAAGATTCGAAGAAGAAATACGAGGCTATAAGTAATCACGCATAAAAGAGGTCAAAGAACTCAAATAACTTTCATGGATATAGATCTAATCATAAACTCGAAGTTCATCGGATCCCAACAAACACACCGCAAAAAGAGTTACATCAAATAGATCTCCAAGAGACCATTGTATTGAGAATCAAAAAGAGAGAAGAAGCCATCTAGCTACTGCCTACGGACCCATAGGTCTACAATGAACTACTCACGCATCATCGAAGAGGCACCAATGAGTATGATGAACCCCTCCTTGATGGTGTCTAGATTGGATCTCGTGGTTCTGAAAGTTGCGGCGGCTGGAATTGTGTTTCGTCGCCTCCCCTAGGGTTTTTGGAATATTTGGGTATTTATAGGGTGAAGAGGCGATGCAGGAGGCCACCGACGTGGGCACAACCCACCAGGGCATGGTTGGGCCCCTAGGCAAGCCCAGGTGGGTTGTGCCCCCCTCGGGGCACCCCTCTGGTACTTGTTTGGCCCAAGTTGTTCCTTCTGGTCCATAAAAATTCTCCAAAAAAATTTGCTGCGTTTGGACTTTGTTTGGTACTGATATTCTGCGAAGTAAAAAACAAGCAAAAAAACAGCAACTGGCACTGGGCACTATGTCAATAGGTTAGTCCCAAAAAATGATATAAAGTTGCTATAAAATGATTGTAAAACATCCAAGAATGATAATATAACAGCATGGAACAAGCAAAAATTATAGATACATTGGAGACATATCAGCATCCCCAAGCTTAATTCATACTCATCCTCGAGTAGGTAAATGATAAAAATAGAATTTTGATGTGGAATGTTGCCTAACATGTTCATCACATATTCTTTTCTTTTGTAGCATGGACATATGGACTTTTATATGGTTCAAAGCAATAGTCTAGTTTTGACGTGAAGATTTCAATACTCAAGCATATCAACAAGTAACCATGTCTTTCAAAATATCAACACTAAAGAAAGTTATCCCTAGCCCATCATGCTCAATCATTGATCCATTCATGAAACACGCTCGCATATTAGCTATATCCAATGCTCACGTACGATCATAGTGCCCCTTAGTTGGTGCTTTATAAGAGAAGATGGAGACTCAAATAAAAATAAAAATTGCATAAAGTAAATAGATAGGCCCTTCACAAAGGGAAGTAGGGATTTGTAGAGGTGCTAGAGCTCAAAGCTTAAATTGAGATTTTTTTTTGAGAGGCATACTTTTCCCGTCAACGAAAACGACCGAGTAATTCCCAACACTTTCGATGCTAGATATATCATAGGCGGTTCCCAAACAGAAAATAAAGTTTATTCCTTTTTCCACCATTCTTTCACAATCCATGGCTAGCCGTATCCACGGGTGCCCTCCATACCAACACTTTCCAAGGAATTTATTATTTGACAATATAAAGTAAATTTCTTTTTCATTTCGGGACTGGGCATCCCTATTACCGCCGCACTCTCATGAAATGACAAGTGAATAAACACTCATCTTGAGAATAACACATCTAGCATGGAAAATATTGGCCACCCCATGTCGCTTCATGCGCGGTACGAGCACACAAAAGGGAAATTCATTTTGAAAATTAGAGATGACACATACAAATTTGCTTAGAACGGCACGGGAATATTGCATATAGGTAGGTATGGGGTACTCATATGGCAAAACTGGGTTTAAAGATTTTGGATGCACAAGTAGTATTTCTACTTAGTACAAGTGGAGGCTAGCAAAAAGATTGAGAAGCAACCAACCAAGAAGCAAAAAATCACATAAGCGAGCGTTAAGCATAACTAACACCGAATAATGCACCACAAGTAGGATGTAATTTCATTGCATAACTATTGACTTTCGTGCTTGCATAGGAATCATAAACCTTAACACCAATATTCTTACTAAAGCATAATTACTCACCAACATGACTCACATATCACTATCATCATATCTCAAAACTATTACAAAGAATCAAGTTTATTTTGTCCAATGATCTTCATGAAAGTTTTTATTATATCCCTCTTGAATATCTATCACTTTGGGACTAGTTTCATATATTGCAATTGCTTTTGACAAGCTCAAATAATCTAAGTGAAGAACATGAGCATAAAATTTTCCGTCTCTCAAAATAATATAAGTGAAGCATGAGAGAATTTCTTCAAAATTTTACTAACTCTCAAACAAATCTAAGTGAAGCATGAGAGCATTTCTTCAAAAATATTAAAGCACACCGTGCTCAAAAAGATATAAGTGAAGCACTAGAGCAATTCCATAGCTCAAAAAAATTTAAGTGAAGCATATAGAGCAATTCTATCAAATCATAGCATAATTTTGGCTCTCTGAAATAGGTGTGTCCAGAAGGATACTTGGGAAAAACTAAAAAGCAAAACAAGCAAAGACTCATATAATACAAGACGCTCCAAGCAAAACTCATGATATGTGACGAATAAAAATATAGCTCCAAGTAAAATACCGATGGCCGTTAGAAGAAAGAGGGGATGCCTTCCGGGGCATCCCCATGCTTAGTTGCTTGGTTATCCTTGAATATTAACTTGGGGTGCCATGGGGCATCCCCAAGCTTAGGTTTTTCTTACTCCTTATTCCTTCATCCATCGTGATCTCACCCAAAACTTGAAAACTTCAATCACACAAAACTTAACAAAACCTTAGTGAGATCCGTTAGTATAAGAAAACCAATCTTTACTTTAAGTACTGTAGAAACCCATTCAAAAAATTTTATTGCATTATATCTACTGTATTCTAACTTTGCCATGGCTTAGAGCAACTCTAGCAGACCCCGCAAAATGCCGACCCGCATATAGCATTTATAGTTCGACGAAGAATTGTTTTGCGGGTCGATATCATGCGCGGCATATTAGACCCTGTATATGAAATGGTATAATTCGAAAAAAACTTTCGCGGGAGAAATTGCAACCACACTAGTTCATCACATACTACATGATCATTCATAGTTCATCATCACATACTACATTATCATACATACTACATTCTACTACTACTACTACTACTAGAGGGGGTGAGAGATCTCGCGGCAGCGAGGCCGAGGTCGATGTACCAAAATGGACAAGCTCGCGGCCGAGGACGACACGGTGGAGGAGCTCAGTCCTCGTCGGAGCTGACGAGATCGATGAACTTGTGCCTCTGCTCCTCGCGGATGCGCCGCCACTTGTCATCCTTGTCCTTCGCAGCAAGGTTGGCCACGACCGCCTGCTTGAGCATCAGGTCTTCGAGCTCCTCCTCGTGGCACCGGCGCTCCGCCTCCTCGCGCAAGCTCCGTTTGGCAATGGCGGCCGCGACCGCGTCGACATCGGCCACGAAATCTTCGGGACCGACGAAGCCTCGACGCTCGATCTCCTTCGGCTCCTGTTTGACAGCGACGAGCTCGCGGTCCTCCGGCTCCTCCAACCACTCCCTCTTCACGAGGAGCAGTGCCGCGCCGGAAGGGCCCCTCGCGCCGAAGGAAGAGCCCGCGGCCGAGGAGGGCGACCGCCCGTGCATGCGGTCGTCCTCCTCCGTCTCACGACGGAGGAGCCTCGACGGCGGCTCGAGACCCTGGTTCGTCCACTTCCTCGCCTCACGCTTCCTTGCGCCATCCGAGCGGACACGCCGCTCGCGCTCGCGCTCGCCGCCCCCGCTCGAGTTGCGGCCGGAGCTCCACATGCGGCCCCACATGGCGGCTGGAGGCGGAATGGGGCTCACCGGCGGCTAGAAATGTGAGGGAAGGAGTGGGGAATTGTGGCAAAATGCGGCGGTGGGGGGATAGGGTTTCGACCCGTATCTACCCCACAAACCCGTAGATATACTGCTTCATGGGAGCGGTTTGCGGGCCGCGGTAAAAAAAATTATCGGCTGGACGAGTATACGGGCTCTATTCTGGCCAGAAAATTGGGTCGAGCCCGTATACTCGCCGGAATTATGTGGGTTCGCGACATATGCGGGGTCTGCTGGAGTTGCTCTTATACCCCCCCGATACTATCCATAGATTCATCAAAATAAGCACACAATGCAAAGAAAACAGAATCTGTCAAAAAATAGAATAGTCTGTAAAGATGTGAATTGTTCTCGTACTTCTGTAACTCCAAAAATTCTGATAAATTAGGACAACAGAGGAAATTTGTATATCAATCTTGTGTAAAACAACTCAGAATTTTTCGTCGCTTCTGTGAATTTAGACAATTATGTTACTGGACGCAAAAGTTTCTGTTTTTTGACAGGATCAAATCAACTATCACCAAAGCTATCCCAAAGGCTTTACTTGGCACAAACACTAATTAAAACATAAAAAACACAATCATAACAGAGGCATAATTTTTCAAACACTCAAGAACAGAAAGAAAAAGGCAAAAATAAATTTTATTCATTGGGTTGCCTCCCAACAAGCGCTATCGTTTTATGCCCCTAGCTAGGCATAATGCATAGATTCAAGTATTGTCATCTTTAGTTTTAGATCCATAGGATGCCCTCATGATTAATTCATATGGTGGCTTAATTCTTGTTCTAGGGAAGTGTTCCATACCCTTTCTTAGTGGAAATTGAAATTTAATATTGCCTTCTTTCATATCAATCACGACACCAATAGTACGTAAAAACGGTCTACCAAGTATAATTGGACAAGACGGATTGCAATCAATATCAAAAACAATAAAATCTATGGGCACATAATTCCTATTTGCAAGAATAAGAACATCATTAATTCTTCCCAAAGGCTTTTTAATAGTGGAATCCTCCAAGTGCAAATTAAGAGAACATTCTTCAATATCGGTAAGACCAAGCACATCACATAAAGATTTCGGAATTGTGGAAACACTAGCACCCAAATCACATAAAGCAAAATACTCATAAATTTTAATCTTGACTTTGATAGTAGGTTCCCATTCATCATGCAATTTTCTAGGAATTGAAATCTCTAACTCAATTTTTTCTTCCAAAGCTTTCATCATGGCATCTACGATATGTTTACTAAAAGCTTTATTTTGTTCATAAGCATGGGGTGAATTAACATGGATTGCAACAAAGAAATACAATCAATCAAAGAGCAATTATCATAATTAAAGTCTTTGTAATCCAAAAGAGTGGGCACAGCACTAGTTAAAGTTTTGACCTCTCCAAACCCACTTTAATCAATTTTTTCATCAAGATTTTCGCCCTCTGAATTATCGGGACGCCTTCTAAGTAAAGTTTACTCTTCTTCAGTCCCCTTATCATCAATTTTAATTTTACTAAACAAGGAATCAATGGAAGAAACACCAATCATTTTAAGATCTTCATCATTTTTATGAAAGCAATCACTAGAAAACGCTCTTTCTAAAAATTCTCGTTTAGCTCTAAGCATAGCGGTTCTTTTCTTACTTTCATCCATAGAAACATATAAATCTTTAATTGATTCATCAACCTTGGGCACAAAAATTTTCAACTTGAGATTTTCTACATCATGAGAAATTCTATCAATGCTTCTAGACATGTCATCAATCTTATTCAACTTTTCTTCTATCGTAGCATTGAAATTTTTTTTAGCATTGATAAATTCTTTAATATTATTCTCAAGATTAGAGGTGTTCCTATTATTATTGTAAGAAGGATTACCATAGGAATTACCATAATTATTAGAGGAATTTCCAGGAAAAGGCCTAGGATTAAAATTACATCTATAAGCATTGTTATTAAAATTGTTTCGCGAGACAAAATTCACATCTACGGGATCACTATTTTGCTCAATCAAAGTAGACAAAGCCACATCATTAAGATCAATAGGAGCACCTATATTAGCAACCAATTTCATAAGAGCATCAACTTTTTCACTCAAAGTACTAATTTCTTGAATCGAATAAACTTTTTAACTAGTGGATGCTCTTTCGGTATGCCATTGTGAATAATTTTGCCATAATATTATCAAGAAATTTAGTGGCTTCACCCAAAGTAATTTCCATAAAAGTTCCACCCGCGGCGGAATCTAAAAGTTTTCTTGAAACAAAGTTCAATCCCGCATAAATTTTTTGTATGATCATCCGAAGATTTAAACCATGAGTAGGACAATTTCTTAGCATCAACTTCATTCTTTCCCAAGATTGTGCAACATGTTCATGCTCAAGCTGCTTAAAATTCATGATTTGAGTTCTAAGGGAAATAATTTTCACGGGCGAAAAATACGTAGTAATGAAAGAATCTTTGCATTTATCCCAAGAATCGATACTATTGCGAGGCAAAGAAGAAAACCAAATTTTTGAACGATCTCGCAAAGAAAACAGAAATAATTTCAACTTCACAATATCATTGTCTACATCTTTTTCCTTTTTCATATCGCATAATTCTATGAATGTGTTCAGATGGGACGCGGCATCCTCATTAGGAGTACCGGAAAACTGATCTTTCATAACAAGATTCAACAAAGTGGCATTAATATCACAAGATTCTGCACTAGTGGCGGGGGGAGCAATCAGAGTGCTAATAAAATCATTGTTGTTGGTATTGGAAAAATCACACAACTTGGTGTTTTCTTGAGTCATCATGACTAGGCAAACAAGATTGCACACAAAAACAGATCTGACGAGAAAATGGCGAACGAAAAAGAGGGTGAATAAAATGGCAAATTTTTGTCAAGTGGGGGAGATGAAAATGCGAGACAAATGGCAAATAATGTAAATTGCAAGGATATGAGATTTGTGATTAGGAACCTGATAGATGTTGATGATTTTTCACCGACAACGGCACCAAAAATTCCTTTTGATGTCACTTGAACTATGTCAGTATTTCCCCAAAGAGGAAGGGATGATGCAGCACAGCTACGGTAGGTATTTCCCTCAGTTATGAAACCAAGGTATCAATCCAGTAGGAGAACCAAGCAACACTATGTAAACGGTACCTGCACACAAATAACAAATACTTGCAACCCGACGATTAGGAGGGGTTGTCAATCCCTCTACGGGTAACGGTGCCAGAAATTGTCAAGTTGACGGGATAAAAATTGTGTAGATTGGATAAATAGATCTCGATAAAACGTGAAATAAAATAAATAGCAAAAAAGTGCAGGAAGGTATTTTTGGGTTTTTGGTATAATAGATCTGAAAATAAAACCAAATAAAAATAGATCTCAAAGCAAATATGATAAAGAATAGACCCGGGGCCGTAGATTTCACTAGTGGCTTCTCTCCAGAAAATAGCATACGGTGGGTAAACAAATTACTGTTGGGCAATTGATAGAAGATCGAATAATTATGATAATATCCAGGCAATGATCATTATATATGCATCACATCCAAGATTAGTAGACCGACTCCTTCATGTATCTACTACTATTACTCCACACATCGACCGCTTTCCAGCATGCATCTAGTGTATTAAGTTCATGGAAAAATGGAGTAATGCAATAAGAATGATGACATGATGTAGACGAGATCTATTCATGTAGGAATAGTCCCCATCTTGTTATCCTTAATAGCAACGATACATGTGTGTCTTGCTGCCCCTTCTGTCACTGGGAAAGAACACCGCACGATCGAACCCATCACAAAGCACCTCTTCCCATGGCAAGAAAAATCGATCTAGTTGGCCTAACTAAACCAAAGATTCGAAGAAAAAAAAGAAGGCTATAAGTAATCATGCATAAAAGAGATCAAATAACTCAAATAACTTTCATGGATATAGATCAGATCATAAACTCAAAGTTCATCGGATCCCAACAAACACACCGCAAAAAGAGTTACATCAAATAGATCTCCAGGAGACCATTGTATTAAGAATCAAAAAGAGAGGAGAAGCCATCTAGCTACTGCCTACGGACCCGTAGGTCTGCAATGAACTACTCACGCATCATCGGAGAGGCACCAATGAGGATGATGAACCCCTCCGTGATGGTGTCTAGATTGGATCTCGTGGTTCTGGAACTTGCGGCGGCTGGAATTGTGTTTCGTCGCCTCCCCTAGGGTTTTGGAATATTTGGGTATTTACAGGGTGAAGAGGCGGTGCGGGAGGCCACCGAGGTGGGCACAACCCACCAGGGCGCGCCTGGGCCCCCAGGCGCGCCCCGGTGGGTTGTGCCCCCCTCAGGGCACCCCTCTGGTACTTCTTTGGCCCAAGTTGTTCCTTCCGGTCCATAAAAATTCTCCAAAAAGTTTCGCTGCGTTTGGACTCCTTTGATACTGATATTCTGCGAAGTAAAAAACAAGCAAAAAACAACAACTGGCACTAGGCACTATGTCAATAGGTTAGTCCCAAAAAATGATGTAAAGTTGTTATAAAATGATTGTAAAACATCCAAGAATGATAATATAATAGCATGGAACAAGAAAAAATTATAGATACGTTGAAGATGTATCAGCAGGACCCAGGAGAGGAGGCCGAGTGGAATGATGCCAGCGGTGGCGTCAGTGTAGCACGATGCGAGACGGAAGGCCCGCAGGAACAACGTCAGCGGTGGCATAAGTGTAGCAGGACGTGAAACAGAAGGCCTAAAGGAATGATTAGAAGAGACTAGGTGAAGGAGATTAAGGAGTATCATTAAAATAGACCACACATATGCATATGTACAATCACGAGAAAATTGTAGATCTTCTCGACTACGATCATCAAAACAAAAAACGTGCAACACGAAAGTCATGTGAAACTGCGAGATGAAGCTATCAGTCAAATGATATTTCAAACAGTCGACCATGCATGACTAGTTTGACGAAATTTGTTCCAAAATAGCTCTAAATATGAACACAAAATTGAGCATTTACAATCGACGAAACTACAAACTGATCATCTGAATGGAACCACAATAACGATGTGCATCTTTTTCGTGTAGACCTTATATCGAATCGGAGCACCGATGTGTAGATTATAAGGTGAAAGAGATTAAGGGGAGATTACATTAGAACATGTGCAAGCTCATGTATAGGGTGCACCCAGTCTGGAGGAGCTCACACGTACTGCACCAAGAGAGCCACCCATGTGTGCTCTTTTGCATGGCTTAAGTTTGGCTCACTAGAACGGCCAAATCGAGCTTCCCAGCGATGCATGCCTAGAGGTACTTTAAATTTCGTGCTATGTAGGGCAAATAGTGAAGGCGGGCTACCAAACGGGCCAAATTCTTCCCACGCGGGCCTGGTTAGGGTGTATGCAGTCTACCAAATGCGTCACATATCTTAACCCTCGGACAGAGGAGGAATACTGGCGATCACCGGAACAGTCGTGGATAACACTGATACGTCTCCAACGTATCTATAATTTTTTATTGTTCCATGCTATTATATTATCAATCTTGGATGTTTTATATACATTTACTAGCAACTTTATATCATTTTGTGGGACTAACCCATTAACTTAGTGCCTAGTGCCAGTTGCTGGTTTTTTGCTTGTTTTTTACTTTGCAGAATATCAATACCAAACGAAGTCCAAATGCCAAGAAACTTTTTGGAGATTTTTTTTCTGGCAATAAGAGACCCTCGAAGCTTCTGGAGGCCATGAGAAGATGGGCCAGTGGCTCATTAGGCACCAAGGCGTGCCAGGGGCCTCTGGTGCGCCCTGGTGGGTAGTGGAGCCTGCGTGGCTCCGTTTGACCTATCTCCACCTCTATAAATACTCTAAAATCCCAAAACTCTCAGGGGAGTCGACGAAATACTTTTTCAACTGCCGCAAGTTCCAGAACCACGATATCCAATCTAGAGGCCTTTTCCGGCACTCTATTGGAGGGGGCAACGATCACGGAGGGGTTCTTCATCATCCTTGCTGCCCATCCGATGATGCGTGAGTAGTTTACCACAGACCTACGGGTCCGTAGTTAGTAGCTAGATGGCTTCTTCTCTCTTTTTGATCTTCAATACAATGTTCTCCTCGATATTCTTGGAGATCTATTTGATGTAATGACTTTTTGCGGTGTGTTTGTTGGGATCCGATGAATTGTGAGTTTATGATCAGATCTATCCACGAATATTATTTGGGTTTTCTCTAAACTCTTTTATGCATGATTGTTATAGCTTCATATTTCTTCTCCGATTTATTGGTTTGGTTTGGCCAACTATATTGATTTATCTTGCCATGGGGAGAGGTGCTTTGTGATGGGTTCAATCTTGCGGTGCTCAATCTCACTGACAGAAAGAGACATGACACGCATGTATTGTTGCTATTAAGGGTAACAAGATGGGATTTATTTCATAGGTGAGCTTATCTTGTCTACATCATGTCATCTTGCTTAAAGAATTACTCCATTTTTCCATGAACTTAATACATAGATGCATGCTGGACAGCGGCCGATGTGTGGAGTAATAGTAGTAGATGCAGAATCGTTTCGGTCTACTAATCTTGGACGTAATTCCTATATACATGATCATTGCCTTGGATATCTCAAATTATTTGCTTTTCTGTCAATTACCCAACAATAATTTGTTTACCTGCCGTATGCTATTTTCTCGAGAGAAGCCTCTAGTGAAAACAATGGCCCCCGGGTCTATTTTATGTCATATATTAAAACCAAAAATACCTTGCTTCGATTTTATTTTATTTTGTGTTTATTAGATCTATTTATCAAAACCTATACAATTTAATCTATCTCAATATCGTTGAGGGATTGACAACCCCTCTACGCGTTGGGTTGCGAGTATTTGTTGTTTGTGTGCAGGTGCTGTTTACATAGTGTTGCTTGGTTCTCCTACTGGATTGATAACCTTGGTTTCATAACCGAGGGAAATACTTATCTCCACTGTATTGCATCATCCTACTACTTCTTGAGCTTGTGTTGGTTTTTCCCTTGAAGAGGAAAGGGTGATGCAGCAAAGTAGAGATAAGTATTTCCCTCAGTTAAGAACCAAGGTATCAAATCCAGTAGGAGATACAAGCAAGTCCCCAATCTATGCACCTGCACAAACAATCAAACATTTGCACCCAACGCGATAAAGGGGTTGTCAATCCCTTCACGGTCACTTGCAAAGGTGAGATCTGATAGAGATAGACATAAAAGATTACTAAAACATAAAACAAAGTAAAAGTAAAGAAATTGCAGCGAGGTATTTTTGGGTTTTTGGTTTATAGATCTAAAAATATATAATGGAAAATAGACCCGGGGGCCATAGGTTTCACTAGGGGCTTCTCTCTTGAAGGCAAATAATACGGTTGGTGAACAAATTACTGTCGAGCAATTGATAGAAAAGCACAAAGTTATGACGATATCCAAGGCAATGATTATGCATATAGGCACCATGTCTGTGTCAAGTAGACTGAAACAATTCTGCATCTACTACTATTACTCCACACATCGCCCGCTATCCAGCATGCATCTAGAGTATTAAGTTCATAAAGAATGGAGTAACGCCTTAAGTAAGATGACATGATGTAGAGGGATAAACTCAAGCAATATGATGAAAACCCCATCTTTTTACCCTTGATGGCAACAATACAATACGTGCCTCGCTACCCCTACTTTGTCACTGGGTGAGGACACTGCAAGATGGAACCCAAAACTAAGCACCTCTCCCATTGCAAGAAGAACCAATCTAGTTGGCCAAACCAAACTGATAATTCGAAGAGAAATACAAAGATATCAAATCATGCATATAAGAATTCAGAGAAGATTCAAATAATATTCATAGATAATCTGATCATAAATCCACAATTCATCGGATCTCGACAAACACACCGCAAAAGAATATTACATCGGATAGATCTCCAAGAACATTGAGGAGAACATGGTATTGAGAATCAAAGAGAGAGAAGAAGCCATCTAGCTACTAGCTATGGACCCGTAGGTCTGTGGTAAACTACTCACGCTTCATCAGAAGGGCAATAGAGTTGATGTAGAAGCCCTCCGTGATCGAATTCCCCCCCCCCCCCCGGCAGGGTGCCGGAAAAGGCCCTAAGATGGGATCTCACGGGTACAGAAGGTTACGACAGCGGAAAACTATTTTGGTGGACGCTTCTGGTCGTTTGGGAATATTTTTCAATTTATAGGCCAAAGATTAGGGTTGGAGGACTACCGTGGGGCCCACAAGCCAGGGGCGCCCCCCTAGGGCGCGCCCTGAGGGCTTGTGGAGCCCTCAGGACTCTTCTGACTTCCTCTCCAAGTCCTACGTGTGTCTTCTGGTCCAAGAAAAAATCATCGTAAAGTTTTATTCCGTTTGGACTCCGTTTGATATTCCTTTTCTGTAAAACTCAAAAATAAGGAAAAAACAGAAACTGGCACTGGGCTCTAGGTTAATAAGTTAGTCCCAAAAATAATATAAATAGCATATTAATGCATATAAAACATCCAAAACAGATAATATAATAGCATGGAACAATCAAAAATTATAGATACGTTGGAGGCATATCAAGCATCCCCAAGCTTAATTCCTGCTCGTCCTTGAGTAGGTAAATGATAAAAACAGAATTTTTGATGTGGAATGCTACCTAACATATTTATCCATGTAATTTTCTTTATTGTGGCATGAATATTCAGATCCATAAGATTCAAAACAAAAGTTTAATATTGACATAAAAACAATAATACTTCAAGCATACTAATAAAGCAATTATGTCTTCTCAAAATAACATGGCCAAAGAAAGTTTTTTTATTAGAGAAAAGGCTAGAGCCCGACTTTATAAATAAAGCCACCAGGCAGAGTCACAAAGCATCACCACACAGAGACCTAAGAGTTTTAACCAGAACCATGGCAACAGGCCAAGTACAGAAACAGGCATGCGGGCCCAACAATCCTGATAGAGGAGGCACGCAGGCCAACAACCTACTGCAAAGGCAAAGAAACCAGCATAACGAAGCTTCACTGGGGTTGGGGGTTGGAGAGCTGATTGGCCGACACCTTAACTTTGTTGATAAGCTCCTCCATGCCATCCACATCCGCCGCTTTAGTCAATAATTTCCACTGCTGCAAGAGGATAAGAATTTTAAAGATCACATCAGCAGGCTTGTTAGGAAAAACACCCTCAATAGTGAATTTGTTATGAGTAGTCCACAAGGACCAACACATAGCCGCCAGACCAACCCAGAACAACCTCTTTGCTCGACCAGTAATATTATCAGCCAAGGTTCGAAGGTGAGCAAAAGAATGAGGGATCCAGTTGATGCCCAACCAAGATCGGACGCATCCCCAGGCCAACTTGGCCAGCGGGCACGAGAAGAAAATATGATCAGTGTTCTCCAAATCACCGCACAGAGCATAGGAAGCAGAGCCCGGGCCATTGCGTTTGCGGATCTGATCGGCAGCCGGCAGGCGCCCCCTCAAGGCCTGCCAGAGGAAGACCTTGATCTTAGGGGGAACCTTAGCTGCCCAGATCTGACAGAATTTGGAAGTGGGGGTCCCATCGCAAAGCCTGACATAAAGAGATCTTACAGAGAAGGACCCAGACGCAGTATGAGGCCAGGTCACAGAGTCCTCCTCCTCCAAGAGGCTCGGGAACATAGCAGCAAGGCGGTGCCAGTCCGACAACTCTGCAGGAGTCAGAGACCTCCGAAGACCCAGGTCCCAGCCAACATGAGAGAGCTCAGAGATTGAGATCTCAGGATTGGAACAGTAAGAAAACATCACCGGGAAGGAGTTAGCTAAAGTATCATCCCCCACCCACCAATCCAGCCAAAACCTTGTCGAGCGACCGTTTCTCACAACAAATTTAACATGGTCCCGAAACACTCCACGCATTTAGCTTTTAACACATCATACCAAAGCGTGCTAGGGCCACTAGTCATGATCCGCCACCACCATTTGACTATAAGACATTTGTTCATAACCGCGGAGTTCAGGATGCCCAGCCCCCCCAAGGCTCTTGGGTCTACACATGACTTTCCATTAGACAAGCCTATATTTCCTCTTGTTGTCGGCCGAGTTCCAGAAGAAGGCGCCTCTGTGTTTATCAAATCCAGCATGGGTACCCAACGAGAGAAGGAAAAAGCCCATAGTGAAGATCGGTAGGGAAGAGAGGCACGCGTTGATGAGACTACTTTCCCAGCTTGGGTGTTATAACGACCACGCCAAGGCATGACTCTGTTACCCACCTTGGCCACCAAAGGGTTAAAGACCTGGGCATGAAGACGGAAGGGAGAGATTGGCAATCCCAAGTACTTGAACGAGAAGGAGCCCAATGAGCAATTTAGGAGATGAGCCACCCTGGATGCTTCCTCTACATTGGTACCGGTCACAATGACCTCACTTTTAACAAAATTAATCTTAAGCCCCGACAAGGCTTCGAAGCAAAGCAGTATAAATTTCAGGTTGGCCAGGCAAGCTTCATTAAGCTCCACCAGGATGATCGTGTCATCAGCATATTGAAGGTGGGTAACACCATGGGGGAGGAGGTGAGAGACCACCGGGCTGATGTGGCCAGCAGCTGCCGCCTTGGACAGCAGACAAGAAAGGGCATCTGCCACAAAATTGAAAAGGATAGGGGAGGCAGGGTCCCCTTGCCGCAGGCCATGACCATTAGCAAAGAAGTTGGTGATGTTACCATTAACGGCCATAGCCGTGTGCCTCCCAGAAACCAATTGCATCAGCCTATGGACAAAGCCAGCATTAAAACCTTTAGCAAGGAGTACCTGACGCAGGAAGGACTAGTTCACATAATCATACGCCTTCTCAAAGTCAAGCTTTAGGATGATCGCACGGGTCCTCCTACGTTGGAGGTCGTGCACTATTTCATGGAGGCAGAGAACCCCATCCAGAATGTAATGGCCTTTTATGAAGGCGGTTTGGTTAGAGCTGATAATACGGTGGGCCACCGGACCGAATCTGGTCGCCAAACCTTTAGACGGGAACTTAGCGAAGTTATTGATGAGGGCTATCGGTCGGAACTGGGATATGTGGTCAGCGCCTTTGACTTTAGGGATAAGAGAGAGGAAAGCATAGTTCAGACGAGAGATATCCACCGTCCCTAGACAAAATCCTTGGATGACCGCACAAACGAGAGGTCGGAGAGAGGGCCAGAAGCGGCGAAAAAAAGGGGTAGAGAACCTGTCAGGTCCAGAAGCAGAGTTAGCATTAGCCACTTTGAGCACCGCCTCGATCTCTTCCACTGAAAGAGGGATCATCAGGGACTCATTTTCCTCATCGGAGACCTGGCCATGCACATGCCACAGGTTGGGCGATAAACGGAACCCCGAGTCCGGTCTAGCTGCAAACAGGCCAACGTAGAAATCGTGGACATGAGAAAGGATGGGGGTAGGGTCCCTGATACGCACGCCATCAACCATCAGGCTGGTAATCAAACATCTCCGACGTCTCCCATTGGCGATCGCAAAGAAGTACACAGTCGGCAGATCTCCTTTCAAGGTCCAGTTAATACTACCTCTTTGGTTCCAGTACAGCTCCGCCTGCCGATGCAACTGCATTAGGCTGGCCTCAAGAGCGTATCTATGGCGCCAACCATCAGCAGATAACCCAACCGAGTCCGCCTGCACATCCAATACCGAAACCTGCCCCGACAAGTCTCGCTTGGAGCGAAGGGCCTCGGCCGCCTGATTACGGCCCCACCCTTTCAAAAACTTCCTAAGGTGGTAAGAGCAGAAATGCCAATCATCCATGGGCCCAAACGAACGAGTCCTGGAGTTGAGGAGAGAAACAATTTACGCCGAGAGCATGTTCACGAAGCCGTCAATCAGGAGCCACGAAGCATCAAATTGGAATCTAGATACTTTGGCGAGGGAGGTAATACCCAGATCAAGAAAGAGGGGGAGTGGTCAGAACCAACGTGTGGCAGCGCACTGAGAGAGGCACGAGAAAACATCAGGTCCCAAGAAGCATTGACAAAGACGCAGTCCAGGGCAGAACGGATGGGGTTAGCCTGGTGATTAGACCAAGTGAAACGGGCCCCAGACCTAGGAAGTTCCTGAAGAGCACAATTGGCAATGAGATCATTGAAAGCATTCGCTAGTGGCCAAGAAAAGATATTATTATTCTTATCCGACGGGCACCGAAGCAAGTTAAAGTCACCAGCAATAACCAGAGGCAGATGGCACGCATCGATCTTAGACGAGAGCTCATCCAGAAAGAGCTGCGACATCGAGTGATCCGCAGGACCATAAACCACCATGAACTCCCAAAGGGCGTTACGCTCTTTATGAAACACCGCCATGCTGGCCCAGAAAAGGCCATGATCATAAGCCACACAGTCAAACACATCATCCCAGGCCCCAATAAGAATCCCACCAGAGTGACCGGAGGGAGGAAGGAAGCGCCAAGAAAACTGGTCCGCCCCAGCAATCCCGGAAAGCTCCGAACGAGAGAAGTCAGATTTAAAAGTTTCCACAAAACCCACAAGATCAATACTATCAGAACGAACGAGATCACGAATTTGGTCACGACGCCCCCTAGCGCCAAAACCCCTAATGTTCCAGATAAGAGCTTTCATTTAGAAGAGAGGTTTTTGATCCGCAGACTTGACCTGCTCGGGACCATGTAGGGTTTAAGCTTAGATTTGCCAGCTCGAACTTTTTTGGCAGCCGAGGGAGGGGGGCCACAACCCCCATCCCCCAAATCCCCATGGGATGCCTCCGCAGCCGCCTTTGACTGGGTGGCTGCCTCCTTGGCCTTGGCTAACGCAGCCTGGGCCTCCTCATTCAACCGAATGACCGAGAGCAAAGAGGAGGGTGAGCCGAAATTGGGGTCCAAGGAAACACCAATGTCCTCAAGAATATTCAAAAGATGTGCATGTGGTAAAGAAGGCAAGACCAAACGGGTGGGGGAGACAGGAACGAGGGAAGTACCTTGCTGAACAGAAACCTTGGATGACCCGGCGCGCGCGGGCCCCCCATGGGCAGGAGAAGCAGCAGAATGTCGGTGAAGCCCCTTCCTAGCCGTGGAAACCGGCGAGCTGACCGGGGCCAGCCCAGTACGAGCCACAGGAGAGGCACCCCCGTCCGCCCCTAGACGTGCTGCCGCCACTGCACCCAGGTCCTCCTCCAACCGATGACACATGTCACCACCCAAGCCCTTGCTCCCCTTCGTCGCTCTGCTCCTAGCCGAAAACTTCCGCACAGACACCTTCCTCTTGAACTGCTTGCTGACTGGGCTAGGAGGAGAGGCCGCGGCCTATTGAGGCACATCGACAATACCTGACAGAGAGGGGGAGGCCGGCCGAGCCACAGGGGCTTGAGTAGCAGAGGCAGCCCTGGAGAAGGGGGTAGCCCTAGCCACACCATCAGCGCCTCCACGCGTCGGTTCCTGAGCCCCTTCCTTGCCAACCTTTCCAGCCCCAGCAGTAGGAGGACCAAAGTCAAACAGACCACGCGACTCAGAGCCCATTGCCTCCCACTCCGATGAGGTGAACGGATTGGCGTTGCTTCCAGCACCCATCTCGCCCCCACCATCCGAATCGGGGTTAGACGGCTTTGGGGCCGGGGGAGGAGGAGGAGGGACCTGCTGAGCCGCCAGAGCCTCAGAGCGAACACGGATACGGAAGGCCTCCGAGGTGGGAAAGATAGTGACTGAACCATGAACATTCACCGGATTGAGACACCAAATCTTCATGTGAATCGGACCTGGGGGGTCTAGGGAGGCTTCGTCCACTATCACAGGCTTGCCAATCAAATCTCCAAAAGACATCAGAAATCGAACATTACGCAGACCAGACGGCACGTCCTCAAGCGAAACCCAGATATCGGAGAGGGAGGCCACCACCTTGGCTCCATCCACAACAGCTTTGACTGACACCATCACCTGGTTCAAAGGGAGGGTGAAGCTCAAGCACGACGCCATCATCTTAAGGCTCTCCTTAGTAGGGAACGTGACAGCAAAGTCTCTGTCAGAAATCTGCTGGATCTGCCAGTCCCAACCATCGAGCCCCCATTCCTTAAGCTCATCCAAAATCACCTGAAGGGGCACCGGGTCGGAGATAATCAAAATGACCGCCGCATTGGACACCACAAGAGCAAACACAGGCATCCCCAGTTCACCATCAAGCGCAAAGAACTCGTAGTCCGGCAACCCTGAGCCAAACTTCTTGAAAGCAGGGAAAGGGGATCGATTGCTGCAGTCCACAGTGAGATGCCCTTCTGAACAGCAGATCAGGCAGAATGGGGGGAAGGAGCAGCGTGCCTGGAAGTGGCCAGCACGGTGGCAAGCAAAGCAGGTGAGGGTGGCCGACCCACCGGACGAACCTCCCCCACCACCGGAGACTGGCCCAGATCCACGAGAGGGAACGACACCCAGGGGTGAGCGGCGATGGAGGGGGAAGAATCCCGTCACCAATCCCACCAGAAGAGGGACCAGGGATCTGGGGGGAGGTGCGACGAAACTTGGAGGGGAAGGAGGAGAAACCGCTGCCCGAGCCGGCCCCAGATCCGACGGACCGGCCCCCGCCCGCACCGCGGCCACGGCCCGCCGCACCGAAGCCAGATCTAGAGCCGCGATCAGCCGCCAGAGCGTGGCCCGCCGCAGCCGCCAACGAGCCCGAGGCCGCAGCCTCCCAAGGATCCAGCCCCGCCTCTTGAGCCGCCGCCGCCGCCCGCTCATGCTCCTCCTGCTGCAACCATGCCGGCCCCGCCGCCCACGCCTACCGATCTGCCGCCACCTGCTCCCGAACGGAACGCTCCGCCTCCAGCTTCTCCCGAAGCTCAGCTTCATACGCCAGATCCGCAGA
Source organism: Thinopyrum elongatum (assembly GCA_011799875.1). Lineage (NCBI taxonomy): Eukaryota > Viridiplantae > Streptophyta > Magnoliopsida > Poales > Poaceae > Thinopyrum > Thinopyrum elongatum. The sequence goes on from CM022301.1 coordinate 344,374,938, forward strand.
TCGACCAGCCTCGACCAAACCCTCCCGCGCACGCTTGCTCCCCGACAGCGCCTCCGAGGAGGAAGCCCTGGACTTGTCCATGGCAACCGCTGCCGCAAACGAGATCGAGAGAGGGGGGGTGGATGAGCTCTCACGAAATGACGAATACGCAAGGGATAGCGGTGCATGTCAGAAATGGAGGCAGGAAACCCTAGATCGGGGGCGACCGCGCCCTTCCGGACCCATATATATCCCAAGGGAAGTGGGCTGGCAGGTCGGGCCGCAGATAACGGGCCGGCCGAACCGGAAGGCACAGGGAGGGCCAAGTCATGACTCACGGGCCCAGAATGAACTAGAGGGGGAAAATCGGCCTTAGAGAGGGAATGGGCCGCGGGCTCGCCACCCGGCCCACCAGCCAGAGCAGCCCTCGCGCCAGACGGCCCGAACCCCACGCCAGCCGTAGCCGAGGCGGCTAGGGTTAGGGAAGGGACCATGACAGAGCCCGACTCCACGCTCCCGCCGCCGGCCACCACCGACGACGGGCAGGCGACCACAGAGCCAGGAGAGCAGCAGGCACCACGAGCCGACGGGGGAAGGCGATCCACCGAGTGCCCACCAGAGCCAGGCCAAATCAATGGGGAGGCGGCGCCGGAACGAGAACGAGGGGAGGGGAGATCGGCCAACGTACCAGATCCACGCGCGCGACAACAAACCACCTGCCACCCTGCCGAGGAGGGCGGCGACCAGCAAGCCCGCCCACAACCCCCAGGGACAAACTTACGAGCCTTCACCCTCGGAGCCGGCGAAGAAGGCCGGAGAGGGCGAGCAGGGACAAGCGCCTCGTCCTCCGACCCGAGTCACTATCCTCCAAAGCCCAGAACTTGTTCGACAGATGAAGAGACGAGGGAAGGGGAAGAAGGTCCTTAGAGCTGGCAGGCAAGGGCACAGAAGGGGGGGCGAGCGAGGAGGAGAGGGGAGGGGCCTGCGACCAGCAGACTCCGGCGAGGCCGCGAAGGGGGAGGCGGAGAGGGGAGGCGTCGGGGGAGGGGAGGGGAGGAGAGGAGAGCCATCTTGTATGTTTTCCCGCCAAAGAAAGTTAACCCTACAAAATCATATAGTCTGGCTATGCTCCATCTTCATCACACAAAGTATTAAATCATGCACAACCCCGATGACAAGCCAAGCAATTGTTTCATACTTTTGATGTTCTCAAACTTTTTCAACTTTCACGCAATACATGAGCGTGAGCCATGGATATAGCACTATAGGTGGAATAGAATATGGTGGTTGTGGAGAAGACAAAAAGAAGGAGATAGTCTCACATCAACTAGGCGTATCAACGGGCTATGGAGATGCCCATCAATAGATATCAATGTGAGTGAGTAGGGATTGCCATGCAACGGATGCACTAGAGCTATAAGTGTATGAAAGCTCAAAAAGAAACTAAGTGGGTGTGCATCCAACTCGCTTGCTCACGAAGACCTAGGGCAATTTGAGGAAGCCCATCGTTGGAATATACAAGCCAAGTTCTATAATGAAAAATTCCCACTAGTATATGAAAGTGACAATATAGGAGACTCTCTATCATGAAGATCATGGTGCTACTTTGAAGCACAAGCGTGGTAAAAGGATAGTAGCATTGCCCCTTCTCTCTTTTCTCTCTTTTTTTCCTTTTTTTTATTTGGGATTCTTTGGCGTCTTTTATTTTTTGTGGGCTTCTTTGGCCTCTTTTATTTTTGTAAAGTCCGGAGACTCATCCCAACTTGTGAGGGAATCATAGCTTCCATCATACTTTCCTCACATGGGACAATGCTCTAATAATTATGATCATCACACTTTTATTTACTTACAACTCAAGAATTACAACTCGATACTTAGAACAAAAATATGACTCTATATGAATGCCTCCGGTGGTGTACCGGGATGTGCAAAGATCTTGCATAGCAATGGCATCAAAAAACGGACAAGCCATGAAAACATCATGCAAGCTATCTTACGATCATGCAAAGCAATATGACAATGATGGAGCGTGTCATAATAAACGGAATGGTGGAAGTTGCATGGCAATATATCTCGAAATGGCTATGGAAATGCCATAATAGGTAGGTATGGTGGCTGTTTTGAGGAAGGGTATATGGTGGGTGTAGTGCACCGGCAAAAGTTGCGCGGTACTAGAGAGGCTAGCAATGGTGGAAGGGTGAGAGTGCGTATAATCCATGGACTCAACATTAGTCATAAAGAACTCACATACTTATTGCAAAAGTCTATTAGCTATCGAAACAAAGTACTTCACGCATGCTCCTAGGGGGATAGATTGGTAGGAAAATACCATCGCTCGTCCTCGACCGCCACTCATAAGGAAGACAATCAATAAATAAATCATGCTCCGACTTCATCACATAACGGTTCACCATACGTGCATGCTACGGGAATCACAAACTTTAACACAAGTATTTCTACCAATCCACAATTACTCACTAGCATGACTCTAATATCACCATCTTTATATCTCAAAACAATCATAAGGAATCAAACTTCTCATAGTATTCAATGCTCTTTATATGAAAGTTTTTATTACATCCCTCTTGGATGCCCATCATATTAGGACTAAATTCATAACCTATGAAAATTACCATGCTGTTTAGAGAGACTTTCAAAATAATATAAGTGAAGCGAGAGAGTTCAACAATTTCTATAAAAGAAAGCCACTGCCGTGCTCTAAAAAGATATAAGTGAAGCACTAGAGAAAAATTGCCTAGCTCAAAAGATATAAGTGAAGCACATAGAGTATTCTAATAAATTCACAATTCATGCGTGTCCCTCTCAAAAGGTGTGTACAGCAAGGATGATTGTGGCAAACTAAAAATCAAAGACTCATATCATACAAGATGCTCCAAGCAAAACACATATCATGTGGTGAATAAAAATATAGTCTCAAGTAAATTTACCGATAGACGAAGACGAAAGAGGGGATGCCATCCGGGGCATCCCCAAGCTTACATACTTGGTTGTCCTTGAATATTACCTTGTGGTGCCTTGGGAATCCCCAAGCTTAGGCTCTTGCCACTCCTTATTCCATAGTCCATCAAATCTATACCCAAAACTTGAAAACTTCACAACACAAAACTCAACAGAAAACTCATGAGATCCGTTAGTATAAGAAAATAAATCACCACTTTTTGGTACTGTTGTAAACTCATTCTTTATTTATATTGGTGTAATATCTACTGTATTCCAACCAATGTTGAGGATATCGCTAATCGTTAGTGTCTCGGTCAGCTTGAGATTAGAGATTAATCGGAAATCCGTAGATTAATCAATTTTATCGGTCGACTATTAATCGGCCATTTTTTGCAAATCCCAGGTTCCCAACACTAAAATATTATATATTCAACAACAAAACAATATTGGAAAGAAGTGTTACCTTCATTCCTAGCCTTTGAATCCTCGTATAATGACAAGCAAAATAGGACAACAGTACATATTGTGTAACAAGGTCCACAAAATGCAAATAAACATAGTTTTTGCAAACATAGTGCAATGAATAGGTCCGATTTATCGGTAGATTCCCGATAAATCGCTTGTCATAGCAATAAATCGGTCCAAACGATAAATGGTGGAGATAAGGCATAATCTTATCGGTCACCCCAAGAGTAGCGATAAATCGCTGAATCGGAAGATTTCTTGAACAGTGATTCCAACTTCTCCATGGTTCATACCCCCCGATACTACCCATAGATTCATCAAAATAAGCAAACAACACATAGAAAACAGAATCTGTCAAAAACAGAACAATCTGGGAAGATCTGAATTGTTCTAATACTTCTGTAACTCCAAAAATTATGAAAAATTAGGAAAACAGAGGCAATTTGTATATAAATATTTTGTAAAACATTCATGGTTTTCCCTCGATCCAGTGAATTTAAATAATTCTGTGACTGGACGCAAAAGTTTCTGTTTTTCAGCAAGATCAAATCAACTATCACCGTAAGCCATCCCAAAGGTCTTACTTGGCTCAAACACTAATTAAAACACCAAAACACAATTACTACAGAGTTAATAATGTGTATTTATTGAAAAACAGAACCAAAAACAAAAAAAATAAAATAGGGTTGCCTCCCAACAAGCGCTATTGTTTAACGCCCCTAGCTAGGCATAAAACATAGATATAGGTATTGTCATCTTTGGTATGCAATCCATAAGTAGCTCTCATAATAGATTCATATGGCAACTTAATTTTCTTTCTTGGAAAGTTTTCCATGCCCTTCCTTAATGGAAATTGAAATCTAATGTTTCCTTCTTTCATATCAATAATTGCACCAATCGTTCTAAGGAAAGGTCTACCAAGAATAATAGGACATGTAGGATTGCAATCTATATCAAGCACAATGAAATCTACAGGCACATAATTCCTATTTGCAACAATAAGAACATCATTAATTCTTCCCATAGGTTTCTTAATAGTGGAATCCGCAAGATGCAAATTTAAAGATCAATCATCAAATTCACGGAAACCTAGCACATCACATAAAGTTTTTGGAATCGTGGAAACGCTAGCACCCAAATCACACAAAGCATGGCACTCATAATCTTTAATTTTAATCTTAATAGTAGGTTCCCACTCATCATAAAGCTTTCTAGGAATAGAAACTTCTAACTCAAGTTTTTCTTCAAAAGATTTCATCATAGCATCAATGATATGTTTAGTAAAAGCTTTATTTTGATTATAAGCATGCGGAGAATTCAACATGGATTGCAACAAGGAAATACAATCTATCAAAGAACAATTATCATAATTATAATCCTTGAAATCCAAAAGAGTGGGTTCATTGCTACTTAAAGTTTTGACCTCTCCAATCCCACTTTTATCAATTTTTGCATTAAGATCTGAAAACTCCGAATCATTGGGACGCCTTCTAGCTAAAGTTGACTCATCTCCAGTCCCATCTTTATCAAGATTTATATTAGAAAACAAAGATTCAATAGGAGTCACACCAATCCCTTTAAGATCTTCATCATTATTATCACGAGAAATCGAAGAACACGCTTTAACAAACAAATCTCGCTTAGCACGCATCCTAGCCGTTCTTTCTTTGCACTCATTAATAGAAATTTTAATAGCTTTAAGAGATTCATTAATATCATGCTTGGGTGGCATAGATCTAATTTTCAAAGAATCAATCTCAAGAGAAATTCTATCAACGTTCCTAGCCAAATCATCAACCTTGAGCAATTTTTCTTCAACCATAGCATTAAAAACTTTTTGCGAATTAATAAATTCATTAATATTGTTCTCAAGATCAGAGAGCATCTTATTATAATTTCCATAAGAATTGTTGTAGGAATTACCATAATTATTAGAGGAATTACTAGGAAACGGCCTAGGGTTGAAATTACCTCTATACGCGTTATTACCAAAATTGTTCCTACCAACAAAATTCACATCCATAGATTCATTATTGTTCTCAATCAAAGTAGACAAAGGCATATCATTAGGATCATAAGTTCATCCATCTTTCCACTCAAAGTATTAATTTCTTCAATCGCATGCACTTTTTTACTAGTAGAAGATCGTTCGGTATGCCATTGAGAGTAATTAGCCATAATATTATCTAGAAGTTTAGTAGCTTCTCCTAATGTGATTTCCATAAAAGTACCTCCCGCGGCCGAATCTAAAAGATTTCTAGATGCAAAATTCAATCCGGCATAAAAAATTTGTATGATCATCCATAAACTTAAACCATGAGTAGGGTAATTTCTTATCATCAATTTCATCCTCTCCCAAGATTGTGCAACATGTTCATGATCAAGTTGCTTAAAATTCATTATATCGTTCCTAAGGGAGATGATCTTAGCGGGAGGAAAATACTTGGAAATAAAAGCATCTTTACACTTATTCCATGAATTAATACTATTTTTAGGCAAAGATGAAAACCAAGTTTTAGCACGATCTCGTAGTGAGAATGGAAATAGCTTCAATTTAACAATATCATTATCCACATCTTTCTTCTTTTGCATATCACACAATTCAACAAAAGTATTTAGATGGTATGCGGCATCTTCACTAGGAAGGCCGGAAAATTGATCTTTCATAACAAGATTTAGCAAAGCGGCATTAATTTCGTAAGATTCCGCACTAGTGGCGGGAGCAATCGGAGTACTAATAAAATCATTATTATTAGTATTGGAAAAGTCACACAACTTGGTATTTTCTTGAGACATCGTGACAAAGCAAGCAATCTAACACACGAGCAACCAAAAAGCAAATGAAAAGACGAACGAAAAAAGGGCGAATAAAACGGCAAATATTTTTGTATTTTTCTGAAAATCATTTTAGAAGTGGGGGAGAGGAAAATGAGAGGCAAATGGCAAATAATGTAATGCAAGAGATGAGAGTTTATGGTGGGTACTTGGTAGGCTTGATGTAGATCTCTGTAACATCCCAAATTTTCAATTTGGAATGTTTTACAAGTATTAGCTAAGCATCTATGCATTTTGTTTGAATTGAGTGGCATTTGGAATTTCAGAGGCATTGTGAGTTTTATTTGAATTTGGATTCAAATTGGCATTTGAAGTTTATGTCAAAAATCCCTGACAAATATTTGTTCAAAAGTATGAGAGGAGCTAACATGACACTCCAAAATGTCAGAAGAAATTTATGCCAAAAGTTTTGAATTCAAATTTGAGTTGTATTTGGAATTTTCAAAAAAATGTTTTTTATTAAGTTTTTATTTTCCCTCTGAAAAATAGTTCATCTTGTAGGATTTATTTTTTTGATCTTTTTGATATATATATGTCATATATGAAGTATATTTTATTTTTCTCTATATTTGTTTTCTTCTCTGTCAAAAAAAAAGGGGAGAACGCACCGCGGCCAGTGCCCGAACCGGCCCAGCAGCCACCAGCGAGCCAGGCCGCCAGCCCAGCGCAGCGCCCGCGCCGATCCCTCCCAATCGGTCGCCCGACTGAATCCCTCCCTCCCTCTCTCACTGACCGCGGACCCCACCCTCATCTCCTTCCTCCCAAAATCCCCGCGCCGTATCCCGCACGCGCTCGCGCCGGCCGAGTCCGCGCCCACCTCTAAACCCTAGTCCGACTCGCCCTCCTTCCCAAGAAAGGTGTCCTATAAATACCTAGCCCTCTCCTCCGTCGAACCCCCTTAAACCCCACGCCAAAACCCCACCAAAACCATCGCTCGTGCCGTTCCGATCTCGCCGCCGCCGCCTCGGTTCGCCGCCGTTTCCGTCACCGGTGAGGACTCCCTTGCTTCCAAACACCTCCACCCGAACCATCTCTTCTTCGCGCACCCCGCTGACATCATCTCCCCTCCCAGGAAGCGCCGAAGCCGCCGTCCCGAGCATCACCGGAGCCGCGGGCACCCGAGCCGCGCCGTCGATGCTCCGCGCGCCACAGCAGCTCCCGAGCTCCACCACCACCACCCCTGACTCCGCCTCGCTCCGCCGCATCCGCCCGACGTCTTCGCCGCCTTCCCCGACCACTGGAGCGCCCCGTCGTTGCCGCCCGAGCCACCTCACTGTCGTCGCCGCCGCTGTAAGCCACCGGAACCTTCCCCACCGTCCGATCAGAATCAACGGTCCAGATTAGATCTCAAACAGTTAGGTTTATTTCATATAGATCGGTTTAGTTCCCGGTTTAGTTACGGTTTTTTTTGTTAGATAGAACCGGACGGTTTATTTATTAGCCGCATATGTATCTAAAGTTTCCCCCAAGCGTTGTTTAGTTCCAGATCGCCCACCTGTTCGGCCCGTTAGCCGTTTAGTTTTTTTTTTAGTTTTAGTTTTAGTTTCTGTTTTTAACAGAATAGTTTCAGTTTTGTAAAATCTGTAACTTTTATGTTATTAAATATTTTTTGTTGATTCTATTTGATCTAGTTTTCAAATTTCCTAAAGTTTCTGTATAAAATAGTTTCGGCCATGTTTTAGTTTTTAAAAATTATTTTATTTTAGTTTTAGTCAGATTAGTATTTCTGCTATAAAATGTGCTAGGATTAATTTTTTTAATGATTCTTTTTGCCACTACTTTGTTCTGACCTTGCATAGTAGTAGGATTTATTTGGGTATTTATAGTTTTTATTAAAATTAGTTTTACACGAAAACAAGCATATTCTAGTTATTTTAACTTGCTGCTATTTTCTGTTGTTTTAATTAATTTAAATATATATTTTACCTCTGTTATATTTTATTTCAGATTAGTTTCTGTAGTTATAGAGGGTGAACTTTTGTTTAGAGGAAAAGAAAATGTTTTATCTTATTTTCTTACTAATTTTGTTTTAGGCATAAAAGGAGTTTTATAATAGCTTTTAATGCGTTTCTTTTTGCATTAAATTTATTTGCTGTTTTTCTTTCTGTCATTAAACAAAAACCTTATTTTGGCTCTGTTAAGAAAAAATTTAGTAGGATAAAACTATTTTCTAGTTGTTGCTTGAAGTAATGAAAACCTTGTTTTGAGTTCTTCGAGTTTTCTTTGGTTTTGGTATGATTGCTTGTGTGATTTACATTAGCTTGCTGTTATGTTATACCGTTGTATGCTTATGTGTTTATTGTTTGCTTCGAATAGAATTCCCGGAGTGCGGAGCTTGCTATCACGAGTCACTAGCGTTCGAAGACCGTCAGCCAGGCAAGTCATTTGATCATGTTTTACAATACCTATGATTTGTTGCATTAGAATTATTCCTCCCCACCATGCATGCAGTAGGAGAATTTTAAGTTATGTTGTTGAGTAGTATCATGTGGTAGGTTGAACCCAATTCCCCTTGTTACCAATGCCCGGGACTATGTAGTTGATTGCTCTGCTTTCGTAGACGGGGTTGGTTGAGTGATTCATAAGGGAGATGTGAGAGTCAAGATGATGACAACCCCATGATTTCAAGATGCTCAAGATGGACTTCAAATTCACTACTGGGTGGAGGACGGAATTGATGGGCACCCTGGAGCAACCAGCGGAAGGTCGGGATGCATGGAGAAGCGCCATGACATCTTGCGGAAAGCTTCACCCAGCCACGAAGAGACGGATGGATACACCTTGACCGGAAGCTTACCTGTGCAGCCGCAAGCCATTATGGGCTCTGGCTTGGTCGACCCTAGGCGTGACTCTGGCCGGACGGTGCTACGAGATGTAGAAGAATGGTAGGACTGGATGGGCACCGGCAGTGGCCCAGAGGAACTCTACGGAAGACCATGTTTCATTCGTCCCGTCTTCAAACACCATGCAGTGCGAGGACTCAAAGGAGGGAACGATTCTTGCGGGTAAAGTGCACAAGACTCTGCAGAGTGAAAACCTAATCGATTAGCCGTGTCCCCGGTTACGGACAACTGAGCCTCTGGAATTGGAGTATTTCGGAAATCTCAACACCGAACTTAATAAATTAATTGATGGGTTATTTAATAATTGGGAATGAGACATTGGTTGGCGGAACCATCTCAATAACAACCAACATTTTGTAGTAATTGCAAGCAAGTCCTTTGTTGTAGGGAAAAATTGGCTTTTTCGCAAAAACATCAAACTTAGAGCCCCACAGCCAAATTGCATATAGTGTTAGCATTATATTATTGTTCTCTCTATGACTTGCCGGCATATTCAAAATGCTGACCTACACGGCTGCAACGTCTCATGTTGCAGAGGAGTTTTCCGACCAGGAGTGAGGCTACGATCTACGCTCGGTGATTGCCCTATGGAGTCGGATGGACTCGCTTATCGTCTACGCTTCCGCAGCTTTATTTTAGTTTATTTCTAATGAGTTGGCCTTCGGCCGAATTTATTATGATGTAATAAAGACTCGATATGAGAATCGTGTAATAAATTCAGGTGTGATTGAACTTTGAATCTTTTCATCAATGTACTGTGTGTGCCAGCATGATCTTGGGATGGTACAGCTACACAGAGACTTGACCGATTTCGGGTCAGGTCGCTACAGAGATGGTATCAGAGCACACGCTGACCGTAGGACGTAACCCCTAGGATCGGAAAGCCATAGGAAGAAACTATTTTATGTCTTTATTATTCCGTAATTCTCCCCTGTTCATTTCTGACTTCCCTCCGATTTCAACATTCTAGATGGCCGTCAAGTTCATCCCAGTTCTGCTCCCAGAGTTTTGCCAGCCAGATGAGATGATGCTTTTCGGCAGGAGGCTGGTCCAGATCACCAAGGAATTGAAGATTGCTCTGCCTTCTATCACCGGGACCCCTATCATGGCATTTCCAGAAGACCGTCGCTATAGGATTAAGATGCACATACCAGCGAGGACTTTCGGAAACCTCTCGGCGCCCGTTGACTTCAGGTTCACTGCTCCCACTTGGATCCTCGGGAGAGACATAGCAGTTCATAGTGCACTTGGACGCATCCAAGAGGAATACAGGGCCGAGCTCGTTGGATCAGACTACACCATGATTTCTTGCAGGACTGCAGATGGAGAGATCATCCGCACTATAGATGACGACTCCGTTCGCTCATATGTCCAAGACTTGGAGGCTCACATCAGGGCTCTAGAGATTCAGATGCGCAGGAGCTTGAAGACGGTCCAAAAGTTGCAGCTTCGTGAAATTCAACTGGAGGATGAAGCACGTGAAGCCCATTATGAGCATGAGGATGAAGTCAAGGATTTCATGGAGAGAGTCGACAAGTTGAAGATTGATGTTGCTGCATTGGAGGAGAAGATGGACCTGGGAGAAGACCTTTTTCCGAGTGGAGATGATGGACCCCTCATGAGCAATGACCAGGATTATGAAGAGAGCTCCACCGAAGGAAGCCGCAAGAGGAGGCGCCGCACCAGAAGACGCCGCACCGAAGGACGCAAGGATAATTGATGAAGACATTTAGTCGACCACCATGTTTTATTTTTATTTTTCGTCGATCAGTTAGGCCGGTTTTTTTTTTCGAGTAATCGTGAGATTTTGTAATCCGAGATTGAACTATGTTTGAGATGATTGAATAAATCATTGGTGTGATAATGTTTGTGCATTCATATGGGTAGTGCTATTTCTTTTAGATCCTTGTTCTATTCTAATTTCTCACCCACTCCAAAACACCAGATGCCTCCGAGACGTGACCCCGGATACACTTTCCCGCCGGAGCTCACCTAGCTGATCCAGCAGCAGAATGCCTTGATGCAGATGCTCATCCAGAACCAAGGCAACAACAACAACAACAATCCACCGCCACCACCCCCTGTCGACAACTTGACCCGTTTCCTAAGGCTGAATCTGCCGGTGTTCTCTAGTAGCACCGAGCCGATTATAGCAGATGATTGTCTCCGCAAGATCGGAAGGGAGTTAGTAACTGCAGGATGCACAGATGCAGAGAAGGTGCGCTTTGCCGCACATCAGCTTGATGGACCCGCAGCCTCTTGGTGGGAGAACTACACCGCCACTTATCCTCTCGCCACCATGACATGGGATCAGTTCCAGCAGGCCTTCCGCACCGCTCATGTCTCAGCTAGAGCCATGAGTCTGAAGAAGCGTGAGTTCTGCAACTTACGCCAGGGGAATCGTACTGTGGGGCAGTACGTGGATGAGTTCAGCCAGTTAGCTCGCTATGCCCCGGGTGATGTGGCCACAGATGCCGCAAAGCAGGAGAAGTTTCTCGAAGGACTGAATGATGAGCTGGGAATGCAGCTGATGGTGGCTACCTTCAACAACTACCAGGAGATGGTAGACAAGGCCATCATCCTTGAAGGCAAGCAATAGCAGATTGACAGCCGCAAGAGGAAGTATAGCCAGGGGAAGTACAACTCCGGAGCTCAGCAGAAGCCCCGCTATGCCCCATACTCGGGAGGACACACCCATCACACCCATGGAGGACATAATCATGGAGGACATAACCATGGAGGGAATGGGAACAATCACAACCATGACAACAACTTCAAGACTGGCAATGGAGGCAATGGCAACCAGCACCGTCCTGCTCCGGCTCAGAAGGATCTGAGTCACATCACCTGTTTCAAGTGCCAGAAGACAGGACACTATGCCACCGACTGCCCGGAGGCCAAGCAGAGGAATGGAAACGGCAACGGCAATGGAAGCTCAGCAAAGAAGCCCAACCCTTTTCCCCGTGCTCAGGTGAATCACATTGACGTGGAGGACGTCTATGATCAGCCAGAAACTGTGGTTGGTAAGTTTTTATTAAATTCACGTCCAGTATTGGTACTCTTTGATTCTGGTGCAACGCATTCATTCATATCGAGGGTAGTTGTGGAAAAGTACGGGTTGCCCACTAGAACTCTTAGAAGCCCTCTTCAGGTCAGTTCCCCAGGAGGAGAGATGATGGCAGGCTTAGGCTGTCATTCGACCCTCAGCATCGGAAACCATGATTTCCCCGCAGACCTCATAGTATTGGAATCCCAGAGCTTGGACGTAATCCTAGGAATGGACTGGCTGACGAAGTTTGAAGGAAACATCGACTGTGCCCGCAAGACGATTTTGCTCACCACCCCGGAGCAGAAGAGGATCAAGTATGTATCCAGACGCACACCGATGAAGAATCAGGCGAATTCCCTCACAGGAGTTGTACAGGTGGAAGTGCCAGTAGTGCAAGATTTTCCCGATGTATTTCCGGAGGAATTACCAGGAATGCCACCGGACAGGGACATTGAGTTTTTGATTGAGTTATTACCCGGCACAGCCCCAATATCCAAGAGACCTTATCGGATGCCCCTGAATGATTTGGAAGAGATCAAGAAGCAAATTAATGAGCTATTGGAGAAGGGATATATTCAGCCAAGCTCGTCACCTTGGGGAGCCCCAGTTCTTTTGGTAGAGAAAAGGATGGAACCCTAAGAATGGTTGTGGATTATCATTCATTGAACGACGTGACCATCAAGAACAAGTACCCTCTGCCGATGATTAATGATTTATTTGATCAGCTAGTTGGAGCCAAAGTATTCTCCAAGATCGATCTTCGATCAGGGTATCATCAGTTGAAGATTCGTGAACAGGATATACCCAAAACAGCTTTCACCACCAGGTATGGTTTATATGAGTATACCGTCATGTCATTCGGATTGATTAATGCCCCTGCGTATTTTATGAGCATGATGAACAAGGTATTTATGGAATATCTGGACAAGTTTGTCGTGGTGTTCATCGATGACATATTGGTTTTCTCCAAGAGCGAGGAAGAGCATAAGGAACATTTGCATCTAGTTCTGGAGAAACTCCGAGAACATCAGTTATATGCCAAATTCAGCAAATGTGAATTTTGGTTGAAGGAAGTCGGATTCCTCGGACATGTTATTTCAGGAGAGGGAATAGCTGTCGACCCCACCAAGGTTGAATCGGTCACCAAATGGCAGTCACCCACCTCGGTCAAGGAGATCTGCAGTTTTCTCGGACTCGCGGGATATTATCGGAGATTTATTGAGAATTTCTCCAAGATTGCTAAACCCATGACCGAGCTGTTGAAGAAGGAAACCAAGTACATTTGGACCGAGGATTGTGAAGCCAGTTTCCAGGAGTTGAAGAAATGTTTGGTTATAGCCCCAGTGCTAATTTTGCCGGACATACACAAGGATTACCAGGTATATTGTGACGCTTCTCGTCAAGGACTCGGAGGAGTACTCATGCAGGAAGGAAAAGTTGTAGCCTATACCTCCAGACAGCTATGACCTCATGAGATGAATTATGCCACACACGATTTGGAGTTAGCAGCCGTAGTGCACGCACTCAAGACCTGGAGACATTTCCTTGTCGGAAACAGTCGTGATGTTTACACGGATCATAAGAGCTTGAAGTATATTTTCACACAGAAGGAGTTGAACCTCAGGCAGAGGAGATGGCTAGAGTTGATCAAGGACTATGACATGAGATTGCATTACCACCCAGGAAAGGCTAATGTTGTAGCAGATGCCTTGAGCCGTAAGAGTTATGTGAATACCCTTACAACAGGAGGATTACCCCAGGAGTTAGTCGATGACCTCAGAGATCTTCGACTGGAGATAGTTCCGAGAGGACATGTTGCAGCACTGGAAGTTCAGTCCACTTTGGCCGAAAGAATTCGCGAAGCCCAGAAGTCGGACAAGGAAATTGCTGAGATAAAGGAAAGGATGAGTAACGGAAAGGCTAAAGGTTTTCGTGAGGATGAATACGGAGCTATATGGTTCGAGGATCGTATTTATGTACCCAATGATCCCGAGCTCAGGAAGCTCATTCTTCAGGAGGCGCATGATTCACCGTACTCGATTCACCTAGGCAACACCAAGATGTATTTGGATTTGAAGGAAAGTTTCTGGGGACAGGTATGAAGAAGGATATTGCCGAGTACGTAGCAGTATGCGATGTTTGCCAGCGAGTAAAGGCGGAACATCAGAAGCCAGCAGGGTTACTTCAACCTCTGCCGATACCCGAGTGGAAATGGGAAAAACTTGGAATGGATTTTATCACAGGATTACCCAGGACTCGTTCGGGTTATGATTCTATCTGGGTAGTGGTTGATCGCTTGACCAAGGTAGCTCATTTCATTCCCGTGAAGACCACCTATACCAGCGCTAAGTTAGCCAAGATATACATGACCAGGATCGTATGTCTGCATGGAGTTCCGAGGAGTATCGTGTCAGATAGAGGAACACAGTTTACCTCAAAGTTTTGGAATCAGTTGCATGAAACTTTGGGTACGAGGCTGGAGTTCAGTACAGCTTTTCATCCGCAGACAGATGGACAGACCGAGAGAGTCAATCAGATTCTGGAGGACATGTTGAGAGCCTGTGCGCTAGACTATGGATCTAGCTGGGATGACAATCTGCCATACGCAGAGTTCTCGTACAACAACAGCTATCAGATCAGTCTGAAGATGGCCCCTTTCGAAGCTCTATACGGAAGGAGGTGCAGAACACCATTGCTGTGGGATGGTGTTAGAGACCGAAAACTTTTTGGCCCCGATCTTATCAGAGACTCCGAAGAGAAGGTCAAGCTGATTCGAGATAGACTCAAGGTAGCTCAGTCGAGACAGAAGAGTTATGCTGACAGTAAACACAAGGAAGTAACGTACGAAGCGGGAGACCGAGCATATCTCCGTGTGTCCCCACTTCGAGGAATCAAGAGGTTCGGTGTTAAAGGAAAGTTAGCACCCAGGTTCATTGGCCTGTACAAAATCCTTGAACGTAGGGGAGAAGTTGCTTACAAGCTAGAATTGCCGGAAGGATTGTCCGGAGTTCATGATGTATTTCATGTTTCCCAGCTGAAGAAATGCCATGCTGAGATGGCCGATATTCCTTTGAGAGACACAGTGCCCCTAGAGGCCATACAGCTCGACAGTGATCTAACTTATGAGGAGAAACCCGTCAGAATTCTCGAGACTGCGAACAGAGTTACCCGTAGCAAGATCATCAAGTTCTGCAAGGTTTTGTGGAGCCACCACTCCGAGGAGGAAGCCACCTGGGAGCGAGAAGAAGATCTCTGCCGAGACCACCCGCACCTATTTGCTAGCCAACCCGAATCTCGAGGGCGAGATTCAACTTAAGGTGGGTAGGTTTGTAACATCCCAAATTTTCAATTTGGAATGTTTTACAAGTATTAGCTAAGCATCTATGCATTTTGTTTGAATTGAGTGGCATTTGGAATTTCAGAGGCATTGTGAGTTTTATTTGAATTTGGATTCAAATTGGCATTTGAAGTTTATGTCAAAAATCCCTGACAAATATTTGTTCAAAAGTATGAGAGGAGCTAACATGACACTCCAAAATGTCAGAAGAAATTTATGCCAAAAGTTTTGAATTCAAATTTGAGTTGTATTTGGAATTTTCAAAAAAATGTTTTTATTAAGTTTTTATTTTGCCTCTGAAAAATAGTTCATCTTGTAGGATTTATTTTTCTGATCTTTTTGATATATATATATATATATGTCATATATAAAGTATATTTTATTTTTCTCTATATTTATTTTCTTCTCTATCAAAAAAAAAGGGGGAGAACGCACCGCGGCCAGCGCCCGAGCCGGCCCAGCAGCCACCAGCGAGCCAGGCCGCCAGCCCAGCGCAGCGCCCGCGCCGATCCCTCCCGATCGGTCGCCCGACCGAATCCCTCCCTCCCACTCTCACTGACCGCGGACCCCACCCTCATCTCCTTCCTCCCAAAATCCCCGCGCCGTATCCCGCACGCGCTCGCGCCGGCCGAGTCTGCGCCCACCTCTAAACCCTAGTCCGACTCACCCTCCTCCCCAAGAAAGGTGTCCTATAAATACCTAGCCCTCTCCTCCGTCGAACCCCCTTAAACCCCACGCCAAAACCCCACCACAACCATCGCCCGTGCCATTCCGATCTCGGCGCCGCCGCCTCGGTTCGCCGCCGTTTCCGTCACCGGTGAGGACTCCCTTGCTTCCAAACACCTCCACCCGAACCATCTCTTCTTCGCGCACCCCGCTGACATCATCTCCCCTCCCAGGAAGCGCCGAAGCCGCCGTCCCGAGCATCACCGGAGCCGCAGGCAGCCGAGCCGCGCCGTCGACGCTCCGCGCGCCACAGCAGCTCCCGAGCTCCACCAACACCACCCCCGACTCCACCTCGCTCCGCCGCATCCGCCCGACGTCTTCGCCGCCTTCCCCGACCACTGGAGCGCCCCGCCGTCGCCGCCCGAGCCACCTCACCGTCGTCGCCGCCGCTGTAAGCCACCGGAACCTTCCCCATCGTCCGATCAAAATCAACGGTCCAGATTAGATCTCAAACAGTTAGGTTTATTTCATATAGATCGGTTTAGTTCCCGGTTTAGTTACGGTTTTTTTGTTAGATCGAACCGGACGGTTTATTTATTAGCCGCATATGTATCTAAAGTTTTGCCTGAGCGGTTTAGTTCCAAATCGCCCACCTGTTCGGCCCGTTAGCTGTTTAGTTTTTTTTAGTTTTAGTTTTAGTTTCTGTTTTTAACAGAATAGTTTCAGTTTTGTAAAATCTATAACTTTTATGTTATTAAATATTTTTAGTTGATTCTTTTTGATCTAGTTTTCAAATTTCCTAAAGTTTTGGTATAAAATAGTTTCGGCCATGTTTTAGTTTTGAAAAATTGGTTTATTTTAGTTTTAGTCAGATTAGTATTTCTGCTATAAAATGAGCTAGGATTAATTTTTTTTAATGATTCTTTTTGACACTGCTTTTTTTTTACATTGCCTAGCAGTAGGATTTATTTGGGTATTTATAGTTTTTATTAAAATTAGTTTTACTCGAAAACAAGCCTATTCTAGTTATTTTAACTTGCTGCTGTTTTCTGTTGTTTTAATTAATTTAAATAAATATTTTACCTCTGTTATATTTTATTTCAGATTAGTTTCTGTAGTTATAGAGGGTGAACTTTTATTTACAGGAAAATAAAATGTTTTATCTTATTTTCTTACTAATTTTGTTTTAGGCATAAAAGGAGTTTTATAATAGCTTTTAATGCGTTTCTTTTTGCATTAAATTTATTTGCTGTTTTTCTTTCTGTCATTAAACAAAAACCTTATTTTGTCTCTATTAAGAAAAATTTTAGTAGGATAAAACTATTTTCTAGTTGTTGCTTGAAGTAATGAAAACCTTGTTTTGAGTTCTTCGAGTTTTCTTTGGTTTTGGTATGATTGCTTGTGTGATTTACATTAGCTTGCTGTTATGTTATACCATTGTATGCTTATGTGTTTATTGTTTGCTTCGAATAGAATTCCCGGAGTGCGAAGCTTGCTATCACGAGTCACTAGCGTTCGAAGACCGTCAGCCAGGCAAGTCATTTGATCATGTTTTACAATACCTATGATTTGTTGCATCAGAATTATTCCTCCCCACCATGCATGCAGTAGGAGAATTTTAAGTTATGTTCTTGAGTAGTATCATGTGGTAGGTTGAACCCAATTCCCCTTATTACCAATGCCCGGGACGATGTAGTTGATTGCTCTGCTTTCGTAGACGGGGTTGGTTGAGTGATTCATAAGGGAGATGTGAGAGTCAAGATGATGACAACCCCATGATTTCAAGATGCTCGAGATGGACTTCAAATTCACTACTGGGTGGAGGACGGAATTGATGGGCACCCTGGAGCAACCAGCGGATGGCCGGGATGCATGGAGAAGCGCCATGACATCTTGCGGAAAGCTTCACCCAGCCACGAAGAGACGGATGGATACACCTTGACCGGAAGCTTACCTATGCAGCCGCAAGCCATTATGGGCTCTGGCTTGGTCGACCCTAGGCGTGACTCTGGCCAGACGGTGCTACGAGATGTAGAAGAACGGTAGGACTGGATGGGCACCGGCAGTGGCCCAGAGGAACTCTACGGAAGACCCTGTTTCATTCGTCCCGTCTTCAAACACCATGCAGTGCGAGGACTCAAAGGAGGGAACAATTCTTGCGGGTAAAGTGCACAAGACTCTGCAGAGTGAAAACCTAATCGATTAGCCGTGTCCCCGGTTACGGACAACTGAGCCTCTGGAATTGGAGTATTTCGGAAATCTCAACACCGAACTTAATAAATTAATTGATGGTTGTTTAATAATTGGGAATGAGACATTGGTTGGCGGAACCACCTCAATAACAACCAACATTTTGTAGTAATTGCAAGCAAGTCCTTTGTTGTAGGGAAAAATTGGCTTTTTCGCAAAAACATCAAACTTAGAGCCCCACAGCCAAATTGCATATAGTGTTAGCATTATATTATTGTTCTCTCTATGACTTGTCGGCATATTCAAAATGCTGAACTACACAGCTGCAACGTCTCATGTTGCAGAGGAGTTTTCCGACCAGGAGTGAGGCTACGATCTACGCTCGGTGATTGCCCTATGGAGTCGGATGGACTCGCTTATCGATTACGCTTCCGCAGCTTTATTTTAGTTTATTTCCCATGAGTTGGCCTTCGGCCAAATTTATTATGATGTAATAAAGACTCGATATGAGAATCGTGTAATAAATTCAGGTGTGATTGAACTTTGAATCTTTTCATCAATGTACTGTGTGTGCCAGCATGATCTTGGGATGGTACAGCTACACAGAGACTTGACCGATTTCGGGTCGAGTCGCTACAATCTCCCCGGCAACGGCGCCAGAAATTCTTCCTGCTACTTCTTGAGCTTGCGTTGGTTTTTCCCTTAAAGAGGAAAGGGTGATGCAGCAAAGTAGAGATAAGTATTTCCCTCAGTTAAGAACCAAGGTATCAAATCCAGTAGGAGATACAAGCAAGTCCCCAATCTATGCACCTGCACAAACAATCAAACACTTGCACCCAATGCGGTAAGGGGGTTGTCAATCCCTTCACGGTCACTTGCAAAGGTGAGATCTGATAGAGATAGATATAAAAGATTACTAAAACGTAAAACAAAGTAAAAGTAAATAAATTGCAGCGAGGTATTTTTGGGTTTTTGGTTTATAGATCTATAATGGAAAATAGACCTGGGGGCCATAGGTTTCACTAGGGGCTTCTCTCTTGAAGGCAAATAATACGGTGGGTGAACAAATTACTGTCGAGCAATTGATAGAAAAGCGCAAAGTTATGACGATATCCAAGGCAATGATTATGCATATAGGTACCACGTCCGTGTCAAGTAGACCGAAATGATTCTGCATCTACTACTATTACTCCACACATCGACCGCTATCCAGCATGCATCTAGAGTATTAAGTTCATAAAGAATGGAGTAACGCCTTAAGTAAGATGACATGTGTGACGCCCCCGGCTTAATCGTGCACTAACCATACACGGAAATGCACACGATCAATCCTAAGGACTCACTTGAAGATATCACAACACAACTCTAGACACAAATTAAAATAATACAAGCTTTATATTACAAGCCAGGGGCCTCGAGGGCTCGAATACATAAGTTCGCTTACAAGCGTCAGCGGAAGCATCAGATATCTGAGTACAGATATAAAAGATAAAACAGATAGGCCTTTAAAAGGCGGGGCAAAAGAAAACACTACGATCGAAAAGGCGCAGGCCTCCTGCCTGGGACCCTCCAAACCTACTCCTAGTCATCAGCCAACTCGTAGAAGTAACCATCCTCGGGGTAGTAGTAGTGATCACCGACAGGGCAGCTGGCTCCGGGGCTCCGCCATCTGGTTGCATCAAATGGGTATGGGGAAAAAGAGGAAGCAAAGCAACCGTGAGTACTCATCCGAAGTACTCAACAAGCAAGGATCTACACTACATATGCAACATTATCAAAGAAAGGCTGTATATGTGGACTGGGCTGCAGAAATGCCAGAATAGAGAGAAGGCCTAGTCCTATCGAAGACTAGCATCTTCAGCGGTCTTGCAGCATTAGAAGAGTGTAGATTTTTACTGCATAAAGTAATAGTAGCAATAAGTATCAACCTCGCCCAGAGATCCTTTCTCAACTCCCTGCGAGAAAGCAATCCCAGAGCCCTAGTATCCATTTCTCATCATTAAGTTCTAGTTGTATCGATCGGGATACAACTCCGAGCATCCGTTATCGAGGATCCGGCTATGCATAGATTAGTTCTTCCCTGCAGGGGTGCACCAACTTACCCACCACGCTCGATTAACTCCGGTCGGACACACTTTACTGGGTCATGCCCGGCCTCGACCAAACGGCACACCGCAGCCCTACCTAGAGCTCAGCAGAGAGGTCCCCACCGGTCTACATCCTAAGCGCTCAGGGGTCTTGGGCCATCGCCCTGTGCACTCCGGGTCGTTGCGTGCAGGGTGGATACCCTCGTCGCCTCGGATGGCCTACACGATCCGACCGTGCCGCAATGCTGAACTGGACGTCTGACAGAGCTTTCGGCTGATGCATACGATGCAGAGTGCCCATAACTTTCCCGCGTGATGGTTAGTGCTATCGGGCCAAAGGCCCACTCAGATCAAATATCCAAATCATTAGTGTTTTGGTAGTGCGGTAACGAGCAGAGACTCACGATCGATGTGACCCCGTCGCCCCGTCTCGAGGACTTGCGGCAAGGGCTAAGAATGCCCGGCCACGCCTCGTATTCATATCTCGGGCACCCTCCAGGTCAACCCGTCTCCACAACACTCGCGGGTACCCCTCAGGGTCGACCCGCCTTTCCAAGTAACAATAGTAAAGTCCAAGTATCCGTGTGTCCATAACATCAGAGAATCCTAGGTATCACCCTTGTTGGATTCCTACTCGGTGTATCCGTCAAGGTGAACTTAGGAGGAATCACCCTCGAGGTTCACACTTGAGGTGTTTCACGACAGCGTCGTTATCAGGAGTGGTGAAGCTGGAATCACCCTCGATGACCACGACCGAGCAACTACTCCACATAGTTAACATCAGAAGTGCTGACGAGGTATCACCCTCGGCACTCGATAGTAACGCTGCAGTGTCATACAGATAAAGGGAATGTGATGTGCGGTGCTGGGACCTGGTTGTCGAGTCTTCTGATAAACCAGTGGGGAAATCGGAACAAGTGGGGTTACTGGGGTCTCTATCCATCCTATACTAAGCAGTTTAGGATAAGCAGGTAAGGTATCAATAGCAGGTTACAATAAACAGGCTATGCATCCGAATAGGTAAAGTAGTAGCAAATGCTAATGCAAGTAGGAGGGAGAAAGAATAGGCGATATAGGCATGTTCAAAGGGGGGTGCTTGCCTGGTTGCTTTGCAGACAACAACGGGTCTTCGACAAGGTAGACGATCATCGGGTCATCATCGGTCTCGAGGTCTATCGAGAGAGAAGAGGGGGAAGAAACAATAAATAAAGGCAGACAAATGCAATCACAGATACATGGCATGGCAACACGTTATACGAGGGATGCCCTAATGCAGTACTACGCAAGTTAGTGGGAGTGGGAAATTATCCGGGAGTGTTCTCCCAGCTCCAGGTGATTATCGGACGGTTGAAACGGAGGGGAAAGTTCCATGTTCATCATGCTAGAGGCATGTGACAGATATGAGGAGGGCATACTCGGATTCGTCTCATCGTTCTGAGCAACTTTCATGTACAAAGTTTTTCCATTCGAGTTACGGTTTATTTTCTACGATTTTTTAAAGTTTTAGGCATTTTCTGGATTTATTTAAATTAACAGAAATTAATTTATTGCATCAGCAGTGATGTCAGCATGAGGTCAGCAGTCAATAGAGCGTTGACTGGTCAAAACTGACGAGTGGGCCCCACTGGTCAGTGAGACAGCTAATAGGACAGGTTTTAATTTAAACTTAACTAATCTAATTAAGTGTGGGGCCTAGCTGTCAGTGTCTACTTAACCTAATTAATTAACTTAACTAGATTAATCCTGCTTAATTAGTCAAACAGTGGGGTGGACCCACATGTCAGCTGCTGGGGCCGGCCCAGTCAGCAGTTGACCGAAGTCAACTAGTCAAAGTGGGGTCAGCGGGGCCCCTGGGCCCACCAGCCAGTGGCTCAGGCAGTGGGGCCCAGCCGGCCAGGTCAGCGCCGGCCGCCGGAGCTCTCTGGCGACCCCGAACGATGGCGACAACTCCGGCGAGCTCGGTTTTCTACTACGGTGCATCCTTTCGCGTCGTTCCTCTTGCGTTCGAACAAGTGGTGCGGCGCGCATCCAACGGTGACGGTCGCCTGGCCGGAGGTGGCCGGAAACAATGGCGGCGTCGACTTGGGTGGCCACCGGAGTTCGGTCGTGGATGGAAACGGCGACAGGAGGCATGGGAGGAGGAGCAAACGGGCTAGGAGGCTGCTTGGCAGTGCCAGGAGCACGACACCGTGCTCGAATGCGAGCCCGATCGCCTGTGGCCACGACGGCGAAGCAAGGTGGAGGCGGCGAGTTCGGGCCCCAACGGGGAACGGCGAAACATCACGCTAGCGAGCGAACGGCACGGCTAGGGGTGGTCTACGTGGCGTGGTGAACTCGATGGGCATGAGCCCATGACCAAACGGTCACCGGACGGCTACCGGCGACGAGCTCAGGCGGAGGCGTGCTCGGGCGTTGGTGAAGCTTGAGCTAGGGGGCTCTATCGACGGCGGGGAGAGGGGGAGAAGAAGGCGGAGCTCACCTAGCGGCGCACGAAAGGCCGGTGGGAGCTTAGGAGCAGCAAGGGGCTCGAGGTCGTCGGCGAGCGCCAGAGATAGAGACGAAGAGGGGTGATGGCGATCGTCAGCTACAGGGGTCCCCGGCTCCGTCAGAGGGCTCCAGGCGAACGAGTGGACGCCGGCGGAGCTTCTGGACACTACGGAGGAAGGAGCAGGCGCCGGTGGCCGCGGGACTGAGCGGTGGACGGCGGCGAGCGCTCGGGCGCGGTGGGGGAAAAGAGAGAGGTGAGGCGTGTGGGGGCAAGTGGGGCAGCTAGGGTTCGGGAGGAGGGGAGAGCGGCTCGGGGGAGCCCTTAACGGCGTCGGGGAGCTGGCGGATGCCCGACGCGTGTGGCGTCATCGGCGTGTTAGCTCGCGTGGCCGACAGCGCGGGATGAAGGAGATGAGCTACGAGATGGGCTGGGTCGGCTCCTGCAGCTCGCAGGCCTAAGTGCACAGTAAGCTTCGGCCTTTTCTTTTTATTTCCTGTCTGTTTACTTTTATTCTTATCTGTTGCATTTTCTTTTAGCTAGCAAACGATTTTTGCTAAGAGGAAAACTTGGTTCATCAACCAAGCACATTAATTTGGTGTTGCTCAAAAAGCTTAGGGTCAAAAGGAAAAGGTTGGGAATTTTTAGGAATTGAAAAGGACAATTTAAGTGATGCTGGACTACTGTTTTAGAGTCCAGGGGCATTTTGGGAATTTTGTTGAGGTTGATTTCAGCATGATAAATACTTAGGGAAATATTCAGAATAAGATGAACATTTTTATCTTGTTATTTGATCAACTTTTATTTTTGACTTTAATTTGAATCTTGAAGTTGAATTAGAATTTGGTTTGGATAATTTCTGAATGCCACTTAATTATGATGATTATGATGACCTGGCAATCTAATTAGCTTGATGACAGGGTTAATATCTGGGGGTGTTACAAATATCCTCCACTACAAGAAATCTCGTCCCGAGATTTAAGTGGGGAAGTAAAGGGTAACTTCAGGAGAACTGACCCCTGTAGGGTCGATTGTCTAGTGGACAATTCAGGGAATGTGGCATAAATATCTCTCGAGTTGAAACTTAAGAAAACATCGAGAGCAAAGTATGAAAAATAAGAAGTTTCAAGCGAATGGACAAACGATCGATACCTGAACAGAGTGAGAAAAGAGGTTTAGAGCATCGGAAATGGATTACCTCTTGGAGGGTGGATCGTGATAACACACAAAACCAAGAGCATAGGATACTTCGGAATCAAGGATATACAGGAGAGTCAGGTTCAGATCCTGTGGAACTGTGGGGGGGGTGTCGATCAAAAGTAGGGAGAAGGTGACATCTTACCGGTCACGACAACAAGGTATGTCAGAGGGTAGCCTGTCAGTTATGTCGGCGACAACATCGGTACCAAGGGCGAGGGACGAAGAGAACCATTTTCCTGCTCGTAAGAACGAGGCGGACCAATAGGCAAAGTTCTCGTCCATCGGTGGTTACCAGAATGTCATCAACAATAGTAACAGGGTCTCACTGACAAGGTTGTACAACAGGATGTTTAATAAGCAGGGAATTATTTCTGCTTATATCATATAGATCACAAGAAAAGTTTAAACAAACCAATGGAAAGGAAAATGTGGTTATACATAAGAATTAGGAGTATATCCTTTCCAAGGAAAAGCAGAACATGATATACCTGACAGTACAGCAGGTACAAAATCATTTAGATAAAGGGGCGAGGAAAAATCAAGATGTTACCCATACAACGGTGTCCGGATAATAGATCAAGAAGCATTTGGCAATGTGCCTCCAATGTTCTTGTTGATATTCGGAATACCACAATCATGCTTCAAGGTAGCATTTATTATGATGTTTCAAGCAAAGATTGAATCTGAAGGCCATAAGAAGTACAAAGGAACAATTCCAAGAATGTCAAGGAACGTAAGATATAACCAAAACATGACCAAGTCTGTATTGGCAGGAAGTCAAGGATGTTGTCGATGATAACACAGATCATCGAGGGGCAAGAATGATATTTCTCACCCTAAATATAACTGGCATCCCAGAAGAAATCAAAAGGTTGACGTTGATCACGACACATTTGTCGAGAGATTTCATGAAGGTGTAATCGATCGGCGATGACATCGAGTCAAAGGAATGATGAAGCGAAAGGTTATCAGAACCACGATTGCAAAGGATCAATTCATAGATACAAGATAAACTTATTCCAAGGAAATAATTATTTTTACGAGCAGCTTCCATGATGAGTTCTACATCGGGACCATGGGCATGAACACAAAGTGCAAGGTCGACTCCCACTTCTTCAATGCATAACCTTTCATTCACTGCTCTGTTAAAAATTATATGAACATGAAGACTACATGGTGGAATACCAGAGGAGTATGACCCGCGAAAATTACCGGGTTCACATAGATTAGAGAAGGCATAGGTTCAACCCGTTGGGGCATCTTAGGAACATATACCACAACTTCAGGAGTAAATAACACATGATCGAAAGCAGAGCAAGGTTGACAAAGCGGAGAATACAATTTACCAAAGTCATTATGTATCCAAGGAAAGGCTCGCAAGGTTATTGAATATGAAAGACTCTGTCGGATAATAACCCAGCAAAAGATCAGATGGTCGGCAAAGGATCTGATGTGAGTATTGGTACTCAACCAGAAGACGAAGAATGCAAAATCATCGGATTGCAGAAACAACTGAATAATTTGATGTTTAAATACGAGGAAATTATGACTTTCAGCACGAACGATCAGAGGCAGACGCTCTGATCAAAAGATGAGTAAGTTAAATAGAACTAGATGGACAATCTTTCAAGGCGTGATTTGCCGAGAATCTGCTCATGTCCGGAATGACGTCTGAGCCGGAGGAATGAATTCTAGAAAGTAATTGGTGATAGCAAGCATTTGCATACATAATGAATTAATAGGCTCAGGATGACTATGACAGAGGATGTTAATAAATATTGCCAGTCATATGGCGTTAACCATAATGCAGACGGGCAAGACTTTCCAAAGCAAGAGTTTGCAGTGGATTTTCGGAATGTCAGATAGTATTATGAAGTATTTGGCAAAACACATGATCAACTGGGGATGAGCGAATCCCCGGAAGTGTGAGGAGTTATCTGTGGTGCGAAAGAAGCTGCAAAGCGGTAGGCACCAAGGATTCTCGGAACAACGGAGCAACTGGGAAAGAAGGTTCAAACGGCAAGGATGTGTAGCTGTCCACGGTGATTATCGGTAGTAGGGATCTTGCAAAAGCAGTGGGCATAATGGTCTCGGGAAACTACGAGGAGTATCTTCGGAGTCTTCTGATGATGACACGCCATCTTCTGGAATGAGGGGGTGGCTCTCCGGGAGAAAGCGGTTACGAGAACCTAGGGTTAGAGTTAGCAAAATCTTTAACCCAAATAGAAGAGAAATCAGAGTCCTAGAGTAAAGACGAGGAATAAAAGATCCTAATACCACCCTATTGGTGACGTGGGCCCATAAGCCACACAGCCATGTTAGTAAAATAGTTTTTCCAAAGACTAGACTCAACTTCGGCCAAGGAGCTGGAAAGGGGGATTACTACAGGCAGTCGGCTCTGATACCAACCTGTGACGCCCCCGGCTTAATCGTGCACTAACCATACACGCAAAAGCACACAATCAACCTAAGGACTCACTTGAAGATATCACAACACAACTCTAGACACAAATTAAAATAATACAAGCTTTATATTAAAAGCCAGGGGCCTCGAGGGCTCGAATACATAAGCTCGCTTACAAGCGTCAGCGGAAGCATTAGATATCTGAGTACAGATATAAAAGATAAAACAGATAGGCCTTTAAAAGGCGGGGCAAAAGAAAACACTACGATCGAAAAGGCGCAGGCCTCCTGCCTGGGACCCTCCGAACCTACTCCTGGTCGTCAGCCAACTCGTAGAAGTAACCATCCTCGGGGTAGTAGTAGTGATCACCGACAGGGCAGCTGGCTCCGGGGCTCCGCCATCTGGTTGCATCAAACGGGTATGGGGAAAAAGAGGAAGCAAAGCAACCATGAGTACTCATCCGAAGTACTCAGCAAGCAAGGATCTACACTACATATGCAACATTATCAAAGAAAGGCTGTATATGTGGACTGGGTTGCAGAAATGCCAGAATAGAGAGAAGGCCTAGTCCTATCGAAGACTAGCATCTTTAGTGGTCTTGCAGCATTAGAAGAGTGTAGATTTTTACTGCATAAAGTAATAGTAGCAATAAGTATCAACCTCGCCTAGAGATCCTTTCTCGACTCCCTGCGAGAAAGCAATCCCAGAGCCCTAGTATTCATTTCTCATCATTAAGTTCTAGTTGTATCGATCTGGATACAACTCCGAGCGTCCGTTACCAAGGATCCGGCTATGCATAGATTAGTTCTTCCCTGCAGGGGTGCACCAACTTACCCACCACACTCGATTAACTCCGGCCGGACACACTTTACTGGGTCATGCTCGGCCTCGGCCAAACGACACACCGCAGCCCTACCTAGAGTCCAGCAGAGAGGTCCCCGTCGGTCTACATCCTAAGCGCTCAGGGGTCTTGGGCCATCGCCCTGTGCACTCCGGGTCGTTGCGTGTAGGGCGGATACCAGCGTCGCCTCGGATGGCCGACATGATCCGACTGTGCCGCAATGCTGAACTGGACGTTTGACAGAGCTTTCGGCTGATGCATATGATGTAGAGTGCCCATAACTTTCCCGCGTGATGGTTAGTGCTATCGGGCTAAAGGCCCACTCAGATAAAATATCCAAATCGTTAGTGTTTTGGTAGTGCGGTAACGAGCAGAGACTCACGATCGATGTGACCCCATCGCCCCGTCTCGAGGACTTGCGGCAAGGGCTAAGAATGCCCGGCCACGCCTTGTATTCATATCTCGGGTACCCTCCAGGTCAACCCGTCTCCACAACACTCGCGGGTACCCCTGAGGGTCGACCCGCCTTTCCAAGTAACAGTAGTAAAGTCCAAGTATCCGTGTGTCCATAACATCAGAGAATCCGAGGTATCACCCTCGTTGGATTCCTACTCGATGTATCCGTCAAGGTGAACTTAGGAGGAATCACCCTCGAGGTTCACACTTGAGGTGTTGCACGACAGCGTCGTTATCGGGAGTGGTGAAGGAGGAATCACCCTCGATGACCACGACCGAGTAACTACTCCACAGAGTTAACATCGGAAGTGCTGACGAGGTATCACCCTCGGCACTTGATAGTAACGCTGCAATGTCGTACAGATAAAGGGAATGTGATGTGGGGTGCTGGGACCTGGTTGTCGAGTCTTTTGATAATCCAGCGGGGCAATCGGGACAAGTGGGGTCTCTATCCTGCCTATACTAAGCAGTTTAGGATAAGCAGGTAAGGTATCAATAGCAGGTTACAATAAACAGGCTATGCATCAGAATAGGTAAAGCAGTATCAAATTCTAATGCAAGTAGGAGGGAGAAAGAATAGGCGATATAGGCATGTTCAAAGGGGGGTGCTTGCCTGGTTGCTTTGTAGACAACAACGGGTCTTCGACGAGGTAGACGATCATCGGGTCATCATTGGTCTCGGGGTCTATCGAGAGAGAAGAGGGGGAAGAAACAATAAATAAAGGCAGACAAATGCAATCACAGATACATGGCATGGCAACATGTTATACGAGGGATGCCCTAATTCTGTACTACGCAAGTTAGTGGGAGCGGGAAATTATCCGCTCCCAGCTCCGGGTGATTATCGGACAGATGAAACGGAGGGGAAAGTTCCATGTTCATCATGCTAGAGGCATGTGACAGATATGAGGAGGGCATATTCAGATTCGTCTCGTCGTTCTGAGCAACTTTCATGTACAAAGTTTTTCCATTCGAGTTACGGTTTATTTTCTACGACTTTTCAAAGTTTTAGACATTTTCTGGATTTATTTAAATTAACAGAAATTGATTTATTGCGTCAGCAGTGATGTCAGCATGAGGTCAGCAGTCAACAGAGCGTTGACTGGTCAAAACTGACGAGTGGGCCCCACTGGTCAGTGAGACAGCTAATAGGACAGGTTTTAATTTAAACTTAACTAATCTAATTAAGTGTGGGGCCAAGCTATCAGTGTCTACTTAACCAAATTAATTAACTTAACTAGATTAATCCTGCTTAATTAGTCAAACAGTGGGATGGACCCACATGTCAGCTGCTGGGGCCGGCCCAGTCAGCAGTTGACCGAAGTCAACTGGTCAAAGTGGGGTCAGCGGGGCCCCTGGGCCCACCAGCCAGTGGCTCAGGCAGTGGGGCCCAGCCGGCCAGGTCAGCGCCGACCGCCGGAGCTCTCCGGCGAGCCCGAACGACGGCGACAACTCCGACGAGCTCGGGTTTCTGCTATGGTGCATCATTTCGCGTCGTTCCTCTTGCGTTCGAACGAGTGGTGCGGCGCGCATCCAACAGTGACGGTCGCCGGGCCGGAGGTGGCCGGAAACGACGGCGGCGTCGACTTGGGCGGCCATCGGAGTTCGGTCGTGGATGGAAACGGCGACAGAAGGCATGGGAGAAGGAGCGAACGGGCTAGGAGGCTGCCTGGCAGTGCCAGGAGCATGACGCCGTGCTCGAATGCGAGCCCGACCGGCTATGGCAGCGACGGCGAAGCAAGGCGGCGGCGGCGAGTTCGGACCTCGATGGGGAACGGCGAAACATCACGCTAGGGAGTGAACGACATGGCTAGGGGTGGTCTACATGGCGTGGTGAACTCGATGGGCACGAGCCCGTGACCAAACGGTCACCGGACGGCTACCAGCGACGAGCTCAGGCGGAGGCGCGCTCGGGCGTCGGTGAAGCTTGAGCTAGGGGGCTCTATCGACGGCGGGGAGAGGGGGAGAAGAAGGCGGAGCTCACCTAGCGGCGCACGAAAGGCCGGTGGGAGCTTAGGAGCGGCAGGGGGCTCGAGGTCGCCGACGAGCGCCGGATACAGAGACGAAGAGGGGCGATGGCGATCGGCAGCTACAGGGGTCCCCGGCTCCGTCAGAGGGCTCCAGGCGAACGAGTGGACGCCGGCGGAGCTTCTGGATAACGCGGAGGAAGGAGCAGGCACCGGTGGCCGCGGGATCGTGCGGTGGATGGCGGCGAGCGCTCGGGCGCGGTGGGGGAAAAGAGAGAGGCGAGGCGCGTGGGGGCAAGTGGGGCAGCTAGGGTTCGGGAGGAGGGGAGAGCGGCTCAGGGGAGCCCTTAATGGCGTCGGGGAGCCGGCGGATGCCCGACGCGTGCGGCGTCGTCGGCGTGTCAGCGCGCGTGGCCAACAGCACGGGATGAAGGAGATGAGCTGCGAGATGGGCTGGGCCGGCTCCTGCAGCTCGCAGGCCTAAGTGCACAGTAAGCTTCGGCCTTTTCTTTTTATTTCCTGTCTGTTTACTTTTATTCTTATCTGTTGCATTTTCTTTTAGCTAGCAAACGATTTTTGCTAAGAGGAAAACTTGGCTCATCAACCAAGCACATTAATTTGGTGTTGCTCAAAAAGTTTAGGGTCAAAAGGAAAAGGTTGGGAAATTTTAGGAATTGTAAAGGACAATTTAAATGCTGCTGGACTACTGTTTTAGAGTCCAGGGTCATTTTGGGAATTTTGTTGAGGTTGATTTCAGCCTGATAAATACTTAGGGAAATATTCAGAATAAGATGAACATTTTTATCTTGTTGTTTGATCAACTTTTATTTTTGACTTTAATTTGAATCTTGAAGTTGAATTAGAATTTCGTTTAGATAATTTCTGAATGCCACTTAATTATGATGATCATGATGACCTGGCAATCTAATTAGCTTGATGACAGGGTTAATATCTGGGGGTGTTACAACATGATGTAGAGGGATAAACTCAAGCAATATGACGAAAACCCCATCTTTTTACCCTTGATGGCAACAATACAATACGTGCCTCGCTACAACCACTTTTTCACTGGGTGAGGACACCGCAAGATTGAACCCAAAACTAAGCACCTCTCCCATTGCAAGAAGAACCAATCTAGTTGGCCAAACCAAACCGATAATTCGAAGAGAAATACAAAGATATCAAATCATGCATATAAGAATTCAGAGAAGATTCAAATAATATTCATAGATAATCTGATCATAAATCCACAATTCATCGGATCTCAACAAACACACCGCAAAAGAATTTTACATCGGAGAGATCTCCAAGAACATCGAGGAGAACATGGTATTGAGAATCAAAGAGAGAGAACAAGCCATCTAGTTACTAGCTATGGACCCGTAGGTCTGTGGTAAACTACTAACGCTTCATCGGAAGGGCAATAGAGTTGATGTAGAAGCCCTCCGTGATCGAATCCCCCTCCGGCAGGGTGCCGGAAAAGGCCCCAAGATGGGATCTCACGGGTACAGAAGGTTACGACGGCGGAAAAGTATTTTGGTGGATGCTTCTGGTCGTTTGGGAATATCTCTGAATTTATAGGCCAAAGATTAGGGTTGAAGGACTCCCATGGGACCCACAAGCCAGGGGGCGCCCCCCTAGGGCGCGCCCTGAGGGCTTGTGGAGCCCTCGGGACTCTTCTGACTTCCTCTGCAAGTCCTACGTGTGTCTTCTGGTCCAAGAAAAATCATCGTAAAGTTTTATTCCGTTTGGACTCCGTTTGATATTCCTTTTCTGTAAAACTCAAAAACAAGGAAAAACAGAAACTGACATTGGGCTCTGGGTTAATAAGTTAGTCACAAAAATAATATAAAATAGTATATTAATGCATATAAAACATACAACACAGATAATATAATAGCATGGAACAATCAAAAACTATAGATACGTTGGAGACGTATCACATCCCCTCCTCTTCGGGGAAATCCCAACGCAGCTCACAAGTAGCAGACACAAACCGGCAAGGGCCACCGTCCAACAAGATTGAACCACACACTTTAGCCAATGATGAATGATTTTTAATAGGTCGAATCAACAGAGGTGGAGGACCAACTCCTCCGAACAATCTTGTATGAACCAACAAATTCTTACCGTTCCCAAAAAATTTACCAACAACAACAATATGACATGGGAACATCACAACACTGCCACCCCTGATTACTTCACCATTTCTCAAAGATCTGCTATCAATTTTTTTACCCTGATCAGTGGTGGAGCTTGGGCCAAAATTCTGGAGGGGCAATGGGCTGAGGGGGGGCTAAATTATGAGGTCTGGCCTTATTTTCCTATACTTATGGCCCAAATACCTAGGAGTAGTAAGGGATTTCTTCATGGGCTGGGGGCGGTGGCCCAGGTTGCACTCCGTGAAGCTCCGCCACTGACCCTGATCATTCAACAATTGGATTCTCTCTATACCAACTTGCAACCTAAGCAAGCCATCATGATAAAGAAAACATCATCTCTTTAGCAAACCACAATGTGGCAAACCTTGTTGACCATTTTGAAACCACATTCCCCCAGCCTCCCATAATGGTTGAAAATACATATGATTCACAACCATCACACGAGCAGAAATCCCACAAGCTTGCTGCAACCTAAAATCATGCTTCTGGGAAAACACATTCTCAGAGCACCTGTTATGGTAGGTAGGTATAAGCCCCTTAATCTGGTATCACTGGACTGAATTCTACCCAAAGGATTTTAAGGAATTGCTAAGAGAGGATGCAAGTGATCATCCTCAACACATTTTGTAACATGATCCTCAGGCCTAACATTGGATTGATCATTAGACACCCCTACATTCAATCTTATCTCCTCCTTCCTTTCTTGAAGACAACCATAAGACCCCCTTGGCCAACACGGCCAACAATCGACGGGGATCCTGCAACTTAACATCCTGATCCGACGACGATAGATGTGAATGATCGATCACCACCACCGAGGTAGGAAAGCTAGCCCCCCTTTGCCACATGTATTCCTATTGGAGAAATTTGAAACCCTAGGTACCTCAACCCAAGAACTACCAGTTGATCTAGAAACACAGGATCCCTGAGGACTAATTAACCTTGTTGATGAGATAGTTGTGATGAGCATCATCTAACCTCCATCGGCTCCCTTCCATGGCAGATATCTGACCACCTTTTCCTCCTTCCTAGAATCGAAGACTTGGCCTCTCTCTCCTCCAGCGTGGTGCAACAGATCACTTCCATTGCCAACTTCTTCATGTACTTGAATTCGAATTCCGCTTCCATCTCCTTATGTCGACAGATCTGAGCAAGCTTCACGACCAATGGGATGTTATCATACGCCTCCTCCCGCCTACTGATGTTGTGAATCCTGTGAAGTCTCGCAGCTAGCGGCAGGTCGCCCAGCGACGTTGGCTCCCCCAAATCCCCCATTGGGTCCGAGATCGGATCCCCCTCCTTCATGATCTCCCATCGATATTGGGAAAGATCCAGAGATGCTATGGCCCTTTCCCTTGGGGAGATAGTGATAGACAACATCCCGATAGGCCGCGGCGCGACACGGTGGAGCGGCAAGCTCGGTCAACGGCCAGATCTGCGGTGGCGGTGGCGGCGGCGATGGGTCGGGTGGAGAGTGGAGAGCGTGGGTTTGGCCGCAAGAGCGTGCATACCGGTTTGGCCCCGTCTTTTTTTTTTGGAAAATAACAAAATCATAAATAAACATAGCTCCTCCCACGAAAGGAAATTACAATAAAATACTCATATTAACGCGAAAGGTTGGATGGTTAGGAGGACAGTGGTGTCCCATGCCCACCAGAGTTCAAGTTCCAGACTTGACATTGGTGCTCGCAATTTCCTGGATTTATTTCATGTCTTTCGGTGATGTGCGTTCAGTGGGAGGAGACGTTCTCATCCACTACGAAGGCGTCTGATGACTTCATCAATCTTAAGATGATGTGTCGGCTCAGTCTCTCGAATGTGCTCGGAATAGGGCGTGCGTGTGTGCGTTCATAGGGGGATTGTATGCTCATGGACTTCGATTGTACCGTGTTCAAAGAAAATACTCACCCTAACAAAATGTGCACTTATAATAAGCACGCAAATGTGAAATGTTTATCCGCAAAAAAAGGTGATTTGTTTAGTATTGGTGAAAATGAATCAAGAAAAAGTAGTAAACTGGTAACGAGTTCATCACGAAGAAAAACTCAAATTTTCCGCGCCTTTCGTCCAAACCGGCACGGCCCTCAGAGGAACGGCAAGCTCTAGGGCGGCGCCAAACCGGTCGCTGAGATCCACATCACCGGGCACCATCCCATCCGGCAGCCTCCATTCGAACTCGTGGAGCAGCGATGCCAACACCATCGGCACGACCGTCACGGCCAGCGGCATCCCGGGGCACGCCCTCCGCCCCGATCCGAACGGTATGAACTCGAACGCCCTCCCCCGGAAGTCCACCTCCCTGTCCAGGAACCTCTCCGGCATGAACACCTCCGGCTCGGCCCACACCTCGGGGTCCCTTCCGATGGCCCACACGTTGATCAGAACACGGGCGCCCTTCGGCACCGAGAAGCCGCCGAGCGTCACGCCGGTCTCCGACACCTCGTGCGGCAGCAGCAGCGGCGCTGGGGGGTGCAGCCGCATCGTTTCCTTCATCACGGCCTGGAGGTACGGGAGGTTGGCGAGGTCACCTTCCTCTGCGTTGCCGGATCCGAACGCTTCCCTGAGCTCGGCGCGCGCCTTCGCCATCTTGGTCGGGTTGCGGAGCAGCTCCGCCATCGCCCACTCCACCGTGGTCGTCGTCGTGTGACTCCCAGCGATGAACAGATCCTGGTTCATGACAGCAAGATTAATTACTACGGTTACAGCTCTAACTTCATCAGTCATTGATCGTCCCTGAAGATGCGATGTACCGTTAGGAGAGCTCGGATCACCGGCCGCTCGAGCTGGGACTTGGCGGGGAGCTCGAGCAGCGACTCCAGCAGGTCGCCGGGCTTCTCGGCGCTGTTCAACCGACGGTTTATGACAGCGTCGAAGAACTGGTAGAATCTACTGAGATTCGCTGCGACCGCGCGGCGGCGGCGGCTGAGATCTAGCGAGCTGAGGAATGGGAAGAAGTCGGAAATGTTCGGCTTGGCCGTCTCCGCGACAGAGTCTGCGATGAGCTCCATGAACTCCTGCCCGGTCACCGACCCCAGCTCGACGACGTCCTCCGAGAACAGAACGCTGGACAGCATGTTGAGCACGGCGCTGAACACAGAGAGCGCGACGCGCACCGGGCGCCCGGAGCTCGCGTGTAAGTGGTCAACCAGCTCCCGGGCCTTGCGCTCCTGGATGGCGCGACTGGCGCCGAGCCGCCGAGACGTGAAGAGCAGGGTGCTCGCCACGGTGCGCAGGTGCTTCCACAGCGGGCTGGAGCTCGGGAGCCACACCATGGAGATGCCGCTGTGGCCCATGACGCTGGCGCTGTCGGGGACCCACCGGGAGGAGACGGCACCCTCCTTCTTGTGCAGCGCCTCGTGCGCCGTAGCCGGGGACGACAGCACGACGAGGCTCGCCATGCCGAGCCTCATCGACATGACGGGGCCGTAGGACGCCGACAGGCGAGCGAGCGCGCGGTGTAGCTCGCCGCCGCGGACCAGGTCCGGGATGTTGCCGATGAATGGGAACGGCGTTGGGCCCGGCGGCGGTGGCGGTGCAGGCGCACCGGCGGGGGGCTTCGTTGACTTGGTCCATAGGAGGCACAGCAGTGCGACACAGAGCAGCGAGATGCAGACTGACAAGAGTGTTGTTGGCTCCATGACTAATGGCACACAAGATCTGAAGATGTATTTTGACTTGTAAGGTTTCGTTGCCAAGATTCCGAGTTATCTCAGTTATGTATGTTTGCAAAATTGCAGAATTTTGTGACATCAAAAAGTTGCACATAACTTGTTTCACAAGGTTCAAACTTCAAACATCCAAGTACTAACTTAAAGATTTTCAATGGTTGCAAGTTGCAAAGCGTGCGCTGTTCCGATCAAGTTGGGAAAGAGAACATGATTTGGCAATGCAGTTTTCTATTGCTTTGAGAAGTTGTGGAAGACAAGTTGAGTAAGTATTCGAGTTTTCTATGTTCCAACTTGGAGTGCAAATTTGTTAGATAAATCATGTATCCACATCTGTCTCTATTACCACACACATGATTATATACCAGCTCAGTTATGGATTCGTTAGCACATTGGCAGTCGTCTATTCTCAAAATTGGTACATGTTGTCATGTTGGCAACTTTCAGGATTCTAGTGTATAGACATGTAACTTTTGCAGGATCTTATTTAGCAGCCACAGTAAAACACGAATTATGTGTGCTTGTGTGTCCGTGTGTTGGGCTTGTTGTGCTGTGCCCACAGCTGAACCCGGTTGTCGTGTGTGTGCTTGTTTGTTAGACCTTGCCTGCGGTGGCGCTGTGTGTGTGTGTGTTCGCGGTTGTTACTTTGTGAACTTTGTGCTCGGTGGTTTGCTTTATTTATAAAGCGAGGCGAAAGCCTTTTTCGGTTAAAACACGAATTATAGCGGGAAAGCAAATTTCAAATAGCAGAGCTATAGTTTGGAACAAGACCTCAAAATTCACAATAACATGAAAGGAGCAAACAGGACAAAACTCTTATTATAAAACCTCTAAATAAAACAGTTCGGTTCACCGGGATAAGAAACACTGCCTACAATTTGTAAGTAGTGCACACGATTACAAAGAGCTCCACCTACTAACGTCTACTGCATTAAAGGAACTAGAAAACACCAAATTTTTGGATTGTTGGTGTCTTGGAGATTCCAACTCCACTATGTATATATCAATTGTGTTAGTTCATGTATGTGTGGCAAAAGACGTAAGCAAGTGCGAAGTGAACCCACGATTGGAGAGAGTGAGATGTGTGAGGTTCAGGCGGGTGGGTGCGCGACTTTATGAATTGGAGGTGGGGGAGGAAACATGAGGAGAAGAAGAACACACAAAGAGCGTCAAGGATAACTAGTAAGGCCTATTAATATAGCACATGTTGGCAGTACACATCTTGATTATGCGAGCCTCCAACAAGGAAGTCAAGTCAAGAATGCTCTTATGACCTACTCTGATCGGTCTAATCAATTCACTCAAGTTCAAAGGAGAAAAGGGGGACATGGTAGGGTTCATCGCCAACTAATTCTAAGAGAAGAGGCCTTGTAGTGGCTCGACAAAAGGAGAGTTGGATACAAAACCTTAGAAGGTGGCCTTGAACTCCATGGTAGTATTCTCCACTAGGGAGGCCTTGAATCACCTTGTGGAGAGGTAAATGAGAAAAGCTCAACTTGCTTTTGCCAAAATGATTTGCTAACCCGAAATCTATGAAGAGGTACGGCTTATATAGGTTCCAAATGGAGAGGTCAGTGGAGGGGAAAGACACATGGCCCATGGGCCATTTTCGGCATGTAGGCATCTAACATGGCAGTCCAAGGCATTCGTCTAGGACTATCCAAGCCTGCAGCTTTCACGAGGCTTTGGCTCTTCAGGGTGGTTGTCACTTGGCTCCTTCCAGCACTAGGCAGTCCACCTCAAATGGCCTAGACAGTCCAACAACGGCCTTTTCGCTGGTGGTGGCGCCAGCACTGGACAGTTCGGCACGAGTGTTTGCAGAGGCGGAACCAACCCACTAAAGGAGCCTAGGCAAAGCCTATGCATGGTGACATTGTCCAGTATTTTCCCCAACAAATAACAATACTAACCATGGTGTCATAGTATTATTTAATAAAGATTGCATAGAGCAGCCTCGGGTAGCCACTCGGGGTCGCCGAGAGATAGCTCCTCCCTGAGTATAGACGCCATGTCCAGGTCCGCTCGGGTATGGCCCGGAGAGTCCGACACAAGTGTGCGGGCATGTCCGCGACCACTCGGTCTTGCTCCGAATATTCCGAATTTGGTCCAGATAGTCTGGTCATGCAAATTCAATACCTCTCCAATCTTTGGTACGTCTTCTCGCTCTGAGTCCTTGGCTTTCACACCTATTTTTGTGCCTTCACATTCCAAGCTAGCCTTCATTCATTAGTGCACATAGTGTGTATGGGAAGCTCATCAAGGAGTAAAGTCACCTAGCTTAACTCACCTTTGCACAAGCTTGAGTCATCGGTCCAAGTAGAGCTTGGGGGCTTAGCCTGCGCTTTTGCTGATGTCTGTGGGATGCTCTGCATCATCTTCCCCTCCGAGTAGGAGCTATCGGATGGCTATGTGTGGCTCGATCCGGCACCACGGAATGGCGTGATGATCTCGGATGAAGTGTTGTCACTTGACGGAGCTGCGTGCGAGGCTTGTAGTCGCGGTTTAGAGTTTGTCAAGAGGAGGCAGCGCGTCAAGAAAGCAGCGACAAAAGCATGTTGGGGTTCCCCCATGCCAATGTACCCCCTCCCTCTGCGGATGTTCGCGAGCTCATCATCATCAGAGTCGCTAGCCATGGCGATGCGAGAGGGCTATGAAGTGGTGGCGCTGAGCGGATGGTTGCAACGATAGTTATAGCCTCATCAGACTAGGATAATAGGATCTGCGAGGACACAAAACCCTGTAACTTCATGGCGCCGCCAAAAAAGGCTGAGGGTAATTTTATTCTCACAAACCTACGATCACCACTAGACATGGCAGAAAACATAAAACTCTTGAAGATCCGAGGTCCCCCGCCTCTTAGTGCCAAGATGACAGCCAGAGACGACGAGACCAAAAAATTATGTGGCAGCGGCTAGTTAAATCTCACCTACAGTGAGTCCTACTTCGAGATCACCTCAGAGCACCCTGATGCAGGCCATCCCAGTAGGGTCGAGCGGAGCCGACTGAGCTGGAGATCAATTTTTCCTAGTTTTGTGCTAGATGGTTTTCTACGGTTTTTCTTTGACCATCGTTTTTCATGGGTTTTGATATTTTTAGTTCTTTTTTCTTTGCCCTTTTATTGTTTTCCCCCTTTTTTTCTCTTTTTCTTATGTTTTTTGTTTTTTCCTTCTATTTTTCTTTTTCCTTACTGTTTTTCTTACTTTTTTTAGTACTTTTTATAATTTTGTTAAAGGACTGGACTAGCTTCCGGCTGATCGGCAGATAGTAATAGATTCGAACACTTTCTGTTTTCCTTCCTAGCTAATCATTTATCTAATTCTCCTTTTGCTACTAGCTAATCGTGTTTATGGAGGAGGAAGCGCATGCAGACCGCGTTAACTCAGATTACATGCATGCATGCAGACTAAGAGACAAAATAAATGATGTCAGCAAAAGATTTTTCCTATTTCAAAATCTTAAAATGTTTTGTGGCTCAAACCATCACTCCGATTCAAATTTCGTTTTCATATAAAAAATTCATCTCAGTGAGATCTTCGAAAGTAGATCCCATATTGGTATGTTTTGATGACTTTTTATCAGATCAAAAGTTACCACACCTGGACTACATAAACTATCACGCCTACAGTATATAAATTATCATGGTGTTTACACTGAACTTACGAGGGTATGTTTCAACTACTTTTTTGTCCGGGTCAAACCTACCATGGTATTTGCAAGTAAATTACCAGGTCTGCAATACCATCATCTACCATCGGTGTCGTCTCAGGGCCGTGAGGTGAGGTCCACGTGTCGACACGACATTGCCCGCTTATAAAACGAAACTTTGCGGGTCGTGTCGGTCCAGGCCCGTTTAGGCGTGTGTCGGGCCGAACCGTTGGTCTTCCATGATCATATCTATTGCACGTAAAGTACCATGATGTTTACTCAGAAGTTACCAAGGGTATATTTTTCAACTTCTTTTGCCCGCATCTAAGTTACCATAGTGTTTGTACGTAAATTATCAGGTATGCGGTCAAATATTACCATGTTATTTACAAAAAATATCGGGGTTGTGTTTTTCAAAAAAAATCCTCCTTAGTCAAAAGTTACCGTGGTGTTTCTACGTGAGTATCAGCTTTGTTATGCGTATATTATCATGCTATTTACACAGAAGTTATCGATGTATGTTTTTCAACAACTTTTATCCCGGGGTAAAAATAATGTGGTGTTTGTATGCGAGTTATCAGCTCTGTTATGCGCATATTGCCATTTTGTTTAAACAAA
Source organism: Thinopyrum elongatum (assembly GCA_011799875.1). Lineage (NCBI taxonomy): Eukaryota > Viridiplantae > Streptophyta > Magnoliopsida > Poales > Poaceae > Thinopyrum > Thinopyrum elongatum. The sequence continues at coordinate 344,414,793 of CM022301.1, forward strand.
AGTTACCGGAAGTCTTTTTTTTCCTCCCTGGCCATACTATGAAGGCGGAGACATACCCGTCACTTCATTCGACGACCATTACTATGCATCATTTTCTTTATTAAATGGGTGTCTTGTTGGCGAGTCGAATAAGTCGGTGGACGTTCCGACCTATTTGGTCGTCTATGCTATGTTCGTTGCCTTGTGGCTCAATAAACCTGGACGGCAGGGGTATGTTTTCAAAAAATGATTCCACTGGTCAAAATTACTATGGCATTTGTATGTAAGTTATCAGATGTGCCATGCGTATATTATCATGTCATTCACATAGAAGTTATCGGGAATATGTTTTCAACAATTGTTTTGTGTGTCAAAATTGTCACGTTGTTTGTACTTGAGTTATCGGGTCTGGCGTGAGTAAAATTATCATGCTATTTACACATAAGTTATCAGGAGGTGTGTCTAACGGTGTCCAGGATTAGGGGTACTCACCACGTCGTCTCCCGACCAGGTGGATCGGGCCAAGGACCCCCATGGCGGTTCACTAATGGGCCACTTCGGGCAGCCCATGACGAATACAAGAAAAATTCCACAAGACTTGGCGCCCAAGCCGAGGACTCTCCTAAACCCTAGGCCTCTGGTGTATTATATAAACCGAGGCCAGGCTAGTCGATAGATCATCGAATATTTAGAACAATCTCGTGGTAGATGCATGTACTCTGTACTACACCCCATATGAATACAATCAAAAGCAGGACATAGGGTATTATCTCTTCGAGAGAGCCCGAACCTGGGTAAAATCCTGTGTCCATGTTACCATCGCTCCAAGACACATAGCTTAGGACCCCTACTACGAGATATGCCGGATTTAGAACCGATATTGGTGCTTTCATTGAGAGCCTGCTGGGTGATCGTTACAGATTGATGGGATGATCAGGTGATATTTTTTCGGTTAGATCGGTTCAATATAAATTATGTTCATTGAAAAACTATTGTTGTCGTTGGCATTTTTTGTTCGTAGAATTTTCCAAGATATATCTTTGAAAGAACTCGGGCAGCGGCTGTCGGGCCCATGGGACTGGGGGTACCCAGGCCCGTCTGCCTGCGGCCAAGGACACGGCGCGTGCCGTGGGTCCAGCACGGCCCATCTTCAAGGCTTCACGAGCAAGACCCTCGCGAGGGCCCCCGCATCGTGAGGCGTAGGCCAGCAAGCGTCATCAAGAGCACCCTAAGGGCCTCACGTAGAGCAGCCTCCTGGGGCCCCTCGCGGGGCGGATATGTCTAGGCTCGCCAAGCCGCCTCGCGCTGCACGTGGGTGACGCGAGCCACGACGAGCGGAGCCAGAAGGGCGCCACTAGACACGGATAAGGATGTTTTCCTCTTTCGTGCTAAGTGAGCAAGGACAACGCGCTGGTTCCCGAGGCAATCCCCAAAGGTTGCCACTTTGGTGCTAGAAGACCAGGACGGCGGGCTCGCCAGGACGAAAGTCATCATCGAGACCACCGACGCGTCATGGCAGGAAGCTTTAGCAGGCGTAGACCACCTTTAGTCAGGATAAGCTGTACTGCTGCCCCCCTTCGAATTTTGCCACTGTGGCAACCCTTCCCTCCTAGTGTTTTGGGGGAAGAGGACCGAGCCTAGTATAAGTATAGCTAGGCCACCACCTTAGAGAGGGATCGAGTTCATCGACCCCGAAGCCTGGGCCAGCTCCTAAAGCCTCCCAAGGCCACTTGTACCCACATACCCATCCTCCCTCACGAGGCAGTCCACACACAAAGCAGGAGTAGGGTCTTACACCGCAAGGTAGCCCGAACCTGGGTGAAACTGTTGCATTTGTGTTCTTCTTCCTTCCTGCTCGAGCACGCCGGAGCATCGCCGTGAGATAGTGAGCCGAGGGGCCGGAATTAGCGAAGTTCTATGAGCACACCCCAGAGTTCGAACCTTCCTTGGGTCCTCGGAGCCCGCTTTCCGACATTTGGCGCGCCGGGTAGGGGTGTGCCTGGGTTCTTCCGCTTCGTTCTGGTTCCTGCTCCACCATCTCCATGGTCGACACTCACCGAGTTTGCACCGAGCACCGGGCAGCTCGCGTCGCCCAGACGGGGGCCGTGGTGACCGCCGCCACTCCACCTTGGCCGCGGCCAACACTGCCACAGACCCTGCCGCACACGAGCAGCAGGATTCCTCCGTGCACCCTTCCGCGCAGGCAGACGGCCGCACCGCTACGCCTTCGCTCACCCCGGCTACGGCCTCATCCTCCCACGCCCGTCGCGGGCTGGTGAATGCGCAGGCCGCGCTGCTCATGGTGCGCGAGCTTCTGCGCTACCGCTCGGTCAACGAAGGCTACGACGCCTGGCTTGGCCGCATCACCGAGCTCGTTAACGCCACGGGTGAGGCCCCGGCGCCCTCCCACTTGCCCCGTCCTCCGCCATCTCGCGCTGGGGACGTGGCGCACGGCGCGCCTCCGCTTCCTCCTATGCGCGGTGACAACGCTGAACCCCGGCACAACGCAAGGCCCAGCGACCCACCAGGCGGAGCACTGCGCCAGCCTAAGACGAGGCTAGCTGCCAGATCATCCACCACGCGCCGCCCGACGCGCACGTGCTCCTCAAACAGCGGCAGCAGCGCCAGGACCGAGCCGTCCAGGAAGTCGCGGCAGCAGGACACCAAAAGCGCGCCGCCCACGCGCGAGGCGCGCCCATGAGCACCACTGGCTGCTGGGCCTTCACTCTCGAGCTGCGTCGGGTGGTTTGGCCTGTCAAGTTCAAGCCAGATCTGCTGCCGCGCTACAACGGCATCCCCGACCCCACAGAGTTTCTCCATCTCTACGCGCTGAGTATCGAGGCGGTGAATGGAGACGACGAGGTCATGGCAAACTGGTTTCCCATGGCCCTCAAGGACGGCGCGCGCTCCTGGTTCATGAACCTGCTCGAGGAGTCCATCTCCTCTTCGTGGAGCGAGCTCTGCGAAGTGTTCGTCGCCAACTTCAAGGGCACCTATGACCGCGCCCTTACCATGAACGACCTTCGATGCGTGAAGCAGCGCCCTGACGAGACCCTCCGCAAGTCATACAGCGCTTCAGCCAGGTGCGCCACAAGATTCTGCGTGCCTCGGATGAAGCCATCATCATGGCGTTCACCAACGGCGTCAAGGACGTTCGCATGTGCGAAAAGCTCGCCATCTACGACAACCTGAGCACGGCACTGGAAATGTTCAACCTCGCCGACAAATGCGCCAAGGCCGAAGAAGGCCGCCTCTTCCTCCACAATGACCCTGACGCTGCGCTCGACAACGGTAAGGCCAAGGGCAAGCAGGTCAACCGCAAGGGCCCTGCTGTGCTGGCAGCGGAGCCTGAGCAGAAGCGCAGCCGTGACCATGGAGAGCCCAAAGGGAGCAGCCGCATGTTCTGCGTCTACCATAACATGCGCACCCACAACACCGACGACTGTCAGGAGCTCAAGGCGCTCCGCGACGAGCGCTTGGGCCGTCGCCCCGACCGCAACGACCGTGGCTTCGGCCGCGGTGGCGCCCAGTGGGACAAACGCAACGGCAACCCCCACCAAGGCTGGCACAACTAGTCTCGCGAGGGTGGCTGGCGCGACCAACCTCGCGAGGGTGGTTGGTGCGACCAACCTCGTGATGGCGCCTGGCGCGATCAGCCTCGTGAGGCACGCCCTTAGGACAACGCTGGCCTTCCGCCACTGCCGCCGCCCCCCAGGAGGAACGACAACAACCAGCAAGACGAGGGGGTGGGGGCTACCAGGAGCCTCGTGCGATAGCCTGCATCCTCGGCGGAGCTCAGGCTCCCATGTCCAACCACCTCTTCAAGCAGTTCTCTCGCTAGGTGAATGCTGCCCTCCCGAGGCTTGAGGCAGTGCGGCCCCTCAAGTTGTCGCAGTACACCATCACCTTCGACTCCAAGGACCACCTCAGATGCTCGGCCACCGCTGGCGCACTCCCCATGCTGTGCACACCCACCATCAGCAACATCTCGGTAACCAAGACCCTCATCGACGGGGTGCTGGCCTCAACATGATCTCCATAGTGACCTTCGAGACGCTCCAGGTTCCCTACGACCAGCTGATGCCCACCAAGCCCTTCTCTGGGGTGACGGATGGATTGACCACTCCCCTGGGGCAGGTGCGCCTTCAGATCACCTTCGGCACCCGCGACAACTACCACACCAAGTTGATCGACTTCGACGTGGCCCACATCGGCCTCCCGTACAACGCCATCCTGGGGTACCCTGCGCTCGCCAAGTTCATGGCAGCAACCCACCATGGCTACAACATCCTCAAGATGCCTGGCTGCAGCGGCGTCATCACTATTGCCTGTGACAAGAAGGACGCGATCTGCTCCTCAAGCACGCCTATCGAGCCGCTACGGCTGAAAACTCCGACGCCGAAGGCGATGCTGCGCCTCCCGAGGCTGTCCCCGCAAAGAAGAAGCAGCTCCTCCCAAGAGCCATCCCGAAGCAAAGAAGCAGTCGACAGCTGGCGGCACCCAGAGCGCCGCCCCTGCTACCGAGGCTTGCCTCCCTCCCGCATAGGAAAGCGTGCCCGGTGCCTCCCTCAGGGCAGGCTAGGGGGCTTCCGTCTGGAGAGCATCTGACCTGACCAGTATGACAAGGGAGGTGCTCGGGCACCACTTGGAGGCATGCCTCGACGCGCACCCCCGCAAGCAAGGAATACGGCGCCAGGCGCAAGGGACACAGGAGTTCATCACCCAAGAAATCCACGAGCTGCAGGAAGTGCGGGCCATGCGCGGCGAGTGCCGCCCCGTGCGGCCCATCGACTCAGCTGGCGCTCCAGACGTGGGTAGGGAGCTGCGCGTGTGCGTCGACATCGCGGGCCTCAACAGGGCCAGCTCCCAGGACATCTTCTGGTCGTCGCGCATCGGCCGGAGCAGGGGCGTCGCCATCAACTACGTCTGCATGCCCTTCGGTCTGCTGAACGTGGGCGCCACCTACCAGCGCTTCACGCGGCTCGCATTGGCGTCTCGCGAGGCCTCAGCCCCTTGTGAGCCTCCAATGCCTCAGGAGCCGCTCGGCCCGTGAGGGGCGACCCTTTGCGGCGTGCTTCACCGACCACCCCGATGCTTCCGCAGCAGCATGATTGCCAGGTGACTTTTTGGTTTGTTCAATTGAGGGCGCCCCTTGGGCTGCATCATCCTCAGGCTGGTCAGGGTTCGTCCCTGCAGCCACGTCGTTTTTGGTCATGTACTGGATTTAGTTATGCTTTGATGAAGTTTTCTCGCTGGCTTAAATTGCATGGTTGGTGCCTCGACACAATGGAAATCGATGCACTCTTGCGAACTTGCTCTTGACCGTCTCATGACTAGGGGATGGACACGGTGTCTGTGCTCAGGTCCGTCCCTGCAGCGCTGATAAACCCAAGCTATCGAGCTCTGTCTCGCGGGCCAGCTCCCGTGCACGTCACCTCCAGAGGTCCTTGGTGTCTCGTCCTCTCATGGGACCATCACGAGCAGGCAAGTGAAGGCGTGGCTCAGGATGTACAACTGCAATTTTGGTGCTTCGCCACCGCGGGCGCCGCGTGGCGCAATTCTACCCCTGACCGTCCCATGAATGGGGGCTATTGGCACGGAGCCTATGCTCGGGTCCGTCCCTGCAGCGTTGATAAACCCAAGCGATCAAGCTCTGTCTCACGGGCCCGCCCCGTGCACGTCACCTCACGAGGTCCTTGGTGCCTTATTCCCTCATGGAACGATCACGAGTAGGCAGCGAGCACGCATCTCCTCTTGTACCTTGTAACATGTCAACATGCAGCGGCTTCAGGAGCCAGGTGTCATACGGATAGCGCCTCGCATCTCCTCAGGAGGCCCAGCGTCGAGGAGGCGACGGTCAGGCCTGCGCCACCGATCGCGAAAAGTTAAGTACAACCACCTCACGCGGTGCACTGCCGTCGTTGGAACTCCCTCTTCCCTCAACCTTGACGAGGCGCATAGGCTCTTTTTCACGCGAGTCGCTTGCACGTCGAAAGGGGGCCCCAGAGCATCGCGCCTCGGGGGCTCTCACTGGCTCTCGGTGCCCCTCACCCCCTGGCCTTGTTTCGGGCATCGCGACCCAACATATCAGCGGCGGTTGAGGCCTGCGTGAGGGCCGGGCCCTGAAAACATAGAGCTCTTTGGCAAGCAAGAAAAAGAGGGGCGAGCCCTGCAGGGAAACACGGGGAGGAGACACACAGCTTAATTACAAAAGCATTGGTTGAAACGTAAGGAATATCAATCTTTCACGTACCCCCCGTGGGGCTTATATTAATCTATCGCAGATAGAAGATGGGCAGAAAGGCAACTTCGGAGGAACGCGTCCTGATGTCACGTAAACCCACGAGCGGCAGCCGCCTCGCATCAAGCCTCAAAAAGCTAAGTTAATTGCCCCACGCGGCTCGGAGGCCTTTGGTAGCGTTCCTTCTCTTCGGGACCTTGTTCGGGGCAGAAGCCTCTTCTCTCGTGAGGGCCGCTTGCGCATCAAAGGGGACCTCCTGAGCATCGTGCCTCAGGAGCTCTTACCAGACCCGGGCCCCTCACCTCCTGGCCTTGTCCCAGGCATCATGACCTGACATACCAGCGACGGCTGAGGCTTGCTCGGGGCTAGGTCATAACGACGCAGAGCATTAAGGCAATAGCGGGGAATAGGGCAAACCTAACGAAGGGCAATGAGATCGAACTTAAATTCTGACCTCAAAAGCATTATGATAAAGGCGCAAGCACCACAGTTTCTTACACGCCCCCTCGGGGCCTGATACGTCTCCAACGTATCTATAATTTTTGATTGTTCCATGCTATTATATTATCCATCTTGGATGTTTTATATGCATGAATATGCTATTTTATATCATTTTTTGGGACTAACCTATTAACCTAGTGCCCAGTGTCAATTGCTGTTTTTTCCTTGTTTTGTCTTTTACAGAAAATCAATACCAAACGGAGTCCAAACGGAACGAATCTTTTTGAGGATTTTTCTTGGACCAGAAGACAACCACGAAGCTTCGGGAAGAGGCCAGAAGACCCACGAGGGGGCCACAAGCCCTAGGGGCACGCCCCCTAGGCTTGTGCCCCCTCCCACCTCGTGGCTCTCCTAACCCTAATCTCTGCTCTATAAATACGCAAATATTCCCCTTACATCAGAGGGCACACCAAAAATACTTTTCCGCCGCCGCAAGCTTCAGTTCTCGTGAGATCCCATCTTGGGGCCTTTTCCGGCACTCTGCCGGAGGGGGATTCGATCACGGAGGGCCTCTACACCAACCTTGCTGCCCTTCTGATGATGTGTGAGTAGTTTACCACAGACCTACGGCTCCATAGCTAGTAGCTAGATGGCTTCTTCTCTCTCTTTGATCTTCAATACAATGTTCTCCTCGATATTCTTGGAGTTCTATTCGATGTAATCTTCTTTTGTGGTGCGTTTGTTGAGATCCGGTGAATTATGGATTTATGATCAGATTGTCTATGAATATTATTTGAGTTTTCTCTGAACTCTTTTATGCATGATTAAGGTATTTCTCTCCAATCTATTGGTTTGGTTTGGCCAACTAGATTGATCTATCTTGCAATGGGAGAGGTGCTTTATTTTGGGTTCAATCTTGCGGTGTCCTCACCCAGTGACAGTAGGGGTAGCAAGGCACGTATTTGTATTCTTTCCATTAAGGATAAAAGGATGGGGGTTTTACCATATTGATTGGATCTATCCCTCTACATCATGTCATCTTGCTTAAGGCGTTACTCCTTTCTTGTTAACTTAATACACTAGATGCATGCTGGATAGCGGTTGATGTGTGGAGTAATATAGTAGATGCAGGCAGGAGTCGGTCTACTTGTCATGGACGTGATGCCTATATTCATGATCATTGCCTTGGATATCGTTATAACTATGCGCTTTTCTATCAATTGCTCAACAGTAATTTGTTTACCCACCGTATGTTTTCTTCAAGAGAGAAGACTCTAGTGAAACCTATGGCCCCCGGGTCTATTTTCTATCATATTATTTTTAGATCTATAAAACCAAAACTACAAAAATACCTGGCTGCAATTTATTTATATTTACTTTATTTTACTCTTTTACTTATCTTTTATACCTATCTCTATTAGATCTTGATGTCTACTACGCAACTTTATTCTTGTAGACTCGTGTTGGGCCTCCAAGCGCAGAGTTTTGTAGGACAGTAGCAATTTTCCCTCAAGTGGATGACCTAAGGTTTATCAATCCGTGGGAGGCATAGGATGAAGATGGTCTCTCTCAAACAACCCTGCAACCAAATAACAAAAAGTCTCTTGTGTCCCCAACATACCAAATACAATGGTAAATTGTATAGGTGCACTAGTTCGGTGAAGAGATGGTGATACAAGTGTAATAATGATAGTAGATATTGATTTTTGTAATAGGAACAATAAAAAACAGCAAGGTAGCAATTGATAAAACGGAGCACAAACGGTATTGCAATGCCTGAAAATGAGGCCTAGGGTCCGTACTTTCGCTAGTGCAATCTCTCAACAATGCTAATATAATTGGATCATATAACCTTCCCTCAACGTGCGATAAAGAATCACTCCAAAGTTTCTATCTAGCGGAGAACATAAGAAGAAATTGTTTGTAGGGTACGAAACCACCTCAAAGCTATTCTTTCCGATCAATCTATCCTAGAGTTCGTACTAAAATAACACCAAGCTATTATTTCCTATCGATCTAACCAAGAGTTCGTACTAAAATAACACCATCTGATATACATCAACCAACTCTAATGTCACCTAGATACTCCAATGTCACCGCGAGTATCCGTGAGTTGATTATGCGATATGCATCAAACAATTTCAGATTCATAATACTCAATCCAACACAAAGAACTTCAAAGAGTGCCCCAAGATTTCTACCGGAGAAACAAAGACGAGAACGTGCATCAACCCCTATGCATAGATTACCCCAATATCACCTCGGGAATCCGCGAGTTGAGTGTCAAATATCAAGTGAATCAATATGATACCCCATTGTCACCACGGGTATGCATAGCAAGACATACATCAAGTGTTCTCAAATCCATAAAAGTATTCAATCGGATAAAATGAAATCTCAAAGGGAAAACTCAATTCATCACAACAAGATAGAGAGGGAGAAACACCATAAGATCCAACTATATTAACAAAGCCCGCGATACATCAAGATCGTGCCATCTCAAGAACACGAGAGAGAGATTAAACACATAGCTACTGGTACAAACCCTCAGCCCCGAGGATGGACTACTCCCTCATCATCATGGTGGCCGCCGGGATGATGAAGATGGCCACCGGTGATGATTTCCCCCTCCGGCAAGGTGCCGAAACAGGGTCTAGATTGGTTTTTCGTGGCTACAGAGGCTTGCGGCGGCGGAACTTCTGATCTAGGGTTATTTCTGATGGTTTCTCTATTTATAGGATTTTTCAGCGTTGGAATCACGCGAAGATGGGCCTCGAGGTGAGCACAACCCACCGGGGCAAGCCAGGCCCCTCTGGCGTGGCGTGGTGGGTTGTGCCCTCCTTGTGGCTCTTCTGGCCCTCCCACGAAGCTTCGGGGGTCTATTTTGTTCCAAAAAAAATCATCAAAAAGTTTCATCAAAACCATATAAAATTGTTGTAAACATGGCATGAATACTTCATAAATTATAGATACGTTGGAGTGATAACCCACAAGTATAGGGGATCAGTTGTAGCCTCTTTCGATAAGTAAGAGTGTCGAACCCAACGAGGAGCTAAAGGTAGAACAAATATTCCCTCAAGTTCTATCGACCACCGATACAACTCTACGCACGCTTAACGTTTGCTTTACCTAGAACAAGTATGAAACTAGAAGTACTTTGTAGGTGTTGTAGGATAGGTTTGCAAGATAATAAAGAGCACGTAAATAAAAACTAGGGGCTGTTTAGATAAAGAGACAACTAAGTTAGTTTTAGTAGAGAGCTTTTTGTCACAAGAAAGTTATTTGTCCCTAGGCAATCGATAACTAGACAGGTAATCATTATTGCAATTTTATATGAGGGAGAGGCATAAGCTAACATACTTTCTCTACCTGGATCATATGCACTTATGATTGGAACTCTAGCAAACATCGGTAACTACTAAAGATCATTAAGGTAAAACCCAACCATAGCATTATAAGGTATCAAGTCCTCTTTACTCCCATACGCAAACAACCTACTTACTCGGGTATGTGCTTCTGTCACTCACGCCACCCACCATAAGCGAATCATGAACATATTGCAAACCCTACAGCGGGGATCCCTCACGCTTGCGCGACACGGAGAGCACCATAGGACAGCACCAATTATAAAACATACAACTCAAACCAATCACGATCATCAATCAACCCATAGGACAAAACGGATCTACTCAAACATCATAGGATAGCCATACATCATTGGGAAATAATATATAGCATTGAGCACCATTTTTAAGTAGAGATTACAGTGGGGAGAAGGGGTGTTACACCGCTGCATAGAGGGGGATAGAGTTGGTCATGACGGCGGCGAAGTTGTTGGTGTAGATCGACGTCACGATGATGGCCTCAACGGCGTTCCGGTGCCACCAGGAGAGAGGGGGAGAGAGCCCCCCTCCTTTTTCTTCTTCCTTGACCTTCCCCCTAGATGGGAGAAGGGTTTCCCCTCTGGTCCATGGCCTCCATGGTGGCGGAGGGGCGGGAGCCCCTCCGAGATTGGATCTCTCTCTCTCTCTCTGTTTCCTTCTGTTCCTGCGCTCCCCGATTCTGGCCTTTCACCGTTTCTTAAATTCCTGGAGATCCGTAACTCCGATTGGGTTGAAATTTTAACACGATTTTTATCCGGATATTAGCTTTCTTACGGCCGAAGAAGGGCACCAACTGCCTTATGGGGTGGCCACAAGGGCCCAGGGCGCGCCCCCTGCCTTGCCGCCGCCTCGGGCATCGTCTCGCGTCGATTCCAATTCCCAAAAATCACATATATTCCAAAAAAAAATCTCCATAACTTTTTATTGCGTTTGGACTTTGTTTGGTATGATTATTCTGCGAAACAAAAAACATGCAACAAACAGGAACTGGTACTGGGCACTGGATCAATATGTTAGTCCCAATAATAATATAAAAAGTTGCCAAAAGTATATGAAAGTTGTAGAATATTGACATGAAACAATAAAAAATTATAGGTACGACGAAGACGTATCATGGAGACGTATCAGCATCCCCAAACTTAACTCCTACTCGTCCTTGAGTAGGTAAATGATAAAATAAATAATTTATGAAGTGTGAATGCTAGCATAGTGCATAAGTTTGATCAATGACAATTTCAATCACTTTTGCTAGCATCATAACAACAACACTTTATCATAAAACTCATCATGATAAAGTAGCAATTGAAAATGGAATTTTTGATGTGGAATGCTACCTATCATATTCATCATATACTCTTTTCTCTGATAGCATGGACATTTGGACTTGAATGATTCAAAGCAATAGTCTATAGTTTGACATGAGGACATCAATACTCAAGCATATCAACAAGCAACCATGTATTTCAAAATATCAACACTAAAGAAAGCTATCCCTAGCCCATTATGCTCAATCATTGATCCATTCATGAAACACACTCAAATATTAGCTACATCCAATGCACAAGTATGACAATAGTGCTCCCTAGTTGGTGCTTTATAAGAGAAGATGGAGACTCAAATAAAAAATAAAAAATGCATAAAGTAAATAGATAGGCCCTTCGCAGAGGGAAGCAGAGATTTGTAGAGGTGCCAGAGCTCGAAGCTTAAATTGAGAGATAAAATATTTTGCGAGGCATACTTTTCCCGTCAACGAAAACGACCGAGGATTCCCAACACTTTCCATGCTAGATACATCATAGGCGGTTCCCAAACAGAAAAAAAGTTTATTCCTTTTTCCACCATTCTTTCACAATCCATGGCTAGCCGTATCCACGGGTGCCTTCCATACCAACACTTTCCAAGGAATTTATTATTGAACAACATAAATATATTTTTTTGCATTTCGGGACTAAGCATCCCTATTACCTTTGCCACACTCTCGTGCAATGACAAGTGAATAAACACTCATCTTGAGAATAACGCATCTAGCATGGAAAATAGTGGCCACCCCCTGCCGCTTCATGAGCGGTACGGGCACACAAAAAGGAAATTTATTTTGAAAATTAGAGATGGCACATACAAATTTACTTGGAACGGCACGGAAATACCGCATATAGGTATGTGAGGACTCTTTATTATTTAAAAACTTTCAGATATAAGTATTTTATTAAAACAGCAAGCAAAACAAAATAAAATGACATTCTAAGAATAGCACACATCATGTGAAGAAGCAAAAACTTAGGCTCAACCGATACTAACCGATAATTGTTGAAGAAGAAAGATGGGATGCCTACCGGGGCATCCCCAAGCTTAGATGCTTGAGACTTCTTGAAATATTATCTTGGGATGCCTTGGGCATCCCCAAGCTTGAGCTTTTGTGTCTCCTTAATTCCTTTTATATCACGGTTTCCCTAAACCTTAAAAAATTCATCCACACAAAACTCAACAAGAACTCGTGACATAAGTTAGTATGAATCAATGAAATAACCTTATCATTTGCTACTATAGCAAATCAAAATTTCATACTAAATGCCTCTGCATATTTAATAGTCCTATCCTCAAATAGAATCACTAAACAAGCAAACATATGCAAACAATGCAAACATAACAGCAACTTGTCTAAACAGAACAGTCTGTAAAGAGTGAAATTATCCTCATACTTCCCTAACTCAATTTTTTTTTTTAAATTACCAAACTGTAGAAAATTTATCATAGCTTATTGTGAAAAAAAATTCAACATTTTATCACATTCTTACTTTTCTGGAGAAATTTTGCAACAGTGATAAACTTTCTGTTTTGAAACAGCAACTCATATACTTGCAAAATAAGCATGGTGAAGGCTATCCTTGCCACTTTTATTGAAGTAAGAGATGCAAAACATTATTCTAAATAACAGCAAGCAAATCCTAATAAAATAAAATGACTCTCCAAGCAAAACTCATATCATGTGACGAATGAAAATATAGCTCCAAGTGAGGTTACCGATAATGTTGAAGACGAAAGAGGGGATGCCTTCCGGGGCCTCCCCAAGCTTAGTTACTTGGATCTTCATTGAATATTACCTTGGGGTGCCTTGGGCATCCCCAAGTTTAGGGTCTTGTCACTCCTTATTCTCCTCATATCGATATCTCACCCAAAACTTGAAAACTTCAATCACACAAAACTTAACGGAACTTCGTAAGATGGGTTAGTATGATAAAAACAAAACATTCACTTTGGTACTGTCAAGATGAGATTCATAATTGTTCTCACACAATGCCTACTGTACCCTACAATTTCGACAACTTATATTAAGCAATATAAGCCATAGAAACCATAAAACAAGCAAACTATGCATTGAAAACAGAATCTGTCAAAAACAGAACAGTACATAAATATCTGAATTTTAGTCATACTTCTGTAAATCCAAACCTTCTGAAAAATTAGGACAACGTATAAAATTTGTATACCCAACAACTGTAAAAATTCCAGTGTTTTCCGACGCTCCAGTGGATTTAAACAATTCTGTTACTGGGCGCAAAAGTTTCTGTTTTTGCACAGAATCAAGTCAAACTATCATCCACACTATCCCAAAGGCTTTACTTGGAACTTTATTGAAATAAAAGCTATAAAACATGATTACTACAGTATCCTAATCATGTGAACACACAAAAACAGTAGGGATAAATTTTGGGTTGTCTCCCAACAAGCGCTTTTCTTTGATGCCTTTTACCTAGGCATGATGATTTCAATGATGCTCACCTAAAAGATAAGAATTGAAACACAAAGAGAGAATCATGAAGCATATGACTAACACATTTAAGTCTAAACCACTTCCTATGCATAGGGATTTTGTGAGCAAACAATTTATGGGAACAAGAATCAACTAGCATAGGAAGACAAAACAAGCAAAACTTCAAGATTTTCAACACATAGAGAGGAAACTTGATATTATTGCAATACCTACAAGCATATGTTCCTCTATCATAATCATTTTAGTAGCATCATGAATGAATTCAACAATATAACCATCACATAAAGCATTCTTTTCATGATCCACAAGCATAGAAACTTTCTTACTCTCCACATAAGCAATTTTCTTCTCATTCATAATAGTGGGAGCAAACTCAACAAAATAACTATCATGTGATACTTGATTGGCATAATCATATTGAGCATTAAAATCATGATGACAAGTTTCATGGATATCATTACTCAGTATAGCATATATGTCATCACCATAATCATCATAGATAGCAACTTTATTTTCATAATCAATTGAAACCTCTTCCAAAATAGTGGATTCATCACTAAATAAAGTCATGACCTCTCCAAATCCACTTTCATCAATATAATCATAATAAATAGGAGGCATGATTTCATCATAGTAAATTTTCTCATCAAAACTTGGGGGACTAAAAATATCATCTTCATCAAATATAGCATCCCCAAGCTTATGGCTTTGCATATCGTTAGAATCATGGATATTCAAAGATTTCATACCAATAACATTGCAATCATGCTCATCATTCAAAGATTTTTTTGTCAAACATTTTATAGAATTCTTCCTCTATCAATTGAGCACAATTTTCCTTTCCATCATTTTCACGAAAGACATTATAAAGATGAACAATATGATGCAACATCAATTCCATTTTTTTATAGTTTCCTCTTACAAACCAAACTAGTGATAAAACAAGAAACTAAAAGATTCAATTGCAAGATCTAAAGATATACCTTCAAGCACTCACCTCCTCGGCAATGGTGCCAGAAAAGAGCTTGATGTCTACTACGCAACTTTATTCTTGTAGACTCGTGTTGGGCCTCCAAGCGCAGAGTTTTGTAGGACAGTAGCAATTTTCCCTCAAGTGGATGACCTAAGGTTTATCAATCCGTGGGAGGCGTAGGATGAAGATGGTCTCTCTCAAACAACCCTGCAACTAAATAACAAAAAGTCTCTTGTGTCCCCAACACACCAAATACAATGGTAAATTGTATAGGTGCACTAGTTCGGCGAAGAGATGGTGATACAAGTGTAATAATGATAGTAGATATTGACTTTTGTAATAGGAACAATAAAAAACAGCAAGGTAGTAATTGATAAACGGAGCACAAACGGTATTGCAATGCTTGAAAATGAGGCCTAGGGTCCGTACTTTCGCTAATACAATCTCTCAACAATGCTAATATAATTGGATCATATAACCTTCCCTCAACATGCGATGAAGAATCACTCCAAAGTTCCTATCTAGAGGATAACATAAGAAGAAATTGTTTGTAGGGTACGAAACCACCTCAAAGCTATTCTTTCCGATCAATCTATCCTAGAGTTCGTACTAAAATAACACCAAGCTATTCTTTTCGATCGATCTAACCAAGAGTTTGTACTAAAATAACACAATATGATACACATCAACCAACTCTAATGTCACCTAGATACTCCAATGTCACCGCGAGTATCCGTGAGTTGATTATGCGATATGCATCAAATAATTTCAGATTCATAATACTCAATCCAACACAAAGAACTTCAAAGAGTGCCCCAAGATTTCTACCAGAGAAACAAAGACGAGAACGTGCATCAACCCCTATGCATAGATTACCCCAATATCACCTCGGGAATCCGTGAATTGAGTGCCAAAACACATATCAAGTGAATTAATATGATACCCCATTGTCACCATGGGTATTCATAGCAAAACATACATCAAGTGTTCTCAAATCCATAAAAGTATTCAATCCGATAAAACGAAATCTCAAACGGAAAACTCAATTCATCACAACAAGATAGAGAGGGAGAAACACCATATGATCCAACTATATTAACAAAGCCCACGATACATCAAGATCATGCCATCTCAAGAACACGAGAGAGAGAGAGAGATTAAACACATAGCTACCGGTACAAACCCTCAGCCCCGAGGATGGACTACTCCCTCCTCATCATGGTGGCCGCTGGGATGATGAAGATGGCCACCGGTGATGATTTCCCCCTCCGGCAGGGTGCCAGAACGGGGTCTAGATTGGTTTTTCGTGGCTACAGAGGCTTGCGGCGGCGGAACTTCTAATCTAGGGTTATTTCTGATGGTTTCTCTATTTATAGGATTTTTCAGCGTTGGAATCACGCGAAGATGGGCCTCGAGGTGAGCACAACCCACCGGGGCAAGCCAGGCCCTCTGGCGCGCCGTGGTGGGTTGTGCCCTCCTCGTGGCTCTTCTGGCCCTCCCACGAAGCTTCGGGGGCCTCTTTTGTTCCAAAAAAAATCATCAAAAAGTTTTGTTGCATTTGGAGAAATTTTATTTCTGCACAAAAAACAACACCACGGTAGTTCTGCTGAAAACAACGTTAGTCCGGGTTAGTTCCATCCAAATCATACCAAAACCATATAAAATTGTTGTAAACATGGCATGAATACTTCATAAATTATAGAGACGTTGGAGACGTATCAGATCTCACTCTTGTTCGTGACCGTGAAGGGATTGACAACCCCTTTTTCGCGTTGAGTGCAAATGTTTGTTAGTTTGTGCAGGTGCATCTATTGGGGACTTGCTTGTGCCTCCTTCTGGATTGATACCTTTGTTCTTAACTAAGGAAAATACTTATCTCTACTTTGCTGCATCACTCTTTCCTCTTCAAGGGAAAAATCAACACAAGCTCAAGAAGTAGCAGGAAGAATTTCTGGCACCGTTGCCGGGGAGGTTCTACATCAAGCTTCGTTCAAACCAGCTAACGAAATAGTCAAATTCCAAGTGCATCCAATGGATCCCAATAAAACAACGTCCATTGGAGCCCAGCTGGACCCCGTAGTTGATGAAGCACTACGGACATTCCTGTGCGAGAACTGGGACATATCTGCCTGGCACCCTTCGGATATGCCAGGAATCCCACGAAGACTAGCGGAGCATAGCCTGAACATAATCAAGGGCTTCAAGCTAGTCAAATAGGCACTGCGCCGATTTTCCGAACCCAAGCGTCAAGCCATGGGGGAGGAATTAGCAAAGTTACTTGAAGCCGGATTCATCCAAGAAATCAAACACCCCGAGTGGTTGGCGAATCTAGTCATGGTACCTAAGAAGGATAAATCCTGGCGGCTATGCGTCGACTTTAAAGTCCTAAATAAAGCATGCCCTAAGGATCCCTTCCCCTTACCCCGGATAGACCAGATCATCAACGCCACCGCCGGACACGACTCATTATGCTTCCTCGACGCTTACTCCGGACACTATCAAATCAGGATGGAGGAGTCCGACCAAGCCGCAACCACATTCATCACCTCCTATGGGCCATTCTGCTTCAACACAATGCCCTTCGGGTTAAAGAACGCAGGTGCCACATACCAACGCATGATTCAAACATGCCTCAAAAACCAAATCAGCAAAACAGTCGAAGCATATGTAGACGATGTGGTCATTAAAACCAAACACGTCAGCCAGTTGGTGGACGACCTCCGCAAGACCTTTGAAAATTTGCGGGCTTACGATATACGGCTCAACCTGGACAAATGCGTCTTCGGGGTTCCCACCGAAAAACTGCTCGGATTTATTGTTTCCCATAGGGGGATAGAGGCCAATCCGGCTAAAATCCGAGCTTTGTCCCAGCTAGCAATACCCACGGAGCTTAAACACGTCCAGAAGTTGGCAGGCTGCATGGCAGCCCTGAGCTGCTTCATCTCCCGCCTTGGTGAAAAGGCACTGCCACTCTACAGACTGCTCAAAAAGACCAAAAACTTCAAGTGGACCGATGAAGCAACCGCTGCACTAGAGGAAATAAAAACAATACTAGCAGGCAATCCCATACTAGCAGCACCCAGCATTGGCGAACCCATGTTATTATACATCTCGGCCACAAATCAAGTGGTGAGCGCGGTACTCGTGGTAGAACGAGAAGCGGAGGACCCCAAGTTTCGGGTACATAAGCCAGTCTACTATGTATCAGAAGTGCTTACCCCGTGCAAATCTCGGTATCCACATTATCAGAAGATAGCCTATACAGTTTTTATGGCATCCCGAAAGCTCCGACACTACTTTCAAGAGTGTTCGGTAATAGTGGCATCCGAGGTACCCTTGAATGACATCATTAATAATAGGGAAGCAACATGCCGCATTGACAAATGGGCCATAGAGCTACTTCCCTTCAAAATTGTGTACAAACCGCGCCGAGCTATCAAATCTCAGGTGTTGGCCGAATGGACAGAAGCCGAGCTCCCCCAGGAATATAGTACATATTCACATTGGACAATGTACTTTGATGGCTCCAAGACGTTAGCCGGACTGGGGCTGGGGTGACCCTTACATCTCCCACAGGCGACAATATTCGGTATGTCCTACAGATTATGTACACGGACTCTAACAACATAGTCGAATACGAAGCCCTGTTGCACGGTCTTCGGATGGCAACGTCAATGGGCGTACAACGGCTCGAGGTGTGGGGAGACTCTAACC
Organism: Thinopyrum elongatum; assembly: GCA_011799875.1. Taxonomy (NCBI): domain Eukaryota; kingdom Viridiplantae; phylum Streptophyta; class Magnoliopsida; order Poales; family Poaceae; genus Thinopyrum; species Thinopyrum elongatum. The sequence goes on from CM022301.1 coordinate 344,433,296, forward strand.
TCGCCATCTCCCAATTCAACGGCGAATTTGATACCAAAGACCCAAAAATGACGGCATTAAGAAATGCCGTCCTTAAGATATCAGCCCGGTTCGAAGGGTTAGAATTTCACCACGTCTCTAGAGACAGCAAACAAGCCGCGGACGTCCTCGCCAGCATGGGCGCTAAACGTGACCCAGTCCCTAAGAAAACCTTCTTGGAACGGCCTTTTAAGCCATCCGTGGTGTGGCAGGACGGGGACAAGGGCGCGGCAGCCAATGGCCCCGAACAGATCGTCCCTCCGGAAATTGAGGCAGACGACGACATCATCAGTGGCTCAGCACTCGAAGAAACACCTTCAGCTCACGAAGTCATGGTTGTAATCGCACCATGGACTGAGCCCTTCCTCGCCTATCTTCTACGGCAGGAGCTCCCCGATGATCAGACCGAGAAACGACGCATAGTCCAGCGTTCTAAAGCCTACAAGGTCCAAGAGGGTGAGCTGTGCAAGAAAAGCACTACCGGAGTCCTCCAGAGATGCATATCCGAAGAGGAGGGGCAGCAACTTTTGGCTGAGATATACGTCGGCATGGGCGGCCACCACGCGACAGCTCAGGCTTTGGTAAGCAAAGCCTTCCGAGCAGGGTTTTTCTGGCCTACCGCTCGCGCAAACGCACATACTCTAGTCCAACACTGCGTTGAATGCCAGCTTTTTGCAAATCAAAGCCATATGCCCCCCCCCCCCCCCCACGGCTCTCCGAAAAATATCGATCACCTGGCCTTTTGCGGTCTGGGGGCTCGACATGGTCGGGCCACTTAAAGGGGGAACCAAGAAAAAGAAATACTTACTAGTTATGGTCGACAAATTTACTAAATGGATCGAGGCAAAACCAGTAACCTTAGCAAAGTGCGGACCAGTAATTGACTTTATATACGGCGTGGTACACCATTACGGTGTTCCCATAGCATAATCACGGACAATGGATCCAACTTTACAGCCCAGGAAGTCAAAGACTGGTGCGCTAACATGGGCATCAAGCTCAACTATGCTTCGGTGTATCACCCACAGACCAACGGACAGGTAGAACGGGCCAATGGACTAATCATGAGTGGCATAAAGCCTCGTCTGGTCCGTTCCCTGAAGGAATCCGATTGCCACTGGGTAGAGGAGCTCGACTCCGTATTATGGGGACTGTGCACCACCCCCAACCGGTCAACGGGATACACACATTTTTTTATGGTGTACGGCACAGAGGCAGTCCTCCCATGAGACCTCATCACGACGTGCCTAGAGTGCACATGTACGATGAAAAGGAAGCCGAGTTGAATCGGTAGGACGACCTGGATGCCCTGGAAGGAGAGCGCGACATAGCTCGGGCTCGCTCTACATTCTATCAACAGCAAGCCCGGCGCTATTAGAGTAGGGAAGTTCAGGCGAAGGCATACAACGTAGGCGAACTCGTCCTTCGTCTCCCTAAGAAGCAGAAGAACAAGCTCTTTCATAATCGATGAAGTACTAGCAGGAGGAGCATATCGTCTTTGCAATCCAGCGGACAATCGCCTCGAACCAAACCCATGGAACACAGCTCGGCTTTGGCACTTCTACGGCTAGTCCGGTGTCGTCACTTTAACTCCCCTTTTCTTTGTTATAGTTTTTTCCTTTTTTTTGGGAGTTGCCACCTCCCGGGCTATGTTCGGATAAACTGAACTGCGTTAGGCTCTTTAAGTATACATCTTCAAATTTACTACCCAGATCTACCTGGGGCCTCCTTTCAAGAAGCCAATTAATATACTTTTCATGCATGTATTCGTCTTTGTTGTATTTGCACCCTTCCCGTACCATTTCAAGCCATTATATGCACCAATTTGACTTAAGTTTTTGCCAAGCTGGGTTGCCTAGCTCCTGTGCTTACCCCCTACATTCCTGATTATTCGGCTAGGGGGTAAAGGGACAACCTCAGCAATTGCTATGACCGGGTCAGCCGTGTATGTACCTCAGACAGGTGAAGCCGAAAGCTAGCATTCTTAAGAAAATAATGGGTCGACCACGAGGAAAGTGAAAATAATCAGGTGTTCACCACCAAAATCCTGGGGTTGGTTCCCAAAATAACTAACACCCGCATACCATAGGTATTCGGATATAACGTCTATGGTTAACATGACAAACCCGACGAAAGGAACCCATGGAGGAACTGTTTTCTTCGGAAGATGTTTCTTACGTTAAAAAGTAATATAACATAAATATACGCACGCGCTTTTGTCTGTTTACACCAAATGGCCGGATTGCCTGGTTACCCGAAGTGATTTCCTGTTTCTCAGGTCACATAGTACGAAACACTCCCCGACCACTGGCTGGAGAGGCGGAAGCCGATGGCCGGTTAAGACAGCGTCTACAATGCGGATCAAGAAGGCTTGATGTACAGTACATAGATACATAGAATCAAGCACCCTACTCCTTGTCAATATTGTCTATCAAGCTGTCCAGGGCACAGTCCTCTTGGGAGTACCGAGCAGCAGGCATCACTTCGTTGTACACCAGGTGAAGCGGTATTTCTTGCCCGTCCGGCCACGCCGGTCCAACACGAGCCATATGCTCTGGCTCGACTTTGGTAAACCGGGTCTTCACCATTGCCCAGGCCTTGTGCGCTCCTTCTCAGCAAGCCGATATCTTCCATAACTCAAAACGACGCCGAGCTCCTTTAAAACGATTGGCTAATTCGGCCATCCCTTTTGGAGGTGTCTCGGTCGGCCATAACGCCTTGACCATGCTTTTCATGGCTTTCCGAGCTCTCTCGTGCACAATGGATAGCTCCTTTAAAAGGTTCCCTCCAAATGAGTTGACCACTTCTTCAGGTCACCCGGTCAAGAGACCTAGCACAAGGCATTGCATGACCTTTACATTAACACGCTACGAATATCTGCTTACACATAAGTTGAACTATCACTTACCAAACATGCCACCTTTCAATCTCTAGTTCTCCTCAAGGGCTTGCGCCAATTGAGTTTTCAAACTCTCGATTTTTTTGGCCTATTGTTGATTTTCCGCCTTCAGTTTGTTCTTTTCCTCATGGCTTCGCGCCAGTACTCGGCGGCCAGCTTCGTGCTGTGACTCGGCGTACCTCTGAGATTCTCCAGCCGCGTCCAGGTCCTTTTGTCATTGACCTATGGATTCTGCTGCTATAAGGGAAGCCTGTGTTAAACAAGGTACTCTAAATAATTCATGCATTCTAAAGCTTTTCCCTCACCATGGGCTTCGCTGGTGAATTTCTTGATTGCCTCCAGTTCGGCTTTCGCATCAGCCAACTGTGTTCGGTTCAGCTCAAGGTCCTCGGACAGTTTCTTATTTTGTTCCCTCGAAGCCTACATAATATCAAACATACATATAATTACAGATCCTTAACTCGGTCGTCTCGCCCGAATCAAGGTTCGGGGGCTACTGGGTTAGGATTTATGTTCAGTTTTTAAAAAACCAATCTCGTACCTGCATGTTGGTGGGCAGGAGGTTGGCAATCCCCTCAAGACATGTTCGGGCTACTCTGAGGTATGCATCCACCAAGTTAAACACATTGAATTCCTAGTCAGAAAATGCGATGTGGCGCAAGGATTCCCTCCACCTTCGGTGATTCATCACACTTTCAACTTCGGAATTGGTAACCGAGACATCCCCAGGATCCTCCAGAGGCGGGTCTGCGGCAGCATCTACCGCATTGACAACGGCCCGTGCCGAGGACCCAGGTTCGGGATTGCGCCCTGACACCTCCTTAACGTCTTCGGACGGTGGTGGTGGTGCCCTTCTTCTGCAGGTCTCAGTAATGTTAAGGGTACCTGTGGCGGCAACATTAACAATGACCTGACTATAATCTGAGATATACTACTTTTTGGACGAAGGTGCGGTCAATTTAGCTCCCGCAGTTGCCTTACGCTTAGAAGCTCTGTTATTGGCCGATGTTGATGCATTCGGCCCGCTCCCGTTGATGTTCGGCGCGCGGTGCGGCGACCCTTGGGAGTAGAAGTCAGCATACTCGGAGTGGCGCGAGGCAAACGCCCCGTTCAGGAAGAGGCCTTATTGCTACTTATAGCGGAAGAGGGGCGGGCTCCAGGGTGATCGGCTATGAGGGCCACCTTGGTACCGTCAAGACTTTCCTGGAAAAGACCCCGTCCTCAAAATCAATGGACGTCTCCGGGTCATCATGAAATCCCGGGTCATCGTCATGGGAATGGCTCTCTGGTTGAGGAGAGGGGCAGTTGATGGACTCGACCTGGCGCCTCCAATTATATTCAGAAAAATAGTAGATCCGGTCAGTATACGGATGAAATGTCCGGACTGTGAAATGAAAAGTTGAACTTACCCATTCTATGGGGTTATAGCTCGCATAACCGTCCATGTTCCTCAAACGGGCAAACTCTTCTTCTTTTCCCTTGAAGAGATCGGCTAGTATGGCAGCCATTGCTGCCTGGTTATCCGGCCCCTGCCGCTTCTAACGGGTTGCGTCATTTGTCTCGTTATAGCACCATAGGGGGTGCATCCTTTCTTGAAGAGGCTGTATGCACCGAGCGATGGCGGCGACCATCACGTCAACAATGATTAACTTGCTGTGGGTCAGCAGCCGAACCTTGGCGGCCAAGCGCAGCACCTCGGCACTTTCTTCTTGGGAAGGGCTTTTTGGCCGCCAGTTGAACCGCTTCTTTAGAGGAGCATCCGAATATTCGGGCAGGCCCCTCCAAACTGGCTTGGATAGGGGAACGTCTTCGATATAAAACCATTCCGAGGTCCACTCTTCGGAATCCTTCTTCGGGGTCCCAATAGGGTACCTCGTCCCAGCTATACGCCATACCTCGGCTCCACCTACTTCAAAAATTGACCCCCCGCAGGTATGGGGGGCGAGGCAGAAATATTTCCTCCATAACCCGAAACGAGCCTCACGGCCCAAGAACATCTCGCAAAGGGCGACGAAGCCGGAGATGTGCAATATGGATCCTGGGGTGAGGTGGTGAAGATGGATCACGTAAAATTCCAGCAGGCCCCGCAGGAAGGGGTGAATGGGGAAGCCTAGGCCTCGTAGAAGGAAAGGCATGAAACATACCCTCTCTTCCTTGCTTGGGGCGGGGAAGTTCTCCGTGAAGACCTCGCCATTCACGAAAGTTAATCCGGCATGGACAGATACAAGATCTACAGCAGGGAGATATCCTTGCATTTGGAGATTGCTCAACTGGAGGCGTGAAACTGAGCAGCTAGCCCAGTCGCCCGGGAGAGGGCCATGAGGGCGTGAGGATGAACCTGGGGTGCTAGCCATTTGACCTGAGATTTCTTTGGTTTGGTCTTGGATTCTTGCTTTGGGGTGGATTAACCACCCGTCGTGCTCCTGACCTGTTAAATAGGTACGCCTTCTGGTCCCAGAGGGGCATTTCTATAAAAGAGCGCTGGACTGTTCGCCTCCTGACGGGCGCACGAAAGTCAAGGCTTGTCTTTTAGCCCGTTATGAAAATTAATACCGAGGGTCCTATAATGGCTTGACGGATTAGGAGATCATCGGCAGCCAAACTGCTAAAACAGCCAAACAAGGAAGGGGTGAAGAACTCGCCTCGCAAGCCGAAGACTTTGGGGCACACAGGGCAGCCGGCAATTACGAACCCCGGTGTTGGAGGCTAATTCGGGGGCTACTGAGGGAGACCTGGACTAGGGGGTCCTCGGGCCGCTGCCTCCTCTTTCATGGGCCAGACAGGTGGGCCGCACTACAGCTGCTGGAAGGCCAGACTATGAGGCAGCTTCGTATCCGGGCAGGAGATCTTGGATGCCTTGGTGTGTCCTCCAAGTCAAGATAGAAGATTCAGCATGTTTATTCATGTATTGTAACCGACTGTGTGTAACCCTAGTACCCCTGGTGTCTATATAAACCAGGGGGTTTAGTCCATAGAGGCTAGAACAACAACCATCATCCTACTAGCCTAGGGTTTAGTTCATCTGATCTCGTGGTAGATCAACTGTGTAACCATCCTATACATTTCAATATAATCAAGCGGGACATAGGGTTTTACCTCTTAGAGAGGGCCCGAACCTGGGTAAAACATCGTGTCCCTCGTCCCCTGTTCCCCATTGATCCAAGATCCACAGCTCGAGACCTCCTACCCGAGATCCGCCGGTTTTGACACCGACAGTGATGACGATGGCGACGAATCCCCCTCTCTGGAGCCCCGAACGGGCTCCAATTCTTGCCTCCCGAAGAAGAACAGGAGGTGGCTGCGGCTCCGTATCATAAAACGTGATGAAACTTTCTCTCCTATTTTTTCTCCAAAAATAGGAATTTATAGAGTTGGAGTTAGGGTCAGCGGAGCCTCGTGGGCCCCACTACCCACTAGAGCACGCCAGAGGGGGGGTGGCCCGCCCTGGTGCCTAGTGGGCAACTGCCCCCCCCCCCCCCCCCCCACTCTTGTGGGTCTTGGTTCCAGTATTTTTCTTTTATTCCAAAATAATTCTCCAAAAAGTTCCGTCCGATTCCGAGAACTTTTATTTCTACACAAAAACAACACCATGGTAGTTCTGCTGAAAACAACGTCAATCCGGGTTAGTTTCATTCAAATCATGCAAATTAGATTCCAAAACAAGAGCAAAAGCATTAGGAAAAGTAGATACGATGGATACATATCAACTCCCCCAAGCTTAACCCATTGCTTGTCCTCAAGCAATTCACTTGACAAACTGAAAGTGATAAAGAAAAACTTTTACGAACTCTTTTATTCTTGTGTTTATATATATGCTTAAATAATACCCGGGTTTTTAGCAAAGATCATGACTAACCATGTAGATGATAACTATTAGAAATTATATTCACTCATATCCATGGCATAATCAACTAGCGAGCAATAATAAGATATTTCAAATGCCAACACTTTGTCAAAACAATCATGATATAATATGACAATAATGGTATCTCACTAGCCCTTTCTGAGACCACAAAACATAAATGTAGAGCACCTCCAAAGTTCAAGCAGCGACTAAACATTGTAATTCATGGTAGAAGAGATCCAGTCATGATGCACACAACATTAACTATACACAATGCATGAGGATGACAATAGTGCTCTTGGGACTGGTGCTTATTTGATAAGGTGATGACTCAACAATAAAAGTAAAATAACATAAAAGTAAATAGATAGGCCCTTCACAGAGGGAAGCGGGGATTTGCAGAGGTGCCAGAGCTCAAAGCTTAAATCAGAGATAAATATAATTTTGGGAGGTATGCCTTTCCTGTCAACGTTACGACCAAGAGTTTTCAATATCTTCCATTCTAAACAAATTAGCGGCGGTTCCCAAGCGGTAAAAGTAAAGTTTACTCCCCCTCCACCAACAAACACAAGCCATGGCTAGCTGAATCCTCGGGTGCCTGTTGGTGCAATATCTGCCTACCTTGTGTTTTGGAGATTGTTGATAGAAACAAGTATGGACTAATTTGTTTGCGAGTGCATACAGAGAGATAAGTCCATACACAACCGAAGAGAATGCTGTCGCCGGTGCTGAGTTCGAGGAACTTCACCAAAGCATATCTGCGCTGCAGAGAAGAACGAGCTATACTTGTTGAAGTAATAGAGTCGAGAAGATTAATGTGAAGAAATCAACCCCTCAAAAGTTTACTGCTGAAGCGAAGCTTTTGTTTCGGTACTGTCGTCCAAAGAAATTGACTACAGCGATTGAAGTCGAAGACAAAGTGAAGACGTCGCATTCATTTCGTTTTTCTTCTTTCAGTCTTTTGAGTCATAGGACCTCCGTACTTTTAAGAGGGGTATAGGTTCTCGATGCTTAGATCAGCTGTGATGCTTAGCCACAACCTATGAAAGTTGTGAGAGAAATCTCTTTGTGCTCCGAGCAAATACTTGCCAGCAAGAGACTGTGATATTCTTCGCTGCGAGAGATTTGCCTCGGACTGAGGAGTTACCATTTCTTGCTCCGCAAGAAATTTTACTGTTCAGCTCAAATCCGACCGTTGGAATCGTGTCGTTCGGCCATTGGCTGAGGCCGATGTCCAATTTGGTCTTTTCCCATCTGGGAAGGCTGTGGCTATAAATAGCCACCCCGCTGCAATGTTATCCGTTGGCTGCTCTACTTTAGATTTCTAAGAAGATTGATTTGAGCAACCCCTCTCCGAGTGATTTGAGTTTAAGATCCACCGAGAGAAAACCAAGAGCCCAAACTTAGACAGTGGTTTAGCATCACAGTAGTTCTGAGTGAGAGTTCTTGTACCTATTACTCTTGAGAGCTGCGCACTCTCTAGACGGATAGGTTTGGCTTTGAGTGTTGAAGAGTTGTTGTCTTCACCGATCCTGATCTTCAGCAACCAAGAGTGATTGTGGTTCGCGAAGGTCAACCGAAGGTTTGGAGATCGCCGACAAGGATCTACCACGAGTGAAATCAACCTGAGTCTGATCAGCTCTGCGTTGAAGGAGAATAGGGTGAAGAGAGTTTACGTTCTGTGTTAAGTCACAGCCCCTCCAACCAGACGTAGCCCTTTGGCAGAAGGGTGAACTGGTCTACCAAATCTTTGTCGCCTTCGAGCACCACTGGTTAAATCTACTCTACTGCATTTCATTCAGTTGTTTTCTTTCGTGCTTTGTGCCGATAGATTACCTGATATTATATCTTGTTCTGCGGCCCTCATCTTGTGTATCTGTGTTTACTCCTTTCATTATCATCATCTATATTCCTTCGTTGCCAGTCTGTACTTGTGTCTTACTTGTGTAACCTTTCAGTCGCTTTTCTCTCAGCTTCAGTTATGCTATGTCTCATTCTGTTACATCTATTTGCTTGCTGCATAACCCTCATTGTAGTTAAACCTATTATCTATCAAGCTCGTGCTGTTGTAAATGCTTTCCTCGATGAATATGCCTCTGACGAAGAAAACTGATTTAGTGCATTTCTCTCGATACTCTATTCCGCTGCTGTGTTTGGGTTAAGTTTCAAAGCTTTCGAAAGAAAATTTGAATCTCCCATCCACCCCCCACCCCCCTGGTCAATATACTCACGGTCCTAACAATTGGTATCAGAGCAGGTACTCCGTGTCTCTGTTTATTAAAGGTCTAACGTCCTTGGAGTTTTGAGTATGTCACTTGCAGGTAGATCCTCGCACTTTGAAAGGTTTCCCATCTTCGATGGAAATGACTATCTATACTGGAAGGAACGAATGAGAATCCAAATTCAAGCTGTCAACTATGATCTCTGGCAGATTGTGGAAGATGGCTACACTATTCAACAACAAAACAATTTGACTCCCGATGACAAAGCAAATCTGCAGTTGGATGCTCAAGCGAAAGATATCATCTATGGCAGTCTATCAAAAGACATTTTCTTTCGGTTTCACAAGCTCAACACTGCAAAGCAAATTTGGGACGCTCTCAACAGTGCTCATGAAGAATTCGTCACCCAATAAGATCCTCACACCAAAATGCTTCGAGCTATGTTCACTGGATTCAGAAGCCTTCGCAAGGAAAGTGTTATGGAACTCACTAATCGATTGACAAACATTGTTGAAAGACTACATCAGCGAGGAGTAACTAATATCACTGATAGAGATGTAGTTAACAAGCTTCTAAGCGCACTTGATGAATCCTTCGATCTTATTGTGTCTGAAATCAAACAAAGACCTGACTATGAAGAGCTTCACTATGTTGAGGTCATGACACTGCTGTCGATTCATGAAGAAAAGATGGAGCTAGAAAATGCCAATCAAGAATCCTCTTCGGAGAGTGAAGGAGAAATTCTCTCACATTATGGCAGTTCAGAGAAGAAGAAGATGTCAAAAATCAACACACCATCACTCAAGAACTTGAAATGCTCACACAACCTTCACTAGGAAAGTGTTATGGAACTCACTGGTCGATTGACAAACATTGTTGAAAGACTACATCAGTGAGGAGTAACTGATATCACTGATAGAGATGTAGTCAACAAGCTTCTGAGCGCACTTGATGAATCCTTCGATCTTATTGTGTCTGAAATCAAACAAAGACCTGACTATGAAGAGCTTCATTATGTTGAGGTCATGACACTGCTGTCGATTCACGAAGAAAAGATGGAGCTCGAAAATGCCAATCAAGAATCCTCTTCGGAGAGTGAAGGAGAAATTCTCTCACATTATGGCAGTTCAGAAGAAGAAGATGTCAAAAATCAACACACCATCACTCAAGAACTTGAAATGCTCACACAAAGACTGAGTGATCTAAAGAGACACAATCTCTATCTCGTCAATGATGAAGAGTTTCATGCACCAGAATCATCAAGAAGACGATTGCCTCCGAAAGATATGAAGTGCTTCAAATGCAAATTATATGGCCATGTCATCACTGATTGCCCTGGTTGGGAAGCAAAACCCAGCAGCAGATGGAAATATCTTCACTGCAGTGGTTTTACTCGAATGGATCATCATACTAAGCTCTCAAAGGAAATTGCTACCTCACCATCTTCTTCGACGAGACCAGTCACTGACGTGAAAGCCAGAGCAGTCATCGAATCAAAAATGAAGAGGATGTCATGGCTAAACAGAGCATATGCAGATTGACAGTAGAATATGAAGAAGCCATGGACACTGAATCAGATGAAGAAGAATTCTACAAAAGGATTGGGAGAAGTAATGCATATGTTGCTATTGAATCATCGAAGAACTTCAGCGAATCAGATACTAATGATGATGCTTCAAGTGATAATGATTCAAGAGATGATGAACCTATCACCTTTTGCCTCATGGCAAAGTCCTCAAAGGATCAGGTATCTACCAAACACCTAAGATCCATGAATGAATATTCTCCTGAATACATATCTTATGTTAAGCTGGTCAAGATTGCTAAATCCCAACATGATGAACTTGAAATGCTTGAAAGAAATCTCAGGAAAACTGAAGGATTACTGGTTGAAGAGATGGAGAAGAATCAAAAGTTGATTGAAGAGCAAGATGCTTTTTCATCAACTATTGATAATCTAACCATTCGATGTGACTCACTTACAGTTGACTACGAGAGTTTATCAAATGAACTCCTTAACAGGAATCAAGAACTCGTGTCACTGAAAGAGTCTCATAACGAGCTGGCTTTAGAGAAAGCTTCTCTCTTCGTCGAGCAATTTGTTTAACTCCCTGATGGTTTTGTTCCCCCATGTTTAACTTGTCTAAAACGTAGTAATGCAGACTCTCATGCTGAAACTTTTAATGATGTGAAAGAGAATATTCCCACTACTAAAGATGATACAACTAACCCCTCTTCCGAGGAAATTGCTGCTATTACTGAAGAAAATTGCACGTTAAAAGGCTTACTTGATACTGAATTACTAAGGAGCCTGAAAGGGCATCAAACCTTATGTGATGTACTCAAGAAGTCCATACTACACAAAAATCCTCATAAGGAAGGAATAGGTTTCGAAAAGAAACTTAATGTGGATGGATCGTACTGGACTCCCGAACAGTATCCGCGCACGACTTGGATTCGAGCAAAGAGTAAAACCCTTGAACCTGAAACTCTATCTGGTTATCTTTCATCCATTCCTGTTGATATTGAGGAGTCAATTGACTCAAACTACAAACTCTTCAAACAACAGAAGCGTAAGGTTTTTGCTCGATATGTTGGAACTAACTGTAGGGCAGGTTCACTCAAAAGGCAAATTTGGGTAAAGAAATGTGTTGTTGAAAGTCTATGTATTACGGCTAATCTGACTATGTAGGATAATTCTCGACAAGGAAATGGCTATCATTCTCAGCCTACTCGAATATCATACTCGAATGATTATCACTCTGAACTGCGTCAGAGGGAGTACATGCGTACATCGTCAAATCACTATATTCACACATCTGGAAACAACTTCAATGCCTACTCATATGATTATCATAATAGTGCACAGGTGTCTTGCAGAACGCACCCAAGAAATATTCCAAGCAAGGCAAAGCAGATGAGATCCTCACCTCCCACACAAGTGTGGGTAGTGAAGAAAAACTAATCACCTCTTGCAGGAAACCTTCTCAGGGATATCTCATGTTTATCTCAAGCCCTGAGATCAATTATTGTTGGTGCTTATCCTTTTGAGTCTTCACTCGTAGTGCTTTTATTCTGTTTCGATGGTTTTGTGCTTCCAATCTGTTCTCCTTCTGTTTTGTTCTCGGTTCGACGAGTCATACTCATGCACCTTGAACTGAAGAAGATTTCTTTCTGACGTCCTTGGTCGCCAATCAAATCATCTTCAATATTTTATCTATTTTGCCGCTTGCGCTTCTTCAAACCTTTCGGCATCCAGTTCAGTTATCGAGATTTTCGCAGGAAACGGTTGACACGTGCCCACGATCTCTCTATCGTGATCTCGTCCGTTGAATGTGGAACGTCCAGAGTTTTTCCTCCGTAGATTTCGGAGTGGGCGGTTTCTCCCTTAGGCTATTTATACCCCCTCTCTAGGTCTCTTCTTCCTCAGTTTCCTCTCTGTTCGACCTCTCCTCTCGCACTCCGACTGAGCCCGAGCTCAAAGCAGCGTCGACGTCAAGCCTCGCCGTGCAACTCTGGCGGAGCTCCGTCACCGTTGGTCGCGCCAGTGCGGTAACTCTCCTCATCCGTGCTGTCATAGTCGATCTGTTTTGCCAAGTTAGGGCATTCAAATCTGGAACTTGCTCTACTCACTTCCTTTTCTAGGGCAGTTCTTCCCATCACCATTTATGTTGTGTTATTTATCTTGCGGTAGATCTTTAAGCTTCTATAAGATTTGTCTTGTACGGTTTGTAGTTGTTCCTCGTACTAGACTCTGGATCTAGGGTTCACTGTATGCTCTTCGAAAGATTAGAGGATTGGCTATGTCGTCATTGGGCATACTGCAATTTACTCAATGATATCTTGCGAGTGCATGTCTTGAATCCCATGCTTCTTCCTGAAAAACCATCTGTTTTGAGTCAAAATTTCTCTGTGCATGTTTGTGACTTCTTCTGTGCTTTCTTTCGAATTTGTGTTTTTCTCTCAGGAGTGGTCATGGCAAATAGCTCGGATGAGCATTCTGGTTCAGAGGAAGAAATCCCTCAGCAGCCAAGGGTGGCTGACAAGGCAAAAGTGGTCGAAAGAAAATCAGCAAGGCCACCAAGAGCACCGAAGAAAAAGGCCGAATCAAAATCTGTTGAAGAAGTAGAGGATGATATTCCCTCGGCTCATAGTCAGCCAGAAGATGAGCTGGTCACTGACTCTAAAACCATGTTCTCTGATGGAAATCCCAAAAAGGGTCGCCGTTGAAGAGAAAGGAATACTGCGGCCAAGATGTCTGATCAGGAAACATACAGAACTCCACCTGGAGTGGAAACTGCTCAGGAAAGGAACAACAGGCTGCAAAAGATTCGCCGTCATTGGGCGAAGAAATGGTTTAATTATGAGAACATTCAAAGGAAATACCAGATCTTGTTCGCATTCACTCTACCCTGGAATGATTGCATTGCAGAAGGCTGCCTAGGGCAAGATGATGAAAAAGTAAGGCCATCACCTCCTCCCAATGCTCATGTCGATTCTTTGAAAACCATAGCTGATTTTCCCGAAGAAGTTGCAAAGAGGGAAAAGGCAAAGGCCAAGCGTGAGGCTAGACTTACGAAGAAAAATCAGGTAGAACATCGGAATGTTGAGTTAACTCAACAGGATGTTCAAAAGAAGAAGGAAAGGACATCTGCCCGAAAAGAGAAGAGGAGGAGGAAGTCTGTTTCTCCTCGAGCTCCGAAGAAGAAGTCTATTGCAAGTAAATCCAGAAAGGTTGCATCTGCCTTGTCTGATGAGGATTCTTCTGATGATAATGCTGGTGAAGAAATTCCCATGTATGATCAGAAAGCGCTGCTCAACAAGCCGTACCAAACCCCATCTCCTGCAAAGATTTCGCCACCAGTGAGATCTTCACCAAGACTTGCTCATGTCCCCTCAGAAAAACCTTCGGGTTCTGCTGCCCCAGTGGCGAAGAGAAAGTTGATTACTGATGAAAAAGTATCTGCGTCTGCCAAGAAGGCGAAGAAAATCATTCCTGCTCCCACAGAGGAATATGATTTTGATCTTATATTTGACATCATTGAAGGTGCCTCTTATGATGCCAATCCAGCTGATTTGAGTAATTTGGGTCTGCCAAAAGATGTTACCAGGATGGTAGCTAAGCACTTCACTAATCTGAAAGAAATCACCAAAGAACTTAATCAAGCTATCAATGATAAGAAGCTTCTGGAGAAGATGAGAAGGGAAGCTAAATCTGAGTCTAAAAGAAAAGATGTGAACAAGGCCATTCTTGAGATCACTAAAGCCCTCACCACCATGAGAAATAACAAGATTGATTGGCACTCCAAGATGAAGATGGATTTCTCTCAGCTGTGTGATCGTAGAAACGATGAGATAAAGCATCAAGCAGATCTTGCTCGCCGCGAAGAGAAAGAAGAGAAACGTCAAAGAGCTTAGGCTAGAGCCACTAAGCTGAAAGAGATTAAGGATCATCGTATCCAATCTGTATCTTCTAATGCACCTGTTGATGCAAGTGTCCCACTGCAACAGATTCCATCATCCCCCCGTCCCGAGGAAGTAACCGAGCAACAAGCTGAAGCTGTGGTAGTTCCTACCTCAGTTGAACAAGAATCTGATGTTGTGGACATGTATCTTGTCAATCCTAATGAAGTGAATGTCATGTCCGAGAAAAATGCTGCCGAAGAAAAGGTTGACGAAGAAATTGAAATGGAAAAGGAAGTCCCATCACCTTTGAAGGATTTTCAAGCTGAACCCTCCGGATCCACAAAGAAGGGAGAAAAGGTTGAGGGGGAGCAAGTTGCTGCCCAAGGTACTACCCCTACGGTCTCCTCATCTGGTGCTCCTGCCCCGATGAAGGCTGACCCTGCTCCTGGCTCTTTGGCTTCACAGCCAGAGCAGGAAGAAAAGAAACTTGAAGAACCCATGGCTCCCGAAGAGAAAGATGAAGAAGTTGCAACCCCAGTTTTGCCACACCAAGTTGTACCACCAGTGCTGCCGCAACAGGCTGAAGGAGAACATGTTGAGACACTTGAGTCTCAAGAAGTTTTAGTGCCTCCACCAGTTGATGTCTCACCGAAAGAAAAGGCCCTTGTGCCTGAATCTGTGAAAGCCGCTGAAGGAGTTCCAGCGAAAGAAAATGACCGTCAGTCCAGTGATCCCATGCCATCTGTTTTAGAAAAGGTTATGATACCTCATGTTACATTGCAGCCCTCCGATGAGAATGCACTAGCCTCTGATGATATTCAGCCGATGGAAATTAGCGAGGAAGAGTATCGGAAAAATCCTCAAGAGTCATTTCCGCTATTTTCATCTGAGTATGGCCCCAA
Organism: Thinopyrum elongatum; assembly: GCA_011799875.1. Taxonomy (NCBI): domain Eukaryota; kingdom Viridiplantae; phylum Streptophyta; class Magnoliopsida; order Poales; family Poaceae; genus Thinopyrum; species Thinopyrum elongatum. The sequence goes on from CM022301.1 coordinate 344,448,587, forward strand.
TGGCCCAGCATTCAATGAACAGCTTCACTCATCGAAGCTTACATTCTTTGGGGTGAGCTCCTATGAAGGAGAAAGAACTTCTTTGTCTCCGAGGTTTTGGACAGAGGAATAGGCAATCTATTATGCTCGGATCTTGTTTGGCAAACACAGGATTTTCAATCATAAGATGTTGAACTTCGCCAAGCTCGAAGAAATGCCCTGATTCCACAATGCACTTGACCATATTGAACATGCTCTACTGAAGGGTTTTATGTGATTCAATCATGGTTGGAATAAATAGATTATTCTTCAATTTTACGCCACGCTGTACATCACAGGGCAAATGGAAAATACCTCAACATGGACGCTGGAATGGATGACTGGGAGGGAAAGAATCAAATGCACAGCAGATCACTTTCTGGCCCTGATAAATTTGCCTCGATGTGAATTTGAGAACGACAGAGAACACAGACTGCATTTCTCGGAAGTGTCCGATGAACAACTCCACATCCTGATGGATCCCACCTTGGTGGGTGACGAATGCATCGATGTTGATCCAAAGAAGTTGGCCTACGACAACAAAGTGCTATTCCACATTATGTGCAATACCATCACGCCAACCAACAGGCCCAACTCCATCAAAGGCATCGTGGGAAATGCTCTTGTGTCAATTTCTCAGGGAATCAAGTTTGACATTCCTGACCTCTTTATTCGGAATCTGGCATGTGTTGCAGACAACCCTCAGTCATTGAAGCCCTATGCTCCTTGGATTATGTTTGCCATTGAGCAGCTCACGAATGAAAAATTCTTCTGGGCTATGCACCGAAGGTATTCATGCCACCTGTCCGTGACACTCTGCGCATTGTGAAAGAATATAGAAAGGGGAAGGAACTTGTTGATGCTACTGGAACTGCTTCTGCTTCTGAGAATGTACCGAAGGTTAAAGAAGCCAAGATTGAAGTTCATCATGAGGAAAATCCATCACTCTATGAGATTTGCATTCGCACACAGCAGACTCTGGAAAGACACATTAGAATGGATAGAAAGGAAAAGATGGAATTGCTGACTGAACTGAATCTGCTTCATAATCACACCCGGCAAATTCTTCTGCATGAGAAGGATTCAAGGAAGAGATCATGGACCTTGCTGAGAAGGCATTTCTCTCGCAAGGATCTAGCCAAGAGGGGCCTCTTCAAAGACTATGACTATTTGGACTTGCTCACAGTACCGCGCGTCCGAAGACAAACTCCAGAGCTCCCACAGCGTTCTGCTTTAACGGATCTGCTATTTGTCAACCATGATGATGAAATCACAGACACTGTCGGCACTCGTATCTACAAGCCAGATTCACATCCTTCGAAGCCCCTCAAAGCCAAGGCTGCCACACCTGCTTCTGCCTCGACCATTCCGCATTCTTCTGACTCCGATTCTTCGAGTGGTTTCAATTCTGATTCAGAAGATACTCCCACAGAGTAATTCCTCATGTTTCTTCTCTTTCCTTTTTGACACTTGTTGACAAAAAGGGGGAGAATTACATCGAGTGATAGTTTATCGGGGTTTGCAGGGTGTTTTGCTTCGAACTTTCATTTGGTTTTTCTTCGAACAATTTGCTTCAAGAACTTATCGCACCACATGTGGTTCTGTAACACTCGATCGTCATGTATCATTAATAACCCCCCGCCTGCAATACCATTTGCTTCGCAATCTTTGTCTGCAGGTGCCTTCGATTGTTTATCCCTTGATTGATTATTATCAGAAATCTTTTATCTTACAGGGACACATAACTCCTCCTCGAAGAAGTACAGAGAATCAACTAATGATGATACTATATTGGAGCACTATATGATCTATAACTGTTGTGGTTGGATATGCTCTTATTGCTATCTCTCATTATCTAACCTTGCAGGAAGATAAAGTCAGCCTATGCAAAATTGCCTCATTAAAGGCTATCTATATGACTGACAAAGTGTTTTCCTCAAAGATATCACATTCTTCATTTTTATTGCAGGAAAATCACCTCCGAAGCATATCCACTCCGAGCAATCTATCCCTAGTCTATCCTGCTCTGATCTTAAATGACTGACTTGCAGGAAAACTATGTCTCGTGTGGATTCAAATTGTGTTCTGAGAAAACCTTCGTGACTTATCCATGTCACAAACCTCTCAATGGTTGTTTCACATCTAACCCTTGTCGAAGCTTTTGTGACAGGAACTACCTCAGACACCGTCGAGTGCATTGAAAGAAATCTAGTATGAAATTTGTTGTCAATGACACTCATACGAAGAGAAATATATTTTCACAAACCAAAGCATATCTTAAGGGGGAGAATATCTTATCTTCGTAATATTCTCTCGTCTTTCATTATTCTTCGCATTACATTCCACTCATTATCTATCATTCGATGTGATCTGTTTTGTCAACAATCATCCAAAAAGGGGGAGATTGTTGGTGCAATATCTGCCTACCTTGTGTTTTGGAGATTGTTGACAGAAACTGGTATGGACTAATTTGTTTGCGAGTGCATACAGAGAGAAAAGTCCATACACAACCGAAGAGAATGCTGTCTCCGATGCTGAGTTCGAGGAACTTCACCGAAGCATATCTGCGCTGCAGAGAAGAACGAGCTATACTTGTTGAAGTAATAGAGTCGAGAAGATTAATGTGCAGAAATCGACCCCTCGAAAGTTTACTGCTGAAGCGAAGCTTTTGTTCGGTACTGTTGTCCGAAGAAATTGACTACAACGATTGAAGTCGAAGACAAAGTGAAGACGTAGCATTCATTTTGTTTTTGTTCCTTTAGTCTTTCGAGTCATAGGACCTCCGTACTATTAAGAGGGGTATAGGTTCTCGATGCTTAGATCAGCTGTGATGCTTAGCCACAACCTATGAAAGCTGTGAGAGAAATCTCTTTGTGCTCCGAGCAAATACTTGCCAGCAAGAGACTGTGATATCCTTCGCTGTGAGAGATTTGCCTCGGACCGAGGAGTTAGCATTTCTTGCTCCGCAAAAAATGTTACCGTTGAGCTCAAATCCGACCGTTGGAATCGTGTCGTTCAGCCATTGGCTGAGGCCGATGTCCAATTTGGTCTTTTCCCATCTGGGAAGGCTGCGGCTATAAATAGCCACCCACTGCAACGTTATCCGTTGGCTGCTCTGCTTGAGAATTCTGAGAAGATTGATTTGAGCAACCCCTCTCCGAGTGATTTGAGTTTAAGATCCACCGAGAGAAAACCAAGAGCCCAAACTTAGATAGTGGTTTAGCAACATAGTAGTTCTGAGTGAGAGTTCTTGTACCTATTACTCTTGAGAGCTGCGCACTCTCTAGACGAATAGGTTTGGCTTCGAGTGTTGAAGAGTTGTTGTCTTCACCGAGCCTGATCTTCAGCAACCAAGAGTGATTGTGGTTCGTGAAGGTCGACCGAAGGTTTGGAGATCGCCGACAAGGATCTACCATGAGTGAAATCAACCTGAGTCTAATCAGCTCTGCGTTGAAGGAGAATAGGGTGAAGAGAGTTTATTTTCCATGTTAAGTCATAGCCCCTCCAACCAGACGTAGCCCTTTGGCGGAAGGGTGAACTGGTCTACCAAATCTTTGTCGCCTTCGAGCACCACTGGTTAAATCTACTCTACTGCATTTCATTCAGTTGTTTTCTTTCGTGCTTTGTGCCGATAGATTACCTGGTCTTATATCTTGTTCTGTGGCCCTCATCCTGTGTATCTGTGTTTACTCCTTTCATTATCCTCATCTATATTCCTTCATTGCCAGTCTGTACGTGTGTCTTACTTGTGTAACCTTTCAGTCGCTTTTCTCTCAGCTTCAGTTATGCTATGTCTCATTCTGTTACATTTGTTTGCTTGCTGCATAACCCTCATTGTAGTTAAACCTATTATCTATCAAGCTCGTGCTATTGTAAATGCTTTCCTCGATGAATATGCCTCTGACGAAGAAAATTGATTCAGTGCATTTCTCTCGATACTCTATTCCGCTGCTGTGTTTGGGTTAAGTTTCAAAGCTTTCAAAAGAAAATTTGAATCTCCCATTCAAACCCCCCCCCCTCTGGTCGATATACTCCCGGTCCTAACAGTGCCCTCCATACCAACAACAATTCGGGGGAGTTTTGTTTAATTATTTGCAATTTTGATCATGGGACTGGGCATCCCGATTACCAGCCCCTCTCATGCAAGGACGAGTGAATAAACACTCATCATGAGAATAACCCGCTTAGCATGGAAGGTACTAACCACCCCCTATCACTCCATGAGCGGTACGGGCACACAAAACAGATGTTCATTTGAATTTTTAGAGGTGGCACATACAAATTTACTTGGAACGACAGAGTAATACCGCATATAGGTAGATATAGTGGACTCATCTGGAATAACTTTGGTTTAAGGTTTTGGATGCAGAAGTAGTATTCCCGGTTAGTACGGGCGAAGGCTAGCAAATAGGTTGAGAAGCGACCAGCTAGAGAGCAAAAACGGTCATGAACATGCATTGTGAATAGTTAACATTGAATACTAGCATGAGTAGGATATAAACACCATGAACATAAATATCGTAGAGGCTATGTTGGTTTTGAATCAACTACATGTGTGAACATGTGCCAAGTCAAGCCACTCGAAACATTCAGAGGAGGATACCATATCATCATACTACATCACAATCATTTTATTGCATGTTGACATCTAAAATAAATCATTATCCACTCCTAGCTACTTAAGCATGGCATGAGCAACTATAATCTCTAATTGTCATCATAAACATGTTTAATCATAATATGTTGAATCATGGATAATGAGTTAAACATATTTACAAAAACAAAAACAATTTGAGTTCATACCCGCCTCTCCTTGCCTCAGTCACTTCATCATATATTGTCATTATTGCCTTTCACTTGCATGATCGAATGATATAAAAATAATAATAGTGCAAGAGTGCCATGGACTAAGCTGGAATCTGCAAACATTTTATTCAAAGGAGAAGACTAAATAATATAGGCTCTTTGTTATATCAACAATAATGCAAATGAGAGACACTCACCATTTTCATCATGGTCTTCTCCTTATTACGACTCAACAAAAGCAAAGAATTTTAGATAAGCACACTGAAATATTTTTGGAGTTTTAGTTTTTCTTGAAGAAAGCAAATTAACAAAGGGAAACAAAAACGAGAAAAACTATTTACACGAGAAAGCTCTCAACAAGTAAAAGAAGAACAATAAATCTTTTTGGGTTTTCTTTTAATATTGCAACTAAAGTAAACTAGAAAGAAAAACCGAAAAGAGGCAAGAAATATTTTTGGATTTTCTCAAAGTTTTTCAAACACACAAGAAGAAAGCGAGAAAATAAAAGTAACATGGATAATACAATGGAATAGTATGGACACCGACAACTGGAATGAAATATGCGAACATAAATGTAATGTTGGTGGGAAATACGTACTCCCCCAAGCTTAGGCTCTCTCCTAGCTTGGTGATCACCATCCCTGGCTTGGGTAATAGTCGAAATGATAGCTCGTGGAGGCTCTAGGTGCGGCCTCCTCAGCCAGACGGGCAGCTTCCACTGCTGCATTGTACTCACATGCCTCTCTCTCATAAATGTAGTACCTTCCTTTACCCTAGTAATCAAAGAGAGTAGGTGCCGGCAAAATAACAGGTATGATAGGTTTTTTATTGAACATCAAGTTGTAATTGTAATTCGTGGCTCCATACTTAATGAACTTATGACGCTGCATCGCATCAAAGTCTAGATATCTAGTGGGTAAAATAGGATCATTAGGCAATGGTGAAACTCTTAGCCTTGCAGCTAAGCGGGAGGCATAAATTCCTCCGTATAAATGACCACTATCAGCATTACATTGCAGCCTCTGTGCAACAATTGCTCCAAGATTATATCGTTTAGTGCCCGTTAGAGCAGTGTGTATAAGGCTTAAATCTGGGGCAAAGAGTGTACTGCAGTCTTGTTTACCCGCGACGCATTTGCCATTAAAGAGTGTAAAGTAACGGATAGAGGGGAATTGTATACTTTTTATTCTAGCTTGTGCAACTCCCCTATCCTCACCACAATCGAGGCTGCTCAGGAACATCTCATAGTCAGATTTTGGTGGTTCATCTAGTGAGCCCCAATATGGAATTTTTCATGCATCACATAATTTTTCTAAAGGAATGCTGAAGGTTCTATCATAAAGGCAAAATGAGACTCTAAATTCACGAGGATGATACTTAAACTTTTTGGTGAATGACTCAGTGGTTGTAATGCTGAATACACTTATCTGCGATGAAGGGTGCGAGCTCAGTGTTGTGAACACACTGATCAAATTCTTCTTTAATGCCCGCACCTATCATGAACTCATCACACGGCCATAGGCATGATCAGGTGTCGGTATGACGCACCGAACTTGCCCTCGATTCATCATAGGCTTGTCCTATCGAGCTCTCACTCGACGATGCCTCCGAAGACCTTCGCCTCGAAGAACCCCTCCTAAAGAGGTACATTTTATGTGCGAACAATTTCTGAAATTTTTGGCCACAAAAATGATATCAATAAAACTTCACAAGATTGAAAGCAACTACTCATATGGATGTCTAGAGGCTATATCATGCATTCAAACTACTTGGAACTCAAGGGATTCAACATGCAAGCTCATTTTTCAGCAGCACCAAGAGGAGCTAATTACTCAAAATATAAACCACTAGGGCAAAAACTAATTGGAGCAATGGAGGAGTCACATACCAAGTAGCAATCCCCCAAAACAGTTTTGGAAACAAATCTTCGAGCACAGAGATCAAAATTCGTGGGTTTGAGAGCAAGAACGCGAGAGAGAGAGAGCTAGAGGGATTTTTTTTCTGGTGGTAGGTGACGAAGTGAGCTAAAGGGATAAGTGAGGGGGGCCTCATGGGGCCCACTACCCACCAGGGCGCGCCAGGTGGGTGTGGCGCGCCCTGGTGCCTAGTGGGCACCATGGGCACCCCCCTGTGGTGTTTTTAGTACCAAAATTTCTCAAATATTCAAAATAAACGTGTTAAAATTTTAGGTCATTCTGAGAACTTTCATTTCTGGGCACTTTTTTATTGCACGGATAATTCAGAAAATAGGATATTCATGGCATTTTATTGTATTTAACTAAAAATAACAGAAAACAAAAAGTAGGGACAGAAGGTTGTGCTTACTAAATTCATCGACCACATGCCTCTCGAAAATAATCCATTAATAAGGTTGATCAAGTCTTAACAACAACCACTTTCGATTAGCATGAGCCCGAAGAACTTTCGTAAAACACTAAGTTACCTCAACGGGAATATGCATATCCCCAACAATAAGTATTTCATATTTCTTTTTGGCAATAGGAAGGGGAAGTTGGAAGCTTCCAATAGTAATTGTCGAAGCCTTTTCAATAACATTAATACCATTCACTTGAAATTGTTTCTTCGAAAAGTGCACCGTGTGCTCATTACCATTGATATGAAAAGTGACATTGCTTTTGTTGCAATCAATAACATCCCCTGCAATATTCAAAAAGGGTCTACCAAGGATAATCGACATGTTGTTGTCCTGGGGCATCTCAAGTATAACAAAGTCTGTCAAGATAGTAACATTTGCAACTACAACGGGCACATCCTCACAAATACCGATAGGTATGGCAGTTGCTTTGTCAGCCATTTGCAAAGATATTTCAGTAGGTGTGAGTTTATTCAAATCAAGTCTTTTATATAAGGAGAAAGGCATAACACTAACACCAGCACCCAAATCACATAAAGCAGTTTTGACATAGTTTCTTTTGATAGAGCATGGTATAATTGGTATTCCTGGATCTCCTAATTTCTTAGGTACTCCATTCTTAAAAGAATAATTAGCAAGCATGGTGGAGATTTCAACTTCAGGTATTTTTCTTTTATTGGTGACAATATCTTTCATGTATTTAGCATAAGGTGCCATCTTCAAAATATCAGTCAAACGAGTACGCAAAAAGAGTGTCCTAAGCATTTCAGCAAAGCATTCAAATTCTTCCTCATCCTTTTTCTTAGATGGTTTAGGTGGAAAGGGCATGGGTTTCTGAACCCATGGTTCTCTTTCTCTACCATGTTTTCTAGCAACAAAGTCTCTTTTATCATAACGTTTATTTTTAGGAGGTAGGTTATCAAGATCAACAGCAGGTTCTATTTCAACATCATTGTCTGGTTCTTTATCATTTTCTGGTTGAGCATCTATATGAACATCATTGTTGTCATTTTCATTATCACTAGGTGAATGTTCATTACCAGATTGAGTTTCAGCATCAGAGATAGAGACATCGTTGTTATCTTCAGAAGGTTTTTCTACCTCAGGTTCACTAGAAGTATGCAAAGTCCTATCATTTTTCTTTTTCTTTTTAGAAGGACTAGGTGCATCAACATTAATTCTTTGGGAGTCTCGTTCAATTCTTTTAGGATGTCCCTCAGGATAAAGTGGCTCCTGAGTCATTGTACCTCCTCTAGTTACTACTCTAACAGCATGATCATTCATATTATTATTCATTTCATTGAGCAATTCACTTTGAGATTTAGCAACTTGTTCTAACTGATTTTGTACCATAGAAGCATGTTTTCCTACTCCTCTAACATCATTAGTGATTCTAAATAATAAGTCACTCAAGCGAGCAATCATATCAGCATTTTGCTTTAATTGTTTCATAACATAGGCATTGAAGTGATCTTGTTTCATAACGTAGTTGTCGAATTCATACAAGCATTTACTAGGATGTTTATTATAAGGGATGTTACCTTCATCAAACTTTATAAGTGAATTTACCTCTACCACATGTGGTGGTGTGTCAAGGCCATGTATTTCTTCAATAAGCGGTAAATTTTTAACATCCTCAGCTTTAATACCTTTTCCCTTCATACATTTCTTTGCTTCTTGCATATCTTCAGGACTGAGAAATAAAATACCCCTCTTCTTCGGAGTGGGTTTAGGCGATGGTTCAGAAAGTGTCCAATCATTATCATTCTTCGGTATATTATTCAATAGTTCCTTAGCCTTTTCAATGGTTAGTTCCCTGAAAACACAACTAGCACAAACTATCTGGGTAGTCCCTAGAAGCATCGGTTAGTCCATTATAGAAGATATCAAGTATTTCATTTTTCTTAAGAGGGTGATCAGGAAAAGAATTAAGTAATTGGAGAAGCCTCCCCCAAGCTTGTGGGAGACTCTCTTCTTCAATTTGCACAAAGTTAAATATTTCCTGTAAGGCAGCTTGTTTCTTATGGGCAGGAAAATATTTTTTAGAGAAGTAATAAATGATATCCTGGGGACTACGCACACAACCAGGAGCAAGAGTATTGTACCATATCTTAGCATCACCCTTTAACAAGAAAGGAAACAACTTAAGAATATAGTAATAGCGAATTTTTTCCTCATGAGCAAATAGGGTGGCTATATCATTTAACTTAGTTAGATGTGCCACAACAGTTTCAGTTTCATAGCCATGGAAAGGATCAGATTCAACCAAAGTAATTAACTGTGGGTCGACAGAGAATTCATAATCCTTGTCAGTAATAAAGATAGGTGAAGTAGCAAACTTAGGATCATATTTCATTCTAGCATTCAAAGATTTTTCTTTCAACTTGCATAGCAATTTCTAAGATCATCTCTATCCTTACAAGCAAGAAAGTCTCTAGCTACTTCTCCATCCATAACATAACCCTCAGGTATCTCAGGCAATTCATATCTAGGGGCACTAGTTCCAATAGGTGAATCATAGTTTTCAGTTTCAATAATCTCATCAGTTTCAGTAGTTTCATTGTTTTCAGCATTCTCAATTTCTTTGACTTTAGCAATTTGTTCATCAAGGAATTCACCTAGTGGCAGAGTATTATCAAGCAAGGTACTAGCATCATTCATAGCATTATGCATAGTAGAAGTGGCATCATCAATTACTTGCGACATATCAGAAGAAATAGCATGTGGTGGTGTTGCAAGTTTACTTAAAACAGAAGGTGAATCAAGTGCAGAGCTAGATGGCAGTTCCTTACCTCCCCTCGTCTTAGAGGGAACGATCTTGGTTCTATCTTCCTTAAGATTCTTCATAGTGATCAGTAGATATAAATCCCAAGTGACTCAACAAATATAGCTATGCTCCCCGGCAACGGCACCAGAAAAAGGTCTTGATAACCCACAAGTATAGTGGATCGCAACAGTTTTCGAGGGTAGAGTATTTAACACAAATTTATTGATTCGATACAAGGGGAGATAAGTATTAGCAGTTGAGTTGTCAATTCAACCACACCTGGAGATTAAATATCTGCAGCAAAGTGATCAGTAGCACGGTAGTATGGTAATTTGATAGCAGTAGCAATGATAGTAACAGTAACAGTAGTAGCAACAGTAGTAACAGCAGTAGTAACTTAGCAAGAACAATATGTGAAAAACTCATAGGCATTGGATCGGTGATAGCGTTGGATAATATTCATCATATAACAGTCATAACCTAGGGATACACAGAATTAGCTCCACTTCATCGAAGTAATGTAGGCATGTATTCCGTAAATAGTCATACGTGCTTATGGAAAAGAACTTGCATGACATCTTTTCTCCTACCCTCCTGTGGCAGCGGGGTCCATAAGGAAACTAAGGAATATTAAGGCCTCCTTTTAATAGAGAACCGGAACAAAGCATTAACACATAGTGAATACATGAACTCCTCAAATTACGGTAGTCACCGAAAAGAATCCCAATTGTTGTCACTTTGGGGTATGCGGATCATAACACGTAATAGGTACATATAACTTGCAAGACCGGATCAAGAACATAGATATAATGGTGAAAACATAAACGGTTCAGATCTGAAATCATGGCACTCGGGCCCTAGTGACAAGCATTAAGCATAGCAAAGTCATAGCAACATCAATCTCAGAACATAGTGGATACTAGGGATCAAGCCCTAACAAAACTAACTCGATTACATGATGAATCTCATCCAACCCATCACCGTCCAGCAAGCCTACGAGGGAATTACTCACTCACGGCTGTGAGCATCATGAAATTGGTGATGGAGGATGGTTGATGATGACGATGGCGACGAATCCTCCTCTCCAGAGCCCCGAACGGGCTCCAGATCTGGCCTCCCGATGAAGAATAGGAGGTGGCGGCGCTCCGTATCGTAAAATGCGATGAAACTTTCCCTCTTATTTTTTTCTCCAAAAATAGGAATATATAGAGTTGGTGTTAGGATCAGCGGAGCCTCGTGGGCCCCACTACCCACCAGGGCGCCAGAGGGGGTGGCGCGCCCTGGTGCCTAGTGGGCAACTGGGGGGCCCCCTCTAGTGGGTCTTGGTTCCAGTATTTTTCTTTTATTCCGAAATAATTCTCCAAAAAGTTTCGTCCGATTCCGAGAATTTTTATTTCTACACAAAAACAACACCATGATAGTTCTGCTGAAAACAACGTCAGTCCGGGTTAGTTTCATTCAAATCATACAAAATAGAGTTCAAAACAAGAGCAAAAGCGTTAGGAAAAGTAGATACGACGGAGACGTATCACACATCTTTTCTGAAGATTTTAAACTGACATTTAAAAGACAAGTGGGCCTGAATTGTTGGATGATTTGGCATCTCAATTCCTGGTAGATAAGACATAAGAGTGATGACACCAAAGTTGGGCCAGAAAAGCAGGAGAAGGGCACCGTGAAGTCAACGAAAAGTGCCCCCATGTCTCATGTAAGAAATTCTCGGAAGGTTTGACTAGTTCAGTAGGAAACCTATCAAGAACTCCAGATTTATTATGTTTCATTTGGGATCTTATTTTTGTTAGCCAAACTTGAGGCATATCATCTTGTTATAAAAAATGGAAGAGAAGAACTTCCCTCGTATCTGATCTCTGGATTCAAAGATGAACCAATTATTACATTGTCGCAATAGTTTAAAAAAATAACGAAATAAAAGGCTGAAACACAATGTTACATAGCATATTGCTAAACTGTTTCCCATGTTCGATACTTGCGATATAAATTCTCTGGCAATCATGGAACGATGCCATTCTAGTTTTTTGTGTGTACAGAATATCATCGTGTTGTTAGGAAACATTTTCATAACAATAGTTAATCGGGCACTACGGTGAGACGTGAAAACACCCGATCCCATTCCGACCTCAATATATATGTGTAATCGTCTTGCGCCATATGTACTGAAATTATTCGGGAGACATGGTCAAACCCAGGAGAAAGAGCAAGAAAACTAAAGAAAGCGTTAGCGCATTGGACTTGAAATCCAAATTGTGCTAGCTGACAAAGAAAAATAAGAATATAACAGAGAAATATTGGTTCTAACTGGTTGGTATATATGTTCTCGTGGTTCAACATCAATATAGTATGTAACATATAGTACCTTTATATTCCTTGTGCACATGAAGTGATGTTGTCTCTTTTTACCATTGAATGTCACAACCCTAGCTTATGGTAATGTAATGGACTCATAGAGAGCATAGCATATCACCATGTCTGAATTCATTGAATTATGAAAATGAGGATTAACTCAAACCTCATGTTTCCTAAAGGGCTAGAAGACCGTAAAATTTCCTCAATGAATGCAAAACGCCCTTCATGGCAAGAGCATCATATAATTGATATGGATCCTCTAAAAATTCCAAGGGTTTAAGAATGGTTTAAAACTTTGGAAATCATAATTTAAAGCATAATTCTTAAAATAGCTAGATCTAGATATATTAAAATGAGGGACTTTCACATGATGATTTATCTTCAAATTTTGTATAGACTTCCAATAATATTAGGAAGCTATAATAATTGTTCCAAGATTTTTTGAATCAGCCATAACACACTTGTAGTTTAAACCCTAAACTTTAATCAAATTGGGTTTATATTGTTAGAAATTAGAAAAAAGGCCCGTTCATAAAAAAAGTTATAATCTCCAATGGCGATGACCACATTTTGTTCAAATCTCATCGCATGATTTTGAAAAATTGTTCACAAATGCAACAAACTGTTTTTTTAATTTATTCACAAATTGAAGCAATGTTCACATTTTCGAAAAATATATTGGTTGTCAAAAACTTGGTAATTCAAGGAATTATTATGAATTTCAAGATTTTTTTTTTTAAAACATACTATAATGTCCTGATCCACCCCCGTAGTTAATTCTTCAAAATTCACACGGGTATATAGTCACACAGACTCAGAAGCATTACTATTTAAGTACATACTTTAGATAATTCATGAACATTTTTACAAATTTGGGAATATTTTTAAAAATCATGAACATTTTATTTACAAATATTTTTTTACAAATTGTGAACTTTTTTTATAAAGCGAACGGTTTTTAAGCATCTTCTTTTGAATCGGCGAACAATTCTAGAATAGACGAACATTTTTTTTGGAAATTGATGGATTTTTTGTTTGAAATGCATGAACATTTTCTGAATCAGCAAATATTTTATGAATCAATAAACTCTTTTGTAATTCCCGAAATGCATGAACTGTTTTGAAAATGTATGATCATTTTTTGAATTAGCAAACAGTTTGCTCAATTTCTATAATAATTTTTAATACATGGGTTTTTTTTAAATGATGGACTCTTTTTACTTTATGAACTACTTTTAAAAATGCGAACATTTTTTTGAATATGTGACATTTTTGAAAAATTCCGAGCATTTTTTTAATTGATAAACATTCTATGTTTTCCTGAACATTTTATTTCAAAATTCTATGTTTTTTAAAATTTCAAAAGTTTTTGCAGTTCCAAATTGTTTAAAGTAGAAAGAATAAAAACGGAACAGAAAAAAAATAAAACTAAAAAAACAGGCGCCGGCACATGGCCGGCCCAAATAGGCGCGCTGTGTCTTCTTCAGCGCTCAGAGTGCAGTATAGTTGGGTCCCTATGCTTGGGCCGGCCCAGGCGAGGATTCCCTGCAAAATCTTTTTTGTCACTTATAGATGGCGTGTGTCTCAAAAAAAAAACTTATAGATGGCGTTGGTGGGATAATATTTTGCAACTTTGGGGACAATTTTAATAACGTACCGACAGAAGCAATAGCCCCTTTATTATATTATATTATATTATTATTATTAGGTTGAGATAAAAATATAATCTCAACAAATTTGAAACTTTTTATGTATCCTGGGTTGCACCAGTAAGGTCACATAAATCTCAGAAGTTTCAGAGCTAGTTTGAATCTTCATTTAAATCAAAACAAGTAAAATACGAATCAGAATAAATAGCAGAGAGCTACTGTACAATGGGCCTTAAATTGCAAGCGAGCCTAGCCCATGCCGGCCACTCTCCGCTATAGGAGAGATACTGTAGCATGCCCCCAACTGTTCCTCTGGCGTGACTGCAAACGATGAGGTTTTGACATTATTTTGTGTGTCGCGTCTCCTCAGACTTGGAGTGGCTGGTTGGCCGGTGAAAAATATTTAACAATTATTTGAAAAAATTCGAACATGAATTTTTTAAATGTTTATACATTGTAAAAAATATTCATGTAATTTTTCAGAAAAATGTTCAATGTGTATTTAAAAAATGTTTAACATGTATTCAAAAAGGTGTTCAAAACATGTATTTAAAAAAATCATTCTTTATTTTTTTAAATGTTCAACTTGTATTAAAAAATGCTTCATATGTATGCGAAAAATGTACGACATGTTGTGGAAAGTTAGACATGTATGGAAAAAAAAGGAATAGAAAGCTTCAAGTTCTTTATGTGGAGGTGTAACTCTTTTGTTATTTAGAGCTAGCTTTGGGGACCTTCGGTCCCTTCCCCTTGTTAATACAAAGGTCTCAATCACGGTGGAAATAAATTCTATCGCATTCTGCTCCGAGAACTAATATGCCCCACTAGGCTTTCGTCAGAAAGTGCACAAACACATCGTGCGATGTTACATTTGAAGAGGGAGGTGTCCCCGTGAATCTTTCACTAGTACATTAGTGAACTATAATATCTTGGGAGCAACTAACGAAGGAGTGCTCCTTCGGGAGCCTCCCAAGGATCACATGGAATGGGCCGAGAGCACGCCACGCCGGCACGTGTTGTGCTCTGGGCGTTCTCTAGAGATTTTTTTTCTCACACGTTTTCAGCTTTTTAGATATATTTTTTTTTGCTTTTCGGTTTTTCATCGGTCTTTCTTAACTTTTGGACAATAAACAAATTTGCACGAAAAAACTCGGTTTCTTTTTCTTCTTCCATGGGAGGTACGGATTTGCTTCCGCGAGAGGCACGACCATGCCTCTCTGAAACGAAAAAAGACGGGTTTTTTCCTTCCATAAGGGGCACGGATTTGCTTCCGCGAGAGGCACGGCCGTGCCTCTTGGAAACGAAAAAAACATGTTTTTTTTTCTTCCGTGAGAGACACAGATTTGCTTCTGCAAGAGGCATCTCTCAGAAACGAAAAAAAAAACACGTTTTTTTTTCTTTCGCGAGAGGCGTGACCGTGCCTCTCGAAAAGAAAAAAACATGTTTTTTTCCCACCGCTAGAGGCACGGATTTGCTTTCGCGAGAGGTATGGTCGTGCCTCTTTCAGAAAGAAAAGAAAAACATGTGATCCCTGTTCGGGACTTTTCGTCCTTTTTTCGCGACAAAAAAGTTCGTCAAAACCGATCAACATGAGATCTAATTTTGAAGATGTCAATGCAAGGAATCCAACGATGAAAACGGTTCAAGATTTGGACACACGGTTTAAGAGATAAAACATTTCAAATAAACAGATATACGAAAAAGGGAAAACTCCCTGGTTGAGATAAATGACACACATGCAATGCGTCACTTGTCGCAACCTAGGGAGGCATGATTGACCTTTGCAAAGAGAGCTTCTTAATTAGTGATTTCGTAATATATTATCCCAATTTTCTTACAGATGGGTCGAGCCAGTTAGAGAGCCCTCGAGTCCATCAATTCCTGAGCTTATACCCAAGAGGGCGCGACTATACGGGACCTCATGTACACCGCTTACTGCGGCAACTAGTCATGGATTCGCACAGGAGAGAGCTGACCTGGGCCAGCCCATTGACGGTAGCGCGCAGATAAAAATCAGCAAACAAAAGCACGAGTTGGGAGTTGAACCGGCGACCAGCTGCACATCCGCCCGAGCTTTTACCACTGTCGTGGACTTAACACGGCAGATGCCCTAGCAAAAGGACTTAGGTGTGGAGCCATCGCAACTAGGTTAGCTTGAAGGGGTTAAACGGGACAAAGGACACAGAGAATTTACCCAGGTTCGGCCCCTCTCAACGAGGTAAAAGCCTACTCCTGCTTTAGGTTGTATTGCTTGGGTTTCGATTACCAGGGAGCGAATACGCTTGACCTAGTTCTCGATTGGTTGTTCCTTGACTTAAGCCGCCGCCGGGTCACCCCTTTATATACACAGGTTGATGCCCGGCGGCTTACAGAGTCCCGGTCGGCTCATACATTACGTATCCGGCTCGGTAACCAACTAAACTTGCCTTACAATATAAGTTAAACATATGGCGGTTTACACCCATGGGCCTCAAGTCGCCCCCGGGTCTTGGGCCTTCAATAAGCTTGCTCTATGGACCGCCATCTTCACATCTTCCTGGGCTTCTTCATCATGAGCCGCCAGTGGCATGACCCGGCCCCTCCTGGGCGGGTCATACCCAATAGTTATATCCCCAACATTAGGCCCCAGATTGATTTGAACTTGTTCACATCAATCTTCAGTGCTTGTCTTAACAAACCTTGCATCGTCAACTTTTATAAACTTGCTATAACCCGCCATGACGCCGGCTCACAGAATCGTGTTAACCCGCAATGACGTCATCTCGCATTAATTTCGCACGAAGCCTAGAACATCTCAACAGATCTTTTATCTTTTAATGGACCTCCCGAAAATCGAGGCGTCCGCATAGCCACATAATGATTTTTTCGGCCTCCGCGATTCCCGCGCATGCCTTTTATCCATCTCCTTATAAATAGGGACAGGGGTCCTTTTCATTTTTTCCCCTTTGCCTCCTCGTCTTCGTCTTCCTCCTCGCAACGCCCACGCGCGCCCGAGCTCCGCCGCCGTCGACCTCGCAATTGCCTCAACTCTGGCCGCTGCATCACCCTGAACGAACCAGAGCACCGCGACGCACCGCCGCTGTCCAGCAGCATCAGTAAGCACTTCTTTTTCCTCGTAGCAGATCTCCATTAGGTTTAGCCCCAGTTCATCAGGGTTCCTCTCTGTTCTTCTTTGTTCTTCTTCTAGATCGCACGGCTGAATTTGAAGATGACACTGAAAACGCGCAGTAGCAGCGTAGCATCCCTTTTTTCAATTGCAATAGGCACTTTTCTGTATAAGATCCATCCGAACACATGAGTTCTTCCACTGCCTTCACTTTAGGCCTGCAATTTATTTTATTTTCCGAACTGTTGTAGATCCAAAATCGTAGCGTCGGTCTGTAGAATCTGTTTGTCCATCACTTAGCAAATCCTCACTTATAGATCTGAAATATGGCAACTGTTTGAGCGACTTAACTGACAAACCGTAACCCGCCATGTACCATTAGTCCCCTTTTAAGCCGCCAATATGTGTATTATCTTCCGGCTTAACACGTTGGCTTTTTATAGCACTTACCTTTGAATCAATAGCCTGCTTAACAGCATAATCTTAAACCGGCAATATTTTCTTCGTAGACCTTCCTCCTCAAAAATGACCAAGACAGTCACCTCATGTAATTGGGGCGCCTCCCGGGTTACTGAGCAAGAACTACTCGAACATGTTCAAGTGGGCGTTTTAGCCGCCAAGAATGTCATTCATTGGAGAGCCCCAGGAGCAGAAACTGTCCCCAAACCCAAGGAGGGCGAAGTTGTTGTCTTCACTGATCACATGCTCCAGGGGTTCACTCCGCCCGGTTCAAAAAATTTCCGTGATGTACTGCACTTCTTTCAACTCCATCCTCAAGACATCGGACCCAACTCTGTCACAAATATCTGCAATTTTCAAGTGTTTTGCAAAGTATACCTTCAACAGGAACCCACTGTAGAACTATTCAGAGAGTTCTACTATTTAAACCGCCAAACTGAATTCACGGATGGGCCCAGCCTAGAATTAGGTGGTATTTCAATTCAGAGGCGGAAAGACGCCACCTTCCCAGCCGACAGACTATCCAGCCACCCCAAGGACTGGAACCAAACTTGGTTTTACTATCAAGACACCTCTCCAGAAGGGGAAAATCCTCTGCCGGGTTACCGTGAGAGCCGGCTTAGCAACAGGCACCCTCTCCCCGATCGAATCAGCATAGCAGAGCAGGCCAAATATATGCCCGTCTTTTCGAAGATTAGAGCCTTAATGGCCAATGGTTTGACCGGAATCGACCTGGTTCGATGCTGGGTCGCCTGGAGAATTATGCCCTTAAGCCGCCGCTCCGGCTTGATGTGCGAATACACCTGCGACTTAAAAGATCCGCAACGCCACTGCCAGATACAACTGACTGATGCTGACATCAATGAGATGACCAAGTCGCTGCTGAATGAGAGTTTGGAAGATTGCAGCAAAACTGGACTGAATCCCTTCTGCGCTCTTAACAAGCCGCCAGCTGTAAGCTTTAAATAATTTTCGGTTTAATCATTTCTTTATTAAAACTGTTGTCTTATACCCATTTGATTTCTGCAGGCCGATTCTCCTTTTTGGAATAGGAAGCTGCAGGATAAGCCGGCCAAGAAGACCCGGACGAAAACTAAGGCTTAGAAAAAGCCTGCCAAGAAGAAGGCCACCCCCTCCGAGTTATTTAACTTGGATGACGATGAGTCGGAGGTAGAACTTGATTCCCTTGGCTCATTTTTTGTATATCTTATTGACAATGATCATTATCAGGACGACGCGGAAGGCAGCCATGCAGATGATGAAGAGGTAACTATCCTTTCCTCTGACTCAGAATCTCTGCCAAGACAGAAAGTTCGTCAAGCAAGCCGGAAAGTAAGGTTTTCTCACCCTTTAGCTTACTTGGATCCCAACTTTATTTTGAAGAAACATCAACATGAAGCTCGCCGCACAACCCGGAACAGCGGCGGTGGGATTCTTTCTTCCGGCTTACCCAACACGCCGGTCCCTCGCAAGCGCCGTCCAGAGGTTTCACAAATTTCTGACTTAGCATATCCAAAAGCGGGCCTTATTCGACAACCCCTTAACCTGTCTGACTCAAATTATCAGGGAACTTCTCATTCCTCCTCCGGCGATTCAACTGGGACTCAAGTTCCCCTGTTCAAAACGGTTCCTGGGTAAGAAACACTTAAGCTTGTTTGCCTTAATATCTTACTCCATTAATGCACTAATCTCATCATGAGTTGTTATTCTCAGTGCCATGGCCAAGCCCAGCAAGAAGCTTAAGGTTAACAAGCTGGCTGAAGATCCCAAGGTTGCTGACTCGGAGAAGCAGATCGTGTCTGAATCCATGCATCAAATTTCAGAAGCGGCTATGGATGACCCACCACCAGAAGAGCCCCCTGTCACCATGGATACCATGGATGTTGATCCAAAAAATGCTAAGCCGCCCAGCCCCGCTCAGCCGGCTCAAGAAGCTGAAGATATCATAGTTACTGGGATGGCTTACACAGCACCAGGTAACCCCACCGTCTTGTCCAAGCACAGCGCAAAAGAGGAAATCTCAGCTGCTGACAAAGGCAAGTGGAAACTGGATCTGGAAGACTATACTCAATTCAATGCCCAGGAGCTTCATGCGGGTTACCTGAACCGCCTCCACACCAGCCGTGACTTTGAAGCCGGCTTGGTTAATCTTATGAAGAATCGTTTGGAGGTAAGTAAAAAATTTGTCTTATGCACATATATTTCTGTCAGCCGCCAAGTCTACTGGATATGATAAACTTGAATATGTTGTAGACTTTAAATCTCCTTATTGATCTTGATGTCCATGCCATAGCATGCTGAAAAAAGTTAAATTGGAACTTCAAATAGTAGTGCTCAATTTTGCACCTGTAGCCCCCAAGGGCCGGCTTAATCAGCATGGCTAAGCCGAAACTTTATCACCATAATTAGGAACAAAAAATCCAAAGATATAGCCCCCATGAGCCGGCCATAGTCATAAGACTTGAAACGGGTCATCATAAAATGGTCTTCAAAAAAGAGCAATGTGCATTAGCCCCCAAGTGCCAAGTAAAATACTGGTATTGTGCTTGGGACTTCAAAAATGATCATAATGCTTCATATGGTGTTCATGTTGCAGGCTGAATTAAATATGATGGAATCCCAAGTCAATGATCGGAGGGCCAACATTTAAACCCAACAATCTGAAACATCAAAAGCCAAATTAGAGCTGAAGACTGCTTTGGAAAACATCGAAAAGCTTAAACAAGACTTCAGTGCTGATAAAAGCGGCTGGGAGACCGAGAGGGCAGCTCTATTGAAAAGAGCATAAGACGCCGAGGCTGCCCTTAAGCCGGTAACTGATGAGTTGTCCGGTTTAAAATATCAAATCAACAGCATGACAACGGCCATCTTTGGTAAGGAATAGCATACTTCAATATTTCTTCATCAATGTTGAACAACCATTGATCCGGCTCATAAATATACTTGCCAATATAGGTTCCAGAAGCTCCAAGCTAGGTGACGATATGCGCATAAAGCTGAAAACCGTATACACCCTTGTAGAGCAGCTGTACACTGGCGCCCAACGGGCGATTTCTGCTGCCTTACATAAGAAGCAACCACCTTCCCTTATTAAGGAAGTGTTGGAGAGGCTATCTGTGCTACCATAAAGGATGGAAGAATTAAAACGATCAGCCGCCAGAGCCGATGCTATCACTGCCTTGAGCCGGGCAAAAGCGTGGCAGGCTGAACTTGATCCAGAAGAGATATCAGCCGGCTGTCCCAGTGTTAAAGAAGACGGGTCCCCTTTCAGTGCTGATGACTTCACTAAAATAGTAAGAGCGATGCGTCCCTGGGCAAGAAAACTAGCTGACGAAACGAACCTCTCCAAGTACCACCCAGTTTATAATGCTGACAACTCAAAGGTCAAGGCGCCGGTTCACCAGGCTGTGGATCTTATCCCGCCTACACGTAAGCACACCTTTGCTCCTGACATTGATCCATCAAGTCTTATAGATGACGAGGCTGTGTTTAGAGCTTTGACCGGCATCAACTGGGCTACACCTGACTTCCAACCAATGGGTAACCAAGAAGAAGAAGAGCCGGTGCAAGATGATCCGGAAGCATCAACACGTGAAGGCCAAGACAACTGATCCAAGGGCCGGCTTACCATTCACAGTATTGGACGTTGTGTGTATCAAAAAACACTTATTCTTTTGGGCTCGGGGAGCCATGTAATAGGCTAGATGAAAAACCCATGGCCTGCCACGCCATCGTGCGTGTTTATTTGCATAACATGTTTGAGCCGCCGATCTGATGTTGAAGATCTGCCACTTATGCTTATAATATCATCAATCATGTCAACCAAATTTATCATATTCCCTGCAAACAAGCAGATAACAAGTGCCCTGGCGGTTTACTCCAGGGCGGGTCATAATACCCCATATAAAATCCACTGGTGACTGTATAGTCCATAACCAGGGCAAGTTTATCAAAAACCTCATATAGTCATAACAAGTAAATATCATACCTATGATATTTGTTCATACTGCTGGCTTACCATGCCATATGCAGCGAGGATAATATCCCAAAGACTTAGAGCGCATAACTCCAAGGGCATTTATCAAAGCACACTGGCGACTTAAGGTCCAAGTCAGGCCGGGTTATCAAAACTCCAGATAGATTCAAATATGAATCATAAGGATCAAGGCAACATGGCTCGAATCAATTTTAAACCATATATCAATATGGTACAGAAGATGAACCTCAAAAAAGTGTTCAAAGCAAATACAAATCAGAAAAAATCAAGGCCTTCATAGGCTGCCAAGCCTCAATATCAAGTGCTATTCAACGGGCCGCACAACCACTGAGTTAATCCTTAATTCAAACCTATAAGCCGGGCCTCACATGACCAATCATCGTTTTAACCTTGACGAGTTCAGGGTCTTTATAAGATTGACTGTCAAGAGTACGGCGAGTCATTCCAGGATTACCTGGTCGGAGTGGCAAGCATACAAAGGCAGGATAACCCGGATTTTAGGTGAATACACCTGGCGTCCAATCCAATTAAAAGGGTAAACAAAGCTCTTTTTCATTAAACAAGAAGCCCCCAAGTAATTTTTCAATCCAGGCGTTCAAGCCGGATCAATAGGGTAGTCACAGCCATGCTCAATGAGCAGGAAGCCCCCAAGTAATTTTTCAATCCAGGCATTCAAGCCGGATCAATAGGATAGTCACAGCTATACTCAATGAGCAGGAAGCCCCCAAGTAATTTGCAATCAAGGCATACAAGCCGGATTAAGAGGGTAGTCATAGCTATGCTCAATGAGCAGGAAGCCCCCAAGTGACCTTATGAATTGACAACAAAGACTCAGATTCTCAGAAATGAAATGACAGAGGCCCTGAATTATCAGGGGTGCCGGCTTTATTATACTAATCATAATATATACATTGGTAGAAATATGTACATCACAAGAGCCGGTGGCTCAGGTGTAATAAGGCCGAAGATGAGCAATGTTCCACGGCCGGTGGGTCTCCTCCTCAGACTTGCGTGAGTCTTTGTGCTCTCGAACATCAATGAGGTAGTATGACCCGTTGTTCAGATTTTTGCTGACCACAAAGGTCCCTTCCCAAGGTGGGGACAACTTGTGCATGTCAGTTTGATCCTGGATGAGCCGGAGCACCAAATCCCCTTCTTGAAAGGTCCGGGTTTTAACCCGGCGGTTATGATAACGTCGCAGATCTTGCTGGTAAATCGCCGAGCGAGCCGCCGCAAGGTCATGCTCCTCATCCAAAAGGTCAAGAGCATCCTGACGTGCCTTTTCATTATCAGCTTCAACATAAGCCGCCACACGGGGCGAGTCGTGACGGATGTCACTAGGGAGAACTGCCTCTGCTCCATAAACCATGAAGAAAGGCGTGTAACCCGTAGATCTGTTGGGGGTAGTATTGATACTCCATAGCACTGATGGCAGCTCCTCCACCCAACAACCCGGCATCCTTTGCAAAGGGACCATAAGCCGGGGTTCTATACCTCTCAAGATTTCTTGATTGGCTCTTTCAGCTTAACCATTGGACTGAGGGTGGGCCACAGATGACACATCAAGACGAATATGTTCACGTTGACAAAATTCCTTCATAGCACCCTTAGACAGATTAGTACCATTATCAATGATGATACTATGAGGGTATCCAAAACGAAAGATCACCTTTTTGATGAATTGAACCGCCGTCGCTGCTTCACATTTGCTGACCGGCTCAGCCTCAACCCACTTTGTAAACTTGTCAACTGCTACCAGGAGGTGAGTCTTTTTGTCCTTGGATCTTTTAAAAGGTCCAACCATGTCCATCCCCCAGACTGCAAACGGCCAAGTAATTGGAATCATCCTCAATTCTTGAGCCGGCACGTGAGCTCGTCTTGAATTTTTTTGACAACCATCACACTTGCTAACCAAATCCTCTACATCAGCATGAGCCGTCAACCAATAGAACCCATGACGAAAAGCCTTAGCCACGAGAGACTTAGAGCCGGCATGATGACCACAATCTCCTTCATGAATCTCTCGTAGAATCTCACGGCCTTCCTCAGGAGAAACACAACGTTGAAATGCCCCTGTGACACTGCATCGGTGCAACTCTCCATTGACGATAGTCATTGACTTAGACCGCCGGGTTATCTGCCTGGCCAAAGTTTCATCTTCAGGTAACTCACCCCGGGTCATATAAGCCAAATATGGAACTGTCCAATCAGGAATAGCATGAAGAGCCGCCACCAAGTGTGCCTCCGGGTCAGGAACAGCAAGATCTTCCTCCGTAGGCAATTTAACTGAAGGATTATGTAACACATCGAGGAAAACATTAGGTGGTACCGGCTTACGCTGGGATCCCAGCCGGCTTAAAGCATCCGCCGCCTCATTTTTCCTGCGATCAACATGTTCCACTTGATAGCCCTTGAAATGACCAGCAATAGCATCAACCTCTCGGTGATAAGCCGCCATGAGTGGGTCCTTGGAATCCCAAGTTCCTGAAACCTGCTGAGCCACCAAATCTGAGTCGCCAAAGCATCTTACCCGGCTTAGATTCATCTCTTTAGCTATCCGAAGACCATGGAGCAAGGCTTCATACTCAGCTGCATTGTTAGTACAAGGGAACATCAACCTTAAGACATAACAAAATTTATCCCCTCGCGGGGAAGTCAAAATAACTCCAGCCCCCGAGCCTTCTAACTGCCTGGATCCATCAAAATGAATAGTCCAGTATGTGTTATCAGGCTTCTCCTCAGGCATCTGCAACTCTGTCCAATCATTAATAAAATCCATGAGTGCTTGAGACTTAATAGCTGTCCGAGGCATGTATTTCAGACCATGGGGTCCAAGCTCAATGGCCCATTTAGCCACCCGGCCTGTGGCTTCTCTGTTTTGAATAATATCCCCTAAAGGGGCAGAACTGACCACAGTGATGGGATGACCAAGGAAATATTGCTTTATCTTACGGCTAGCCATGAACACGCCGTAAACCAGCTTCTGCCAAAGTGGGTATCTCTGCTTGGATTCGATGAGTACCTCACTGACATAATAAACCGGCCGCTGAACCGGATGCTCCTTGCCCGATTCCTTTCTTTCCACAACAATTGCCACACTGACAGCTCTACTGTTAGCAGCCACATATAACAGTAAGGGCTCCTTATCAATAGGAGCTGCAAGGATCGGCGGCTCAGCCAACTGCTTTTTTAACGCCTCAAACGCCTGATCGGCAGCATCACTCCAGACAAAGTGATCTGTCTTCTTCATCATCTGATACAGAGGGATGGCCTTTTCACCCAACCGGCTTATAAACCGGCTTAAGGCCGCAATACGACCCGCCAGATGCTGAACATCATTAATACACGCCGGCTTAGCCAAAGAAGTGATAGCCTTGATCTTCTCCGGGTTAGCTTCAATGCCCCTTTCGGAAACCAAAAAACCCAGAAGCTTGCCTCCTGGTACACCAAATACACACTTGGCCAGGTTAAGCATCATCTTGTAGACCCGGAGATTGTTAAAGGTTTCTTTCAAGTCATCTATCAAGGTTTCCTTCTTTCTGGATTTCACAACAATGTCATCCACATAGGCATGAACATTGCGTCCAATCTGGTCATGAAGGCAATTCTGAACACACCGCTGGTAAGTCGCTTGGGCACTCTTGAGCCCAAAAGGCATAGACACATAGCAGAAGGCTCCAAAGGGAGTAATGAACGCTGCCTTCTCCTGGTCCTTAACCGTCATCTTGATCTGATGATAACCAGAGTAAGCATCCAAAAAACTCAAACGCTCACAACCCGCCGTAGCATCAATGATCTGATCAATACGAGGGAGAGCAAAAGGATTAGCCGGACAGGCCTTGTTAAGGTTTGTGTAATCCACACACATACGCCAGGTACCGTTCTTTTTAAGTACCAGCACCGGGTTAGCCAACCACTCAGGATGAAACACTTCAATGATAAACCTAGCCGCTAAGAGCTGGGCCACTTCCTCACCAATGGCCTTGCGCCTTTCTTCATTAAAACGACGATGGAATTGCTTGATCGGTTTAAACTTGGGATCAACATTGAGAGTGTGCTCAGCGAGTTCCCTCGGTACACCCGGCATGTCTGAAGGATTCCATGCAAAGATGTCCCGGTTCTCACGGATGAACTCAATGAGCGCGCTTTCCTATTTCAGATCCATATTAGCACTGATACTGAACTGCTTGGATGAGTCACCAGGAACAAAGTCAACCAGTTTAGTGTCATCGGGCGACTTAAATTTCAACAAGGGGTCATGCTCTGTGGTTGGCTTCTTCAAGGGGGTCATATCCGCCGGGTCAACATTATCTTTGTAGAACTTCAATTCCTCTGTTGCACAAGCAGACTCAGCATAAGCAACATCACCCTCTTCACACTCTAAAGCTATCTTCCTGTTTCCATGCACTGTGATGGTACCCTTGCGACCCGGCATTTTAAGCTGCAGATAAACATAACAAGGTCGTGCCATAAATTTAGCATAAGCCGGCCGTCCAAACAAGGTGTGATAAGGACTCTTGATCTTGACTACTTCAAAGGTCAATGTTTCAGCTCTGTAATCATTGTCATCACCAAAGGCCACTTCCAACGCTATCTTACCCACAGGATACGCCGACTTACCAGGCACCACCCCATGAAAAACAGTAGAAGACGGCTTAAGATCTTTGTCAGTCAAATTCATACGGCGGAAAGTATCATAATAAAGAATATTGATGCTGCTGCCTCCATCCATGAGCACCTTGGTGAACTTATACCCTCCAACCTGAGGAGCAACCACTAAAGCCAATTAACCCGGGTTATCAATCCGGGGCGGGTGATCCTCACGGCTCCATACAATAGGATGCTCAGACCATCATAAGTATCGAGGGACTGCCGGCTCAACCACATTCACCGCACGCTTACGAATCTTCTGGCCTCATTTGCATAGACTCGTGGTAAACACATGATACTGACCACTATTCAGCTGCTTCGGATTACTCTGATAACCGGTCTGCTGCTGCTGATTTCCTTGACTAGGTTGCTGATTAAAACCACCTTGACTGCCTTGGCCCTGAAAATCGGAGCTTGAGCCGCCACCTCCAAAGCCAGGTCCGTGAGAGCCGGATCCTGACCCGCCATGCGGGCCATGATTGTTCTGGAAAAAACTGGAATTTCTATACTCCCTCATGATGAAGCAATCTTTCCACAGATGACTGGCCGGCTTCTCTTGTGTACCGTGCTTTGGGCAAGGCTGATTCATCATCGCCTCAAGGTTGAACTTCGGCCCGCCAAACCGGGGCACTGATGATTTCCCCTTGCGACGCTGATTATTACTCTGCGTGTTGGTATTAGCCACAAAATCTGAACCGCCGTCCATCTGTTTGCGCTTGCCATTACCTTGACCCGCCGGATTATGCTGCTGTCCCTTTGCATTGCCATTCTTCTTTCCCTTGCCAGCCTTCTCCTCGTCAGACTCAGGGTCCTTAGTACTATCAGAGTCGGCGTATTTGACGAGAGCTGCCATGAGCTCCCCCATATCATTACAGTGGCGCTTAAGCTGCCCCAGCTTCTGCTTAAGGGGAAGGAAACGGCAGTTCTTTTCCAACATCAGGACGGCTGAACCGGCGTTGATACTATCCGATGAGTGGATAACGGCCGAGATCCGGTGCACCCAATTGGTTGTTGACTCGCCCTCACCCTGGACGCAAGAATCTAATCAAGAATCGACATAGGCTGCTTGCACGTGTCTTTGAAATTTTGGATAAAACGCGTCTTTAATTCAGCCCATGACCTGATGGAGTTAGGGGGCAGTCCTTTCAGCCAAGTGCGTGCCGGCCCATCCAACATCATGGTGAAATATTTAGCACACGCAGCATCATTAACATCCAACATCTCCATGGCCATCTCATAGCTCTCAATCCAGGCCTCTGGGGGCTGATCCGCAGTGTAATTAGGCACCTTGCGGGGGCCCTTGAAATCCTTAGGCAAGCGCTCGTTACGTATAGCCGGCACTAAACATGGCACACCAAGGGTTCTAGAGGTCACTCCTGCCTCTACGGACGCCGATGGGTAAACCGGAGATTGTTGTTGAGCCGCCAACTGAGCCGCCAGCTCAGCTTCCCGACGCGCCCTGCCCTGATCCACCAAGGCCTGGACATTGTTACCAGCACGCGGCGGGTCACGCCTACGGGGCTGGTTATGATGCCGTTCACTACTTGAAACAGCTGGCAAGTCAATATGCCTGCTATAACTCCGGCTTGGATGAGGGGTTGAATGAATCCGTTCGCGGCTATACGAATAAGCCGCCTGTTGAGCCACCGCTGTCTGAAGAAGCTCTCCGGCCCTCCGTATCTCCATTGCAGCTGGAGACTCGCCTTCAACAGGAAGAGCTGCCAGTCGCGTAGCCGCAGCGATCATATTGTCCAGAGGGTTAGAATAATGACCCGGCGGTGTCGGAACATGCTGAGGCGGAGTCAAATTTAAGCGAGGCGGGTCCACCACACGTGGCTGAACCGGCGCTCCGGTCACGGGTGTCTCAACTGCCTGGTTTACCACGGGCGGATCACTGGTCCCTGCCCCAGGCGTGTTGAAAAGGTTCCTAGCCTCATACTCCGTGGGCAGACGGGTCTGGTGCCTCCTCCTCATAACAGTGTTTGAAGCGTTTTGATCCAAGGTGAGCCGGAACGATTCTGCCTGAATTCGCTGTGATTGCGCGTCCAAGGCGGCTCGCTCTGTCGCCATCCTAGCATTCTCAACAGCAAGCTCTTCCTTGGCCTAGGCTATCTCATCTCGTAGCTTCGCGGCATCCACTTTGTGCTGTTCTTGAGTCTCCGGAGTTACCTCTGCTCCCATTAAAGTCGCCAAAGCATCCAACAGCTTGGTTAAAACCTGAGCCGGCGGGCGCGCAGAGCCGCTGGCACCAGCCGTCGCCGCCGCCGTGGAGCTGGAGGTCATAGCCGCAGCAGTCGTCGAACCAAGCATCGGTTGCGTGCCAGCCATGAAGATTGCGACCCTGTTCGGCGGCTCATGGGGGTCCGGAATACTGTCACCATCGGAACAGCCCCCAAGCCTGCCATCTTGCAATTGATACATCGAATCGGTCTCACCAGTTGAGGATTCACCATCAAAGTAAATTACCGTCTCTCCCCTGGACCCAGATCCTTCCTCAAGATCCATGCCAGGGACGACACCAACAAAGGCGCTTTTCGCTGCGGTTTGAACCTTGGCGGGTCGTGCGCGCTGAGCCGTCTCGATGATGTCGGTGCAGGTGTCCGGCTCAGGCCCCGACTCCCCGATCTTGCCGATGAAGACATGGATTCCGCCAAAGGGGACCCGGTACCCGTACTCGATTGAGCCGGCCTCGGGGCCCCAGCCTGCGTCGTCGATGTAGAGCTTGCCGCGACGACTCTTGGTCATCCGGCCCACAGCGTATCCCTTGATCCCTGCGAAGTTGCCCTCCAAGAACTCGAAACCACCATGCACTGGCCCCATGGTGGGCGCTAACTGTCGTGGACTTAACACGGCAGATGCCCTAGCAAAAGGACTTAGGTGTGGAGCCATCGCAACTAGGTTAGCTTGAAGGGGTTAAACGGGACAAAGGACACAGAGAATTTACCCAGGTTCGGCCCCTCTCAACGAGGTAAAAGTCTACTCCTGCTTTAGGTTGTATTGCTTGGGTTTCGATTACCAGGGAGCGAATACGCTTGACCTAGTTCTCGATTGGTTGTTCCTTGACTTAAGCCGCCGCCGGGTCACCCCTTTATATACACAGGTTGATGCCCGGCGGCTTACAGAGTCCCGGCCGGCTCATACATTACGTATCCGGCTCGGTAACCAACTAAACTTGCCTTACAATATAAGTTAAACATATGGCGGTTTACACCCATGGGCCTCAAGTCGCCCCCGGGTCTTGGGCCTTCAATAAGCTTGCTCTATGGACCGCCATCTTCACATCTTCCTGGGCTTCTTCATCATGAGCCGCCAGTGGCATGACCCGGCCCCTCCTGGGCGGGTCATACCCAATAGTTATATCCCTAACAACCACCGCAACCAGCTGACACCAGTGAAATATTTGCAGCCTGACACTTTAAGAAACGAGCGACGGGGATAAAACTTAAAAAAGAAATAAAAAAAAGTACGTGAACTGGAGGGGTCGAACACACGACCTCCATCGAGTCAACTGCGTCGCTAGGTAATGTAGTTTCTGCAATTTGTTCTCTATAAATAACAACCCAGTTAAAATAATTATAAGCCACAGATTTTTCTGAAAATCCGAACCTGATTTTACTTTTGACAAAAGTACATGTTTTTTGGAATTTATAAATGAGAAAATTTTCGGAATTTATGAAATTCAATTTTTTTAAAAGTGTCAAACAAAAATTAAACTTCATACTTTTTAAAATTTTTAGAACCAAATTCGAAAACAGGAACATTTTTCAAAAAATGAATAAAATCTTGAAAAAAGAAAATAAAAGTGAACAGGAAGAATTTTTCAAAAACAGGAACATTTTTCA
Source organism: Thinopyrum elongatum (assembly GCA_011799875.1). Lineage (NCBI taxonomy): Eukaryota > Viridiplantae > Streptophyta > Magnoliopsida > Poales > Poaceae > Thinopyrum > Thinopyrum elongatum. The sequence continues at coordinate 344,478,619 of CM022301.1, forward strand.
AATTCCAAAAAAAAATTAGAAACACGAACAAATTTTGAATTTCCCAAACATTTTTTTAAAGCATGAAGGTTTTGGAATTTGTGACCAATTTTTAAAGCATGAACATTTTTTGAATCATGAGAACAAATTTTGAAATCGAGAACATTTTTCGAAGCGCGAACAAAATTTTAAAGCACGAACATTTTTGAATTTTAAGGACAAATTTTGAAACCAAGAACAATTTTAAAAAATCCCGAACAAGTTTGGAAGCGTGAATTTTTTTGGAATACAAGAACAAAAAATTGAACTCTGGTACATTTTCTGAATTTTGAAAGTTTTGCACATTTTTGTGTAATGAGAACATTTTTTGAATTTTAAGAACATTTTTTCAAAACTGAACATTTTTTAAAAACATGAATGTTTTGGAATTTGTGAACAATTTTTTAAAGCACAAATATATTTTTGAATCTTGAGAACAAATTTTGAAACGAAGAACAAACTTTGAAGTGCGAACAAATTTTTAAAGCATGAACATTTTTTGAATCTTGAGAACAAATTTTGAAATGGAGAACAATTTTGAAAAATCCCTACAAATTTGGAAGTGTGATTTTTTTTAATACATGAACAAAAAATTGAAATCCGGTACATTTTCTGAATTTTGAAAGTTTTGAACTTTTTTGTGTAATGAGAACAATTTTTGAATTTGACAACATTTTTTTGGAAACATGAACAAAACTTGAATATTTTGAAAATGTTTGAAAAAAAGAGAAGAAAAGGAAATGAAAAACCAAAGAAAGAAAACTTGTTGAAAAGGAAAACTCAAAGAAGAAACAGAAAAAAAAAGGAAACAGAAACAGAAAAACGAAAAACGAAAAAAGAAAAAAATCCCGGTAAAACACGAAAAAACCGGTTCAGGGAACCTCCTAGAAGGTTCCCAAAACCGGTGGTGGGCCAGCCCAAATCGTCCCGGGGGGGGGGGGGGGGGGGGGGGGGGGTGGGGGGGTGTGGGTTTTCCCGACATTATACCTCGCTTACTGCAAGAGCTACCACCGCGTCGCCTCAAGGAACACCTCTTTGTGGGCCGGCCCAACAACAGGTTTTTGATTTCTTCAGTCGGTTTGTTTGTTTCCTTTTTCTTTCTTTTTTTAATTTTGTATATATTTTAAAAAATATTACAATATATATGTCTAAAAAAGCACTTAAATTTTCAGAAGTTTTCATCAAACATTGAAAAAATGTTCATGAAGTGTAAAGAAATGTCTCTGACATTTTAAAAAATTTCACGCATGCCGAAACATGTATTAAAATGTTCGCATAAATATTTTACGAAATACTTCATACCATTGAAAAAATGATGTTCACGTGTTTCAAAAATATTTTTGTGACATTTAGAAAAAGTTAATACATCATTTTTTTTTATTTTAAAAATGATTTATATTATTCAAAACGTTCAGCAATTATTTTATAATGTTTAATATTTATTCAAACAAATTTTCAAACATGTATTTATAAAAATGTTTGTATATTGTAAAAAATCTCCAAGTCATTTAAAAAAAGTTTCATACCACTCAAAAAAATCAACATGTATGTATTGAAAAAACGAAAAATAAAAAACACAAAAAATAAAAGAATGAAAAATAGTTGAAAACCGTAGAAGACTGATGGAAACCAGACCAGTCCAGCCAGTAGACAGCAAGAAAAAAAACGTAACAACGTAAAGCGAAAGCTAGATGAGCCGGCTAATTACATCAGTGCTGAAGGCGAGAGCAATATCCATTCGCTTGCTTCGGAAAGGCCCAGCTGCCCGCGGTGAATGTGGTCGGTCGCGGAAGCTCGCACGTGTGTGTTGACTTGCGAGCCCGACTCCCTTGCCTCGGAAAAAGGAAAACGGTCCCGGTCGCGGCTCTCGCGCGGCTGACCAGGTTTCGCCTCGCGATTATAAACCCCCTCCCCGCTCCCGCTCCCGCTCCCCCTCGCCCGCCTCGATACAGCCAGCTTCGGTCACCACCGCTTTGACGTCTCCCTCCCTCTGCGCATGTCAACCGGGGCCCACATGGATCTCGAGGCGGAGCCGGGCGGCGTCCCGGCGGCCACCGCACCACCGTCGGCCGACGTGAGTGCGCAGAAGAAACCCCCACCCTCTCCATTTCACGCTTCTGCTCCGCTGTTTGTTTGTTCTCTGAATATGAAACTCTGAATCGGTTGGGTAGCACTTGGTGGTTTGCGCGACCTCTCGTCCCGCGAAGTTCGTGTGCGATTCTCGCCGGGAAACGTCGTGCGGAGTTGTTTATTTTAGCACTCGTAGGTTTAATTCTTTAAATATTTGGTTGCATCTTTTATGTTCCTTCTGATTGCATGCGACTGAACGAGAGAGAAACATGCATCTGCGTCCGCAAAGTAAATCGGGGGCTCTATTTTTACTGAGTTTTTCCCAGTGATAATCGGGGGCTTGTCTCAGTTACAGTGCCACCAAAATGGAAAGAAATAAAAAAGACCGCGGGTTCTTGCGGTCAGAGTCGTAGAGATATTTTTGCGAGGACGGCGGCGCTGCATGCCATGCCATGCCAGATTGCCAACGTGAGCCTGGACCCTGGAGGGGGAGGCTGGAACTGGTGACTGGTGATAGCCCCGCCCCCGCGCCGCGCGACTGCGCGTGCCCCGCCTTCCAACTGTCCAGCGCCGGTGACACCTGGCGTCAAACCATTTTGTCGTTTTTACGATGAGCGGCGTTATTTATTTATTTTTAACCTATTTTCGGTGCCATTGGTCAATTTTGTTTGTAGTCACGCAATAGTCTTTAATAAATCGTCAAAGCCAGCGTGAGTTTTTCTCTTTGTCAACAGTGAGCTGTTTGTCTTGGCCTGGGCCAGCATGGAATTTGTGAACGGTTGCTTTTGCTTAGCATCGAAGACATGTATTAGAACGTATTTAGAGATCGCTTTTACTCCACTTTTTTTCCATTGTAATGTGCATCCCATCTCTAGGGTAGGAGCTTGTATCTTTTTCCCATTAATGTGCATCCTATCTCTTAGGTAGGGGTGTTTGTACTTGGAAGACTTGATCATCTCTCTGACTCAAAAGTGATGCTAGCCACAAAAAAACTAATCTAAGCATATCAGTGACGAAAGTGCCACACCAAAGTAAGACACCAAATGCTAAAAAAATCTAATCTAAGCCCTCATTTTTATTTTCTTTCACAACTTGATCCTAGGCTTGGGAGGGGGTGGCCCCCTTGAAGTATGCATAGCTCCGCCTCTGAATTGCTTGCTAATTCTTCAGCCTAGATGCATGTCTGGGTGCTCATATTTAGTATGCATTGAACTACTAGACGCAACGACGAACAGCTTCACTCTTTATTTCATTTCGAAACGTATCCTAGTCATTTTTCATGCATCATCCTTTGAAGGGAGAGATTGTTTGATCTTTCTATTTATTTTTGCAAAAAAAAAAACAGAGAAGTCGGTGTGTAGACTGGGGATGGTTTTGTTGATGATGTCACAATTGATTACATCACAGGGTTTCAGTTTCTAGTATCTTGAAGCCTCTGAAAGTGCCACACCAAAGTGGGCCAAAAGAAAGAAACAAGTCCTCGGTGTTAACTTGTGTCGTAAGCCCCACAAAATTCCACTTGAATACTTGTTGGGAAAGGGACCTGTGACGTCCTCAGCATAGTAACTCTGGGGCTTTGGGCTTTGGGATTTGTTTGACTCCATCGACTTGCTATGCATACAAGCAGTGACGAATCTTGGGACAAAACGGAGGGCAGGCTCAAACTTAACGAACGAAGGATTCTAGATGAGTATAGACAGGATTGTGACTGTGTGGGCTTGATGGGCTGCCACTGACTGCCTGGGCTGGGCCTAATACTAGTAGAAAAAAATAAATTGCATCCCTGGAGGGGGGGCTCGAGCCTGTTAAAGCCCCCCAGTAGATTCGCCCCTGCATACAAGTGACCAAATTCCCTCAAAAAAAAAAGAGAAACAAGTGACCAAGTGCTTTGTATGATCAGTTTGGTGCATCCCTCTTTTTTACAACACTGAATATCTTCTGTATATATAGCTCTCATGCAGATGCCTTCCCTCAACTGTGAGCAGGTTGGCAATGTCCGCAAAGATCTATTCCTCGCGTACAAGACTCTCGGTGTGGTCTTCGGTGGCCTCGTTACTTCTCCGCTCTATGTTTTTTCCACGATGCACATGTCATCCCCCACAGAAGCTGACTTCCTGGGAATATACAGCATAATGTTTTGGACTCTTACTTTAATTGGTGTGGTCAAGTATGTAGGCATAGCTCTCAACGCTGATGATCACGGTGAAGGTAACTAACCCCTTGCAATTTCTACCTTTCCTTTCCGTTCAGCGGTTATTGCTGCCTTTCTAGATTATTGTTCGAATTGGTAATAGCTTGTAGAACGGTAGTTGGTGATGTGATTTCAAAACAGACAAATCATCAGCACACAAAAAATGTGTTGATCAAATATTTGGTTGCTTGTGGCGTTGCATATTTTTATAGATCAATTTATTTTCTAGTCTCTCTAGTGTTTTCTTCAAAAAAAAATATGAACCATGCAGATTAGATATTATGATATGTCAGCATGTGTTTGGCCAGGAAAAATGTCAATGAATCGTAAGCCTGATGGAGGTGCAACTTTGTAATTAATTAATGTCTTAAAATACAAGTTTCTTGTTCTGGGTAGATAATATTTTACTTAATGACGTTATTGGCTTGGAGTGTTGCTTACTCTGTTTTTCTGCAGGTGGTACATTTGCCATGTATTCTTTGTTGTGTAGGCATGCCAATATGGGCATCCTTCCTTCTAAGAGAGTGTATTCAGCAGAAGAACAGCTGCTTCACAATCAGTCAAAAACAGCTAAAAAGCCTAGTAATCTGGGCAAGTTCTTAGAGCAAAGCTTAACTGCAAGGAGGGTATTGTTATTCATGTCAATTCTTGGGATGTGCATGCTCATTGGAGATGGTGTCCTAACTCCTGCTATTTCAGGTTTGTTGTTTGTAGATGGAATATCTAACTTAAATTATTTTTGTGATCATATAGATAAGTAACATGTTTTTTATTTCTTTTCAGTGTTATCAGCAATCCAGGGACTGCGCGCACCATTTCCTGCTGTGACTCAACGTACGTAGCTCAACAGATGTTGATCAGTAATGAAAAGAATCTCTCTGATAACCCTTCTCCATGACATTGATCTTTCCTTGAATCTTGCAGCTGTCGTGGCATTTCTATCTGCGGCAATTCTTATTGGCTTATTCTTAGTGCAAAAGTATGGGACTTCAAAAGTGAGCTTTCTGTTTTCTCCAATCATGGCAGCATGGACTTTCACCACTCCGATGGTTGGAATATACAGCATTTTTCGTTACTACCCTGGCATATTCAAAGCCATTTCGCCACATTATATTGTTCATTACTTCCTAAAGAATAAAAAGGAAGGGTGGCAAATGCTTGGTGCGACTGTTCTAGCCATCACAGGTACATCACTTCTTTTTTCGCGAGAAAACTTCCGATCTATTCATCTTCACATTAACATGGCCCACTACATGCCCCCCCCCCCCCCCCCCCAATTTTTCCTGACAATGACCGTGCAGCCTGATGTACGATCTCCTGCTGACAGGTGCGGAAGCTATGTTTGCCGATCTTGGCCACTTCAGCAAAAAGGCTATTCAGGTTATTGTCATCAAGAAAATTATTCTTGTAAATCATTTTCCCCTTCCATGTATAGTTGTTTTACACTTTATTTGTTTTCAGATAGCGTTTCTATCCAGCGTATATCCTTCTCTGATCCTAACTTATGCCGGGCAAACAGCATGCCTTATTAACCATCTCAAAGACACCGATCAAGAGAAGATTGGCAAAGTCTTCGATGATGCATTCTACAAATTTATCCCTCGCCCTGTTTACTGGCCGATGTTTGTCATCGCGACGCTCGCAGCCATTGTTGCAAGCCAGTCCTTAATCTCGGCAACATTTTCTGTCATCAAGCAATCAGTTGTCCTGGACTACTTCCCACGTGTCAAAGTGGTGCACACATCGGATGAAAATGAAGGGGAGGTCTACTCACCAGAAACTAATTACATTCTGATGATGCTGTGCGTTGGTGTTATACTAGGCTTTGGAGGTGGACAAGCGATAGGGAATGCTTTTGGTAAGTACTCAAATGAAAAATTCTACAAAACTGATGCTCCGGCTGTTAATATGACTGGAAAAATAGCATGCTATAGGAGCAATGTCTCGCTAAATAAATTAGTGTACAATGTCTCGCTGATACATGCTATAGTGTATTTTAAGGGTGGCGTTATTTTGCTATAGCACGCTATTTTTTTTCATTGGTTATTATACAGCTATTTGGTAGTGTAACTGATAATTGATGATTTTACTGTAGGCCTTGTTGTGATCATGGTCATGCTCATAACTTCAATCATGCTGACTCTTGTGATGATCATCATATGGAGAACGCCGCCTGTTCTCGTCGCGGCGTACTTCGTTCCGTTCGTCATCATGGAAGGGTCCTATGTCAGTGCCGTCTTCACCAAGTTCACAGAAGGAGGCTGGCTTCCCTTCGCAATCTCCATGATCCTCGCATTGATCATGTTCGTCTGGTACTACGGCAGGCAAAAGAAAACAGAGTACGAAAGGGCGCACAAGATAACCGCGGAGCGCCTCGGCGAGCTCTTGGCGATGCCGGAGGTCCAGAGGGTCCAGGGCCTGTGCTTCTTCTACAGCAACATACAGGACGGGCTGACTCCTATCCTCGGCCACTACATCAGCAACATGAGCTCGCTGCACTCGGTGACGATCTTCGTGACCCTGAGGTACCTGCTGGTTCCCAAGGTCGATCCGCAGCAGAGGATCGCGGTCAGGAGGCTCGGGCCGAGAGGGGTGTACCAGTGCACCGTCCAGTACGGCTACGCCGACAACCTGAGCCTCAAGGGGGGCGACGACCTCGTGGCGCACGTCGTGAGCTGCCTGAAGCAGCACGTCGAGGCGAACGCCGACGGTCAGTCCTCCCCCGTCTCCGCCGAGGAGGAGGCGGCGGACCTGGAGGCGGCGAGGTCGGCCGGGGTGGTGCACGTCCGGGGCAAGATGAGGCTCTACGTGGGCGACGACGCCGGCTGGTTCGACAAGGTGATGCTCCGGTTCTACGAGTTCCTGCACAGCATCTGCAGGTCGGCGCTGCCGGCCCTCGGGGTGCCCCTGCAGCAGCGCGTCGAGATCGGCATGCTCTACAAGGTTTGATTGTTGCTCGTGAAAGGAGGCCCCAAAGGCGTCAAATGAAACGCATGGGAGGGCACATGTTGCGTACGTGAGCGTGGTACTCATTCTTATCTTAATTATAGTCTTCGTCTCCGCTGGAACTATCCTGTGTTCTAATAAATCTGCATGTTCGTTCGTTTCGTGGTGTGGAACTGTTTCTTTTACTGGTACGAATCATTGTCTCCTTCCCTATTTCGTTGCAATTATTTCTGGATTCAAACGAGTGCAAAAGGTACTCACCTGTTTGGTGTCATGAGGACAATTTTGCATCCCATCAACTATTCGGCTCTCCTGGGGGTCGTTGCAAGCTAGCCATAGAGCCCTAGGCTGCCCCTTCCACGTCTAGTCGTAGTAACAGAATTTCAAAATAATACTCCCTCCATTCCAAAATATAGTGCGCCCGCACTTTTTGAGGTCCAACTTTGACCATAAATTTAACCAACGATACCGACTGGGGCGGGAGAAAAAATTATATAATTGAAAACTTCTTTTGAATACGAATTCACTGGTATAACTTTTGCTCCCGCCGCAGTCGGTCTCGTTGGTTAAATTTATGGTCAAAGTTGAAGCACGGGAATAGAGGAAACACTATATTTTAGAACGGAGGGAGTATCAATATGAACATGTTGGAGTACGACAGTGAGTAGCTCTACCGCTCTAGGCTTCTTCTGTGGATATGGAAGTGCGGGAGATGGATAGCCACATCCGGATAATGAACTTTATAGTACTACCTCCCTTTTTAAATAGGGTGTGGCTAGGTCTCAGTCGACGACTGAGATTTAACCAAGTCTAAGTCAAGTGATGTAGTATGTAAGAAGAAAAAAGAAAAACTGAAAATAATTTTTGCACGAATCTCCATGCAAAATCAAAGGAAGTTACTATTGACTGAGACATAACGAAGTCTAAGTCGACCGAGACTTAGCAAAACTGTTTTAAATATAAGATGTAGTTTAAATTAAACTGCCAAAACATTTTACATTTACATTTAGAAACTGAGAGAGTATGATGAATAAATAGGCAAGCAAATGGAAGATACCTCCCTTTGTACGTATAATGCCTCTATGAAGAACTTGCACAATGTATTTTATATGAAAAGAAGGTTGAAATTCCCGGCCTCTGCATAATTGCAATGCACACAAGCATTTCTATTAGAGTTAATGTAAGACAAGCAAAGTACAAAGTATATGCAACAACGGCATAGCCAATACAAGATATGAATATAACACCTACGATCAAGCCGATTTTTTTCACACGCGCCTTCAAGAAGGGATAAACTTCCTCGCGTCGTCGTCGTCTCGTTTGGTCGAAGACGACCAGGACAAGCATTTTCATCCTGATTACCGTGGCCAACCGCTAAAGGCCGGCACATCGGCAAGGAGACAACGCCTTCAACAAGGTTACGACGCATGTCTATCGCTGCCGAACCCGACCAATAAAAATCAAAAGAAGTGTTTTTCACCCCCGACATATATATTGGTGTTCCAATCGACGTCTTGATGTTTGTTCTTCCGAAAGTCACGCCAACCAATACTCCAAGCTAGGCCGGAATGGCACTAGCATAATGGATCTACGAAGAACTCGCAAGCTCGGAAAAAATGTCTCTATGAAGAACTTGCGTAATGCACTGGGGTTATTGAAATGAACATCTCCTCTTTCTATCTTTTCTGCTGGGAAGATGACAGATGGTGAAGAAAATAAGCGTCCTGGTCGATTGATGGAAAAGACGGATAGTTACTGTGTCGACACTAAAGGTTAGATAGATGGCGTGATTGGTGGAAAACAAGGCTCCAAAAGTGACGGTAAAAGCGGGAAAAGTAGGAGATACGGTCTGCAATTCACGCATCTTTTTCCTTGTTGCAACACTGAACTCGCTGTAGCTATTTTTCTCAAAAATAAACATATATAAAAAAATCTAATTAGTACTGCTACTACTGTAGTAGTTCACTGATTAGCTGCTGGTAGATGGTCGATGCAGGTGTTAGCAGAGTGATGCAGGTGGTCCATTCTTCCTAACCAGACGTTAGCGTAGTGTCTAGTTCCAGAACGTTTCAGGTCGAGACAACTGCACGCTAGAGACAGGCCCACGGAGCAGGACTGGTAGCTGCTAGTTTTTGTCTTTCAAATACTTCTTTCGTCTCATAATATAATAACGTTTTTGACACTATTTCAAAGGATCGATCGACTAATAGCTCTTTTTTTTTTGCGAAAGGACTAATAGCACTTTTTTTTAATCAAAAGGTCTGATAGCTCATGTAACAATTGAAATCACAGTTCACAACCTCCAGCAAAGAAAATGTTTATTTAACATAGAAACACAATTTTCAACAAAGCAACATAATGGGTAGTCTTGGCAAAACAGGATGAAAATCCAAGCCCATGTCATCTCCGGTTGGACGTGGCAATGATGGCACGAGGACGGTTATCTCTTCTTGAAGGTGTTGCCATGGTAGAAGTCGACTTAGTCATAGGTGTTTATTTCATATCTTATCATGTTTTATTTTATACAGTACTCTAATTGATAATTGGTAACAATGACTGAGCATCACCAAGATGCATAGGCTAGGGGGTTTAACTTCCTTTTCAAAAAAGACGTAGCAACATATATCAGTTCAAAGAAAGAAAAAACACAAACACATGACATGATAGCATGTGTGCATGGTTTAGCAATCCACCTACACGAATTATGACGGAGAACCTTTGTTTCTCCGTTGACCCGACGACTTTGGGGCCGGTAGGTAACTTGCTTTTGGCTGGTTTGATTCTGGGCGCCCCAAAGATTGGAGTGACCACCACCACCACCCCCCCCTTGATTTTATTACGTGGAGCCCTTTTCCTTGGATTTGTCTCACCTCTTCACATGACGAGCTGCAATAATTTAGCCCACTCCCCTAAAAAAGCAACAGTGTGCAACTGGGCAATTAATCTGTTTCCGTTGCACACCAGGTCGCCAAACCCTTCAGCATTTCATACCAAGGGTAACTTTGGGCACTTTAGGAAAAGGAGGAGCTTCTGTGGGGTTAAGAAGTGGAATAGAAAACTGCTGGAATCAAAATTTGCGTTCCTATTTGAGTGTAGTGCGTGACCAGGGATTTTGGAGTTATGTCACTTCAATGTTAGTATGCTTTTTGCACAGCAAGGTGGGACTGTAAGTAAAAAGGAGGAGCATGGATTTCAAGGACGAAGTCGTAAATTTAAGCTGCTCACTTTATTACATAATAAAATATATGCATTTTATGAGCAAAATTTGTTACGAAAAAACTTAGAGCGTGTTCATTTTTTGTTTGTCAAACTTTGAAAAAAGTGTACAAATCGTTTATATGTAGTGGTTTGTTTTGGTGTCGTCTTTCTGACCGGGATGCCATATTTTCCTAGCCGTCTACTTCACATGTTATATGCTCACTCTTTTTTCACACCTTCTTAAAGTTTTGGGATCAAGTTCGTCAACTTAGATTTTCCTTTTTGGCTTGGCACAGTTTAACAGAAGGCGAAGTTCGACTCGGCGAGGTTGCGGTTGGAACTTGCCGTCATATGCAAATGTTATAAAGTTTGTTGTTTCTTCTTAGCAAAGAGTCTAGCTAGCTTATACACAGCTGTCGTCAAAGATGTTGTTTCTTCTTAATGAAGAAGCATGTTGAACTCATGTGTGTTTTCAGGGGAAAAGGTTGTGTGTCTTCTACATAAGTGTTGTGAGTTTTGTTGTTTCTTATTAGTAAAGAGGAAACTGCTCACTTTGTATACGATTGTTGTAAATTTTGTTGTTTCCTCTTAATGAGAAGACACACTTGCCTTAAAAGCGTTCTCGAAGAGTTGTTGTAAGAGAAGTAATGTCGCGTGTCTTGTACATAAGTGTCGTAAACATTGTTGTTTCTCATTAATAAAGAGGAAACTACTCACTTTGTACATGAGTGTGGAATTTTTGTTGTTTCCTCTTAATAAGAAGATACACTTAACTCACACGCGTTCTCAGAAAGTTGTTGTAAGAGAAGTTATGTTGTTTAGTTTGGAATGTGGTATAGGAAAGTACATCCCTAATAACTTCCCAGATTCCAAAACATGCTCGCCTTGATCTTCAATTTCGTTAGAGCAAACTTGCAATAAGATACATGTTCTGGGCCGTTATAATGAAATGCTTTAGATGTTTTAATTAACACCCTGAATTCTAGGCATAAGCTATCACCAAAAAAACTACCATCTATTCAATGGAAATCAAATAAGCCTGCCATCCTTTTGAATTTTTTATATATCTTACGTGTATGATATAAATTTTATATAAGTACTTAAATATGATTTTCTTTCCTTTATATTCTTTTATTTTGATGCTTGTTGTCCAAATTCAAACTATATCCAGTAACTAGAAATGTATTTAATGCCTAATAAATAATAATAGTGAATAAATTGAGAAAAATGCCTAACTTTGATTTGCACAATGTATTATACTACTTTCCATGTAGACCTTTATGGAGCATTTTATATAAATAATTTGAAAGGTAATATACAATGTATCTTAATTTGATATTTTATAATAAAATGAAAACACGACAAGATGCAAGTAAGTGTTTGTATTATCCCAAGTGGACGTTTTTTTATAGGAGCTAAAAAGTTGCATGAGTACTCCAATATGAATTTTACGTCCATTCGAATCCCTTTTTTTTAGAAACTTGTTGTTCATATTTGAATTATATCTAGTAAATAGCTAGTGGTAAAAAAATCTAGTAAATAGTTGGAAGTGCATTTAATACCTCAAAACACAAATAATTTCATAAAAGTACCTAACTTTGAAATGAAAAATTAATTTTACTATGCTCCATTTACCATAACTGAGGCATTCTATATAAATATTTTTTGTGAGGTTCTTTACAACATAAGTTGGCATCTCAAAATATAAAATACAAATTATTACATAACAATATGGAGCTTGAAGCTATTTTGTGCATACTAGTATAAAAGTAAGTTGATTTATAAAGATGAATGGAAAAAATGAAGATAACATTTCGTGGATCTCAAACTTCATAGTTTGCTTTTGAATGTTATGATGCTTCTTGCAGACACGTCACTTACAAAGAAATGCAGACTCCAAGTTAAAAAAAATCCTAACATGATCGCATGCCAATTTTCAAAACAATATAGACCACACTTAGATTTTATGAAAGATGATAAACCAACAAGACGGATATAAATGGTTTTCCCAAGCGGGCTGTAACACCCCCAGTGGTTAGCCACAGTAATTCCATTTTGATAATGCCAAGTCAGCATGATTAACAGTGCATGATCATCATTTGCATCATAATGCTTTTCAACTCCTAAGTCAAAATTCAAATTTAAATGAAAGTGAAATATAAAAGTTGTCCAGCATAAAAACTAAAATGTTCGATAAATGACAAATATTGCAGAGGCTAGTCTAAAATTGAAACCAATAAATAATAAAATACTTAGGTGGCTCTAACATAATTAAAACAGTAAGGTTTAATGCATTTTAATTATTATAAAAGTGGTGTGAACTCAAATTGTCTCCAAACTAAATTTTGGTAGTAGTTGAGGATACCTAGTATTTGTTGGAGCAGTCCCTGTGTTTTGCAAAATTCAAAATGTGGCCTAACAATTTGCTAACTGAGAAAAGAAAATAAATAAAAGAAAAAGACAAAAAGAAAACAAAAGAGAAAATAAAAACTGAACCCCCCACCCCCTGGGCCAAACGGCCCAGCTGGCCGCCGCACTGGCCGGCCCACCTGGCCCAGCCGGCCTCCCCCACTGGCCCGCTTAACCCCCACCCCCACCGACCGAAACCCTAGCACATCCCCACCCTTCCTGTCGCGCCCCCACGCTCTCCCTCTCCCCCTCGAGTTCGTCCGCCCGCGCACACCGCCGTCGACCGGCGGCCATCATCGCTTCCCAGCCCCGCGACGGCGTCCAGAGGCCCAACCGCGCTCGTCCACGCCGTACGCACTCACCAGCGCAAGCCACGGGGGCCCCTGCAACCGGATCGGGCGCCGTCCCCGCCTCCGACCGCCCCTACCTCGTCGTTGCCACCGCAGCACCGGCACCTCCCCGACCCTCTCCGGCCTCTCCCTGGCTCGGTGGTGAGCTCCTCGCTCCGTCCACCTTTCCTCCGCGTCGAATACACCGTCGTAGGCCGCCGTTCCCATCCCCCCCCATCCCCGCCCGCGTCGGAGCTCGCGTGGCCGCGCCCCTGCTCCCCAGCGAGCCGCTGCACCCGCTGCGCTGCTCTCCCCTGCGCGCCCGGCCTGCTCACCCCTCCGTGCGCCCCCCCCTACAGGCCAACGCCGCGCCATGACCGCCTCTTTGTCGCCGCCGATGAGCTCGCCCCCGCCGCTATAGTCCATTTCAGGGCATAGCGAGCACGCCACCGTGCCCGTGGCCTCGCGCAGCAGCCGCCTGAGCCGTCAGAACATCGAACCCGAGCCCCTGTGCTCGTTCACGTCGAAGCCCGAGCGCCGCCGCCGCCCCTCTCGTCGCCACCGTCGCCACATCCCGTCTCCGGCACCCCCACGGCCACCACACGATGCGCCGCTGCATGGGCTTTCCAACGAGCCTATCCCCGCCCGGTCCCGTGGCCGGAATCGGCCGGCCGGCGATCGCCGGAGCCGCCGGATTAGCGCCGGCGCTAGACGCCGACGTGGCGCATTAGTTAGCACTAATGACCCCCCTAACCCCACTGACTATTGGGCCCCAGGCCACTAACTAAATTGGTTTAGTTTAAATAAAAACTGTTAACTGGATCTGTGTGTATGACATGTGGGCCCGTGTGCACTGTTCACCTGCTGACTGGTCAACCGTTGACTGCTGACTCAGCAGTCAACGGGACCCACTGTCAGCCCCTGGTTCACTGCTGGGTGCACTGGACCGGGTGCACCTAGCCTTTTCATGTTTATTTTCGAAATTAAATAAATTCTAGAAATTAATAAAAACTTTAGAAAATCATATTAAATAATCCGTAACTCCGATGGAAAAACTTTATACATGAAAATTGCTCAGGACGACGAGACGAATCCGAATACGCTGTCCGTTCGTCCGTCACACGTCCCTAACTATCCGAACTTGCAACCGTTCCCCTCTTATCTTCTGTCCGATAATTCCAAAGACCTGAGAAATATCGTCAGATATTCTCCCGCTCTGTCTGATACGTGTAATGCTGCGTTAGACTACCCCTAGCACCGTGTATCGTATTGTCATGCTCATGTTTGCTCTATATTTATACTGTTTCCTCCCCCTCTTCTCTCTCGATAGAGTCGGTACCGACGCAGCTCCGGAGTTCGACGACCCCTGAAGACCTTGCCCTTGCCGCCGAGCAACCAGGCAAGCCCCCCCCCCCTTTTTTGATCATCCCGATATCGCCCATTCTAATTTCTCATGCTTGCATTAGAATTGCTGCTGCTACTGCTTTACCTAATCTGATGCATAGCCTGTTTATTGTAACCTGTTGTTGATAATTACCTGCATAACCTAGACTTCTTAGTATAGGCTGGGTAGAGACCTATCAGTGACCCCACTTATCCCGACTGCCGCGCTGGATCTTCAGAAGGCCCGATCAACGGGATTGAAGACCAGGACCCGACACCGCACATCACCCCCCTTAGTTGTAACGACACTACAGCGTTACTATCGAGTACCGAGGGTGAAACCTCTTGTAGCACTTCTGATGTTAACTCTGTAGAGTAGCTATTCGGTCGAGGTCATCGAGGGTGATTCCTCCTTCACCACTTCCGGTAACGACGCTGTCGTACAACACCTCAAGTGTGAACCCATCGAGGGTGAATCCTCCGAGTTCCCCTTGACAGACACATCGACTAGGAATCCAACGAGGGTGATACCTCGGATTCCCCTGATGTTATGGACACACGGATACTGGACTTTACACTGTTACTTGGATAGGCGGGTCGACCCTGAGGGGTACCCGCGTGCGCCTGAGAGGCAAGTGTTGTGAAGACGGGTGCCTGTATGGTGCCTGAGTGATGAATACGAGGCGCGGCCGGGCATTCTTAACCCTTGCAGCAGGTCCTCAAGACGGGGCGACGGGGTCACATCTTTCGTGAGTCTCTGCTCGTTACCGCAAGCCCTAGTCCATTAACGATTTGGATATTTGATCCGAGCAGGCCTCTGGCCTGATAGCACTAACCATCACGTGGGCATAGTATGGGCGTTCTGCATCGTATGCATCAGCCGAAAGCTCTGTCAGATGTCCAGTTCAGCAGTGCGGCATGGAGTGATTGGCGCCATTCCCGACAGAGGTGGTGCTTGGATCTGAGCCATGTGCGCAACGACCCGAAGGGCGAGGGGCGATGGCCAAGACCCCCTTGCGCTTAGGATGTAGACCGGCGGGGACCTCTCTGCTGAGCTGTAGGTAGGGTTGCGATGTGTCGTTTGGCCGAGGCCGGGCATGACCCAGGAAAGTGTGTCCGGCCGGAGTTAATCGAGCGTGTTGGGTAAGTTGGTGCACCCCTGCAGGGAAGAACACTTCTATCGATAGCCGGTCCTACGGTAAAGGACACTCGGAGTTGTATCCCGATCGATACAACTAGAACTGGATACCTGTGATGAGACCTGTATATATGGCTCTGGGATTGCTTCTTGCAGGGAGTCGAGAAGGGATCTCAGGACGAGGTTGATGACTGTATGGCTCTGGGATTGCTTTCTCGCAGGGAGTCGAGAAAGGATCTCTGGGTGAGGTTGAGACTTTATGATACTGCTACATTATATTGTACTGTTCTACTCTCTTCTACTGCTGCAAGACCTCTGAAGATGCTAGTCTTCGATAGGACTAGGTCTTCTCTCTATTCTTGCATTTCTGCAGCCCAGTCCACATATACAGCCTCCCCTTGAAAATGTTGCATATGTAGTGTAGATCCTTGCTTGCTGAGTACTTCTGAGTACTCACGGTTGCTTTGTTTTCCTTTTCTCCCCATATCAGTTTGTCGTGACCAAGATGACGGAGCCCCTGAGACAGCTGCCCTGCCGACGATCGCTACTACTACTACCCCGAGGATGATTACTTCTACGAGCTGACTGACGACCAGGAGTAGGATCGGAGGGTCCCAGGCAGGAGGCCTTCGCCTTTCGATCGTAGTGTTTTATCTTGCCCCGCCTTTCTATAGGCCTTTCTGTTTCTGTTTCATATCTGTACACAGATATCTGATGCTTCTGCTGACGCTTGTTCGCAAGCTTATGTATTCGAGCCCTCGAGGCCCCTGGCTTGTAATATAAAGCTTGTATGACTTTATTTATGTTTTAGAGTTGTGTTGTGATATCTTCCCGTGAGTCCTTAGGCTTGATCGTGTGCATTTGCGTGTATGATTAGTGCACGATCGGGCCGGGGGTAGTCACACGGGCCTTTGATTTTTCTGCATGTTTTCTGGATATGAGCTAAAAAGTTACTGAAATACTAAAACATGAATTGTTCTTTCATTTAGAGACCTTTTAAGTTACTTGTAGTTTAGATTTTAAATATATTCAATAAATAGCTAGAAAATATTTAATCCCTAAATAATAGCAAATAATTTTTTAAAAGGGGCCTAACATTTACATGAACAGTTTAATGTTGTATGTCCCATGTAGAAAATTTTGGATCATGCAGATAAGTAATTTTTGCAAGGTACTACACATAAGACGTTAACTTGGTATTTAAAAAAAAAGATAAAATACAAATTATTACACAAAAAGAAGGAACATGAAGGTATATTAGTGCATAATAATGTAAAATCAAGTTGTGGTCTAATTTTCAAGGGCAAATGGTGATAAAAATGTTTCATAGAGTTCAAACTTCATAGTTTTCCTTTGAATGCTATGATGCTACCTCTCAAATGTATGATTTTACTGATAATTGTATTATCTATTTTTGGTGGAATTGTATGATTTTATAGATAACTCATACAAGATCATCATATGAGGCCATGCCAATTTTTGTAAATTTTAGACCAAATTTAGATTTTATTAAAAAAGAAGAAAAAATGCATGCAAAGGTTTGAGTTTCTATGAGCAAGCATTTTTTTTAATATTTTGTGGATATAATCCAAAATGCATAGAATTACTCAAATAAGAATATTATTTGAATAGGGGTTTTATTTTAGATACATGTAGTTCCAGTTTGAATTATACCCACTAAGTAGCTAGGAATTCATTTAATGCTTAAATGAGTAGCAAGTGATTTTTAAAAAATCCTTAACTTTTGCATGAACAATGTAATGTAGTACGTTCGATGCAAAAAAAAGAGTAGCCCAGATAAAATATGTTTTGAATGTACTACACGAAGTACCTTAACTTGGTGTTTCGGAAAATAAAAATATAGCTTGCATAACAATATGGAACATGGTTCTAATTAATCTAAAATGAAGATGCAGTCTCCATATTTTTCACCCATGCGTGTACCCACGACTACTTTTCATTGGCAATAACCAAGACCCAAACCCTAAGATGTTAAGATAGCTTATGTAGTTGGCATTGGAATTAACATATCTGGTCATCTTTCTCACACTCGAAGTGGAAAACTTGTTCTATTCAACTCAATGAAGGACATGATGTTTATGCTGGTGAATTGTTTACTTGAAATCATCCAGGGGCACTCAATCAACAATAAATTACATTTTAACAAAAAAAGTACAATAAAACACAATCCCTTGAGAACCTACGTCGGATGAGGGGTGATAAGATTTTGGGGAGCATTTCGGTGCGACTGCTTGCTCTGATTCGACAACATTTGTGTCTGTCTGCTTCGACTACTTTATGGCGGACGACCACCTTGCCTTCACCACTATGCTCCAAGAGGATGTTGCACCAGAGTTCCTGGTGCCCTTGTATGTAATGACCCTCTTTCTTTTGACGTTTGTCATTGATCCATATGCGCATGTGCTAGATGTTTTTAGGGATAAGTATATTTTTCGTCCCTTAACTCTTTTCAAAGTATACAAATGGTCCCTTAACTTTAAAACCAGCAAATTTTAGTCCCTTAACTTTTTAAACCAGATAAGTTTAGTCCCTCGTACAGTTTTTTATGGTTTCGGTCTTGGTTTTGACTAAAATTTGACACGTCCTCTGGGTTTGACTGCCACGTGACTTAAGCCACACCAAAACCACTCCATGGTCCACATGCCAGACGAGTATTCAAAAACCAGTAGGTTAAAGTAAAAGCTAGCCCTGGTAATCGAACTTACAATCTCACGAGTCCCCGCTTTGTTCCCTACCGCTGTGCTAAAACCAACCGATTGAAGGAGTAAGAGATTTATTTATTTAGTACTTTGCGAAAACTAAGACTATAAAACAAAATGTAAATTTGAGGATTGGCCTGAGGACCGCATCGCCGGAGTCGTGTCTCGTTCTCCCGGACAACGGCAGCCCCGAGACTAGCCGCCATATCATCCATTGCCTTCGAAAAGACATGATGTACCGCTGGGTAGGAGGAATCGATGCGGGAGGCATCCAATCGTCGGCTCTCTTCTCCAAATCTAGCGCTCCGCCGCCCCGCCTTGATCTGCTGCTCCGGCGAGCTCTAGCTCTCTCTTCCGCCACGTTCAGCTCCCTGTGGCGCTACCAAATCTCCTGGTGCCTTCCTATTCGAGCCGCACATCAACAAGCAACTCTCCCCATGACCTCTGCTCCAGCAGCCGCGGTCAAGGTCTGTGAACGCTTGGACGAGTTCTCGATCTTCTGGTATCCGGCCGTTCTTGAGAAAAGTTGGGAGAAGGTTCGTTGATGCGGAAAAGGAGGACGGGAACGCACGAGCGTTAGCTTGCGGCCTGCCCATGTGCATGCACGGCGGCGTAGTGCACGCGCTCTGGTGACGAGAGACATGGAGCGGGGATGAATTTGGGGTCAAAGATGATGGTGACATGGCGGTCAAATCCGGTCAACACATCCACGTCGGACAAAAACTACCCGAAACAGCATGAGGACTAAATTTATCCGGTTTGAAAAGTTAAGGGACTAAGGTTTGCTGGTATCTCTACTCCTAATGCAGCAGTTGGTAGCCTGGTACTCCGGTTTTATTTTCGTTCGGTTTTATTTCCTCCCATCTCTCACGGGTTTTCTTATCCATTGGTTTATTTTTACTCCATTTTTTTCTTTCAAAAATCAGCACTTTTCTAACATATAAAAGATCACGGATCTAACTTTCCTAACTTATTCAAATCGCTATCTCTCTCATTAATGCAATTTGCTTTAGGAAATAAATAATATATTTTCTTGAGACAAATAACGGATTTTAAGAAAATTAACAAGTAAACTATGACAAATAATCTCTACTCCTAATGGTGCAGTTGTTAGGCTGATACTCCGGTTTTATTTCCTCCCACCTCCCACAGGTTTTCTTATCCATTGGTTTATTTTTCACCCCACTCTTTTCTTTCAAAAATCAACACTTTCCTAACATATAAAAGATCACGGATCTAACTTTCCTAACTTATCCAAATCAACCGATCTCTCTCATTAATGCAATTTGCTTTAGGAAATAAATAATATATTTTCGGGAAACAAATAACGGATTTTAAGAAAATTAACAAGTAAACCATGACAAATAAATCTTATTGTGGAAGTGTTATTTTTTCATCTCTAAAGGGGGAGTACGTGTGTTGTTTTGTTCATTCGTAACTCCCACCTCTCCGACGATCCCCCTCGCCCCGAGTTTTTCTTTCAACCGAACCTAACCTCCGTTTCCAGTTTTCTGTGGTCTTTAACCTTACAAAATAAAACGTTCCCGGCCAAAATAATTCTCGAGCGAGTTCTAGGTCAAATCCCGCTGGCAAGCCGTCGCCGCCTCCCTCGCATACATGCGATACTCCCGTGTGGTGTCGCTGCCCATCCCGCTCGCACTCCATCCCAGCTATCATCCCGCTCACACGTTGCCGCCACCCACTCGCTCAAATGATGCCATATCCTCTGGCTCATTAGAGTCGAGCCCTTGGGTGATGGTGACGATGACATCAGCCAACATGCTATGGGCCTACCAGAGGGCATGACTGTCAGAAGCATAAGGCGGCTCATAGCGGGGCGCGTGGCCGATGCTCATAGCAGTGACGGGCGCGAGCATGGCGCGGGAGGCGGCCAGGTGCGGTGCGGGCAGAAGGTGCCATGGGATCTAGGTGCATGTGGCCAAGGAGATGGGGCTGCCAGCCTACCTCCTCTTCAACTCAACGCTTTTGGATTCCTGGGCAACCTAAACTTGGATCAACTTTTTCAAGAGAGGATACATGTTATTCAAAGGTAAATGGTCTTGATCAAGGCTCTTCAGTTTTGTCGTTGTCTGATTTGGCTTGCAGTTTCTACAAATGATATGGGGCTTAGTCTTTGGATTGCATATTATCCAAACCGGTGTTTAATTTGGCGTCTACACAATCAACTCCAATGTTGCCCAAGTACAACTGGTAATCCCGGCCGAGAGCTGCTTCTTCTTTTTGAATAATTCTATGTTTATCTGTTATAGTTAACTTATTATATAAGGGAGTCACTAAGATGTAGTATGATTTATGTGATTCAAATGGTTTGTAATTTATAGAATTCACTAGGGTATACACTCATTCATGTATCTGTGGCAGGATTCTAATTAATGGAGCAGTTGGTAGCCTGGTACTCTGGTTTTATTTTTGTCCGGTTTTATTTCCTCCCACCTCTCATGGGTTTTCTTATCCATTGGTTTATTTTCACTCCACTCTTTTCTTTCAAAAATCAGCACGTTCCTAACATATAAAAGATCACAGATCTAACTTTCCTAACTTATTCAAATCAACCGATCTCTCTCATTAATGCAATTTGCTTTAGGAAATAAATAATATATTTTCTGGAGACAAATAACGGATTTTAAGAAAATTAACAAGTAAACCATGACAAATAATCTCTACTCCTAATGGTGTAGTTGGTAGGCTGATACTCCGGTTTTATTTTCGTTCGGTTTTATTTCCTCCCACCTCCCACGGGTTTTCTTATCATTGGTTTATTTTTCACTCCACTCTTTTCTTTCAAAAATCAGCACTTTCCTAACATATAAAAGATCACGGATCTAACTTTCCTAACTTATCCAAATCAACCAATCTCTCTCATTAATGCAATTTGCTTTAGGAAATAAATAATATATTTTTGGGAAACAAATAACGGATTTTAAGAAAATTAACAAGTAAACCATGACAAATAAATCTTATTGTGGAAGTGTTATTTTTTCATCTCTAAAGGGGGAGTACGTGTGTTGTTTTGTTCATTCGTAACTCCCACCTCTCCGACGATCCCCCTCACCCCGAGTTTTTCTTTCAACCGAACCTAACCTCCGTTTCCAGTTTTCTGTGGTCTTTAACCTTACAAAATAAAATGTTCCCGGCCAAAATAATTCTCGAGCGAGTTCTAGGTCAAATCCCGCTGGCAAGCCGTCGCCGCCTCCCTCGCATACGGCGCGATACTCCCGCGTGGTGTCGCTGCCCATCCCGCTCGCACTCCATCCCTGCTATCATCCCGCTCGCACGTTGCCGCCACCCACTCGCTCAAATGATGCCATATCCTCTGGCTCATTAGAGTCGAGCCCTTGGGTGATGGTGACGATGACATCGGCCAACATGCTATGGGCCTACCAGAGGGCGTGACTGTCAGAAGCACAAGGCGGCTCGTAGCGGGGCGCGTGGCTGATGCTCATAGCAGCGACGGGTGCGAGCATGGCGCGGGAGGCGGCCAGGTGCGGTGCGGGCAGAAGGTGCCATGGGATCTAGGTGCATGTGGCCAAGGAGATGGGGCTGCCAGCCTACCTCCTCTTCAACTCAACGCTTTTGGATTCCTGGGCAACCTAAACTTGGATCAACTTTTTCAAGAGAGGATACATGTTATTCAAAGGTAAATGGTCTTGATCAAGGCTCTTCAGTTTTGTCGTTGTCTGATTTGGCTTGCAGTTTCTACAAATGATATGGGGCTTAGTCTTTGGATTGCATATTATCCAAACCGGTGTTTAATTTGGTGTCTACACAATCAACTCCAATGTTGCCCAAGTACAACTGGTAATCCCGGCCGAGAGCTGCTTCTTCTTTTTGAATAATTCTATGTTTATCTGCTATAGTTAACTTATTATGTAAGGAGTCACTAAGATGTAGTATGATTTATGTGATTCAAATGGGTTGTAATTTATAGAATTCACTAGGGTACACACTCATTCATGTATCTGTGGCAGGATTCTGACGAAGAAGATAAAGACAACTACTGTGCTGAAAACAGTTTTACATCCTGGTTGGAAAAGGAAACGAAAAATCTTTGAGTAAATTCATGCATGTTCTACTGCAAAGGAACTTCTTGAGGGATCTCACTGAAATTGGAAGTATGTTTCTATTTTTTCTTTATAGAGTTTGAGCATCTTGAAGGTTCATCCCTTGATTATTCTTTTGGTGGGTATTTCTTGGTACAATGTTCTCATTGAGGAGCAAGTAGGCGGAGCACAGCAGCGATGTGATACTCCAAACTCCCACTAAATTGCATAGTTAATGATTCAAATCTTAGCATCTCATAATGGGTGTTCAATTACTTTCAAGTAATTTTATTCGTATATGGTGATCTGTTGTAATGTATAGATAATTTTTCTTATTTATCATGACCATTTTGTAATGTTTTCTTACCATTTCTGTAGGGCGCCGATTTCTGCTACCACTTGCAATTATTTCTTAGGTAAATTTCTGGACCAGTGCACACCTAGATTTTCAGGATTAATAACATCAGTGGGTTAATAGAAATCCTAACATAGCGGCCCAGTTTATAAGGGAAACTAGGCCAAAAACCGCACAAGCGACACTGTCGACCACACGACGCGACACAAGCCTACAACCTCACCCAAACACACACCCTCGGATCCCAAGATCCAACACGAGGGCTCCGCCTCTGCTCTGGCTATGCGGCCGCGAGATGCAGCAGAAGCGCCGCTCCGCCACCTTCCCCGGAGCGCGCGTGGTGTTCGCCGGCGGCCTCCTCGGGTGGCAGCGATACTAGGAAGGAGGGAGGGAGGGGAACACGGCGACACTAGAGGGGATTCCCCCGCGCCACCCCTGCACACACATCAATTTATTTTAATGTTATGGGATATAATATAAATGTGTCATGTTTATGAATTGTGTTTCACATGGAACTATTGATGTTGTTTTGAACAAAGAAAAAATAAATCTTAGTAGGGTTTAAGTCCTTGTTGTTAATAAGAAATTTATATTTCAAAACTTGAGAGATATGACATGCATAGTCCTGTAAAGTACAAGTAGAATTAAACTCCTGGAACTTATGAAGCCGAATAATATTTCAAGTTGTTTACAATTAGGGTGAGTCATGCACATTTGACAAGTCAAGGCAGAACACTCAGATTTTGGCCAAGCCCAATAAAGACATAGGTCCCGCAGGTAAAAGCACTAAGAACACATGTTTTTTCTCCATTCATGTTAACGTACCTTATTATTTTTCTTTCTAGGGCATATTGCTCTTCTCCTTTTTAATATTGATTATTTTCCTTTTTGTGTGAATTTTGTGCATGTCACGCAGCCAACTTTAGTAGTTCAGTTATGCTAATATAAAGTAGTGAGTTTTATTACATGAGAATATGAATAGGGAGGCGAAGGAGGTATATTGGAAACAAAGTTTTGTTGGCAATTCCATTGGAAATATTATCGTAAGAACCGCCTAAGGTATTTTCCAACTTGTCAAATTCATGTGAATAGAGTAATTATTTTAGGGGACTAACTACATTTCTGCATGTAAATAGAACTTGCATTGCAGCCATACTTGAAGAACCACCACAAATACATGCCAATATCAGGGCCTCACTTGGGATCTGGTATGTGGCTTCTAAAAAAGCTCAAGGTTCCGTAATGCATCAATCAACTTACTTTCAGTGATGATCAAGACTCCCAAAAAGCTCAAGGCGCAGGCACACATCATTGTTGGTTTTCTCATGTCATGCCATGCTTGGTCTTGTAACTAAATCTTGAGAATCCGTTGGATGTTCCGCGAGTGTGCAACCAAACTTGGATGACTTAACGTACAAATGCATTATTCATAATAAAAGTAATATCAGTGTATGTGTCTAAAAAATTATGGCATACTTTTGTAAAAAGATGACATCTTCTTCCAGATAAAGGGCATACTTTTGTAAAAAGATGACATCTTCTTCTAGATAAAGAAGTGATCATGGTAAAAAAATTACTTTCTTTGGGTAGTCTCCATGACTAGAAGGTTGGAACGTTGAGATCGATATCAGAGAGTGTGCGTTTGTATAAAAGATTATTAGATACCAGTGATGGCTCAAAGGTCGGAAAATCGGTTGGCCAAGGAATAAGAATAGCCACATGAACTCCAAATCTCTATGATTTTGTTTGTATTTGAATTAAGAAAAGGGCAAGATAGTAAAATGATACTGTGTCTTTATAAAAGTATAAAGAAATACGGATAGCAGTGTATGTACATCACCAGCACCACCACCACACTTATGCACTCACACATGGATGGGTACCACAACCCTCCTAACCATTCAATTACTGGTTGGTTTTAATAACACATTTTTAAGTTGTCAATAACATATTATTGTGTTTGATTTTTTTGAGACAATATTATTGTGTTTGATAGTATGATGTGTGTTAGCTGATTGTGAAAAAGAAGGACGTGTGTTAGCTGATATGTGCATTGTTCTCGGTTATTTTAGCTCTGTCGATAGCATCTTAATAAATAAATTTAAGCCTGTGGCAATGCACGGGCATTCTACTAGTTAGAGTTAAGGGACCATTTGTATACTTTGAAAAGAGTTAAGGAACGAAAAATATACTTATCCCATGTTTTTAAGTCTCTTGTCTATGATTTGTCATGTCAGTAATCTTGTGATGATACTAACCTGGATTAAGATTAAACAAAAGCTGCCTAATTTCCTAACAATACATGTATTCGTGTAAGAAATATATGTTTTTGAAGCTTTTAACTAGCCTTTTTTTTATTTTAGGAAAATACCGGGCTCCAGTAGCCAAAACGTCGCACTCGTCTTTGGATGCAAGTAGTATTCGGGCTCGTGCCTTTGTGCATCTCCGAGCAGAGACCAGGACAGGTGCTACAACCCAATTGCCGTCACCCTCTGACCAGTGAGATCACCGAACCAGCAGCCACCTGCGTGGCTTTGACCTCGCTGTAACAGACGCTCGCAGACCTGCAATCTGCTTACCATTCACAATAACAAACTCAAACATTTTTCGCACACTTTGAGGCAAAAATGCTTACTTAAAATAACAGTGACACGTGATAAGGGAAGGCGTCAAAGGCTTAAAGCCGACGGCTAAACAAAGCACAAAGCCGTCGTAATCCAGAGCCCTCGCCGACATATTTCGAATTGCCGCAGCCTGCGGAGGCGATTCCCGGGAACAAACCGATCGTATCGGCGGGCAAAACAAAAGCAGGTGAGGATCGAAAGAAAGCGAAAGAGAAGATTACAACGGGAGCAGTAAAGAGAGCGGATCGAGGAAGGAGGTGTGGTGTAGCGTAGCGTACATCGGCCAGCCAAAGGCCAAAGCGGCGGCACGTAGAAGAAGGCCAGCGAGCGAATCACGAGGAAAGCAAGCCAACCACCCCTATCTTTTGCTTTCGTTGCTTCGTTTGGACTTTGGTACTACGTACTCTGCTAACTGACTTTGGCCGCGACTGGACTGACCCCGGCGACGGCGAGCGAGGTCGCCCCAAGGGAAAGAAATAAAACAAGTGACGCAGCGGCCAACTGGTGTATGTACACAGGTGGTGCGTTACGGGGCGGCGGTGGACTCGGCATGCATGTCGCGGCTGCACGCTCTGGGCTCTTGCGTTGGAGGAAAAAGAAAAGCCGTCCTATTTAAGCACGCCCGGCCGCCGCACTCTGACCGCCCGCTCACACACACTCTCGCTCCTCTCGCTCTTGTCTTGCCACACAGGCGGGCGAGTGACGCGGCTCATCATACCGAGGGAGGCCGTTGCCGCGGCTGCACCATGGAGACAGCGCAGGAAAGAGAGCTGCTGCAGCTGCAGCTGCAGGGGTGGCCTTTCCACGCCATGCCGCCCAGCTTCGACGCCGGCAGCGCCTACAGCGGCAGCAGCAGCAGCATGAGCAGCGACTCCTTCCTGCTCGGGTGGGAGCCGCCGTTCGCCGGCTGCTTCGGCCTCGCCGACGCGCAGCTCCACGACCTCTTCCCCCTCTGTACGTCGTGCGCGCGCCGGCATCATGTCTGTGCTCTGTTTTCTTCTTCGGCAGCTCCGGCAGTGAATTGAATTCGCCGTTTCTTCCGCTGCAGGCATGGAGCCGCTTCCGTTGTCGCCGGCCGCGACGTCCACGGCGGCGGACTTCCCATCGGAGCAGCAGGTCCCGGCGCCGGCGGCAATGCCCAACGGGGAGCTCGGCGACCTCCTGCTGGTACATACATACACGCTGCCCGCCGGAGCAACCTATCCTTATCTTTCGCGTCCGAATTAACTACGGCAGTTTCTTGCGAGATTTCCTCGGTCGTGTTAAAACCGTCGCTTTCTCTCATTGTTTCCTCTCGCCAGAATTTCTGGGACGCCGGTGATGCCAGCGAGCGGCCGGTCGCAATCAATTCATGCTGCGTG
This sequence comes from Thinopyrum elongatum, assembly GCA_011799875.1. Taxonomy (NCBI): domain Eukaryota; kingdom Viridiplantae; phylum Streptophyta; class Magnoliopsida; order Poales; family Poaceae; genus Thinopyrum; species Thinopyrum elongatum. Next base: position 344,505,422 of record CM022301.1, read on the forward strand.
GCACCGCAGCACGAGAAGAGCAGCCAGAGCAGCGCTGCCACGGCCACGAACTCTTTCCTCTGTAAGCAAAGCCTCTCCCTCCCTCCATCCTCCCTCCCTCAGACTCCATTGATCGACTTCAGCTCTCGCTAGGCCTGTGTGTTTTCCTCAAGGTTCTCTGCCCCGGTCCTTGGCACATCACCAAGGAGGCAAGGACAAAACACAAAGTCGTAGAGTTCGCATTTAACAATGGAAGCTTGTCAATGCCATGCGTTCAAAAAACGCCATGTGGGGCCGGGTGGGTGGGGTGGGACCCGCCCAAGATTAGCAGCGCCTAATTGTCATGACCTGATGACCCTATGATTTGCGCATGGTAATATATATTATAGTACTATCCCGGTAGGATTGCACCATAATAGTATTGCAATGTGCATGTTATAATAGTGTAGACTTGTTAAGTGAGTAGTACGTAGAGACAGGCGCTTCTTTTCAAGTAAAGACAGATCTGGGTGTTACATGCTTAGATGGTACCTAGCAAAGATTCTAATCTTGTGCAGGACTACTCCTGCCAAAGTCGCACCTTTTGCGTGATCACTTCATTATTTTTAAGGCACATTGGGTATGTGAATTGAATGATTATTAACTGGTTGATGATCGCTGCCGCAGATGATGAGGACGATCTTTTGGGCTCCATTTTCTCCAAGAGGCCCACCTTGGCAGAAGAACCACCCGTGCTCCTCCTCGCCCCGGCGGAGGCGGAGCCCCTCCTCAGCACCTCCTCCTCCTCCAGCTGCCACGCGGACCCACCTGCCAGCGACGCCGGCGGGGCCCGGGCGCAGGACGCCACCACCAAGCCAAGTGGCGCGCGGGCCCCGCCTCTCCCTCGCTGCTCCTCCTCGTCGTTGAAACGGGCAACACCAGAAGGTGCTCTCTCGACCTCGACGTGACACGCTTCACAGTCACCTCCACCCACTCCCAAGAACTGTTTAATTTTGGCCATCTAATCACACGTAAGTAATTAACTTTGACTGGCGGTTGTGTCTGGCAGCAGCATCGGAGTCGGCAGAGGCGGAGTGCAGCCAGAGCGGCGGCAAGCGGCGCAAGGCCTCGTCGGGGAGCGTGCTGTGCCCGTTCGCCGTGCTGAAGCCCGACGGGCTGGACGGCGGCGCGACGCTGGCGGACATCAACGCGCGCATCCTCATGCGGCCGGCGCGGCCCGTGCGGCACCCCGTCGGCGAGTACGCGTGCGCGCCGCGCGTGCTGGCGGCCGACGCGCCGGGCATCTCCGGCAGGGCCGTCTCGGGGTTCACGAGGCTTCACACCCCCGGCCGCGGCACCATTACCATCATGAGGACGCGAGGCTAATGCATCCATCATTGCAGGCCCTGTCTGCCTGCTGCGCCCATGGACGACGATGCATGATGATGGTGTACTCCATGTAGATTATTAGCCCGGCTCAATCAGTGCATGGCTAGCTAGATAGACGTTCGATCGCTAGCCGGTGGTACGTAGCAGTGCTCCCGAGTCCCGATGCCGTGTAATTATATGCTCGATTACATAAGGGGTGAGTGAACGTTTTTCATCTTCTTCTCGGATGCTCTGATAGCGATAGCGAAGGTTTCCTTGGATCGTCCATCGCCGTAGCAAGGAACAAAGCCGGCTGGTGCCCCCTTGTCCTTGTGCTCCTGGTAGCCAAGCAGGCTGTGTTTACGGCCGCATACATACAGCCCCGAAAAGCTGAAAGCAACTGCCTTTCCTTTTGTCTGCAAGGCGTGGGCCCGCTCCTTAATTCGGAGCTGCCTCCATGGCTCTTTGCATGAGATCTTTTTTTTTCTTTTCGTAAAAGAATAGACTTGACTTGAGCATACTACATTGTTAATCACTCAGTGGTCAGTGCAAAGCCTTCCTCTGGAATGGCTTCTTTTTGTTTGTTTAAAACAAAACGCTGTCCGGCAAAGAGAATATACGAAGGGGTAAAGACGGTGGTAGAGCAGGGCAGGGTAAAAACCGCCATCCAAAGCGAGACCAGCAGAGTAAAATGATTAAGAAAATAAAGAAAGACGGGTTTGATTTGAGGAAATAAAAGCAGGGTTCGGGACGGGAGCAAGGCAAAAGCAAAGCGCGACGGGTTCATCATTGTGGTCACGCAAAAGCAGAGCAAAGCATGGCCGCCGGGACACTGTGGCGTGCTCGCCCGCTACACTGGCACGGCGGCGAACGCTACGGCGGAACAGAGCATGTCGCAAAAGAGAAATGTTCCCCCTGCCCTGCTGCTGCCGCGATTCAAATGAGAGAGTACGTACATAGATCGATCGAGTGGCTGGTGGTAGGAAAAGTCAGGGCGCACAAGGTTCCAGGACTGCCGATGATGCACGCGGCAAGTCAACACGCCGCTGGGAGATAATGTGGGCATGCCTGCTTGTTCATGTGGATTTCGTAGGGCACAGGTGGTGGATTTCGGCGAAATTTGGGCGTCAGTCGTGATGAGTAGTGCCGTCCTGGCTCTGTGGCTCAAGGCAGTGGTCAAAGCTGTTTCGTGGATTCCAAATTCATGACATCAATCGGACGGCGTGGACGATGGCTGGCTGGTGCCTGGTGCCTGGTGCCTGGTGGTGTATCTTGTGAATGTATGTGGTGGGACAGTGGTTGACAGAGTTTAGGTTAGGTCAGCCATGCACCAACTTTTGAATTAAATGCGTGGAGGCAGAAGATTGTCGAATAAAAAGTGTTGGGCTTTTCAGTTTCAAAATCTAGAATTGATAATTCAGCTAAAGTTCAATAATTTGAGGCAACTTTGGCTTGCGGGGTTCTAAAAGGTGGTAACATGGAAAACACGGGAACATGTAGGACTGCATGTGGAAAATAGAGAAGCGGAAAACATGGGAGTTTCGCGCACCTGGACGTTTGGTTCACAGAAATAGGAAAAACCCAGGAATTTGAATAAACATGCTTAAATCAAAACCAAACCACACGAAAATGTATAACTAGCATGTTATCATAGCATCAAGGATCATAGTCTCGTTCTTCGTTCGTAGGAATTTGAAAATAATGTCAAGTGGATTTGTAAAATTCATGTGTTTTTTCCTTTGAATCAGATATCAAACGAAAATTTTCTTCATTTTTTCTTGGCTACATTCCTTTGAATCAAATAATGAATAGTATCATCGTAGGAAAAAAATATCTTATGGTTTTCCTCCATTTATCCTTTGAACAAAAGAGGCCATTAGTACCTTTCTATAGGAGTACTCGAAGTAAATTTCAGGTGTGCATATTCTACTCCATCTGTATTTATTTACTTTCAATATTAGCTTTGTCTTAACTCTTAAGTCATACTTTGCTAATTTTGACCAACTATGGATAACAAATTATTAATGGCTACAACACCAAACCAATACAATTAGATTCATCATTGAATATATTTTCACGTCATATATATTCACTCTGTATCAAAATATAAGACGGAGTAAATACTCATATTGTTTTCTATAAACTTTATCACTGAATATATTTTGAGACAGGGGGGTATTTGTTATGGTAAATACTCGTATTATTTTCTATAAACTTTGTCAAATTTTATAAAGTTTGACTTTGCACAAACCTAATATGTAGAGTAAATACAAACATAGAGAATATTTGCTACATATAACTCAGAGGTTTTTTCTTCTTCCACGGTATATCAAACCCAACCTATCTCCTTCCCTTGGTGGCTAGGGCAAACTCTTCCATTCAGATTTCTCCGGCGAGCCCGTGGATTCGCCTCCCCTCTATCTGCCACTCCGGCGGCCGGTGGCGGGAAGGGGGATCCAGGTGCCTCCACTTCAGCTAGTAGTTTAGGTTAGGGTTTTCTAGTCCTCGCAGTTGCGATACTTGGGTGGATGGCAGCGCTTCTTCTTTGAGTTTGTCTTTCGGGCTCCGATCCTCCTTGAATTCATCCATCTGGACATAGTCGACAGAGCTCCGACGTAGATTCCTGCTGTCTCCTTGGGGCGATGAGGTTAGGGTTTCTTGTCGTGTGGCGAGATTTGGTGTCAGGTGCTTCAGATCTATTCAAGGGTTCAACGACGACGACTATAGCTCCAGGGCGCTGGTCCTTAGGGGTATGTGCATAAAAACTTCCCGGCTGTCATCAACAAGGTCAAGACGGCTCCAATAGGGGAGCAGCGATAGCGGCGCGTCGGCGGCTCGTTCTGACAGCGACATTGATCATTCGGCTGTCTCGGTATCTTGATGTAATTTTTATAATGTTTGAGGTGCTTTGTACTTCCGGTGAACTTTGATAATAAATCTGAATCGTTTTTGCATAAATAAAAACATGTCTCTTTTTTTTACGAAACCACAACATATCTATCATTATGTATATGAATATATTGGCATGAAAACATGAGATTCCCTATTTTACCTTCGACCTACCAACAGCTACCACCCATTTGATGCATGGGCCATTCCACCTTGTTGAGACCCCTCTCGTGTTAATTCCCTTCAGACTTGAGCCATGCGATTTAAAGTACTCGTGACATAGCGCTGAGGCATTATTTAACGTGGAGAACTTCACGAGGCATGATTCGGTCCAAGGTTTGGTAGAGCTAGAGCGTGCATGCAGTTACTACTGCACCCACCTACATATATAAGTTGGCCTACACATGTTAACGTGCGCGGCAAACTTGTGGCTGGAATCAGTGCAGATCAACTCTGCACCTGTAATTAGTGCATCTGCAGAGTGTATATTTGGTTTCAAAGCTGCGGGCTAATGCAGACCTGACAGTGTTCCAACACACAAAAATAATGCAGATTTTGACTGCTGAAAGCTTATGACAAGGCGGCAGGAAAGGCATACAGACAGAGGGAAAGTCGAGTTGAATTCGTTGCATGCACGCATGTTTGCTTAACAATTGCACCACCGTTTAAATGCAACGAAGCATGCAACGCGGCCGTACGCCTCGCGATAATGCGACGTACTACACTCCTCGCAAATCAGTCAGTAGTGTTTCCACTAGCTGCCTCCCCGGTTGGAACCCTCTTTCACGCACAAGTCAAAACCTCAGCTTTCTATGATTGCTTTCATGGCTACGGAGATTTGAAATGGTACGTGCGTGTGCGTGTGCCCCCTGCCGGCCGCCGATCATGGGGCGTACGAGCTAGCTAGCCTCCCGGTGCAAGCAGACAAGGGGTAGAGAAGAGAAAAACATGACAAGCCAAAGATCGCAGAGGGCAGTGGCGTACGTGCATGCTGGCATGCAAGTCGAGCAGTGTACCGTGTACGCACTGCGAGTGTGGTATAGTACTGCGCCCGTGTGTAATGCGACGCAGGGTCAGGGTGGCGAAACAAAACAGATCTGGACGGAGATCGAGGAAACCGGTGCGTGGATGGATGTGGATCGGTTCGGTCGGTATGGTTCATGCGTGGCATCAATGCGGCCGTACTGCGGAGTACTGCTAGATGCGTGGAAGATCGGATACGGTGGTCAATCATGGCATGGGTCTCCCAGCCAGCCAGTTTGGCTCGCGCCGGCGCGCGAGCGGGGTCATCATGCCGTGTCGCGGCCGGGCCGGCCACCACCGTCGCCTGCTCGTATTTACTTCTCGTGACAACATTTAGCGTCGCGGTGGCGGCCTGCCTGAGGTTGGTGGCGGAACTGGCGATGCTTAATCTTTGCTGCCGCTAGCTTTAGTTAGGCTGGTTGTAATGCTAGTATCATAACTAGTATCATGCATGTCAACTAGACAATTTTGATGAGGTGTCATAGGATTAAATGAAGAAAAAAAGTGTTGAGTATTATATCATGATACCATATCATAATAAATGCTATGCTACTATAAATCATGCATGGCAATAAATAAAGTACTACATGATACTACTATATAATACTATACATTAGGGAGGTAGTATTATACACTAGTATCATACGCATGATATTAGTATATGATACTTTCCATTACAACCAGCACGCCAGCCTTGCCTTGCGCGCGCCCACCTCAGATCGAGATGTGGAAATGATTTCTGTATCGGTTCGGTCGACGTCAAAGGCAGGCAGAGAGCGGCGGCCAAGTCACAAGTGCATGGCGAGCTGCATGCATGGTTCGGTTCCCGTCCTCCATGCTAGCTTATATAATACTCCCTTCGTTTCAAAATAATTGTCTTAACTTTAGTAACTTAACTTTAATAAGTTAAAATAATTATTTTAAGACGGAGGCAGTAGTAAAAAAATGCATTGCTGGTGATGCTAGCTCATGCGTGTACGTACGTACTACCACTACCTTTTATGTTTTGTTTTCGGAGAGCTTGAAGTGCACTCATATTTGCAGTGTGAAGGAGCAGTACGCCTGCATGGCAAAAGCTACCCACCCTGGCGTGCTGGCGCTGAGAAACTGTGCTGCGGTTGTCGCAATCTCCCTGTGTTGCCACTGTAGAGCTCACCGTACGTGTTTCCGGCGCTGCTTGGTCGACATCAACTAGTGGAGTTGTTAGAGCATCTCCAGCCACGTCCTCAGCGGGTCTTCCAGGGCGACTTTTTCCGCGCCGGCGTCGAAAAATCCCCCCAGTCGCGTTTTCAAGACGCCGAAATCCGCCGGCTCGATCTGTTTTTGGGCCCGGCAATCTCAGGCCGAACCCAGCGCACTGGGGGCGCTCGAGGGCTCCGGCGGAAGGAAAAACCACGTCTGGGCCACACTGTCAGGCGAAAAGTCAAGACAAACGGCCAGATTCGTCCCCCACCCCCGCGCGACATCCTGCCACCTTGCCGATCCCGGCGCCGCCCACCGCCCACCACCGCTAGATAGGCCATTCCCCGTCGGAAAAGAGAGGGGTTTCGCCGCGGCAACCTCTCCACCACCTTCCTGGGCGAGTTTTCCGGCGCTCTGGCCGCGCAGGGCAGGATACCGGCGGCCGTGCGCCCACCACGCCCGCCAGGTGTTCGGCGATTTGTCTGCTCAGCGATGGACTCGGACGGCGAGGAGGCGCTCACGGCGCTGCTGGAGGAGGAAGCTGATGCCAACGTCCAGGACGAAGAGCATCTCATGGTCCTCGCCGCCCTGGCCGGCCTGCTCGTGAGTGATGCAAAGCCGCGGTGAGGTGGCTCGGCGCCGGGGCGGCTGAAAGCAAAGAACCGACATCGTCTGGAAGGCTATTGCATGCTCTACTCTGACTACTTCGCCGACGCTCCACTGCATGGCGACAAAGTATTTCGGCGTCGTTATCGGATGAGCCGAAAGCTTTTCCTCAGGATTGTGAATTCCATCTGGGAGTTTGACAGCTACTTCAACTGCAAGAAGGATTGCACCGGCAAACTTGGATTCACCTCAATCCAGAAGTGCACGACAGTTATGAGGATGCTTGCATACAGAGCTCCCGGTGATTCACTCGACGACTATGGGCGCATGGCCGAGTCCACGACCATTGAGTGTTTCTACAAGTTCTGCAGGGCAGTGGTGGCAGTGTTTGGACCGCAATACTTGCGATCACCCAATGCTGAAGACACTGCTCGGATCCTAGCACAGAATGCAGCAAGAGGATTTCCTGGGATGCTTGGAAGCATCGACTGCATGCATTGAAAATGGAAAAACTGTCCATTTGCTTGGCAGGGGATGTACAAAGGCGCCAAAGGCGGTTGTAGTGTGGTACTTGAGGCAGTGGCCACACAGGGCCTCTGGATTTGGCACTCCTTCTTTGGTATGCCAGGAACTCACAATGACATCAACGTGCTGCAGTGCTCCCCTGTCTTTGCCAAGCTTGTTGAAGGTCATTCTCCTCCGGTGAACTTCGAGGTGAATGGGCGGCACTACAACAAGGGATACTACCTAGCAGATGGCATCTATCCGAGATGGTCCACATTTGTGAAGACTATCTCAAGCCCTGTGCCAGGAGGCAAGAACTCCCACTTTGCGAAGGTTCAGGAGGCTTGCAGGAAGGATGTCGAGCGGGCATTTGGTGTGCTCCAATCTCGATTTGCTGTTGTCCGGTACCCCGCTCAGACCTGGTCGAAAGATCAAATGTGGGAGATCATTGATACGTCTCCAACGTATCTATAATTTTTTATTGTTCCATGTTATTATATTATCTGTTTTGGATGTTTTATATGTATTAATATGCTATTTTATATTATTTTTGGGACTAACCTATTAACCTAGAGCCCAGTGCCAGTTTCTGTTTTTTCCTTGTTTTTGAGTTTCGCAGATAAGGAATACCAAACGGAGTCCAAACAGAATAAAACTTTCCCGATGATTTTTCTTGGACCAGAAGGAAACCAGGAGACTTGGAGATGAAGTCGGAGGAGCCACGAGGCGGCCACAAGGACGGAGGGCGCGCCCAGGGGGGTAGGGCGCGCCCCCCACCCTTGTGGGCCCCTCGTGCACCTCCTGACCTAATTCTTTCGCCTATATATACCCATATATCCCCAAACCAACAAAGCCATCCACGAAAACATTTTTCCACCGTCGTAACCTTCTGTACCCGTGAGATCCCATCTAGGGACCTTTTTCGGCACCCTGCCGGAGGGGGATTCGATCACGGAGGGCTTCTACATCAATACCATTGCCATTTCCGATGAAGCGTGAATAGTTTACCACAGACCTACGGGTCCATAGCTAGTAGATAGATGGCTTCTTCTCTCTCTTTGATTCCCAATACCATGTTCTCCTCATTGTTCTTGGAGTTCTATTCGATGTAATACTTTTTTGCGGTGTGTTTGCCGAGATCCGATGAATTGTGGATTTATGATCAGATTATCTATGAATATTATTTGAACCTTCTCCGAATTCTTTTATGCATGATTTGATATCTTTGTAATTCTCTTCGAATTATCGGTTTGGTTTGGCCAACTAGATTGGTTTTTCTTGCAATGGGAGAAGTGCTTAGCTTTGGGTTCAATCTTGTGGTGTCCTTTCCCAGTAACAGTAGGGGCAGCAAGGCGCGTATTGTATTGTTGCCATCGAGGATAAAAAGATGGGGTTTTCATCATATTGCTTGAGTTAATTCCTCTACATCATGTCATCTTACTTAATGCGCTACTCCGTTCTTTATGAACTTAATATTCTAGATGCATGCTGGATAGCGGTCGATGTGTGGAGTAATAGTAGTAGATGCAGAATCATTTCGGTCTACTTGACACGGGCGTGATGCCTATATTCATGATCATTGCCTTAGATATCGTCATAACTTTGCGCTTTTCTATCAATTGCTCGGCAGTAATTTGTTCACCCACCGTATTATTTGCTATCTTGAGAGAAGCCTCTAGTGAAACCTATGGCCCCCGGGTCTATTTTTCATCATATAATCTTCTACTTTTCATCATACAAGTTTTCGATCTACTATTTTGCAATCTTTTAGTTTCTGATCTATAAACCAAAAATACCAAAAATATTTAATTTATCTTTCATCTATATCTATCAGATCTCACTTTTGCAAGTAACCGTGAAGGGATTGACAACCCCTTTATCGCGTTGGGTGCAAGTTGTTTGATTGTTTGTGCAAGTATTCGGTGATTTGTGCGTTGTCTTCTACTGGATTGATACCTTGGTTCTCAAACTGAGGGAAATACTTATCTCTACTTTGCTGCATCACCCTTTCCTCTTCAAGGGAAAAACTAATGCAAGCTCAAGAAGTAGCAGGAAGAATTTCTGGCGCCGTTGCCGGGGAGATCTACGCCAAGTCAAGACATACCAAGTACCCATCATAAACTCTCATCTCTTGCATTACATTATTCATCATTTGCCTCTCGTTTTCCTCTCCCCCACTTCTAAAACGATTTTTGAAAAGATTTGCCTTTTTATTCGCCTTCTTTCCTTTCGATCTTTTGTTTGCTTGTGTTACAATGTGCCTTCTTTTTGCTTGCATCTTCGCTTGCTAAAAGTTTATGGATCCTCATCCACTTGCTAATCTTTTTAAGAGATCCAATTATGATGAACCAATTTCTAGTGATTTGAGTGCACTAGATTACCTTTATGAAGCTTTGCTTAAAATTTGTGAATCTGAAAATTGTGATGAAGTGTTAAAAGAAGAAATCTATGAAGTGATACACGATAGCTCCTTGGATGAAAAGCATGATTGCAATGGTTCTACTATAAATTCTATTAATGTCAGTTGTGCTAATGATATGCAAAACCCTAAGCTTCGGGATGCTAGTTTTGCTAGGTCCACTACTTGTTGCAATGATCATGATTGGGGTGATTCTTTTTATGATCTTGAAATTTTTTTAAGCATCATGATGAATATGAGATTGATAATAATGTTTGCAATAATATTGAAAGTGGGTTTGGAAGAGTGTCAACTTTAGATCCCACATATTTGGAGAATGCTCAATCTTATGAAATTTTTGATAAAAGTGGGTTTGGAGAGGTCATGACTTTAGTTAATGTTAATCCCACTATTTTGGAAGAGTGTCAACTTCGCATGCATGTGGATCATGTTGAGAATATGTTATGTGATAGCTACATTATTGAATTTGCTTATGATCCTACATGTAATTATTATGAGAGAGGAAAATATGGTTGTAGAAATTTTTATTTTACTAAATTACCTCTCTTCATATTGAGATTGCTATCGTCTCTTTCTTCTTCCTTGCATATGCTAGTTTTTGCTTGCCTTGATAATTTGTTTGCTTATAAAATGCCTATGCATAGGAAGTATGTTAGACTTAGATGTGTTTGTCACGTGTTTTATGATGCTCTCTTTGTGCTTTAATTCTTCTCTTTTGTGTGAGCATCATTAAAATTATCAATGCCTAGCTAAAAGGCTTTAAATAAAAGCGCTTGTTGGGAGACGACCCAATATTTTTTATTTTCTATTTTGCAATAAATAATTCATCTAGCCTCTGGTTAGATGTGGTTTTATGTTTTAATTAGTGTTTGTGCCAAGTAAGACCTTTGGGATGGCTTATGGTGATAGTTGATTTGATCTTGCTGAAAAACATAAACTTTTGTGTCCAGTCTCAGAATTTTAATAATTCACTGGAGCGTTTAAAAACCCTGAATTTTTTATACAAGATTTATATACAAATTTCCTCCGTTTTCCTATTTTTCAAAAAAAATTAAGTTATACAAGTATTAGAACAATTCGGATCTTCGAAGACTATTCTGTTTTTGACAGATTCTGTTTTCTTTGTGTTGTTTGCTTATTTTGATGAATCTATGGGTAGTATCGGGGGTTATGAACCATGAAAAAGTTGTAATACAGTATATATTACACCAATATAAATAAATAATGAGTTCACAACAGTACCAAAGTGGTGATTTATTTTCTTATACTAACGGAGCTTATGAGATTTTCTGTTGAGTTTTGTGTTGTGAAGTTTTCAAGTTTTGGGTAAGGATTTGATGGACTATGGAATAAGGAGTGGCAACAGCCTAAGCTTGGGGATGCCCAAGGCACCCCAAGGTAATATTCAAAGACAACCAAGAGCCTAAGCTTGGGGATGACCCGGAAGGCATCCCCTCTTTCGTCTTCGTCTATCGGTAACTTTACTTGAGGCTATATTTTTATTCACCACATGATATGTGTTTTGCTTGGAGTGTCTTGTATAATTTGAGTCTTTGCTTTGTAGTTTGCCATAATCATCCTTGCTGTACACACCTTTTGAGAGGGACACGCATGAATCGTGATTTATTAGAATACTCTTTGTGCTTCACTTATATCTTTTGAGCTAGGCAATTTTGCTCTAGTGCTTCACTTATATCTTTTTAGAGCACGGCGGTGGCTTTATTTTATAGAAATTATTGAACTCTCATGCTTCACTTATATTATTTTGAGAGTCTTTTAAACAGTATGGTAATTTGCTTTGGTTATAAATTTAGTCCTAATATGATAGGCATCCAAGAGGGATATAATAAAAACTTTCATATAAAGTGCATTGAACACTATGAGAAGTTTGATTCCTTATGATTGTTTTGAGATATAAAGATGGTGATATTAGAGTCATGCTAGTGAGTAATTGTGAATTTGAGACATACTTGTGTTCAGGTTTGTGATTCCCGTAGCATGCACGTATGGTGAACCGTTATGTGATGAAGTCGGAGCATGATTTATTTATTGATTGTCTTCATTATGAGTGGCGGTCAGGGACGAGCGATGGTCTTTTCCTACCAATCTATCCCCCTAGGAGCATGCACGTAGTACTTTGTTTCGATAACTAATAGATTTTTGCAATAAGTATGTGAGTTCTTTATGACTAATGTTGAGTCTATGGATTATACGCACTCTCACCCTTCCACCATTGCTAGCCTCTCTTGTACCGTGCAACTTTCGCCGGTACCATACACCCACCATATACCTTCCTCAAAACAGCCACCATACCTACCTATTATGGCATTTCCATAGCCATTCCGAGATATATTGCCATGCAACTTTCCACCGTTCCGTTTATTATGACACGCTTCATCATTGTCATATTGCTTTGCATGATCATGTAGTTGACATCGTATTTGTGGCAAAGCCACCATTCATAATTCTTTCATACATGTCACTCTTGATTCATTGCATATCCCGGTACACCGCCAGAGGCATTCATATAGAGTCATATTTTGTTCTATCGAGATGTAATTTTTGAGTTGTAAGTAAATAAAAGTGTGATGATCTTCATTATTAGAGCATTGTCCCATGTGAGGAAAGGATGATGGAGACTATGATTCCCCCACAAGTCGGGATGAGACTCCGGACGAAAAAAAAGAGGCCAAATAAAAAAAATGAGAGAAAAGAGAGAAGGGGCAATGTTACTATCCTTTTACCACACTTGTGCTTCAAAGTAGCACCGTGATCTTCATGATAGAGAGTCTCCTATGTTGTCACTTTCATATACTAGTGGGAATTTTTCATTATAGAACTTGGCTTGTATATTCCAATGATGGGCTTCCTCAAATTGCCCTAGGTCTTCGTGAGCAAGCGAGTTGGATGCACACTCACTTAGTTTCTTTTTGAGTTTTCATAAACTTATAGCTCTAGTGCATCCGTTGCATGGCAATCCCTACTCACTCACATTGATATCTATTGATGGGCATCTCCATAGCCCGTTGATACGCCTAGTTGATGTGAGACTATCTCCTTCTTTTTATCTTCTCCACAACCACCATATTCTATTCCACCTATAGTGCTATGTCCATGGCTCACGCTCATGCATTGCGTCAAAGTTGAAAAAGTTTGAGAACATCAAAAGTATGAAACAATTGTTTGGCTTGTCATCGGGGTTGTGCATGATTTGAATATTTTGTGTGATGAAGATGGAGCATAGCCAGACTATATGATTTTGTAGGGATAAGCTTTCTTTGGCCATGTTATTTTGAGAAGACATAATTGCCTTGTTAGTATGCTTGAAGTATTATTGTTTTTATGTCAATATTAAATGAATCTAACGGATATGAACATTCATGCCACAATAAAGAAAATTACATGGATAAATATGTTAGGTAGCATTCCACATCAAAAATTCTGTTTTTATCATTTATCTACTCGAGGACGAGCAGAAATTAAGCTTGGGGATGCTTGATACGTCTCTAACGTATCTATAATTTTTTATTGTTCCATGCTATTATATTATCTGTTTTGGATGTTTTATAATATGCTATTTTATATTATTTTTGGGACTAACATATTAACCTAGAGCCCAGTGCCAGTTTCTGTTTTTTCCTTGTTTTTGAGTTTCGCAGAAAAGGAATACCAAACGGGGTCCAAACAGAATAAAACTTTCGTGATGATTTTTTTTGGACCAGAAGGAAACCAGGAGACTTGGAGATGAAGTCGGAGGAGCCACGAGGCGGCCGCAAGGACGGAGGGCGCGCCCAGGGGGGTAGGGCGCGCCCCCACCCTTGTGGGCCCCTCGTGCATCTCCTGACCTAATTCTTTCGCCTATATATACCCATATATCCCCAAACAAACAGAGGCATCCACGAAAACACTTTTCCACCGCCGTAACCTTCTGTACCCGTGAGATCTCATCTAGGGACCTTTTTCGGCACCCTGTCGGAGGGGGATTCGATCACGGAGGGCTTCTACATCAACACAATTGCCCTTCCGATGAAGCGTGAATAGTTTACCACACACCTACGGGTCCATAGCTAGTAGCTAGATGGCTTCTTCTCTCTCTTTGATTCTCAATACCATGTTCTCCTCGTTGTTCTTGGAGATCTATTCGATGTAATACTTTTTTGCGGTGTGTTTGCCGAGATCCGATGAATTGTGGATTTATGATCAGATTATCCAGTCGCGTCCCCAAGACGCCGAAATCCGCCGGCTCGATCCGTTTTTGGGCCCGGCGATCCCAGGCCGAACCCAGCACACTGGCGGTCGCTCGGGGGCTCCGGCGGAAGGGAAAACCACGTATGGGCCACACTGTCAGGCGAAAAGTCAAGACAAACGGCCAGATTCACCCCGCACCCCCACGCGACCTCCCTCCACCTTGCCAATCCCGGCGCCACCCACCGCCCACCACCGCTAGATAGGCCATTCCCCGTCGGAAAAGAGAGGGGTTTCTATAAGTGCATCTAGTGCCCCTTAGCGATTTTGGTGTATTGAAGACTTATAGGTTAAGGGACTAATGTGTTTGTGAGTGTACACAGGTCTATAAGTCTATGAGGAGTTTGTTATTTACGATGAATGTCGACCCCTAAAAATGAATGTCTTCAACTGAAGACTTTGGTTTTCTTGAAGACTTTGAAAGTGAAGAAATTGGTGTGACCCTGAAGACTTGATATTCATGCGAGGATTATGAAGCGTGAAGACTTTTGTTTTCATAGTTTCATTTTCTTCTTCTTGAGTCATAGGAAACACCGTACTGTTAAAGGGGGTCGAGGTAAAACTAAGGAAAAGTTTCCAAGTGATGCTCAACTCAAAATCCTACACCTACCCAATCCTTTCGAGTGAAGCCATTGGAAATCTCATACAGTTTAGTCAAGTTCTTCAGTGACAGAGACGAAGTTCTTCTGTTCTCTGAGGAATTTGTTCTGACTGAGGAGTTAGGAATTCGCCAGTGCGGATTGCCTACAAGTGAGGATCATGATAGCCCTGAGGAATTTGATACTCAAATATCCGACCGTTGCTGTGCTGCGCGCCAGCTGTCCAAATATCCTACCCACCTAACGGTCATATCATTGAAGGGCATTTATGTCTTATCATGTCGGGCTGCTCCCTAGGCTATAAATAGCCGCCCCCTTCAACCACTAGCTGGTTGGCTGCTCCGAGAGATAGATTGACACTTGTCATTTAGAGCATCCCATCCTCCGAGGACTTTGAGCGAAAATCATCAAGTGAGGAAAAACCCAAAAACCCAAACACCTACAAACCCAAAGTGATTGAGCATCACTGAAGAGATTGTTCCTGTGTGGAACCTACGCTTGTTACCTTTGAGGACTGTGCATCCTCCAGACGGTTAGGCGTCATGGTCTAGAGCATCCAAGAGGAAATTGTGGATTGCCGAGTGACCGAGTATGTGAAGGTTTGGAAGTCACCTGAAGACTTACCACGAGTGATTGGGCGAGGTCTGTGTGACCTTAGCTCAAGGAGAATACTGTGAGGACTGTGTGTCCGGGACTGTGTGTCCTCAGGTTTAAATACCTAGCCGCTCTAACCAGACGTACAACTGTCACAGCAGTTGGAACTGGTCTACCAAATCATTGTCTTCACCGAGCTACTAGTTCTATTTCCTCAACCCTTTCATTTCCTCGCATTCTTGCTATGTATTTGATCATTACTGTTTGAAGACTTTGACTGAAGACTTTCTCAATTTCCTCAGTTCAATTTCTTCAGTCAGTTTGTCTTCAGCCTGCTTATCTTGTGTTTACGCTACTCGTACTCTGTGCTTGTTTTCATTTCATCATGATGACTGTGCTACTGCTCTGTTATGCTTGCATCTGAGTACTTATTCCGCTGCTAAGTTGTTCGTCGCTTAGGAATTTCCTCACCTTGAAATTCCTTAGTGACGAATTTTTAAAAATCGCCTATTCACCCCCCCTCTAGTCGATATAACACACTTTCAATTGGTATCAGAGCGAGGTACTCCCTTGTTCTGTGTGATTTTGGTTTAACCACCTGGAGTTTTAGTTATGTCGACTGCAGGCATGATCAAAGTCTCAGCTGGGTGTCCTACCTTCGATGGGACGGACTACCCCTACTGGAAGAACAAGATGCGCATGCATCTTGAGGCAATTGACAACGATCTCTGGTATGTTGTGGAAAATGGTGTTCCCTCTGTCACTCCTTCCGTAAACGCTGCTGATGTGAAGAGATTCAAGCAACTCGACTCTCAAGCGAAGAATATTATATGTGGCCATCTGAGCAAAGGGCAGTATGGCAGAGTGAGTGCTTTGGAGACAGCTAAGCTTATCTGGGATAGGCTGTCCAAGGTCAACGAAGGAGTCTCAACTCAACGTGACTCTCGAGTTGACGTTCTTCGCAATCTCTTCAACCGCTTCAAAAGACTCGACAACGAAAATGTTCAGCAAACCTTTGATCGCCTCACTGACATTTCAAACGAGCTTCACGCACTGGGTGCCACTGACATCACCGACCATGAAGTGGTGAAGAAATTGCTGAGGTCACTCGATTCTTCATTCGATACACTGGCACTAATGATTCAAGAACGTGGAGACTACAAGTCACTTGATCCTGCTGATATCCTCGAGAGGCTAAATACTCATGAGTTCCAACTGGCTGAGAAGAGAGATCTCTACGGACCGAGCTATGGCAGATCTCGAGCACTGAAAGCCAAGGCAGTCTCTGAATCTGAAGATGAAGATTCTGGTAGCAGCCTTGGTGATCCTGAAGAACTGAGTCAGGAGCTAGCAATGCTCGTGAGGAAATTCCAGAAGTTCTCTAGACGTGGCCGATTTGGAAAATCCTCAAGAGGTGATGACATGAAATCAGATTCCTCATCCCGTGACTACAAAAAGAGAACTTGCCATAAATGCAAGAAACCTGGTCACTACATTACTGATTGTCCTTAGTGGGAGAAGGAATCAAAGAAGAAGAAATACAAGGATGACAGTTCCGATGACTCAAAGAAGAAAAAGAAATCTTCAAAGTCCTCATCGTCAAAATCTTCAAAGTCTTCATCTCACAAGAAGAGCAGTTCCAAAAAGGCTCGGGCATTCATTGGCAAGGAAATGGACTCTGAAGCTGAATCTGAGGAACATGAGGAAGAGGAGGCATCTGAGGAGTCAGACTCTGGTGTGGCGAGCCTAGCGCTCGCTACTGCTTATGTTAGCAAGTCCATCTTCAACACTGAGGAAAATGGCTTCCCCAACACTGCTGATGACGGCAACGATGACTATGCTCCCACCTATTGCTTCATGGCAAAAGGTGCCAAGGTATTCAAATATCCCTCCTCTGAATCAAGTGAGGATGAATCTGATGATAACCTCAAACCCAGCTATTCCAAACTTGCTAATATTGCTGTTAAACAACAAAAGGCTTTGGAAAAGGTTCAAAATATGCTAGACAAAAGCGATGATCTGTTAGGTGAGGAAATGGATCGAACTCAAACACTGACTGATAATCTTCAGCAACTACAGTCTAAGTTTGACACCCTTCAAGGTCGTCATGAAACTCTCTTAGCCGATCATGAGAAGCTTTCTTATGAATTTCTTCAAAGAAAGCAAGATCTTGAGAAGCTAAGGGTGAGTCATGAAGATCTTCAGAAGGAAAATGATTCTTTGCTTGCTCAACAGATCAGTCCCGCTCAGGAAGAATTTATTCCACCATGCTTGAAATGCATTGAACGTGAAACTGCTAATTCTTCACCTGAAAGTTCAAATGCTTCTATTGCTGCAAATTCTTCAACTATCTCTGTGGTCACAAATTCCTCATCTGAGGATACCACTAGTATCACTGATGAAAATGCAGGTTTGAAGGAATTGTATGTGACAGGCATGTACAAAAGCCTCAAAGGGCATCAGACTCTTTGTGATGTGCTCAAAAAGCAGATCTTGAACAGGAACCCTAGGAAAGAGGGTATTGCCTCTGAGAGGAAACTCAATGCTGATGGAACCTACTGGAAACCTGAGCAGTATCCCAAAACCTCATGGGTTGCTGCGAAGGGACCTCCCGTAGATCCATCCACTTTATCTGGCTTTACTTGTGAATCCTCATATTCATCTGATGAGTCATTTGACTCCAACTATAAACTGTTCAAAAATCAGAATGGTGAAGTATTTGCTAGATATGTTGGATCTAACTGCAGGAATGGTCCCCCTATGAAGAAAATCTGGGTTCCCAAAAGGTGCCTTGAAAGTCTTCAGGTGAATTTCCTCATGACACCACCTGTGAAGAATAAGAACCCCAGATCAAATTCTTCATATGGATCCAAGTCCTCGTATGGATCAAATTCCTCACATGGATCCAAGTCTTCACATGAACATCATCATGCTAACTCTTCTGTTTCGCAGGGAAAATCTAAGAGTTCTGATTATATGCATTATTCTTCAAATCATTATATTCATAAGTCCTCGAAGAATTTCTCTGCTTACTCATATGTCTATGCTAATCCCTCTCCTGTGAAACGAAGCACTCTGGCTTCAATGCCACCTTTCTCTTATGGAGCTCGTAGAATGATGAACTCTTTACCACCCCTCCAGATGTGGGTGGTGAAGAAAAAGAACTAATCTCTTATGCAGGGTCAGGTCTCCAGACGAAGTAAATCGTCTGAAGAATTTGCTGGAGACCTGAACTGCTTGAAAGGACGCAAGCTAATCATGAAGAAATGATTTACTCATTTCTCACGTCCTCATATTGCTATATATAC
This sequence comes from Thinopyrum elongatum, assembly GCA_011799875.1. Classification (NCBI taxonomy): domain Eukaryota; kingdom Viridiplantae; phylum Streptophyta; class Magnoliopsida; order Poales; family Poaceae; genus Thinopyrum; species Thinopyrum elongatum. Next base: position 344,524,117 of record CM022301.1, read on the forward strand.
ATATGTTGCTTTTGTTGATGAAATATGTCTGATGAATTTGATGTCATATTCTTCACTCTGAAGTATATGAGTTCGTAAGATGCACTAATTCATCTACAGGATGATTTACCCAAAGCTACTGAGTGGGTCCTCGATAGTGGATGTACAAATCACATGACCGGTGACAAGAGCTTACTTGTGAACACTCCTTTATCTCCATCACACTTGAAGCATATCACCTACGCTGACAAAGGCAAAAGCAAGGTATTGGGTCTAGGTAGGGTTGCTATCTCAAAGGATCGACACATGGATAAAGTCATGCTTGTCGAGTCCCTCGGATTCAACCTCATGTCTGTCTCAATGCTTTGTGATCTTGATATGGTTGTTGTCTTTGGCAAATATCGTTGCTTAGTGCTCATGGAATCTGACAATTCCAAAGTCTTCGAAGGCTTTAGGAGAGGAGACTTGTATATTGTTGATTTCTCTGCAGGACCACAGCCTGCCACTTGTCTACTTGCTAAAGCTTCAGAAGGCTGGCTATGGCATCGACGACTGGGTCATGCTGGCATGAGGAACTTACACACGCTCGTGAAGAAAAAGCACGTCATTGGCATCGAGGGTGTCAAATTCCTCAAAGGTCATCTTTGTGGGGATTGTGAGGCTGGAAAAATGACCAGAGCCAAGCACCCCTCGAAGACTATCATGACTACTTCTCGTCCTTTTGAATTCCTTCATATGGATCTCTTTGGCCCTACTCATTATGCCACACTAACAAATGCAGCATCTCTATATGGCTTTGTCATTGTTGATGACTATTCTCGTTACACATGGGTGCATGTCATTACTTACAAAACTGAAGTGCAGGAAGTCTTTAGACGATTTTCCTCAAGGGCTTCGACGAATTTCGGTGTGAAGATCAAGCATATACGTAGTGACAATGGGACCGAGTTCAAGAATACTGGTCTTGATGACTATCTCGATGAACTTGGTATTACTCATGAGCTATCTGCCCCATACACTCCTCAGCAGAATGGCATTGTGGAGCGCAAGAACAGGACTCTTGTTGAGATGGCTCGCACCATGCTTGATGAATACAAGACACCTCGTCACTTCTGGCCTGAGGCAATCGATACTGCATGCCACATCATCAACAGGGTATATCTTCACAAATTCTTCAAGAAGACCTCATATGAACTCCTCACTGACAAGAAACCCAATGTGAGTTATTTCAAAGTCTTCGGTGCTAAATGCTGGATTAGAGATCCTCATCACAATTCTAAATTTGCACCGAAAGCACATGAAGTTTTTATGCTTGGTTACGGAAAGGACTCGCACACCTACAGGGTCTTCAACACCTATCACAACAAGGTTGTTGAAACTGTAGATGTGCGGTTCGATGAAACTAACGGCTCGCAAAGAGAGCACCTACCTCCTGTGCTAGATGAAAAGACGCCTGAGGAAACCATCAAGTTCAAAGCTACTGAGGATGTCATTCCTACTGAAGAATCTGCTGAAGAAATCATTCCAGAACATGAAGAACAGCATGCTGGCGCACCTGAAGAAAATGGCTCTGAAGAAAATGCTGAGCCAAATCAAAGTCGTCAACCTGCTCATCCTCGCGTTGCAAATGAAGTATAGATTGAGAGAATCATCAACGACATCAACGCACCAGGTCCTCTGACTCGCTCAAAAGCTTCACATTTGTCTAACTTTTGTGGGCATTTTGCTTTCGTATCTATCACAGAGCCCACCAAAGTTGATGAGGCATTTCTGGAGCCTGAATGGATTCAAGCGATGCAAGAGGAATTACATCAATTCAAGCTGAACAATGTGTGGGAGCTTGTCAAGCGACCGGACCCATGCAAGCACAATATCATCGGTACCAAATGGATCTACCGCAACAAGCAAGATGAAAATGGCCTAGTGGTGAGGAACAAGGCTCGTCTTGTAGCTCAAGGCTACACACAGGTTGAAGGAATTGATTTCGATGAAACTTTTGCACCTGTTGCTAGACTTGAGGCTATTCGCATATTGCTTGCTTATGCTAACCATCATAATATCATCTTATATCAAATGGATGTGAAAAGTGCATTCCTCAATGGTAAGCTTGAGGAAGAAGTATATGTTGCTCAACCCCTAGGTTTTGAAGATCCTAAGCATCCAGACAAAGTCTTCAGACTCAATAAGGCCCTCTATGGCCTCAAGCAGGCCCCTCGGGCGTGGTATGATACTTTGAAGGAATTCCTCATGAAGAAAGGCTTCAAACCCGGTTCACTCGACCCAACTCTTTTCACCAAAACCTATGATGATGAATTATTCGTGTGCCAAATATATGTTGATGATATTATCTTTGGCTGTACTAACCAACATTACAGTGACGCAATGGCATCTTCATTTCTCAAGAGAAATACCTCAAGGACGTTCTGAGGAAATTTGGTATGCAAGAATGCAGAGGCGTCAAAATCCCTATGCCCACAAATGGCCATCTATGCACTGATGAAAATGGAATAGACTTCGATCAAAAGGTATACCGCTCCATGATTGGCTCTTTATTGTACCTATGTGCATCTAGGCCGGATATTATGCTTAGTGTTTGTATGTGTGCCCGTTTTCAAGCTACACCGAAGGAATCACACCATAAGGCTGTGAAACATATTCTTCGATATCTAGCTCACACTCCAACACTTGGATTATGGTATCCCAAGGGCTCGGCTTTTGATCTCATTGGATATTCTGACTCTGACTATGCTGGTGATCGTGTGGACCGCAAGTCAACATCAGGCACATGCCATTTCCTCGGACGATCCTTAGTATGTTGGTCCTCAAAGAAGCAGAACTGCGTATCACTCTCTACTGCTGAAGCTGAGTATATTGCTGCTGGTTCTTGCTGTGCTCAATTGCTATGGATGAAGCAAACCCTCAAGGACTACAGCATCAATGTGAAGAATGTGCCACTCTACTGCGACAACGAGAGTGCCATCAAAATTGCTCATAACCCAGTTCAGCACTCGAAGACAAAGCACATCGAGATTCGTCATCATTTTCTTCGAGATCATGTGTTGAAGGGTGACATCTCTATTGATCCCGTGAAGTCTGAAGAACAGCTAGCAGATATCTTCACAAAGCCCTTGGATGAGAAGAGATTTAGCAAGTTGCGGTGTGAGCTAAATATCTTAGAATCTTCAAATGTCCTTTGAAAAAGACACACATCCTAACACTTATGCAAATTGATGACTTAGGTGTGCAACACACGAAGAAACGTTTTTCTTCAATCAATGAAGACTAACCCTCTAAGTGTGAAGAAATTAATGAAGAATTTGATTCTCAGAACCCTACGATAATTGTACGCGGTGTCTGAAATCATCATTCTTACACGGTGGGTCACGCCACCACAAAAAGTTGAAAATCTTCACAATCTGAGTCTTTCATCATTGTGCAAATTCTTCAAATTTTCAAATTCTTCAACTTTGCAAAATCTTCACTCTTTCCGACTGTGTTCTTCATTGACTATATATATATTTGAGTTTTCTGTCCTCTACAGCATTCACTTATTGCTAATTCTTCAAGTTGTGTTTCTTCTAAGTGAATGTGATCGGACCCGTTCCCCCTCTATGCTAAACTCAATCCAGTCTGTTCACAAATTCTTCATGTGCGTTCTATTTGAAACCCGTTCAAAGCCTTCACTATGTCCTTGACAGGTGAAGAATTTGCGAACGAAACATTAAAATATTCTTATCTGAATTTTCGGCTTTTGCCGCTCAAACCGTTCCATATCCCTCGACAAGATTTATCTATTCACCCACGATCTAACACGATCTCCACTTCACAGTACGTGGGTGACACATGTCGCTAGGATGAGAAGGGTCAGGGGCATGTTCGTCCATTTTCCTCGGACGAGCGGTTTTTCACCTCGGCTATAAATACCCCTCGCCCTCCTCAGAGCTCATTTACCCCGCTCGATCTTACTCCCTCGCTCGAGCTCTCAGACCTAGCGCCGCCGCTACACTCCATCGTCGCCGGTGAGGAAGAGCTTCACTGCCTCGACCTCGTCACCATCGTACTCACGCCGGCCGCGGAAATCTTCACTCCGCCGCCGCCGTAGCTGTTTTCCATCGCCAAGTTAGGGCGTGGAAGATCTGAACGGACGAACATCTCCACTGCTACTGTCAGTTCGTCGTGTTCTTCGTCAAGGGTAAATAAAATTTATTTTTACTGCCCTTGTTGATTCTGATGATTTCCACAAAATCTTCAAAAGGTGTTTATTCTTCAACTTTCATGTTCTTAAACACCAACTTGCTTATGTCCTTGATCAGTTTCTCTAAGCAACGTTTTTCTTCAAGATTCCTCAATTGTGTGGATTTTCAATCTACACAACTCTGGAACCTAAGTCAAAAATTGTGGCGCCCCCGGCTCAATCGTACACTAATCATACACGCAAACGTGTACGATCAAGCACAGGGACTCACGGGAAGATATCACAACACAACTCTAACACAATTTAAACGGAGGTCCACAATATTACAGACCAGGGATCCGAAGATCCGAATACATAAGTCAGTCATACAAATATTATCTGAGTACAGACATAGTTAAACAAGTTTTGCCTTAAGAAGGCTAGCACAAACAGCGACACTAGATCGAAAGGCGTTGGCCTCCTGCCTGGGAGCCTCCGATCCTACTCCTGGTCATCTGGCTTGATCCAGTAGTAAGTACCCTCTGGACCCTCCTGGTAGTAGGCTCCGGTGGTGGCATCTGACTCCTGGACTCCATCGTCTGTTTGTATCATCAATGTGGGGTATATGGGGAAAAGAGAAAGTAAAGCAACCGTGAGTACTCATCCGAAGTACTCAGCAAGCAAGGATCTATACTACATATGCAACATTATCAATGGAGAAAGGCTGTATATGTGGACTGGGCTGCAGAAATGCCAGAATAGAGAGAAGGCCTAGTCCTATCGAAGACTAGCATCTTCAAACATCTTCACAAGGCCATCATCTTGCAGCAGTAGAAGAGAGTAGAATAGCATTTTATTTAGCAAACATATTGAAGTACAGCTTAAAGATCCTTCCTCGACTCCCAAGCGAGAAAGCGATCCCGAAGCTTCAATTAAGTAACAAGTATCCAGTTTAAGTAGTAGATCGGGATACACAAACTGAGCGTCCTTTACCGTAGGACCGGCTATCGATAGAAGATTCATCCCTGCAGGGGTGCACTACTGTTACCCAACACGCTCGATCCACTCTGGCCGGACACACTTGCTGGGTAATGCCCGTCCTCGGAAGATCAACACAAAGCAGCGCTCTACCTAGGCTCGGCAGAGAGGTCAGCACGCCGGACTAACCTATGCACCCAGAGGTCTCGGGCCATCGCCCTGGGCACCCTGCGCGTTGCGAGACTGGCCGGGGTGCAAGCGCGACACTGAACTCGTCAGTGAAGTATCCAGCCCAATCCCGACAATCAGCCCGCACGGTGAATCGTGACGTCAGACGAGCTTTCGGAGAAACATACTTCGCAGAGGGTCCCATAACCATTATCTCGCGTGGTGGTAGTGCGTATCGGGTACGTCGACCCACTCAGATCACACACCCAAATCCAATAGGCTCAATTAGTATCACGCGGAGACAATCAGAGTCTCTGATGCTCCGCCACAATGTCACACTCGAGTGCCCTTCCGGCACACCCGAAAATCATAGATCCCCAGCGGGTACCCACCAGGGTGGACCCGCCTGTAACAGAGGTCAAGTAATCGTGTGGTCATAACATCAAGGGGCAAACCCGAGGAATCACCCTCGGCGGATTCCACTCGACGAAATCATCAGGGTGAACGTATGAGGCATCACCCTCGAGGTTCACACTGAGGGTTGCACGACAGAGTCGTATCGGAAGTGGAGAAGGAGGAATCACCCTCGATGACCACGACCGAACAGCTACACTGCAGAGTATTCATCGGGAGTGCGTTACGAGGTATCACCCTCGGCACTCGATAGTAACTAAGCAGAGTCGTACAACTAAGGGGGTGTGAAGTGAGGTGTCGGTCTCTGGTCGACGACCACGTTGATCGAGTCATCGATGATCAAGCAGGGGCATCAGGGAAAAGGTGGTGGGGTCACTGATGGTTCATACCAACCTATACTAAACAGTTTATCATAGGCAGGTAAGGTAGCAATGAACAGGTTACAACAACAGGCTATGCATCAGAATAGGAGCATACATTAACAGTAGCAAAATCTAATGCAAGCAGGAGAATAGAATGGGCGATATCTGGAATGCTCAAGGGGGGGGGGGGCTCGCCTGGTTGCTCTGGCAAGAGGGGAAGGTCGTCAACGGGCTGCTCGTCGGTAGAGTAGTCGTATCCAGGTGCAGCGTCGTCGGTCTCAGCGTCTATCGAGAGAGAGAAGGAGGGGGAGAGAAACAATAAATTCACGGCAATAATGCAAACAATATGTATGCCATGCCTAAATGATATGCCGGGGTGTTCTACTGCCTAACTAAATGATTTAGTTAATTTAGGAATTTATTCGGATTTATTTAATTAAAGTTGGGCACTATTCATTTACTGAAAACGGTCTAAAAGTTCAATGTTCTCATAGCTGCGGGCGTCTGATGGGAATACGGAGGACGTATTCGGGTTCGTATCGTCGTTCTGAGCAAGTTTCATGTATAAAATATTTTCATCGGAGTTACGGATTATTTAATATGATTTTCTAAAGTTTTATTCATTTTCTGAATTTATTTAATTATTTAATTCAACATTATCCGAAACAGTGATTGATGACATCAGCATGACATCATGCTGACGTCAGCAGTCAAGAGTGCGTTGACCGGGTCAAACTATGTGTGGGTCTCACTGTCATACTGATTTATCTAATTAGGGTTAACTAATCTAATTACTGTTTAATTAAACTAACTACTTAATTAGGCTAATTAAACAGGATTAATTAAGTTAATTAATTAATTATTAATTTTATTAATTAGTTTTATTATTTTCTTTTCATTTTTTTTAAACGTTCCAGGGGCTGGGCCCCGTTTGTCATAGGGCCTGGGGGGCTTGCGGGTTAGCGTGCGCTGGGTGCGGCCGTAGCCAACGGGCGCGTGCCCGAGAGGGTGCAGGGCGCGTACGACGCACGCCGGTGGCGGGGTGCGGGCGATTGGACCTGGGCACCGACCAGCAGCTGCGCTGGGCGCAGGCGGGCGTGCCGTTGTGAGCAGGGGAGGGGCGCACGCGGCAGGGGCGAGCGAGGCGCGGGACGCGCGTGAGCGGTGCGAGTGCGGCCCGTAGCGCGGGCAGCGCGCGACTGCAAGGCGGAGGCGGCGGCCTCGGAGCGGCAGCAGGCGCAGAGTAGGCGAGGGCGCGCGCAGGCGGCTGCGGATGCACGCGGGGGCCGGTGATGGGTAGCGAGAGCGGACGAGAGTGGGGGAACGCAGGTTGCGGCCACGGCGACGCGGTGCACGGGTGCAGGACGGCGCGGTTGGCGCGTGCGATGAACCGGGCGACGCGCGCGCGCGCAAGCTGTGCGCGAGGCAGCAACAGCGTCGAGCGCGTCTGGCAGCGGCGAGGCCGCACGCGGGCGTGCAGCAAGGTGGCCAGAGCGAGCGGGAGCACAGGCGCGGCGAGCAGGGTCAGTGGAGAGATGAGGAGGGGCCGGGGCTCACAGAGGCGCGTAGGGAATTGGCAGTGGGGCGCGGGAGGAGGTCGGGGACGACGACGACGTGGAGGAAACAGTCCGGCGAGGAGGGGCTTGACGAATCTGACGAGGGCGGTGACGTGCGCGGTCGTCGGGGCTGAGGATGGGGACGACGAGGTCCAGCGGCGACGGTGAGTTGATCCCGCGAAGGAGAGGTGCGGGGGGTTCCGGCGACGGGGCCGGGGCGGCACCGGGTGGCGGCTTCGGGGTTTGTGCCCCAATCCTGATCTTGATCATTGGGGGTGGTTGGTGGATGAGGCATGTAGTGTGGGTGAAAGTGGGCGTCGGTGGGGCTAGGGTTTCGGGGCAGTGGGGGGGATAGGGCACGGCAGAGATGGGCCGGCCTGGCGGCCTGCTGGGCCGTGGCCCAGTTGGGGCGGGGGGGGGGGGGGGGGGGGGGGAGGGGGTGTGGGGGTGGGTGGGGGGGTGGGGGGGGGGGGGGGGGGGGGGGGCTCTGCCCTTTTCTTTTCTTTTTCTTTTTGCTTTTTCTTATTTTCTGTTTTGTAATTAGTTAGGCCTAAAACGACTTTTATAAAATATGGCACTTGTTCCAATAATTATTAGGCATCCTGTACTACTGCCAAAAATTGGTTTGGAGGCAATTGGAGTTCACACAACTTTTATAATAATTAATATGCATTAATCCTAGCTGTTTTAATTATGTTAGTGCCACCTAATTATTTTATTATTTGTTGGTTACAATTTTAGAATGGCCTCTGCAATATTTGTTATTTATCGAACATTTTAGTTTTTATGTTGGACAACTTTTATATTTCACTTTCATTTAAATTTGAATTTGACTTAGGAGTTGAAATGCAATATGATGCAGATGATGATTATGCACTGTTAATCATGCTAACATGTCATTATCAAAAGTGATTACTGTTGCTAATCACTAGGGGTGTTACAATTCTCCTCATCTATTAAGAATTCTTGTCCCGAGAATTAAAAGGAAGACTGAAAGAAAGAGGGGTATTCTTCGCGAAGACGATCCTCGCGTTCCCAAGTGGCCTCATCTTCAGAATGATTTGAGCACTGAACCTTGAGGAATTTGATTGACTTTTGACGAGTCCGACGTTCAGCTTCATCAAGAACACGGATGGGATATTCTGGATAAGACAGATCTTCCCGTAATTCAAGCACTTCGTGATCCACAGCTCTAATAGGATCCTTGAAGCAGCGACGGAGTTGGGATACATGAAAGACATCATGTACTTGAGAAAGATTAGGCGGCAACTGCAATTGATATGCCACTTCTCCTCGACGGGCAAGAATACGGAACGGGCCAATGTAGCGAGGAGCTAACTTGCCTTTGATTCCGAACCTATGAGTGCCTTTCAACGGAGTGATGCGGAGGTAAGCTTGCTCGCCAGGTTGATAGACTATTTCCTGGGGCTTTCGGTCATAGTTGCTTTTCTGACGAGACTGAGCAGTTTTCAAATGTTCACGGACAATGCGGACTTGATCTTCTGCTTGCTGAATAATGTCCGGTCCGACGAGTGAGCGTTCCCCAGTTTCTGACCATTTCAGAGGGGTTCGACACTTACGATCGTATAGAACTTCAAACGGTGCCATCTTCAGACTAGCTTGATAGCTATTGTTGTAAGAGAATTCGGCATACGGGAGAGATTCCTCCCATTTCTTACCGAAGGAGATGACGCAAGCTCGAAGCATATCTTCGAGCACTTGATTAACTCGTTCAACTTGACCCTGTGACTGAGGGTGAAAAGCGGTACTGAAAGACAGATGTGTTCCCATAGCTTCTTGGAAACTATTCCAGAATCTGGAGGTGAAGAGGCTGCCACGATCAGAACTGATCTCCAACGAAACACCGTGGAGTGACACAATTCGGGAAACATACAAGTCTGCTAACTGGCTAGCAGTGATTGTCTCTTTAACTGGCAGAAAGTGGGCAACCTTAGAGAATCGGTCAATGACGACAAATATAGCATCATTACCCTTCTGGGATTTGGGAAAACCAGTAATGAAATCCACTTGGACCTTGTCCCATTTCCATTCAGGAATTGTAAGGGGTTGCAGAGTTCCTGCGGGCCTTTGATGTTGAGCTTTAACGCGGCGGCAAATGTCGCACTCAGAAACATAACGAGCAATGTCTCACTTCATATTAGGCCACCAGTATCTCTGACAAATGTCACGGTACATCTTTGTGCTACCAGGATGAATTGACAGAGGAGTGTCATGAGCTTCCATCATAACGTGTTCCCTCTCATCTTTGAACTTAGGTACGAAGAGACGGTGTTGGAAAAATAGGATCCCATCATTATCAAGATGGAACTCCGACGGTTTTCCTTTTTCAAGGTACCGCTTGATCCTTTCAACTTCAGAGTCATACCGTTGCATAGTTTTGATGCTGTGTTCTAAATCTGGTTCGACAACGAGGGTATTGAGATAACCCTGTGGAACAATATGGAGGTTCAATTTACGAAACTCTTCATAAAGAAGAGGTTGTGATTCCTGAACCATATGGTTGCTGCAATAAGCCTTACGGCTCAACGCATCGGCCATTACATTTGCCTTGCTAGGGGTGTATGAGATATTCATATCATAATCGGCTATTGTCTCGAGCCATCATCTTTGACGAAGGTTCAGATCCGGTTGAGTATATAAATACTTCAAACTTTGATGATCCGTATATATCTCGCAACGGTTACCGAGAAGGTAATGTCGCCATAGCTTCAGGGCATAAATAACCGCAGAAAGTTCGAGATTGTGCACTGGGTAATTTTCTTCGTGAGGACGCAATTGTCGGGAGGCATAAGCAATCACCTTGCGTTCTTGCATTAGGACACAGCCTAATCCTTGACGGGAGGCATCGCAGTATATCACGAAATCCTTTTGGGAATCCGGGGGTGCTAATACTGGGGCAGATGTCAATTTATCTTTTAGTGTCTGAAAGCTTTCTTGACATTTTTCCGTCCACTCAAATTTAACACCTTTGTGAAGCAGATTTGTCAATGGTTTTGCAATCTTGGAAAAGTTCTCAACGAATCGTCGGCAATAACTAGCAAGTCCGAGAAAACTTCTGACTTGCTTAACATTCTTCGGGGGAGTCCAGTCAAGAATAGCCTGAACTCGTTCGGGGTTAACAGCAATTCCATCCTTGGAAATCACATGTCCAAGGTAAGTTACTTCAGATAACCAGAATTCACATTTGGAATACTTGGCATACAACTGGTGTTCTCGGAGCCTTTCTAGTACCAAACGGAGGTGTTCAGCATGTTCTTCTTTATTCTTAGAATATACCAGGATATCATCCAAATAAACCACGACGAATTTGTCGAGGTAATCCATGAATATATAATTCATCAGACGGGAGAAAGTTGCTGGAGCATTCGTTAGGCCAAATGACATGACGGTGTATTCATAGGAGCCATAACGAGTGACGAATGCAGTCTTGGGAATATCCTCTTCACGGACACGGATCTGGTGATAACTCAACCTCAGGTCGAGTTTAGAGAACACCGATGATCCTGCGAGTTGATCATAAAGATCATTGATCCGGGGCAGTGGGTATTTATTCTGGATTGTGGCTTGGTTAATGGGCCGATAATCCTGAACCAAACGGTTAGTTCCATCCTTCTTCTTAACGAAGAGTGAAGGTGCTCCCCAAGCAGAGGAACTGGGGCGGATGAAACCACTTTTAAGTGACTTGTCGATTTCTTCCTTAAGCTCGAGTAGGTGATGCGGAGGCATCTTATAAGGTCGCTTGGCAATAGGGACGGTGCCAGGCTTCAAGTCGATGACAAACTCGACAGCTCTAGCCGGGGGTATTCCTGGAAGTTCTTCTGGAAAGACGTCTGGAAAATCTCGAACGACAGGAACGTTCTCGATCCCTTCCAGAGGTGAGGCGTTCAAAGCATTCAGAGCATATATCTGAGCTTCAGCGTCCCGAGTAATGCGGGCGGTATAGTTCACTATCTCATCGGTGGGGTGAAGAAGTTGGACGACTTTAGTGGCACAATTGATCGAAGCAATGTGAGCTTTCAACCAATCCATTCCAAGTATAAGGTCTATGGTGGAAGATTTCAGGACGATGGGCGATGCAAGGAATTCCAATCCTTTAATTTCGACGGTAACGTCAGGTGCTATTACGTCAGCATGACAGTGACCTCCGGGAGTTTTAATGACTAACGGAGTATGCATTTTCTCATATCGAATGCCATGCATAAATGCAAATTTTCCAGAGATGAATGAATGTGATGCTCCTGAATCAAATAAAACAGAAGCAGGTACTGAGTTAACAAGAAGGGTACCCATCACAGTAGCAGGTTGATCCTGGACTTCTTCAATGTCAATGTTGTAGGCGTGTCCACGACCATGTGCAGCAGACCCAGTATTATAGTTGCGGGTCTGGTTGTTGCCACGACCATTGCCACGGCCAGCACGAGGAAAGGCTAACTGATTCTGATTCTGGCGGCAGTCTTTAGCCTGGTGTCCTGGTTTGCGGCACTTGAAGCACAGACCATCTTCAGGACGAAGAGGAGCATTGTTTTGAATAGCTTGAGCTTTTGGCTGCCTCGGTGGTGGAGGAGGCAGACGTGGTGAAGCATAGTTGTTCTTTGGCGCAGAGGTATTGGAACGGAATGCATTGTTGGGAATCCAAACTCGACGCTTCGATGCTGAGCCCGAAGATGAGCCAGCATCACGATAGCGCTTCTGCGAGTCCTTGTATTCCATCTGAGCGGTCTCAACAAGAATAGCCTTGTTCGTCAGAGTTGAAAAGTCATTGAAGTCTTGAGCAGCTAGTGCAAGCTTGAGGTCGGGGTGTAGTCCATTACGGAACTTCTCTTGTCTGCGAGCATCTGTGGCGATGTCTTCTTCGGCATAGCGGGAGAGGTCTAGAAATTCCCGCTGATAAGCTTCGACGGTCTTATTGCCCTGAGTGAGGTTACGGAACTGGGTCTTCATGCGTTCCATAATTGCTTGAGGGATGTAACATGTACGGAAAGCAGCCTGGAACTCATACCAGGTGATGACTGTTCCAACTGGCAGAGTACGCTTGTGTGTGTCCCACCATTGAGCTGCGGGGCCCTTTAAGAAAAAGGCCGCGAAGTTGACATAGTTGGCAGGGGCGACATTAGCTGACTCCATCTCGTGAGTGATGTCGCGGAGCCAGTCATCGGCATCCAGGGGCTTGTCAGAGTTGCGGAACTGCGTTGGGTTGAGTCGTGTAAACTCTGTCAAAGTTATTGAAGCTGGGTTCTGGTTCTGGTTGTTCTGATGCGGAAACTGAGCCATGATTCCAACCATGAACTGGCGGTTGAGCTCAAACTGTTGCATCATAGCCGCCATATAGTCTGGCGGTGGTGGGCGTTCAGGGGCACGACCACGACCACGACCACCTGGTCTAACCATCCTGCTAAGTATCAACAGGGGGTAGTTTAGTAAAAGCCATTGCGAGCGTTTAGTGACAAACATGATGTAACATGACAATTCTTTAAGCAGTGTATCAGATACATAACAGTAGTCGATTAAGACATACAGATCCATACACAGTCGGTTAAAATCAGGCAGCATAACGGCGCAAATTCAAAAGCTAGACATACTAGGCGGCGCGCAGGCACGCGGTAGGGAAGTACACAACGAGACATAGCAAAGGCTACATCAACGTCGGAGAAAACCACTGAAACGGGGTAACTGCAAGTGCGGACGACGAATGTTCGTCGCGGCAGGATCCTGTGCTCCATGTGCACTCTGATGCAGAATCCGGTCTCGAGCTGTAAGAAGAGGTCCACGTGCAGGTGTATGACCTCCAACAGCAGGCCAATCAATACCAGCATACATCTGAGTCCTGCGCGGGTAAAGGATGTGCTCTGGATGTATCCCTGCGCGAACATCGAGTAGCAACTGCATCATAGCATCGTAGAGACGTGCTCGAGTGGCAACCAACTCGACGGCAAGAGCCCGAACAGTGCGATCCAGAGCCTGAGTGCACTGAATCAGAACCTGCGGGTCGTAGCGTCGAGACTCGTACGGGGCACAGATAGCTGTGTAGTATCCAGTAGCATCTCCAACAGGTGCATACGGAATGTACCGAAACACAGTATCATCCAAGTTAGCATTGTGCTCTCCTCGGAGACGTACGACAGCAGAGTAGGCGGCATCATGGACCGCCATCTCAATCGTCACGCCTAATCCGTGAAAAAGGGGTAGCTCGGTGTCTGAGTTGTTCTGCTGATCATAAATCCGAACTTCAGCATAGTACTATTCCTGGTTGAACTCGCGGTAAACCTCATAGACCATGTACTCAGGGTACCAACGGTAGCCAAGTCTGGTCATGAGAGCGATCAGGACAGCTGGAAACCCAGGGGTATTACGAGCCCAAGTGCGAAGCACAAGCTGTGTCGTAGGACGCGGTGCAAACAAACGGTCCATCTGAAACAGAGGAAATTCAGATTTGTCAAATGACAATGAGAAGTTTAACACAACTCGGAGAGAAAGGTTAAACAAAACAATGGAAAGGAAAATGATTATCAGACTAATCAGATCAATGACAGGGAAATCGCACAGATATCCAGCTCTCCGGATAGACAGGATTTTCGAGATCCTAAGTGTCGGCGTTAGTAAAATTTATTTAACCCGAGTAGAAGAGAGATCAGAGTCCCAGAGTATAGACGAGGAATAAAAGATCCTAATACCACCCAGTTGGCGACGTGGGCCCGTAAGCCACACAGCCAAGTTAGTAAATTAGTTTTTCGATGTCTAGACTCAACTTCGGCCAAGGAATTTGGAAGGGGGCTTCCTACAGGCAGTCGGCTCTGATACCAACTTGTGGCGCCCCCGGCTCAATCGTACACTAATCATACACGCAAACATGTACGATCAAGCACAGGGACTCACGGGAAGATATCACAACACAACTCTAACACAATTTAAACGGAGGTCCACAATATTACAGACCAGGGATCCGAAGATCCGAATACATAAGTCAGTCATACAAATATTATCTGAGTACAGACATAGTTAAACAAGTTTTGCCTTAAGAAGGCTAGCACAAACAGCGACACTAGATCGAAAGGCGTTGGCCTCCTGCCTGGGAGCCTCCGATCCTACTCCTGGTCATCTGGCTCGATCCAGTAGTAAGTACCCTCTGGACCCTCCTGGTAGTAGGCTCCGGTGGTGGCATCTGACTCCTGGACTCCATCGTCTGTTTGTATCATCAATGTGGGGTATATGGGGAAAAGAGAAAGTAAAGCAACCGTGAGTACTCATCCGAAGTACTCAGCAAGCAAGGATCTATACTACATATGCGACATTATCAATGGAGAAAGGCTGTATATGTGGACTGGGCTGCAGAAATGCCAGAATAGAGAGAAGGCCTAGTCCTATCGAAGACTAGCATCTTCAAACATCTTCACAAGGCCATCATCTTGCAGCAGTAGAAGAGAGTAGAATAGCATTTTATTTAGCAAACATGTTGAAGTACAGCTTAAAGATCCTTCCTCGACTCCCAAGCGAGAAAGCGATCCCGAAGCTTCAATTAAGTAACAAGTATCCAGTTTAAGTAGTAGATCGGGATACACAAACTGAGCGTCCTTTACCGTAGGACCGGCTATCGATAGAAGATTCATCCCTGCAGAGGTGCACTACTGTTACCCAACACGCTCGATCCACTCTGGCCGGACACACTTGCTGGGTAATGCCCGTCCTCAGAAGATCAACACAAAGCAGCGCTCTACCTAGGCTCGGCAGAGAGGTCAGCACGCCGGACTAACCTATGCACCCAGAGGTCTCGGGCCATCGCCCTGGGCACCCTGCGTGTTGCGAGACTGGCCGGGGTGCAGGCGCGACACTGAACTCGTTAGTGAAGTATCCAGCCCAATCCCGACAATCAGCCCGCACGGTGAATCGTGACGTCAGACGAGCTTTCGGAGAAACGTACTTCGCAGAGGGTCCCATAACCATTATCCCGCGTGGTGGTAGTGCGTATAGGGTACGTCGACCCACTCAGATCACACACCCAAATCCAATAGGCTCAATTAGTATCACGCGGAGACAATCAGAGTCTCTGATGCTCCGCCACAATGTCACACTCGAGTGCCCTTCCGGCACACCCGAAAATCATAGATCCCCAGCGGGTACCCACCAGGGTGGACCCGCCTGTAACAGAGGTCAAGTAATCGTGTGGTCATAACATCAAGGGGGAAACCCGAGGAATCACCCTCGGCGGATTCCACTCGACGAAATCATCAGGGTGAACGTATGAGGCATCACCCTCGAGGTTCACACTAAGGGTTGCACGACAGAGTCGTATCAGAAGTGGAGAAGGAGGAATCACCCTCGATGACCACGACCGAACAGCTACACTGCAGAGTATTCATCGGGAGTGCGTTACGAGGTATCACCCTCGGCACTCGATAGTAACTAAGCAGAGTCGTACAACTAAGGGGGTGTGAAGTGAGGTGTCGGTCTCTGGTCGACGACCACGTTGATCGAGTCATCGATGATCAAGCAGGGGCATCAGGGAAAAGGTGGTGGGGTCACTGATGGTTCATACCAACCTATACTAAACAGTTTATCATAGGCAGGTAAGGTAGCAATGAACAGGTTACAACAGCAGGCTATGCATCAGAATAGGAGCATACATTAACAGTAGCAAAATCTAATGCAAGCAGGAGAATAGAATGGGCGATATCTGGAATGCTCAAGGGGGGGCTCGCCTGGTTGCTCTGGCAAGAGGGGAAGGTCGTCAACGGGCTGCTCGTCGGTAGAGTAGTCGTATCCAGGTGCAGCGTCGTCGGTCTCAGCGTCTATCGAGAGAGAGAAGGAGGGGGAGAGAAACAATAAATTCACGGCAATAATGCAAACAATATGTATGACATGCCTAAATGATATGCCGGGGTGTTCTACTGCCTAACTAAATGATTTAGTTAATTTAGGAATTTATTCGGATTTATTTAATTAAAGTTGGGCACTATTCATTTACTGAAAACGGTCTAAAAGTTCAATGTTCTCATAGCTGCGGGCGTCTGACGGGAATACAGAGGACGTATTCGGGTTCGTATCGTCGTTCTGAGCAAGTTTCATGTATAAAATATTTTCATTGGAATTACGGATTATTTAATATGATTTTCTAAAGTTTTATTCATTTTCTGAATTTATTTAATTATTTAATTCAACATTATCCGAAACAGTGATTGATGACATCAGCATGACATCATGCTGACGTCAGCAGTCAACAGTGCGTTGACCGGGTCAAACTATGTGTGGGTCCCACTGTCATACTGATTTATCTAATTAGGGTTAACTAATCTAATTACTGTTTAATTAAACTAACTACTTAATTAGGCTAATTAAACAGGATTAATTAAGTTAATTAATTAATTAATTATTAATTTTATTAATTCATTTTATTATTTTCTTTTCATTTTTTTTAAACGTTCCAGGGGCTGGGCCCCGTTTGTCATAGGGCCTAGGGGGCTTGCGGGTTAGCGGGCGCTGGGTGCGGCCGTAGCCAACGGGTGCGTGCCCGAGAGGGCGCAGGGCACGTACGACGCACGCCGGCGGCGGGGTGCGGGCGATTGGACCTGGGCACCGACCAGCAGCTGCGCTGGGCGCAGGCGGGCGTGCCGTTGCGAGCAGGGGAGGGGCGCGCGCGGCAGGGGCGCGCGAGCGGTGCGAGTGCGGCCCGTAGCGTGGGCAGCGCGCGACTGCAAGGCGGAGGCGGCGGCCTCGGAGCGGCAGCAGGCGCAGAGTAGGCGAGGGCGCGCGCAGGCGGCTGCGGATGCACGCGGGGGCCGGTGATGGGCAGCGAGTGCGAACAAGAGTGGGGGAACGCAGGTTGCGGCCACGGCGACGCGGTGCACGGGTGCAGGACGGCGCGGTTGGCGCGTGCGACGAACCGGGCGACGCACGCGCGCGCAAGCTGTGCGCGAGGCAGCAATAGCGTCGAGCGCGTCTGGCAGCGGCGAGGCCGCACGCGGGCGTGCAGCAAGGTGGCCAGAGCGAGCGGGAGCACAGGCGCGGCGAGCAGGGTCAGTGGAGAGATGAGGAGGGGCCGGGGCTCACAGAGGCGCGTAGGGAAGTGGCAGTGGGGCGCGGGAGGAGGTCGGGGACGACGACGACGTGGAGGAAGCAGTCCGGCGAGGAGGGGCTTGACGAATCCGACGAGGGCGGTGACGTGCGCGGTCGTCGGGGCTGAGGATGGGGACGACGAGTCCAGCGGCGACGGTGAGTTGATCCCGCGAAGAAGGTGCGGGGGGATCCGGCGACGGGGCGGGGCGGCACCGGGTGGCGGCGTCGGGGGTGTGTGCCCCGATCCGATCTGGATCGGGGGGGGAGCGAGTGGGGGGGAGGAGAGTGGGCGTCGGTGGGGCTAGGTTTCGGGGCAGTGAGGGATAGGGCACGGCAAGATGGGCCGGCCTGGCGGCCTGGTGGCCTGCTGCCGTGGCCCAGTGGGGGGCGGGAGGGGGGGGGGGGCTCTGCCCTTTTCTTTTTCTTTTTTGCTTTTTCTTATTTTCTGTTTTGTAATTAGTTAGGCCTAAAACGACTTTTATAAAATATGGCACTTGTTCCAATAATTATTAGGCATCCTCTACTACGCCCAAAAATTGGGTTTGGAGGCAATTGGAGTTCACACAACTTTTATAATAATTAATATGCATTAATCCTAGCTGTTTTAATTATGTTAGTGCCACCTAATTATTTTATTATTTGTTGGTTACAATTTTAGAATGGCCTCTGCAATATTTGTTATTTATCGAACATTTTAGTTTTTATGTTGGACAACTTTTATATTTCACTTTCATTTAAATTTGAATTTGACTTAGGAGTTGAAATGCAATATGATGCAAATGATGATTATGCACTGTTAATCATGCTAACATGTCATTATCAAAAGTGATTACTGTTGCTAATCACCGGGGGTGTTACAAAAATGCTTAGTGAAATTCCTCAAGACACCCCTGGTCAAATTCCTCAAACTTGATACTTTTGAAAAACTTCTGAGAACGCATATGACCTCTCCAAATTCTTCGCACCTATATTCTGTTCACAGGTACACATGTCCGCTGCTGAATCTCTAGGTTCTCATCAACTTAACTCATTTGCAGCGTTCCTTGAAGAAAAATTGCATACCTCATCAGAAAATTCGATTGTTCAAAATCCTCAACTGAAGAAAATGGCTGATGGTAAAAGACCTCAGAAGGGAGGAAAAAGGCCAGAAACAAATACTGCTTTTGAGATCCCTGATGATATCTATGATGAATATTGTACTCCTGATGAAGCAACTCATGGCAAGGAGAGCAAAAATCAGCGCAAAGTGCGCATTCAGAAGATTGAGAGGAGTTGGGCAAGAGAATGGAGGGAATATCGCTATGTCACTCCCAAGTACATGAAGAAATTCGCTGTTAACCCTCCATGTCCAAGACCTCCATTGGCTCCTGGCCAAGTAGCTGATCCCACTAGCATCAGAAGAGGTGAGGAATTTCCTCTGGAGTGGGCTAAGCGTCAAGCCAAGCTAGCCAAAGTGGCTAAAGAGGCAGTGAAGAAATTCAATGAAGATTCTGTTGCTGCCGCCGCTGAGGCCTCTGCTATCAAGCCTAAGAAGGCTATGCTGAAGAAATCAGCTGTCAAGACAAGTTCCTCAGCTGCAATGCCCTCACGGCCAAGCTCTTCAAAGCCCTCACGGCCTGTTCCTCAAGCAAATTCCTCAAAAGCAGCTCCAACTCCCTCAGTTGCAAAATCCTCAGCTGCTCCTGCAAAGTCCTCAGCACCTGTGCATCTTGCCACATGCCAAAGGACTACTGGAATCTCAATTGCCTCAGGAGTCTCTGCAAGTTCTTCAGCTCCACCTCAGTCTTCAACAACTCCGACCTTGCTGAAGAAAAAGGCCACTGCTGGACGAGGCACAAGGCCAAGTCCTCACAAGAAGCAGGTCGCCTTTCAGGTTCCGTCAAGCGAAGACGAAGCTGATGATGAAGAATTAGCTGAGATCATCAGAGATCGACAACAAAGGGCCTCTAGTGCCAAAGGCAGTGCCGTGCCCCTCATGCTGGATCCAAGGAAGATACTTGATTTCATCGATCTATGGCACAAGGATCCAAATACATGTTTGCCTGAATTAAACCTCACTCCTGGTCAAAGTCACATGTTGACGGCCTTCATAAATGAAGAGAAATGGAAATTTGAAAAGGCCAGGCAGGTAAAGAAGGCTCAGTACAAGAAGGAGCGTTTTCTGAAGAACAATGTTGTAAAAATGTCTCTTGAAGAACTTGTGACTATGCAGGCTGAGATCAAAGCACTCAGTGATGAATTTCATGCATTCCGTGCAGATTGGCTAGGTGCCAAAGTCAGATTCGTCAAAATGGCAAAAGGATTTACTCCAAGTGTTGCAGCTTCATCGCAACCCAAATTTCCTCAGACTGGAACATCTGCTGAAGAAAATGAAAGCGCCAGAGCTGATGAAGAAATTCCAGTCTCTGAAGAAAATGCCAGCGCAACCTCCAGCATTGCGCCTGAAGAGCAATCCAGGCCAGTTGAAGCATCTGCTACTGTGCCTGAGGAATCTGAACAAGCCAGGGCAACTGCATCAGTTATGCTTGAAGAAATTCAACCAATTTCCTCTGCTCCTCCTGCACCGATGACAAGCATCAACCTTCCTTCTGCAACAGAAGCGAAGAAAACCAAGGCTGCGGAACGAGCAGCTGTGAAGAAAAGGAAAGCATCTGCCTCCTCAGAGTCTTCAGCTCCCAAGAAAGTGAAGACTTTGACGAGTTCATCTGAAAACCCAATTGATGCTATTCCAATATCAAGCATGCCATCAAAGAAGATCATTCCCTTTGGTGAGGAATATGAAATTCCAAGTAAATCTGATGAAGATGATCCTTCTGCTACTTCGACAGAGCAGATGGATGAAGAAATTAAAGTGGATACTTTCCCTTCAACCCCACTGGTATCATCGCCCATGCCTCAGTTCACAGCTGAAGAGGCAGGCGTCGAAAGAATTGAAGAAGATGAGGATGTGGATATTGGGTCTACAACACCTATTCTAAATGATGACTTTTGGGAAAGTCATCACCCCAATTCACCTCTGACAACCCCTCTACATCATGTTCCTCAGTCCCCTGTGCCAACTGAAGAAATTCATACGGGCTCTGATGAACGTCAAGCTTCACTTCATTCTATTCCTGAAGAAGTTCCAGTCACTAGCGCTGATGTACATATGTCTGAAGAAATGGAGGCCAAGGCTGCTACTGAAATTCCTCAGCCTGTGGCTCCAGTGGCTATACCTCAAGAGGCTGTAAATTCTTCAACTGTTAATCTTCAGCCCAAGCCACAGAACCCTCACTCCAAGAAGCAGAAGTTTAATGCTGAGGATTTCTTCAATGAGCACATATTCTTCACTGACTACAATGCCTATGACTCTGCTCGACTTTGTCGCAAGCGCTTCTGGACTGCAAGCCAGATGAACTTCTACTCCTCATTATTGGTTGATAAGGATAAGATCTTTGAACATGAGCAAATTCCTCATGTAGATATGGAATCGCTGCCCTGCTTCACCCCAGTCCTCAGTGTTCTTCATGACGCTGGGTTACTCAATTTCTGCACCGACATCTACGATTGGAATGAAGAACTCATTCTTCAATTCTTCGCCACGCTGCACATTACTGGAAATGTTGATGATGTCAATTCATGGGTATTGGACTGGATGACCGATAATACTCATTTCAAAGCACCGGCCTCTGAATTGCTTCATGCCGTCCCAGTCAGTCCTCCCACTGAAGGTGCAAGGCTTCTCTATGTTGAACCTGAACTGTCTGATCATCTGATGCAAGTGCTGATGAAGCCTTTGAAGCCAGGCCAAGCTCCAAGGACCAAATTCCTCGTCAAGGAATTGCTCTATGTGCCAAGGACAGTCTATCGCATATTGACCAAAACCATCAGTCCAATCAAGGGGCACAACTCTGATGATGAAGAAGTTGTTGGCATTATGAAGAATCTGCTGTTCAATATCATTCACAGTATTCCTATCAACTACCACGATTTCTTCATGAGGACTTTGGCCAATGCTGCTCTGTCACCTTTTGAGTTGAAACCTTATGCTCCCTGGATCATGAAGTACATCAGATCAAGGTCTTCAATTCATTATAAGGCTGATTTTCAAAATCATCTCAGCTATTTGCCCCCTATCGAAGTCCTCAAACGAACTATTTCCTCAGCTGACGAGAAGGGCAAGGCTGCTGTTATTGATGAAGGTACTCGTCCATTGGATGGACAGTTTCGCAAAGCTACTTCCTATTCCACCAATGATGACTCTGCAACTCAAGATTTTGCCGCCAAAGCTTCAGAACATCATCCTCAAGCCACAGCTCCGCGTGTGATGACTGATCGTGAACTTCTCCTTAGTCTTCATCAGAAAGTTGATCGAAATCACAAGTGGGTCAAGCGTTAGTTTGTTGCAATTCTTCAGAACATGACAGTCACTCAAAATACTGTGAAGAAGAATCACTACTACTTGCATGAAGTCTTTGACCGCACTTGGGCGATTCTGTCTAATCTTCATAGTGCTGAAGAACTCAAGGAGATGGGCTTCCAACAGGACTTTGACTGGTCTCAGCCACCTTCGAAGAAATTCAAGAAAGTCAAAGTTCCTCAGCTTGTTGCCAGTTCATATTCTTCATCGCGCGAGACGGATGAAGCTGAAGACTTGAACGACACTGCGGCTGGCCCTACCTCAACAGACGACCCCAACAATGCTGGCGCTCCTCCATCGACATCATGATGATATTCTTCAGGGGCGTTAGTCCTCACTTTTCGTCCCTTTTGGTCATTCGATGACAAAGGGGGAGAAATTTGAGTTAGTCTTCAAGCGGGTCTTATATATGGGCTATATTTCTGTTAAGTTTCAACTCTTGCTTTTCTGAGGTGTTTTCTCTGATGAGTTGTAAACTTAAGTCCTATGGTGGTCTGATACTTTTGCTCTGTTTTTCTGCATGCTATTTCCTCAATACCATAATGCACGCATGCTGAATTTCATCAGACACCATATTTCATCTTACATTTCAAATTCTTCATATCATATGTTAAATGCGTGTATGAATTTCAAGATATAGGAGGAGTTCTCCATGATATTACTCAACAATGTGCATTTGATATTTCAAAGCAAATTCCTCAAATATGCACATCTTCAGGGGGAGTTCTTCTATATCTTGCAATCAAATTCCTCAATATCAGTATTTACACTTCATATGTTTATCCCCGTTGAAAACTTAACCTATATTGTCATCAATCACCAAAAAGGGGGAGATTGTAAGTGCATCTAGTGCCCCTTAGTGATTTTGGTGTATTGAAGACTTATAGGTTAAGGGACTAATGTGTTTGTGAGTGTACACAGGTCTATAAGTCTATGAGGAGTTTGTTATTTACGATGAATGTCGACCCCTAAAAATGAATGTCTTCAACTGAAGACTTTGAAAGTGAAGAAATTGGTGTGACCCTGAAGACTTGATATTCATGCGAGGATTATGAAGCATGAAGACTTTTGTTTTCATAGTTTCATTTTCTTCTTCTTGAGTCATAGGAAACACCGTACTGTTAAAGGGGGTCGAGGTAAAACTAAGGAAAAGTTTCCAAGTGATGCTCAACTCAAAATCCTACACCTACCCAATCCTTTCGAGTGAAGCCATTGGAAATCTCATACAGTTTAGTCAAGTTCTTCAGTGACAGAGACGAAGTTCTTCTGTTCTCTAAGGAATTTGTTCTGACTGAGGAGTTAGGAATTCGCCAGTGCGGATTGCCTACAAGTGAGGATCATGATAGCCCTGAGGAATTTGATACTCAAATATCCGACCGTTGCTGTGCTGCGCGCCAGCTGTCCAAATATCCTACCCACCTAACGGTCATATCATTGAAGGGCATTTATGTCTTATCATGTCGGGCTGCTCCCTAGGCTATAAATAGCCGCCCCCTTCAACCACTAGCTGGTTGGCTGCTCCGAGAGATAGATTGACACTTGTCATTTAGAGCATCCCATCCTCCGAGGACTTTGAGCGAAAATCATCAAGTGAGGAAAAACCCAAAAACCCAAACACCTACAAACCCAAAGTGATTGAGCATCACTGAAGAGATTGTTCCTGTGTGGAACCGACGCTTGTTACCTTTGAGGACTGTGCATCCTCCAGACGGTTAGGCGTCATGGTCTAGAGCATCCAAGAGGAAATTGTGGATTGCCGAATGACCGAGTATGTGAAGGTTTGGAAGTCACCTGAAGACTTACCACGAGTGATTGGGCGAGGTCTGTGTGACCTTAGCTCAAGGAGAATACGGTGAGGACTATGTGTCCTCAGGTTTAAATACCTAGCCGCTCTAACCAGACGTACAACTGTCACAGCAGTTGGAACTGGTCTACCAAATCATTGTCTTCACCGAGCTACTGGTTCTATTTCCTCAACCCTTTCATTTCCTCGCATTCTTGCTATGTATTTGATCATTACTGTTTGAAGACTTTGACTGAAGACTTTCTCAATTTCCTCAGTTCAATTTCTTCAGTCAGTTTGTCTTCAGCCTGCTTATCCTGTGTTTACGCTACTCGTACTCTGTGCTTGTTTTCATTTCATCATGATGACTGTGCTACTGCTCTGTTATGCTTGCATCTGAGTACTTATTCCGCTGCTAAGTTGTTCGTCGCTTAGGAATTTCCTCACCTTGAAATTCCTCAGTGACGAATTTGTAAAAATCGCCTATTCACCCCTCCTCTAGTCGATATAACGCACTTTCAGTTTCGCCGCGGCAACCTCTCCACCACCTTCCTGGGCGAGTTTTCCGGTGCTCCGGCCGCGCAGGGCGGGATACCGGCGCCCGTGCGCCCACCACGCCCGCCAGGTGTTCGGCGATTTGTCTGCTCGGCGATGGACTCAGACGACGACGAGGCGCTCACGGCGCTGCTGGAGGAGGAAGCTGATGCCGACGTCCAGGACAAAGAGCATCTCATGGTCCTCGCCGCCCTGGCCAGCCTGCTCGCGAGTGATGCAAAGCCGCGGCGAGGTGGCTCGGCGCCGGGGCGGCTGAAAGCAAAGAACCTACATCGTCTGGAAGGCTATTGCATGCTCTACTCCGACTACTTCACCGACGCTCCACTGCACGGCGACAAAGTATTTCGGCGTCGTTATCGGATGAGCCGAAAGCTTTTCCTCAGGATTGTGAATTCCATCCGGGAGTTCGACAGCTACTTCAACTGCAAGAAGGATTGCACCGGCAAACTTGGATTCACCTCAATCCAGAAGTGCACGACAGTTATGAGGATGCTTGCATACGGAGCTCCCGGTGATTCACTCGACGACTATGGGCGCATGGCCGAGTCCACGACCATTGAGTGTTTCTACAAGTTCTGCAGGGCAGTGGTGGCAGTGTTTGGACCGCAATACTTGCGATCACCCAATGCTGAAGACACTGCTCGGATCCTAGCACAGAATGCAGCAAGAGGATTTCCTGGGATGCCGACTGCATGCATTGAAAATGGAAAAACTGTCTATTTGCTTGGCAGGGGATGTACAAAGGCGCCAAAGGCGTTTGCAGTGTGGTACTTGAGGTAGTGGCCACACAGGACCTCTGGATTTGGCACTCCTTCTTTGGTATGCCAGGAACTCACAATGACATCAACGTGCTGCAGTGCTCCCCTGTCTTTGCCAAGCTTGTTGAAGGTCATTCTCCTCCGGTGAACTTCGAGGTCAATGGGCGGCACTACAACAAGGGATACTACCTAGCAGATGGCATCTATCCGAGATGGTCCACATTTGTGAAGACTATCTCAAGCCCTGTGCCAGGAGGCAAGAACTCCCACTTTGCGAAGGTTCAGGAGGCTTGCAGGAAGGATGTCGAGCGGGCATTTGGTGTGCTCCAATCTCGATTTGCTGTTGTCCGGTACCCCGCTAAGACCTGGTCGAAAGATCAAATGTGGGAGATCAGTGATACGTCTCCAACGTATCTATAATTTTTTATTGTTCCATGCTATTATATTATCTGTTTTGGATGTTTTATATGCATTAATATGCTATTTTATATTATTTTTGGGACTAACCCAGTGCCAGTTTCTGTTTTTTTCCTTGTTTTTGAGTTTCACAGATAAGGAATACCAAACGGAATAAAACTTTCGCAATGATTTTTCTTGGACCAGAAGGAAACTAGGAGACTTGGAGATGAAGTCGGAGGAGCCACAAGGCGGCCACAAGGACGGAGGGCGTGCCCAGAGGGGTAGGGCGCGCCCCCCACCCTTGTGGGCCCCTCGTGCATCTCCTGACCTAATTCTTTCGCCTATATATACCCATATATCCCCAAACCAACAGAGGTATCCACGAAAACACTTTTCCACTGCCGTAACCTTCTGTACCCGTGAGATCCCATCTAGGGACCTTTTTCGGCACCCTGCCGGAGGGGGATTCGATCATGGAGGGCTTCTACATCAACACCATTGCCCTTTCGATGAAGCGTGAGTAGTTTACCACAGACCTACGGGTCCATAGCTAGTAGCTAGATGGCTTCTTCTCTCTCTTTGATTCTCAATACCATGTTTTCCTCGTTGTTCTTGGAGTTCTATTCGATGTAATACTTTTTTGCGGTGTGTTTGCCGAGATCCGATGAATTGTGGATTTATGATCAGATTATCTATGAATATTATTTGAATCTTCTCTGAATTCTTTTATGCATGATTTGATATCTTTGTAATTCTCTTCGAACTATCGGTTTGGTTTGGCCAACTAGATTGGTTTTTCTTGCAATGGGAGAAGTGCTTAGCTTTGGGTTCAATCTTGCGGTGTCCTTCCCAGTGACAGAAGGGGCAGCAAGGCACGTATTGTATTGTTGCCATCGAGGATAAAAAGATGGGGTTTTCATCATATTGCTTGAGTTAATTCCTCTACATCATGTCATCTTACTTTATGCGTTACTCCGTTCTTTATGAACTTAATATTCTAGATGCATGCTGGATAGCTGTCGATGTGTGGAGTAATAGTAGTAGATGCAGAATCGTTTCGGTCTACTTGACATGGACGTGATGCCTATATTCATGATCATTGCCTTAGATATCGTCATAACTTTGCGCTTTTCTATCAATTGCTCGGCAGTAATTTGTTCACCCACCGTATTATTTGCTATCTTGAGAGAAGCCTCTAGTGAAACCTATGGCCCTCGGGTCTATTTTCCATCATATAATCTTCTACTTTTCATCATACAAGTTTCCGATCTACTATTTTGCAATCTTTTACTTTTCGATCTATAAACCAAAAATACCAAAAATATTTACTTTATTTTTCATCTATATCTATCAGATCTCACTTTTGCAAGTAACCGTGAAGGGATTGACAACCCCTTTATCGCGTTGGGTGCAAGTTGTTTGATTGTTTGTGCAGGTATTCGGTGATTTGTGCGTTGTCTCCTACTGGATTGATACGTTGGTTCTCAAATTGAGGAAAATACTTATCTCTACTTTGCTGCATCACCCTTTTCTCTTCAAGGGAAAAACCAATGCAAGCTCAAGAAGTAGCAATCATGACTTGCTGTGTCATCTTGCACAACATGATCATTGAGGGTGAGCAGGAAGAGCCAGTGTTTGACACTGAACCATATTACAGGCAGGGTCCTCTTGCCCAAGTTGATCACCAGCTACCGGCAACCTGGACTGCCTTCCTCAATATGCGTCAGGAGATCCGAGACCCACAGGTGCATCAACAACTGCAGCAGGATCTGGTGGAGCACCTATGGAGGCTCAAGGGTAACGCCTAGCTCGACGTGTAATGAAATATGAGTTTTTATTGGTTGAACTATATAATTTGTATTGAACTATTTGTTGTTGAACTATTTGCTGAACTATTTGATTTCTATTGATTTTCTGTGATGAACTATGTGTTCAAAAATAACTTCTGTTGAATTCGCGCCGAAGCACGGTGGATATGGGCCGATTTGCGCCGATATCGGGCCGATTTAGCGCCGAAAATGGGCTGAAAAGCGGGCAAATTTGGGGCAAACTTGGGCCGATATCGGCGCCTGGGGGCGGTGGCGGGGAACCCAATCGCCCCCAAGCCGATTTTTGCACCGGTTCGCCCCCAAGCGGCGATTTTTCAATCCCCCTAGGGGGCAACGGCTGGAGATGCTCTTAGAGCATCTACAGCCGGACTTGGCATATCCGGCCCCTCAAACGGACGCGTCCGGGCACGTCCGTGGGCACTGATCGGACACTTCTCAAATTTTCACAGTTGCAGCAGGACATCTCATACTAGATTCTTAAATCCATACAAAAACATGCAAACTAAAGTAAACCTACGTACTACGTCGATCATCTAGCTACTCGTCATCAGAGATGTCGACGATCTCCGTGCCCGGCTCCGGCAGCATGGGCGGCGGCTGCAGCTTCGGCGCCCGGTTGGCCTCCACATAGGCCTCATCCTGGATGGACTCCAGGATGGCCTGCTGCTTCGCCATCTCCTCTGACTGGGCGACGGCGAACTCCGCCTCCGCCTGCTCCATGTTGAAGCCCGCCAGCTGCTGCTTCGGCTGCTCCGCCTCCTCCACCTCCATCGGAGCTATCTCCTCCTCCTCCTCTTTCCCCGGCTGCTCCTCCTCCTCCTTTGGCTCCGGCGAGTCCGGAGAGAGGCCGACAGCGATGCGGGCGGCGCGCGCGGCTTGCCTCGCCCGGATCTTCTGCTGGATCTCGTAGCGGCGCTCCGGCATCAGCATGGCGTAGTAGGTGACCTTCCTCCGAACCATGGCGGAGTGCCGGAGCATCGGACCATGGGCAGAGCGCCGGAGCGGGAGAGGGAGGAGGTAGATGGGCTCGGACTGGCGACGCGGAGTGGGGGGAGGGGAATGTGTTAGGGTTGCCGGACGCCGGCCGACTTAAATAGCCGGATTTGGTCTTGGGCGGCGAACCGGAGCGACGCCACTAGGCGATGGACACGGCTCCGTCGTACCGCCGGGGTTTCCGGGCGTTTCCACGTGGAGCCTCGCCGTCAGACCGACGTGGCGAGTGTTCCCAGGCGCGCCCGGGTGCCCCCATATCCGCCCCATATTTGGGCTGGATATGAGGGCCGTTTGAAGGGTCCGTCTGAGTAAAAAAAAATTATGACCGGTCAATGACCGGACGGCCCGTCCGAACGATATGAGACGGGTTTAAAAGGTCCGGCTGTAAATGCTCTTACGTTGTGTAGCAGAACGCCACCTTATAATCAGATGACTTGTTTGGTGTACGGTACATTCTGTGTTGAGTTGTTCTCTTTTTCTCTAGGACCCTAAATCGGTCCGAACAGTGCACAGATAGCAAACTTTTTCAGAGACCCTAAATTTGACTTTTTTATTGTGAGCTATTCAGATGTTTAAATGAGCTAAAATTTGGCATGCACATCACACACTCAAGCATCTTTCACCACAAGAAAATCAGTTTTTTTTAATTTTTATTATTATTATTAACGAATTTACTGTTTACTCCCGAGCTCATCTGAGCCCGGGAGCCAAAACACCCTATCCGCTCTCACTGCTTTTATCTTCTTTTCCTACTATTCGTATGAATTCAATACTTTCTTTAAATATTGCTCCAAAATGGGAAATAGTTAGCCATTAGATTAAGAGATAGGCCGTCCTTCTTTCTTCTTTCTCCAGATTTCTTCCTCCTCAAATTGTTTCTTCTCTCACAAAATTGACTTATCCAAATTGCAAATTCATTCAACTTACATATGGCCTAATATATAGCTATCGTGAAATAATTACTGGAATTTATGTGGGTATTAGTGGTTGGGTTCTCTAACTACATCGATTGGGCGCGTGGATTTAATTGCTTAGGATGAAGGTGGAAATCTCGATGTTAATTTTTTAATTCATAAGTCATATGGGCTATAACTGTATCTATTTAAGTCAATATAAAATTTCGCATGACTTCTAAAATGTGCAGCTACTCAGAATTTAAAATCAACAGCCGTGGACTCTTTGGATTGAGGGAACTAGAAAATGTAGAAACAGAAAAAAATACAGAATTGTCATGCAAGACAGGGTTTCAAGCACAGATTAATTTGTAAAAAAAAAAGGTCTTTTGGACGATGCACATGATATGAACATGAGAAATTTGGAGAATGTGCGTGCGTGCGTGCACGTGTTTGTGTGTGTGTGTGTGAGAGAGAGAGCGCATTGGAGTTCTCAGAGGTAAAGCAAATAGTACTATGCAAATGGATCATTTTTAGAAATTGTACAGCAATATAGTAATTATTATAGTAGTCCCTCTGTTCCTAAATATAAGTATTTTTAGAGATTTCCATATGAACTACATATAGATGTATATAGGCGTATTTTAGAGTGTAGATTAACTCATTTTGCTCCGTATTTAGTCCATATTGAAATCTGTAGAAAGACTTATACTCCCTCCGTCCGGAAATACTTGTCGGAGGAATGGATGTATCTAGACGTATTTTAGTTTTAGATGCATCCATTTATATCCATTTCTGCGACAAGTATTTCCGAACGGAGGGAGTATTTAAGAACGAAGGGAGTAGTATTTAATTATTTTTATATTTATCTCAAAAAAGTTTGACAACAAAATTAAAACTGTGGTTGGACGATGGTTAAGATAGTGTTTGTACTCGTAGACCACGAGGGATGAAAACTTGGGTTCGATGTTCTAACTTTGTTAATCTTTTTTTTTTGGAGAAATCATGCGTTGCATTAAACCAAAGAGAAATTACAGTAACCCACATTCATGGAAACAAAGAAACACACGGAACAGAACATCTATCCTGAAAGCCTTGCACGACGAAGCCCAATAGAAACGGAGAAACAATCAAATCCCAGGGGCTCCTTGCACACGCCGAAACTGTCGACCATCTCCAACCTCCAACACCGTCGAGACGCTTGCCGGAGATAGAGGAGAAAGACCTCCATCTTTGCCATAGCCAGGGAGGCACCATCGCCATTTGGGCTTTATGAACCGAAGACCAGGCCCGCCGCACGTGGCAGGGCACATAACGTTGTGGCATGTCGGCCGGGGGTCGTCCCTGTACCATCCCGACCACGGACCTGGAACTTCCCCTCGACGCCATCGAGGAAGACCACTAGACCCGCCATCCACGGACCTCTTCTTTTGTTCCAGACAGGCCATCATGTTCCGCACACTGACGCCACCACCAAAGGTAGTAACCGCCAGCCACCTCCTGAACAAGGCCACCCTGCTCCTCAACGACGTTGGAGGGAGTGTCGCATCGACGAGGGCGAAGCAGGAGGACACAAACTTCCGGTGGAGACGTCGCCGCCGTCGTCTCGTCGATGTCAACAAGGAAACCTAATCCCGACGATCTGAAAGATCGATGAGCAGGCATGGCAAAGAGCTCCGAGATGTCGTCCTTGAAGACGTCGCAGGTGTGGGAAAGGAGCCGATGCAGATTTATTCTCCTGGACGCCGCACCCACCACCCCAACAGCACCGCAGAACATACTACCCCTACGAATTATTTACAAGCCAGGAGAGAATCGAAATCCCGCCCCCCTCCCGTCACTGGAGCGGCAGACAGAGAGGAGAGGGATCCACGGCCTCGCCGGCGCTCGTGGGGATACTGCCTCTTCTAACCGCCTGTGGATAGAGAAGAGAGCGGGGGAGAAGGAGAAAGGAACAGATCGCTACAAAGGCTTAATCTTGAAGATTCAAGACTTCGGTCTTCAGTTGGCTTAGTCTGAGTGTGTGCATGTGGTTATAATTAGTGTTTCTGATAGAAACTAGTTGTCAAAAGTATAGTTTAGATACTTAAAAAGTATAGAAACAATAACATATATAGATGAGGGAAACTTGGCCCCGTCTTTAGCTGCCTTTTTTGTGTGTGTATACGGGTGGTAGTGGTGGTGTGCGTATACCTTGTACTCGGTGTTTCTAAAAAAAAGCAATGGTCAGAAGGATGCGGAGTATCTACACCTGAGCTCAAATGAGCTCGGGTGAACAGTAAAATCGAAAAACATTTTAAAAATGTTCAAAAAATTCTGAATTTTTTTTGGTAAACTTTGACAAATATTCTAACTGCTTGCAAAATTTCATCTTCAGATCACATTCGTACAAGGCGTGGCAAAACTTTAAAAATGTTTTTCGATTTTAATGTTCACCCGAGCTCATTTGAGCTCGGGCTGAGAAAGGACTTTCCGTGGTCAGATGTACTTCCTTCGTGTGGAAATACTTGTCGGAGAAATCGATGTACTCCCTCCGTCCCAAAATTCTTGTCTTAGATTCGTCTAGATACGGATGTATCAAGTCACATTTTAGTATTAGATACATCCGGATCTAGACAAATCTAAAACAAGAATTTTGAGACGGAGGGAGTATATGTCTAGATACATCTATTTTTTGGACAAGTATTTGCAGACGGAGGGAGTATATATTAGAGACTACGAACGAAATGACATATATGAACGAGGTAAATGTAATTTGGCCAGTACCTGTCGGAAGTTTGTAGCATAATTTGGACTAATCACTGGGCTAGATCTGACATCCGAAACTATTCATGCAACGTACGCGATCGATCAAGTGCATTGTCTTCAGGCACAAAAAAAAGTTGCTATTCTTGCTGCAGTGCATTATTCTGAGGAACACTGGTACGCACCGAGCGATTAGTGCAATGCATGCAGCGCACGTACGTTGGCGCCCAGAAAGCGACCCAGTGACGAACGGTTCATGCATGCATGCATGGCCTTCGAAACTTGTGTCGGCGTCGGGTACGTACGTCTGACGATAGGAAGGAGGCCTTCGGCTCGATCTGGGGCCTCTCGACAGGGCCGGCGGCTGGCCGGATGCATGGATGGACCGAGCATCCACCTGAAACTTACGAACTGACTGATCGAGAAGGAGGGCCGCGACAAACATAAACGGATGGGGTAAACCAAACTGGTGGCATGCATACACTTGCATTGTCCGTACGTACGTGCACGATGATACTAGGTGAGTGCGCACACTGCAAGCGGCGTGGCGTGGATAGGTCGATCGTGTCGGCCGGCCACTGCCAGGCGCTGCATGCGCCATGGGCAGATGTGACGGCACACGGCGCTCGATTGATCGATGATCTCGGCTGCTCGCGTGGAGGCGCACAGTCATTGGGTGACCGACCGGCCATGCATGATTGCGCCCCCCCACGCTGGCTGCCACGCAGGCTATAGGGTAAAGCGATCGACTGTGAGCAACGCAGACTCCGAGGCATCCGCCCCGTCCGTCCGTCTCTCCTGCGACTGGTGTGCCATCGTCCTTTCCCGGACCGGCGGGGGGACCCGGCGGCCGACGCGTGCCGCAGTGGCTGATCGATCGATGGGCGCATGAGTGCGTGCGTCGATGGACGTGCCTGGACGATCGATGATTTCTCCCCAGGAAGAGCATGTCTTCTTGTGTTTAGCCATGCATGTCGTGCGTACGCGCTGATGTACGCATGTGCATGCCCTCGACCACGATCCAGCCATGCCACGCCATATGCCATGTCACGCGTTTTCGGCGCACTCCACCGCGACGGGACACCAGTACACCACTGAGCAAACGGTCGCACGCAGGGAGCGAGAGCGAGAGCGACAGGCGGGAGCAGAGCGTCCTGGCCCAGCCTACGGTACTGCAAAGTGCACACTGCAATTGCAAGCTGACTGAGCCACGCTCGAAGGCCAGTACGTGCGTGCAGGCGTGTAGCCTGCCTGCATGCAGCCAGCGGGCGGGCGACAGGCCCTGGCCTCGCTTGGCCGCTTTCAGTCTGTCCGTGTGCGCCGAACCGAGCCGCACGACGACGGCGAGGACACGCACCGATCGAACGGACGCAGCCTCGCATGGCTACATGGGTTTCGGTACAATGATTGGCGATTTCACCTTGCCGCGGCACTGTCGAAAGAAAACAGGGGGCTGCAATGCATGCACGGCGCAGACTGCAGACGAGGGGCTGCGCTGCGACCGGCTCGCTCTACTGCACAGAGAGGGTCAGAGGGCTGTGACTGTAGCATGTAGAGTAGGTATATGCCGCGCGCGTCTTGTACGAATATGGTACTACTCGGAATTCCGTCGGGATCGGGAAGAGGCAGCTTTCTGTCGTGCTGCAGCAGCTTTGCGCTGCCGTTCGTTCAA
Source organism: Thinopyrum elongatum (assembly GCA_011799875.1). Lineage (NCBI taxonomy): Eukaryota > Viridiplantae > Streptophyta > Magnoliopsida > Poales > Poaceae > Thinopyrum > Thinopyrum elongatum. The sequence goes on from CM022301.1 coordinate 344,557,842, forward strand.
AATGATACTGTAGTAACCTGGTTTGTTCGCCGAGAATATAAGTTTGAACCATTTTGAGGAGATGGCAGGAGCAAGAGGTCTTCAATCTCTTGGAAAACACACTTACTATGAAGTTATGATTCGGAGTGGATAGCATTCGACTGGTTATTTTGTAGCACGAACCTGGCACTTGCCCGGCATTGTGCACGAGCTTCGCTGCTTCAACGTACAGTAATGAACTAGATACCATAGTCCTATAAGAGCATCTCCAGCCACGTCCCCAATATGCCTCCTCAGGGTCCATTTTTATCGCCGGCGTCGAAAAATCGGTCCAGTCGCGCCTCAGAAGCCCATTTTTCGCCGATTAGGGCTGAATTTGGCGACGGCGGACCCAGGCCGAACCCGGCGCGCCGGAAACAGTTTTGGCGCGAAAGCCTGGCGGACCCGCCGAGTCAGCGACCGCGCGCGTTTGTCGTCCTCATCGCCTTGGTTTCCTGCGGAGAATCAATGCCAAGACTGCCGCGCTGCCGCGCCGGTCAACCTTCCATTGATGCCTCACGGGCGGCGCAGTGAAGACGCGGCGACGCGCGTCCCGCCCGCTCCCGCCACGCGTACACACGGCGGCCGCCCTCTCGCCGCCCACGCACGGCTATAAAAAGCCGCCCCTCCCTCGCCAGTGAGCGCACACTCCATCGCGACAGAACCCTTTCCCCCTCTCGACCTCTCACCACCGACGCGCGTCTCTCCTCTCTCCCCCCGACGACGAGCATGGCCGAGCGCTGCCCAGGCGATGGTGCGGCGGCCAACGGCTTCGGCCGCCGCCACCTGCACGAGGACGAGGCACGCCTCCTCTACGAGGCCAACTACCCGGCGCTGCCGGACATGCGGGTGCCTGGCTCCTGGAGTCTCAGCGCCGCCGGCGTCCCGGTGCCTCCAGCGCCCACTGGAGCTGATCGACGCGCCGAAATCGCGCGCATCTGGTCCTCGCTGTCGGAGCAGGCGCAGAACCAGCCGAGGTACGCCCCCGACAGCAACGCGCTATGGACGGCGTACTTTTGACCGGCGGCATGAGGAGCAGCTCGCCTCTACCAACGGCGTCGAGCCCCGCGGTCGCCTCAACTCCGACGGGCGGCGCCAATGGTGGGGCGTCCCCGGCCGCATCCTCGAGGCCATTCTCGAGTACATCCAGGCCGGCAACACGTCGTGCCTGGAGTACCCGGCGCCCCCTCCTTCTCTCGCCGCCGCGGCAGCTCCTGGACACCGCGGCGAATGGAGACGGCGACCTCCTCCTCGTCGGGCTCCCTCTCCTCCGGATCGCCGGCGCTCTGCCCCGTCAAGCCGGAGCCACAGGAGACGCCGCTCATGCGCCGCACCCGTGGCGGCGCCTTGTCATCAACGAGGGCGGCCGTGGCCCCTCTCCTCCATCTTCCCGCCTCGTCAGGCCAAAGACCGAGCCGGGGCTGCTGAAGGAAATATGCCCTAGAGGCAATAATAAAGTTGTTATTTTATATTTCCTTATATCATGATAAATGTTTATTATTCATGCTAGAATTGTATTAACCGGAAACTTGATACATGTGTGGATACATAGACAAAACACCGTGTCCCTAGTAAGCCTCTACTAGACTAGCTCGTTAATCAAAGATGATTAAGTTTCCTAACCATAGACATGTGTTGTCATTTGATGAACGGGATCACATCATTAGAAGAATGATGTGATGGACATGACCCATCCGTTAGCTTAGCATATTGATCGTTCAGTTTTATTGCTATAGCTTTCTTCATGTCATATACATATTCCTTTGACTATGAGATTATGCAACTCCCGGATACCGGAGAAATACCTTGTGTGCTATCAAACGTCACAACGTAACTGGGTGATTATAAAGATGCTCTACAGGTATTTCCGAAGGTGTTTGTTGGGTTGGCATAGATCGAGATTAGGATTTGTCACTCCGAGTATCGGAGAGGTATCTCTGGGCCCTCTCGGTAATGCACATCATAAGAAGCCTTGCAAGCAATGTGACTAATAAGTTAGTTGCCGAATGATGTATTACGGAACGAGTAAAGAGACTTGCCGGTAACGAGATTGAACTAGGTATGAAGATACCGACGATCGAATCTCGGGCAAGTAACATACCGATGACAAAGGGAATAACGTATGTTGTCATTACGGTACGACCGATAAAGATCTTCGTAGAATATGTAGGAACCAATATGAGCATCCAGGTTCCGCTGTTGGTTATTGACCGGAGAGGTGTCTCGGTCATGTCTACATAGTTCTCGAACCCGTAGGGTCCGCACGCTTAACGTTCGATGACGATTTTGTATTATATGAGTTATGTAATTTGGTGACCGAATGTTGTTCGGAGTCCCGGATGAGATCACGGGCATGACGAGGAGTCTCAAAATGTTCGAGAGGTAAAGATTGATATATAGGACGATAGTATTCGGACACCGGAAGTGTTCCGGGGGTACCAGGTACATATCGGGTCACCGGAAAGGGGTTCCGGGCACCCCGGCAAAGATATGGGCCTAATGGGCCAAGAGGGGAAACGCAGCAGCCAGCATGGGCTGCTGCGCCCCCCATATAGGCCGAACCTGGAGGGGAAGGAAAGAGGGGAAGAGAGAAAGGAAGGGGAGGGATTCGGCCTCCCCCTTCCTTCTCTCCTCCCTCCTCCTTCCTTCCCCCTCCGGAAATTATGGTGGGGGGGGGGGGCAAATTGGACTAGGGGCCCAAGTAGGATTCCTCCTACTTGGGCGCCCCCTTGGCTGCTCCCTCTCCCTCCCACCTATATATATGAAGGGGGAAGGCGCCTAGAACACACACCAACAATTGTTAGCTGTGTGCGGCGCCCCCCTCCACAGTTTAGGCCTCCGGTCATATTCACGTAGTGCTTAGGTGAAGCCCTGCGCGGATCACTTCACCATCACCGTCACCACGCCGTCGTGCTGACGGAGCTCTCCCTCGAGACTTTGCTGGATCAAGAGTTCGACGGACGTCATCGAGCTGAACGTGTGCAGAACTCGGAGGTGCCGTACGTTCGGTGCTTGATTGGTCGGAATGAGAAGAAGTTCGACTACAACAATCGCGTTAACAAACGCTTCCACTTTCGGTCTACGAGGGTACGTAGACACACTCTCCCCCTCTCGTTGCTATGCATTTCCTAGATAGATCTTGCGTGAGCATAGGAATTTTTTTGAAATTGCATGCTACGTTCTCCAACAGTGGCATCCGAGTCAGGTCTATGCGTAGATGATTTGCACGAGTAGAACACAAAGAGTTGTGGGCGGTGATAGTCATACTGCTTACCACCAACGTCTTATTTTGATTCGGCGGTATTGTTGGATGAAGCGGCCCGGACCAACCTTACATGACCACGTTCATGAGACCGGTTACACCGACAGACATGCAACTAGTTTTGCATAAAAGTGGCTGGCGGGTGTCTGTTTCTCCAACTTTAGTTGAATCGAATTTGACTACGGTCGGTCCTTGTTGAAGGTTAAAACAGCAAACTTGACGAAACACTGTTGTGGTTTTGATGCGTAGGTAAGAACGGTTCTTGCTAGAAACCCGTAGCAGGCACGTAAAACTTGCAACAACAAAGTAGAGGACGTCTAACTTGTTTTTGCAGGGCATGTTGTGATGTGATATGGTCAAGACATGATGTGATATACGTTGTTGTATGAGATGATCATATTTTGTAAAAGTTATCGGCAACTGGCAAGAGCCTTATGGTTGTCGCTTTATTGTATGAAATACAAACGCCATGTAATTGCTTTACTTTATCACTATGCGTTAGCGATAGTTGTAGAAGCAATAGTTGGCGAGACGACAACGACGCTACGATGGAGATCAAGGTGTCAAGCCGGTGACGATGGAGATCATGACGGTGCTTTGGAGATGGAGATCAAAGGCACAAGATGATGATGGCCATATCATGTCACATGTTTTGATTGCATGTGATGTTTATCTTTTATGCATCTTATTTTGCTTAGTACGGCGGTAGCATTATAAGATGATCCCTTACTAAAATTTCAAGGTATAAGTGTTCTCCCTGAGTATGCACCGTTGCGACAGTTCGCCGTGCTGAGACATGACGTGATGATCGGGTGTGATAGGCTCTACGTTCACATACAACGGGTGCAAGACAGTTTTGCACATGCGGAATACTTGGGTTAAACTTGACGAGCCTAGCATGTACATACATGGCCTCGGAACACTGGAGACAGAAAGGTCGAACGTGAATCATATAGTAGATATGATCAACATAGAGATGTTCACCATTGAAAACTACTCCATCTCACGTGATGATCGGACATGGTTTAGTTGATTTGGATCACGTGATCATTTAGATGACTCGAGGGATGTCTATCTAAGTGGGAGTTCTTAAGTAATTTGATTAATTGAACTTAATTTATCATGAACTTAGTCCTGGTAGTATTTGCAAATCTATGTTGTAGATCAATAGCTCGCGATATAGCACCCCTGTTTTATTTTGATATGTTCCTAGAGAAAATAAAGTTGAAAGTTGATAGTAGCAATGATGCGGACTGGGTCCGTGATCTGAGGATTATCCTCATTGCTGCACAGAAGAATTATGTCCTTGATGCACCGCTAGGTTACAGACCTATTGCAGGAGCAGATGCAGACGTTATGAACGTTTGACAAGCTTGATATGATGACTACTTGATAGTTTAGTGCGCCATGCTTTACAACTTAGAACCGGGACTTCAAAAACGTTTTGAACGCCACGGAGCATATGAGATGTTCCAAAGAGCTGAAATTGGTATTTCAGACTCATGCCCATGTCGAGAGGTATGAGACCTCTGACAAGTACTTTGCCTACAAGATGGAGGAGAATAGCTCAGCTAGTGAGCATGTGCTCAGAATGTCTGAGTACTACAATCACTTGAATCAAGTGGGAGTTAATCTTCCGGATAAGATAGTGATTGACAAAGTTCTCTAGTCACTATCACCAAGCTACTAGAACTTCGTGATGAACTATAATATGCAAGGGATGACGAAAACGATTCCCGAGCTCTTCGCGATACTGAAATCGGCGAAGGTAGAAATCAAGAAAAAGCATCAAGTGTTGATGGTTGACAAGACCACTAGTTTCAAGAAAAGGGACGAGGGAAAAAAAGGGAACTTCAAGAAGAATGGCAAGCAAGTTTTTGCTCCCATGAAGAAGCCCAAAGCTGGACCCAAGCCTGAAACTGAGTGCTTCTACCGCAAAGGAAATGGTTATTGGAAGCGGAACTGCCCCAAATACTTGGCGGATAAGAAGGATGGCAAAGTGAACAAACATATATTTGATATACATGTTATTGATGTGTATTTTACTAGTATTCATAGTAGCCCCTGGGTATTTGATACCGGTTCAGTTGCTAAGATTAGTAACTCAAAACAGGAGTTGCAAAATGAACAGAGACTAGTTAATGACGAGGTGACAATGTGTGTTGGAAGTGATTCCAAGGTTGATAAAATTACCATCGCACACTCCCTCTACCTTCGGGATTAGTGTTAGACCTAAATAAATAAATGTTATTTGGTGTTTGCGTTGAGCATAAATATGATTGGATCATGTTTATTGCGATACGGTTATTCATTTAAGTCAAAGAATAATTGTTGTTCTGTTTACATGAATAAAACCTTATATGGTCATACACTCAATGTAAATGGTTTATTGAATCTCGATCGTAGTGATACACATATTCATAATATTGATGCCAAAAGATGCAAAGTTTATAATGATAGTGCAACATACTTGTGGCACTGCCGTTTAGGTCATATTGGTGTAAAACACATGAAGAAACTCCATGCAGATGGGCTTTTGAAATCACTTGATTATGAATCATTTGATACTTGCGAACCATGCCTCATGGGCAAGATGACTAAAACTCCGTTCTCCGGAACAATGGAGCGAGCTAATGACTTATTGGAAATAATACATACCGATGTATGCGGTCCGATGAGTGTTGAAGCACGCGGCGGGTATCATTATTTTCTGACCTTCACAGATGATTTGAGAAGATATGGGTATATCTACTTGATAAAACATAAGTCTGAAACATTTGAAAAGTTCAAAGAATTTCAGAGTGAAGTAGAAAATCATCGTAACAAGAAAATAAAATTTCTACGATCTGATCGCGGAGGCGAATATTTGAGTTACGAGTTTGGCCTTCATTTAAAATAATGTCGAATAGTTTCATAATTCACGCCACCTGGAACACCACAGCGTACTGGTGTGTCCGAGCATCGTAACCGTACTTTATTGGATATGGTGCATTCTATGATGTCTCTTACCGATTTATTTTGGGTTATGCATTAGAGACAGCTGCATTCATGTTAAATAGGGCACCGTCTAAATCCATTGAGACGACACCGTATGAACTGTGGTTTGGCAAGAAACCTAAGTTGTCGTTTCTTAAAGTTTGGGGTTGCGACACTTATGTCAAAAGGCTTCAGCCTGATAAGCTCGAACCCAAATCGGAGAAGTGCGTCTTCATAGGATACCCTAAGGAAACAATTGGGTACACCTTCTACCACAGATCCAAAGGCAAGATCTTTGTTGCCAAGAATGGAACCTTTCTAGAGAAGGAGTTTCTCTCGAAAGAAGTGAGTGGGAGGAAAGTAGAACTTGATGAGGTAATTGTACCTTATCTCGAATTGGAAAGTAGTTCATCAGAGAAAACCGTTCCCGTGATGCCTCCACCAACTAGAGACGAAGCTAATGATGATGATCATGAAGCTTCAGATCAATTTACTACCGAACCTCGTAGGTCAACCAGAGCACGTTCCGCACCAGAGTGGTACGGTAATCCTGTTCTGGAAGTCATGTTACTAGATGTAACACCCCCAGTGGTTAACTACAGTAATCACCCTTTTGATTATGCCATGTCAGCATGATTAACAGTGCATGATCATCATTAGCATCATATTGCATTTCAACTCCTAAGTCAAATTCGAATTTAAATGAAAGTGGAAAATAGAAGTTATTCAAATCATAAACTAAAATGTCAGATAAATAACAAACGTTCCAGAGGCACTTCTAAAATTGAAACCAACATTATTGAAAATGGATAAGTGGCTTGAACATCCTCAAACAGTGGCTGAAAATAATATTTAATGACCTTTTAATTTATTTAAAACAAATAAGAAATGATGTTTTGTCCAAACTAATTTTAGGTGTTAGGGAATAAAGCACTGGTATTTATGGACCAGGTCACATGTTTTACAAAATTCAATTTGAGCCCTAACTGTTTACAAAACAGGGGTATGGATAAATAAAAAGCAGAAAAAAAAAGAAATAAAAAAAGAAACCCCCCCCCCCGTGGCCCAACTGGGCCCAGCCCAGCTGGCCCTGCGGCCCACCCCCCCCCCACCACCCTTATCCCCTCGGGCCGAACCCTAGCCGCTCCCCACCCCCCCCTCTGCTCACTCCCCCCCGATCCAGATCGGGCGCAGGCCCGACGCGCCCTCGACGCGCCGACCGCCGCCCCGACGCCGCCGCCCCCGTCGTGCCTCCCTCGCCAACGTCGACGCCGCTGTTCCCCTCGCCGACGACCGCGCCCGCGCGCTCGCCCCGCCCTCGCCGGACCCGCCGCTTCGCCCGACCCGACCCGTCGCCGTCGAGCCGTCGCCTTCCCACCACCATCCACAGCCGTCGTCCCCGCGCCCGCTGCCCTAGCCCTACAGCGCCGGTGAGGCCCTCGGCCTCCTCCTCCTTCGCCCCGTCCCGCTCACCTACGCGTCGCACGCCGCGCTCGCCGCGCGCACCGGCCCCCCCATCTCTCGCGCTCACCCTCGCGCGCCGGCCGCGCGCCATCCGCGGCGACGCGCCCCTGGGCGCCGCTCACCCCTGGCCGCGCGCGTGACGCGGCCTCGCCCGTCCGCGCCCCCCCCCCCCCCGTCCGCGCCCCGCGCGTGCCATTTGGGCACCGGACATGTCCGGTCCCAAATGGGCATGCTCCGGACATGTCCGGCGCCCAGACGTGCACGCCGCGGACATGTCCGCCCAGCCCCTGACATAGGGGCCCACGGCCAGAACGAATTAAAAAAAAAAAAAATAATAAAAATAAAAATAATTAAACTAATTAATTAATTTAATTATAATTAATCCTGATTAGTTAATTTAATTAAGTAGTGTGTTAATTAAACAGTAATTTAATTAGTTAATCACTAATTAACTAACAGCCTATGACAGGTGGGGACCCACTGGTCCTGACGTCATGCTGACGTCATGCTGAGTCAGCAAGACACTGTTCGGATATGTTAATTTAAATAATTAATTAAATTCCAGAAATAATAAAAACTTTAGAAAATCATATAAAATAATCCGTAGCTCAGATGAAAATACTTTGTACTGAAAGTTGCTCAGAACGACGAGACGAATCTGAATACGCGGTCCGTTCGTCCGTCACGTCCCTAACTATCCGAACTTGCAAACCGTTCCCCTCTTATCCTCTCGTCCGATAATTCCCCAAGACCCGGGAAAATCGTCAGATATTCTCCCGCCTCGTCTGTTACGTTGTGAGTGATGCTGGTTAGACTACCCCTAGCCACCGTGTATCGTATTTGTCATGCTCATGTTTGCTATATATTTATACTGTTCCTCCCCCTTTCTCTCTCGATAGCCCCGACACCCGACGTCGTCCCCGAGACCGACGCAGCTCGGATCCCGAAGACACCATAGACGACCTGCCTTGCCGCCGAGGAACCAGGCAAGCCCCTCCTTTTGATCATCCCGATATCGCCCCATTCTAATTTCCATGCTTGCATTAGAATTGCTGCTGGTGCTGCTGCTTTACCTATTCTGATGCATAGCCTGTTCATTGTAACCTGTTGTTGATAATTACCACATATCTAAACTGTTTAGTCTAGGCTGGGTGAGAGACCTATCAGTGACCCCATTTATCCCGATGCCGCGCTGGATCGTCAGAAGACCCGATCAACGGGATTGAAGACCAGGCCCCGACACCGCAACATCACCCCCCCCCCTTAGTTGTAACGACACTGCAGCGTTACTATCGAGTGTCGAGGGTGAAAACCTCATGTAGCATCTTGATGTTAACTCTGTAGAGTAGTTATTCGGTCGTGGTCATCGAGGGTGATTCCTCCTTCACCGCTTCCGATAACGACGCGTCGTACAACACCTCAAGTGTGGACCCAGTGAGGGTGATTCCTCCTAGTTCACCTTGACGGATACATCGAGTGGGAATTCAATGAGGGTGATACCCGGATTCCCTGATGTTATGGACACACGGATACTTGGACTTTACAATGTTACTTGGGAAGGCGGGCTGACCCTGAGGGGTACCCGCGTGTGATGTGAAGGCGGGTTGCCAGTGTGGTGCCGAGTTGTGAATACGAGGCGCGGCCGGGCATTCTTAACCCTTGCCGCAAGTCCTCGAGACGGGGGACGGGGCACGGGTACATCTTTCGTGAGTCTCTGCTCGTTACCGCAAGCCCCTAGTCCTAGCGATTTGGATATTTGATCCGAGCAGGCCCCTGTCTGATAGCACTAACCATCCCGTGGGCATAGTATGGGCGTTCTGCATCGTATGCATCAGCCGAAAGCTCTGTCGACGTCCAGTTCAGCCTCGTGGCCGGGCCGGGCCGTACCATCAGGAATGAGGTGGTGCTCGTCCCGACCCTGCACACACCGACCCGGAGTGCACAGGGCGATGGCCCATGACCCCGAGCGCTTAGGATAAGACCGACGGGGACCTCTTGCTAAGCTGTAGGTAGGGTGCGATGTGTCGTTTGGCGAGGCCGGGCATGACCCAGGAAAGTGTGTCCGGCCGAAGTAATCGAGCGTGTTGGGTAAGTTGGTGCACCCCTGCAGGAAGAAACACTTCATCGATAGCCGGTCCTACGGTAAAGGACACCGGAGTTGTATCCTGATTGATACAATTTGAGAACTGAACGATACCTGCACTGATGAGACCTGTATATTGCTCTGGGATTGCTTCTCGCAGGGAGTCGAGAAGGGATCTCAGGACGAGGTTGATGAATGTATGGCTCTGGGATTGCTTTCTCGCAGGGAGTCGAGAAAGGATCTCTGGGTGAGGTTGATATTATTACTGCTACATTATATGGTATTGTTCTACTCTCTTCTACTGCTGCAAGACCGCTGAAGATGCTAGTCTTCGATAGGACTAGGCCTTCTCTCTATTCTGGCATTTCTGCAGCCCAGTCCACATATACAGCCTCCCCTTGATAATGTTGCATATGTAGTGTAGATCCTTGCTTGCTGAGTACTTCTGAGTACTCACGGTTGCTTTGTTTTCCTTTTTCTCCCCATATCAGTTTGACGTGACCAGAGGACGGAGCCCCCTGAGACAGATGCCCCGACGATCGTTACTACTACTACCCAGAGGATGGATACTACTACGAGTTGACTGACGTCCAGGAGTAGGATCGGAGGGTCCCAGGCAGGAGGCCTGCGCCTTTCGATCGTAGTGTTTTATTTTGCCCCGCCTTTCTAAAGGCCTTTCTGTTTCTCTTTCATATCTGTACTCAGATAACTGATGCTTCCGCTGACGCTTGTATGCCATCGAGCTATGTATTCGAGCCCTCGAGGCCCTGGCTTGTAATATAAAGCTTGTATGACTTTATTTATGTTTTAGAGTTGTGTTGTGATATCTTCCCGTGAGTCCTTAGGCTTGATCGTGTGCATTTGCGTGTATGATTAGGGCACGATCGGGCCGGGGGCGTCACAAGTTGGTATCAGAGCCGACTGCCTGTAGGAGCCCCCCTTTCCAACTCCTTGGCCGAAGTTGAGTCTAGAAACCGAAAAACTATTTTACTAACTTGGCTGTGTGGCTTACGGGCCCACGTCGCCAATTGGGTGGTATTAGGATCTTTTACTCCTCGACCTTTACTCTGGACTCTGATCTCTCTTCCTTTCGGGTTAACAAAAGTTTACTAACTCCAGCATTAGGTTCTCGTGATCACATCCACCCGGAGTTCTGGAAATATCCCCCCTTGCTTCAAGATTGTGGGCCAGGTTCTGCTTACAGGATCCTCTTATCGAGGGCACCCTGTGTTGTCACTTGCAGATTCCTCGCTCCTGCAGCTTTCTCCGACGTTGATGTAGCCTTTGCTATGTCTCGTTGTGTACTTCCTTACCGCGTGCCTGCGCGCCGCCTAGTTGTCTAGCCTTCTCCTTTCAGCAGTCGTAATGCCGGTTTGTAACCGAGACTAGGTGTGGATTTGAATGTCTGGTGTGACTATGATGAAGTATCTATTGCACTTCCTTCTGTCGTGCGTGTTACTTCATGAATAATTCCATACACATGCAGTTTTACTTGCTAAACTGCCCCTGTTGATTTGGCAGGATGGCTGACGATCCTCCACCTCCACCCTATATTGCCGCAATGATGCAGCAGTTTGAACTCAACCGTCAGCAGTTTGAACTCAACCGTCAGTTTATGACCGGAGTATTGACTCAGTTCCCAACTCAGAATGCTCAACAACAGAATGCTCCAATAACTCTGCCAGAATTTGTGCGCCTCAATCCGTCCGTTTTCCGCAACTCCACCAATCCTATGGATGCTGATGATTGGCTTCGTGACATCCTGTTTGAGATGGAGTCAGCTAATGTTGCCCCTGCCAGTTATGTCACCTTTGCGACATTCCACTTAAAGGGTCCGGCTGCCCAATGGTGGGAAAGCCACAAGGGTATGTTGCCTGCAGAGACTGTAATCACTTGGCAGGAATTTCAGTCAGCTTTTCGTGCACGGTACATTCCTCAAGGTCTGATAGATCAGAAGAAGCAGCAGTTTCGCAAACTCACACAGGGCACAATGACTGTGGATGAATATCAGAGGAAATTTCTCGAGTTATCCCGCTATGCTGAGGATGACGTTAACACTGACGCCCGCCAGCAGGATAAATTCCGTGAAGGACTCCGTACTGACATAAAACTCGCACTTGCAGTCCTTGATTGTACAGACTTCGCAATGCTTGTCAGCAAATCTTTCCAAATTGAAACAGCTCTGACTGAATGCCAGGAGTCGCTCAAGCGCACTCATGAAGCTGGCTCATCCTCGGGTCAGCCTGTTCAGAAACGTCGAGTGTGGATCCCGCACAATGTTCATCACCGACCTGCTCCAACACCAAGGCCGTCTTATGTTGCACCCCGCCTGCCTCCGCCGCCGAGACAGCTAGTGACTCAGGGCGGACAGTCCACTGCTGTAGCTCCTCCCCATAATGATCGGAATTGCTTCAAGTGTGGTCAACCAGGGCACCGTGCTACCAATTGCCGTCCGAACCAAAATCGAGATGCCCGAGCTCGTCAGCCCAGGAATCCCAATGCCAAACCTTCTGCTGTTATACTGGGCCATGCTAACCATGTCAATGCAGAAGAGGCTCAGAAAGAACCAACCATTGTGATGGGTACCCTCCCGATTAATTCAGTTGCAGCTTCTGTCCTTTTCGACTCAGGAGCATCACATTCCTTTGTGTCTCAACAATTTGCTCAGCGGCATGAGCTACATCTAGAGCTGTTACCCACACCGTTAGAGATTATCACCCCCCGTTCCAGGTGGCAAACCAAGATGGTAAGTCACAACAATCAGATCAAAATTGAAGGGTTGATGTTCACTGCTTCCCTTATTGCTCTTGGACCTTCCGACATAGACATCATTCTCGGTATGGACTGGTTGACTGCCCATAATGCTTTGATTGATTGCGCTACTAAGACAGTCCAGTTCACTCACCCTTCTGGCCAGACAGTCAAATACTCAGCCCGAATAGCTCAGGATGCTGAGAGCCAGATATATGTTCTGAATGCATTGAATGCTTCACCGCTTGAAGGCATCGAGGACGTTCCCGTTGTTCGCGATTTTCAAGATGTCTTTCCAGAAGAACTTCCAGGAATTCCCCCTGCCAGAGCTGTTGAGTTTGTCATTGACTTGAAACCAGGCACAACTCCTATTGCGAAGCGCCCTTATAAGATGCCTCCGCATCATCTTCTCGAACTTAAGGAAGAAATCGACACGTCACTTAAGAAAGGTTTCATCCGCCCCAGTTCCTCTGCTTGGGGAGCACCTTCACTCTTCGTTAAGAAGAAGGATGGAACTAACCGGTTGGTTCAGGATTACCGACCTATCAACCAAGCAACAATCCAGAACAAATATCCGCTTCCCCGGATCAATGATTTGTATGATCAACTTGCCGGTTCCTCAGTATTCTCTAAGCTTGATTTGAGATTGGGATACCATCAGATCCGTGTTCGCGAAGAGGATATTCCGAAGACTGCATTTGTTACTCGTTATGGCTCCTACGAGTACACCGTCATGTCATTTGGCTTAACAAATGCCTCCAGCCACATTCTCCCCGTCTTGATGAATATATCTTCATGGATTACCTCGATAAGTTCGCTCGTGGTTTATCTAGATGATATTTCTGTATATTCAAGATAAGGAAGAACATGCCGAACACCTCCGTCTTTACTGAAAGGCTCCGAGAACCAGTTGTATGCCAAATACTCAAAGTGAATTCTGGCTTTCCTGAAGTAACTTACTCTTGTCATGTGATTTCCAAGAGGGCATCGCCGTTACCCCAGAACTGACTTTCTATGCTATGCTTGACTGGACCCCCGAAGAATGTCAAGCAAGTCGAAGTTTTCTCTCGCCTTGCAAGTTATTGCCCGCCGTTTGTCGAGAACTTTTTCAAGATGCTACACGCCTGACGTCTGCTTCACAAGGGCGTTAAGTTTAATGGACAGAAAAATGTCAGCAAAAGTTTTCAAGCACTCAAAACAAGCTAACATCTGCCCCAACTGTCTCCTCTCCTCCAGATACCCGCAAAGACTTTGTGATTTATTGTGATGCATCCGTGAAAGGATTAGGCTGTGTCCTAATGCAAACGCCGTAAGTGTTGTCTATGGCTCTGTCAGTTTGCGGCCCACTGAAGAAGAAATTATCCGTAACATGATCTAGAACTAGCTGTGTCATCTATGCACTGCAGTTGTGGCGACATTACCTCCTCCTCGGTATCGTTGCGAGTATACACGGATCATAAAAGTCTGAAGTACTTGTTCACTCAACCTTCTCTAAACCTCCGTCAGCAAAGATGGATGGAGGCCATTGCGGACTATGATTTGGGGTATATCCTAACCCCTGGCAAGGCTAACGTGATGGCTGATGCCTTAAGCCGCAAGTCCTATTGCGACAACCTCAATGGTTAGGCGAGCTCAACCTCGTCTTTTTGAACAACTGTGCAAGCTAAATCTTGCGTATTGTTCCACAGGGGTTCTCTTAATAACCTTGTGGATACAACCAGATCTTGAGAAGCTGTTAGATGCGCAAGCTCAAGATGCTGAAGTTTGATCTGATGAAGAAGAGTCTTCACTTGAAAAGTACAGGGTATTTCTCGCTGTCTGAAGATGGAACCTTGTATTTCAGAAACCGCATTGTCGTACCTCGCTCGAGCTTATGACTGACAAGGTTATGAGCGAGCCACATGACACCCCCCTTGTCTATTCATCCGGGTAGCAACCAAGATGTATCGGATCTCCGTCAAGGTACTGGGTGTCTAGAATAAGCAAGACATTGCTCGTATGTTGCTGAATGTTGATGTTTTCGTCGTCGCGTTAAAGCAGAACATCAGAAGCCTGCTGGAATTCTGCAACCACTTCCTATTCTTATGGAAATCGGACAAGGTTCAGATGGATTTCATACAGGACTTCCCAGGTCACAGAAGGGTCACGATGCATTCTTGGTCGTCCGCCAACTCTCCAAAGTTGACACTTTCTGCCTGTCAAGGACGATCACTGCTAGTCAGTTACGCAGAGTTATATATCTCATGAATTGTTTCCACTCCACGGTATTTCCGAAAGAGACAGTTCAGACCGTGGCATCAATTTACTGGTCATTTCTGGGAAAGTTTCCAAAAGGCTAGGGAACTCATATTACCTGGAGTTCAGCTTATCATCCTCAATCCCAAGCCAAGTTTGAACGAGTTAATCAAGTGCTTGAAGCATGTTGCGAGCTTGTGTTAATAATCGTTTGGCAGAAGTGGGAAGAATCTCTTCCATATGCCGAGTTCTCCTATAACAACAGCTACAAGCCAGCTTGAAAATGGCCCCCTTTGAAGTCTCTATGGACGAAGTGTCGAACCCCTCTGAATTGGTCGAAACTGGGGAACGACCTCTTGTTGGACCGGACACATATTCAACACGCCGAGAACAAGTTCGTATTGTCCGAGAAACTCAGGGCGGCGCAGCGCGCCAGAAGAGCAACTATGATCCCAAACGATGGGGTCTGACTTAATCAACCTGGTGATCAAGCTTATCTACTGTCACCCCTATGAAGGGCACTCCCGTTTTGTGAATCAGGGGCAAGCTAGCTCCGCGCTACATTGGTCCTTCCGCATTGTTTGCAAAACGTGTCGTGGCATATAAATTGGAATTGCCGCCGCAATTCTCTCATATCACGACGTCTTCCATGTGTCGCAACTTCCGAAAATGCTTCAAGGAATCTCCACACCGGAGCTGTGGATCACGAGATGCTCGAATTGCATGATGATCTTTCATATAGGAACATACCGATCCGCATTCTCGATGAGCTGAACGTCGAACCCTCAGAAGGTTACCAAGTTCCTCAAAGTACATGGTTAAATCATACTGAGATGAAGCCACTTGGGAACGCGAGGATAAGCTTCGTGCGGAATACCCCGAACTTTTCCTTCTACTTCTTATTCTCGGGACGAGAATTCTTGTTAGAGAGGAGATTTGTAACACCCCCCGTGGTTTAACTACAGTAATCACCCTTTTGATTATCCATGTCAGCATGATTAACATGCATGATCATCATTAGCATCATATTGCATTTCAACTCCTAGTCAAATTCGAATTTAATGAAAGTGGAAAATAGAAGTTATCCAAATCATAACTAAATGTCAGATAATAACAAACGTTCCAGAGGCACTTCTAAAATTGAAACGAACATTATTGAAAATGGATAAGTGGCTTGAACATCCTCAAACTTGGCTGAAAATAATATTTAATGACCTTTTAATTTATTTAAAACAAATAAGAATGATGTTTTGTCCAACTAATTTTAGGTGTTAGGGAATAAAGCACTGGTATTATGGACCAGGTCACATGTTTTACAAAATTCATTTGAGCCCTAACTGTTTACAACCAGGGTATGGATAAATAAAAAGAGAAAAAAAAGAATAAAAAACCCCTCCCCCCGGGCCCAACTGGGCCCCACCCAGCTGGCCCATGCCGGCCCACCCCCCCACTCCTTATCCCCTCGCGGCCGAACCCTAGCCGCTCCCCACGCCCCCTCTCGCTCCCTCCTCCCCCCCCCCCGATCCAGATCGGAGCGCAGGCCACCGCCCTCGACGCGCCGACCGCGCCCCGACGCCGCCTCTTGCCCTCCCCTCGCCCGCCTCCCCCTCGCCACGGCCGACGCCGCTCGTTCCCCCGGCCGACGACCGCGCCGCGCGCGCTCGCCCCGCCCCCTCGCCGACCCGCCGCTTCGCCCCGACCCCGACCCCGTCGCCGCTCGACGCCGTCGCCTCTCCACCACCACATCCCCGCCGTCGTCCCCGCGCCCGCTGCCCTAGCCCTACCAGCCGGTGGGCCCTCGCCTCCCTCCCTTCGCCCGTCCCGCTCACCTACCGCGTCGCACCAACGCCCGCCTGCGCCGCGCCACGCGCCCCCCCCCCCTCTCTTCTCGCGCTCACCCTCCCGCGCCGCCGCGCGCCATCCGCTGGCGACCGCGCCCCTGGGCGCCCGCTCACCCCTGCCCGCGCTCTGCCTGCCGCTGCCTCCTGCCCGTTCCTTCGGCCGCTTATTCCTCGCCCCCAGCCCCCCCGTCCGCGCTCCTTGCGCGTGCCATTTGGGCACCGGACATGTCCGGTCCCAAATGGGCATGCTCCGGACATGTCCGGCGCCCAGACGTGCACGCCGCGGACATGTCCGCCCAGCCCACTGACATAGGGGCCCACGGCCCAGAACGAATTAAAAAAAAATAATAATAATAAAAATAAAAATAATTAAACTAATTAATTAATTTAATTAGTTAATTAATCCTGATTAGGTTAATTTAATTAAGTAGTTAGTGTTAATTAAACAGTAATTTAATTAGTTAATCACTAATTAACCTAACAGCCTATGACAGGTGGGACCCACTGGTCCTGACGTCATGCTGACGTCATGCTGACGTCAGCAAGACACTGTTTCGGATAATGTTAATTTAAATAATTAATTAAATTCCAGAAATTAATAAAAACTTTAGAAAATCATATAAAATAATCCGTAGCTCAGATGAAAATACTTTGTACATGAAAGTTGCTCAGAACGACGAGACGAATCTGAATACGCGGTCCGTTCGTCCGTCACGCGTCCCTAACTATCCGAACTTGCAACCGTTCCCCTCTTATCCTCTGTCCGATAATTCCAAAGACCCGGGAAATATCGTCAGATATTCTCCCGCTCCGTCTGTTACGTGTGATGCTGCGTTAGACTACCCCTAGCACCGTGTATCGTATTTGTCATGCTCATGTTTGCTATATATTTATACTGTTTCCTCCCACTCTTCTCTCTCGATAGCCCCCGACCCCGACGTCGTCCCCGAGACCGACGCAGCTCCGGATCCCGAAGACACCATAGACGACCTTGCCCTTGCCGCCGAGCAACCAGGCAAGCCCCTCCTTTTGATCATCCCGATATCGCCCATTCTAATTTCCCATGCTTGCATTAGAATTGCTGCTGCTGCTGCTTTACCTATTCTGATGCATAGCCTGTTCATTGTAACCTGCTGTTGATAATTACCTACATATCCTAAACTGTTTAGTCTAGGCTGGGTAGAGACCTATCAGTGACCCCATTTATCCCGACTGCCGCGCTGGATCGTCAGAAGACCCGATCAACGGGATTGAAGACCAGGCCCCGACACCGCACATCACCCCCCCCCTTAGTTGTAACGACACTGCAGCGTTACTATCGAGTGTCGAGGGTGAAACCTCATGTAGCACTTCTGATGTTAACTCTGTAGAGTAGTTATTCGGTCGTGGTCATCGAGGGTGATTCCTCCTTCACCGCTTCCGATAACGACGCTGTCGTACAACACCTCAAGTGTGGACCCAGTGAGGGTGATTCCTCCTAGTTCACCTTGACGGATACATCGAGTGGGAATTCAATGAGGGTGATACCTTGGATTCCCTGATGTTATGGACACACGGATACTTGGACTTTACAATGTTACTTGGGAAGGCGGGTCGACCCTGAGGGGTACCCGCGTGTGATGTGAAGGCGGGTTGCCAGTGTGGTGCCCGAGTTGTGAATACGAGGCGCGGCCGGGCATTCTTAACCCTTGCCGCAAGTCCTCGAGACGGGGCGACGGGGTCACATCTTTCGTGAGTCTCTGCTCGTTACCGCAAGCCCCTAGTCCTAGCGATTTGGATATTTGATCCGAGCAGGCCTCTGGTCTGATAGCACTAACCATCACGTGGGCATAGTATGGGCGTTCTGCATCGTATGCATCAGCCGAAAGCTCTGTCAGACGTCCAGTTCAGCCTCGTGGCCGGGCCGGGCCAGTACCATCCAGGACTGAGGTGGTGCTCGTCCCGACCCTGCACACACCGACCCGGAGTGCACAGGGCGATGGCCCATGACCCCTGAGCGCTTAGGATATAGACCGACGGGGACCTCTCTGCTAAGCTGTAGGTAGGGTTGCGATGTGTCGTTTGGCCGAGGCCGGGCATGACCCAGGAAAGTGTGTCCGGCCGAAGTTAATCGAGCGTGTTGGGTAAGTTGGTGCACCCCTGCAGGGAAGAACACTTCTATCGATAGCCGGTCCTACGGTAAAGGACACTCGGAGTTGTATCCTGATTGATACAATTTAGAACTGGATACCTGTGATGAGACCTGTATATATGGCTCTGGGATTGCTTCTCGCAGGGAGTCGAGAAGGGATCTCAGGACGAGGTTGATGACTGTATGGCTCTGGGATTGCTTTCTCGCAGGGAGTCGAGAAAGGATCTCTGGGTGAGGTTGATATTATTACTGCTACATTATATGGTATTGTTCTACTCTCTTCTATTGCTGCAAGACCGCTGAAGATGCTAGTCTTCGATAGGACTAGGCCTTCCCTCTATTCTGGCATTTCTGCAGCCCAGTCCACATATACAGCCTCCCCTTGAAAATGTTGCATATGTAGTGTAGATCCTTGCTTGCTGAGTACTTCTGAGTACTCACGGTTGCTTTGTTTTCCTTTTTCTCCCCATATCAGTTTGACGTGACCAGAGGACGGAGCCCCCTGAGACAGATGCCCCGACGATCGTTACTACTACTACCCAGAGGATGGATACTACTACGAGTTGACTGACGACCAGGAGTAGGATCGGAGGGTCCCAGGCAGGAGGCCTGCGCCTTTCGATCGTAGTGTTTTATTTTGCCCCGCCTTTCTAAAGGCCTTTCTGTTTCTCTTTCATATCTGTACTCAGATAACTGATGCTTCCGCTGACGCTTGTATGCCATCGAGCTATGTATTCGAGCCCTCGAGGCCCTGGCTTGTAATATAAAGCTTGTATGACTTTATTTATGTTTTAGAGTTGTGTTGTGATATCTTCCCGTGAGTCCTTAGGCTTGATCGTGTGCATTTGCGTGTATGATTAGTGCACGATCGGGCCGGGGGCGTCACACTAGACCATGACGAACCTACGAACTATGAAGAAGCGATGATGAGCCCAGATTCCGATAATTGGCTTGAGGCCATGAAATCTGAGATATGATCCATGTATGAGAACAAAGTATGCACTTTGGTTGACTTGCCCGATGATCGGCGAGCCATAGAAAATAAATGGATCTTCAAGAAGAAGACTGACGCTGATGGTAATGTTACTGTCTACAAAGCTCGACTTGTCGCGAAAGGTTTTCGACAAGTTCAAGGAGTTGACTACGATGAGACTTTCTCACCTGTAGCGATGCTTAAGTCTGTCCGAATCATGTTAGGAATTGCCGTATTTTATGATTATGAAATATGGCAAATGGACGTCAAAACTGCATTCCTTAATGGATTTCTTAAAGAAGAGTTGTATATGATGCAACCAGAAGGTTTTATCGATCCTAAATGTGCTAACAAAGTGTGCAAGCTCCAGCGATCCATTTATGGACTGGTGCAAGCATCTCGGAGTTGGAATATACGCTTTGATGAGGTGATCAAAGCATATGGTTTTATACATACTTTTGGAGAAGCCTGTATTTACAAGAAAGTGAGTGGGAGCTCTGTAGCATTTCTAATATTATATGTGGATGACATATTGTTGATTGGAAATGATATAGAATTTCTGGATAGCATAAAAGGATACTTGAATAAAAGTTTTTCAATGAAAGACCTCGGTGAAGCTGCTTATATATTGGGCATCAAGATCTATAGAGATAGATCAAGACGCTTAATTGGACTTTCACAAAGCACATACCTTGATAAAGTTTTGAAGAAGTTCAAAATGGATCAGTTAAAGAAAGGGTTCTTGCCTGTGTTACAAGGTGTGAAGTTGAGTCAGACTCAATGCCCGACCATTGCAGAAGATAGAGAGAAAATGAAAGTCATTCCCTATGTCTCAGCCATAGATTTTATCATGTATGCTATGCTGTGTACCAGACCTGATGTGTGCCTTGCTATAAGTCTAGCAGGGAGGTACCAAAGTAATCCAGGAGTGGATCACTAGACAGCGGTCAAAATTATCCTTAGAGGACTAAGGAAATGTTTCTCGGTTATGGAGGTGATAAAGAGTTCGTCGTAAAGAGTTACGTCGATAAATGTTTATTATTCATGCTAGAATTGTATTAACCGGAAACTTGATACATGTGTGGATACATAGACAAAACACCGTGTCCCTAGTAAGCCTCTACTAGACTAGCTCATTAATCAAAGATGGTTAAGTTTCCTAACCATAGACATGTGTTGTCATTTGATGAACGGGATCACATCATTAGGAGAATGATGTGATGGACATGACCCATCCGTTAGCTTAGCATATTGATCGTTCAGTTTTATTGCTATAGCTTTCTTCATGTCATATACATATTCCTTTGACTATGAGATTATGCAACTCCCGGATACCGGAGGAATACCTTGTGTGCTATCAAACGTCACAACGTAACTGGGTGATTATAAAGATGCTCTACAGGTATTTCCGAAGGTGTTTGTTGGGTTGGCATAGATCGAGATTAGGATTTGTCACTCCGAGTATCGAAGAGGTATCTCTGGGCCCTCTCGGTAATGCACATCATAAGAAGCCTTGCAAGCAATGTGACTAATAAGTTAGTTGCCGGATGATGTATTACGGAACGAGTAAAGAGACTTGCCGGTAATGAGATTGAACTAGGTATGAAGACACCGACGATCGAATCTCGGGCAAGTAACATACCGATGACAAAGGGAATAACGTATGTTGTCATTATGGTACGACCGATAAAGATCTTCGTAGAATATGTAGGAACCAATATGAGCATCCAGGTTCCGCTGTTGGTTATTGACCGGAGAGGTGTCTCGGTCATGTCTACATAGTTCTCGAACCCGTAAGGTCCACACGCTTAACGTTCGATGACGATTTTGTATTATATGAGTTATGTAATTTGGTGACCGAATGTTGTTCGGAATCCCGGATGAGATCACGGGCATGACGAAGAGTCTCAAAATGTTCGAGAGGTAAAGATTGATATATAGGACGATAGTATTCGGACACCGGAAGTGTTTCGGGGGTACCAGGTACATATCGGGTCACCGGAAAGGGGTTCCGGGCACCCCGACAAAGATATGGGCCTAATGTGCCAAGAGGGGAAACGCAGCAGCCAGCATGGGCTGCTGCGCCCCCCATATAGGCCGAACCTGGAGGGGAAGGAAAGAGGGGAAGAGAGAAAGGAAGGGGAGGGATTCGGCCTCCCCCTTCCTTCTCTCCTCCCTCCTCCTTCCTCCCCCCTCCGGAAATTATGGTAGGGGGGGGGCGAATTGGACTAGGGGCCCAAGTAGGATTCCTCCTACTTGGGCGCCCCCTTGGCTGCTCCCTCTCCCTCCCACCTATATATATGAAGGGGGGAGGCACCTAGAACACACACGAACAATTGTTAGCCGTGTGCGGCACCCTCCTCCACAGTTTACGCCTCCGGTCATATTCACGTAGTGCTTAGGCGAAGCCCTGCGCGGATCACTTCACCATCACCGTCACCACGCCGTCGTGCTGACGGAACTCTCCCTCGACACTTTGCTGGATCAAGAGTTCGAGGGACGTCATCGAGCTGAACGTGTGCAGAACTCGGAGGTGCCGTACGTTCGGTGCTTGATCGGTCGGAACGAGAAGAAGTTCGACTACATCAACCGCGTAACAAACGCTTCCGCTTTCGGTCTACGAGGGTACGTAGACACACTCTCCCCCTCTCGTTGCTATGCATCTCGTAGATAGATCTTGCGTGAGCGTAGGAATTTTTTTAAAATTGCATGCTACGTTCTCCAACAGCTGCTCCCCGTGAAGAAGGAGCACGAGGCCATGGCCGCAGACGACGAGACCGCCCTCAAATAGGCCCGGGAGGACTACGTCCACGAGGAGATGGCGCTCCAGCGCCGCGCCCTCGAGGAGATCGCCGCTCGGCGCCGCGGACGCGAGGAGAGCGGTGTCATCATCCTCGACGACAGCCACGAGGAGGCGCCCGGGCCGTCCAAACCCCCACGCATCGGCGACGCTGGTCAGGGGTGCAGCAGGGACGGCGGCGGCACGCAGGACGGCGGCGACGACGACGGCGACTACACCAAGATGTACAGACTGCTCGGCATGTAGAAGGCGGGCGGCAGCGGCAACAGCTTTAGTATTTAGTTGTTTTTAGTAGTAGTAGTATTTAGTTGTTTTAAATTTATGTTTTCAGTTTTTTTTACAAATATCAATGAAATCGTCTAGTTTGACCGAATTTGTGTTGCGTTTGGCCGAATTTCGGCCGAGTTTAGTTTTCAAAAAACGACGTCTAGGACGGCCTTGTGGCGGTGGTTGGGAAACCGACCATCCCCACGCTGATTTTTTCGTCGACGCGCCCCCAAGCGGCGCTATTTTAAGCCCCTGGGGCCGAACGAGTGGAGATGCTCAGATTACAAGCTGGTTCATCGCCGGCGAGTGTGTCATGTCTGTGGTCTGGATGCCAGCCTCTTTATAGTCCCGGTGCTAGTGTGCTGCAATGTAAGTGTAAACCTGTTGATCTCTTCTCGGGAAAATTAAGTAAACCTGTTGATTCTTGTCTTGAAAAAAAAAGTAAACCTGTTGTTGATCAAAATCGCCAGAGTGCGAAGAATTGGTCAGGTTAGGTCAACTGGGTTAAACCCATCGTCGAACTTCCTCAAAAAAGAAAAAACGTCGAAGCACGAGCCAAGCCCATGAAAAATATCTGTAAATCCGTACAAGCTGTCATTCTTGTAACTGAGGCCTTCTGTAGCGGGCGGAATGCGCGAGAGCTTCTTTTTAGCAGTGCGAGACGGAGCTGCGTCTCGCCTCTGGCGAGCACACTACAGAGCCAGCCCTTTACTGTAGCAGCGACGCAAGCTTTTTCCTGTCTGGTTTCTATCGGTTATTTCACCGTTTGCGACGTGTTTTTTTTTGTCCTCTTCAGCATTTTTTCTTCGGTTTTATTTGTTTCTTTATCGGTTTTCACTGGCTTTCTTCAGTTTTCTAACAAAGTCTATTTGTCTTTATTTTTCCCATTTTTGTCAACAAGAATCCATTTTCTACATTTTTCGTTTTTATTATACATCAGGAAAAAAATGTACACGTTTAACATTTTTCAAATACATGATTAATATTTCTCCAAATATATATGTTTCAATGTCTATTTTTTCATATACATTGTAATATTTTGGCATAAGTATTTTCTCGTATATGTATAAAATATTTTCTATACAAATTTAATATTTTTAAATACATGACTTATTTTTAGAAATACATGTTTTTGAACATATTTTCTAAATACATGTTAAACAGTTTTCAAATACACAACATATATATGCGCTGATGAAACTGTAAGCACCCTGAGATGTGTCAGGTTCAACTAGAAACCACCACTTTGACGAATCTTTTGTACGCAGCCGCCGCCTCATCCTCCTCTTGATACTTAGGGTTCCTCCTCCTCCCGTCGACGCCATCGTCGATCCGCCTCGTCTCTGGTGGCCCTAGGGCCATGGAGGTGCGGTGAACCCCAACCCTTGCCGGCGGAAGGGACCTTGCTCTTTTTTTTGGGTGTTTTCCATGAGTTTGTTTAGGGTTTGTGTTCTACTCAGAAAGAAGAGGCGGTGGCGACTCCCTGAAGATGGAAAAAGGTTCTCCCTGCCTTGCCCACGTACCGGTGATGCGTCTACTGTCGTTGAAGGGCGTGTGGAGGTGTGTCTCCGCCGGATTTTACGGGATTCGGTTGGTGCTGGACTTCGGTGGATCCGCTTGGATCCAGTATTTGTTCGTCTTTGTTCGTGTGTCTACAGGCTGAATTCTTTCGATCTATACTTCATGTCATCGGCGACGGTTGTTGTTCTGGTGCGTTGTACTTAGCACGATGATTTCCCGACTGTCTACTACAAGTTTGGTCCGGCTCCAGTGAGGGAGGGGTGATGACGGCAGCGTGCCTTCGGCTAGCTCCATTGCTTGTAGTCGTCAATAGGTGGTCTACGGACATGGATGTAATTTCTGTGTTCTTTGTACTGCCATGGCATGATGAATAGATCAGAATTTTTCTCGCAAGAAAAAACAGTTTTTGAATACATGTTTGAAACATATTTTTTGTATGATGCATTTTAAAAAACTCATTATGTGAACATTTTTTACATTGTAAACACTTTTAAGAAATGTCACAAACATATTTATTAAATGCATGATTTTTTACGAAGCTTTTTTTTGAATTATGCAAACATTTTTTTACATGGGTTAATTTGATAAATGTCACTAGAATTTTGGCGATACCAAGAAATGCCACTGTAATTTCTAAACTTTGAAAAATGCCATTGCAGACTTTGAAAAATGCCACAATGGCATTTTTCAAAGTTTGAAAATTACAGTGGCGTTTCTCGGAATCGCCAGAATTCGAGTGACATTTATAAAATTAACCATTTTTACATTGTATAAGTTTTGTAAAATTTCAAAAAATGAATGCATATTTTTAATGTGACAACTTTTTTTGATGTTATCAACATTTTATTTTAAATCGCATTAATAAAAAAATTATATTGTATTAACATTTTTCAAATTCATGGTGGAAATATATGTATTTATATTTTTCAAAAATATAAATAAATATAAAAAACGTAAAAAGAATAAAATTTGTACATGTACCTACGAGCTAGACACATCCGCACCTCATGGAACGGAGCTCCTATGCAGCGCTGCAGGCGCCAGCTCCTCTAGCTGGCGTTCACAGCCGCCTACTCATGGGCCGGCGCATGTGGCGAGCGCTTGATCACTTCATCCATCGCCACGCCTGGTCGCTCGCTCGAGCGTTGTTTGACCTGTTGCTAAAAAAAGCGTTGTTTCACCTCCGTTGAATTAAAAAAAATGAAAAAATATAAAACTAAAAAATTCACAAAAATGGAAAATTTGAGATTTTTTTTATGATTTTGAAAAGGTTCATCGAATTTGGAAAAAAACTCCTCAATTCTGAAAAAGTTTATCGAATTTGGGAAATACAACTCGATTCTAGAAAAATTTCATCGAATTTTAAAAAGAGTTCATCAATTCTGAAATAAGTTCATCGATTGTAAAAAAAGTTCATCCATTTTGAAAAAAAATCATCGATATTGAATAAAGTTCATCGGATTTGAAAAAAAGTTCTTCTGTTTTGAAACAAAAGTTCAGAAATCCAGAAAAAAAAGGTTCATCAGATTTGACAAAAAGTTCATCAAATTTTAAAAAAGTTCACCAAAAAGTTATTTTTTTTTGTTGATTTTGAAGAAAGTTAATCGAATTTGGAAAAAGTTCATTCAAATTGGAAAAAGTTCATAAATGTTGAAAAAAATCATTGATTGGAAAAAGATTACGAATTTAAGAAAATAAAAAGAAACAGGAAACAAAAAAAAGAAGAAGAAAAAAAATGGAAAACGTAGGGGGGGGGGGGGCATTTCCTATACATAGAAATACATAACATGAAGTAGGTATTCACAAAGCGACTAGATGGCGTAGTGGTCAATGTGCTTCACTCGGAAGGATCTCGGTTCGAGCCTTGTCGATTGCACTCCTCGCACCATTTTTTGAGTTATAAAACTAGAAAAAAAAAGTAGAATGGGCCGGCCCAGCTGCGGTGGGGGGTGGGGGGGAGGCGCCCATTTGCAAACGGGGGCTGAAGCACCAGGAGGTGACCTCACGGGAAGGGAGCTCCTGTATGCCTGCATGGCGCTTGGCGCTCACGCGCGCGTTAAGTGGGCAGTGGCCCATTGAGAGCTTCTCTGCTCGCTCGCTCGGGATGTGCGTGTTTGACCGGCCACGATTGACCGTGGACCAGTTGACTTTCTGAGATTTTTGTTTTGAAAAAAGATCGCAAAAATTGAAAAAGTTATCCGAATTCGATAATGTTGGCAAACTTGAAAAAAGTTCATCAATTTTGAAGGAAAAAGTTCACGAATTTGAAAAAGAAGTTAGTCAATTTTGAAAAAATTCATGAATTTGAAAATAAGTTTGTCGAATTTGAAAAAAAGTTCATCAAATCTGAAAAAGGTTCATCAAATTAGAAAAACAAAATCATCAACTTTGAGAAAAAGTTCATCGATTTGCAAGGAAAAGTTCATGGATTCTTAAAAAGTTCACTGAACGAGAACAAGAAAAAAAAAAGAAAAAAGGAAAGAGGAAAAACGAAAAAACAAAACTAGTAATAATCTCTTTGAGAACGAACTTGGGAGTAATCATCTTTTGCCCCTGCCAAGTCTTAAACCCTCTATGAAAAATATTTTTATAAACATTCACTTGTTCATGGTGTGTCTGTCATGAACCATAGATTCCTGGAACCTTCCCTAAGTACACCACATACCACTTCGTCCATCAAGACATAAGAGCAAAGATTCAACCAGCACACAAAGCAACAGAACATATGGAACAAAAACAACATACACATGCATGATCATTAATACGTCTCCAACGTATCTATAATTTTTTATTGTTCTATGATATTATAGTATCAATCTTGGATGTTTTATATGCAATTTATATATCATTTTTTGGGACTAACCTATTAACCTAGTGCCCAGTGCCAGTTGTTATTTTTTTGCTTGTTTTTGGATTTTCAGGAAATCAATATCAAACAGAGTCCAAACGGAGAAAAAACTTTGTATTAATTTTTTCTGGACCAGAAGAGACCCTAGAAGGTTCGGGAGAAGACCTGAAGAGTCACGAGGGAGCGACAAGCTCGGGAGGCACGCCCTGGGGGGGTGCACCCCCCCAGCGTGTGGGCCCCTTGTGGCACCTCTTGACCTAATTCCGCCTCTATAAATTCTCAAATATTCCCCTGACATCTGGGAGCCGCCCGAAATACTTTTTCCGCCACCGCAAGTTTCTGTTCTCGCGCGATCCCATCTGGAGGCCTTCTCCGGTACTCTGCCGGAGGGGGAATTGATCATAGAGTGGCTCTACATCAACCTTGCTACCCTTCCGATGATGCGTGAGTAGTTTACCTCAGACCTACGGGTCCATAGCTAGTAGCTAGATGGCTTCTTCTCTCTCTTTGATCTTCAATACAATGTTCTCCTCGATGTTCTTGGAGATCTATTTGATGTAATGAATTTTTGGGTGTGTGTGTTGGGATATGATGAATTGTGAGTTTATGATCTGATTTATCCATGAATATTATTTGAGTTTTCTCTGAACTCTTTTATGCATGATTATGATAGCTTCATATTTCTCTCCGATCTATTGATTTGGTTTGGCCAACTAGATTGATTTTTCTTGCAATGAGAGAGGTGCTTTGTAATGGGTTCGATCTTGCGGTGCTCAATCCCAGTGACAGAAGGGGACATGACACGTATGTATCGTTGCTATTAAGGATAAAAAGATGGGGTTTATTCATGCGTGGATTTACTTTGTCTACATCATGTTATCTTACTTAAGGCATTACTCCGTTCTTTATGAACTTAATACTCTAGATGCATGCTGGATAGCGGTCGATATGTGGAGTAATAGTAGTAGATGCATAATCGTTTCGGTCTACTTGTCTCAGACGTGATGCCTATATATATGATCATTGCCTTGGATATCGTCATGATTATTTGCTTTTCTATCAGTTGCCCAACAGTAATTTGTTTACCCACGTATGCTATTTTCAAGAGAGAAGCCTCTAGTGAAAACTATGGCCCCCGGGTCTATTTTCTATTATATTAAAACCAAAAATACCTTACTGCGCCTTTTCTTTCTTTATTTTATTTTGTATTTTTGTGTGATCTATCTATCTATCTATCTATCTATCTATCTATCTATCTATCTATCTATCACCATACAATTTAATCTTGCAAGTGACTGATAACCCACAAGTATAGGGGATCATTTGTAGCCTTCTTCGATAAATAAGAGTGTCGAACCCAACGAGGAGCTAAAGGTAGAACAAATATTCCCTCAAGTTCTATCGACCACCGATACAACTCTACGCACACTTGACGTTTGCTTTACCTAGAACAAGTATGAAACTATTTTGCAAGAATAAAACTACGAGTACTTTGCGAGAATAAAACTACGAATAAATTGCAAGGTAATAAAAGTGGATAGCTTTTGTCAACAAGAAAGTCATTTGTCCCTAGGCAATCGATAGCAAGACCGGTAATCATTCTTGCAATTTTACATGAGGGAGAGGCATGAGCTAACATACTTTCTCTACTTGGATCATATGCACTTATGATTGGACCCCTAGCAAGCATCCGCAACTACTATAGATCATTAAGGTCGTGAAACCCAACCATAGCATTAAGTACCAAGTCCTCTTTACTCCCATACGCCATAACCCACTTATCCGCGTTTAGGCTGCTGTCACCCCCGCAACACCGACAATAAGCAAACCATGAACATATTGCAACACCCTACAGCGAGGATCCCTCACGTTTGCGCGAGACGGAGGGCACCATAGGACATCACCATAAATAAAATATACAATCATACCAACCAAGATCACGATTAACCCATAGGACAAAACAGATCTACTCAAACATCATAGGATAGCCAAATATCATTGGGAAATAATATATGGAGTTGAGCACCATGTTTAAGTAGAGATTACAGCGGGGAGAAGGGAGGTTACACCACTGCATAGAGGGGGAGAGAGTTGGTGTTGACGGTAGCAAGATTGTTGATGTAGATCATCGTCATGATCCTTGCCCCGGCGGCACTTCGGCGCCACTGGGAGAGAGGGGGAGAGAGAGCCCCCTCCTTCTTCTTCTTCCTTGGCCTCCCTCCTAGATGGGAGGAGAGTTCCCCCTCTGGTCCATGGCCTCCATGGCGGCGGAGGGGCGGGAGCCCCTCCGAGATTGGATCTCCCTCTCTGTTCTCTTCTGTTTCACGCTCCCAGATCTGGCCGAAAACTGCTTCTTATATTCCAGGAGATCCATAACTCCGATTGTGCTGAGATTTTAACACGATTTTTTTTCCGGATATAAGCTTCCTTGCGCCCGAAGTAGAGCTCCAACCGACGTACGAGGTGAGCACAACCCACCACCCCGCGCCTGGAGCCTGGGGCGCACCCTGGTGTATGTTGCTCACTGTGGGCCTCTGTTTGCATTGATCCCACCTCCCAAAAATCACATATATTCCAAAATAATTCTCCGTAAATTTTTATCGCGTTTGGACTTCGTTTGATATGGATATTCTGCGAAACATAAAACATGCAAAAAACAGGAACTGGCACTGGATCAATAGGTTAGTCCAATAAATCATATAAAATGTTGCCAAAATTATGTGAAAGTTGTATAATATTGGCATGAAACAATAAAAAATTATAGATACATCGTAGACGTATCAGCATCCCCAAGCTTAATTCCTGCTCGTCCTCGAGTAGGTAAATGATAAAAAAGATAATTTTTTATGTGGAATGCTACCTAGCATAATCTTGATCATATATCTAATCATGGCATGAATATTAAGACACGAGTGATTCAAAGCAATAGTCTATAATTTGACATAAAGACATCAATACTCAGGCATCCCAACAAACAATCATGTCTTTCAAAATATCAACGCTAAAGAAAGCTATCCCTACAAAATCATATAGTCTTGTCATGCTCTGTCTTCTTAACACAAAGTATTTATCATGCACAACCCCGATGATAAGCTGAGCAATTGGTTCATACTTTTTAACGCGCTTCAGCTTTGTCAACCCTCACGCAATACATGAGCGCAAGCCATGGATACAGCACTACGGGTGGAATAGAGTATGATGATAGGGGCAAATATAGAGAAGACAAAAAAGTAAGAAAGTCTCACATCGACGCGGCTAACCAACGGGCTATGGAGATGCCCATCAATTGATATCAATGCGAGGAGTAGGGATTGCCATGCAACGAATGCACTAAGAGCTATAACTGTATGAAAGCTCAACATGAAAACTAAGTGGGTGTGCATCTAACTCTACAATGAAAAATTCCCACTAGTATATGAAAGTGACAACATAGGAGACTCTCTATATGAAAAACATGGTGCTACTTTGAAGCACAAGTGTGGAACTAGCATGCCCCTTCTTCCTTCTTTCTTTCATTTTTTCTCTTTTTTTTTCTTTTGGTCCGGAGTCTCATCCCGACTTGTGGGGGAATCATAGTCTCCATCATCCATTCCTCATTGGGACAATGCTCTAATAATGAAAATTGATGATCATCACACTTCTATTTGCTTACAACTTAATATTACAACTTGATACCTAGAACAAAATATGAATCTATATGAATGCCTCTGGCAGTGTACCAGGATGTGCAATGATCTAGCGTAACATGTATAAAAAATGATGAACGGTGGCTGAGCCACAACTACTATGCCAGCTATATGATCATGCAAAGCAATATGACAATGAATGCTCAAGTCATCAAAACGGAAGCGGTGGAAGTTGCATGGCAATATAACTCGGAATGGCTATGGAAAGGCCATAATAGGTAGGTATGGTGGCTGTTTTGAGGAAGATATAATAAGGCTTATGTGTGATAGAGCGTATCATATCACGGGGGTTGGATGCACCGGCGAAGTTTGCACCGACTCTCGAGGTGAGAAAGGGCAATGCACGGTACCGTAGAGGCTAGCAAATTGCAGAAAGGTAAGAGTGCGTATAATCCATGGACTCACATGTAGGAGATATGCCCTAGAGGCAATAATAAATGTTATTATTTATCTCCATGCTCATTATTATGTTTATGTTCCATGCTATAACTGCTATGGTTCTCGAGTCTGCAATAACCACGAGGCTCGGAGGAAGACTCATATGCACGTGTGGAATAATAAACGGTAAAATGTATTCCTAGTCAAGCCTCTATGACTGGCTCAAGTGTTGCATGATGGTTCTGTTTTCCTGATCATGGGCATGTCTATGCCAGCAACTTTGAGGGCACAATGTTAGAAGAACATTTGTGTTGAATCGACCCGAATTGATGTTATGCTATGAGATACATTCGTCATGAGTTAATGGTTAATAACACAGAGATAGTTAACGTTTGCATGATTCCTCAGACCATGAGAGTATCGAGTTTCTTCATGCTTGATTCATGAACTTTGGGGTTTGTTAAACGTCATCCGTAAATGGATGGCTATTACGGCGGCTTACGGGTTCATGGGAAAGTATGTCAAGTAACTTGATAGCTCAAGATTGGGATTTGCTCCTCCGACGATGGAGAGATATCTCTGGGCCCTCTCGGTGTTACGGTATCCATCATCGTCTGGCCAGACACTTTGTGATTTGATCACGGGGATGCCGGAACACGGTAACAAGAAAAGAGAACAATACCGGTAACGAGGTAACTAGCATAGTGGACAAGTTGTTGATCCACGGGAATGCCAACATGTCTCACCTCGGGTATTTGTAACATATCGTGAAGCAACAGGAATAGCACACGGCAACTGGAGGTTCACTCGAATATTTATTCGTGTGGGTATAGGGGTCAATATGGGTGTCCACGGCTCCGATGTTGATCATTGATCAGAAAGAGTTCCGGTCATGTCTATACTTCACCGAACCTATAGGGTCACACGCTTAAGGGTCATCTATCTGTTGAACGCTAGACAGGGAGTCTGAGAGAAAGTCGCCGAAAATGTTTCGGAGACAACGGAAGAGTTCCGAGAGAGAGAACACCGAAAAAGTTTTGGTAAAACCGAAAAGTTGTTTCGGATAAAACCATTGATCCAAAAAGGTTTCGGCAAGCACCGGGAATGTTTTGGAGGTTGCCAGATTGGTCTGGTAATTTCTGGAATTTTTCTGGAGAAAAAACCGAAAAAAGTTTTCGGAGCTGCCGGAATTGTTTACCGGGTAAACGAAGATGGTTTTAAATTAAACCACCATACTGGAAATGTTCCGGAGCGCGTCCGGATAATTTTAGAGGGTGCCGGAAATGTTCTGGGACCTTCGGGAATTTTTCTGGAAATTACACGCGGGAAAACATCTTGTCCCAGCGAGGGGGGGCAAGATCCCACGTTTCGTGGGGGCTGTTTTTGGGGGGGCCCCCCTAGGGGGCAGCCCCCTTGTTGGTGGACAAGGTGTTGGGGGGGCCCCCCATGGTGGGGGGCAGCCCCCACATATTATGGGATATGTTGGGAGGAGGTGGCAGCCCCTCATGGGGGCGCCATGGGGCAAAAGGGGGGGCCCCCATGAGACAACTCCCCACCTTTGGTGGGAGCTTGTTTTGTGGGGGGGGCCCACATGTTTTGTGGCTGAAATTTTCAGCCACCCCACCCCCTCCTTCCCCTATAAAAGGAGGTGGAGAGGAGCTCTCCATCCTCACTCAAACTCTCTCACACAAGCCATGCATGATCTGGCATTCTCTCTCCCTCCCACGAAATAGTTTCGTAGTGCCGAAAGGCTGTCTGAGTTCCGGTGGGAACTAGTTCTGGACGGCGAAGCCCTGCCGGATAGGTGACACCGTATGTGTGCAACCCCGTAGAGAGGTCGTAGTTTCGATCTTAGTGCCCGAGGGGCTGTTCGAGAGTGCCTCCCGAAGGGCTGTCCAAGTGACGGTCCGAGTTCTGTGAGTCCTCCCGAAGGGCTGTCCGAGTGACCGCTCGAGTTTCGAAGGTCCTCCCGAAGGGCTGTCCGCGACAACGTCCGGGGGACTGTTCGACCGCCTCCCGGAGGGCTGTCCGAAGGGAAGATGAGGGTATACATCCTCGCGGTTGGGAGGTTGTAAATCCTAGCTGCGGGGATCTGCACCAACGATCGTCATCGACTCTACTTTCGCTGCGCTACGAGTCGGTAACGAAAATGATCAAACCTTGTATGCAGTCTCCATAGTGGTCCTGGGCTGGTGCGTAGGTCGGAAAATTTTTGTTTTCTGCTGCGTTACCCTACATCACATTAGTCATAAAGAACTCATATACTTATTGCAAAAGTTTATTAGCCCTCGAAGCAAAGTACTACTACGCATGCCCCTAGGGGGATAGATTGGTAGGAAAAGACCATCGCTCGTCCCCGACCGCCACTCATAAGGAAGACAATCAATAATAAATCATGCTCCAACTTCATAGCATAACAAGAGACTATACGTGCATGCTTCGGGAATCACAAACCTTAACACCAATATTCCTACTAACCACAACCGTTTACTAGTACCTCCCACATATTATCATCTCTATATCGCAAAACTATTGCAAGGAATCAAACATATCATATTCAGTGATCCATAAGTTTTATGTAGGATTTCATGACTACCCATGCAAATGACCAATTCGTGTTGACACTCTAAATAGATATAAGTGAAGCATGAGAGTTTAATTCTTTCTACAAAAGACCATGCTCTAATAAGTATAAGTGAAGCAAAAGAGCATTCTACGAATAACGGTTTTCCATGTGAAGAGAAACAGGCAATCCAAACTTCAAATGATATAAGTGAAGGACATGAAGCATTCTATAAAGCCATACTCAAAAGATATAAGTGAAGTGCAATGAGAATTCTATAAATCAACCATGGACTATCTCATACCAGCATGGTGCATAAAAGAAAAATGAAAAAGAAACACAAAAGATGCTCCAAGATTCACACATATCACATGAACGAAACGAAGACGAAAACATACCGATACTTGTTGAAGAAAGATGGGATGCCTTCCGGGGCATCCCCAAGCTTAGACGCTTGAGTCTCCTTTAATATTTACTTGGGTTGCCTTGGGCAACCCCAAGCTTGAGCTCTTGCCTCTCCTCCTTCTCCTCATATCGAGACCTCCTCGATCTTTGATCACTTCATCCACACAAAACTCAACAGAAACCTCATGAGATCCGTTAGTATAATAATGCAAATCACTACTTTAAGTACTGTTACAAACCAATTCATATTTTGTTTTTGCATTGTAGCAACTGTAATATAACTTTTTCATGGCTCATACCACCAATAGAATCGACAGTTTCATCAAAACAAGCAAAACAATGCATCAAAAACATAATCTGTCTTAAACAGGACAGTCTGTAGTAATCTGAACATTCACCATACTTCTGTAATTTAAAAAATTCTGAAAAATTAGGAAAAAATAAACAATTTGTATAGCAATACTGTTCAAAAAGTTTCAGAAACTTTTGACGTTCCAGTAAAAAATGTAAAATTATGCATTACAGCCAAAGTTTCTCTTTTTGCACCGCACATACCAACAAGCAATCTAATCATCCTAAAGGCAAATCTTGGCACATTATTTTTATAATACAATGGATTTGTACAAGGGGGTAATTATTTTTGCGAGAACTTTCATGAAAAATTCTACATTGTTTCCATGAGCATGAACACAAGTGTTCAAGGTCGACCCTCACTTCTCCAATGCATCACCTTTCAATCGCTTCTCTTTTAGTGAAGTTTTAAGTTCCCCTCTATATTTTTTTGTTTTTAAACTTTATAAAAGCACTCAACAGAATAAAATGACTCTCTAAAACTTCCGGGTTGTCTCCCTGACGGCGCTTTCTTTAAAGCCATTAAGCTAGGCATAAAGTGCTCAAGTAATGAATCCACCCGGATCCCAAGGTATATCAAAGCCAATTTTAATTAACAATGATTTGATATTTAGTAGTGATCACAAAGCAACATATATCATGTAATGACGAAGTCTAACTCTCTTCCTATGCATCGGCATGTCATACAAGAACAATTCATGCACATCAAGTAATGGCCAATACATAGCATAAGTTGTTTCTTGCAATTTTATCGCATTGGAAACATAAAGAGGTGGAGATATAGTTCCTCTCTCATAATAATTGCAAGTAGGAGCAGCAAGCACATGCATATTTGTAACACCCCATGTCATTAGCCACAGTAATCACTTTTGGTAATGACAAGTCAGCAAGATTAACAGAGCCAAATCATCATTTGCATCATATTGCATTTCAACTCCTAACTCAAATTCAAATTTAAATGAAAGTGGAAAATAAAAGTTGTTCAACATAGAAACTAAAATGTTCATTAAATAATAAATATCCCAGAGACCATTCTAAAATTGTAACCAACATTTATTACATTAATTAAGTAACCCAAACCTCCTCTAACAGTGGCTGGAAATAATATTTAATAACCTTTTAATTAATCTAGATCAAATATGAAATGATGTTTTGCCCAAACTAGTTTTTGGTGTTAGGGTATAATGCACTGATATTTAAGGACTAGCTCACACTTTTTACAAAATTCATTTGGGTGCTCAAACATTTTGCAAACAGAAAAGAAAAGAAACAGAAAAAGAGAAAAAGGAAAAGGCCTAAACGCGCTACTGTGCACTTAGGCCTACTGCTACAGCGCCGGCCCAGCCCAGCCCACCCCACACCTCCTCCCTCCTTCCGCACTGCTCATGCCGCCTCGCTGTCGAACACACCGCACGCACGCGCGAGCGCGCCCCAAGCCCCCCTCGCTCGCCGCACGACAGCGCGCTCGCGCTCGCGCAGGGGATAAGAGCAGCTCCTCGCCCCCCCTGGCGAACCCTAGCCACCATTCCTCCCCCTCCCTCGCTCGTTCTCCGCCATGGCCGACGCGGCCATCGCCATTGCTCCCTCGCCCGCGTAGCCACCACCTCCGCCACGCCGTCCCGCCTAGTCCAGCGTCACCGCCGTGCTCCACTACGTCGCCTGCGCCAACGAGCTGGAGCTAAACGCCTCTGCATCGCCGGCCTGCATCGTCTTCTTCCCCTGCGGCCGCCTACATCGCCGCCGTCGATTCGCTCCGGCAAGCCTTCCCCGAGCCTGCTGTTGCACACCTACAGGGCCCGGTGAGCAGTCGACGTCGTTCCCCTCTCTTTTCTTCTCACTATCGACGCCGTAGTGACCGCATTCGAGTTGCCCGAGCCCACCGCCGCGGACCTCGTCGCCGGCGACCGTCCGGCGACCATTTGGTCTTGTGCTGCTACCTGTCCGCTTCGCCGCCTCGCATAGGCCTCGCCTACCCCTTGCTTCGCTCGCAAAACACGCCGTGGCGCCGTTCCCGTAGCTCGCCCGAGAAACCTCGCCGCCGACGAGCTCCTGGCGCTCCACTCCGGCCTCCCCAGCACCCCGCACCGCCGCCATTCGACGCGCGACGTCGAGCCGCGTCGAACGCACCCTCCCCCAGCCCCGGAGACGCCCTGTGGGCGAATCCCGAACCTCGCCGGCTCGCTCCGTCGCGTTGGAGCTCGCCGGAGCGCTCTCCGGCCGGCGTCCGACGTGGCCGGTGGGTCCCACCCCCAGTGCCACTGCATATGGGCCTGGTCGGCCCCAGTTGACTAGTTGACTTGGTCAACTGGCTGATTGGGCACTGCCCAGTCACTGACTGGCGGGGCCCCTCTCCCTGTGTCTATGACATATGGGCCCCCCTTGTCAGGTGCCTAATTAACTAATTAGTTTAATAAAAATAATTAAAATCCTAATCAGTCACTAACTGCTGGGCCCCACCTGTTAATTAACCCAATTAGTTAATTTAACCTCTCTGTTAAAGCCACAGTGTATGACATGTGGGCCCCACTTGTCAGGTTTGACTCTGGTCAGCCAGAGTTGACCTGCTGACATCACACTGACCTCATGCTGACATCATCATTCACTATTCTGGATAATTCGAATTTAAATAAATAATTAAATTCAAAAAATGTTTAAAACTTTAGAAAATCATATAAATTAAACCGTAACTCCGATGAAAATAATTTATATATGAAAGTTGCTCAGAATTTTGATATGAACCCGAATACGTCCTCCGTATTCCTGTCAGATGCCCCTAGCTATATGAACGTTGAACTTTTAGACCGATTTCGATAAATGAATAGTGCCCAACGTTGATTAAATAAATCCAAATAAATTCCTAAATTAACTAAATCATTTAGTTAGGCAGTAGAACACCCCGGCATATCATTTAGGCATGTCATACATATTGTTTGCATTATTGCCGTGAATTTATTGTTTCTCTCCCCCTCCTTCTCTCTCAATAGACACCGAGACCGACGACGCTGCACCTGGGTATGACTACACTACCGACGAGCAGCCCGTTGACGATCCCTCTCTCTTGCCAGAGCAACCAGGAAAGCCCCCCCCCTAAGCATCCAGATATCGCCCATTCCAATTCTCCTGCTTGCATTAGATTTTGCTACTGTTAATGTATGCTCCTATTCTGATGCATAGCCTGCTGTTGTAACCTATTCATTGTTACCTTACCTGCCTATGATAAACTGTTTAGTATAGGTTGGTAGTGAACCATCAGTGACCCCACCATCTTACCCTTGTTGCCCCTGCTTGATCGTCGATGACTCGATTAATGCGATCGTCGACCAGAGACCGACACCTCACTTCACACCCCCTTAGTTGTACGACTCTGCATAGTTACTATCGAGTGCCGAGGGTGATACCTCGTAACGCACTCCTGATGAATACTCGTTAGTGTAGCTGTTCGGTCGTGGTCATCGAGGGTGATTCCTCCTTCTCCACTTCCGATACGACTCTGTCATGCAACCCCTCAGTGTGAACCTCGAGGGT
The DNA here is from genome assembly GCA_011799875.1 of Thinopyrum elongatum. NCBI lineage: Eukaryota > Viridiplantae > Streptophyta > Magnoliopsida > Poales > Poaceae > Thinopyrum > Thinopyrum elongatum. The sequence goes on from CM022301.1 coordinate 344,595,920, forward strand.
GATGCCTCATATGTTCACCCTGATGATTTCGTCGAGTGGAATCCGCCGAGGGTGATTCCTCGGATTTTCCCCCTTGATGTTATGACCACACGGTTACTTTGACCTTTGTTACAGGCGGGTCGACCCTGGTGGGTACCCGCTGGGAATCTGTGATGTCGAGTGTGCCGGAAGGGCACTCGAGTGTGATATTGTGGCGGAGCATCAGAGACTCTGATTGTCTTCGCGTGATAATAAATTGAGCCTATTGGATTTGGGTGTGTGATCTGAGTGGGTCGACATGCCCTATACGCACTACCACCACGCGGGATAATGGTTATGGGGCCCTCTGTGATGTACGTTTCTCCCGAAAGCTCGTCAGACGTCACGATTCACCGTGCGGGCTGATTGTCGGGATTGGGCTGGATACTTCACTGACGAGTTCAGTGTCGCGCCTGCACCCCGGCCAGTCTCGCAACGCGCAGGGTGCCCAGGGCGATGGCCCAAGACCTCTGGGTGCATAGGTTAGTCCGGCGTGCTGACCTCTCTGCTGAGCCTAGGTAGGGCGTTGCTTCGTGTTGATCTTCCGAGGCCGGGCATTACCCATCAAGTGTGTCCCACCAGAGTTGATCGAGCGTGTTGGGTAACAGTAGTGCACCCCTGCAGGGATGAATAATCTATCGATAGCCGGTCCTACGATAAAGGACACTCAGTTTGTGTATCCCGATCTACTACTTGAACTGGATACTTGTTACTTAATTGAAGCTTCGGGATCGCTTTCTCGCTGGGAGTCGAGGAAGGATCTCTAGGCTTTGCTTCAACATGTTTGCTAAATAAATTGCTATTCTACTCTCTTCTATTGCTGCAAGATGATGGCTTGTGAAGATGTTTGAAGATGCTAGTCTTCGATAGGACTAGGCCTTCTCTCTATTCTGGCATTTCTGTAGCCCAGTCCACATATACAGCCTTTCTTCATTGATAATGTTGCATATGTAGTATAGATCCTTGCTTGCTGAGTACTTCGGATGAGTACTCACGGTTGCTTTACTTTCTCTTTTCCCATACCCCACCTTGATGATACATCAGACGATGGAGTCCAGGAGCCAGATGCCACCACAGGAGCTTACTACCAGGAGGGTCCAGACGGCACGTACTACTGGATCGAGCCAGCCGACCAGGAGTAGGATCGGAGGCTCCCAGGCAGGAGGCCAACGCCTTTCGATCTAGAGTCGTTGTTTGTGCTAGCCTTCTTAAGGCAAAACTTGTCTAACTATGTCTGTACTCAGATTATATTTGTATGACTGACTTATGTATTCGGATCTTCGGATCCCTGGTCTGTAATATTGTGGATCTCCGTTTATTTGTGTTAGAGTTGTGTTGTGATATCTTCCCGTGAGTCCCTGTGCTTGATCATGCATGTTTGCGTGTATGATTAGTGCACGATTGAGCCGGGGGCTCCACAATATTATATTCATCAAAATCATCATGTGCAACGTTAAAGGGCAACCCATCAATATAATCCTTAATAAGAGCAAACTTCTCCGATATAGTGTAGTTTGGAGAATTCAAAAAGATAAGAGGACTATCTTGTGTGGGTGCAATAGCAACAATTTCATTCTTAACATAAGGAACTATAGCAAATTCATCTCCATAAGCATAATTCATATTGGCATCATGGCCACCAGCATAGCAAGCATCAAGTTCATCAAAAAGGGATATTTCAAATGAATCAACGGGATCATAGCAATTATCATAGCATTCATCCTTCGGTAAGAACGAAGGGACATTAAACAATGTATGAGTTGAAGAGTTACTCTCATTAGAAGGTGGGCACGGGTGATCAATCCGCTCTTCCTCCTTTTGTTCTTCGCTCTCCTCATCATCTTTTTCATCCAATGAGCTCACAGTTTCATCAATTCGTTCTTCCATAGACTCCTGCAAAATATTAGTCTCTTCTTGGACAGCGGAGACTTTCTCAATAAATTCATCAATATCGGAATTGTATTTATAATTCTCATAGCAATATTTAAGGATAGCAAAATTTTCAGGTCTATAAACTGAATCATCATAATCTTCATACTTTTCAAACAGAGATTCAATTTCATAAGCACCCTTAAAAGCAACAAATTCTTCTATTCGTTCCACATCATAATAATCATATCTATTGTTAGCATAAGAAGTCAAGGTTTCATTATCACTAAATTCACATGAAAAGGGAAGGTGTCGAGCCTTCATCCTAGAGCAACATGTATAATCATATCTCGAGCATAAATTCCAAGCATACCATTGCAACATTTCAATTTGATCACATAAAAGTTTTCCTTTTTGAGTCAAGCGATAATACCTAAAGTATTCACGTTGATCCAACGTTACTCCCATTATCATGTTGAATGGGGTTTTCTCAGGATTATCAAATTAGTGTTTAATATTTTTCACATAACGAGCATCGAGGGTTTTAGGAGGTTCCCCATCTCCATGAGTAGCAAGTACCACTAATTTTTTTGGTGTTTCGTGTTCCATATCCATAACTAAAGATAGAGAACAACTTAGAATAGGAAATAAAAACTACATAGTGATAAAGCAAACAAGAACACACGAGAAAATTCACCCCACGCTATTGCTCCCCGGCAACGGTGCCAGAAAAAGGTCTTGATAAACCACAAGTATAGGGGATCGTTTGTAGCCTTCTTTGATAAATAAGAGTGTCGAACCCAACGAGGAGTTAAAGGTAGAACAAATATTCCTTCAAGTTCTATCGACCACCGATACAACTCTACGCACACTTGACGTTTGCTTTACCTAGAACAAGTATGAAACTATTTTGCAAGAATAAAACTACGAATAAATTGCAAGGTAATAAAAGTGGATAGCTTTTGTCAACAAGAAAGTCATTTGTCCCTAGGAAATCGATAACAAGACCGGTAATCATTCTTGCAATTTTACATGAGGGAGAGGCATGAGCTAACATACTTTCTCTACTTGGATCATATGCACTTATGATTGGACCCCTAGCAAGCATCCGCAACTACTATAGATCATTAAGGTCGTGAAACCCAACCATAGCATTAAGTATCATGTCCTCTTTACTCCCATACGCCATAACCCACTTATCCACGTTTAGGCTGCTGTCACCCCCGCAACACCGACAATAAGCAAACCATGAACATATTGCAACACCCTACAGCGAGGATCCCTCACGTTTGCGCGAGACGGAGGGCACCATAGGATAGCACCATAAATAAAATATACAATCATACCAACCAAGATCACGATTAACCCATAGGACAAAACGGATCTACTCAAACATCATAGGATAGCCAAATATCATTGGGAAATAATATATGGAGTTGAGCACCATGTTTAAGTAGAGATTACAACGGGGAGAAGGGATGTTACACCGCTGCATAGAGGGGGAGAGAGTTGGTGTTGACGGTAGCAAGATTGTTGATGTAGATCGCCGTCACGATCCTTGCCCCGGCGACACTCCGGTGCCACCGGGAGAGAGGGGGAGAGAGAGCCCCCCTCCTTCTTCTTCTTTTTCCTTGGCCTCCCCCTAGATGGAAGGAGAGTTCCCCCTCTGGTCCATGGCCTCCATGGCGGTGGAGGGGCGGGAGCCCCTCCGAGATTGGATCTCCCTCTCTGTTCTCTTCTGTTTCGCGCTCCCAGATCTGGCCGAAAACCGTTTCTTATATTCCCGGTGATCCGTAACTCCGATTGTGCTGAGATTTTAACACGATTTTTTCCGGTTATAAGCTTCCTTGCGCCCGAAGTAGAGCTCCAACCGACGTATGAGGTGAGCACAACCCACCACCCCGCGCCTGGAGCCTGGGGCGTGCCCTGGTGTATGTTGCTCACTGTGGGCCTCCGTTTGCATTGATTCCACCTCCCAAAAATCACATATATTCCAAAATAATTCTCCATAAATTTTTATCACATTTGGACTTCGTTTGATATGGATATTCTGCGAAACATAAAACATGCAAAAACAGGAACTGGCACTGGGCACTGGATCAATAGTTTAGTCCAATAAATCATATAAAATATTGCCAAAAGTATGTGAAAGTTGTATAATATTGGCATGAAACAATAAAAAATTATAGATACAACGGAGACGTATCAGTGACCGCCAAGGGATCTATCTATCTATCTATCACCCTTGTTCATGTTGGGTGCAAGGATTTGTTATCTTGTGTGCAGGTACTGTTAACGTGGTGTTGCGTGGTTCTCCTACTGGATTGATAACCTTGGTTCTTAACTTTGGGAAATACTTATCTCTACTATACTGCATCACCCTCTCCTCTTCGAGGAAATCCCAACGCAGCTTACAAGTAGCAGGAAGAATTTCTCGCGCCATTGTTGGGGAGACACCATCAATATCTACCAAGTACATACGCATAAACTTTCATCTCCTTGTCTTTACATTATTTTCCATTTGCCTCTCATTTTCATTTCCCCCACTTCTAAATTTTTTTCACAAAAATACAAAAATATTCTTCGCTAGCCTTTTTGCTTGTTTACCTTCTTGTTTGCTTGTTAGAAACTGCTATCATGGGTGATTTTTGCATGGCAGAAAGTGATGATGGTAAAACTCCTAAAATTAGAATTTCTACCAATCTTGATGCTAAAACTTTTGTGATGGGACATGGGAATGTTATAGGGAAAGGTGTTATCTAAGAATTCTTTAATTGCGTTGGAACCTTGGCTCGTGGTGATGCCCCTATACTTAAAAGAACTAAAGATTATGCCGAAGGTATTTTCGCACTTGTTCTTAAACTTGAAAGAGGATTTATTCGTACCCATCCTACTTTGGAAAGATGGTTTTATGAGTTGCCGGTTATAAAAAACCCTAGGGCTAAGAAGATGGCTACTCTTGTCCTCCTGAATGAATTTGATTACATAGTACAAGAATCTAGAGAGATCTTTGATTTTTATGGTATGAACCGTGAAAAACCGGCAATAGATGAAATCCTATATAATAGTGATTATTTGCTGAGATAGTTGTTTCACAATGACCAACTCTTTGCTGAGAATACTAAATAGGAAGTCCCTCCTTTGAATATAATCCAACAAGTTTTGAATAGTGTTAATAAGCAATACTCTTGGATTGTAGCCGGTAATCAAGAGGGATTTGCGGATGGACAACTTGCTAATGCTAAAATTTCTATGAATGATGTGTTTCATATTACCTTTGAAAAGCCTCCGGATGAAAACACATCTTTGGATAAGAAGAACAAAGATGACAACACGTGAAATTATGCATTATGCCTAGCTAGGGGCGTAAAACGATAGCGCTAGTTGGGAGGCAACCCAATAGTTATCTTAATTTTCTTGTTTCTTTTTCTGTTTTTTTGTGTGCACACAATTATGATACTGTTATGGTTGTGTTTTTTTATTTTTAATTAGTGTTTGTGCCAAGTAAAGCCATTGGGATGATTCGGATGATAGTTGTTTTGATTCTGTGAAAAAACAGAAACGTTTGCGCCCAGTTATTGAATTTTGTAAATTCACAGGAACGTGTTTTGCTCTGAATTTTTTACACATAATTGATATACAAATTGCCCACGTTGTCCTAATTTTCCAAAAAAATTAGAGTTACATAAGTATGGTCAATGTTCAGGTTACTACAGACTATTCTGTTTTTGACAGATTCTGTTTTTGATGTGTTGTTTGCTTGTTTTGATGAAATTATGGATTGTATCGGGGGGTATAAGCCATGGAGAAGTTATAATACAGTAGGTATAATGCAAAAATAAAATATGAATGGGTTTGCAACAGTACTTAAAGTGGTGATTTGCTTTATTATACTAACGGATCTCATGAAGGTTTTGTTAAGTCTTGTGTGCTGAAGTTTTCAAGTTTTGAGTGAGATCACGATGGATGAAGGAATATGGAGTGGAAAGAGCTTAATCTTGTGGATGCCCATGGTACCCCAAGGTAATATTCAAGGACTCACAAGCAACTAAGCTTGGGGATGCCCTGGATGGCATCCCCTCTTTCTTCTAACGACCATCGGTAATATTACCTGGAGCTATATTTTTATTCATCACATGTTATGAGTTTTGCTTGGAGCGTCGTGTATTATACGAGTCTTTGTTTTGTTTACTTTTTTAGTTTTTCACAATCATCTTTGCTGGACACACCTATTTGAGAGGGACACACATTTATCTTGATTTGTTAGAATACTCTATGTGCTTCACTTAAATCTTTTGAGCTAGGCAGTTGCTCTAGTGCTTCACTTATATCTTTTAGAGCACGACGGTGGTTATATTTGAAATAAATAGTTGCACTCTCATGCTTCACTTATATCTTTTTGAGAGTTGATAATAGTAATGACAATTAGTGTGGGTTATGAATATGGTCCTAATATGATAGGTATTCAAGAAGGATATAATAAAAGCTTCATGTAGATCACTGAATATGATAAGTTTGATTCCTTGCAATAGTTTTGCGATATAAAGGTGGTAATATGCAGGATATGCTAGTGAGTAATTTTGGTTTAGTAAGAATATTGGTGTTAAGGTTTGTGATTCACGAAGCATGCACGTATGGTCTCTCGTTATGCTATGAAATTGGAGAATGATTGATTATAGATTGTCTTCCTTATGAGTGGCGGTCGGGGACGAGCGATGGTCTTTTCCTACCAATCTATCCCCCTAGGGGCATGCGTAGTAATACTTTGCTTCGAGGGTTAATTAACTTTCGCAATAAGTATGTGAGTTCTTTATGACTAATGTGAGTCTATGGATTATACGCACTCTTACCTTTCCGCAATTTGCTAGCCTCTTCGGTACCGGGCATTGCCCTTTCTCACTTTGAGTTGTGGTGCAAACTTCGCCGGCGCATCCAAACCCCGTGATATGATATGCTCTATCACACATAAGCCTCCTTATATCTTCCTCAAAACAACCACCATACCTACCTATTGTAACACCCCCAGTGGTTAGCCACAGTAATCCCCTTTTGATAATGCCATGTCATCATGATCAACAGTGCCTAAACATCATTTGGATCATATCTCTTTTCAAATTCAAATTCAAATGGAAATTCAAACTAAAAGTGAAAATAAAAGTTATTCAAATTTGATAACTAAAATGTTCATAATTTTGTAATTATTCCAGAGACAATTCTAAAATTATAACCTACATTGACTAAATTAATTAATTGACTCTAACAGCAACAAAACAGAGATGATTAATCCATATTCATTTATTTAAAATCCAAATAAAATTCATTTGCCTCCAAACCTTTTTATAACAGAGCTAGAAATAGCACTATAAATATGTGGCTAGCTCACCTATTTTGCAAAAGTCATTTGGTTTAAAAAGAAAGGACAAAACAGAAATAAGAAAAGAAAACAGAAAAGAGAAAAGAAGAAAAAGAAAAAGGCCGCAGCGCCTGGGCCTAAGTGGCACAGTGCCGGCCCAGCCCGCGCAGCTCCTCCTCCCACCTCCCGCACTGTTCCAATGCGCCGCTGTCGAACACCTGCCGCACGCGCCACGCCGCGCCCTGGCCCCCCCCTCGTCCCCGCTCGACACCGCGCAGCCCCGCGCCCGCCTGGTGGTTAAGGACGCCGTCCCGCACTCCCCTGACCCCCTCTGGTTCGTCTCTCTCCCTTCCTCCCTTGCTCTCCACCTCCAACCGAGCGCCGCCATGGGCGAGCTCCGTTGAGCTCGCCGCCACAGAGCCCCGCTCGCCCTGCCACCGCGACAGAACGACTCGCCGGCCTCGACTACGTCGGTTGCACCGACTGAAACGAGCCGGGAGCCCCTGCTTCGACGCCGGCGACCCCGTCTTCCTCCTCTGCCCCGCCGGCCTCCGTCATCGATTCCGGCGACCACAAGCCTTCCCCGAGCCCATTACGCACACCTGCAGGCCCCCTGTGAGCACCCCTACCTCTCCCCTCTCCTCTCCCCCTCTCGGTCGAACCCTAGCCACCGTCCCCGTTGTGCCCGATCCCGCCACCGCGCGAGCTCGTCGCCGGCGTAGCCACGGCGACCCTTGGGCCCCGTGCTACGGCCCATTTTGCTCATCGCGTTGCGTAGGGTCGATCTAGCCTTTTAGTTCGCTTGCTACCGCACCGCATCGCCGTTTGCCATCGCCACCCAAGTCCGGCCGCCGCCGATGTGCTCGCCGCCGTCGCTACGCGTCGTCCCCGGCCGCGCCACCACCACCAATGGACACGCCGCACTGCGGCCGATCCAACGCGCCCGGCCACGCCCAAAACCGTGCAGCACAGCAGGTTTCCGAGCTCGCCGGAATTACACCACCGCTCGGGGCTCGTCGGAGCACTCCGGTGGCCGCGCTGACTCAGCGCCGATGTGGCAGCCGTGGGCCCCACCCCGTGCCACTGACCACGGGCCCCACTGGGCCCCCTTGACCTAGTCAACACGCTGACTGGGCGCAATGGCCCACTGACATGCGGGGCCCACCCCATTAAACGTTTAAAAAAAATAAATAAAACTGATAATTAATTAATTAGTTAATTAAAACACTAATTAGTCACTGACTGATCGGGCCCACTTCTCTAACTAGGTAATTAGTTTAAACTAACCCTGATAATTAGTTACAGAGGCTGACATGTGGGTCCCAGTGGGACCCACCTATCAGGTTTGACTCCGGTCAAGCCCCTGTTGACTGCTGACGCCATCAATGCGTCATGCTGACGTCACCTTTCACTGTTCTGGATAATGTTGATTTAAATAATAAAAATAATTCCAGAAATTGCTAAAGTCTTTAGAAAATCATATAAAATAATCCGTAGCTCAGATCGAAAAACTTTGTACATGAAAGTTGCTGAGAACAACGAGACGAATCCGAATACGCGGTCCGTTCGTCCGACACACGTCCCTAGCATAGCGAACATGCAACCGTCCCCCTCCGTTTCATCTGTCCGAAAATACCAAACTTCGGGAAAACATTCCCGGATGTTTCCCTCTTTACCTATATCGTGTAGCACCATGTCCGAACACCCCTAGCTCGGCGTACTGTCATGTCATGCTCTGGTTTGCTTTATATTTACTGTTTTCCTCCCCCTCTTCTCTCTCGGTAGACCCCGACACCGACGCAGTTTCCGAGACCGACGCAGCTCAGGAGCCCGACGCCACCGCTGACGACCTTGCCTTTGCCGCCGAGCAACCAGGCAAGCACCCCCCCTTGAGCATACCGATATCGCCTATTCTTTCTCTCTCATGCTTGCATTAGAATTGCTGCTACTACTGCTTTACCTATTCTGATGCATAGCCTGTTTACTGTAACCTGCTATTGAAACCTTACCTGCTTATCCTAAACTGTCTAGTATAGGCTGGGTAGAGACCTATCAGTGACCCCACTTGTCCCGATTGCCCCGCTGGATTATCAGAAGACTCGATGACCAGGCCCCGGCACCGCACCTCACACCCCATTTATCTGTATGACACTGCAGCATTACTATCGAGTGCCGAGGGTGATATCTCGTAAGCACTTCCGATGATAACTCTATGGAGTAGTTACTCGGTCATGGTCATCGAGGGTGATTCCTCCTTCACCACTTCCGGTAACGACCCTGTCGTGCAACACATCAAGTGTGAACCCATCGAGGGTGATTCCTCCGAGTTCACCTTGATGGTTACATCGAGTAGGAATCCAACGAGGGTGATACCTCGGATTCCCTTGATGTTATGGACACACGAATAATTGGACTTTACACTGTTACTTGGAAGGCGGGTCGACCCTGAGGGGTACCCGCGAGTGATATGGAGACGGGTTGACCTGGATGGTGCCTGAGTGATGAATACGAGGCGTGGCCGGGCATTCTTGACCCTTGCCACAAGTCCTCGAGATGGGGCGACGGGGTCACATCGATCGTGAGTCTCTGCTCGTTACCGCACTACCAATACACTTCGATTTGGATATTTGATCTGAGTGGGCCTCTGGCCCGATAGCACTAATCATCACGCGGGAAAAGTTATGGGCACTCTGCATCGTAGCATCAGCCGAAAGCTCTGTTAGACGTCCAGTTCAGCAGTGCGGCATGGAGTGATTGGCGCCATTCACGACAGAGGTGGTGCTTGGATCTGAACCATGTTCGCAATGACCCAGAGGGCGAGGGGCGATGGCCCAAGACCCTCGAGTGCTTAGGATGTAGACCGGCGGGGACCTCTCTGCTGAGCTCTAGGTAGGGTTGTGGTGTGTCGTCTGGCCGAGGCCGGGCATGACCCGAAAAAGTGTGTCCGGCCGGAGCTAAGCGAGTGTGGTGGGTAAGTTGGTGCACCCCTGCAGGGAAGAACTAATCTATGCATAGTCGGATCCTCGGTAACGGACGCTCGGAGTTGTATCCCGATCAATACAACTAGAATTGGATACTATGGCTCTGGGATTGCTTCTCGCAGGGAGTCGAGAAGGGATCTCTGGACGAGGTGGATGACTGTATGGCTCTGGGATTGCTTTCTCGTAGGGAGTCGAGAAAGGATCTCTGGGTGAGGTTGAGACTTAATGATACTACTACTATAAATTGTACTAATCTACACTCTTCTAATGCTGCAAGACCTCTGAAGATGCTAGTCTTCGATAGGACTAGGCCTTCTCTCTATTTTGGCATTTCTGCAGCCCAGTCCACATATACAGCCTCCCCTTGATAATGTTGCATATGTAGTGTAGATCCTTGCTTGCTGAGTACTTCGGATGAGTACTCACGGTTGCTTTGCTTTCTTTTTCCCCCATATCCTTTTGATGCAACCAGATGACGGAGCCCCCTGAGACAGCTGCCCCCGCCGATGATCGCTATTACTACTACCTCGAGGGTGGATACTACTACGAGCTTGCCGACGACCAGGAGTAGGTTCGGAGGGTCCCAGGCAGGAGGCCTGCGCCTTTCGATCGTATCTTTTGTTTTTGCCCCGTCTTTCTGTTTCTATTTCATATCTGTGCTCAGATATCTGATGCTTCCGCTGACGCTTGTACGCAAGCTTATGTATTCGAGCCCTCGAGGCCCCTGGCTTGTAATATAAAGCTTGTATGACTTTATTTATGTTTTAGAGTTGTGTTGTGATATCTTCCCGTGAGTCCTTAGGCTTGATCATGTGCATTTGCATGTATGATTAGTGCACGATTGAGCCGGGGGTGTCACACCTATTATGGCATTTCCATAGCCATTCCGAGATATATTTCCATGCAACTTCTACCGTTCCACTTTATAATGACACATATCATCATTGTCATATTTCTTTGCATGATCATATATCTGATATAGTATTTGTGGCTCAGCCACTGTTCATATTTTTTATGCATGTTACGCTAGATCATTACACATCCCGGTACACCACCGGCGGCATTCACATAGACTCATATTTTTGTTCTAGTATCGAGTTGTAATTTTCTTTTGAGTTGTAAGTAAATAGAAGTGTGATGATCATCATATTCATTACTAGAGCATTGTCCCAAGTGAGGAAATAAAAAAGAGAGGCCAAAAAGAGCCCATAAAGAAAGAGGCCAAAAAGATTCCAATAAAAAAATGAGAGAAAAAGAGAGAAGGGGCAATGTTACTATCCTTTCCACGCTTGTGCTTCAAAGTAGCACCATGTTTTTCATATAGAGAGTCTCCTATGCTTTGTTTTCATATGACTAGTGGGCATTTTTCATTATAGAAGTTGGCTTGTATTCCAATGATGGGCTTCCTCAAATGCCCGATGTCTTCATGAGCAAGCAAGTTGGATGCACACCCACTTAGTTTTATTTTTGAGCTTTCATGTACTTATAGCTCTTAGTGCATCCGTTGCATGGCAATCCCTACTCCTTGCATTGACATCAATTGATGGGCATCTCCATAGCACATCGATGTGAAACTTTCTTCTTTTTTGTCTTCTCCACACAACCTCTAACATTATACTATATTCCACCCATAGTGCTATATCCATGGCTTGCACTCATGTATTGCGTGAGAGTTGAAAAAGCTGAAGCGCGTTAAAAAGTATGAACCAATTGCTTGGCTTCTCATCGGGGTTGTGCATGATAAATACTTTGTGTTAAGAAGATGGAGCATGACAAGACTATATGATTTTGTAGGGATAACTTTCTTTAGCGTTGATATTTTGAAAGACATGACTGTTTGTTGGTATGCCTTATTATTATTGTTTTTATGTCAAACTATAGACTAATGCTTTGAATCATTCAGATCTTTATATTCATGCCACAAAGAGAAATTACAGATGAACATGATAGGTAGCATTCCACATCAAAAATTCTATTTTTATCATTTACCTACTCGAGGACGAGCAGAAATTAAGCTTGGGGATGCTTGATACGTCTCCAACGTATCTATAATTTTTTATTGTTCCATGCTATTATAGTATCAATCTTGGATGTTTTATATGCAATTATATATTATTTTTTGGGGCTAACCTATTAACCTAGTGCCCAGTGCCAGTTGCTGTTTTTTGCTTGTTTTTGGTTTTTCAGGAAATCAATATCAAACAGAGTCCAAACAGAGAAAAAACTTTGGATTATTTTTTCTGGACCAGAAGAGACCCTAGAAGGTTCGAAGAAGACTTGAAGAGTCACAAGCGAGAGACAAGCTCGGGAGGCGAGCCCCAGGCTTGTGGGCCCCTCGTGGCACCTCTTGACCTAATTCTGCTTCTATAAATTCTCAACTATTCCCTGACATCAGGGAGCCACCCGAAATACTTTTCCCGCCGCCGCAAGTTTCTATTCTCCGGAGATCCCATCTGGAGGCCTTCTCCGGTACTCTGCCGGAGGGGGAATTGATCACAGAGGGGCTCTACATCAACCTTGCTGTCCTTCCAATGATGCATGAGTAGTTTACCTCAGACTTACGGGTCCATAGCTAGTAGCTAGATGGCTTCTTCTCTCTCTTTGATCTTCAATACAATGTTCTCCTCGATGTTCTTGGAGCTCTATTTGATGTAATGACTTTTTGCGGTGTGTTTGTTGGGATCCAATGAATTGTGAGTTTATGCTCAGATTTATCCATGAATATTATTTGAGTTTTCTATGAACTATTTTATGCATGATTATGCTAGCTTCGTATTTCTTTCTGATCTATTGATTTGGTTTGGCCAACTAGATTGATTTTTCTTGCAATGGGAGAGGTGCTTTGTAATGGGTTCGATCTTGCGGTGCTCAATCCCAGTGACAGAAGGGGACATGACACATATGTATCATTGCTATTAAGGGTAAAAAGATGGGATTTATTCATGCGTGGATTTACTTTGTCTACATCATGTCATCTTGCTTAAGGCATTACTCTGTTCTTTATGAACTTAATACTCTAGATGCATGCTGGATAGCGGTCGATGTGTGGAGTAATAGTAGTAGATGCAGAATCATTTTGGTCTACTTGTCTCGGACATGATGCCTATATATATGATCATTGCCTTGGATATCGTCATGATTATTTGCTTTTCTATCAATTGCCCAATAGTAATTTGTTTACCCACCGTATGTTATTTTCAAAAGAGAAGCCTCTAGTGAAAACTATGGCCCCCGGGTCTATTTTCTATCATATTAAAACCAAAAATACCTTGCTGCACTTTTTCTTTCTTTATTTTATTTTGTATTTTTGTGCGATCTATCTATCTATCACCATACAATTTAATCTTGCAAGTGACCGCCAAGGGATTGACAACCCCTTGTTCGTGTTGGGCGCAAGGATTTGTGATCTTGTGTGCAGGTACTACTAACAAGGTGTTGCTTGGTTCTCTCTCCCTCGTGTTCTTGATTTGGCACGATCTTGATGTACCGCGAGCTTTGCTATTATAGTTGGATCTTATGATGTTTCTCCCCCTCTACCTTCTTGTAATGAATTGAGTTTTCCCTTTTAAGTTATCTTATCGGATTGAGTCTTTAAGGATTTGAGAACACTTGATGTATGTCTTGCATGTGTTTATCTGTGGTGACAATGGGATATTCACGTGATCCACTTGATGTATGTTTTGGTGATCAACTTGCAGGTTCTGTGACCTTGTGAACTTATGCATAGGGGTTGGCACACGTTTTCGTCTTGACTCTCCGGTAGAAACTTTGGGGCACTCTTTGAAGTTCTTTGTGTTGGTTTGAATAGATGAATCTGAGATTGTGTGATGCATATCGTATAATCAAACCCGCGGATACTTGTGGTGACAATGGAGTATCTAGGTGACATTAGGGTTTTGGTTGATGTGTGTCTTAAGGTGTTATTTTAGTACGAACTCTAGGGCTGTTTGTGACACTTATAGGAATAGCCCAATAGATCGATCAGAAAGAATAACTTTGAGGTGGTTTCGTACCCTACAATAATCTCTTCGTTTATTCTCCGCTATTAGTGACTTTGGAGTGACTCTTTGTTGCACATTGAGGGATTGTTATATGATCTAATTATGTTATCATTGTTGAGAGAACTTGCACTAGTGAAAGTATGAACCCTAGGCCTTGTTTCCAAGCATTGCAATACCGTTTTCGCTCACTTTTGTTACTTGTTACCTTGCTGTTTTTATATTTTCAGATTACAAAAACCTATATCTACCATCCATATTACACTTGTATCACCATCTCTTCGCCGAACTAGTGCACCTATACAATTTACCATTGTATTGGGTGTGTTGGGGACACAAGAGACTCTTTGTTATTTGGTTGCAGGGTTGTTTGAGAGAGACCATCTTCATCCTATGCCTCCCACGGATTGATAAACCTTAGGTCATCCACTTGAGGGAAATTTGCTACTGTCCTACAAAACTCTGCACTTGGAGGCCCAACAACGTCTACAAGAAGAAGGTTGCATAGTAGGCATCAAGACGGCGGCGCTTCGTCCCGAAAGTCCCCTCTTGATTTTTTCTAGGTCAAAATGACCTATATACCAGAAGATGGGCACCGGAGGGGGGCCGAGGAGGGCACAACCCAGCAGGGCGCGCCTGGGGGGCCTGGCGCGCCCAGGTGGGTTGTGCCCACCTGGTGGGCCTCCTCCGGTAGTTATTTGCTCCAGTATTTTTTATATATTGCAAAATAATTCTCTGTAAATTTTCAGCTCATTTGGAGATGTGCAGAATAGGTAACTCTAACGTAGCTTTTTCAGGTCCAGAATTCCAGCTGCCGGTATTCTCCTTCTTTGTGTAAACCTTGCATATTATGAGAGAAAAGGCATTAGAATTACTCCCAAAAGCATTATTATGCATAAAAACATTATAAATAACAGTAGGAAAACATGATGCAAAATGGACGTATCAACTCCTCCAAGCTTAGACCTCGCTTGTCCTCAAGCGAAAAACCGAAATCGAAAAACATGCCCACATGCTTAAAGAGAGAGGTGTCGATAAAAACAAAATACTGACATAGAAGCATCATGCATATTATTATAACAACAAGAAACTTTAACATAAAACTTTATCAAACAACTTTTATCATATAACTTCTCATGAACAAGTAACAATTCATCACAACATTGAAGTATAAAGCATAAACCTTATTGAAAACCAACAAATTATGTTCTCAGTCAACTTTGCAACTACAATTCATCATATTTCCAGGAAGGGTCATGTGTCGGAGCCTTTAGGCAAGTCCAGATACTCAAACATCATTTAATCTTCTATGATTGCTAACACTCACAGCATACCCATGAACAAAAAGTTTCAACTGGACACATAGAAAGATAGGGGCTTATAGTTTCGCTTCCCAACGTATTCACCTCAAGGGTGATGTCAACAATAATAACTTATGCCCACTCATATCCAACTGGATATATGTGCCTAGATCTTTCCTCACCACATGATGCTTGCAAAAAGAGAAAATAAAAAGGAATAGGGGAAGATATTTTGACTCTTACATAAAAGTAAATGCATAAAAGTAAAAGATAGGCCCTTCGCAGAGGGAAGCAGAGGTTGTCATGCGCTTATTTGTTTGTATGCCAAATCCCTTAATGCAAAAGAACGTCACGTTATATTGCCCCTTATGATAGCAACCTTTATTATGCAGTCCGTCGCTTTTATTACTTTGCCATCATAAGTTCGTACAACGCTCAATTTTCTCTTACACTAAACGATCCAACACATTTAGAAGCAATTTTTATTGCCTTATTGCACCGATGACAACTTACTTGAAGGATCTTACTCAATCCATAGGTAGGTATGGTGGACTCTCAAAATAAGATTTTGGGTTAAGGGTTTTTGGATGCACAAGTAGTATCTCTACTTAGTGCGGAATTTTTGGCTAGAAAAGATATTGAGCAAGCACCACATGTTGAAGGATCTATGTCAATATAACTTCTATGCGAATATGAACAAACATAAATCATTACATTGTCTTCCTTGTCCAACGTCAACACAAAATATTTAATGGGGGCTCACAATCATAAAAGATGTCCAAGATAGTGTATTTGCATGTGAATCTTCTCTTCCCTTATTAATTCTCTCATGAATTGCATCATTGACCAATGCTATGTTTGTCAATCTCCAATAAATTTTACCACTTATACTTTTCCTTATGTGATGTCATTACTTACCATAAGATTAGCATATGATCTTTTTCATTTATTTTCCTTTCTTTTTATTGGAACAAAAAGGTAAAGAAACAAAACTCAAACTACTCTTTATTATATATCTCGCACACGATTACATAGATAGATCACTAAGCAAGCATTCGAAAAGAAAGGATCAAACTAAACTTTTATTCAACTAAATCATAGGATAATGATGACCCACAAGTATAGGGGATCTATCGTAGTCCTTTCGATAAGTAAGAGTGTCGAACCCAACGAGGAGCAGAAGTAAATGACAAGCGGTTTTCAGCAAGGTATTCACTGCAAGCACTGAAATTATCGGTAACAGATAGTTTTGTGATAAGATAATTTGTAACAGGTAACAAGTGTAACAAAGGTGCAGCAAGGTGGCCCAATCCTTTTTGTAGCAAAGGACAAGCCTGGACGAACTCTTATATAAAGCAAAGCGCTCCCGAGGACACATGGGAATTATTGTCAAGTTAGTTTTCATCATGCTCATATGATTCGTGTTCGTTACTTTGATAATTTGATATGTGAGTGGACTGGTGCTTGGGTGTTGTACTTACTTGGACAAGCCTTCCACTTATGATTAACCCCTCTCGCAAGCATCCGCAACTACGAAAGAAGAATTAAGATAAATCTAACCATAGCATGAAACATATGGATCTAAATCATCCCCTTACGAAGCAACACAGAAACTAGGGTTTAAGCTTCTGTCACTCTAGCAACCCATCATCTACTTATTACTTCCCAATGCCTTCCCCTAGGCCCAAAAAATGGTGAAGTGTCATGTAGTCAATGTTCACATAACACCACTAGAGGAAAGACAACATACATCTCATCAAAATATCGAATGAATACTAAATTCACATGATTACTTATAACAAGACTTCTCCCATGTCCTCAGGAACAAACGTAACTACTCACAAAGCATATTCATGTTCATAATCAGAGGAATAGTAAATATCATTAAGGATCTGAACATATGATCTTCCCCCGAATAAACCAACTAGCATCAATTACAAGGAGTAATCAACACTACTAGCAACCCACAGGTACCAATCTGAGGTTTTGAGGTAAAGATCGGATACAAGAGATGAACTAGGGTTTGAGAGGAGATGGAGCTGGTGAAGATGTTGATGGAGATTGACCCCCTCTCGATGAGAGGATCATTGGTGATGACGATGGCTTCGATTTCCCCCTCCAGGAGGGAAGTTTCCCCGACAGAACAGCTCCGCCGGAGCCCTAGATTGCTTCTGCCCAGGTTCCACCTCGAGACGGCGGCGCTTCATTCCGAAAGCTTTCTTATGATTTTTTCCAGGTCAAAACCCTCCATATAGCAGAAGATGGGCACCGGAGACCTGCCAGGGGGCCCACAAGCCCTAGGGGCGCGCCCAGGGGGTAGGGCGTGCCCCCCAGGCTTGTGGCCTCCTGGTGGGCCCCCTCTGGTATTTTCTTTGCCCAATATTTTTTATATATTCCAAAATAATTTTCCGTAAATTTTCCGGACTTTTGGAGTTGTGCAGAATAGGTCTCTCAGATTTGCTCCTTTCCGGTCCAGAATTCCAGCTGCCGGCATTCTCCCTTTTCATGTAAACCTTGTAAAATAAGAGAGAAAAGGCATAAGTATTGTACCATAATGTATAATAACAGCCCATAATGTAATAAATATCAATATAAAAGCATGATGCAAAATGGACGTATCAACTCCCCCAAGCTTAGACCTCGCTTGTCCTCAAGCGGAAGCCGAAATCGATAATCATGTCCAAATGTTTAGAGATAGAGGTGTCGATAAAATAAAATACGGACATGAAGGCATCATGATCATCTTTAGAACAACAACATATATTGTCATATAATTTCTTATGCCAAAGTAACAATTCGTTCACAAGGTAAAGTATGAAACAAGAACTTTATTGAAAACTAACAAACTATTATTTCAGTCATTGGAGCAATTGCAATTTATCATAACGTAGGAAAGAGTCAATGTAAGAGCTTTTCAGCAAGTTCACATACTCAACTATCATTTAGTCTTTCATAATTGCTAACACTCACACGATACTTATGAGATCAAAGTTTCAATCGGACACAGAGAAAGATAGGGGCTTATGGTTTCGCCTCCCAACCTTTTACCTCAAGGGTAATGTCAACAATAATAGCTTATGAATATCTACATTCGAGTGGATATATATATCTGGATCTCCCCCCAACATATAGTGCTTGCCAAAAAGAAAAAGTGTAAAAAAGGAATAGGTGGTGATCACCATGACTCGTGTATAAGGGTAGAAGGTAAATAAAAGATAGGCCCTTCGCAGAGGGAAGCAGAGGTTGTCATGCGCTTTTATGATTGGATGCACAAAATCTTAATGCGAAAGAACGTCACTTTATATTGCCGCTTGTGATAAAGAACTTTATTATGTAGTCTCTCGCTTTTATTTCTTCCATATCACAAGTTCGTATAAAGCTTATTTTCCTCACACTAAAAGATCATACATATTTAGAGAACAATTTTTATTGCTTGCACCGATGACAACTTACTTTAAGGATCTTACTCAATCCATAGGTAGGTATGGTGGACTCTCATGGCAAAACTGGGTTGAGGGATGTTTGGATACACAAGTAGTATCTCTACTTGGTGCAAAAGATTTGGCTAGCATGGGGTGAGAAGCAAGCTCAACATGTTGGAGGATCCATAACAATATAACTTCTATTCGGATATAAAGAAACATAACCCATTACGTTGTCTTCTTTGTCCAACATCAACCTTTTAGCATATAATATTTTAATGAGTGCTCACAATCACAAAAGATGTCCAAGATAGTATATTTATATGTGAGCCTCTCTTTCTTTATTACTTCCTATTAATTGCAACAATGACCAAAACTATATTTGCCAACTCCCAACAAATTTCATGCAACATACTTCTTATATGTGAAGTCGTCACTTCCCATAAGATCATTATACAATCTTTTTAATTCTTTCATTCTTTATTTCTTTTCTCATGATCAAAGCAAGAAAGTAAAGCCCTCAACTCAAAACTAATCTTTATTATATAACTCTCGGACTCGATTACATAGAGGGAACTCAAAGCAAAACTTAAAGCTAGATCATACTAAAATTTTATTCTACTAAACCGAGATATAACCAAAAGGATCGAACTAAGAAAAACGATAAAGGTAAAGATGTGATGGTGATACGATACCGGGGCACCTCCCCCAAGCTTGGCAGTTGCCAAGGGGAGTGCCCATACCCATGTATTTAGATCTCTTTCTTCGGAGGTGGTGATGATGGAGTTGTTGATGATGAAAGAATCTTATCCTCCGTCTTCCAAGGCATAGGTTCACCATCGTAAAAAGATGAACGAGTCTCCGGGATCCTCAAATCTGCAGCCAAACTCATCCTCTTAAATCTGTATTCATACTCGCAGTTTTGGTTTTGCAGGTCATAGATCTGGGCTTGGAGATGCTTGATTTTCTCATGAAGCTTGAAGATGGCCTCCCCAATGTTCTTGTCATCCAGCTTGTGATCGTGGGTAAATTCAGCGATCATCAAGTGATTGGCGTTGAGTCCATGTTCCACCATCCCTTGGCACTTGAAGACTTGCTGCTCCATTGCTTCGAGCCTTGTCTCCACGCTTCCGGTCCTCTTTGGCCCTTCAACATCGCGGATGTGCAGCACCCCCTCACGCATCTCAATGGTTTGAGGCTGTTGCAGCACCTCCGCGAGGTAAGGGTTGATGACCTTCTCGAAAAACTTGTCCTTGGGGGCGCTTGGAGACGTCATGGCGATCTGGATCTGTCAGAAAAAACAACTCGAAACAAGAACAGGAGATATTGCCGTGGTACGGTGGTCAAAACCTTCGGGAGATTATATAATGAATTTTTACCGACCAAAAGGAGTGTTCCACAAGAAAATGGAGTCCGGAGGGCCCACGAGGTGGCCACAAGACAGGGAGGCGCGCCCCCGGGGCTTGTCGCCTCCTCGTGCACTTTCCGGACTACTTTTAATTTTCCTAATTTTTTAAATAATCCAAAACGGAGTAAAATTGCCATTGGAAAAGTTTTGGAGCCGGTTTACTTACCGTACCACATACCTATTCCTTTTTGGAGTCTGGAACGTCCTGGTAGGTATTCCTTATGTACTCCTCCGGTGTTATGGTATTAATAATATTAGTCTCAACATTTATGGGGGTACCTGAGATATAATGTTTGATTCTTTGCCCGTTTACCACCTTCGGGTTGGTGCCTTCAGCATTGTTAATTTTGATGGCACCGGATCGGTAAACCTCCTCGATAATATAAGCACCTTCCCATTTAGAGAGAAGTTTTCTGCAAAAAATCTTAAACGAGAGTTGTATAGCAAGATAAGGTCACCTACATTAAATTCACGCTTCTGTATCCTTTTGTCATACCATCTTTTAACTTTTTCTTTAAACAACTTAGCATTCTCATAGGCTTGGGTTCTCCATTCATCAAGTGAGCTAATGTCAAATAACCTCTTCTCACCGGCAAGTTTGAAATTGTAGTTGAGCTCTTTAATTGCCCAATAAGCTTTATGTTCCAGTTCAAGAGGTAAGTGACATGCTTTTCCATAAACCATTTTATATGGAGACATACCCATAGGGTTTTTATAAGCAGTTCTATAAACCCATAATGCATCATCAAGTTTCTTAGACCAATTCTTTCTAGATCTATTAACAGTCTTTTGCAAGATCAACTTTATTTCTCGGTTACTCAATTCTACTTGACCACTAGACTGAGGATGATAAGGGGATGCAATTCTACTGTTGACATCATATTTAGCAAGCAATTTACGGAAAGCACCATGAATAAAGTGTGAACCACCATCAGTCATTAAATATCTAGGGACTCCAAACCTCAGGAAAATAACTTCTTTAAGCATTTTAATGGAGGTGTTATGATCAGCACTACTAGTTGGAATAGCTTCTACCCACTTAGTAACATAATCAACAATAACCAAAATATGTGTATACCCATTAGAGGAAGGAAAAGGTCCCATATAATCAAATCCCCAAACATCAAATGGTTCAATAACAAGTGAATAATTCATAGGCATTTCCTGATGTCTACTAATATTACCAATTCTCTGGCATTCATCACAAGACAAGACATACTTACGAGCATCTTTGAAGAGAGTAGGCCAATAAAAACCAGATTGTAATACCTTGTGTGCAGCTCTATCTCCGGCATGGTGTCCTCCATAAGCTTCGGAGTGACACTTGCGTAGGATTTGTTCCTGTTCATGCTCAGGTACACAATGTCTAATAATACTATCTACTCCTTCTTTATAAAGGTGTGGGTCATCCCAAAAGCAATGTCTTAAATCATAGAAAAACTTTTTCTTTTGCTGGTATGTGAAGCTAGGTGGTATAAATTTAGCAACAATGTAATTAGCATAATCAGCATAACAAGGAGCACTGCGAGAAGCATTTATGATAGCTAATTGTTCATCAGGAAAGCTATCATCAATAGGTAGTGGGTCATCAAGAATATTTTCTAACCTAGACTAGTTGTCTGCTACGGGGTTCTCAGCTCCCTTTCTATCAATAATATGCGAATCAAATACTTGCAACAAGAGAACCCATCTAATAAGTCTAGGTTTAGCATCTTTCTTTTCCATAAGGTATTTAAAAGCAGCATGATCGGTGTAAACAGTTACTTTGGAATCAACAATATAAGATCTGAATTTATCACAAGCAAAGACAACTGCTAGAAATTCTTTTTCAGTAGTAGCATAATTTCTTCGAGCACTTTCTAGAGTTTTACTTGCATTATGGATAACATTTAATTTCTTATCAACTCTTTGTCCTAGAACAACACCTACAGCATAATCACTAGCATCACACATAATTTCAAAGGGTATGTTCCAATAAGGTGGTTGAACAATAGGTGTAGAAATCAAGGCTTTCTTAAGAATTTCAAATGCTTCTACACAGTCATCATAAAAAACAAATGGAACATCTTTTTGCAAGATATTAGTGAGAGGCCTAGAAATTTTAGAGAAGTCTTTAATAAACCTCCTATAGAAACCAGCATGACCAAGGAAACTTCTTATACCTTTGATATCTTTAGGACACGGCATCTTTTCAATATCATCTACTTTAGCTTTCTCAACTTCAATACCTCTTTCAGAAATTTTATGCCCCAAGACAATACCTTCATTAACCATAAAGTGGCACTTCTCCCAATTCAAGACAAGATTAGTTTCTTCACATCTCTGCAAAACTCGATCAAGGTTGCTTAAGCAATCATCAAAAGAAGTTCCGTAAACGGAGAAATCATCCATGAAAACCTCAACAATCTTTTCACAAAAGTCAGAGAATATAGCAGTCATACATCTTTGAAAGGTAGCAGGAGCATTGCATAAACCAAAAGACATACGTCTATAAGCAAAGGTACCGAAAGGGCAAGTAAAGGTAGTTTTTTCTTGATCCTCTTTTGACACAGGTATTTGAGAAAAACCAGAATAAACATCTAGAAAGCAAAAGTGTGTATGTTTTGATAGTGTTTCTAGCATTTGATCAATAAAAGGTAGAGGATAATGATCTTTCCTAGTAGCTTTATTCAACTTTCTAAAATCAATAACCATTCTATAACCTGTAACAATTCTTTGTGGAATCAATTCATTCTTATCATTAGGAACAACAGTAATACCTCCTTTCTTAGGGACACAATGAACAGGACTTACCCATCTACTATTAGCAATAGGATAAATTATACCTGCTTCCAGAAGCTTTAATATTTCATTTCTTACCACTTCCTTCATCTTAGGATTTAATCATCGTTGGTGATCAACAACTGGTTTAGCATCAGGCTCCATATTAATTTTGTGTTGACATAGAGTGGGGCTAATGCCCTTAAGATCATCAAGAGTATATCCAATAACGGCACGATGCTTCTTCAGAGTTTTCAATAATTTCTTTTCTTCATGCTCTGAAAGGTTAGCACTAATAATAATAGGATATATCTTCTTTTCATCAAGATAAGCATATTTCAGAGTATCAGGTAATTGTTTAAGCTCAAACACAGGATCACCCTTGGGTGGAGGAGGATCCCCAAGAATCTCAACAGGCAAGTTGTGTTTCAAAACAGGCATTTGGTTAAAGAATATTTCATCTAATTCCTTCCTTTCATTCATGAACATATCATTTTCATGGTCTAGCAAATATTGTTCTAAAGGATCAATAGGAGGCACATCAATAGAAGCAAGACCAATAATTTCATATTTATTAGTCAATTCTTTGTCATAGGGTTGTCTACAAAATTTAGAGAAATTAAAATCATGAGACACATCCCCAAAACTTACAGTAACAATTTCTTTTTCACAATCTATTTTGGCATTAACAGTGTTCAAGAAAGGTCTACCAAAAATAATGGGACAAAAATCATCTTGTGGGGAGCCAAGAACTAGAAAATCAGCAGGGTATTTTATTTTCACACACAAGACTTCAACATCTCTATCAATCCCAATTGGTGATATAGTATCTCTATTAGCAAGCTTAATAGTGACATCAATATCTTCTATTTCAGCAGGTGCAATATCATTCATAATTTCTTGATATAAAGTAAAGGGAATTGCACTCACACTAGCACCCATATCACATAAGTCATGATAACAATGATATCCTATTTTAAGAGAAACAACAGGCATGCCAACAACAGGTCTATGTTTATCTTTATCATCAGGTCTAGCAATTCTAGCAGCTTCATCACAGAAGTAAATAACATGCCCATCAATATTATCAACCAAGAGATCTTTAACCATAGCAATACTAGATTCAACTTTAATTTGTTCAGGGGGTGTAGGTGTTCTAGTATAACTCTTACGGACCACAGCTGAAGCTTTAGCATGTTCCTTTATTTCAGGGAAAGGTGGTTTCTCAATATAAGCAGTAGGAACAATAGGATCAACATTATTAGTTTCTTCTTTAGCTTTAATAGGTTCTACTACTTTCACTTCAAAGGGAGGATGATATTTAAACCACTTCTCCTTAGGGAGATCAACATGAGTAGCAAATGATTCACAGAAAGAAGCTACTATCTCAGAGTCAAGCCCATATTTAGTGCTAAATTCACCATCGGTATCCATAAAAGATTTAACACAATCAAAATTGAGGTTTATACCTGACTCCTTACCTTCGTCGAGTTCCCAATCTTCATAGTTGCATTTAATTCTTTCCAATAAATCCCATTTGAATTCAATTGTCTTCTTCATAAAAGAACCAGTACAAGAAGTATCGAGCATGGATTGATCATTACGAGAAAGTCGAGCATAAAAATTATGAATAATAATTTCTCTTGAGAGCTCATGATTGGGGCATGAATATAACATTGACTTAAGCCTCCCCCAAGCTTGAGCGATCCTTTATCCTTCACGAGGCCAAAAATTATAAATATAATTCCGATCGCGATGAACGAGATGCGTAGGATAAAACTTCTGATGAAATTCCAATTTCAATCGGTTGTAGTTCCAAGTCCCAATATCATCGCATAGCCTATACCATGTCAAGGCCTTCTCCTTCAAAGATAAAGGGAAGACCTTCTTCTTGACTTCATCCTCGGGCAAACCTGCAGGGTTAAATAATCCACAAACTTCATCCACATAGATTAGATGCATATCAGGATGTAATGTTCCATCTCCTGCATAAGGATTAGCAAGCAGTTTCTCTATCATACACGAAGGAATTTCATAATAAATATTTTCAGTAGGTTCAGTAGGTTGATGGGCAACTCTTTTCTCTTCTGATCGGGGTAAATATACCCCGAACAAACCCCTCAAAGGCTTATTTTCCATAGCAACAAGTGACAGTAAATTTCAGCACACTATATAAATGTTTCCTTACCAAATTCCACTTACCAAAGGTGCTTCACTCCCCGGCAACGGCGCCAGAAAAGAGTCTTGATGACCCACAAGAATAGGGGATCTATCTTAGTCCTTTCGATAAGTAAGAGTGTCGAACCCAACGAGGAGAAGAAGGAAATGACAAGCGGTTTTCAGCAAGGTATTCTCTGCAAGCACTGAAATTATTGGTAACAGATAGTTTTGTGATAAGATAATTCGTCACGGGTAACAAGTAACAAGTGTAACAAAGGTGCAGCAAGGTGGCCCAATCCTTTTTGTAGCAAAGGACAAGCCTGGACGAACTCTTATATAAAGCAAAGCGCTCCCGAGGACACATGGGAATTATTGTCAAGTTAGTTTTCATCATGCTCATATGATTCGCGTTCGTTACTTTGATAATTTGATATGTGGGTGGACCGGTGCTTGGGTGCTGTCCTTACTTGGACAAGCCTCCCACTTATGATTAATCCCTCTCGCAAGCATCCACAACTACGAAAGAAGAATTAAGATAAATCTAACCATAGCATGAAACATATGGATCCAAATCAGCCCCTTACGAAGCAACGCATAACTAGGGTTTAAGCTTCTGTCACTCTAGCAACCCATCATCTACTTATTACTTCCCAATGCCTTCCCCTAGGCTCAAACAATGGTGAAGTGTCATGTAGTCGATGTTCACATAACACCACTAGAGGAAAGACAACATACATCTCATTAAAATATCGAACGAATACCAAATTCACATGATTACTTATAATAAGACTTCTCCTATGTCCTCAGGAACAAACGTAACTACTCACAAAGCATATTCATGTTCATAATCAGAGGAATAATAAATATCATTAAGGATCTGAACTTATGATCTTCCACCGAATAAACCAACTAGCATCAACTACAAGGAGTAATCAACACTACTAGCAACCCACGGGTACCAATCTGAGGTTTTGAGACAAAGATCGGATACAAGAGATGAACCAGGGTTTGAGAGGAGATGGTGCTGGTGAAGATGTTGATGGAGATTGACCCCCTCTTGATGAGAGGATCGTTGGTGATGACGATGACTTTGATTTCCCCCTCCGGGAGGGAAGTTTCCCCGGCAGAACAGCTCCGCCGGAGCCCTAGATTGCTTCTGCCCAGGTTGCACCTCGAGATTGTGGCGCTTCGTCCTGAAAGCTTCCTTATGATTTTTTCCAGGTCAAAACCCTCCATATAGCAGAAGATGGGCACCGGAGTCCTGCCAGGGGGCCCACAAGCCCTAGGGGCGCGCCCAGGGGGTAGGGCGCGCCCCCCAGGCTTGTGGCCTCCTGGTGGGTCTCCTCTGGTATTTTCTTCGCCCAATATTTTTTATATATTCCAAAATAATTCTCCGTAAATTTTCAGGACTTTTGGAGTTGTGCAGAATAGGTCTCTCAGATTTGCTCCTTTCCGGTCCAGAATTCCAGCTGCCGACATTCTCCCTTTTCATGTAAACCTTGTAAAATAAGAGAGAAAAGGCATAAGTATTGTACCATAATGTGTAATAACAGCCCATAATGTAATAAATATCAATATAAAAGCATGATGCAAAATGGACGTATCAGATAACTAAAGATCGAACTAAAATAGATAAAAGCAAAGATAGTGGTGGTGATACGATACCGGGGCACCTCCCCCAAGCTTGGCACAAGCCAAGGGGAGTGGCCATACCATGAACTCAAGTTTCTTTTGTTGGAGAAGATGAAGAAGGTGGTGGTGAAGTAGTAGCGGGCTTATCCTTTTTCTCCAACTTGCGTCGGAGGGTAAACTTATCTATCCTCAACTCGTCGTTCTCCATCTCAAGCTTTATCATCCTCTTGCATAATGCCTCCTTTCTTTCTTGCTTGAAACGAGGAGGGACTGGTTCATCTTCATCTTCCTCATCGGTGAACCATATATAGGGATAGGTGTCCTTGAAGATTTTTTATCCAAAGGCTGATAAGAAACTGGGCAATCCTCTTTCGAATCTTGAGATGACATATTTCAGATCTACCAGGAAAATAGCAAGAAAGAAGAATAAAAGATTTCTTTGCGATACGGTGGTCAATACATTCGGGGGGTATATAAAGATTATTTTATCTTGAAAACCAAGCAAACAGGAGGAAAACGGAGTCGGGAAGGTTCCTGAGGTGGGCACAACCCACCTGGGCGCGCTAGGGGGCCAAGGCACACCCTGGTGTCTTGTGCCCTCCTCGGTTGCCTTCCTGGTTGTTTCTTATTTTCCTAATTTTTGTAATATTCCAAAACTGACAGAAAATATTTTTGCGGATTTTTTGGAGTCCGTTTACTTACCGTATCACGTACCTCCTCTTTTTTAGTATTCTGGAGTGTTCCGGAAGGTCTCTTTTATCTGTTCCTCTGGTGTCATGGTTTGAATAATATTGCTTTCAACATTAATAGGCGTACCTGAGATATAGTATTTAATTCTTTGACCATTGACCACCTTCGGGTTAGTACCTTCGGCATTATTGATTTTGATGGCTCCAGAGCGATAAACCTCCTCGATAATATATGGTCCTTCCCATTTAGAGAGAAGTTTTCCTGCAAAGAATCTAAAATGAGATTTGTACAAAAGAACATATTCTCCAACTTTGAATTCCCGCTTTTGGATTCTTTTGTCATGCCATCTTTTAACTTTTTCTTTAAATAACTTGGCATTTTCCTAAGCTTGGGTTCTCCATTCATCTAATGAGCTAATATCAAATAACCTCTTTTCACCGGCAAGTTTGAAATCATAATTGAGTTCTTTAATTGCCCAATATGCTTTATGTTCTAACTCTAGAGGCAAATGGCAAGATTTTCCATAAACCATTTTATAAGGAGATATACCCATAGGATTTTTATATGCTATTCTGTAGGCCCAAATTGCATCATCCAATTTCTTAGACCAATTCTTTCGGGACCTATTAACAGTTTTTTGTAATAATAGTTTTATTTCTCTGTTGCTAAGTTCAACTTGACCACTAGATTGAGGATAATAGGGTGATGCAATTCTATGGTTAACATCATATTTAGCAAGCATTTTACGGAAAGCACCATGAATAAAGTGTGAACCACCATCAGTCTTTAAATATCTAGGGACTCCAAACCTTGGGAAAATAACTTCTTTAAGCATTTTAATGGAGGTGTTATGATCAGCACTACTAGTTGGAATAGCTTCTACCCACTTAGTAACATAATCAACAACAACCAAAATATGTTTATACCCACTAGAGGAAGGAAAAGGTCCCATATAATCAAAACCCCAAACATCAAATGGTTCAACAGCAAGTGAATAATTCATAGGCATTTCTTGACGCTTACCGATATTACCAATTTGTTGACATTCATCAAAGATAAAACAAACTTACGGGCATCCTTGAAGAGAGTAGGCCAATAAAAAATAGATTGCAATACCTTATGAGCAGTTTTATCTCCCGCATGATGCCCTCCATAAGCTTCGGAGTGACATATCCGTAAGATTTGTTCCTGTTCATGCTCAGGTACACAACGTCTAATAATACCATCTAATCCTTTATAAAGATGTGGGTCATCCCAAAAGTAATGTCTTAAATCATAGAAGAATTTTTTTCTTTTGTTGATATGTGAAACTAGGTGGTATGTATTTAGCAACAATATAATTAGCATAGTCAGCATACCAAGGAGTATTATGAGAAACATTTATTGCAGCTAGTTGTTCATCAGGAAAGTTATCATCAATAGGTAGTGGGTCATCAAGGATATTCTCTAACCTAGATAAGTTATCAGCTACGGGGTTCTCCGCTCCTTTTCTATCGGTATTATGTAAATCAAGTTCTTGTAGCAAGAGAACCCACCTAATGAGTCTAGGTTTAGCATCTTTCTTTTCCATGAGATATTTAATAGCAGCATGATCGGTGTGAACAATAACTTTAGAATCAACAATGTAAGATCTGAATTTATCACAAGCAAACACAACTGCTAAAATTTCTTTTTCAGTAGTAGCATAATTTCTTTGGGCACTGTCTAGAGTTTTGCTAGCATAATGAATAACATTTAATTTCTTATCAACTCTTTGTCCTAGAATAGCACCAACAACATAATCACTAGCATCA
This sequence comes from Thinopyrum elongatum, assembly GCA_011799875.1. Taxonomy (NCBI): domain Eukaryota; kingdom Viridiplantae; phylum Streptophyta; class Magnoliopsida; order Poales; family Poaceae; genus Thinopyrum; species Thinopyrum elongatum. Next base: position 344,625,305 of record CM022301.1, read on the forward strand.
CACATAATTTCAAAAGACAAGTTCCAATCAGGTGGTTGAACAATAGGTGCAGAAGTTAAGGCTTCTTAAGTGTTTCAAAGGCTTCTACACAATCATCATAAAAAAATGGAACATCCTTTTGTAAAAGATTTGTAAGAGGCCTAGAAATTTTAGATAAGTCTTTAATAAACCTCCTATAGAAACCAGCATGACCAAGGAAACTACGAATACCTTTAATATCTTTAGGACATGGCATTTTCTCAATTGCATCAACTTTAGCTTGGTCCACCTCAATACCTCATTCAGAAAATTTATGCCCCAAGACAATACCTTCATTAACCATAAAGTGGCACTTCTCCCAATTCAAGACAAGGTTGGTTTGCTAACATCTCTGCAAAACTCGATCAAGGTTGCTTAAGCAATCATCGAAAGAAGTTCCATAAACAGAAAAATCATCCATGAAAACCTCAACAATCTTTTCACAAAAATCAGAGAATATAGCAGTCATACATCTATGAAAGGTAGCAGGTGCATTGCATAAACCAAAAGGCATACGTCTATAAGCATAAGTTCCAAACAGGCAAGTAAAGGTGGTTTTCTCTTGATCAGGTTGTCAAACAGGTATTTGAGAAAAACCAGAATATCCATCAAGAAAACAAAAGTGTGTGTGCTTAGATAATCTTTCCAACATTTGATCAATAAAAGTCAAAGGGTAGTGATCTTTTCTAGTTTCTTTATTTAGTTTTGTAAAATCAATTACCATTCTATAGCCAGTAACAATTCTTTGTGGAATAAGTTCATTTTTGTCATTAGGAACAACAGTAATACCTCCCTTCTTAGGGACACAATGAACGGGGCTTACCCATCTACTATCAGCTATGGGATAGCTTATACCGACTTCCAGAAGCTTTAATATTTCAGTTCTTACCACTTTTTTCATCTTAGGATTCAAACGTCGTTGATGATCAACAACGGGTTTAGCATCAGGTTCCATATTAATCTTGTGCTGACAGATAGTGGGACTAATGCCCTTAAGATCATCAAGAGTATATCCAATAGCAGCACGGTGCTTCTTCAGAATTTTCAATAATCTTTCTTCTTCATGTTCTGGAAGGTTAGCACTAATAATAACAGGATATATCTTTTTCTCATCGAGATAAGCATACTTCAAAGTGTCAGGCAATTGTTTTAATTCAAACACGGGATCACCTTTAGGTGGAGGAGGACCTCCTAGAGTTTCAACAGGCAAATTGTGTTTGAGCAGGGGTCGTTGTTCAAAGAAAATTTTATCTATCTCATTTCTTTCATGCATATGCATATCATTTCATGGTCTAGCAAATATTGTTCTAATGGACCAGTAGGAGGCACGGCAATAGAAGCAAGACCAATTATTTCATCCTTACTAGTAATTCTTTCTTATGAGGTTGTCTATTAAACTTGGAAAAAATAAATTCATGAGACTCATCACCAAAGCTAACACTGACAGTTTGTTTATGACAATCTATAGTAGCATTGACAGTGTTCAAGAAAGGTCTACCAAAGATAATGGGACAGAAGTCATCTTGTGGGGAACCAAGAACTAGAAAATCAGTAGGGTATTTTATTTTCCCACACAAGACTTCAACATCTCTAACAATCCCAAGTGGTGTGATGGTGTCTCTATTAGCAAGTTTTATAGTGACATCTATGTCTTCTATTTCAGTGGGTGCTATGTCATTCATAATTTCTTGGTATAAGGTAAAAGTAATAGCACTCGCGCTAGCACCTAAATCACATAAACCATGATAATAATGATCTCCTATTTTAACTGAGACAACAGGCATGCCAACAAAAGGTCTATGTTTTTTTTTCATCGGGTTTGGCAATTCTAGCAGCTTCATCACAGAAGTAAATAACATGCCCGTCAATATTTTCTACCAGGAGATCTTTAACCATAGCAACACTAGGTTCTACTTTAATTTGTTCAGCAGGTTTAGGTGCTCTAATATTACTTTTGTGAACCACAGTTGAAACCTTAGCATGTTCCTTTATCCTAATAGGGAAAGGAGGTTTTTCAATATAAGCAGTAGGCACAACTGGATCAACATTGTAAATAATAGTTCCATCTTTAGCTATGTCGGGTTCTTTAATTTCTTCTTTAATAGCGGGATGATATTTAAACCACTTCTCTTTGGCGAGATCAACATGAGTAGCAAATGATTCACAAAAAGAGGCTACTATCTCAGAGTCAAGTCCATATTTAGTGCTAAACTTTGTAAAAGCATCGGTATTCATAAAAGATTTAACACAATCAAATTCAAGCTTAATACCTGACTCTTTACCTTCGTCGAGTTCCAATCTTCAGAGTTGCATTTAATTCTTTCTAAAATATCCCACCTGAATTCAATAGTCTTCTTCATAAAAGAACTAGTATAAGAAGTATCAAGCATGGATTGATCATCACGAGAAAGCCGAGCATAAAAATTCTGAATGATAATTTCTCTAGAGAGCTCATGATTGGGGCATGAATATAACATTGACTTAAGCCTCCCCCAAGCTAGAGCGATACTTTCTCCTTCACGAGGCCAAAAATTATATATATAATTCCGATCACGATGAACTAGATGCATAGGATAATTTTTTTTGGTGAAATTCCAATTTCAATCGATTCCAGTTCCAAGATCCAATATCATCGCATAGCCTATACCATGTCAATGCTTTTCCCTTCAAAGATAAAGGGAAAAACTTCTTCGTGGCTTCATCTCCGGATAAACTTGCAAGCTTAAATAATCCACAAATTTCATCCACATATATCAAGTGCATATCAGGATGTTCAGTTCCATCTCCTGCATAAGGATTAGCTAGCAGTTGTTCTATCATACCCGAAGGAATTTCATAACCAATATTTTCAGTAGGTGCAGTAGGTTGAGGGGTAACTAATTGTGGTTCCGGTCGAGGTGAAGATACTCCGAACAAACCCCTCAAAGGATGGTTCTCCATAGTAACAAGTGACAATAAATTTCAGCACATAGTAATAATTTTTCCTTACCAATTTCCACTTACCAAGAGCACTTCACTCCCCGGCAATGGCGCCAGAAAAGAGCCTTGATGACCCACAAGTATAGGGGATCAATCGTAGCCCTTTTGATAAGTAAGAGTGTCAAACCCAACGAGGAGCAGAAGAAATGACAAGTGGTTTTCAGCAAGGTATTTTCTGCAAGCACTGAAATAGTCGGTAACAAGTAGTTTGATAGCAAGATAATTTGTAACGAGCAAGTAATGGTAACGGTAAATAATATGAAGCAAGGTATCCCAATCCTTTTGTGACAAATGACATGCCAAAATGGTCTCTTATAATAGGCAAAGCATTCTTGAGGGTACACGGGAATTTCATCATGTTGGTTTGATTCGTGTTTGCTACTTTGATAATTTGATATGTGGGTGGACCGGTGCTTAGGTGCTGTTCTTACTTGAACAAACCTCCTACTTATGATTAACCCCCTCGCAAGCATCCACAACTACGAGAAAAGTATTAAGATAAAATCTAACCATAGCATTAAACTTTTGGATCTAAATCGGTCCCTTACGAAGTAGTGCATAAACTAGGGTTTAAGCTTCTGTCACTCTAGCAACACATCATCTAATAACTACTCCACAATGCACCTCCTTAGCCCCAAATATGGTGAAGTGCCATGTAGTCGACGTTCACATGACACCACTAAGGGAATCACAACATACATATCATCAAAATATCGAACACATATCAAGTTCACATGATTACTTGCAACATGACTTCTCCCGTGACCTCAAGAACAAAAGTAACTACTCACAAATGATAACCATGGTCAAGATCAGAGGGGTATTAAATAGAATAATGGATCTGAACATATAATCTTCCACCAAATAAACCATATAGTAATCAACTACAAGATGTAAGCAACACTACTAGTCACCCGCAGGTACCAATCTAAGGTTCCGGTACAAAGATTGAACGCAAGAGATGAACTAGGGTTTGAGAGGAGATGGTGCTATTGAAGATGTTGATGGAGATGACCCTCCCAAAGATGGGAGAGTTGTTGGTAATGACGATGGCGATGATTTCCCCCTCCGGGAGGGATGTTCCCCCGGCGGAATCGCTCCACCGGAGGGCAAAAGTGCTTCTGCCCAAGTTCCGCCTCGAGACGGTGGCGCTTCGTCTCGAAAGTCCCCTCTTGATTTTTTCTAGGTCAAAATGACCTATATACTAGAAGAGGTGCACCGGAGGTGGGCCGAGGAGGGCACAACCCACCAGGGCGCGCCTGGGGGGCCTGGCGCGCCCAGGTGGGTTGTGCCCACCTGGTGGGCCTCCTCCGGTAGTTATTTGCTCCAGTATTTTTTATATATTGCAAAGTAATTCTCCGTAAATTTTCAGCTCATTTGGAGATGTGCAGAATAGGTAACTCTGACGTAGCTTTTTCAGGTCCAGAATTCGAGCTGCCGGTATTCTCCCTCTTTGTGTAAACCTTGCATATTATGAGAGAAAAGGCATTAGAGTTACTCCCAAAAGCATTATTATGAATAAAAACATTATAAATAACAGTAGGAAAACATGATGCAAAATGGACGTATCACCGACCCTGATGTCAATCTGCCCTTGTGCCACACGCCTAGTTCTTACTAGCCCCTACATCGAGTTTCAAATATGAACAACCGATCCGGTATCAAATACCCAAGAGCTACTAGGTATGTCAGCAAGGTAAATGTCTATAACATATGTAACAAGTGTACCTTTGCCTGATGAAGCATTTTTGGCCTTCTTGCCATGCTCAGCAAGCCACTTGCTACAGTTACTCTTCCAGTGACCAGGTTCCTTGCAATGATAGAAAATGGTCTTTGAGTCCAGTCCTGATTTCAGCTCAGCTGCGGAGGTTACCATCTCCGTGCCCTTTGCCTTAGCCTTCTTCTTGGACCAACTCTTCTTGAACTTAGACGATTTCTGCACCATCAACACTTGATGCATGCCTTTCTTAATATCCTGCTCTGCCACCTTGAGCATCCCATGCAATTCAGTGAGCTTCTTATCCATGCCATGCATATGATAGTTCGAGATGAACGTCCCATAGCTAAGCGGAAGAGAACCCAGAACTGCATCTGTAGCCAGCTCATCCAAGAGCGGGAAGCCTAACCGATCCAAAGCTTGCACGTATCCGATCATCTTGATCACATGCGGGCTCAGTGGATCACCTTCCTTCAGCTTGAAATCCATCAAGGATCGCCAGACGTTGAACCTTTCGGTCTTAGCCTGTACCTGAAACATGCTGATGTCTACCACACAACCTTCTTCTTGTAGACTCGTGTTGGGCCTCCAAGCGCAGAGTTTTGTAGGACAGTAGCAATTTTCCCTCAAGTGGATGACCTAAGGTTTATCAATCCGTGGGAGGCATAGGATGAAGATGGTCTCTCTCAAACAACCCTGCAACCAAATAAGAAAGAGTCTCTTGTGTCCCCAACACATCCAATACAACGGCAAATTGTATAGGTGCACTAGTTCGGTGAAGAGATGGTGATACAAGTGTAATATGGATAGTAGATATAGTTTTTTGTAATCTGAAAATATAAAAACAACAAGGTAACTAGTAACAAAAGGTAGCAAAAACGGTATTGCAATGCTTGAAAACAAGGCCTAGGGTTCATACTTTCACTAGTGCAAATTCTCTCAACAATGATAACATAATTAAATCATATGGCAATCCCTCAACGTGCGACAAAGAGTCACTCCAAAGTTCCTATAGCGGAGAACATAAGATGAAATTGCTTGTAGGGTACGAAACCACCTCAAAGCTATTCTTTCTGATCAATCTTTTGAGCTATTCCTATAAGTTTCACAAACAGCCCTAGAGTTCGTACTAAAATAACACCATATGATACACATTAATCAACCCTAATGTCACCTAGATACTCCAATGTCACCACAAGTATCCGTGGGTCAATTATACGATATGCATCAAATAACTTCAGATTCATAATATTCAATCCAACACAAAGAACCTCGAAGAGTGCCCCAAGATTTCTACCGGAGAAACAAGGATGAAAACATGCATCAACCCCTATGCATAGATTACCCCAATGTCAACTCAGGAATTCGCGAGTTGAGTGCCAAAACATACATCAAGTGAATCAATAGAACACCCCATTGTCACCATGGGAATCCCACGCAAGACATACATCAACTGTTCATCAAGTGTTCTCAAATCCATTAAAGTATTCAATCTGATAATAGTGAAACCTCAAAGGTAAAACTCAATTCATCATAAGAAGATAGAGAGGGAGAAACACCATATGATCCAACTGTAGTAACAAAGCTCGCGGTACATCAAGATCGTGCCAAATCAAGAAGACGAGAGAGAGTGATCAAACACATAGCTACTAGTACATACCCTCAGCCCCGAGGGTGAACTACTCCCTCCTCGTCATGGTGGCCGCCGGGATGATGAAGATGCCCTCCCGTGATGGTTTCCCCTTCTGGCAGGGTGCCGAAATGGGCTCTCGATTGGTTTTTCGTGGCTTGATGTTTGCTTGAACCATGTCGGTATTTCCCCAAAGAGGAAGGGATGATGCAGCACAACAACGATAGGTATTTCCCTCAGTGATGAGACCAAGGTTATCGAACCAGTAGGAGAACCAAGCAACACTACGTAAACAACACCTGCACACAAAGAACAAATACTTGCAACCCGGTGTGTTAAAGGGGTTGTCAATCCCTTTCGGGTAACGGCGCCAAAAAATTGGCAAACGAACGTGAGGTAAATTGTAGTAGATTGGATAAATAGATCGCGAATAAAATAAAGTGAAGCAAAATATTTTTGGGTTTTTAGAAATATAGATCTGAAAATAAAAGTGGCAAATAAATAAAACGGCAAATAGCAATATAGATCTGAAAGTATATGATGAGAAAATAGACCCGGGGGCCGTAGATTTCACTAGTGGCTTCTCTCGAGAAAAATAGCATACGGTGGGTAAACAAATTACTGTTGGGCAATTGATAGAACTTCAAATAATTATGATGATATCCAGGCAATGATCATTATATAGGCATCACGTCCAAGATTAGTAGACCGACTCCTGCCTGCATCTACTACTATTACTCCACACATCGACCGCTATCCAGCATGCATCTAGTGTATTAAGTTCATGGAGAAACGGAGTAATGCAATAAGAACGATGACTTGATGTAGACAAGATCTATTTATGTAGAAATAGACCCAATCTTGTTATCCTTAATAGCAACGATACATACGTGTCGGTTCCCCTTCTGTCACTGGGATCAAGCACCGTAAGATCGAACCCATCACAAAGCACCTCTTCCCATGGCAAGAAAAATTGATCTAGTTGGCCTAACTAAACCAAAGATTCGAAGAAGAAATACGAGGCTATAAGTAATCATGCATATAAGAGATCAAAAGACTCAAATAACTTTCATGGATAAAAACATAGATCTGATCATAAACTCAAAGTTCATCGGATCCCAACAAACACACCGCAAAAAGAGTTACATCAAATAGATCTCCAAGAGACCATTGTATTGAGACTCAAAAGAGAGAGAGGAAACCATCTAGCTACTAACTACGGACCTGTAGGGCTACAATGAACTACTCACGCATCATCGGAGAGGCACCAATGAGGATGATGAACCCCTCCGTGATGGTGTCTAGATTGAATCTGTGGTTTCGGGAACTTGCGGCGGCAGGAATTGATTTTCGTCGACTCCCCTAGGGTTTCTGGAATATTGGGGTATTTATAGAGCAAAGAGGCGGTGCGGGAGGTGGCCGAGGTGGGCACAACCCACCTGGGTGCGCCTGGGGGGCGCACCTCCAGGCGCGCCCTGGTGGGTTGTGCTCCCCTCGGAGCTCCCCTTAGGTACTTTCTTGGCCCAACTTGTGTCTTCTGGTCCAGAAAAAATCACCAAAAAGTTTCGCTGCGTTTGGACTCCATTTGGTATTGATTTCCTGCGAAGTAAAAAAGAAGCAAAAAACAGCGACTGGCACTGGGCACTATGTCAATAGGTTAGTCCCAAAAAAATGATATAAAGTTGCTATAAAATGGTTGTAAAACATCCAAGAATGATAATATAACAGCATGGAACAATAAAAAATTATAGATACGTTGGAGACGTATCAGCATCCCCAAGCTTAATTCCTACTCGTCCTCGAGTAGGTAAATGATAAAAACAGAATTTTTGATGTGGAATGCTACCTAACATGTTCATCTCATATTCTTTTCTTTGTAGCATGGACATTTGGACTTTTATATGATTCAAAGAAATATTCTAGTTTTGACATGAAGATTTCAATACTCAAGCATATCAACAAGCAACCATGTCTTTCAAAATATGAACACTAAAGCAAGTTATCCCTAGCCCATTATGCTCAATCATTGATCCATTCATGAAACACACTCGCATATTAGCTACACCCAATGCTCAAGTATGATCATAGTGCCCCTTAGTTGGTGCTTTATAAGGGAAGATGGAGACTCAAAATAAAAATTTCATAAAGTAAAAGAAAGGCCCTTCGCAGAGGGAAGTAGGGATTTGTAGAGGTGCCAGACCTCAAAGCGAAAAAAAGTAGAGATAAAACATTTTGGGTGGCATGCTTTTCCTGTCAACGAAAATGATCGAGTAGTTCCCAATACTTTCCATGATAGATATATCATAGGCGGTTCCCAAACAGAAAATAAAGTTTATTCCTTTTTCCACCATACTTTCACATTCCACGGGTAGCCGAATCCACGGGTGCCGTCCATACCAACACTTTCCAAGGAATTTATTATTTGACAAAATAAAGTAAATTCATTTTTTCATTTCGGGACTGGGCATCCCTAATACCTTTGCCGTACTCTCGTGCAATGACAAGTGAATAAACACTCATCTTGAGAATAACACATCTAGCATGGAAGTATATCAGCCACCCCCTACCGTTTCATGACCGGTACGAGCATACAAAAGAGAAATTTATTTTGAAATTAGAGATGGCACATACAAATTTGCTTAGAACGGCACGGAAATACCGCATATAGGTAGGTATAGTGGACTCATATGGCAAAACTGGTTTAAGGATTTAGGATGCAAAAGTAGTGATCATACTTAGTGCAAACGAAGGCTAGCAAAAGATTGAGAAGCATCCAACCAAGAAACGAAAAATCTCCTAAGCGAGCATTAAGCATAACTAACACCGAATAATGCACCACAAGTAGGATGTAATTTCATTGCATAACTATTGACTTTCATGCTTGCATAGGGAATCACAAACCTTAACACCAATATTCTTACTAGGCCATAATTACTCATTAACATGACTCACATATTATATCATCATATCGCAAAACTATTACAAGGAACCAAGTTTATTTTGTCCAATGATCTTCATGAAAGTTTTTTTTGTATCCCTCTTGAATATCTATCACTTTGGGACTAATTTCATAAATTGCTTTTGATAGCTCAAACAAATCTAAGTGAAGAACATGAGCATAAAATTTTCTTCTCTCAAAATAATCTAAGTGAACCAAGAGAGAATTTCTAAAAAAAAAATTACTAACTCTCAAATAAATCTAAGTGAAGCATGAGAGCATTTCTTCAAAAATACTAAAGCACATTGTGCTCAAAAAGATATAAGTGAAGCACTAGAGCAATTCCATAGCTCATACAGATTTAAGTGAAGCATAGAGAGCAATTCTAACAAGTCATAGCATAATTTTGGCTCCCTCAAATAGGTGTGTCCAGCAAGGATTCATGACTTAAAATAAAAAGCAAAACAAGCAAAGACTCATATCATACAAGACGCTCCAAGCAAAACTCGTGATATGTGACGAATAAAAATATAGCTCCAAGTAAAATACCGATGGTCGTTAGAAGAAAGAGGGGATGCCACTCGGGCATCCCCAAGCTTAGTTGCTTGCTTCTCTTTGGATAATGGCTTGGGGTGCCATGGGGCATCCCCAAGCTTAGGCTCTTCTTACTCCTTATTCTTTCATCCATCGTAATCTCACCCAAAACTTGAAAACTTCAATCACACAAAACTCAACAAAACCTTCGTGAGATCCGTTAGTATAAGAAAACTAATCTTTACTCTAAGTACTGTAGAAAACCCATTCAAATTTTGTTATTGCATTATATCTACTGTATTCTAACTTTACCATGGCTTATAACCTCCAATACAAACCATAGATTCATCAAAATAAGCACACAATGCAAAGAAAACAGAATCTGTCAAAAACAGAACAGTCTGCAAAGATACGAATTGTTCTCATACTTCTGTAAATCCAAAAATTCTGAAACATTAGGAAAACATAGAAAATTTGTATATCAATCTTTTTTAAATAATTCATAATTTCTTGTCGCTTCTGTGAATTTTCAAAATTGTTTTACTGGACGCAAAAGTTTCTGTTTTCCAATAAGATCAAATCAACTATCACCAAAGCTATCCTAAAGGATTTACTTGGCACAAACACTAATTAAAACACAAAACACACAATTATTTTAACACCCCCGGTGATTAGCAACAGTAATCACTTTTGATAATGACAAGTCAGCAAGGTTAACAGTGTCAAATCATCATTAGCATCATATTGCATTTCAACTCCTAACTCAAATTCAAATTTAAATGAAAGTGAAATATAAAAGTTGTCCAACATAAAAACTAAAATGCTCAGTAAATAACAAATATTGCAGAGGCTAGTCTAAAATTGAAACCAACAAATAATAAAATGTTTAGGTGGCACTAACATGATTAAAACAGCTAGGATTAATGCATATTAATTATTGTAAAATTTGTGGGAGCTCCAATTGTCTCCAAACTAATTTTTGGTAGTGTTAGGTAATGCCTAGTATTTATTGGAACAATTGCCATGTTCTATAAAAATCATTTTGAGGCCTAACTTTTTACTAAATAGGGAAATAAGAATAAAAAAAGAAAAAGACAAAAGAAAAAGAGAAAACCCCCTGGCCTAACTGGGCCAACCGTGGCCCAGCTGGCCAGCCCAACCGGGCGAAGGCCCAACCAGCCCCCTCGCTCCCTTATCCCCCCACCCTGGTCAACCCTAGACCGAATCCCTCCCCCCTCGCTCGTTCCTCTCTCGCTCGCGCGCTCGCTCGCTGCCATCGCCGTGCGCCCGTCGATCCCGCGACCACCGTGCCATGATCATCGCTCCGCCATGCCCGCCGTGTTCCCCGTCCTCGCGTACGTCGCTTGACGCCACGCATCAGAGTTCGGCGCCGCTACAGCATCCTCCTCGAGCTCGTCCTCCCCGCACGGTCATCCTCGTCTCTGGCTCCGATTCGCCGCCGTCGCCCTTCCCCGAGCTCACTCTCGCACAACTACGGGTTCCCTGTGAGCCCTCCGTCCCTCTCCCTCTCTCCCTGTGCCCTCGCGCACCCGCTAGCTAGCCCCCGACCGAGCCATGCTCCGGCCGCCGCCATGGCTGCGAGCACTGCGCTCCCGAGCCCTTACGGCCTCACCCGTCTGCACTAGTGCGCTCCTGGAGCCCCGACGCTGCTGCCCCGCTGCTTATTCTGCTCGCCCGCGCGCTCAGGCGCCTTTTCCCGCGAAGCCCCGTACGCCACCGCCGCCGGCCCCGCTTGCTCCGGCCAACTCCAGCCACTTCGGCCCCCGTGACCGCTGCCGTTAGATGCGCGGGAGTGCCCGCATCCCGTAGAGCCAAACCGCGGGTCCGGAAACCCCCTGTAGCTCATTTCCGGCAAACTCCGGCGAGATTCCGGCCGTCGCCGCCGCGTCTCGCCTCACCGGTGGCCGGCGCTGATGTGGCGCCATGTGGACGCGTGGCCCCACCCTTGGTGCCACTGACCGTGGGCCCGATGGGGTCAGTTGACCGGTCAGCCCCGCTGACTGGGCTGGCTGTGTCGCTGACATATGGGCCCCACCCCTTTAAACGATTTTTTTAAAAATAAAATAAATAAATAAACTGTGAATTAATTAATTAGTTAATTAAAAGACTAATTAGTCGCTGACTAATGGGGCCCACCCCTGACTAATCCTAATTAGTTTAATTTAAACCTAATTAACCTGCTGTGAGGCTGACCAGTGGGCCCCACACGTCAGGGTTGACCCAGTCAATGCACTGTTGACTGCTGACGTCAGCACTACGTCATGCTGACGTCATCATTTACTGTTTTGGATAATTCGAATTTAATTAATTAAATAAATTCCAGAAAATCTTTTAAACTTTAAAAATTCATATCTTTTAAACCGTAACTCCGATGAAAATAATTTATATATGAAAAATTACCAGAAAAATGAGACGAAGCCAAATACGCTACCCGCATACCTGTCAGATGCCTCTAACTATCTGAACATGAAACTTTTTGCCTATTTCTGGCAGGTGAATAGTGCATGACCTTAATAAAATAAATCCAAATAAATTCCTAAATTAACTAAAACACTTAGGTAGGCAGTATATCACCCTAGCACTGCAATTAGACATGTCATGCATCCCCATTGCACCATTGCGGTGTATTTATTATTCCATTCCCCCTCCGAACATCTGTCTGACAAATGTCTGGGACCGGGAATACTTTCCTGGATGGGCTCCCCCTTCCTCGGTACCGTGTAACCATACGTTAGAACACACCCGGCAGCCTATTGCCATGCTATTCTTTGAGTTACGTTGTTTGCTTAGTATTTACTATTTCTTCCCCCTCCTTCTCTCTCGATAGACGCTGAGACCACCGCCGACGCTGCTGTGTACGACTACAGTGTTGACGACCCGTCCTTCTCTGCCGAGCTTCCAGGCAAGCCCCCCCTTGATCAACCCGATATCGCCTATTCCTTCTCTCTACTGCTTGCATTAGAGTAGTGTAGCATGTTACTGCTTTCGGTTAATCCTATTCTGCTGCATAGCCTGTCTTTGCTACTACTGTTGATACCTTACCTGCAATCCTAAATGCTTAGTATAGGTTGCTAGAATTACATCAGTGGCCCTACACTCTTGTCTGTCTGCCAGGCTATACTACTGGGCCGTGATCACTTCGGGAGGTGATCACGGGTGCATATACTATATACTATTACATACTTATGTTACTGTTCGGAGATGGGGGCTGAAGGGGCAGGTGGTTCCATCCAGGCAGAGGTGGGCCTAGGTTCCCGACGGCCCCCGAGTGTTACTTTGTGGCGGAGCGACAGGGCAGGTTGTGACCACCTAGGAGACAGGTGGGCCTGGCCCTGGTCGGCGTCCGCGGTTACTTCAAATTAACACGCTTAACGAGATTGGGTATTTGATCTGAGTCTGGCTACGAGCCTATACGCGCTAACCACCACGCGGGAACAGTTATGGGTACTCGACGTCGTGGTATCAGCCGAAGCCTCCTAGACGTCAGTGACTGAGCGGCGCGCGCCGGGTTGGACCGCGTAACGCAACTTCCTTTGTAATGGAGGTTGCTAGGTCTGCTCTCCGGCCGCCCACGCAACATGCAGGTGTGCAATGGGCGATGGGCCCAGACCCCTGCGCGCATAGGATTTAGACCGGCGTGCTGACCTCTCTGTTAGGCCTAGGTAGGGCTGCGACGTGTTGATCTTCCGAGGCCGGGTATGACCCAGGAAAGTGTGCCCGGCCAGAGGGATCGAGCGTGTTGGGTAATGTGGTGCACCCCTGCAGGGAAGTTTATCTATTCGAATAGCCGTGTCCCTCGGTAAAAGGACGACCCGGAGTTGTACCTCGACCTTATGACAACTAGAACCAGATACTTAATAAAACACACCCTTTCAAGTGCCAGATACAACCCGGTGATCGCTCTCTCACAGGGCGACGAGGAGAGGATCGTCGGGTAGGATTATGCTATGCGATGCTACTTGGTGAACTTACCATCTACTCTCTTCTATATGCTGCAAGATGGAGGCTGCCAGAAGCGTAGTCTTTGACAGGATTAGATATCCCCCCTCTTATTCTGGCTTTCTGCAGTTCAGTCCACTGATATGGTCCTTTACACATATACCCATGCATATGTAGTGTAGCTCCTTGCTTGCGAGTACTTTGGATGAGTACTCACGGTTGCTTTGCTTCCCCCTTTTCCCCCTTTCTTTTCTTTCTGGTTGTCACAACCAGATGCTGGAGTTCAGGAGCCAGACGCCATCGTCGACGACGACCCCTACTCTGGAGGTGCCTACTACTACGTGCAGGCTGCCGACGACGACCAGGAGTAGTTTAGGAGGATCCCAGGCAGGAGGCCTGCGCCTCTTTCGATATGTATCCCAGTTTGTGCTAGCCATCTTATGGCAACTTGTTTAACTTATGTCTGTACTTAGATATTGTTGCTTTCGCTGACTCGTCTATGATCGAGCACATGTATTCGAGCCCTCGAGGCCCCTGGCTTGTATTATGATGCTTGTATGACTTATTTTACTTTTAGAGTTGTGTTGTGATATCTTCCCGTGAGTCCCTGATCTTGATCGTACACGTTTGCGTGTATGATTAGTGTACGATTGAATCGGGGGCGTCACAATTATAACAGTAGAATAATTGTGCAAACACCCAAGAACAGAAAGAAAAAGATAAAAATAAATTTTATTCATTGGGTTGCCTTCCAACAAGCGCTATCGTTTTACGCCCTTAGCTAGGCATAATGCAAAGATCTAAGTATTGTCATCTTTGTTTCTCGATCCATAAGATGCCCTCATGATTGATTCATATGGTGGCTTAATTCTTGTTCTAGGGAAGTGTTCCATACCCTTTCTCAAAGGAAATTGGAATTTGATGTTCCCTTCTTTCATATCAATCACGGCACCTAGTGTGCGCAAAAACGGTCTACCAAGAATAATTGGACAAGACGGATTGCAATCAATATCAAGAACAATAAAATCTATGGGAACATAATTCCTATTTGCAAGAATAAGAACATCATTAATTCTTCCCATAGGCTTTTTAATAGTAGAATCCGCCAAGTGCAAATTTAAAAAACATTCTTCAATATCGGTAAGACCAAGCACATCACATAAAGATTTTGGAATTGTAGAAACACTAGCACCCAAATCACATAAAGCAAAACAATCATAATTTTTAATCTTGACTTTGATAGTAGGTTCCCATTCATCACGTAATTTTCTAGGAATTGAAATCTCTAATTCCAACTTTTCTTCCAAAGCTTTCATCATAGCATCAACAATATGTTTAGTAAAAGCTTTATTTTGTTCATAGGCATGGGGTGAATTTATCATGGATTGCAACAAAGAAATATAATCAATCAAAGAGCAATTATCATAATTAAAGTCTTTGTAATCCAAAAGAGTGGGCACATCACTAGTTAAAGTTTTGACCTCTCCAAACCCACTTTTATCAATTTTCTCAACAAGATTTTCACCCTCCAAATTATCGGGACGCCTTCTAGCTAAAGTTGACTCTTCTTCAGTCCCTTTTTCATCAATCTTAATTTTACTAAACAAGGAATCAATAGAAGAAACACCAATCACTTTAAGATCTTCATCATTTTTGTGAAAGCAATCACTGGAAAACGCTTTTTCTAAAAATTCTCTTCTAGCTCTAAGCATAGCGGTTCTTTTCTTACTTTCATCCATAGAAACATATAAAGCTTTGATTGATTCTTCAACCTTAGGCACAAAAATTTTCATCTTGAGATTTTCTACATCATGAGAAATTCTATCAACGCTTCTAGACAAATCATCAATCTTACTCAATTTTTCTTCCATCATAGTGTTAAAATTCTTTTGAGCATTGATAAATTCTTTAATATTATTCTCAAAATCAGAGGTGTTCCTATTATTATTATTATTATAAGAAGGATTACCATGGGAATTACCATAATTATTAGAGGAATTACTAGGAAAAGGCCTAGGATTAAAATTACCTCTATAAGCATTGTTATTGAAATTGTTTCGAGAGATAAAATTCACATCTACGGCATCACTATTTTGCTCAATCAAGGTAGACAAAGGCACATCATTAAAATCAATAGGAGCACTTTTATTAGCAACCAATTTCATAAGAGCATCAACTTTTTCACTCAAAGAAGAAATTTCTTCAACCGAATTAACTTTTTTACTAGTAGGAGCTCTTTCGGTATGCCATTGTGAATAATTTGCCATAATATTGTCTAGCAATTTAGTAGCTTCACCCAAAGTAATTTCCATGAAAGTACCACCCACGGCGGAATCTAAAAGATTTCTAGAAACAAAATTCAATCCCGCATAAAAATTTTGTATGATCATCCAAAGATTTAAACCATGAGTAGGACAATTTCTTAGCATCAATTTCATTCTTTCCCAAGATTGCGCAACATGTTCATGCTCAAGTTGCATAAATTCATGATTTGTGTCCTGAGGGAAATAATTTTCGCGGGAGCAAAATACTTAGTAATAAAAGAATCTTTGCACTTATCCCAAGAATCGATACTATTGCGAGGCAAAGAAGAAAACCAATTTTTTGCACGATCTCGCAAAGAAAACGGGAATAATTTCAACTTCACAATATCATTGTCCACATCTTTTTTCTTTTGCATATCGCATAATTCCACGAATGTATTAAGATGGGACGCGACATCCTCACTAGGAGTATCGGAAAATTGATCTTTCATAACAAGATTCAACAAAGCGGCATTAATATCACAAGACTCCGCACTAGTGGCAGGTGGAGCAATCGGAGTGCTAATAAAATCATTGTTGTTGGTATTGGAGAAATCACACAACTTGGTGTTCTCTTGAGTCATCGGGACTACGCAACAAGATTGCACTCAAAAATAGATCTGACAAGAAAACGGCGAACGAAAAAGAGGGCGAATAAAACGGCAAATTTTCGTGAAGTGGGGGAGAGGAAACGAGAGGCAAATGGCAAATAATGTAAATTGCAAGGAGATGAGATTTGTGATTAGGAACCTGGTAGATGTTGATGATGTCTCCCCGGCAACGGCGCCAGAAATTCCTTTTGATGTTTGCTTGAACCACGTCGGTATTTCCACAAAGAGGAAGGGATGATGCAGCACAACAACGGTAGGTATTTCCCTTAGTGATGAGACCAAGGTTATCGAACCAGTAGGAGAACCAAGCAACACTACGTAAACAACACCTGCACACAAAGAACAAATACTTGCAACCCGACGTGTTAAAGGGGTTGTCAATCCCTTTCGGGTAACGGCGCCAAAAATTGGCAAACGGATGTGAGGTAAATTGTAGTAGATTGGATAAATAGATCGCGAATAAAGTAAAGTGAAGCAAAATATTTTTGGGTTTTTAGAAATATAGATCTGAAAATAAAAGTGGCAAGTAAATAAAAAGGCAAATAGCAATATAGATCTGAAAGTATATGATGAGAAAATAGACCTGGGGGCCGTAGATTTCACTAGTGGCTTCTCTCGAGAAAAATAGCATACGGTGGGTAAACAAATTACTGTTGGGCAATTGATAGAACTTCAAATAATTATGACGATATCCAGGCAATGATCATTATATAGGCATCACGTCCAAGATTAGTAGACCGACCCCTGCCTGCATCTACTACTATTACTCCACACATCGACCGCTATCCAGCATGCATCTGGTGTATTAAGTTCATGGAGAAACGGAGTAATGCAATAAGAACGATTACATGATGTAGATAAGATCTATTTATGTAGGAATAGACCCTATCTTGTTATCGTTAATAGCAATGATACATACGTGTCGGTTCCCCTTCTGTCACTGGGATCAAGCACCGTAAGATCGAACCCATCACAAAGCACCTCTTCCCATCGCAAGAAAAATCGATCTAGTTGGCCTAACTAAACCAAAGATTCGAAGAAGAAATACGAGGCTATAAGTAATCATGCATATAAGAGATCAAAAGACCCAGATAACTTTCATGGATAAAAACATAGATCTGATCATAAACTCAAAGTTCATTGGATCCCAACAAACACACCGTAAAAAGAGTTACATCAAATAGATCTCCAAGAGACCATTGTATTGAGAATCAAAAGAGAGAGAGGAAGCCATCTAGCTACTAACTACGGACCCGTAGGTCTACAATGAACTACTCACGCATCATCGGAGAGGCACAAATGAGGATGATGAACCCCTCCGTGATGGTGTGTAGATTGGATATGTGGTTTCTAGAACTTGCGGAGGCTGGAATTGATTTTTGTCAATTCCCCTAGGGTTTCTGGAATATTGGGGTATTTATAGAGCAAAGAGGCGGTGCGGGAGGTGGCCTAGGTGTGCACGACCCACCTGGGCGCGCCTGGGCCCCCAGGCGCGCCCTGGTGGGTTGTGCTCCCCTCGGAGCCCCCCTCAGGTACTTTCTTGGCCCAACTTGTGTCTTCTGGTCCAGAAAAAATCACCAAATTTTTTTGCTGCGTTTGGACTCCGTTTGGTATTGATTTTCTACGAAGTAAAAAACAAGCAAAAAAACAGCAACTGGCACTGGGCACTATGTCAATAGGTTAGTCCCAAAAAATGATATAAAGTTGCTATAAAATGATTGTAAAACATCCAAGAATGATAATATAACAGCATGGAACAATCAAAAATTATAGATACGTTGGAGACGTATCATGGCTATAGAGGCTTGAGCCGGCGGAACTTCCGATCTAGGATTCTTTTCGGGGGTTTTTGGTATTTATAGGAATTTTTTACGTCGGTCTCACGTCAAGGGGGTGCCCGAGGGTCCCACAAGCCGGGGGCGCGCCCCCTAGGCTTGTGGCCTCCTCGGTCACTTCTTGGCCCAGCTCCAATGCTTCGGGGGTCTCTTTTGGTCCATTAAAAATCACCATAAATTTTCAGGCCATTTTGAGAACTTTTATTTCTGCACAAAAAATGACACCACGGTAGTTCTGTTGAAACAGCGTTAGTCCAGGTTAATTCTAATCAAATCATACCAAAACCATATAAAATTGTTGTGAACATGGCATGAATACTTCATAAATTATAGATATGTTGGAGACGTATCAGCATCCCCAAGCTTAATTCCTGCTCGTCCTCGAGTAGGTAAATGATAAAAGAAATAAATTATGAAGTGTGAATGCTAGCATAGTGATAAGTTTGATCAATGATAGTTCCAAACACTTTTTCTGGCATCAATATATATCATAAACAGTAGCTCATCTCATAAAAGTTCTCATGATCAAGTAACAAGCTATTCACATGTTAAAGCACAAAAGCATACACTTTCTTAAAAACTAACAAACTATGTTCTCAGTCATCAAACAATTGCAATTCATCTTATTTTTAGGAAGAGTCTATGTAAGAGCTTTGATTTAGCAAATTCCACATACTCAACTATCATATAATCTTCCATGATTGCTGACACTCAAAGCATATTTTTAGAACAAATAGCATCCATCGAACACAGAGAAAGATAGGGGCTTAATGTTTAGCCTCCCAACTTATTTATCATATGGATAATTGTCAACAATAATAATTCATGATCAAATATATTTGAATGGCCATATATGCTTGGATCTTTCCCCACCTCATGGTACTTGCAAACTAGAGAATAATTGGGGTTGAAATGAGAAGGAATACTACTGACTCTTGCATAAAAGTAAAAGATAGGCCCTTCACAGAGGGAAGCAGGGATTTGCAGAGGTGCTAGAGCTCGAAGCTTTTAAAACAGAGATGAATATAATTTTGAGAGGTATGCTTTCATTCTTAACGTAACGACCGAGAGTTCCCAATATCTTCCATGCTAAACACATTATAGGCGGTTCCCAAACAGAAAGGTAAAGTTTTACTCCCCCTCCACCAACAAACACAAGCCATGGCTAGCTGAATCCTCGGGTGCCCTCCATACCAACAACAATCCGGGGGAGGGGGGTTTATTTCATTATTATATTTTGATTTTGATTTTGATCATAGGACTGGGCATCCCAATTACCAGCCACTTTCTCGTGAATGACAAGCGAATAAACACTCATCATGAGAATAACCCGCCTAGCATGGAAGATACTAACCACCCCCTGTCGCTTCATAAGCGATTTGGGCATACAAAACATATTATTATTTGAAGATTTAGAGTTTGGCACATGCAAATTTACTTGGAACGGCAGGTAAATACCGCATATAGGTAGGTATGGTGGTGTAGCGACCCGACCCGAAATCGGTCAAGTCTCTGTGTATCAGTACCATCCCAAGATCATGCTGGCACACACAGTACATTGATGAAAATTTCAAAGTTCCATCACACCTGATTTATTACACGATTCTCATATAGGGTCTTTATTACAATAGAATAAATTTGGCTGAAGGCCAACTCATGAGAAAAACTAAATGCTGCGGAAGCGTAGACGAAAAGCGAGTCCATCCGACTCCATAGGGCAATCACCGAGCGTAGATCGTAGCCTCACTCCTGGTCGAAAAACTCCTCTGCAACATGAGACGTTGCAGCCGTGTAGGTTAGCATTTTGAATATACCGGCAAGTCTTTGAGAGAACAACAATAATAATGCTAACACTATATGCAATTTGGCTGTGGGGCTCTGTAACACCCCCAGTGGTTAACTACAGTAATCACCCTTGATTATGCCATGTCATCATGATCAACAGTGCTTAATCAAAATTAGTATCATATCTCTTTTCAAATTAAAACTCAATTGGAAATTCAAACTGAAAGTAGAAAATAAAAGTTATCCAACATAAAAACTAAAATGTGCAGCATGTTGCAAATATTCCCAAAGCTTTTATAAAATTGATTGCAACTTTTATTGGAATTGTAAAAGGACTCAAACAGCAAGGAACAGCAGCAAAATAGCACTATTTAATCCTTTTTCAATTAAATAAAATCCAAACAAAAAGATATGGACCCCAAACCAATTTCTAGCAGTGACTAATAATGCACCATATTTATTTGGGCTAGTTTCATATTTTACAAAAGTATTTTGAAATCAAAACAAAAGCCAAAACAGAAACTAAAAAGAGAAAACATAAAAGAAAAGAAGTAAAAGAAAATAATAATAAAAAAAAACAGCAAAACCCCCCCTTACCCCACTGGGCCTTTTGGCCCAGTCGGCTCCGTCGACCAGGCCGGCCCAGCCGGCCACCCCTCACTCCCCTTATCCCCACCCCGACGGAAACCCTAGAGCCCAACCCCCACTCCCCTCGATCCCACGCCGCTCTCTTCCTCCTCCCATCTGGATCGAGGGGGAACGCCCCCGCCGCCACCGGAGCTCCCGCGCCGTCGCCCGTGGCTCCCCGCCTCTCCATCGCCGCTGCGCCTCGACGCCACCTCGCCAGTGCCGCCCTTCCGCCGGGCCTCCTCGTCCCGTCGCTCGACCCCGACTCCACCCTGACCCCGACGCCCGATCCCGCGCTGCCCCGGCCTCGTCGATCGCCGACGCTGCCCGGAGGCCGCCCCTCCCTCACCGGACCTCGTCGGACGCCGCCGTCGCTCGGCGCCCCCTCGCAGGAACCACGACGCCGCCAACCGACGCCACGCCGTTGCCAGACCGTCCCCCCCCCCTCGCCGGATCGTCCCCGTCCCCCTCCACGCCGGCTTCTATGAGCCTCGCCGACCCGTGCATCTACACCGGGGGTGAGAACCCGCGTCGCGCACGCCTTTTCCCCTCTCTGCTCCCGCTCGGCGCCCGGCGCCCGCCGACCACGCGCGCGCACACGCGCAACCCTGCCTCGCCTCGCTGACCGCGCCACGCTCGCGCGCGCGCCGCCCTGCTCGCCGTTTCTGCCTCTGCGCCCCGCGCCGCTCCGGCCAGCCTCTCCCCGTGACAGCGCCTGCCGCCTCCTCCGGCCACGGTTGCGCGCGCCTCGCCGCGCCCCCTGGTGGCCTCGGGCACGCACACGCGCGCCCGCACCCGCGCCCCGCTCGCCTCGCCGGCTCCCTGAGCCCGCGCGCGCCTTCGGCCGCCCGGACACGTCCGGCGCCCGAATGGGTGCGCAGCGGACACGTCCGTCGGCCCACTGACGTAGGGGCCCCGCCTCTCTGGCCCTATGACGAACGGGGCCCAGCCCCTAAAAACGAGTTAAAAAAATAAAATATATAATTAAAATAAATAATTAATTAGTTAATTAACACTGTTTAGATTAGTCTAATTTGATTAATTAGATTAATTAAATGTTAATTAACTTAAGTAACCCTGGTTAATTAGAGCTAATTAATTAGTTAACCTAATTAACCTTGCTGACATCAGCATGATGTCATGCTGACATCAGCGAGCACTATTCTGGATAATGTTTAATTTAAACAATAAAAATAAATTCAGAAAATTAATAAAAGCTTTAGAAAATCATATAAAATAAACCGTAACTCCGATGAAAATACTTTCTACATGAAAGTTGTTCAGAACGACGAGACGAATCCGAATACGCGATCCGTTCGTCCGCCACATGTCTCTAACTATCAAAACATGCAACCGTTCCCCTCCGGTCATCTGTCTAACAAATGTCCGGAACCGGGAAAACATTCCCGGATGGATCCCTCCTTCCTCAGTGACGTGCAACCGTACGTTAGGACACACCCGGCACTGTGTATTGTCATGTCATACTTTGTGTAGCACTTGCTTGCTTAATATTTATACTGTTTCCTCCCCCTCTTCTCTCTCGATAGAGCCCGGTGCCGACGCAGCTCCGGTGATTGGTTCCAGTACTGACGACCTTGCCCTTGCCGCCGAGCAACCAGGCAAGCCCCCCTTTTGATCATCCCGATATCGCCCATTCTAATTTCCCATGCTTGCATTAGAATTGCTGCTGCTGCTGCTTTACCTATTCTGATGCATAGCCTGTTCATTGTAACCTGCTGTTGATAATTACCTACATATCCTAAACTGTTTAGTCTAGGCTGGGTAGAGACCTATCAGTGACCCCACTTATCCCGACTGCCGCGCTGGATCGTCAGAAGACCCGATCAACGGGATTGAAGACCAGGCCCCGACAACGCACATCACCCCCCCCTTAGTTGTAACGACACTGCAGCGTTACTATCGAGTGTCGAGGGTGAAACCTCATGTAGCACTTCTGATGTTAACTCTGTAGAGTAGTTATTCGGTCGTGGTCATCGAGGGTGATTCCTCCTTCACCGCTTCCGATAACGACGCTGTCGTACAACACCTCAAGTGTGGACCCAGTGAGGGTGATTCCTCCTAGTTCACCTTGACGGATACATCGAGTGGGAATTCAATGAGGGTGATACCTCGGATTCCCTGATGTTATGGACACACGGATACTTGGACTTTACAATGTTACTTGGAAAGGCGGGTCGACCCTGAGGGGTACCCGCGTGTGATGTGAAGGCGGGTTGCCAGTGTGGTGCCCGAGTGGTGAATACGAGGCGCGGCCGGGCATTCTTAACCCTTGCCGCAAGTCCTCGAGACGAGGCGACGGGGTCACATCTTTCGTGAGTCTCTGCTCGTTACCGCAAGCCCCTAGTCCTAGCGATTTGGATATTTGATCCGAGCAGGCCTCTGGTCTGATAGCACTAACCATCACGTGGGCATAGTATGGGCGTTCTGCATCGTATGCATCAGCCGAAAGCTCTGTCAGACGTCCAGTTCAGCACTGCGGCCGGGCTGGGCCGGCGCCATCCTGAGGGGTGGTACCGTGATTCGCTCTGCTCGCAACGACCCGGAGTGCACAGGGCGATGGCCCATGACCCCTGAGCGCTTAGGATATAGACCGACGGGGACCTCTCTGCTGAGCTGTAGGTAGGGTTGCGATGTGTTGTTTGGCCGAGGCCGGGCATGACCCAGGAAAGTGTGTCCGGCCGAAGTTAATCGAGCGTGTTGGGTAAGTTGGTGCACCCCTGCAGGGAAGAACATTTCTATCGATAGCCGGTCCTACGGTAAAGGACACTCGGAGTTGTATCCTGATTGATACAATTTAGAACTGGATACCTGTGATGAGACCTGTATATATGGCTCTGGGATTGCTTCTCGCAGGGAGTCGAGAAGGGATCTCAGGACGAGGTTGATGACTGTATGGCTCTGGGATTGCTTTCTCGCAGGGAGTCGAGAAAGGATCTCTGGGTGAGGATGAGACTTAATGTTACTACTACATTATATTGACCTGCTCTACCCTCTTCTATTTCTGCAAGACCTCTGAAGATGCTAGTCTTCGATAGGACTAGGCCTTCTCTCTATTCTTGCATTTCTGCAGCCCAGTCCACATATACAGCCTCCCCTTGAAAATGTTGCATATGTAGTGTAGATCCTTGCTTGCTGAGTACTTCTGAGTACTCACGGTTGCTTTGTTTTCCTTTTTCTCCCCATATCAGTTTGACGTGACCAGAGGACGGAGCCCCCTGAGACAGATGCCCCGACGATCGCTACTACTACTACCCAGAGGATGGATACTACTACGAGTTGACTGACGACCAGGAGTAGGATCGGAGGGTCCCAGGCAGGAGGCCTTCGCCTTTCGATCGTAGTGTTTTATTTTGCCCCGCCTTTCTAAAGGCCTTTCTGTTTCTATTTCATATCTGTACTCAGATATCTGATACTTCCGCTGACGCTTGTTCGCAAGCTTATGTATTCGAGCCCTCGAGGCCCCTGGCTTGTAATATAAAGCTTGTATGACTTTATTTATGTTTTAGAGTTGTGTTGTGATATCTTCCCGTGAGTCCTTAGGCTTGATCGTGTGCATTTGCGTGTATGATTAGTGCACGATCGGGCCGGGGGCGTCACAGGCTCTAAGTTTAAGTTTTTGCAAAAAAGCCAATTTTTTCCTACAACAAAAGGACTTGCTTGCAATTACTACAAAATATTGGTTGTTATTGAGATGGTTCTGCCAACCAGTGTCTCATACCCGAAATCATTAATAACCCATCAATTAATTGATTATGTTCGGTGTTGAGATTTCCGAAATACTCCAATTCCAGAGGCTCAGTTGTCCGTAACCAGGGACACGGCTAATCGAATAGGTTTCCACTCTGTAGAGTCTTGTGCACTTTACCCGCAAGATTTTTTCCCTCCTTTATGTCCTCGCACTGCGTGATACTTGAAGATAGGACGAACGAAACATGGTCTTCCGTAGAGATCCTCTGGGACACTACCGGTGCCCATCCATAAACTACCGTTCTTCTACATCTGCTGGCATTGTCCATCCAGAGTCACGCCTAGGGTCGACCAAGCCAGAGCCCATAATGGCTTGCGGCTGCACAGGTAAGCTTCTGGTCAAGGTGTATCCATCCGTCTCTTCGTGGCTGGGTGAAGCTTTCCGCAAGATGTCATGGCGCCTCTCCATGCATCCTGGCCATCCGCTGGTTGCTCCAGGGTGCCCATCAATCCGTCCTCCACCCAGTAGTGAATTTGAATTCCATCTTGAGTATCTTGAAGTCATGGGGTTGTCATCATCTTGAGTCTCACATCTCCCATATGAATCACTCAACCAACCCCGTCTACGAAGCATAGCATAAATACTACAACGTCCCGGGCAATGGTAACAAAGGGATTTTGGGTCAACCTACCACATGGTACTACTCAAGACTTGATTCAATTTCTCCTACTGCATGCATGGTGGGGAGGAAAATTCTAATGCAATAAAACATAGGTAAATAAATTCATGATCAAGACTTGCCTAGCTGACGATCTTCGAAAGCTAGCGACTCGTAATAGCAAGCCTCGCACTCTGGGAATTCTATCGAAACAAACAAAGCATAATAAGCATATATCATACATTATACTAACATAACAGCAAGTAACTTAGTAAATGACAAACAACATAACACATAATGAAATCCAAAGAAAAAACCAAAGAAAGTCATAAAAGCAAAACCAAGTTTTTACTATAAGTGAAACCAACTACAAAAATAGTTTTCTACCAATAAAACTTTCTTTAACAGAACTAAAATAAGGTTTTTATTAAATAACAAAAAATAAAATAGCAAATAAATTTTATGCAAAAAGAATCGCATTAAAAGCTATTATAAAACTCCTTTTATGCCTAAAACAAGTTTTTAGCGAGAAAAAGAAATAAACAACTAAAACATTTTTTTCTACAAATAAAAGTCCCACTGTTAATTCTAAAGAAACTAATCTGACCAAAACAAAAATAACAAAAGAAACTAATTTAAACAATTTAAAGCAAAAGAAATAGTGTAAAAGTCAATAAATAACAAAATAGTACTGTTTTCATGCTACACTAATTTTAAATAAATTCTAAAATTCCCAAACTAAACTTAATGATAGCCAAGGTCACAAGAAAACAGTAGCAAAAAGAATCGCCTAAAAATATTAATCCTAGCTCTAATTATTGCAAATTTGGTGATCTGAACAAAATTCATGCCAATAAATTTTTAAAACTTCAAAAATGGACAAAAGTTATATCTACAGAAACTTCAGGAAATTACCCAACTAGAGCAAAAAGAATCAACCAAAAACTCTAAATAACCTAAGAGATATAACTTTTTTAAGATTGGAACTTTTCTGTTTTTTAAAACAGAACGAAAATAACAATAAAAAAACAACGGGTGCTACTGGGCCGAGAGGGGTGCGATCTGTAACTAAATTACGCTCGGGTAGAAAATAAATAACACATTGCGTTCTTAATAACAGAAAACCTACCGGTTTGATTAAACTAACTAAACCGAAATAAACCGAACACTAACCGATCTACTAAAGAAAAACCTAACCCTTCGCTAGTTCTAATCTAGGCCGTACATGCGCGATCGGACGGTGGAGGGAGGTGGTGGTTACAGTGGCGGTCGCCGACGATGAACAGAGGACGGCGGCGGTCGGCATCGAGCGGAGCAGGGTCTGCGGCGGTCTCCGGCGTCGGTGAAGGTGTCGGGGAGGTGCAGCGGCTCGAGGGGAAGTCAAGGGTGGTGTCGGTGGCGGTCGGAGGCGACGTGACGAGGCGGCGGAGCTCCAGGCGGTCCACGCGAACTCCGGCGGTCGGGTGAGCTCGGACTCGATCCTGTGATGGAAAGGGGGAGGTCGAAACCTTGTCAAAAGAGTGGGCACGGTCGGGGGCAATGCACTGGTAGAGGCGGAAGACCGAGGAGATGCTCACCGGCGTCGGAACCAACGTCGACAGCGGCGGCGGGCGGCGAGATGCGTTTGTCGCGTGCGTGGGCTAGAGAGGGTTTTATGGTAGGGTTTTTAGGGGGTTCGAGGGAGGAGAGCGAGGAGCTTGTATAGGGCGTCAACTTGGAGGAGGGGGCGGCTTTGGAGCGTGATCCCGTGAAGATCGCGGCGACAGGCGCTCTCTGGTCGTGCTCCGGCTTGCCGTGGCGTGGCCGAGGGGAAAGAAAAGGGGCGGGCCTCGCGGGTCAGTGAGAGGGAGGGAGAGAGGGAGTAGCGGGCAACCGAGGGGGAGAAGGTTCGGCGCGGCGCGGGAGGAGCAGGGCGGCTCGGGCGCTGGCTGGCGCCTGGGTTTTCCCTTTTTTTTTAAATAAGACAGAGGGGAAATAAAATAAACTAGAGAAAATAAAATAGTTTTATATAGGACATATATATATCAGAAAACTCAGAAAAATATAATCTATAAGATGGACTATTTTTTTCAGAGGCAAAAATAAAAACTTCATAAAAAACATTTTTTATAAAAAATCCAAATAAAACTCAAATTTGAATTCAAAACTTTTGGCATGGTTTTCTTCTGACATTTTTGGAGTGTCATTTTAGCTCCTCTCTTACTTTTGCTCTAGTATTTGTCAGGGATATTTGAAATGAATTTTTCAAATGCCAAGTTGAATCCAAATTCAAATAAAACTCAAATGCCTCTGAAATTTCCAAATGCCACTCAATTCAAACAAAATGCATAGATGCTTACCTAATAATTGTAAAACATTCCAAATTGAAAATTTGGGATGTTACAGGCGGACTCATATGGAATAACTTTAGGTTTAAGGAAGTGATGCACAAGCAGTATTCCCGCTTAGTACAGGTGAAGGCTAGGAAAAGATCCTAAGTAAGCACCACATGTTGGAGGATCCATAACAATATAACTTCTATACAAATATACCTAAACATAACTCATTACGTTGTCTTCCTTGTCCAACTTTAACTAATTTGCTCAAGTTTGAAAATAATTAATGGGGCTCACAATCATAGAAGATGTCTAAGATAGTATATTTATATGTGAAATCTCTCTTCCTTCAATATTCTTTCATGAATTGCTCAAGTGACCAATGATGTGTTTGCTAACTTTCAAATAAATTTTACCACCTATTCTTCTTATATGTGAAGTCATTACTCCCCATGGGATAAGCATATGAAACATATTTAATTTCAGATTTATGATATTCAATTCATTCAACCATTTACTCATAGGATATAAGTGAAACACGAGAGTAAAATGACAAACTACTCCAAAAAGATATAAGTGAAGATCAATGAGTAGTCAAATAATTAAGTAGCTATGTGAAGACTCTCGCTCATAGATTTTTTTTAGATATTAAGCATTTTATTCAAACAGCAAGAAAAATAAAATAAAATGACATTCTAAGGATAGCACATATCATGTGAAGAACCAAAAACTTAGGCTTAACCAAAACTGACCGATCATTGTTGAAGAAGAAAGGTGGGATGCCAACCGGGGCATCCCCAAGCTTAGATGCTTGAGACTTCTTGAAATAGTAACTAGGGATGCCTTGGGCATCCCCAAGATTGAGATCTTGTGTCTCCTTAATTCCTCTCATATCACGGTTTCCCTAATTCTTAAAAACTTCATCCACACAAAACTCAACAAGAACTCGTGAGATAAGTTAGTATAAATCAAATGCAAAACCTTATCATTCTCCACTGTAGAAAATCACTAAAATCATAATTTAACATTGCATACTAAATTCCTCTGCATATTTAATACTCCTATCCTCAAATAGAATCATTAAACAAGCAAACATATGCAAACAATGCAAACATAACAGCAATCTGTCTAAACAGAACAGTCTGTAAAGAGTGCAATTATACTCCTACTTACTTAATTTTAAAAATTCTGAAAATTTACCACACTGTATAAAATTTGTTGCTACTCATTGTGTAAAAATTTCAAGATTTTATCACGTTCTGACTTTCCAGAAGAATTCAGACAATGATAGAAAACATTATGTTTTCAAAACAGCAACATATAGACTTGCAAAATAAGCATGGTAAAGGCTATACTTGACCTTTTTATTGAACTAAAAGATGCAAAAAATTACTATAAATAACAGCAATAAAATCCTAATATAATAAAATGACGCTCCAAGCAAAACTCATATTATGTGACGAATAAAAATATAGCTCCAAGTAAGGTTACCGATAATGTTGGAGACGAAAGAGGGGATGTCCTCCGGGGCATCCCCAAGCTTAGTTGCTTGGATCTTCCTTGAATATTACCTTGGGGTGCCTTGGGAATCCCCAAGCTTAGGGTCTTGATACTCCTTATTCTCCTCATATCAATATCTCGCCCAAAACTTGAAAACTTCAATCACACAAAACTTAACGGAACTTCGTGAGATGGGTTAGTATAGTAAAACAAATCATTCACTTGGGTACTGTCAAAGACAAGATTCATAATTGTTTACACATAATGCCTAATGTACTCTATAATTTTCATAATTTATATTAAGCAATATAAGCCATAGAAACTAGAGAACAAGCAAACTATGCATCGAAAACAGAATCTGTCAAAAACAGAACAGGCTGTAAAGATCTGAATTATGCTCATACTTCTGTTACTCCAAAAATTCTGAAAAATCAGAAAAATGTATAAAATTTGTATTTAAATCCTCTGTAAAATATTCAGAATTTTTTGATACTCCATTTATTTCAAAAAATTCTTTTACTGGACGCAAAAGTTTCTGTTTTTGCACATAATCAAATCAACTATCAACCACACTATCCCAAAGGCTTTACTTGGCACTTTATTCAAACAAAAGCTATAAAACATGATTAATACAATATCTTAATCATGTGAGCCAACAAAAACAGTAGGGGTAAATATTGGGTTTTCTCCCAACAAGCGCTTTTTCTTTAATGCCTTTTTAGCTAGGCATGATGATTTCAATGATGCTCACATAAAAGGTAAGAATTGAAACATAATGGGAGCATCATGAAGCATATGACTAGCACATTTAAGTCTAACCCACTTCCTATGCATAGGTATTTTGTGAGCAAACAATTTATGGGAGCAAGAATCAACTAGCATAGGAAGGTAAAGCAAGCAAAACTTCAAGATTTTCAACACATAGAGAGGAAACTTGATATTATTGAGATACGTAGAAGCATATATCCTCTCTCATGATAATTTTCAGTAGCATCATGAAGGAATTCAACAATATAACTATCACATAAAGCATTCTTTTTATGATTCATAAGCATATAATTTTTATTACTCTCCATATAAGCAAATTTATTCTCTTGAATAGTAGTGGGAACAAACTCAACAAAATAACTATCATGTGAGGCATAATCCAATTGAAAATTAAAATCATGATGACAAGTTTCATGGTTATCATTATTCTTTATAGCATACATATCATCACAATAATCATCATATATAGAAACTTTCTTCTCATAATCAATTGGAACCTCTTCCAAAATAGTGGATTCATCACTAAATAAAGTCATGACCTCTCCAAATCCACTTTTATCAATATTGTGAAAAGATTCAACACCCTCCAAAATAGTGGGATCATTAGTACCTAGAGTTGACACTCTTCCAAACCCACTTTCATCAATATAATAATCATAAATAAGAGGCATGCTTTCATCATAATAAATTTTCTCATCAAAACTTGGGGGACAAAAAATATCATCTTCATCAAATATAGCATCCCCAAGCTTATGGCTTTGCATATCATTAGCATCATGGATATTCAAAGAATTCATACTAATAATATTGCAATCATACTCATCATTCAAATATTTCGTGCCAAACATTTTATTGAATTCTTCTTCTAACACTTGAGCACAATTTTCCTTTCCATCATTTTCACGAAAGACATTAAAAAGATGAAGCATATGAGGCAACCTCAATTCCATTTTTTTTGTATTTTTCTTTTATAAACCAAACTAGTGATGAAACAAAAACTAAAAGATTCAATTGCAAGATCTAAAGATATACCTTCAAGCACTCACCTCCCCGGCAACGGCGCCAGAAAAGAGCTTGATGTCTACTGCACAACCTTCTTCTTGTAGACTCGTGTTGGGCCTCCAAGCGCAGAGTTTTGTAGGACAGTAGCAATTTTCCCTCAAGTGGATGACCTAAGGTTTATCAATCCGTGGGAGGCATAGGATGAAGATGGTCTCTCTCAAACAACTCTGCAACCAAATAACAAAGAGTCTCTTGTGTCCCCAACACACCCAATACAATGGCAAATTGTATAGGTGCACTAGTTCGGCGAAGAGATGGTGATACAAGTGTAATATGGATATCAGATATAGGTTTTTGTAATCTGAAAATATAAAAACAACAAGGTAACTAGTAACAAAAGTGAGCAAAAACGGTATTGCAATGCTTGAAAACAAGGCCTAGGGTTCATACTTTCACCAGTGCAAATTCTCTCAACAATGATAACATAATTAAATCATATGGCAATCCCTCAAAGTGCGACAAAGAGTCACTCCAAAGTTCCTATAGCGGAAAACATAAGATGAAATTGCTTGTAGGGTACGAAACCACCTCAAAGTTATTCTTTCTAATCAATCTTTGGAGCTATTCCTATAAGTGTCACAAACAACCCTAGAGTTCGCACTAAAATAACACCATACGATACACATCAATCAACCCTAATGTCACCTAGATACTCCAATGTCACCACAAGTATCCATGGGTCAATTATACGATATGCATCAAACAACTTCAGATTCATAATATTCAATCCAACACAAAGAACCTCAAAGAGTGCCCCAAGATTTGTACCAGAGAAGGATGAAAACGTGCATCAACCCCCATGCATAGATTACCCCAATGTCACCTCGGGAATCCGTGAGTTGAGTACCAAAACATACATCAAGTGAATCAATAGAACACCCCATTGTCACCACGGGTATCCCACGCAAGACATACATCAACTGTTCTCAAATCCATAAAATTATTCAATCCGATAATAGTGAAACCTCAAAGGTAAAACTCAATTCATCACAAGAAGATAGAGAGGGAGAAACACCATATGATCCAACTATAGTAACAAAGCTCGCGGTACATCAAGATCGTGCCAAATCAAGAAGACGAGAGAGAGAGAGATCAAACATATAGCTACTGGTACATACCCTCAGCCCCGAGGGTGAACTACTCCCTCCTCGTCATGGTGGCTGCCGGGATGATGAAGATGGCCTCCGGTGATGGTTTCCCCCTCCGGCAGGGTGCCAGAACGGGCTCCTGATTGGTTTTTCATGGCTACAAAGACTTGCGGTGGCGGAACTTCCGATCTAGGGTTCTTTTCGGGTTTTTTTTGGTATTTATAAGAACTTTTGGCGTCGGTCTCACGTCAAGGGGGTGCCCGAGGGGCCCACAAGCCGGGGGGGCGCCCTAGGGGGGTGGGCACGCCCCTAGGCTTGTGGCCTCCTCGGTCACTTCCTGGCCCAGCTCCGGTGCTTCGGGGGTCTCTTTTGGTCCATAAAAAATCACCGTAAATTTTCAGCCCATTCCGAGAACTTTTATTTCTGCACAAAAAATGACACCACGGTAGTTCTGCTGAAAACAGCGTCAGTCTGGGTTAGTTCTAATCAAATCATACCAAAACCATATAAAAATTGTTGTGAACATGGCATGAATACTTCATAAATTATAGATACGTTGGAGATGTATCACATGCTCTTGAGACTCTCGATCATATCGAAAGCCCCAACATCTTCGAAATGCTGCTGCAAATCGGGCTCCATACAAGCCAGCATGAGGCAGCTGATCTCATTTGATTCATCAATGAGTTTCTAGTAGGCATTCCTGGTTGTGGCATTAGCATTAACGGCAGGTTCCTCTGGAAGTGGATCCTCTAGAACATGTTCCTTTTTATCATGCTTGAGAACAATTCTCAAATTTCTATACCAGGTGGTAAAGTTTGTTCCATTCAGTTTATCCTTTTCCTGAATTGATTTCAATGCAAAGTTGGGTTGAGCAGGTGGTGCCATTGATCTACAATAGAAAAATATGCAATTACTAAGCAATGTGTTTATGTAGAGTAATTCAAGCCTTAAACAGAAATACTCCCACTGAAGTCGGCATCCCTCCGCAAACTCTTAGCGATTCAGGATCTGACTAGCGCATGCGACTAGTGAGCTTTAGCATCACTGCTAGCCAACATGCCTATCCAATAAGCAACTCCTTGATAATCGTATCTCTATATGACTCCTGTCGGTCGGGTAGGTATCTTATACCCCGGCTCCCAATCTTCTTTGCCACAAGGCCCAAAACTGTTTTGATAGCCTTGTCAAGATAACCTGATGCAGTGCATGTCCGTGTCCGTCACAAACCCTTCAGTTCAAGGACACCTAGTAGCACCTCAATTTTATGAGCCCACCACTAGATGTACTTGACGTGCGAAGGTGCAACATCGGGGATGGCAATTCGCTTGATATTAAATAGGGATCATTCTACCATTTTAACATGCATAGAAACAAGAAGCATAACAATCACAAATAAACATATATTGTGAAATAGTATGGCTCCTTAATGGACGTTCTTCTAGATCGGCTCCGACTCCGATGACCATCTAGGAACTCCATCTTGTTCGTCATGCTAGGACGCCAAGCTACTATCTCTGTCTTCCAACAACTACAACTAGTAATGAATTTTACAGAGAATCACAAGTCAACACGTAGGTCATTATACATTATAATGACAGCTCTTTGGCTTCTACCGGCTAACAAATCATGACATGCAGGCCATGTATAACTTACACACATGCATCGCATACACATGAGCCATACTATTCACATCAAACCTGCAAAACAAAGTTATGCATAGAATCGCATTCTACCGGCTTGAGTTATCATGTACAAAATACAAGGCGCTACGCATACGGCGGTCCCGCTAGCCGGTTAGCGGGCTGGGTTCGAAGGGGCAACTCCCCTCGCGGCTGCGGATAGTGCCCGACGTTTTCAGAAATCACACATCCCATCTGTACTCCGATCACGCCGAATTATTTTTTGTTCTCAAAAGTCAAAGAATGATCGACATCTGTAGGCCCACACAAATTATCCCTTTGACCCAACGCACAAGAAGGGTTTACTCTTTGCTCCGTGTGCTGTGTTAGAGCAAATCAAGTTTTAGCACATGCGTTGGACGGCACCCGGCCCCTACCTCCCCACCTGTGGCGCCCCCGGCTCGATCGTACACTAATCATGCACGCAAACGTGTACGATCAAGATCAGGGACTCACGGGAAGATATCACAACACAACTCTAGAACATAAATAAGTCATACAAGCATCATAATACAAGCCAGGGGCCACGAGGGCTCGAATACAAATGCTCGATCATAGACGAGTCAGCGGAAGCAACAATATCTGAGTACAGACATAGGTTAAACAAGGTGCCATAAGATGGCTAGCACAAACAGGGATACAACAGATCGAACAGGCGCAGGGCCTCCTGCCTGGGATCCTCCTAACTACTCCTGGTCGTCGGCGTCCTGGACGTAGTAGTAGGCTCCGTCCTGGTGGTAGTAGTCGTCGTAGGTGGCGTCTGGCTCCTGGGCTCCAGCATCTGGTTGCGACAACCAGCAAGAAGGGAAAGGGGGAAAGAAGGGGGAAAGCAACCGTGAGTACTCATCCAAAGTACTCGCAAGCAAGGATCTATACTACATATGCATGGTATATGTGTAAAGAGGCAATATCGGTGGACTGAACTGCAGAATGCCAGAATAAGAGGGGGATAGCTAGACCTGTCGAAGACTACGCTTCTGGCAGCCTCCATCTTGAAGCAATAGAAGAGATTAGTTGGAAGTTAACCAAACAACAACGTAAAGCATAATCCTACCCGTCGGTCCTCTCGTCGCCACCATGCGAGAGAGCGACCACCGGGTTATATCTGTCACTTGTAAGGGTGTGTTTTATTAAGTATCCATTTCTAGTTGTCATGAGGTCGGAATACAACTCCGGGTCGTCCTTTTACCGAGGGACACGGCTATTCGAATAGATAAACTTCCCTGCAGGGGTGCACCACATATTCCCCAACACGCTCGATCCCCTTTGGCCGGACACACTTTCCTGGGTCATGCCCGGCCTCGGAAGATCCACACGTCGCAGCCCCACCTAGGCTCAACAGAGAGGTCAGCACGCCGGACTAACCCTAGGCACTCTGGGGTCTGGGCCCATCGCCCAGTGCGCTCCTGCACGTTGCGTACGCGGCCGCGAGCAGACCTAGCAACCCACACGATCACGGCGGTTACGTTAGCGCGGTCCAACACGGCGCGCGCCGCTCAGTCGCTGACGTCAAGAAGGCTTCAGCTGATACCACGACGCCGGGATACCCATAACTACTCCCGCGTAGTTGGTTAGTGCGTATAGGCCAGTGGCCAGACTCAGATCAAATATCCAATCTCGTTAAACGTGTTATTATGAAGTAAACGCGAACGCCGACCAGGGCCTGGCCCACCTGTCTCCTAGGTGGTCTCAACCTGCCCTGTCGCTCCGCCACAAAGATCCACTCAAAGGGCCGTTGGGACAAAGGTCCTTTCAGCCCCCAATCCGTGAATCACTCGCGGGTACTCTTCGAGCCGACCCGACTTTAGTCACCATCTGTATAGTATGTATATATGTATAGTATACACTCGTGATCACCTCCCGAGTGATCACGGCCCGATAGTATAGCAAGGCAGACTGACAAGAATGCAGGGCCAATGATGATAAACTAGCATCCTATACTAAGTATTTAGGATTGCAGGTAAGGTATCAACAGATGTAGCAACAGTGTCAGGCTATGCATCAGACTAGGATTAACGGAAAGCAGTAACATGCTACACTACTCTAATGCAAGCAGTATAGAGGAGAATAGGCGATATCTGGTGATCAAGGGGGGGGCTTGCCTGGTTGCTCTGGCAAGTAGGGGTCGTCAACAACGTAGTCGGTCGGGGCACCAGCAGCTGCGTCGGTCTCGTAGTCTACCGAAGAGAAGAGGGGGAAGAAACAGTAAACACACGGCAATAATGCAACAGGGATGCATGACATGTCTAAATGATATGCCGGGGTGATATACAGCATAACTAAGCGATTTAGTTAATTTAGGAATTTATTCGGATTTATTTAATTAAAGTTGGACACTATTCATTTATCGAAATCGGTCTAATTGTTCAACGTTCTCATAGCTGCGGGCGTCTGACGGAGATACCGAGGGCGTATCCGGGTTCGTATCGTCGTTCTGAGCAAGTTTCATGTATAAAATATTTTCATCGGAGTTACGGTTTAAAAGATATGATTTTCTAAAGTTTTTATTAATTTCTGAAATTTTAATTAATTATTTAATTCAACATTATCCGAAACAGTGCTGCGATGATGTCAGCATGACATCATGCTGATGTCAGCAGGCGCCCTGACAGGGTGGGTCCCACCTGTCATAGACTGTTAAATTAATTAGGGTTAACTAATTATATTACTGTTTAATTAACACTAATTAGTTAATTAAATTAACCTAATCAGGATTAATTAACTAATTAATTAATTATTTTTATTATTTTTATTTTTATTTCCTTTTTATTAAAACGTTCTGGGGCTGGGCCCCACATGTCAATGGGCCAGGGGGACTTAACGGGCGCTGGGTACGGGTAACGGGCGGGCGAACCCGCTCGAACGGGCACGGGCGATGGGGCGCGCCAGGGCGCCATCGCCGGTCGCGGGAGATGGCCGCGAGGGTGCGCGGCCGGCGGCCACGGCGCGGCTGGAGCCGCGGGGGGGGGAGGACCGGTGGCCGGAGGCGGCGTAGAGGGGCGAGGTGGGACTGGCGGCAGAGGTAGGCGAGG
This sequence comes from Thinopyrum elongatum, assembly GCA_011799875.1. Taxonomy (NCBI): domain Eukaryota; kingdom Viridiplantae; phylum Streptophyta; class Magnoliopsida; order Poales; family Poaceae; genus Thinopyrum; species Thinopyrum elongatum. Next base: position 344,662,056 of record CM022301.1, read on the forward strand.
GTGAGGCGCAGGCAGCGCGCGGGGTAGTGAGTAGGGGCCGGCGAGGCAGAGAGGCCTCAGCGGGGCGAGGCGCTGGGCGCGGTGACCGCTGGGCGACGGGCACGGCCGGACGGCGCGGCGCATGGCCAGGGCACGGCCCGACCGCGGTGAGCGCGGGGCCGGAGCGCGCGAGGCGTGGTCACGGCCGGAGCGGAGCAACGGTGGGCGCGGCGGGAGCGCGGCAGGCGAGCGAGAGAGGAGGACCGGGGGCCTCACCGAGGGAGCGTAGGGACGGGGCAGTGGAGCGCGAGGAGGAAGACGGGGACGACGGCGGAGAGGAGAAGCAGGCCGGCGGGGGAGCGCTCCGGCGACGGCGTCCAACGGCAATGGCAACGGGGCGGCGTCGGGCGGCAGGGTCGGGGCGTCGCGGCGACCTCCACCTCTCGATCCCGATCCAATCGGGGGAGAGGGGGGGATATATCGGGAGAGGGGGGAAGTGGGGGGGGGTGGCTGGTTAGGGTTTCCCCCCCCCATGGGGATAAGGCAGGGGATGGGGCTGGGCCGGCCAGTTGGGCCAGGTGGGTCGGCCAGCTGGGCCGCCTGGCCCAGTTGGCCAGGGGGGCCTTTTCTTTTCTTTTGTTTTTCTGTTTCTTTTCCCTTTTCTTTATTCTCTTTTCTCTACTGTTAAATGTTTAGGCCCCAAATGGTTTTTGTAAAAAGTGTGACCTATTTCATAAATACCAGTGCATTATTCCTTAACACCTAAAATTAGTTTGGACAAAACATAATTCCATATTTATTTCAGATTTAATAAATGGTTATTAAATATTATCTTTATCCACTGTTTGAGGTTGTTCGAGTCACTTATCCAATTCCAATGATGTTGGTTTCAATTTTAGAATAGCCTCTGGAATATTTGTTACTTATCTGACATTTTAGTTTCTATGTTGGACAACTTTTATATCCCACTTTCATTTAAATTTGAATTTGACTTAGGAGTTGAAATGCAATATGATGCTAATGATGATTGTGCACTATTAATCATGATGACATGGCCTCATCAAAAGGGTGATCACTGTAGCTTATTACAGGGGGTGTTACAAATCTCCTCCACTACAAGAAATCTCGTCCCGAGATTTAGGAGGTAGAAAGAAACAAAGCGGGGTATTCATCGCGAAGACGATCCTCGCGTTCCCAAGTGGCTTCATCCTCAGAATGGTTTGACCACTGAACCTTGAGGAACTTGATAACCTTCTGGCGTGTGCGACGCTCGGCTTGATCGAGAATGCGGACCGGATGCTCTTTATAAGAGAGGTCTTGTTGCAGTTCAAGCAATTCGTGATCCACTCCGCGGATAGGGTCTTTGAAGCAGCGGCGGAGTTGTGATACGTGGAACACATCGTGAACCTGAGAAAGGTTCGGTGGAAGTTCCAACTGATATGCCACTCTACCACGCCTTTCAAGAACAGTGAAAGGACCAATATAGCGAGGAGCTAGCTTGCCCTTGATCCCGAATCGGTGTGTACCTTTCATCGGTGTGACTCGAAGATAAGCCTTTTCGCCAGGTTGATAGACCATATCTTTGTGTTTGCGGTCATACTGACTCTTTTGACGTGACTGAGCAGTCTTCAAATGCTCGCGGACAACGCGAACTTGATCTTCGGCAAGTTGGATAATATCCGGACCGAAGAGTGGACGTTCCCCAGTTTCTGACCAATTTAGAGGGGTTCGGCACTTTCGTCCGTACAATACTTCAAAGGGGGCCATCTTCAGACTGGCTTGATAGCTGTTATTGTAAGAGAATTCGGCATATGGGAGAGATTCTTCCCATTTCCTTCCGAAGGATATGACACAAGCTCGAAGCATGTCTTCGAGAACTTGGTTGACTCGTTCAACTTGTCCTTGAGACTGAGGGTGAAAAGCGGTGCTGAAGGACTGATGAGTTCCCATAGCTTCTTGGAAACTAGCCCAGAATCTTGAAGTGAATAAGCTGCCACGGTCTGAACTGATAACCAGTGGAATACCGTGAAGTGAAACAATTCTGGACATGTAGAGAGTTGCGAGCTGACTAGCAGTGATCGTCTCTTTGACGGCTAGAAAATGTGCAACTTTGGAAAGTCGGTCAATGACGACAAGAATAGCATCATTACCTTTCTGTGATTTGGGAAATCCAGTGATGAAGTCCATTTCAACATGGTCCCACTTCCATTCAGGAACAACAATTGGTTGCAGAGTTCCGGCGGGCCTTTGATATTCTGCTTTGACGCGACGGCAAACATCACATTCGGCAACATAGCGAGCAATGTCTTGCTTCATGTTTGACCACCAGAATCTTTGACGGATGTCTTGGTACATCTTGGTACTGCCGGGATGAATAGTCAACGGAGTGTCGTGAGCTTCTTGCATGACCTCCTGAGTCATACCCAGGTTACCTTTAGAGGGGACCACTAGACGACTTTTAAAGAACAAGGTGCCAGTATCATCAATAGTGAAGAACGAAGGCCTTCCTTCAGCGAGATAGCGCTTAATCTTGTGGGCTTGAGAGTCATAACCCTGCAGCGTCTTGATGCTGTCCACGAGATCTGGTTTAACAACCAGGGTATTAAGAGAACCCTGGGAAACAACGTGGAGGTTCATTTTGTAGGAACCTTCAGGAGGGGGAGCGAGTGCTCCAGGAGGAACAATGTGGAGATTCAGCTTTCTGAATTCTTCAATAAGCGAAGGTTGAACTTCGTGAAACTGGAGGTGACTGCAATAAGACTTACGGCTCAAGGCATCGGCCATTACATTAGCCTTGCCAGGGGTATAAGAAATACCCAAGTTAAAATCCGCTACGGTCTCCATCCATCTCTGTTGACGGAGGTTCAGGTCTGGCTGAGTGAACAGATACTTCAGACTTTGATGATCGGTGTAGATCTCGCAACGATTACCGAGAAGGTAATGTCGCCACTGTTTTAGTGCATGGATGACGGCAGCAAGCTCGAGGTCATGTACTGGGTAATTCTCTTCGTGCGGACGCAATTGACGCGAAGCATAAGCAATTACTCTGCGGTCTTGCATTAGGACACCGCCTAATCCTTGACGGGATGCATCACAATAGATGACAAAATCCTTCTGGGAATCAGGAGGGGCAAGCACTGGGGCAGAAGTCAGCTTGTCTTTGAGCGTTTGGAAACTTTCCTGACACTTTTCCGTCCAATCGAACTTGACGCCTTTATGAAGCAGGTTAGTCAGGGGCTTGGCGATCTTGGAGAAGTTCTCGACAAATCGACGGCAATAGCTGGCGAGTCCGAGAAAACTTCGAACTTGCTTGACGTTCTTTGGAGGAGCCCAATCAAGAATAGCCTGAACTCGCTCGGGGTTGACGGCAATACCATCCTTGGAGATGACATGCCCAAGGTATGTTACTTCGGGAAGCCAGAATTCACACTTGGAAAACTTAGCATATAGTTGATGCTCTCGAAGTTTCTCCAGAGCAAGTCGAAGATGTTCAGCATGTTCCTCTTTGTTCTTGGAGTATACTAGGATATCATCCAAGTAAACCACGACGAACTTGTCAAGGTATTCCATGAATATATAATTCATCAGGCGGGAGAATGTGGCGGGAGCATTGGTTAAGCCGAATGACATGACAGTGTACTCGTATGAGCCATATCGAGTAACGAAGGCGGTCTTTGGGATATCCTCTTCACGAACACGGATCTGGTGGTAACCCAACCTTAAGTCGAGTTTAGAGAACACTGATGAACCCGCCAGTTGATCATACAGATCGTTTATCCGAGGAAGGGGATATTTGTTCTGGATGGTTGCTTGGTTAATAGGACGGTAATCTTGGACCAATCGGTTTGATCCATCCTTCTTCCTGACAAAGAGAGAAGGTGCTCCCCAAGCAGAGGAACTTGGGCGAATGAAACCCTTACGAAGTGAAGCGTCGATTTCCTCCTTAAGTTCAAGGAGTTCATGCGGCGGCATCTTGTAGGGACGCTTGGCGATAGGAGTGGTGCCTGGTTTCAAGTTGATGACAAATTCGACAGCTCGAGCAGGGGGTATCCCTGGGAGTTCTTCTGGGAAAACACCTTGGAATTCACGAACAACTGGAATGTTCTCGATGCCTTCAAGTGGTGATGCGTTTAACGCATTCAAGGCATAAAGTCTCGCCTCGGCATTTTGGATGATTTGAGCCTGGTAGCTTATTATTTCATCAGAAGGGTGTAGAAGATGGACGATCTTCGTGGCGCAAACTATAGAAGCAGTATGCGCTTTCAACCAATCCATTCCGAGAATGAGGTCGATACTACAAGACTTTAGTATGAAAGGGGAGGCATGAAACTCCAGCCCTTCAATTTCAACGGTGACGTCGTTGCTACCCATGGAGGTTTGACATTGACCCGCGGGGGTGTGTATTACTATTGCAGTGTTCATGACCTCACATTTAATGTCGTGTTTGTATGCAAATTCTTCGGACATGAATGAATGCGATGCTCCCGAATCAAATAAAACAGAAGCTGGTACTGAATTAACAAGGAGAGTACCCATCACGGTGGCAGGCTGGTCCTGAGCTTCTTTGAAATCGGTGTGGTTGGCCTGAATACGCCCATAAGTCTTGGCATTGTTGTTGCGAGGCTGATTGTCCCTACGGCCAGTTGCAGGAAGTGCCAGTTGGTTCTGGTTCTGAATGCAGTTCCTGGAAAAATGACCTGGCTGCCCACACTTGTAGCACAGACTATCATTGGGATTAGGAGCAGGAGCTCGGGGTGGTGGAGCTGGAAGTCCTGGCTGCCTAGGTGGTGGAGGCAGGCGTGGTGCAGTATAGGACCGTCTTGGAGCAGGTGCAGCTGGACGGTACACGCTGTTTGGAATCCAGATCCGACGCTTCTGTGCAGGCTGGCTCGAAGATGAACCAGTGTCACGGTTGCGCCTAAGAGATCCCTGGTGTGCCTGCAGACCAGTCTCGACCTGGATAGCCTTGTTCACCAAGATGGAGAAATTATCAAATTCATGCACAAGGAGCGCTAGCTTGATGTCAGCTTGAAGTCCTTGGCGAAACCTTTCCTGACGGCGAGCATCAGTGGGAATGTCTTCTTCAGCATAGCGGGATAATTCCAGAAACTCCCGCTGATAAGCTTCCACTGTCTTGTTGCCCTGGGTGAGGTTGCGGAACTCTTGCTTCTTCCGGTCCATGATTCCCTGGGGAATGAAATGGGCACGGAAGGCAGCTTGGAAATCCGGCCAAGTGATGACTGTGCCAGCTGGTTGAGTGTGCCTGTGGCTGTCCCACCATTGAGCAGCGGGGCCCTTGAGAAAGAAGGAGGCGAAGGTGACATAGCTTGCAGGGGCAACGCCACCAGATTCCAACTCATAGGTGATGTCGCGAAGCCAGTCATCCGCATCCAGGGGCTGAGTTGAGCCGCGGTAGACGGTTGGGTTGAGGCGCATAAAGTCCTGCAAGGTCCCTGGGCCCGGATACTGGTTCATATTGGGACGAGGAAACTGATCCATGATCCCTTGCATGAACTGACGTTGCAGTTCAAATTGCTGCATCATTCCAGCCATATAGTTCGGCGGTGGTGGATCGTTGGCACCACGTCCACGACCACGACCAGCGGGTCTAACCATCCTGCTAATTTTCAACAGGGGGGGTAGTTTAGTAAAAGCAAGCACGAGTGCTTAGCGACAAGCATGATGTAACTCGACAATAGTTTAAGCAGTGCATCAAATACATAAAAGTAGTCGATTAAGACATACAGATCCATACACAACGTCGGGTACAAGCAGACAGCATAACGGCGCAAATCAAAAGCTAGACATACTAGGCGGCGCGCTGGCACGCGGTAAGGAAGTACACAACGAGAGATAGCAAAGGCTACATCAACGTCGGAGAGAACCACTGTATCGGGGTAGCTGCGAGTGCGGACGACGAATGTTCGTCGCGGAAAGATCCTGTGCTCCATGTGCACTCTGATGCAGAACCCGGTCTCGAGCTGTAAGAAGAGGTCCACGTGTCGGTGTGTGACCCCCAACAATAGGCCAGTCAATACCAGCATACATCTGAGTCCTGTGCGGATAAAGGATGTGCTCCGGATGTATCCCTGCACGAACAGCGGGCAGCAACTGCGTCATAGCATCGTAGAGACGTGCTCGAGTGGCAACCAACTCGACGGCAAGAGCCCGAACAGTGCGATCCAGAGCCTGAGTGCACTGAATCAGAACGCGCGGGTCGTAGCGACGAGGCTCGTACGGGGCACAGATAGCTGTGTAGTATCCGGTAGCATCTCCAGCAGGGGCATACGGAATGTATCGGAACTCGGAGTCATCCAAGATAGCATTGTGCTCCCCTTGTAGACGTACGACAGCGGAGTAGGCGGCATCATGGACTGCCATCTCAATCGTCACGCCTAATCCGTGAAAAAGGTGTAGCTCGGTGTCTGAGTTGTTCTGCTGATCATAAATCTGAACTTTAGCATAGTACTGTTCCTGGTTGAACTCGCGGTAAACCTCATAAACCAAGTACTCAGGGTACCAACGGTAGCCAAGTCGGGTCATGAGAGCGATCAGGACAGCTGGAAACCCAGGGGTATTACGAGCCCAAGTGCGAAGCACAAGCTGTGTCGTAGGACGCGGTGGAAACAAACGGTCCATCTGAAAATAGAGGAAATTCAGGTTTGTCAAACGACAATAAGAGGTTTAACACAACTCGGAGAGAAAGGTTAAACAAAACAATGGAAAGGAAAATGATTATCAGACTAATCAGATCAACGACAGGGAAATCGCACAGATATCCAGCTCTCCGGGTAGACAGAATTTACGAGATCCTAAGTGTCGGCGTTAGTAAACTTCATTTAACCCGAGTAGAAGAGAGATCAGAGTCCCAAAGTATAGACGAGAAATAAAAGATCCTAATACCACCCAGTTGGCAATGTGGGCCCGTAAGCCACACAGCCAAGTTAGTAAAACGGTTTTCTTTGTCTAGACTCAACTTCGGCCAAGGAATTGGAAAGGGGGATTCCTTCAGGCAGTCGGCTCTGATACCAACTTGTGGCGCCCCCTGCTCGATCGTACACTAATCATGCACGCAAACGTGTACGATCAAGATCAGGGACTCACGGGAAGATATCACAACACAACTCTAAAACATAAATAAGTCATACAAGCATCATAATACAAGCCAGGGGCCACGAGGGCTCGAATACAAATGCTCGATCATAGACGAGTCAGCGGAAGCAACAATATCTGAGTACAGACATAGGTTAAACAAGGTGCCATAAGATGGCTAGCACAAACAGGGATACAACAGATCGAACAGGCGCAGGGCCTCCTGCCTGGGATCCTCCTAACTACTCCTGGTCGTCGGCGTCCTGGACGTAGTAGTAGGCTCCGTCCTGGTGGTAGTAGTCGTCGTAGGTGGCGTCTGGCTCCTGGGCTCCAGCATCTGGTTGCGACAACCAGCAAGAAGGGAAAGGGGGAAAGAAGGGGGAAAGCAACCGTGAGTACTCATCCAAAGTACTCGCAAGCAAGGATCTATACTACATATGCATGGTATATGTGTAAAGAGGCAATATCGGTGGACTGAACTGCAGAATGCCAGAATAAGAGGGGGATAGCTAGACCTGTCGAAGACTACGCTTCTGGCAGCCTCCATCTTGAAGCAATAGAAGAGATTAGTTGGAAGTTAACCAAACAACAACGTAAAGCATAATCCTACCCGTCGGTCCTCTCGTCGCCACCATGCGAGAGAGCGACCACCGGGTTATATCTGTCACTTGTAAGGGTGTGTTTTATTAAGTATCCATTTCTAGTTGTCATGAGGTCGGAATACAACTCCGGGTCGTCCTTTTACCGAGGGACACGGCTATTCGAATAGATAAACTTCCCTGCAGGGGTGCACCACATATTCCCCAACACGCTCGATCCCCTTTGGCCGGACACACTTTCCTGGGTCATGCCCGGCCTCGGAAGATCCACACGTCGCAGCCCCACCTAGGCTCAACAGAGAGGTCAGCACGCCGGACTCATCCTAAGCACTCTGGGGTCTGGGCCCATCGCCCAGTGCGCTCCTGCACGTTGCGTACGCGGCCGCGAGCAGACCTAGCAACCCACACGATCACGGCGGTTACGTTAGCGCGGTCCAACACGGCGCGCGCCGCTCAGTCGCTGACGTCAAGAAGGCTTCAGCTGATACCACGACGCCGGGATACCCATAACTACTCCCGCGTAGTTGGTTAGTGCGTATAGGCCAGTGGCCAGACTCAGATCAAATATCCAATCTCGTTAAGCGTGTTATTATGAAGTAAACGCGAACGCCGACCAGGGCCTGGCCCACCTGTCTCCTAGGTGGTCTCAACCTGCCCTGTCGCTCCGCCACAAAGATCCACTCAAAGGGCCGTTGGGACAAAGGTCCTTTCAGCCCCCAATCCGTGAATCACTCGCGGGTACTCTTCGAGCCGACCCGACTTTAGTCACCAACTGTATAGTATGCATATATGTGTAGTATACACCCGTGATCACCTCCCGAGTGATCACGGCCCGATAGTATAGCAAGGCAGACTGACAAGAATGCAGGGCCAATGATGATAAACTAGCATCCTACACTAGGCATTTAGGATTGCAGGTAAGGTATCAACAACAGTAGCAACAATGACAGGCTATGCAGCAGAATAGGATTAACCGAAAGCAGTAACAGGCTACACTACTCTAATGCAAGCAGTATAGAGGAGAATAGGCGATATCTGGTGATCAAGGGGGGGGCTTGCCTGGTTGCTCTGGCAAGTAGGGGTCGTCAACAACGTAGTCGGTCGGGGCACCAGCAGCTGCGTCGGTCTCGTAGTCTACCGAAGAGAAGAGGGGGAAGAAACAGTAAACACACGGCAATAATGCAATAGGGATGCATGACATGTCTAAATGATATGCCGGGGTGATATACAGCCTAACTAAGCGATTTAGTTAATTTAGGAATTTATTCGGATTTATTTAATTAGGGTTGGACACTATTCATTTACCGAAATCGGTCTAATTGTTCAACGTTCTCATAGCTGCGGGCGTCTGACGGAGATACCGAGGGCGTATCCGGGTTCGTATCGTCGTTCTGAGCAAGTTTCATGTATAAAATATTTTCATCGGAGTTACGGTTTAAAAGATATGATTTTCTAAAGTTTTTATTAATTTCTGAAATTTTAATTAATTATTTAATTCAACATTATCCGAAACAGTAATTGATGACGTCAGCATGACATCATGCTGACGTCAGCAGTTAATTAAGTTAATTACTAATTACTGTTTAATTAACACTAATCAGTTAATTAGATTAACCTAATCAGTATTAATTAACTAATTAATTAATTAATTAATTATTTTAATTATTTTAATTATTTATTTTTTTATTTCTATTTTCTTAAAACTGTTTCTGGGCCGTGGGCCCCATTCGTCAGCGTCACAGGGGTTCGGGCCCCACTGGGCAGTGGCCCAGGGGCGGACATGTCCGGGGCGTGCCCCTTTCGGGACCGGACATGTCCGGTGCCCAAAGGGGACGCACGGGCGGTCGGCGGGCGCGGGCCACGGCGGGGCCGGAGGCGGGGCGGCGGCGCGGTGGCTGGAGCGGCAGCGGGCGGCGGTCGCGCGGAGGCGAAGCGGGGGGGGCGGAGCGGGCGGTTGGCGGCGAGGAGCGACGCGGGCGCGCGAGCGAGGGCAGTGGGCGGCGCGCGCGCGCGTGCGGCAGAGCGCGGCGAGGCTGCGGTGCGCGCGGGCGCGTGCGCGAGCAGAGAGGGGGGGAGAGGCCCGAGGCCTCACCGGGATCCGTAGGGACGGGGCAGCGGGGGTCGGGGTGGTCGACGGGGACGACGGCGATGGGGAGGCAGGCCGGCGGGGACAAGGCGGCGACGTAGACGAGGGCAGGACCGGGGAGGAGAGATCACGGGATGCGGTGGAGTAGTTTGGAAGGACAGAGGGAGAAGGGGCGCGAGCGGTCTGGGCGCGGAGGGCGAGCGGGCAGGCGGGTAGAGGGGAAGCAGGCCAGGCAGAGGGCGGAGAGGGAGAGCGGGATCGGGCGGCGACGGCGAGGGCGCGCGGTCGTCGCCGCGACCGAGGGCGACGGGGTCGTTCCCGTGATCCGATCCCGATCTGGATCGGGAGGTGGGGGTGACGAGGGGGAGGCGGCGAGGGACGGGGCGGCGTCGGCGAGCGGCGTCGGCGACGAGGCGGACGGGATCGGGCCTGCGCCGATCTGGATCGGGGGGGGAATCGGGGGTAGGGTTGGTTTGGCGGGGGGGGTGGCCGGCTAAGTAGGCGCGGCTGGGCCGGCCTGGCGGCCCGGTGGTGCTGGGCCGAGGCCCAGTCGGGGGGGGGGGGGTGGGGTGTTGCTCTTTTTCCTTTTCTGTTTCTTTTTTTTTCTTTTCTTTATTCTCTTTTCTCTACTGTTAAATGTTTAGGCCTCAAATGGTTTTTGTAAAAAGTGTGACCTATTTCATAAATACCAGTGCATTATTCCTTAATACCTAAAATTAGTTTGGACAAAACATAATTCCATATTTATTTCAGATTTAATAAATGGTTATTAAATATTATCTTTATCCACTGTTTGAGGTTGTTCGAGTCACCTATCCAATTCCAATGATGTTGGTTTCAATTTTAGAATAGCCTCTGGAATATTTGTTATTTATCTGACATTTTAGTTTCTATGTTGGACAACTTTTATATCCCACTTTCATTTAAATTTGAATTTGACTTAGGAGTTGAAATGCAATATGATGCTAATGATGGTTATGCACTATTAATCATGATGACATGGCCTCATCAAAAGGGTGATCTCTGTAGCTTAATACAGGGGGTGTTACACCACCCGCCTCGAAGTTGCGTTCCCGACATCATACGTCTTTAACCTATCCGGGGGGGTACGATGTTCAGTTTGTAATGTTACTGATGTAGTTGGTGCCCCATTGAACTTGTGCTTTCGGGATTTGAACAAATCACACACCAGACCCATACATTTTTTTGGGGCCGCATGCAGGGCATAGGGGGGCGGGTGTTCTGATCGAGCATGCATATGTCTCCCTTGTGCGGTTTATAGACGCTGCACATATATGTGGGCTCCCCGAGGTGTATATATATATATATATATATATATATATATATATATATATATATATATATATATATATATATATATATATCATCCTTGATCGATAACGAGGGGGCCCACACAATCTATCCCTTTGACCCAACATACGAGAAGGGTTTGACCATGATGGTTTCCTATTGCTATGTGTGCCATGTTAGACCAAATAAAGTTTGAGCGCATGCGTTGGACGACACCCCCCCGCCTCGAAGTTGGGGAACCAACATTGTACGTATTGAACCTGGCTTGGGGTCGGGTACGGTGTTCGGTTTGTAATGTAGTTGGTGCCCCATCAAAGTTGTGCATTCAGGATTTGAACACATCACACACCACCGTAGCCATACATATTTTTGGGCCGCATGCAGTGTATAAGGGGGTCTTCTAATCAACTACGTCTCCCTTGTGCGGTTTTTTGTGATGACACGCATATCTGTGGGCTCCTCGAGTGTATATATATCATCCCTTTGACCGATAACGAGGGGTATGTGTTGGCCATGAATGGATTCCTCCTAGTTCGTGTTAGGGCCGGTCACTGTCACATGTCGGTCAACCAAAGCTCGAGCTCATGTATTGTCAGGATTCCCTCCCACACGCTCGGATTGCTGGGTTCGACCAACACCGTACCCTGCGTATCTCGTCCTTAACTACCTGGCTTTCATGGTTGTTGTATGTATCAAGAGGCAGGCGCCACATCTAAATTGTACATTATTCGATATTGAAAACACACATCACCCCTTCCAACGTACATCATTTTGGGCCGCATGCAGGCGGTGCTGGTTTTGTGCTCCCTCTCGTGCGATTTTTATGATGGTTAAATCTATTGGCCCAAGCGGTTTATATATATATATATTCTATCCATTTTTTATCGACAACAACAGTTGTCGTTTGACCAAGCGATAGATTCACTGGTTTGTCTTATGGTAGGTCATGGCGACATGCATGTATGACCAAAGTATCATTACGTGCATCCACCCCGCTGACATGAAGTGGGAGGTGGGTCAAGCACCCTAGCTAGGTAGCTACGACATTATGTCATTATAGATATATCCAAGGGTGCTTTCGGGTTTGTGAGACAGGTGCCACCGAAGTTGTGCATTGTGTATTTAAAGTTTTAAACATCACACCCTATATTCCTACATATATTTGGCCACTTCCAGGTGGTTCTTGACTTCTAGCCCCTCTCATCGATCTTCGACGACGTGCCCAACCGTGGGCCCACGCGGTCAAAGTTGTGCATTGGAATTTTGAACATCACAGACCACCCTTTTCACTTATATATATTTGGGTTACATGCTGGTGTGGCTGTCTTCTGACCCTCTCTAACGTTTTTTTTGCTGCAAAGACTCGGATGACGCTCAACGGACACAGGTGTACTGGCTTAACCGTGTGCGATGCAAGTGCGCTGTGAATCCCCACGACTGCGCAAGCGTGAGCAAAGGTGGAGGTACTGGCCTAACCGTGTGCGATGCTAATGCGCTGTAAAATCACCACCTGCGCAAGCTAAAGGCGGGTAGTTTATTTAGATTGAATTCCACGTGTGCATCTGAAAATTAGGATGAACCGTGTGCGATAGACCAGCTAGCTAGAAATCTAAAAACAACCTACCCACCTTGAGCGTTGCAAAAATCGGCGGTTCCGCCGGTTTTCCTTATTATCATACAGGCATATTCTTATTGGACCGTGTGCGATCTTGGGTACTCCCGCCCCGCATCAATTCCTTTACTCGAATTTTAGTAGCCGCCGTACTTCAACCGTCGCCCCCACTCCTCCAGCACCGACCTTACAGTAAAATTGCAGTAGTCGAGGCATATGAACCATCGCCCTTCCTCGTCCACCACCATCTCTACCCACCATTACTAAAATTTTCAGTAGCCGTGGCGTATCCTCAAACACCACCCCGCCCACCCCCCTCCATAGTCCCCCACCCGGCCCCCTCCCTCCCTCGAACCCTAGCTCGCCGCCGCCGCCAACCCTTGCCGGTCTACCCATTCCTCCTAGCTTAGATAATAAAGTTCAGGTTACCCAGCGATTCCCATACCGTCGCCCCACTCTCCTGACTTTTTAGATGAGGCCTGCGTTGTCCCTCCCCGCCAGATCCACATCCCCTGCTCTAGAATGTCATAGCCTAAGCCCGACCGCGTATCCTGGGGAGCCCGACGAGCGTTCGGCCAAGAAGAGGTTTATCATGGCCTCTTCGGCGGACGTTGGCGAGGTGGCCGCCGTTCGCCCCGACCTATCGACCCCGGAACAACACCTCGCCGTGGAAGCCAGCGAAGATGTTGACTACGTTGCCATGCCAAAGGCTTCACATCAGCGGGCTAGCATATTACTGTATCTCGGGAAAGCTGGCTACGACATCAAGCTCGTCGACAGCGACGGCTTCACGCGGGCCATGTCACAGGTTAAGTGGTCCATCCCCAACCCCTCTGGTTCAACCGCCGTCGATCTCTTCGATGGCCTTGCCGCTGATCTCCTCCGCCACGCGGTCAAGGATCTGTGATCCTTGTACGCCATCGAGCCCATTTTGTCATTTCTGAAGAACATGTTCTACGGCGGCGGCTTGGGATCCTCAATTGCCAAGTCAGATCTCATCGACCATGACCATGAGGAGGGCACCCACAAAGGTTCTTCCAAGGTGAAACAGCCCATCTGTGACATCAGAGAGCGCACCATGGGTCTGTGCTCTTCCAACTGGAAGGATCCCGTCCATGACATGTGAGGCAACATCCTATCAGCAAATCTTACCTTTTCTAGCTTGCCAACCCGTACCCTTTGTTGTAGTAGCTTTTGCCATGCGGTGTTTTAACCGTGCTGTGTTTAATTATTTCAGTTATGCAGAAATGTAATGTTCAATAGGGCTATGTGATGTTTAAGTATGAATTGTCCACTTCAGTTTCACGAATGGCTATATTTGGTTTTTTATGGTGAGCAGATGCCTTGTTTATCTGTATTTGGTTGTTAGGTTGGTTGCAGTGAGCATTTGTCCAGTTATCGAGCAGATGCCTTGTTTATCTGTATTTGGTTGTTAGGTTGGTTGCAGTGAGCATTTGTCCAGTTATCAAGCAGATGCCTTGTTTATCTGTATTTGGTTGTTAGGTTGGTTGTAGTGAGCATTTGTCCAGTTTTCAAGCAGATGCCTTGTTTATCTATATTTGCTTGTTAGGTTGGTTGCAGTGAGCATTTGTCCAGTTTTCAAGCATATGCCATGTTTATCTGTATTTGCTTGTTAGGTTGGTTGCAGTGAGACTCTGTCTAGTTTTCAATGGCTATATTTGGTTGTTATACTGATCATTTATGCCTTATTTATTTCAGTCATTCCCAATGTGATGTTCATTATCTGCAAGTCATAACCGTGCCGCTCGATTGCATCAATACCAGTTTGAACGACTATATTTGGTTCCAGTTATGCCTGGTGTAGTTAACACATGCCCTTTATTTCAGTTTTACACATTTATCTAGTGTGATGTTTAAGCATGACCTACGTTCTATTCATTTTCAACAATACCAGTTTGAATTGCAATATTTGATGGTTGTTAAGCCTGTTGTAGGTAACATTCCCTTCCATTTTATATCTGCTTTAACAGCATGCTGAAACAAACGCATTCAAGCTATCATTTGGAGATGATGTTGTTTACCTTTGCTATATTTGTTTGATGTTAAGGTTGCTGTACTTATCATGCCTTTCCACTACTTATGCTGGACAACGACGGGAGTGGCCACCATTTTCCGCCGAGGTTAGTTTCATCCCTCAGTTTGTACTCCCCCCGTCGTTCCATAATGTAGTGCATATAGATCCAGGCCTGGACACTTGTTAGCTTCTAATATTGACTTGTTGCTTGTAGGTACATATGCCCTTGGCAAGGATCCATGCATCGACCCTTTTTGCGTATGGGGCAATGAGATATTCATGAACAAGCATCCAGTGAGGAAACTGATAAGGATTATTAGCAAAAAGATACGAACGGTGGCAAGCAAATTATTTGTTTACGCTCTATCCAACACAACAGTGAGCTGTAGGATGGTAACTACAAACTCTGCAGCCTTCTCTTTTTACTGCCCATAATGAGTTGTTAGACAACAATGTCTGAATCTTTTTCGTTCATAGTGGTTCCCGAAGCAGTTTACTGAAGATTACCTTGCAAAGTACATGATTGGTGGACACGCAATGAAGGTTAAAGTATTTCATCCAAACTACAGTGACCATCGAGAAGTCCTAATGAAGACAGTGAAGGATGGACGGGCAGCCATCACAAGGGGTTGGCCTAGAGTTGTGCGCGCATTACGCATGGAGGAGGGCACAATATGGGCATTCTGCTTCACCTTCTCTAGCAACCAGAATGTCTTTCGCCTCTCTCTTTATAGTCTTTAGTACAACTGTGGTTCATCATTCTTTACTTGGTGCTTCTGTAATTCTTCAGTATATGTACCTGTGCATCGAATTATGCATTCGTGGTTGAACCTATATTTGTAATAAACATGGTTCGATATGAAATAAGTGATTGCCTACTTTCAAATTCAAAATCTATGGTTTTTAAATGCAGGGATTAAATTAGGGATTAATTAGGGATAAATTAGGGATTACACTGCACACGGTTTGCGAAAGCGAAACGTCTGCGATAGACGTGGAGATCAAACACGTTACTCGGATCCACTACATGTGCGATCAATCTCTACTGCACACATGATCGGCCAAGAAAAAACGTGTGCGATTAACAACAGCATCGCACACAGTTCTTTCTTATTAAATGTTTGCGAATGTCACCTTATCACACACGCTTGGCAATTATGGATTGTTTATGATTTTGTACGCATCACAAATGTTTGGTCATTGAAGAACGCATGCGATAGGTCTTCATCCGACGCGGGTACGACAGATGAATTGTGTGGGATGTATTCAAGCTTCGCATACAGTTTTATAGGGACAACTGTATGCGCTCTTACATCGAATCGCATACAGTCAAGGAAAAGTAAATGTGTGTGATTGTCTGCTTATCGTACATGTTCTATAATCGTGAACTGTTTGTGATGGGTCGCGCATCGTAAACGTAGCACCACAGAATACTGACTGCGATGGCAATGCGAGCACAAACGAATTGCAAGGATGAAGCCTTTTGGATATTCGAGATATCAGAAACAGTTTTATAGGGACAACTGTATGCATCAAGGCTCCCTATCCCCGACGGTTTCTGGGTCGTGTGGGAAGGACCCCCCTATCGCAGTCACTCACTTGGCGACGGTTCAAAATGCCATCGCGGAAAGGGGTTAAAAACCGTTTGTATAGCACCTTGCTGTACCAGTGTAGTGTTGATTACTCCTTCTAGTTGATGCTAGTTGGTTTATTTGGTGTAAGATCATATGTTCAGATCCTTAATGATATTCAATATCCCTCTGATCTTGAACATGAATATGCTTTGTGAGTAGTTCCATTTGTTCCTGAGGACATGGGAGAAGTCTTGTTATAAGTAATCATGTGAATTTGGTATTCGTTCGATATTTTGATGAGATGTATGTTGTCCTTCCTCTAGTGGTGTTATGTGAACGTCGACTACATGACACTTCACCATGATTTGGGCCTAGGGGAAGGCATTGGGAAGTCATAAGTAGATGATGGGTTGCTAGAGTGACAGAAGCTTAAACCCTAGTTTATGCGTTGCTTCGCAAGGGGCTGATTTGGATCCACATGTTTCATGCTATGGTTAGATTTATCTTAATTCTTCTTTCGTAGTTGCGAATGCTTGCGAGAGGGGTTAATCATAAGTGGGAGGCTTGTCCATGTAAGGACAGCACCCAAGCACCGGTCCACCCACATATCTAATTATCAAAGTAACGAACGCGAATCATATGAGCATGATGAAAACTAACTTGATAGTAATTCCCATGTGTCCTCGGGAGCGCTTTGCTTTATATAAGAGTTCATCCAGGCTTATCCTTTGCTACAAAAAGGATTAAGCCACCTTGCTACACCTTTTTTACACTTGTTACTTGGTACCCGTTACGAATTATCTTATCACGAAACTATCTGTTATCGATAATTTCAGTGCTTGCAGAAAATACCTTGCTGAAAACCGCTTGTCATTTCCTTCAGCTCCTCGTTGGGTCGACACTCTTACTTATCGAAAGGACTACGATAGATCCCCTATACTTGTGGGTCATCAAGACTCTTTTCTGGCGCTGTTGCCGGGGAGTGAAGCGCCTTTGCTAAGTGGAACTTGGTAAGGAAACATTTATATTACATGCTCAAATTTACTTTCACTTGTCACTATGGAAAATCATCCTTTGAGGGGGTTTTCGGGGTATCTTCACCTCGATCGGAAGAACAAAGAGTTGCTCCTCAACCTACTGAACCTACTGAAAATATTTATTATGAAATTCCTTCGGGTATGATAGAGAAACTGCTTGCTAATCCTTATGCAGGAGATGGAACATCACATCCTGATATGTATTTAATCTATGTGGATGAAGTTTCTGGATTATTTAAGCTTGCAGGTTTGCCCGAGGATGATGTCAAGAAGAAGGTCTTCCCTTTATCTTTGAAGGGAAAGGCATTGACATGCTATAGGCTATGTGATGATATTGGAGCTTGGAATTACAACCGATTGAAATTGGAATTTTATCAGAAGTGTTATCCTATGCATCTGGATCATCGTGATCAGAATTATATTTATAATTTTTGGCCTCATAAAGGATAAAGTATTGCTCAATCTTGGGAGAGGCTTAAGTCAATGTTATATTCATGCCCCAATCATGAGCTCTCAAGAGAAATTATTATTCAGAATTTTTATGCTCGGCTTTCTCGTAATGATCAATCCATGCTCGATAATTCTTGTATTGGTTCTTTTATGAAGAATACTATTGAATTAAAATGGGATCTCTTGGAAACAATTAAACGCAAATCTGAAGATTGGAAGCTCGACGAAGGTAAGGAGTCAGGTATAAATCTTAAGTTTGATTGTGTTAAATCTTTTATGGATACCGATGCTTTTCATGAATTTAGCACTAAATATGGACTTGACTCTGAGATAGTAGCTTCTTTCTGTGAATCATTTTCTACTCATGTTGATCTCTCTAAGGAGAAGTGGTTTAAATATCATCCTCCCATTGAATTAAAAATAGTAGAACCTATTAAAGTTGAAGAGGAAACTATTACTTATAATGTTGATCCGGTTATTCCTACTGCTTATATTGAGAAACCACCTTTCCCTGTTAGGATAAATGAACATGCTAAAGCTTCAACTATGGTTCGTAAGAGTTATACTAGAACACCTACACCCCCTGAACAAATTAAAGTTGAACCTAGTATTTCTATGGTTAAAGATCTCTTGGTCGGTAATATTGATGGGCATGTTATTTATTTCTGTGATGAAGCTGCTAGAATTGCTAAACCCGATGATAAAGATAGGCACAACCCTATTGTTGGCATGCCTGTTGTTTCTGTTAAGATAGGAGATCATTGTTATCATGGCTTATGTGATTTGGGTGCTAGTGTGAGTGCAATTCCCTTTACTTTATACCAAGAAATTATGAATGATATTGCACCTGCTGAAATAGAAGATATTGATGTTACTATTAAGCTTGCCAATAGAGATACTATTTCACCAATTGGGATTGTTAGAGATATTGAAGTCTTGTGTGGGAAAATAAAATACCCTACTGATTTTCTAGTTCTTGGTTCCCCACAAGATGATTTTTGTCCCATTATATTTGGTAGACCTTTCTTAAACACTGTTAATGCTAAAATAGATTGTGAGAAAGAAACTGTTAGTGTAAGTTTCGGGGATGTGTCTCATGAGTTTAATTTCTCCAAATTTCGTAGAAAACCCCATGATAAAGAATTGCTTAATAAAGATGAAATTATTGGTCTTGCTTCTATTGCCGTGCCTCCTACTGATCCTTTAGAACAATATTTGCTAGACCATGAAAATGATATGTTCATGAATGAAAGAAAGGAATTAGACGAGATTTCTTTAAACAAACGCCTGTTTTGAAACAGAATTTGCCTGTTGATACTCTTGGAGATCCTCTACCACCCAAGAGTGATCCTGTGTTCGATCTTAAACAATTACCTGATACTTTGAAATATGCTTATCTCGATGAGAAAAAGATATATCATGTTATTATTAGTGCTAACCTTTCAGAGCAGGAAGAAAAGAAATTATTGAAAACTCTGAAGAAGCACCATGCAGCTATTGGATATACTCTGGATGATCTTAGGGGCATTAGTCCCACTCTATGTCAGCACAAAATTAATATGGAACCTGATCCTAAACCTGTTGTTGATCATCAGCGATGGTTGAATCCTATGATGAAAGAAGTGGTAAGAAATGAAATACTAAAGCTTCTGAAAGCAGGTATAATCTATCCTATTGCAGATAGTAGATGGGTAATCCCTCATTGTGTCCCTAAGAAGGGAGGTATTACCGTTGTTCCTAATGATAAGAATGAATTGATTCTACAAAGAATTGTTACAGGTTATAGAATGGTAATTGATTTTAGAAAATTAAACAAAGCTACTAGGAAAGATCATTATCCTTTACCTTTCATTGATCAAATGCTAGAAAGACTATCAAAACATACACACTTATGCTTTCTAGATGGTTATTCTGGTTTTTCCCAAATACCTGTGTCACAAGAGCATCAAGAAAAAACTACTTTTACTTGCCCCTTCGGTACCTTTGCTTATAGACATATGCCTTTTGGTTTATGTAATGCACCTGCTACCTTTCAAAGATGTATGACTGCTATATTTTCTGTCTTTTGTGAAAAGATTGTTGAGGTTTTCATGGATGATTTCTCCATTTATGGAACTTATTTTGATGATTGCTTAAGCAACCTTGATCAAGTTTTGTAGAGATGTGAAGAAACTAATCTTGTCTTGAATTGCGAGAAGTGCCACTTTACGGTTAATGAAGGTATTTTCTTGGGGCATAAAATCTTCGAAAGAGGTATTGAAGTTGATAAAGCTAAAGTTGATGCTATTGAAAAAATGCCGTGTCCAAAAGATATCAAAGGTATAAGAAGTTTCCTTGGTCATGCTAGTTTCTATAAGAGATTTATTAAAGACTTCTCTAAAATTTCTAGGCCTCTTACTAATCTCTTGCAAAAAGATGTTCCATTTGTTTTTGATGATGATTGTGTAGAAGCATTTGAAATACTTAAGAAAGCCTTAATTTCTGCACCTATTGTTCAACCACCTGATTGGAACCTACCCTTTGAAATTATGTGTGACACCAGTGATTATGCTGTTGCTGCTGTTCTAGGTCAAAGAGTTGATAAGAAATTAAATTTTATTCATTATGCTAGTAAAACTCTAGACAGTGCTCAAAGAAATTATGCTACTACTGAAAAAGAATTTTTAGCAGTTGTATTTGCTTGTGACAAGTTCAGATCTTATATTGTTGATTCGAAAGTAACTGTTCACACCGATCATGCTGCTATTCAATATCTTATGGAAAAGAAAGATGCTAAACGTAGACTTATTAGATGGGTTCTCTGGCTGCAAGAATTTGATTTACATATTATTGATAGAAAGGGGGCTGAGAACCCCGTAGCAGACAACTTGTCTAGCTTAGAAAATATTCTTGATGACCCACTACCTATTGATGATAGCTTTCTTGATGAACAATTAGCTGTCATAAATGCTTCTCGTAGTACTCCATGGTATGTTGACTATGCTAATTATATTGTTGCTAAATTTATACCACCTAGTTTCACATACCAACAAAAGAAAAAGTTTTTCTATGATTTAAGACATTACTTCTGGGATGACCCACACCTTTATAAAGAAGGAGTAGATGGTGTTATTAGACGTTGTGTACCTGAGCATGAACAGGAATAGATCCTATGCAAGTGTCACTCCGAGGCCTACGGAGGACACCATGCTGGTGATAGAACTGCACATAAGGTATTACAATCTTGTTTTTATTGGCATACTCTTTTCAAAGATGCTCGTAAGTTTGTCTTGTCTTGTGATGAATGTCAAAGAATTGGTAATATTAGTAGACGTCGGGAAATGCCTATGAATTATTCACTTGTTATTGAACCATTTGATGTTTGGGGATTTGATTATATGGGACCTTTTCCTTCCTCCAATGGGTATACACATATTTTGGTTGCTGTTGATTATGATACTAAGTGGGTAGAAGCTATTCCACTAGTAGTGCTGATCATAACACCTCCATTAAAATGCTTAAATAAGTTATTTTCCCGAGGTTTGGAGTCCTGAGATATTTAATGAATGATGGTGGTTCACAGTTTATTCATGGTGCTTTCCGTAAATTGCTTGCTAAGTATGATGTTAACCATAGAATTGCATCTCCATATCACCCTCAGTCTAGTGGTCAAGTAGAATTAAGTAACAGAGAAATAAAATTGATCTTGCAAAAGACTGTTAATAGATCTAGAAAGAATTGGTGTAAGAAACTTGATGATGCACTATGGGCTTATAGTACTGCTTATAAAAACCCTATGGGTATGTCTCCATATAAAATGGTTTATGGAAAAGCATGTCACTTACCTCTTGAACTAGAACATAAAGCTTATTGGGCAATTAAAGAGCTCAACTATGATTTCAAACTTGCCAGTGAGAAGAGGTTATTTGACATTAGCTCACTTGATGAATGGAGAACCCAAGCCTATGAGAACGCCAAATTGTTTAAAGAAAAAGTTAAAAGATGACATGATAAAGGACACAAAAGTGTGAATTTAATGTAGGTGACCATGTCTTGCTATACAATTCTCGTTTAAGATTTTTTGCAGGAAAACTTCTCTCTAAATGGGAAGGGCCTTACATTATCAAGGAAGTTTATTGTTCTGGTGCCATCAAGATCAACAACATCGAAGGAAATAACCCGAAGGTGGTAAATAGGCAAAGAATCAAACATTATATCTTAGGTACTCCCATAAATGTTGAAACCAATATTATTAATACCATAACACCAGAGGAGTACATAAGGGAAACTTTCCGGAACGTTCCAGACCCCCCAAAAGGAATAGGTATGTGATACGGTACGCAAACCGACTCCAAAACTTTCCCAAAAGCAATTTTACTCCGTTTTGGAATATTTAAAAAATTAGGAAAATAAAAAGTAGTCCGAAAAGTGCACGAGGAGGCGACAAGCCCTGGGGGTGCGCTTCCCAGGCTTGTGGCCACCTCGTGTGCCCTCTGGGCTCCATTTTCTTGCAGTATACTCCTTTTAGTCGGTTAAAATTCATTATATAATCTCCCGAAAGTTTTGACCACCGTACCACGGCAATATCCTCTGTTCTTGTTTCAAGCTATTTTTCCTGACAGATCTAGATCACCATGACGTCTCCAAGCGCCCCCAAGGACAAGTTCTTCGAGAAGGTCATCAACCCGTACCTTGCAGAGGTGCTGCAACACCCTCAAACCATCAAGATGCACGATGGGGTGCTTCACATCCGTGATGTTCAAGGGCCAAGGAGGACCGGAAGCGTGGAGTCCAGGCTCGAAGCGGTGGAGCAAGAGGTGTTCAAGTGCAAAGGGATGGTGGAGCGCGGACTCAACGCCAAGCACTCCACGATCACGAATTTTACCCGTGACCACAAGCTGGATGCTAGTGAGATCGGGAAGGCCGTATTCAAGCTTCATGAGAAAAACGAGCATCTCCAAGCCCAGATCTATGACCTGCAGAACCAAAATTGTGAGTATGAATATAGATTTAAGAGGATGAGTTTGGTTGCAGATTTGAGGATTCCAGACACTCGTTCATCTTTCTATGATGGTGAACCTATGCCTTGGAAGATGGAGAACAAGCCCACAACATCATCAACTCCATCATCACCACCTCCGAAGAAAGAGACCTAAGTACATGGGTAAGGGCACTCCCCTTGGCTTGTGCCCAGCTTGGGGGAGGTGTCCCGATATCGTATCACCATCACATCTTTACCTTTATCGTTTTTCTTAGTTTGATCCTTTTGGTTATATCTTGGTTTAGTAGAATAAAGTTTTTAGTATGATCTAACTTTGAGTTTTGCTTTGTGTTCCCTCTATGTAATCGAGTCCGAGAGTTATATAATAAAGAGTAGTTTTGAGTTGAGGGCTTTGCTTTCTTGCTATGATCTTGAGTAAAAGAAATAAAGAATAAAAGAAATAAAAAGATTATATAATAATCTTATGGGAAGTGATGACTTCACATATAAGAAGTATGTCACATGAAATTTGTTGGGAGTTGACAAACATAGTTTTGGTCATTATTGCAATTAATAGGAAGTAATAAAGAAAGAGAGGTCTCACATATAAATACACTATCCTGGACATCTTTTATGATTGTGAGCACTCATTAAAATATTATATGCTAAAAGGTTGATGTTGGACAAGGAAGACAACATAATAGGTTATGTTTCCTTATATCCGAATAGAAGTTATATTGTCATGGATCCTCCAACATGTTAAGCTTGCTTCTCATCCTATGCTAGCCAAATCTTTTGCACCAAGTAGAGATACTACTTGTGCCTCCAAAATCCCTTAACCCAATTTTGCCATGAGTGTCCACCATACCTACCTATGGATTGAGTAAGATCCTTCAAGTAAGTTGTCATCGGTGCAAGCAATAAAAAATTGCTCTCTAAATATGTATGATCTTTTAGTGTGAGGAAAATAAGCTTTATATGAACTTGTGATATGGAAGAAATAAAAGCGATGGACTGCATAATAAAGTTCTTTATCACAAGCGGCAATATAAAGTGATGTTCTTTTGCATTAAGATTTTCTGCATCCAACCGTAAAAGCGCATGACAACCTCTGCTTCCCTCTGCGAAGGGCCTATCTTTTATTTTACTTCCTACCTTTATACAAGAGTCATGGTGATCATCACCTCTTCTTTTTATACTTTTTCTTTTTGGCAAACACTATATGTTGGGGAAGATCCAGATATATATATCCACTCGGATGTAGATATTCATAAACTATTATTGTTGATGTTACCCTTGAGGTAAAAGGTTGGGAGGCGAAGTTATAAGCCCCTATCTTTCTCTCTGTCCGATTGAAGCTTTGATCTCATAAGTATCGCGTGAATGTTAGCAATTGTGAAAGACTAAAAGATGGTTGAGTATGTGAACTTGCTAAACAAAAGCTCTTACATTGACTCTTTTCGATGTTATGATAAATTGCAATTGTTCCAATAACCAAGATCATAGTTTGTTGGTTTTCAATAAAGTTCTTGATTCATACTTTACCTTGTGAAAGAATTGTTACTTTAGCATAAGAAATTATATGACAATATATGCTGTTGTTCTAAAGATGATCATGATGCCCTCATGTCTGTATTTTATTTTAGCGACACCTCTAAACATGTGGACAAGATTATCGATTTCGGCTTCCGCTTGAGGACAAGCGAGGTCTAAGCTTGGGGGAGTTGATACGTCCATTTTGCATCATGCTTTTATGTTGATATTTATTGCAATACGGGCTGTTATTACACATTATGGTACAATACTTATGCCTTTTCTCTCTTATTTTATAAGGTTTACACAAAGTGGGAGAATGCCGGCAGCTGGAATTCTGGACCGGAAAGGAGCAAATCTAAGAGACCTATTCTGCACAACTCCAAAAGTCCTGAAAATTTACGGAGAATTATTTTGGAATATATAAGAATTATTGGGCGAAGAAAATACCAGAGGGGACCCACCAGGTGGCCACAAGCCTGGGAAGCGCGCCCTTCCCCCTAGGCGTGCCTCTAGAGCTTGTGGGCCCCCTGGCAGGTCTCCGTGTCCATCTTCTGCTATATGAAGGGTTTTTACCTGGAAAAAATCATAAGGAAGCTTTCGGGACGAAGCGCCGCCGTCTCGAGGCGGAACCTGGGAAGAAGCAATCTAGGGCTCCAGCGGAGCTGTTCTGCCGGGGAAACTTCCCTCCGGGAGGGGGAAATCAAAGCCATCATCATCACCAACGATCCTCTCATCGAGAGGGGGTTAATCTCCATCAACATCTTCACCAGCACCATCTCCTCTCAAACCCTAGTTCATCTCTTGTATTCAATCTTTGTCCCAAAACCTCAGATTGGTACCTGTGGGTTGCTAGTAGTGTTGATTACTCCTTGTAGTTGATGCTAGTTGGTTTGTTTGGTGGAAGATCATATGTTCAGATCCTTAATGATATTCAATACCCCTCTGATCTTGAACATGAATATGCTTTGTGAGTAGTTACGTTTGTTCTTGAGGACATGGGAGAAGTCTTGTTACAAGTAATCATGTGAATTTGGTATTCATTCGATATTTTGATGAGATGTATGTTGTCTTTCCTCTAGTGGTTGATACGTCCATTTTGCATCATGCTTTTATATTGATATTTATTGCATTATGGGTTGTTATTACACATTATGGTACAATACTTATGCCTTTTCTCTCTTATTTTACAAGGTTTACACAAAGAGGGAGAATGCCGGCAGCTGGAATTCTAGACCGGAAAGGAGCAAATCTGAGAGACCTATTCTGCACAACTCCAAAAGTCCTAAAAATTTACGAAGAATTATTTTGGAATATATAAAAAATATTGGGCGAAGACAATACCAGAGGGGACCCACCAGGTGGCCACAAGCCTGGGGGCGCGCCCTACCCCCCCGAGCGCGCCCTAGGGCTTGTGGGCCCCCTGGCAGGTCTCCGATGCCCATCTTCTGCTATATGAAGGGTTTTGACATGGAAAAAATCATAAGGAAGCTTTCGGGATGAAGCGCCACCGTCTTGAGGCGGAACCTGGGCAGAAGCAATCTAGGGCTCCGGTGGAGCTGTTCTACCGGGGAAACTGCCCTCCGGGAGGGGGAAATTGAAGCCATCGTCATCACCAATGATCCTCTCATCGAGAGGGGGTTAATCTCCATCAACATCTTCACCAGCACCATCTCCTCTCAAACCCTAGTACATCTCTTGTATTCGATCTTTGTCTCAAAACCTCAGATTGGTACCTGTGGGTTGGTAGTAGTGTTGATTACTCCTTGTAGTTGATGCTAGTTGGTTTATTCGGGGGAAGATCATATGTTCATATCCTTAATGATATTTATTACCCCTCTGATTATGAACATGAATATGCCTTGTGAGTAGTTACGTTTGTTCCCGAGGACATGGGAGAAGTCTTGTTATAAGTAATCATGTGAATTTGGTATTCGTTCGACATTTTGATGAGATGTATGTTGTCTTTCCTCTAGTGGTGTTATGTGAACGTTGACTACATGACACTTCACCATGATTTGGGCCTAGGGGAAGGCATTGCGAAGTAATAAGTAGATGATGGGTTGCTAGAGTGACAGAAGCTTAAACCCTAGTTTATGCGTTGCTTCGTAACGGGCTGATTTGGATCCATATGTTTCACGCTATGGTTAGATTTATCTTAATTCTTGTTTCGTAGTTGTGGATGCTTGCGAGAGGGGTTAGTCATAAGTGGGAGGCTTGTCCAAGTAAGGACAGCACCCAAGCACCGGTCCACCCACATATCAAATTATCAAAGTAACGAACGCGAATCATATGAGCATGATGAAAACTAACTTGACAATAATTCCCATGTGTCCTCGGGAGCGCTTTGCTTTATATAAGAGTTCGTCCAGGCGTATACTTTGCTACAAAATGGATTGGGCCGCCTTGCTGCACCTTAGTTACACTTGTTACTTGTTACCCGTTATGAATTATCTTATCACAAAACTATCTGTTATCGATAATTTCAGTGCTTGCAGAGAATACCTTGCTGAAAACCGCTTTTCATTTCCTTCTGCTCCTCGTTGGGTTTGACACTCTTACTTGTCGAAAGGACTACGATAGATCCCCTATACTTGTGGGTCATTAGGACTCTTTTCTGGCGCCGTTGCCGGGGAGTGAAGCGCCTTTGGGAAGGAAAAATTTATATAGTGTGCTGAGATTTACTGTCACTTGTTGCTATGGAAAATAATCCTTTGATGGTCTTGTTCGGGGTATCTTCACCCCGAGCGGAAGAGCAAAGTGTTTCCCCTCAACCTACTGAACCTACTGAACATATTTATTATGAAATTCCTTCGGGTATGATAGAGAAACTGCTAGCTATTCCTTATGCAGGAGATGGAACATTACACCCTGATATGCATCTAATCTATGTGGATGAAGTTTGTGGATTATTTAAGCTTGCAGGTTTGGCCGAGAATGAAGTCAAGAAGAAGGTCTTCTATTTATCTTTGAAGGAGAGGGCATTGACATGGTATAAGCTATGCGATGATATTGGGACTTGGAACTACAACCGATTGAAATTGGAATTTCATCAGAAGTTTTATCCTATGCATCTGGTTCATCGTGATCGGAATTCTATTTATAATTTTTGGCCTCGTGATGGAGAAAGTATCGCTCAAGCTTGGGGGAGGCTTAAGTCAATGTTATATTCATGGCACAATCATGAGCTCTCAAGAGAAATTATTATTCAAATTTTTTATGCTTGGCTTTCTCTTAATGATCAATCCATGCTCGATACTTCTTGTACTGGTTCTTTTATGAAGAAGACTATTGAATTCAAATGGGATTTATTGGAAATAATTAAACGCAAATCTGAAGATTAGGAACTCAATGAAGGTAAGGAGTCAGGTATAAACCTTAAGTTTGATTGTGTTAAATCTTTTATGCATACCGATGCTTTTCGTGAATTTAGCACTAAATATGGACTTGACTCTGAGATAGTAGCTTCTTTCTGTGAATCATTTGCTACTCATGTTGATCTCACTAAGGAGAAGTGGTTTAAATATCATCCTCCCATTGAAGTGAAAATAGTAGAACCTATTAAAGTTGAAGAGGAAACTATTACTTATAATGTTGATCCGGTTATTCCTACTGCTTAAATTGAGAAACCACCTTTCCCTGTTAGGATAAAAGAACATGCTAAAGCTTCATCTGTGGTTTGTAAGAGTTATACTAGAACACCTACACCCCCTGAACAAATTAAAGTTGAACCTAGTATTTCTATGGTTAAAGATCTCTTGGTCAATAATATTGATGGGCATGTTATTTATTTTTATGATGAAGCTGCTAGAATTGCTAAACCCGATGATAAAGATAAGCACAACCCTATTGCTGGCATGCCTGTTGTTTCCGTTAAGATAGGAGATCATTGTTATCATGGCTTATGTGATTTGGGTGCTAGTGTGAGTGCAATTCCCTTTACTTTATACCAAGAAATTATGAATGATATTGCACCTGCTGAAATAGAAGATATTGATGTTACTATTGAGCTTGCCAATAGAGATACTATTTCACCAATTGGGATTGTTAGAGATATTGAAGTCTTGTGTGGGAAAATAAAATACCCTACTGATTTTCTAGTTCTTGGTTCCCCACAAGATGATTTTTGTCCCATTATATTTGGTAGACCTTTCTTAAACACTGTTAATGCTAAAATAGATTGTGAGAAAGAAACTGTTAGTGTAAGTTTCGGGGATGTGTCTCATGAGTTTAATTTCTCCAAATTTCATAGAAAACCCCATGATAAAGAATTGCCTAATAAAGATGAAATTATTGGTCTTGCTTCTATTGCCGTGCCTCCTACTGATCCTTTAGAACAATATTTGCTAGACCAAGAAAATGGTATGTTCATGAATGAAAGAAGGGAACTAGATGAGATTTTCTTTAAACAGATGCCTATTTTGAAACACAATTTGCCTGCTAAAACTCTTGGAGATCCTCTACCACCCAAGAGTGATCCTGTGTTCGATCTTAAACAATTACCTGATACACTGAAATATGCTTATCTTGATGAAAAGAAGATATATCATGTTATTATTAGTGCTAACCTTTCAGAGCATGAAAAAAAAGAAATTATTGAAAAATCTGAAGAAGCACCGTGCCGCTATTGGATATACTCTTGATGATATTAAGGGCATTAGTCCCACTCTATGTTAGCACAAAATTAATATGGAGCCTGATGCAAAACCAGTTGTTGATCACCAACGATGATTAAATCCTAAGATGAAGGAAGTGGTAAGAAATGAAAAATTAAAGCTTTTGGATGCAGGTATAATTTATCCTATTGCTGATAGTAGATGGGTAAGTCATGTTCATTGTGTCTCTACGAAGGGAGGTATTACTGTTGTTCCTAATGATAAGAATGAATTGATTCCACAAAGAATTGTCACAGGTTATAGAATGGTAATTTATTTTAGAAAATTAAACAAAGCTACTAGGAAAGATCATTACCCTCTACCTTTTATTGATCAAATGCTAGAAAGACTATCCAAACATACACACTTTTGCTTTCTAGATGGTTATTCTAGTTTTTCTCAAATACCTGTGTCACAAGAGGATCAAGAAAAAACTACTTTTACTTGCCCTTTCGCTACCTTTGCTTATAAACGTATGCCTTTTGGTTTATGCAATGCACCTGCTACCTTTCAAAGATGTATGACTGCTATATTCTCTGACTTTTGTGAAAAGATTGTTGAGGTTTTCATGGATGATTTCTCCGTTTACGGAACTTCTTTTGATGATTGCTTAAGCAAACTTGATCAAATTTTGCAGAGGTGTGAAGAAACTAATCTTGTCTTGAATTGGGAGAAGTGCCACTTTATGGTTAATGAAGGTATTGTCTTGGGGCATCAAATTTCTGAAAGAGGTATTGAAGTTGATAAAGCTAAAGTTGATGCTATTGAAATAATGCCGTGTCCTAAAGATATCAAAGGTATAAGAAGTTTCCTTGGTCATGCTGGTTTCTATAGGAGGTTTATTAAAGACTTCTCTAAAATTTCTAGGCCTCCCACTAATCTCTTGCAAAAAGATGTTGCATTTGTTTTTGATGATGATTGTGTAGAAGCATTTGAAATACTTAAGAAAGCCTTGATTTCTGCACCTATTTTTCAACCACCTGATTGGAACCTACCCTTTGAAATTATGTGTGATGCTAGTGATTATGCTGTAGGTGTTGTTCTAGGACAAAGAGTTGATAAGAAATTGAATGTTATTCATTATGCTAGTAAAACTCTAGACAGTGCTCAAAAAATTATGCTACTACTGAAAAACAGTTTCTAGCAGTTGTATTTGCTTGTGATAAGTTCAGATCATATATTGTTGATTCTAAAGTAACTGTTCACACTGATCATGCTGCTATTAAATACCTTATGGAAAAGAAAGATGCTAAACCTAGACTTATTAGATGGGTTCTCTTGCTTCAAGAATTTGATTTGCATATTGTTGATAGAAAGGGAGCTGAGAACCCCGTAGCAAACAACTTGTCTAGGTTAGAAAATGTTCTTGATGACCCACTACCTATTGATGATAGCTTTCTTGATGAACAATTAGCTGTCAGAAATGCTTCTCGTAGTACTCCATGGTATGATGATTATGCCAGTTATATTGTTGCTAAATTTATACCACCTAGCTTTACATACCAACAAAAGAAAAAGTTTTTCTATGATTTAAGACATTACTTCTGGGATGACCCACACCTTTATGAAGAAGGAGTAGATGGTGTTATTAGACGTTGTGTACCTGAGCATGAACAGGAACAAATCCTACGCAAGTGTCACTCCGAGGCCTACGAAGGACACCATGCTGGAGATAGAACTGCACACAAGGTATTACAATCCGGTTTTTATTGGCCTACTCTCTTCAAAGATGCTCGTAAGTTTGTCTTATCTTGTGATGAATGTCAAAGAATTGGTAATATTAGTAGAAGTCAGGAAATGCCTATGAATTATTCACTTGTCATTGAACCATTTGATGTTTGGGGATTTGATTATATGGGACATTTTCCTTCCTCTAATGGGTATACACATATTTTGGTTGCTGTTGATTATGTTACTAAGTGGGTAGAAGCTATTCCAACTAATAGTGCTAATCATAACACCTCCATTAAAATTCTTAAAGAAGTTATTTTCCCGAGGTTTGGAGTCCCTAGTTATTTAATGACTGATGGTGGTTCACAGTTTATTCATGGTGCTTTCCGTAAATTGCTTGCTAAGTATGATGTTAACCATAGAATTGCATCTCCATATCATCCTCAGTCTAGTGGTCAAGTAGAATTGAGTAATCAAGAAATAAAGTTGATTTTGCAAAAGACTGTTAATAGATCCAGAAAGAATTGGTCTAAGAAACTTGATGATGCATTATGGGCTTATAGAACTACTTATAAAAATCCTATGGGTATGTCTCCATATAAAATGGTTTATGGAAAACATGTCACTTACCTCTTGAACTAGAACATAAAGCTTATTGGGCAATTAAAGAGCTCAACTATGATTTCAAACTTGCCGTTGGGAAGAGGTTATTTGACATTAGCTCGCTTGATGAATGGAGAACCCAAGCCTATTAGAATGCCAAATTGTTTAAAGCAAAAGTTAAAAGATGGCATGATAAAAGGATACAAAAGCGTGAATTTAATGTAGGTGACCTTGTCTTGCTATACAATTCTCGTTTAAGATTTTTTGCAGGGAAGCTTCTCTCTAAATGGGAGGGCCCTTACATTATCGAGGAAGTTTATTGTTCCGGTGCCATCAAAATCAACAACGCCGAAGGCACTAACCCGAAGGTGGTAAATGGGCAAAGAATCAAACATTATATCTCAGGTACTCCCATAAATATTGAGACCAATATTATTAATACCATAACACCGGGGGAGTACATAAGGGAGACCTACCAGAACGTTTCAGACTCTGAAAAGGAATAGGTATGTGGTACGGTAAGTAAACCGACTCCAAAACTTTTCCAATGGCAATTTTACTCCGTTTTGGATTATTTAAAAAATTATGAAAATAAAAAGTAGTCCGAGAAGTGCACGAGGAGGCGACAAGCCCTGGGGGCAAGCCCTACCCCCTTGGGCGCCCCTCCCAGGCTTGTGGCCGCCTCGTGTGCCCTCCGGACTCCGTTTTCTTGTAATACACTCCTTTTGGTCGGTAAAAATTCATTATCTAATCTCCCAAAGGTTCTGACCTCCGTACCACGGCAAAATCCTTTGTTCTTGTTTTGCATTGGTTTCCTGGTAGATCTAAAAATATGCCGTCTCAAGATTCGGAGGGAGAGAGCTATGTCGCTGATTTCATCGCTAACCCCAAGGTTTATGGGGAGGTGGAGCATTACGGCTGGATTACGGAGGAGGAGGAAGACTCCGACATGGAGATAACAAGGGACGATAGTTCTGACAAAGATGAAGATCCACTACCTCAACCTGGCGATATGCATGTGGAATTCAAGAAGTCAAAGCCTTCCTTAGGTCCAATCTATCCCAACATGTTTTTTGCAGGACAGCAAGGCGGCATTATGCAAAAAGATAATGAGACTCGAGCTCGAGAATGAGGATCTGAGGGAGGAAAATTTTAGCCTCAGACGCAAGCTGGAGAAGAAGAATGCATCAACTCCATCATCACCACCTCCGAAGAAAGAGACCTAAATACATGGGTATGGGCACTTCCCTTGGCAACTGCCAAGCTTGGGGTAGGTGCCCCGGTATCGTATCACCATCACATCTTTACCTTTATCGCTTTTCTTAGTTCGATCCTTTTGGTTATATCTCGGTTTAGTAGAATAAAAGTTTTAGTATGATCTAGCTTTGAGTTTTGCTTTGTGTTCCCTCTATGTAATCGAGTCCGAGAGTTATATAATAAAGATTAGTTTTGAGTTGAGGGCTTTGCTTTCTTGCTATGATCTTGAGTAAAAGAAAAATAAAGAATAAAATAAATAAAAAGATTATATAATGATCTTATGGGAAGTGACGACTTCGCATATAAGAAGTATGTCGCAAGAAATTTGTTGGGAGTAGACAAACATAGTTTTCGTCATTGTTGCAATTAATAGGAAGTAATAAAGAAAGAGAGGTCTCACATATAAATATACTATCTTGGACATCTTTTTGTGATTGTGAGCACT
The DNA here is from genome assembly GCA_011799875.1 of Thinopyrum elongatum. Lineage (NCBI taxonomy): Eukaryota > Viridiplantae > Streptophyta > Magnoliopsida > Poales > Poaceae > Thinopyrum > Thinopyrum elongatum. Next base: position 344,694,955 of record CM022301.1, read on the forward strand.
CATTAAAATATTATATGCTAAAAGGTTGATGTTGGACAAGGAAGACAACGTAATGGGTTATGTTTTCTTTATATCCGAATAGAAGTTATATTGTCATGGATCCTCCAACATGTTGAATTTGCTTCTCACCCCATGCTAGCCAAATCTTTTGCACCAAGTAGAGATACTACTTGTGCATCCAAACATCCCTTAAACCAGTTTTGCCATGAGAGTCCACTATACCTACCTTTGGATTGAGTAAGATCCTTCAAGTAAGTTGTCATCGGTGCAAGCAATAAAAATTGCTCTCTAAATATGTATGATCTTTTAGTGTGGAGAAAATAAGCTTTATACGAACTTGTGATATGGAAGAAATAAAAGCAACAGACTGCATAATAAAGTTCTTTATCACAAGCGGCAATATAAAGTGACATTCTTTTGCATTAAGATTTTGTGCATCCAACCATAAAAGCGCATGACAACCTCTGCTTCCCTCTGTGAAGGGCCTATCTTTTACTTTTATCTTCTACCCTTATACAAGAGTCATGGTGATCTTCACCTTTCCTTTTTACACTTTTTATTTTTTGGCAAGCACTTTATGTTGGGGAGAGATCCAGATATATATATCCACTCGGATATAGATATTCATAAACTATTATTGTTGATGTTACCCTTGAGGTAAAAGGTTGGGAGGCGAAACCATAAGCCCCTATCTTTCTCTGTGTCCGATTGAAACTTTGATCTCATAAGTATCACGTGAGTGTTAGCAATTATGAAAGACTAAATGATAGTTGAGTATGTGAACTTGCTGAAAAGCTCTTACATTGACTCTTTCCTACGTTATGATAAATTGCAATTGCTCCAATGACTGAGATAATAGTTTGTTAGTTTCCAATAAAGTTCTTGTTCCATACTTTACCTTGTGAACGAATTGTTACGTTGGCATAAGAAATTATATGACAAAACATGTTGTTGTTCTAAAGATGATCATGACGCCTTCATGTCCGTATTTTATTTTATCGACACCTCTATCTCTAAACATGTGGACATGATTATCGATTTCGGTTTCCGCTTGAGGACAAGTGAGGTCTAAGCTTGGGGGAGTTGATCCGTCCATTTTGCATCATGCTTTTATATTGATATTTATTGCATTATGGGCTGTCATTACACATTATGGTACAATACTTATGTCTTTTCTCTCTTATTTTACAAGGTTTACACAAAGAGGGAGAATGCCGGCAGCTAGAATTCAGGACCGGAAAGGAGCAAATCTGAGAGACCTATTCTACACAACTCCAAAAGTCCTGAAAATTTACGGAGAATTATTTTGGAATATATAAAAATACTGGGCGAAGAAATTACCAGAGGGGACCCACCAGGTGGCCACAAGCCTGGGCTGCGCGCCCTACCCCCCTGGGCGCGCCCCTAGGGCTTGTGGGCCCCCTGGCAGGTCTCCGATGCCCATCTTGTGCTATATGGAGGGTGTTAACCTGGAAAAAATCATAAGGAAGCTTTCGGGACGAAGCGCCACCGTCTCGAGGCAGAAGCAATCTAGGGCTCCGGCGGAGCTGTTCTGCCGGGGAAACTTCCCTCCGGGAGGGGGAAATTGAAGCCATCTTCATCACTAACGATCCTCTCATCGAGAGGGGGTCAATCTCCATCAACATCTTCACCAGCACCATCTCCTCTCAAACCCTAGTTCATCTCTTGTATCCGATCTTTGTCTCAAAACTTCAGATTGGTACCTGTGGGTTGCTAGTAGTGTTGATTACTCCTTGTAGTTGATGCTAGTTGGTTTATTCGGTGGAAGATCATATGTTTAGATCCTTAATGATATTTATTACCCCTCTGATTATGAGCATGAATATACTTTGTGATTAGTTACATTTGTTCCTGAGGACATGGCAGAAGTCTTGTTAAAAGTAATCATGTGAATTTGGTATTTGTTCGATATTTTGATGAGATGTATGTTGTCTTTCCTCTAGTGGTGTTATGTGAACATCGACTACATGACACTTCACCATGATTTGGGCCTAGGGGAAGGCATTGGGAAGTAATAAGTAGATGATGGGTTGCTAGAGTGACAGAAGCTTAAACCTTAGTTTATGTGTTGTTCGCAAGGGGTTGATTTGGATCCACATGTTTCATGCTATGGTTAGATTTATCTTTGTTCTTCTTTCGTAGTTGCGGATGCTTGCGAGAGGGGTTAATCATAAGTGGGAGGCTTGTCCAAGTAAGGACAGCACCCAAGCACCGGTCCACCCACATATCAAATTATCAAAGTAACGAACGCGAATCATATGAGCATGATGAAAACTAACTTGACCGTAATTCCCATGTGTCCTCGGGAGCGCTTTGCTTTATATAAGAGTTCGTCCAGGCTTATCCTTTGCTACAAAAAGGATTGGGCCACCTTGCTACACCTTTGTTACACTTGTTACTTGTTACCCCTTACGAATTATCTTATCACAAAACTATCTGTTATCGATAATTGCAGTGCTTGCAGAGAATACCTTGCTGAAAACCGCTTGTCATTTCCTTCTGCTCCTCGTTGGGTTTGACACTCTTACTTATCGAAAGGACTATGATAGATCCCCTATACTTGTGGGTCATCAAGACTCTTTTCTGGCGCCGTTGCCGGGGAGTGAAGCGCCTTTGGTAAGGAAAAATTTATATAGTGTGCTGAGATTTACTATCACTTGTTGCTATGGAAAATAATCCTTTGAGGGGCTTGTTCGGGGTATCTTCACCCCTATCGGAAGAGCAAAGAGGTGCCCCTCAACCTACTGAACCTACTGAAAATATTTATTATGAAATTCCTTCGGGTATGATAGAGAAACTGCTAGCTAATCTTTATGCAGGAGATGGAACATTACACCCTGATATGCATCTAATCTATGTGGATGAAGTTTTGGATTATCCCGAAACCTACCTCTGTAACTACCCAGTCATGAAGTAGCATTTGGTCAGCCAAATGCAGGTCTGTCGCCATCTTGAGTACATGTACCGGCTCAGGTCTTAGGGCATAGAACGTATGTTGTACTAGAGACTCACAGATGACTTCTCGTTGTGTCTCATAGTCGGGTCTGTCCGACTTGGACCTTATCTCGACTCGGATCTGACTATGTCAAATTCGACCAGACCCTTCTGTGTCCATATTATACAACTAGAATCCAATGCTCCATGGCTAGTGAGACCGAGCCATCTACCGTGTCATATGCTAGTTAGTTGGTTGCGCGTCCACACAGACCTTTCGACTAGGGACCTTTTAGGACAACATCATACAATGCATAGTCTCACAAACAAGTCACTTACTTGTTGATACACATCATTAATAATGTCCAAGGACTATCTTTATTCATAAACACATAGGAAATATCATCATACATAATAGCCTCTAGGGCATATCTCTAACATTATTCATATTGATTGGGTTTACTTTGTCTACATCATGTCATCTTTCTTAAGGCGTTACTCTGTTTTTATGAACTTAATACCATAGATGCATGCTGGATAGCGGTCGATTGGTGGAGTAGTAATAGTAGATGCAGGCAGGAGTCGGTCTACTTGTCTCGGACGTGATGCCTATATACATGATCATTGCCGTGAATACGTCATGACTATGCGCTTTTCTATCAATTGCCCAACAGTAATTTGTTCACCCAATGTATGCTATTTGTTCGAGAGAGAATCCTCTAGTGAAAACTATAGCCCTCGGGTCTACTTTAATCATATTATAAAAACCAAAATTCCTTTGCTGCAATTTTATTTACTTTATTTTGCTTTACAATTTATCTATCTACCACTACAAGATTTGATCCTTGAAAGTAACGAGTTCAAGGGGATTGATAACCCTCTAGCCCGCATTGGGTGCAAGTATTTGCTTTTGTGTGTGCAGGTGCTATTCATGAGGCTTTGTGTGATTCTCCTATTGGTTCGATAAACCTTGGTTCTCACTGAGGGAAATACTTATCTCTACTGTATTGCATCTCCCCTCCTCTTCGGGGGAATTCCCAATGCAGCTCATAAGTAGTACTCTCCCGAACCCAAGACCTTGTGCCTATTGTACAACAGATGGTTAAGATTTGCCATCAAAGCCTCCTCACTGATGCCACCCATGTTCATGACAGTGTTGTAGAGGGAAGGGTAGACGTTGACAGGTTTTCTCTCCCTGATGGCAGATGCTACCTCCTTCATGTCATCGGTCATGCCGGAAAGGCGTTGAGATCCTCCTCCGTCAAGTTGCACATTGATACGTCTCCAACGTATCTATAATTTTTTATTGTTCCGTGCTGTTATGTTATCATTCCTGGATGTTTTACAATCATTTTATAGCAACTTTATATCATTTTTTGGGACTAACCTATTGACATAGTGCCCAGTGCCAGTTGCTGCTTTTTGCTTGTTTTTTACTTCGCAGGAAATCAATACCAAACGGAGTCCAAATGCAGTGAAACTTTTTGGTGATTTTTTCTGGACCAGAAGACACAAGTTGGGCCAAGAAAGTACCTGAGGGGGGCTCCGAGGGGAGCACAACCCACTAGGGCGCGCCTGGGCCCCCAGGCGCGCCCAGGTGGGTTGTGCCCACCTCGGCCACCTCCCGCACCGCCTCTTTGCTCTATAAATACCCCAATATTCCAGAACCCCTAGGGGAGTCGACGAAAATCAATTCTAGCCGCTGCAAGTTCCAGAAACCACAGATCCAATCTAGACACCATCATGGAGGGGTTCATCATCCTCATTGGTGCCTCTCCGATGATGCGTGAGTAGTTCATTGTAGACCTACGGGTCCGTAGTTAGTAGCTAGATGGCTTCCTCTCTCTCTTTTGATTCTCAATACAATGGTCTCTTGGAGATCTATTTGATGTAACTCTTTTTGCGGTGTGTTTGTTGGGATCCGATGAACTTTGAGTTTATGATCAGATCTATGTTTTTATCCATGAAAGTTATTTGAGTCTTTTGATCTCTTATATGCATGATTACTTATAGCCTCGTATTTCTTCTTCGAATCTTTGGTTTAGTTAGGCCAACTAGATCGATTTTTCTTGCCATGGGAAGAGGTGCTTTGTGATGGGTTCAATCTTACGGTGCTTGATCCCAGTGACAGAAGGGAACCGACATGTATGTATCATTGCTATTAAGGATAACAAGATGGGGTCTATTTCTACATAAATAGATCTTGTCTACATCATGTCAACAATCTTATTGCATTACTCCGTTTCTCCATAAATTAATACACTAGATGCATGCTGGATAGCGATCGATGTGTGGAGTAATAGTAGTAGATGCAGGCAGGAGTCGGTCTACTAATCTTGGACGTGATGCCTATATAATGATCATTGCCTGGATATCATCATAATTATTTGAAGTTCTATCAATTGCCAAACAGTAATTTGTTTACCCACCGTATGCTATTTTTCTCGAGAGAAGCCACTAGTGAAATCTACGGCCCCCGGGTCTATTTTCTCATTATATATTTTCAGATCTATTTTGCTATTTGCCTTTTTATTTATTTGCCACTTTTATTTTCAGATCTATATTTCTAAAAACCCAAAAATATTTTGCTTCACTATATTTTATTTGCGATCTATTTATCCAATCTACTACAATTTATCTCACGTCCGTTTGCCAATTTCTGGTGCCGTTACCCAAAAGGGATTGACAACCCCTTTAACACGTCGAGTTGCATGTATTTGTTCTTTGTGTGCAGGTACTGTTTACGTAGTGTTGCTTGGTTCTCCTACTAGTTTGATAAACTTGGTCTCATCACTAAGGGAAATACCTACCGTTGCTGTGCTGCATCATCCCTTCCTCTTTGGGGAAATACCGACGTAGTTCAAGCCAACATCAAAAGGAATTTCTGGCGCCGTTGCCGAGGAGACATCATCAACATCTACCAGGTTCCTAATCACAAATCTCATCTCCTTGCAATTTACATTATTTGCCATTTGCCTCTCATTTTCCTCTCCCCCACTTCACAAAAATTCACCGTTTTATTCGCCGTTTTCTTATCAGATCTGTTTTTGAGTGTAATCTTGTTGCATAGTCACGATGACTCAAGAGAACACCAAGTTGTGTGATTTCTCCAATACCAACAACAATGATTTTATTAGCACTCCGATTGCTCCTCCCGCCACAAGTGCGGAGTCTTGTGATATTAATGCCGCTTTGTTGAATCTTGTTATGAAAGATCAATTTTCCAGTACTCCTAGTGAGGATACCGCGTCCCATCTTAACACATTCATGGAATTATGCGATATGCAAAATAAAAAAGGTGTGGACAATGATATTGTGAAGTTGAAATTATTCCCGTTTTCTTTGCGAGATCATGCAAAAATTTGGTTTTCTTCTTTGCCTCGCAATAGTATCAATTCTTGGGATAAGTGCAAAGATGCTTTTATTACTAAGTATTTTCCGCCCACGAAAATTATTTCCCTTAGTACACAAATCATGAATTTTAAGCAACTTGAGCATGAACATGTTGCGCAATCTTGGGAAAGAATGAAATTGATGCTAAGAAATTGTCCTACTCATGGTTTAAATCTTTGGATGATCATACAAATTTTTTATGCGGGATTGAATTTTGTTTCTAGAAATCTTTTAGATTCTGCCGCGGGTGTTACTTTTATGGAAATTGCTTTGGGTGAAGCTACTAAATTGCTAGACAATATTATGGTAAATTATTCACAATGGCATACCGAAAGAGCTCCTATTAGTAAAAAGTTTAATTCGGTTGAAGAAATTTCTTCTTTGAGTGAAAAAGTTGATGCTCTTATGAAATTGGTTTCTAATAAAAGTGATCCTATTGATTTTAATGATGTGCCTTTGTCTACCTTGATTGAGCAAAATAGCGATGCCGTAGATGTGAATTTTATCTCTCGAAACAATTTCAATAACAATGCTTATAGAGGTAATTTTAATCCTAGGCCTTTTCCTAGTAATTCCTCTAATTCCTATGGTAATCCTTCTTATAATAATAATAGGAACACCTCTGATTTTGAGAATAATATTAAATAATTTATCAATGCTCAAAAGAATTTTAACACTACGATGGAAGAAAAATTGAGTAAGATTGATGATTTGTCTAGAAGCATTGATAGAATTTCTCATGATGTAGAAAATCTCAAGATGAAATTTTTTGTGCCTATGGTTGAGGAATCAATTAAAGCTTTATATGTTTCTATGGATGAAAGTAAGAAAAGAACCGCTATGCTTAGAGCTAGAAGAGAATCTTTAGAAAAAGCATTTTCCAGTGATTGCTTTCATAAAAATGATGAAGATCTTAAAATGGTTGGTGTTTCTTCTATTGATTCCTTGTTTAGTAAAATTAAGATTGATGAAAAAGGGACTGAAGAAGAGTCAACTTTAGCTAGAAGGCGTCCCGATAATTTGGAGGGTGAAAATCTTGTTGAGAAAATTGATAAAAGTGGGTTTGGAGAGGTCAGAACTTTAACTAGTGATGTGCCCACTCTTTTGGATTACAAAGACTTTAATTATGATAATTGCTCTTTGATTAATTGTATCTCTTTGTTGCAATCCATGATAAATTCACCCCATGCCTATGAACAAAATAAAGCTTTTACTAAACATATTGTTGATGCTATGAAGAAAGCATTGGAAGAAAAGTTGGAATTAGAGATTTCAATTCCTGGAAAATTACATGATGAATGGGAACCTACTATCAAAGTCAAGATTAAAAATTATTAGTGTTTTGCCTTGTGTGATTTGGGTGCTAGTGTTTCTACAATTCCGAAATCTTTATGTGATGTGCTTGGTCTTACCGACATTGAAGAATGCTCTTTAAATTTGCACTTGGCAGATTCTACTATTAAAAAGCCTATGGGAAGAATTAATGATGTTCTTATTCTTGCAAATAGGAATTATTTGCCCATAGATTTTATTGTTCTTGATATTTATTGCAATCCGTCTTGTCCAATTATTCTTGGTAGACCGTTTTTGCGCACTATAGGTGCCGTGATTGATATGAAAGAAGGGAACATCAAATTCCAATTTTCTTTGAGAAATGGTATGGAACACTTCCCTAGAATAATAATTAAGCCACCATATGAATCAATCATGAGGGCATCTTATGGATCTAGAAACAAAGATGACAATACTTAGATCTTTGCATTATGCCTAGCTAAGGGCGTAAAACGATAGCGCTTGTTGGGAGGCAACCCAATGAATAAAATTTATTCTTTGTCTTTTTCTTTCTGTTCTTGGGTGTTTGCACAATTATGCTATTGTTATGATTGTGTTTTTTTTGTTTTAATTAGTGTTTGTGCCAAGTAAAGCCTTTGGGATAGCTTTGGTGATAGTTGATTTGATCATGTTGGAAAAAAGAAACTTTTGTGTCCAGTAAAATAATTTTAGAAATTCATATAAGCGACAAAAAATTCTGAATTTGTTACACAAGATTTATATACAAATTTCCTCTGTTGTCCTAATTTTTCAGAATTTTGGAGTTACAGAAGTATGAGAACAATTCGTATCTTTGCAGACTGTTCTGTTTTTGACAGATTCTGTTTTCTTTGCATTCTGTGCTTATTTTGATGAATCTATGGTCTGTATTGGAGGTTATAAGCCATGGTAAAGTTAGAATACAGTAGATATAATGCAATAACAAAATTTGAATGGGTTTTCTACAGTACTTAAAGTAAAGATTGGTTTTCTTATACTAACGGATCTCATGAAGGTTTTGTTGAGTTTTGTGTGATTGAAGTTTTCAAGTTTTGGGTGAGATTACGATGGATGAAGGAATAAGGAGTAAGAAGAGCCTAAGCTTGGGGATGCCCCATGGCACCCCAAGCCATTATCTAAAGAGAAGCAAGCAACTAAGCTTGGGGATGCCCGAGTGGCATCCCCTCTTTCTTCAAACGACCATCGGTATTTTACTCGGAGCTATATTTTTATTCGTCACATATCATGAGTTTTGCTTGGAGAGTCTTGTATGATATAAGTCTTTGCTTGTTTTGTTTTTTATTTTAAGTCATGAATCCTTGCTGGACACACCTATTTGAGGGAGCCACAATTATGCTATGACTTGTTAGAATTGCTCTCTATGCTTCACTTAAATCTTTATGAGCTATGGAATTGCTCTAGTGCTTCACTTATATCTTTTTGAGCACGATGTGCTTTAGTATTTTTTAAGAAATGCTCTCATGCTTCACTTAGATTTATTTGATAGTTAGTAAATTATTTTTTTAGAAATTCCCTCTTGCTTCACTTAGATTATTTTGAGAGAAGAAAATTTTATGCTCATGTTCTTCACTTAGATTTGTTTGAGCTATCAAAAGCAACTTATGAAATTAGTCCCAAAGTGATAGATATTCAAGAGGTATATAATAAAAACTTTCATGAAGATCATTAGACAAAATAAACTTGATTCCTTGTAATAGTTTTGCGATATGATGATATAATATGTGAGTCATGTTAATGAGTAATTATGGCTTAGTAAGAATATTGGTGTTAAGGTTTGTGATTCCCTATGCAAGCACGAAAGTCAATAGTTATGCAATGAAATTACATCCTACTTATGGTGCATTATTCGGTGTTAGTTATGCTTAATGCTCGCTTATGAGATTTTTCGTTTCTTGGTTGGATGCTTCTCAATCTTTTGCTAGCCTTCATTTGCACTAAGTATGATCACTACTTGTGCATCCAAAATCCTTAAACCAGTTTTTGCCATATGAGTCCACTATACCTACCTATATGCGGTATTTCCATGCCGTTCTAAGCAAATTTGTATGTGCCATCTCTAATTTCAAAATAAATTTCTCTTTTGTGTGCTCGTACCGCTCATGAAACGGTAGGGGGTGGCTGATATATTTCCATGCTAGATGTGTTATTCTCAAGATGAGTGTTTATTCACTTGTCATTGCACGAGAGTACGGCAAAGGTATTAGGGATGCCCAGTCCCGAAATGAAAAAATGAATTTTCTTTATGTTGTCAAATAATAAATTTCTTGGAAAGTGTTGGTATGGACGGCACCCGTGGATTCGGCTAGCCGTGGAATGTGAAAGTATGGTGGAAAAAGGAATAAACTTTATTTTCTGTTTGGGAACCGCCTATGATATATCTAGCATGGAAAGTATTGGGAACTACCCGATCGTTTTCGTTGACAGGAAAAGCATGCCACCCAAAATGTTTTATCTCTACTTTTTTTCGCTCTGAGCTCTGGCACCTCTACAAATCCCTACTTCCCTCTGCGAAGGCCCTTTCTTTTACTTTATGCAATTTTTATTTTGAGTCTCCATCTTCTCTTATAAAGCACCAACTAAGGGGCGCTATGATCGTACTTGAGCATTGGGTGTAGCTAATATGCGAGTGTGTTTCATGAATGGATCAATGATTAAGCATAATGGGCTAGGGATAACTTGCTTTAGTGTTGATATTTTGAAAGACATGGTTGCTTGTTGATATGTTTGAGTATTGAAATCTTCATGTCAAAACTAGACTATTGCTTTGAATCATATAAAAGTCCAAATGTCCATGCTACAAAGAAAAGAATATGAGATGAACATGTTAGGCAGCATTCCACATCAAAAATTCTGTTTTTATCATTTACCTACTCGAGGACGAGCAGGAATTAAGCTTGGGGATGCTGAAACGTCTCCAACGTATCTATAATTTTTTTATTGTTCCATGCTGTTATATTATCATTCTTGGATGTTTTACAATCATTTTATAGCAACTTTATATCATTTTTTGGGACTAACCTATTGACATAGTGCCCAGTGCTAGTTGCTGTTTTTTGCTTGTTTTTTACTTCACAGGAAATCAATACCAAACGGAGTCCAAATGCAGAGAAACTTTTTGGTGATTTTTTCTGGACCAGAAGACACAAGTTTGGCCAAGAAAGTACCTAAGGGGGGCTCCGAGGGGAGCACAACCCACTAGGGCGCGCCTGGGGGCCCAGGCGCGCCCACCTCGGCCACCTCCCGCACCGCCTCTTTGCTCTATAAATACACAAATATTCCAAAAACCCTAAGGGAGTCGACGAAAATCAATTCCAGCCACCGCAAGTTCCAGAAACCATAGATCCAATCTAGACACCATCACGGAGGGGTTCATCATCCTCATTGGTGCCTCTCCGATGATGCGTGAGTAGTTCATTGTAGACCTACGGGTCCGTAGTTAGTAGCTAGATGGCTTCCTCTCTCTCTTTTGATTCTCAATACAATGGTCTCTTGGAGATCTATTTGATGTAACTCTTTTTGCGGTGTGTTTGTTGGGATCCGATGAACTTTGAGTTTATGATCAGATCTATGTTTTTATCCATGAAAGTTATTTGAGTCTTTTGATCTCTTATATGCATGATTACTTTAGCCTCGTATTTCTTCTTCGAATCTTTGGTTTAGTTAGGCCAACTAGATCGATTTTTCTTGCCATGGGAAGATGTGCTTTGTGATGGGTTCGATCTTACGGTGCTTGATCCCAGTGACAGAAGGGGAACCGACACGTATGTATCATTGCTATTAAGGATAACAAGATGGGGTCTATTTCTACATAAATAGATCTTGTCTACATCATGTCATCATTCTTATTGCATTACTCCGTTTCTTCATGAACTTAATACACTAGATGCATGCTGGATAGCGGTCGATGTGTGGAGTAATAGTAGTAGATGCAGGCAGGAGTCGGTCTACTAATCTTGGACGTGATGCCTATATAATGATCTTGCCTGGATATCATCATAATTATTTGAAGTTCTATCAATTGCCCAACAGTAATTTGTTTACCCACCGTATGCTATTTTTCTCGAGAGAAGCCACTAGTGAAATCTACGGCCCCCGGGTCTATTTTCTCATTATATATTTTCAGATCTATTTTGCTATTTGCCTTTTTATTTATTTGCCACTTTTATTTTCAGATCTATATTTCTAAAAACCCAAAAATATTTTGCTTCACTATATTTTATTTGCGATCTATTTATCCAATCTACTACAATTTATCTCACGTCCGTTTGCCAATTTCTGGTGCCGTTATCCGAAAGGGATTGACAACCCCTTTAACACGTCGGGTTGCAAGTATTTGTTCTTTGTGTGCAGATGTTGTTTACATAGTGTTGCTTGGTTCTCCTACTGGTTCGATAACCTTGGTCTCATCACTGAGGGAAATACCTACCGTTGCTATGCTGCATCATCCCGTCCTCTTTGGGGAAATACCAACGTAGTTCAAGACAACATCACACATAGTCCTCTTCTCTCATGAATAAGACAATGATCACCAACACCAACCTTCTCAGGGCCATCAAGGATGATGGCCTCTGACAACTCTTGGGTCTTTGGATACTCAGGAATGGGCGAACTGAGAGGCTCACTAGAGCCCATGCCATGCTTGCCGGAAGCTAGACCACAGGAGAAGATGGTCTACATATGAGAGTAGTTCTGGATGGGAGTGTTGAGAAACTCAACATCATTAGGGTGGTCCTAAGCAAGAAACACATAACTGTTAGTTGTCATTGGCATGCCAGGGAAGCAAAGTAAGTGAAACAAGTGGAATGTTAGCTAACCACGATGTAGCCTTGGTAGTGCTCTGCCTCCAATAGGATCATGAAGGTCTCCTGATCCCATTGTGCACCATTGAGGTCTCTAAGCTTGGACACATGGATCCACGTGGCTCGCCACTTCATGAGGTGGTTGTAGACTTGGGTTGAGGTCACATTTGTGCCACAGAACTCAAAGACCTTCTTGGCAAAAGCGTTGAGATGCACCTCCTTGAAGCCCTTGTCAGTCCTCACCCTACTGGCGATGATCTCACACATCACTACAAAAAAAACACTTCCGTGATGATACGTGTTTGTCACAGTAGGTCACGTTTTCTGTCATGCATGTACATCCATGACGATTTTATGACAGAATCAAGATAGTCATACCTGTGCTGTCGTAGAAGTGTTCCATGACAATACCAAAATTATCATCACGGAAGTGTCCACTTCCATGACGATAAATGGCGCGTCATGGAAGTGTTTTCGTCAAGGGTAACCGACACATGGCATCCACCGTAACGGGTTGCCGTTAAGCTATCGGGTTCCGGTTTGGATCCGATAACCAGTTAACAGCCCCGACCAATGGGGATTTTCCACGTGTAAAATTCTCATTCGCCGGAGGATCCACGTGTCGGCTCAGTGTTGGGACAGATGTCATCCACTCATTGTACGGGAGGCGCCTATGATACGTTGGCACGTGGCAAGGCCCAACAGTGGCCCATTTAGGTGAAAGAGGCCGGCCCAATCAAAATTAGCAGGCCGGCCCATAAAGGGCCTACTTGTGTCTGGTCCATTTAAGCCCACGGCCCATACGAGATGTGCCAATTCGGCCCGTCAATGGCCCGTTAACTATTTGACACCATTGAAGCCCATCGTCAGTTCGAGCCCATTAACAGCCCGCTATATATTTGGGCTCAATATCAGCCCCATGTGGTTTCGGCCTGTTAACGGCCCATTCAAGGGATGGGCCAATTTTCAGGATGTACGTCTTTCGGCCTTTTAGCGACCCATATAAGTGTTGGGTCAATTTCCAGCCCGGTGTGTCTTTTAGCCCGTTAACGGCCCATAAATTAGTTGGGCCATTTGCAGTCAGACCTGAGTTTTGGCCTCTTAACGGCCCATGCTCTTCATGACCAATACCAGCCCGGTTTCTCTTTCGGCCTGCTAAAGGCCCACAACACAGTTGGGCCATATAAAGTCCGATCTGACTTTCGGCCTCTTAGCGGCCCATGCTCTTCATGGTCCAGTACGAGCCCGCTGTCTCTTTTGGTCTACTAAAGGCCCAAAATACAGTTGGGCCATATATAACCTGACCTTAGTATCGGCCTGTTAACGGCCCGTGAAGTCGAATGGGCCCACTTATTGCCCGCTTCGATGTCGGCCTATTAACGACCCGGGAGGTAACAGGGCCGAGCATTAACTGTTGGCTCGTTTCAATTATAGCGGCCCAATAGTGCTTTCGGCCTGGTTATGGCCCATTAACTTAATGGGCTCGCTAAAGTTCAAACATGTCAGTAGGCCCAATTAGATAACGTCGATTCCGGCCCAACTATAATTTGAGCCCATTACGACGAGCAATTATGGGCAGGACAAAAACCGATCAATCAAAGGCCTATGAGAATTTTGGCCCATGCGAGCCCATTAGGGAAGCCCATTAAGGGCAGTGGGCCGCTTCCTTCATATAGGGCCCATGACTGTTCGTGCTAACTAATAATTTCACTGCTTTTTTGCCTTCCTAGCGACCAGTTAGCTGGAATGCGAGGCGCGCTAAGTAAACGTTCGACATACAAGGAAAAACGTTGCACATCCAACATATATTACAGGAAATTACATCCACTGGGCAATCAAAGATTGATGCCAGTGCAAATAAATGAGCAGAACTTAACGATGTACAACCTCACAATCTGCAACCTCAACGCGGATGACGCCCATAAGCATGTGAACAAGTTCTTCCTTCTTTGCTACACTGTCTCTGAAAACATTGATCAGTTGTTGTTGTGCAAGAATGTGCACCTCTGATTCCTCCATGATTTCCATGATTGCTTCAGCCAGTAATTCATTCACAAACATACATTTTTTTCATTGGATTCGAGACAGAGGAAGCTCAACAGATTCAGATGGCAATTTTGGCAAGCTTGTATTATTGATAGTGGAGAGTGTCTCGACCACTGCATCATAACATAAATTAGGAGGGGACCGAACAGATTAATCAAGAGTTATTGCCATATTACCTGGCCTAGATTTATTGGAAAGAAACAATGGGGTTGCCTTGCTGTTTTCAGAGTTTGTCTTCTTATCTTCAGCAGCCTGCACCAAATTAACACACTAGCATTGCTATCATTGGCCAGGTCAGATAATAGGAAAGCAACATTGACACAACGAACGTTTGGGCAACCAGACCACACCAGCCTACACCAAATTAACACAATATGGCACAACTATCATTAGCCAGGTAAGGTAATAGGAAAGCAACATTGACACAATGAATGATTGGGCAACCAGAACAGCACTACAATTTAGTAATGTGCATGGTATGAGATAGTACACTCATGCAGCTCAGTATGCAAAACTACCAGGCAGTTTTCCTTACAAAAATCAACATTGTCGCCTTTAATTATACATTTTGCTACAAGTAAATTTAGATCAGATAAAGGTTGGATTCACGCCGATTAACAAAATACATGCTGATGTAAAAATTTAGTGATATACAACAGGTACTTACATCAGCATTGGAGCACAGAGAATTCCCGCAAGATACTTTCCTCGAACACGATCCCAGTTTAGAAAGTCTTCTATCCTTTAAGCTTATTTTCTAAAAGAGAGATGGCTAAGAAACATGTAGAAAATATGATCTGAATGCTATAAAATTTCATGATGTGAGGATACGCACACGCTTTTTAGAATGGAGTTGACATATTTTTGCTGGACTGGAGTGGACTAGTTCTTTGGCCACTTGAATCTGCTTATTATCAGTAGGAGTTGGGTTTCTCTATGCTGGAGAAGTATCTATGAACACTGGAGTTGGTTTACTATCTCCTGGCGTTTCGATCTTTTGCAAAGACCTTGTTTGTAACCCTTCAGATTCTAACATAGCCGTCTTCCCCTTGCATGCCTTATATAGAAGAATGGTGCTTCAGTTATAAAACATGCTATGGCAGAGAGATGGAATAGGTACTGAAGAATACAAAGGCATGACATATTGACATGTATTCCTTCCATCCGGAAATAAATGGATGTGTCTTGGCGTATTTCAGTTCTAGATACATCCATTTTTATCCATTTCTGTGACATGTAATCCGGACGGAGGGAGTATGATGTAAGAGCTAGGGATACGACAGGACAACAGAGTAAAAAAACACTAGTTGAATGTAAAACTGTATGATAGCAGAATACATACAGAAAAACACTAAGGCAACATATGAGTGTATGATTGGGAAACTAAGATGGCATTGCAACAGACCACTAGAACAACACTTCAATGTAAAAAAATGGTATGGTAGACTGTCGGGGCCGGGACACGAAATATCCCAGAAATTAACCCCTCGTGTCATCACCAGCCCAGGATTACTGTTACTGGTGGACACGTCCTTGTTACAGAATACCAAGCTATTACAAGAATTGAATACAAGACCATAAAGGTCCAATGATACAACACTGATATCTGGTGGTGGATGACGGAATTGACTCGTGGTTCTCCAACGTCGATGGGGCTCCATTCCCACAGGAACAGCTGACCCGGATAATTCCTATCCCGCATGGCTGCCATCCTAGGCTCCGCACGGACGTCGCTGTGGTACTCCTCATAGAACTCCTGACCTGGCCACGTAAATAGCCAGGGACAAGCCTGTGAGTACGTTTGAATGTACTCGCAAACATCATGAATAAAAGATATACCGAATGCAGCAGATAAAAATATATGATCATGATGATCTAAACTATATGCATATGCTCATGCTGACTGAAATTTAAATCATGACAATAAAATGATATGAACGTGAACATAGCATGTTAGTCATGATAAAACCTATTAGAAATAAAGCAAATGAATGCCACGGGTAGTCTAGCCAGCCCAAGTGACACTCAGCAAAATAAAAGAAATGCCAATCGGGTGTCCACAAGAGTAGTGGCGGGACCGCCTGTAAACTCGAGAGACACCACGAGAGGTCTTGAAGAGAAATGCCAGTCGGGTGTCAAGTGACGCCACGGTCGGACTTGAAGAGAAATGCCAATCGGGTGTCCACAAAAGTAGTGACGGGATAAACCGCCTGTTAACTCGAGAGACGCCACAAGAGGTCTTGAAAATAAAATTGAGTGCCCGGGGTAGTCTAGCCAGCCCCTGAGACACTCAGGAAAATACAAAATAAGAGAAATGGATTAGTCCTCAATAATGTGCATAACCATAATAATACTAACATGCATAAAATATTCATGGTAGCATCAGGATGTCAAAAATTATCCTGCAAAATATTCCAGGCATATTTAATTATTTTCCTCCGAAGACCGACACTAAGACCGACACTTGACCAACCCAGACTGTAGCCCTTAACCGCGGACATGGCTATTCGAATAGGTTTAAACTCTGCAGAGGGTGTACTCTTTACCCACAAGTAAAGGATTTCTTTAGTCAGTACCGTGACACTGACTAATTCCCATTACGGTCTTTGGGTTGAAAACACACCTGACTAGCACACACCAGATTAACTTTCCGGATGCCAGGAATCACCCAAAGCATCGTTCAAGAAAAACTCTGTCGGTGTACTAAGTATTGGGCCACTAGTACCCCTTACTTGTGCACGGGCAGTTGTAGCCGTCCTCGCGGCAAGGCTTGCCGGGATCAGCTCGAGGTCGATTCAAGTCATCAAAGAAATCGTCAAGTCAGAGATCTAAGGATCAGCAGATAAGCAAAGCTGGAAATCAAAGGCCAGCTTCCCCGGCAAGATCCTTGCCGGGATGGCCGTGGAGCCCGGCGAGGCTCGGCGCCCGGCAAGCCTCGGCGCCCGGCAAGGCTTGGTTCCCAGCAAAGCTAGGCGCCCGGCAAGCCCTGGCGCCCGGCAAGGATCGGCGCCTGGCGAGATTTCGTCACTGTGCCTCCGCTTCGGCACAGTAACAAGCCTGACATTCTGGGTCCTTCTCTAGATGCGTGGCAACGCGCCAGTGGAGGAGAGCTTAAGCGGTGCTGATGGGATGGCCCCTTTTTCCATCCCCAAGAAAGTGAGGACACCTAAACGGACACCTCACGGTGCATTAAATGCGCTTGTCCTAATCCGTCAGGGGTTAGGTATGATACCCTGTAGCTACTTTACACCTCAATGTATGTACATTTTGCCACTGTGGAGACCCCTTTGAGCATATAAAAGGAGGCCCAAGGCAACTGCTACAGAGGAAGAGAACTTCTGGCCCATTCTGCATGCGTAGCTGCTCTTTGAACGTACTGTTCATTGCGAGCACTCCTGAAGGCTGGGCTCAAGAACATCAATAAGAACACAAAGCAGGAGTAGGGTTTTACGCTGATCAGCGGCCCGAACCTGGGTAAAAACCTCCCGCGTCGATCACTGGTTCTGCTCTTTGCGTACACCTCTCCCCCCGCCGAATCGTAAAGGGGTCTCTCGGGACCCCATAGGTGTCGTGCCCCGACAAACTCTAAGACGGAGAGACCAACGTCCTGCATGGGATCACTATTAATACGCGCGGATTACAAGGGGTGCCCCCCTCTCAGTCACAACTGGAAACACCCATCCCCCTGACCCGATGACAGGATTTAGTCCACCAACACAGAAACCCTCATCGTAGCCCTCTCTGTGGTGTGTGCACAGAAAGGGGTTAACAACTTACTGAACCATACCCTACCTGTGGCAGGGACATGTGGTAGCACGAACAAGTATGGGGGTTACCGGAACAAGACTCGATCTACGGTCGACTCAGGAGGTTAAGTTTTCCTGCAGTGGTTAGCACAATATAATCCTTGGTGATACCCAATAGCATCACCACCTGGCAAGTCCCGACATGCCCTTACTAATCATTCTCGTCACCACGAGAAATTTCAGTCTCACGGTCACTTTTCTCGTGACTGATTTTTTTTTTGCAATTTAGTCAGGACCAACATGGCAGATGTGACATGTGGAAATAACCATGCTCACACATAATTCATGCTTAAACAGAGACAAAATATTGTCAAGGGATCTATCATGCAAAAATAGCCATATGCCAGTTTTATAACATATTCATGATGCAAATATCCTTGCAAACGAACAACTGTGCAATCCACCATATCAAGTGTTCAAGATGCTTGCCTTGAGCATGCAGAAATATTGGGTGCACTCCAAAAGTTTGAATTATTTCTTCCCTCCATTTTTCCTATTTTAAAGAGTATAGCAATTACCACATAAATCAAAACAGTGCTAAAAAGTTGTCTAGAATTTTTTGAAATAAATACCAAAATAAACTAGATCAAAAATAAGAAATAACAGAAAAAGATTCAATTAATTTGGAGTTAATATGAATTACTAGTGGAATTTCTAAGCTGAAACAATTAAAGAAATGGACTATTTAAAATGTCCAGTGGAAACAAAGTTTAGGAAAAATGTTCACCTAGGTTGGAATAAGAGAACATGATTTTAGAAATCTACAAAAATTTGAATCATCAAATTTGGGTTTGAAAAGGACACTGTAGAATTATTTGAAGAACTGCAGAAAAGGAAAAAGGGGAAAAAGTAGTGGTGCGCCCTGAGCGCATTTTAGACGGACGGCGTCACTGGGCTAGGCCCAGCTCCTAGCCCGCAGGGAAACGGCGGGGTCGAAGGCGTACTCCCTGGAGTATGTTTCCCTCGCAGGAAAACGCTCCCGCAGAGATGCGCTCCTGGAGAGGCGGGGTGACCCACCGACAGGTGGGACCCACCTGTCGGGTTCGTCCTCTCCCTCGTGCGCGCGCCTGGACAGGGACAGAGGTGAGCTCCGGCGATGCTCGCCGGCGGCAGGGGCCGCCATTCGCGAAGCTGGTGGTACTGGCGTGCTCCTGAGGACGAGCCGCACCCATTGGAGGGGAACGGAGTCGCCGGAGAGCTCGAGGTTGAGTGGAGCTTCAATCATGGCGGTGGTGAGCTTCGGGTGGAAGAGGGATCCCTCCCATGGACCACCTCTAGTGGAATTGTTGTGAGGGATGGGATTGTGGGATCGAGGTGAGTACACTGGAGAAGAAATGGAGGAGAGGGAGGCTCTGGAGACGCCGGAATCAACCGGAAGGCAACGGCGGCCGTGGCTACTGGAGACGAAGAAGACGACCATTTTCGGTTGCTTTGTCGCTCGGGGTAGCTTCCAGAGGAGTGTGGAGAGTTTCCGTGGAGTAGGGTGAGCTCGGGTGCCCTTATATAAGCGTGGCAGGTTGGTTTCGTGGCTTCCCGCGGAAGACACGACGGCGGCGGCCTTTACGGCGATAGCTGAGGCCGGTGAGGCCGATGGAGGTCAGCGTGGTCAGTGCTACGTGGCGAGGACGGTGGCCGCCGCGGATAAGCCCTGGTGGTTGGCATTTAAGGAGGCAGAGACGTGGCGGAGGAAAACTCGTCGGGCGGCGGCTGACGGCGGCGTGGTCGGCGGTGGCCGGCACTAGCGACAGAGGGAAGGTGTCGGTGGGGCGCGTGGGTGTCCCGCGAAGCTCCTGGAGATGGCTGGCGTGCGGGGCAGTGGTAGAGAGGCCACGCGGGGCGGTGCCGACGCCTGCAGTCCCGGCGCTCTGGCCACGCGCAGGGCACGCACGCTATGCGTTTGATAAAATGCATCTACAGGGATCAAAACGAGCTAAAATTTAACAGGATGGTGCCTCTGATCATGAGAGGAGTGATGGACATGCTAGTTTAGTAATATGAGCTAGTGTGCAATGCAAGCTAGAAAGATCCAAATTTTCTGGCATGCACACAATCTGTTTGACAAAATGATAGAACTAGGTAGGGAAATTTATTGGAAATGATACTTGGCAGGATGGTGCCTCTTTAGATGATAGAGATGATGGTGGAGTGGTTTTGCAAAAAGGAGAAACTTGCTAGTGCAAGTTTGGAAGAATTTCTATTCTGGACAGAAACTTGGGGGGTTTATTTGGTGAACTAAAAAGATGTAGTTGGAGCTGAGCTCCTGGACTTAAGGGTTTGGTTGGAAGGACTATAAGTGGAAAAAAATTCAGAATTTTTGGTGCAAGGAAAATTGGGGTTGTAGTTGTAACTAAAGAATGGGACAGAATTGAAAAAAGGTTGTTTCACTCAAAATTTTCAAAAGACCAAGTTGGATTTTTGCATAAAAGTGATATATAGGAATCACATGACCCCTCATAATTTTTTGTGGAATTTTGAAAGAATTATTTAAAAAGGTTGCAGTGCAACAGAGGCATTTCAAACATTGAAAATGCTATTAAAAGAATTATTTAGAGGCAAATTGTATTATGGAATTAATTCCTACTATTATTAAAATATAAAATAAATGTTTTGAGAAAACCACCAGAGCCCACAATATTATTTCCAAAAATTTCTATATGCAGGGAAGAATTTTGGAAAACAGAAATAGAAAATACTCTAAAAATAAAAAAGGACTTAATAAAATTTCAAAATTTTATTTCTGGCCATATTTTACTTAATAAAATCATGGTTGAATTTTTGGGGTGTTACATAGACAGATGAAGTACATACTGATGAATAACAATGCATAAGATATTTAGAAGCATGATGTCCAAACTAAGCAGATGGCATTGCGACAGAGTAGAATGACAGTACTTGAATTTGAAAACATGTTATCATGAATGGAATAGGTACTGAAAAACAGGAAGGCATGACATATTTACATGCATGATCAGCAGGCTAAGCACATGGCATTGCAACAGAGTAGATGCACTCCAGGACATTATATGCATGCTGTACCCATATCACGGGCCAAGTTAGAGCAAGGACCTTGTGGGGTGAATAGGATTCGGCATCTTTCTACAAGTCTTCTGAAGAACTGCCTTTACATGTTCCATCATATTGGGTATCATTAACATCAAGTTTGTTGGCCGTTACATTGCTCCGTGAGGTTCTTGTGGATATATCAGTGTGTGCAATTATATCTGACATGCATGGAAGACAACTAGTAGTTAGATTTATGTAATGAGTGCCTGTAGGATATGACATAAATAGTAGGACTGGGCTTAACTAGCAGCAATAGGTCTCAAAAACTAAAGGGAGAACACAGATGAAAGCTACAGAATATGTATCATTTGTACTCGAGATTAACTAGATGGCACACACAAGTATTAAAGAACAACATAGGTAATACTAGAAGTGGTATAATCACCAGCCTGTGGGATAACATTGGCTGATGGATGATAACTATGGAACAGCGTTGCCTAAAGAACAAGTCTCTTATCTGAACTATGGAACAACGTTAACTCCTGAAAAGGACTCTTAAGAGATCAGCATGAACATACAGTGAAATGTGATAATCTATTTTCCATGCTTAGATGAATAACAAAGCCATAAATGTTGCACACAAGTAAGATGAGGGTACAACCTATCTGGCCGCCATCCATAGGAGTGAGCATCATGTGCTGACTTGTCGATGGCCCTGCAGTTGTTGTGGCTGTCCATGTCAGGCACGCATATTTGATGCAGGGAACTGTTGAGTGGGGACTATAGCTCCCTTCTGGTGTATGCTTCCCTTGTTGGAGCAGCTATGGTGAGAAGGAAGACGGTGTGGTTGAAGATGCAGAAAACGCAAAATGTTAAGAACGACACATATCTCTGATCTGAAGAAATACCCTAAGAGATCAATAGTAAGGTACGAGAGTGGTCACACGTCTGTTGACTGAAAACTAAATTGGGGTCACACAATTTTATTTTATTTTGGTACTGCTCGATCTACGCTGGATAGCTTGATGGCCGTCTTGTGCCTCCCGGCTGACACTGTTCAGAATCTTCCCAGAAGAGCCAGCGACCATCGGCAGAGCAGCCTGCCTCTGCCGTCCCTGGCCGCGAGAGCTCCGACCAAACCCCGCTCCCCGCCCCACCGCACTGCCGTGGTTGCGCCACCCTCAGCTAATCCACAAAGACTCATCGTCATCCAGAACCGGCGGCGGCAGTACCTTCAACCCACACAACTCTAAGATAGCCACCTAAGCGCTGCTTCCATGGCGAACTTGCGCCCCCGCACCCTTACGTTAGACACCAGCCAACTGGCAGCCTAGGAGCTCCGCCACCTTGAGGTGTGCTGCTTCCCATTGGGAATTGATTGGCCCAGAATAAAAATTCAGACAACTGACACCTAAATAAAATGATTTAAGATGAGTGTATGACCTATCTTGCGGCCCGGTGAAGTAGGCAGCTCCAGCTGCCGAGTCGGTGAGGCCGGCGTGATTGCGGTGGCTACCGGCGGCAGGAAAGCAGAGATGTCGTAATGGTCGACGGCTATGGGGAAGCAGCGCCGGGGCCCTGGACGCATCCGAAGTTGGAGCCGCTCCGGTGCCCTGCACAATGGCGGGGGTGAATCAGCTCTGGTACGGTTCACGCGGCCGTCGTCGAGGCAGCTTCGGCAGCATGGAGTAAGAGGCACACGGCCCAGTGCACGACGGCAAACGGACAGCGTCTCCGGCATTGGGGAGGAGGGCGGCGGTGAATTTGGTGCGGTGGGGGTGCCATGGAGGAGGGGCTGAGGTTTCACGGCTGGGGAGAAGGGAGCATCCGGGGAGAAGGTGATTTGGCGCCCACGATGTATGAATGGGGAATTGGGAGGGGGAACCATGTCTTACGGACGCATTTGTCTGAAATGTGGGGGGGAGTTACAGTTCTACCCTTGCCTTTAGGCTTCTGGGCTTGGGTCTGTGTACTGAGGGTTGGGGATAGTAGAGTAACTTTGCTTCTCCCAAACAGTGGGCGCGAGCGATTTCGGGCGAGGAGGGCGTGTTTTGAAATAGTGGGCGCGAGCGATTTCGGGCGTGTTTTGATATAGTCGGCGCGAGCGATTTCGGGCGAGGAGGGCGTGTTTTGAAATAGTCGGCGCGAGTGATTTCAAGGGAGGAGAGGGTGTTTTGCCACCCATGGTTTATGAATTATTCGGCACCTGTCATTTCTGCCAAGGAGAAGGCGCGCTTGGATGAAGTTACGAACCTACCATCGATGTACAATGGGCCAATTGATGCGTGTCCCACATAGGCCGGTAATTTCGTGTGTCCCATTTATTTGCTCGAGCAAATTCCACCGAGCAAAGGATGTTTAGCAGTTTGTTCAAATTATGGGAGAACGAGCATCCACGTCTACCTTACCAAGTCGATTCGAATCAAATTTCGAAATATTAGCTTGCCACTTCTTTTTTAGATGGTGAGATGATGCTCGGGACTAATGTGTTTTTACATGCTCGTTGCTAACGATTTACTATATGACAAATAGTTGACCCACTCAAAAACGGGAAACAAACCCAAAATGAAATATCTCGATTCAATGAAATAGCTCATTCATTAGGTCAAAATAGTGAACTAAATCCAAAATTGAACACCTCAATTGAGTAGCATGTTGTACAGTATTATAGTACTCCATGAACATGTTGAAAGTCAAATTAATGAACTTGTTTGATACGCATATCTCTATTCATGTGTGGATTGCAGGCAACATGTTCTCCAATTCAAATATTTGAATGCAATTTTATATCGAACACATGGTTTATATCAGTTTTTGATGCATAAACGCGACCTCCCCCTCTCCCGGAGTCATGTTCTCTCTCTCTCTCTCGCCGACAATCTTCAATTCTATCGCACGCATACAAACACAAACCTTGTCGGTCCCTCTCCCCCTCTCTCTCTATCTCTCTCTCTCTCTGTGGGGGGGAGGGGGGGTCTTTCTAGTTCGCATGCACACTCCTTGTATAGGTCTCTCTGGCACACTATGTATGATTCTCTAGTCCAAGCTAAATATCTTGGGTGCACTCATCGTACGCACACAAATTCCCTAGCTCATTGCCCGTAACTCTCTCACGCACCACTCTACCGTCTCGGAGCTCTTCCCTCTCTCTCTCAAACTCTCCATCTCCCTGGGTCACACATACACATGCATATCTCACTCGCACTCTATAGACCCATCTAAAACTCTCTCTCTCTCTCTCCCTCATTCTCTCTCCATCTCACACACACACACACACAATCTCACGCCTAGTTAAGTATGATTGTCTCTCACTCAATTGTAGGCACACGCAGTCCCCCCTATGTATATGACTAATACTTAGTCTCCATCACAAATATGTGCATTGTGTCATTCCCTCACTCGGTATATCTCGATTTCTCTCGGGGCATCTTTCTATCACACACACACCTCGTCCCTCGATCTCCCACCCATATAGTCCCCTCACGATCTCGAGGGGATCTCTCTATCACAAACACACCCTCTCTCCCTCCCCATGCGTTCATCTTCTCCATGTGTCCCTCTCGACCTTTGTCCCTTGTTGGCCAGACCTCTATTGGACATGTGCTATAGGGGTGTCTCTCTCCGTTGCAAACAATCACGCGCTAGCTATCTTCGTGTATCTCCTCACCTCGCTTTTCTATCTCGGAGATGCATGCGTGATATGTTTGCATAAGAAACGAACACACACACTCTCTCTCTATTTTATCATTTTTTGTCCCTCTCTCTTTCACACACACACTCTTTTTGCACACTCACTCATTCTCCTTCACACGCTCGCGCTACATAGACCCATCTAACACTCTCCGCCCTTGTTCTCTCTCTATGTGACACGCACCCCCCCTAAGTACCATAATCCCTCACTCCATCATAGGCACACGCACTCCGCTCCTAAGTATGACTATCTCTCACTAGCCATCAGGAACACACGTATTGTCTCCTTCCATCCATACGTCTATCTCGATATCTCTCGGGGTATCTTCTATCGCGCACACACCCTGTCACTCGATCTCCCACCCATGTAGTCCCATCACGATCTCCAGGGGATCTCTCTATCACAAACATACACTCTCTCCTCCCCATGTCTACATTTTCTCCACGTCTCTCTCGACCTCTCTCCCTTGTTTGTCAGACCTCTCTTGGCCACGTGCTAGGGGTCTTTCTCCCTCGGTTGCAAACAACCACACACTATCTCCTCACCTCGCTTCCGCTGTCGAAGATGCATGTGTGATATGTTTGCATAAGACACACACGCTTTTTCTCTACTTTATCGTGTGTTGTCCATGTCTCTTTCACACACGCACACACAATTTTTCACTCACTCTTTCTATTTCACACACACACACTCTCTCTCTAGTTAGGTACTCTCTCACATCCATAAACATATGGATGTTTTGAAAAGTCAAACCTCAGAAAAGTTTGACCAGGTATATGTGGAGAAAAACATTTACATCTGGAACGATCATTAGATTCATCACAACATGTACTTACTTCATACTATCATTTATCTTTGGTATTGTAGATATAAGTAATTTCTTTATAAACTTGGTCAAAGTTTCAAAAGTTTGACTTTAACAAAAATATAGGTACTACATTATCGAACGGAGGGAGTACCTCTTTCTCTCTCTCTACTATCTCTCACGGGCCTCCCCTCTCACTCGATCTCTCTATACCGAGGGATTATATGGTCACTGTGTCAGCGTATAGCTCCGTATATTGTTTAGTTGACCGGTCAACCAGTCCACATGCTGCCTTGTCAGCTCGTGTTCTCTATCTTCGTGTGCTGGCCCATGTGGCAGTGGGTGAAAATAAGTAAACTAGAGGCCCATCTGACACGCGGTGAAGTAAAAGTAAGGCTACACCCACGTAAACTAACGTATGGTTTTTACATAAAAGAGGACGTGGAAACAAAGGATTGGTTCGTTGGGGATGGAAGGGCCCACCCCGTTGAAAATCGGGGGGGGGGGGAGAAGAAAAGTAGTTAGGAAGATTACGTAGGTTTAAGTAGCTTTTACATAGATGTAGGATTATTGGTGAAGTAAACAAAGTTGAAACAACTCGCGGTAGCACCCCGCACGCTAGTAAATTGAGGGCACACTTCTTCCGCGTGAAGGACGCACTCGCGCACACTTCACCACTGCGCGGCGGCATGCACACAAGGACGCACTCGCGCACACCCAGCACAAAATACACACCAAGAACACGTGTACACCGGCGTCGCCGCCGGCTGAGATGGACGGCGAGGCAGCCAACAAGTGGAGGTGGCTTGAGACAAAACCGCATCCGGCGTGCCTGGACTTCATTAGCAGCCTCCCCGACGACATGATGCTCGTCATCATCGGCCTCCTCCCCACCAAATCTGCCATGCGGACCACCCTGCTCTCCCAGCGGTGGCGCCCCCTCTGGCGCCGCGTCCCCCTCAACCTTACCGTCGACAGCTGCCTCTGCGACGGGGATTGCAAACGAATGGCCACAGTCTCCAAGATCCTTTCATCACACCCTGGGCCGGCCAGACGCCTTGACATCCGCATGTTCAGTACCAACTACAAGCTCCAAGCCAAGTTCGATGAGTGGTTCTTATCCCCCACCCTAGATCAGCTCGAGGAGCTCATGTGTTGAAGCTGGATGATGTCGCTATCTGCCGCCGTCCGCGCTCCGCCTCATGCCAACGCTGCGCCGCACCAGCTTCAGCTCCTGCTATTTCCCCCAGATTAATACCGTGCCCGCCCTTCTTCTCTCTCAACTCAAGCAGCTCGACCTCTTCGACGTTGGCATCTCGAAGAAGGCTATGAAGCACCTGCTCCGCAGCTGTACTGCGCTCGAGTACCTTCGTCTTCGGCAGATCCACGGGTTCATTAGCCTCCACATCGCCTCGATGAATCTCTGATGGATTTATGTGTCTTGCTGGCCCCGCAACAGGACATCAATTGGGAAGAGATCACTCCAGCTGCTCCATGTTATGGTCATTGAGAATGCGCCTTTCCTTGAGAGATTGCTTGTATCTAATCTAGAAGGTCCAACAAAAATCAGGGTCATTGACGCGCCGAAATTGACAGCGTTGGTGTACTCGTCTGCCAAATTCTCCGAACTCTTTATTGGACCCGTAATCGTTCAAGTACAACACTCATCTTCTTCTCCGTCTTCTTGAAATTCACATTTTTAAATTTCTTCTTGATTTATTTACGACTGTCATCCAGAAAATGATTCCCACAAGCTTGACCCAGTCTGTGAGCACAGTGAAGATCTTGGCAATAAAATCTATCGGCCCCAATCTGGATCAAGTTGTTGGATTCCTTAAATGCTTTCCATGCACGGAGAAGCTACTCATCGAGGTGAAACTTCTTTCCTATTACTAAACGGTAATCACAACGTAGCTCAATTCTTTCGTAATTTTCCCAAATTACGATGACAAGTGTAGTGTTCAAAACTGCATCTACGCACTGCACCGAAAGAAATGTTTTTAGTATTTTTTTCTCACGTGATCACCTGCATGGTTTTTTTTGTTGTACTACTAGTAGCCTAGGCTAGTCATAGTGGCAAGTAACTTAGACTAGTAACTCTATGGTTAGCCTAAGAGCAAGTACTACCTCCATCCTGGTTTACTCTTCGTATTTTGTAGTATCAAAATTTGACCATAGATTTAATTGACAAAATGTTAATGCATGTCACTAAAAATTATATCGTTGGATTCGTATTTGAACATAATTTCAAATGGTATAATTTTTGGTGACATGCATTGGCATTTTCTTAGGTAAATCTATGGTCAAAATTTAACACTAAATACGAGGTAGTACAAAAGTGGGCTATAACGGCCCTCCACTATGTAGGCCAAAACACGTGCCAAATTTACTTCTGATGCATTTGGCATTGATGCCCCTCCATTGCTCACCTGGTGCCCCAATCTGGATCACCTACTTTGCTCCGGTGCCAAATTAACTCATGCAATGAAAAAACACTTGCGTGGGAGAGGGAGAGGACTGAGGCAATAAAAACACTTGTTTGGGAGAGGGAGAAGCTGGTGTAGTTGGTTTGATTGATTTGTTTATACATGTGGGTCTGTGTGCACATCGGTGCCAACTCTCTCACATCGCTAGAGCGGTGCCAAAATCTTTTGATTTGACATCGATGCGTATTATGTGGCATACTTTTGAGAAATATGGCATCGGCCACATAGTGGAAGGCAAAAAATGCCCAAGCTCTTCACGTGCTCCTAGGTAAATGAGAGGAAAGAGAAAGAGAGAGAGAGAGAGAGAGAGAGAGAGAGAAAGTGAAAAAATATCACTAGCCTTAGAGCCAACCCTATCGTATGAGCGAATGATATTGATACCTCTTGATGACACGACAATCTTATACAGCCAGCTGCTCTAATATGTTCTCTTCTTTTGCAGATAAAAAAAGACCCGAAAGTGAAAAATGTGCTGCACTATAACAATCTCATCGAATGCCTTGATCTCCATCTTACATAAATTGATTTGATCGACTGCCGAGGCAACACATCTGAGATTAAATTGGCCAGGTTCTTTGTTCTGGAGGCAAGTGTGCTCAAGGTAATGAGGTTTGGCGTTCTCTGGCGCAACAATGAATGGCGTGTTGATCACCGCAAGCGTCTAAGCCTAAATGACAAAGTCTCCGCAGAAGCTGGATTTGTTTTGAAACATCAAGTCGCCAGAGACTCAAATTTTTTTTTGCCCATTAGTGACTTGTCAGGGCGGTGGATTTTAGTTTGTATGATAATGCTGCATCCACCTAAAGTAACGAAAGTTCTTACGTAAACTTCCTAATAATTCCCTCTTCGTAGGTGTAGCATTACACCTAGCATTTGTAATATCAGTTTGAAACTTGTAATAGTATGACTATCCAGCACGAGGTACTATGTTACGATAAATGTTCGCGTGCATAGGTGCGGCAGCGATATACCCATTACTCGAGTACAACATTTATTATTACCAGCAAGAGGCCCATGCGTTGCACGGAACATCAAGATGCATTTATACGAGCTGTTTATCTTGTGGGAGATGAAGATGAACGAGGGAAAGCCTTATCTGCAAATGTGGAGAGGGGCGCGGGTATCTTTTTGCAAAATTGCCATAGTTTGCTTTCTATCCGTCAGATATAGATCGGACGGTCTATATTGCAGGATGGTAGGCACACCATCATCACCAACTCGGTTTTTATAAGAGTTTCTCTATTTCTCTATACTACTCCTATAAAAACCTGAGGGCTCCTTTGATTCAAGGGAATTCTATAGGATTTTTGGAGGATTGAAATCCTTTGAAATTTTTCCTACGTTTGTCCTTTGATTCATAGGATTGAAGCCCATAGGAATTTTTCCAATGGAATGTTTTGTACTACATTTCATAGGAAATCTAACATCCACTCTAACCTCTTTTTACAATTCCTTTGCTTTTCCCGTGAAATCAAACACTCCTTGCTAATCCTATAGGATTCAAGTGGCCATGACACTCCAATCCTATACTTTTCCTATTCCTGCGTTTTCAAAATCCTGCTGATGAAAGAGGTCCTGAGTTGGTGATGATGGTGTGCCTGCCATCTTTCACCAATAGCCGTCGGATCTAGATCTGACGCATACAAAGCAAACTGCTGCAATTTTGCAAAAAGATGCTCACACTTGTTCCCTATTTACAAACAACTCTGTGTCTCTCACAATCAGCCTTATCTCTTCCCCACCACATCTAGAAGGCCATGGAACAATCTGGCGCGATGGCCGCTGCCGGCACCATCCACCCCCAATCTTGGTGTTCCGTGCAATGCACAGGCATCTTACTCGTATAAGAAAAGAGTAGAGATACTCGTGGCAACGCACGGGAAATTATGTCGAACACGACTAGTTATAAGCAGGCTAGCTCTACAGCCATGATGATAGTGACTGCACACGGTGAGGCTGACTTTGGTATGCCGAACACGGCGCCTACACTCAGGTGTCATCTCCGGTGCAGGGTCTTGTCACTTCACTGTGATGAGCAGCACGTAATAATTTGACCAACGGGTAGTACAGTTTACTACATTGGTAGTACTACTACTAGTCTAGCACCACCGTTTGGATTTAGTAGTACTACCACGTCCGTCTGGATTTAGTATTTGACTAGCAATATCTAGTAATGCATGTCACAAAAAATATACTACTCCCTCTGTAAATAAATACATGGAGTATTGTTTTATTAGGTTTTGAACGAAGTTCCCGATGATATTATACACTCTCCCTTCCGGTAGATGGCTCAAATCTGAAATCTCATCAATTAGACTACTATTGTACTCACCGAGCGGTCAGCTTGGTAAGCTACCAACAAAAAATTGCAATCAAAGACTACTATTGTACTCCCTCCGTACTGGTGCATTAGTCACGTTACAAAAACCAAATAATCCCAAAACTTTTAGGCGCGGTGCATTAACTACCCACCTCGTTCCTTGTTTTTTGCCACGAAAAAAGAAATCACCCAATAGGAGACTGATACGTCCATTTTGCATCATGTTTTCTTACTGTTATTTATGATGTTATTATGCATAATGATGCTTTTTGGAGTAATTCTAATGCCTTTTCTCTCATAATATGCAAGGTTCACACAAAGAGGGAGAATTCCGGTAGCTGGAAATCTGGACCTGAAAAAGCTACGTCAGGCTACCTATTCTGCACAACTCCAAATGAGCTGAAACTTCACGAGGAATTTTTATGGAATAAATAAGAATTATTGGAGAAAATAACTACCAGAGGGGGCCCACTAGGTGGGCACAACCCACCTGGGCGCGCTAGGGAGCCCAGGCGCGCCCTGGTGGGTTGTGCCCTCCTCGGCCCACCTCCGGTGCCCCTCTATTGGTATATAAGTCATTTTGACCTAGAAAAAAAATAAGGGGAGGACTTTCGGGACGAAGTGCCACCGTCTCGAGGCGGAACTTGGGAAGGAGCACTTTTGCCCTCCGACGGAGCGATTCCGTCGGGGGAACTTCCCTCCCTGAGGGGGAAATCATCGTCATCATCATACCAACAACTCTCCCATCTTGGGGAGGGTAATCTCCATCAACATCTTCAACAGCACCATCTCCTCTCAAACCCTAGTTCATCTCTTGTGTTCAATCTTTGTACCGGAACTATAGATTGGTACTTGTGGGTGGCTAGTAGTGTTGATTACATCTTGTAGTTGATTACTATATGGTTTATTTGGTGGAAGATTATATGTTCAGACCCATTATGCTATTTAATACCCCTCTGATCTTGAGCATGATTATCATTAGTGAGTAGTTACTTTTGTTCTTGAGGTCACGGGAGAAATCTTGTTGCAAGTAATCATGTGAAATTGATATGTGTTCGATTTTTTGATGATATGTATGGTTTGATTCCCTTAGTTGTGTCATGTGAACGTCGACTACATGGCACTTCACCATATTTTGGGCCTAAGGGAATGCATTGTGGAGTAGTTATTAGATGATGGGTTGCGAGAGTGACAGAAGCTTAAACCCTAGTTTATGCGCTATTCCGTAAGGGACTGATTTGGATCCAAAAGTTTAATGCTATGGTTAGATTTATTCTTAATACTTTTCTCATAGTTGCGGATGCTTGCGAGAGGGTTAATCATAAGTAGGAGGTTTTTTCAAGTAAGAACAGCACCTAAGTACCGGTCCACCCACATATCAAATTATCAAAGTAGCGAACACAAATCAAACCAACATAATGAAAGTGACTAGATGAAATTCCCGTGTACCCTCAAGAACGCTTTGCTTATCATAAGAGACTGTTTTGGCCTGTCCTTTGCCTCAAAAGGATTGGGCTACCTTGCTGCACTTTTTTTACTATTACCGTTACTTGCTCGTTACAAATTATCTTGCTACCAAACTACTCGTTACTTATAATTTCAGTGCTTGCAGACATTACCTTGCTGAAAACCGCTTGTCATTTCCTTCTGCTCCTCGTTGGGTTCGACACTCTTACTTATCGAAAAGACTACGATTGATCCCCTATACATGTGGGTCATCAAGGCTCTTTTCTGGCACCATTGCTGGGGAGTGAAGCGCTTTTGGTAAGTGGAAATCGGTAAGGAAAAATTATTACTACGTGCTGAAATTTATTGTCACTTGTTACTATGGAGAACAATCCTTTGAGGGGTTTGTTCGGGGTATCTTCACCTCGACCGGAACCACAATTAGGTACCCCTCAACCTACTGCACCTACTGAAAATATTGGTTATGAAATTTCTTCGGGTATGATAGAACAACTGCTAGCTAATCCTTATGCAGGAGATGGAACCGAACATCCCGATATGCAATTGATATATGTGGATGAAATTTGTGGATTTTTTAAGCTTGCAGGTTTACCCAGAGATGAAGCTAAGAAGAAGGTTTTCCCTTTATCTTTGAAGGGAAAAGCATTGGCATGGTATAGGCTATGCGATGATATTGGATCTTGGAATTGGAATCGATTGAAATTGGAATTTCACCAAAAATTTTATCCTATGCATCTAGTTCATCGTGATCGGAATTATATATATAATTTTTGGCCTCGTGAAGGAGAAAGTATCGCTCTAGCTTGGGGGAGGCTTAAGTCAATGTTATATTCATGCCCCAATCATGAACTCTTAAGAGAAATTATTATTCAGAATTTTTATGCTCGGCTTTCTCATGATGATCGATCCATTCTTGATACTTCTTGTACTGGTTCCTTTATGACGAAGACTATTGACTTCCGGTGGGATCTTTTAGAAAGAATTAAATGCAACTCTGAAGATTGGGAACTCGACGAAGGTAAAGAGTCAGGTATTAAGCTCAAGTATGATTGTGTTAAATCTTTTATGAATACCGATGCTTTTCAAAAGTTTAGCACTAAATATGGACTTGACTCTGAGATAGTAGCCTCCTTTTGTGAATCATTTGCTACTCATGTTGACCTCCCTAAGGAGAAGTGGTTTAAATATCACCCACCTATCAAAGAAGAAATTAAAGAACCAGTAATAGCTAAAGATGAAATTATTATTTACAATGTTGATCCAGTTGTGCCTACTGCTTATATTGAAAAAACACCTTTCCATGTTAGGATGAAGGAACATGCTAAAGTCTCAACTATGGTCAACAAAAGTTATATTAGAACTTCCAAACCTGCTAAACAAATCAAAGTAGAACTTGGTGTTGCTATGGTTAAAGATCTCTTGGTTGAAAATATAGATGCGCATGTTATTTACTTCTGTGATGAAGCTGCTAGAATTGCCAAACCCGATGAACAAGATAAACATAGACCCGTTGTTGGCATGCATGTTGTCTCAGTTAAAATAGGAGATCACTGTTATCATGGTTTATGCGACATAGGTGCTAGCGTGAGTGCCATTCCTTTTACCTTATATCAAGAAATTATGAATGATATAGCACCCGCTGAAATAGAAGACATAGATGCGGAAAGTCCTTTCTCAGCCCGAGCTCAAATGAGCTCGGGTGAACAGTAAAATTGAAAAACATTTTAAAAATGTTCAAAAAATTCTGAATTTTTGTTGTTGTAAACTTTGATAAACATTCTAACTTCTTGCAAAATTTCATCTTCAGATCACATTCGTACAAGGCATGGCAAAAAAAACAAAATCGGTGCTCCAAAATGCTTTGAAAGTAGCATTTTCAGAGTATCGATTTTGTTATCGATTTTGTTTTTTTCGTCACGCCTTCCACGAATGTGATCTGAAGATGAAATTTTGCAAGCAGTTAGAACATTTGTCAAAGTTTACCACAAAAAAATTCAGAATTTTTTGAACATTTTTAAAAAAAAATTCAATTTTACTGTTCACCCGAGCTCATTTGAGCTCGGGTGTAGATACTCCGCGTCCACATAGATGTTACTATTAAACTTGATAATAGGGACACCATCACACCACTTGGGATTGTTAGAGATGTTGAGGTCTTGTGTGAAAAAATAAAATACCCTACTGATTTTCTTGTTCTTGGTTCCCCACAAGATGACTTTTGTCCCATTATCTTTGGTAGACCTTTCTTGAACACTGTCAATGCTAAAATAGATTGTGAGAAACAAATCGTTGGTGTTAGTTTTGGTGATGAGTCTCATGAGTTTAATTTTTCTAACTTTAGTAGGAAGAATTGCCTAGTAAGGA
The DNA here is from genome assembly GCA_011799875.1 of Thinopyrum elongatum. Lineage (NCBI taxonomy): Eukaryota > Viridiplantae > Streptophyta > Magnoliopsida > Poales > Poaceae > Thinopyrum > Thinopyrum elongatum. The sequence continues at coordinate 344,729,422 of CM022301.1, forward strand.
TGAAGTAATTAGTCTTGCTTCTATTGCTGTGCCTCCTATCGATCCACTAGAACAATATTTGCTAGACCACGAAAATGATATGCATCTGCATGGAAGAAATGAAATAGATAAGATTTTCTTTGAACAACGTCCTCTGCTTAAACACAATTTTCCTATTGAAACACTAGGAGGTCCATCTCCACCTAAAGGAGATCCTGTGTTTGAATTAAAACAATTGCCAGACACTTTGAAATATGCTTATCTTGATGAGAAAAAGATTTATCCTGTTATTATTAGTGCTAACCTTTCAGAACATGAAGAAGAAAGATTATTGAAGGTTCTGAAGAAGCACCGAGCTGCCATTGGATATACTCTTGATGATTTAAAGGGCATTAGTCCCACTCTCTGTCAGTATAAAATTAATATGGAGCCTGATGCTAAACCCGTTGTTGATCACCAACGACGTTTAAATCCTAAAATGAAAGAAGTGGTAAGAATAGAAATACTGAAGCTTCTGGAAGCAGGTATAATCTATCCCATAGCTGATAGTAGATGGGTAAGTCCCGTTCATTGTGTCCCTAAAAGGGGAGGTATTACCGTTGTTCCTAATGATAAGAATGAACTTATTCCACAAAGAATTGTCACTGGCTACAGAATGGTAATTGATTTTAGAAAACTAAATAAAGCTACTAGAAAAGATCATTACCCTCTGCCTTTTATTGATCAAATGTTAGAAAGACTATCAAAGCACACACATTTTTGCTTTCTTGATGGATATTCCGGTTTTTCTCAAATACCTGTCTCACAACCTGATCAAGAGAAAACCACCTTTACTTGCCCTTTTGGAACTTATGCTTATAGACGTATGCCTTTTGGTTTATGCAATGCACCTGCTACCTTTCAAAGATTTATGACTGCTATATTCTCTGACTTTTGTGAAAAGATTGTTGAGGTTTTCATGGGTGATTTTTCCGTTTACAGAACTTCTTTTGATGATTGCTTGAGCAACCTTGATCGAGTTTTGCAGAGATGTGAGCAAACTAATCTCATCTTGAATTGGGAGAAGTGCCACTTTATGGTTAATGAAGGTATTGTCTTGGGACATAAAATTTCTGAACGAGGTATTGAGGTGGATAAAGCTAAAGTTGATGCAATTGAGAAAATCCCAGGCCTTACCCTTAAGCGATGGCATCTTAACAGCACACGTATCATTATCAAGCGACATCAACTTGCACAAGGCGAGGCTTCCGTCGTCCCCGTGCCAGCGAGCAGGGTCATGGCAAAGAAGATAGGGGAGATCAAACCGCTCATGAACCCTTGGGTTCTTTGTAATGATGTTATTTGTTGAGTCAAGAATGGTCTTGAACGAACCTGCCATGCTAGCCGAGGTGATGACGTCGCACCGATCAATGAGTTCCTCCACCATGTCATCTTTCAGATCGGGGCAAGAATAACGGGGTGGTTTCCGGCCTGTTCCCTCCATGGAGAAGACAATCGAACAATGGCAGAAGGAAGGGTGAAGGCAAATGGAGGGAGGAAGAGCGTGCGATAGCAGTTCCAAATCGAGAGGGAAAGGCGAAGAGGCGGTGGATGGTTGCCACGGTATAGGAAGAGGCGCCCCGGCCTACATAGACGTCCGTTCGGAAATTGTACAAAAGGACTCGCCGTCGTCTCACTAACATGTTGGAACGAGACCACATGTCCACGAAACATGGTGTGTCATTTCTCGTGCAAAATGCGATCTGACCGCGTTGGCCCGAGGTGCCGCATTATTTCTCGACTTTATTTTTTTAATGGCATGCCATTCAGTTTTGAAGCACGACTAACTGGTACTGTATGCAGAAAAAATATAAACTACTCTACCACTACTCCACCTCTAGTACTAGTATCAAAAAAGATATATAGGCTGGAGCTTCAGCGCTTGCTTGCTAAGGGCTGCCCACTTGCTTCTCACACTATCACCCTCCCTCCCGATCTAAAAAAGACGGTGGTGCCCCTCTCTCTCCCTCCTCACTGGTGGTCACAGATCCGCCGGGGAAGAAAAGGACGTGCAGCATTGGCGCACTCGTCGTCGGTGAGCGAGGTCACGCACTGACGACAAGGCCGTCCTCTCAGACCTAGCACCCGATGGCCTCCGTCCCCAACCTCGCTGCCATAGTGTGTGCGGAGGACGACGACCATGAGCGAAGCCACTTCCCGCCGACCCTCAGGTATGTTACCTCTTTTCGAACCATACCCTTGTTCTATTGCCCCATCTGCCATGTCGCTGCATGTGGATCTTTTTCCACTCCACCATCTCCCCAATTTGCTATCCTCTGCTCTGCTGGTCACGCAGACGAAAACCTTAATTTGCACTATTAAAGGAAACCCTACTTCATGCAGACTAATCCATGTCCGGGTTGAATAAGGAAAGGAAGGGAGAAAGTACTGTCGAAGAGACTAGGCATCGAACCCGCATCTAGGTTGAAAAGGGGAAAATCAGTAGCTAAGGAACGAGTCTCGTGTCTCTTGGTTGAAAAAGGGTAGAAAGGCATGACAACGCAATAGAGAATGACCAGGTCGATCGGTTTGTTGTCCTCACATAGGAAAAAGCTGGCTAAAGAGAACAAAAATGGGACATAATCCACATATGTTGCCTGGATATTTGTTGCTCTGGGCAACCATCCCTCCCTCACCACTCTATGTGTCTGTGGAGGTACATCATACCGGTGCGCCCACTGTCCGAATGGGCCCCCCATGCTCTTATTGCCACGTTTTTGCTGTTAGTATAACGCCAGCGGTAAAGTCAAGCAATGCTGCTGCTAAAGTGATGCCACATTTAACTAATGCCGCACTCAGTCTAATGCCACCGATAAATTTAAGCAATGACATTTAATGTCACTGGATTATTTCAGGGTTAGCTGTTGATTGTGGATGTACTACCTTCGTCTCGGTGTATAAGTCATTCGCGTAGTTCTAGGTCGACAATTTAACTATCTAAATATGTATTATATGTGACAAAAAATATATTTAGAAACTACATTTGTGTAGAAATCTAGTGATATACTTTTCATGACATATAACACATATTTAATTCCTCAAATCGATGACCTAGAACTACGCGAATGACTTATACATCGGGACGGAGGTAGTATTAAAGATTTTTCAGCTAAGGCATTCTAATGCTGTTGCACAGCCAGTATACCAACGATGAAACTTGTTACTACCTTTAGATTTTTGCACTGTTAATGCTTATAGATTACATACCTCACTTTCATGAGATAAGTCAATTTTTTTGTACAGTGTCACTAAAATGCCAAGGTGCTGATGTCATTTTATTTTGGTTAAACTACACAAAAAATTATGAAGAGAAGAGGAAAGGTCAAGAGTGGGCACCTCCTCCTCCGGCTATTTTCTTGATTCGGTTGATCAAGTTTTTATGTTTGATCGATTATCAAGATTGGGATAGCAATTTTTCAAGTCCCCTCGAGTTCGAAATGATATTTACCTTGAAGGTACATGGTTTGCAATTTTTTTAATACTGTCATTAGTTAATAATGCTAGTTACCTTCAGACTTTTGTATTTGGTTTAATGCTGTTGCACAGCTAGTATACCAATGCTGAAACTTGTTACCTTTACATTTTTTATAGTTAATGCTTATAGAAATCTTCCAGTGCTAGCTTATGGAAATCTGTTCAGTAAAACCATTGTACTGTACCCCGTAATAAAAAAAACAACTCTACTATTGCACTAGCCACTGGATTAGTGTATATTTGTACTATTCGAATGGTGTTGCATTAGCGTATGGACATATATAAGGTGTGGCAAGCTTTCCCAGATATGTGCTCAAGAAAACTACTACCTGTTTCTCTAAATACTAGACGTTTGGGTACTTTAAATTGAACTGCAAAAACGTCTTATATTAAGGAACAGAGGGTGTAGAGTTCACTCAAATTATGCCGGTAAAGCTAGTCACACCTTTGTTAAAATTAATGTTCATTATGTTATCGGAGGAGGTCTGCATGTTTGTCTCTAATGCCTATCGATCACATACCTGGCATCATGATGTAATGGTAAGTCGTTCTTTTTTGTACAGTGTCACTGAATTGTCAAGGTGGTGATGGCGTTTTATTTTAGTTGAACTGCACAAAATATGCTTAAAAGAAGATGAAAGGTCAGGAATGTCTCAATCCTTCAAAAAATACTATGTTTGCCTTCCTGACATCAGCCGCTGTTGCCTTATTTATTCCTTCAAAAAGGTGGTTAGAAACAGTCTTGCTACCTTTTCCCATTAAGAAATTGGAATGCTTATATTTGTGAGTCTATGCTTCAACTAGTGCCATTTTTTATAGTAATCACACTTTCAATATCTGTGCAAACAGGGATGCTCGATTTTAGTGGAACTGCACAAAAAGTCCAAATGGTTCAACATTATGAGCATGTTTTCTTCCAAACCGGTATATCCAATTGATGGCACTATGAGCTGTTCATTACGAAGGTACATGGTTTGCTACTATCTTGCTACTCTTTTTGTACTGTCATTAGATAGTAATATTAGTGGTTTGCATGTGAATTTATTGGCAGAGTGGACCTACATTGGAGATGCAGGACATGATTCAATGATAGGATGCTCAATTTCGGTTGTATCGATTTCACCTCTTCCATCACTGCGAACATGGATATCCTTGGTCTGATGAAGAATAGGCGCTATATTTCTGCTCTGTACCAGCAAATCAATTCAGTATGAAATTGTCCAGAGCAAAACATGATAGTATCAAATTGTCCAGTGCAAAACATGACAGATGGTAAGGGGAAACGACTAGAAGAGACGTGTTTAAACCGAAAATACAAGGTGCGGTATATGTTTACTAGCTGCTTGATATTTGTGCAGACAGATGTCTGCCCGTTCTATTTGGCAAACAAACAAAGTGACCTCAATTTTGGTGGAACTGCACAAGAGAATAGTATAGTCACTGCATGCAGTGCCATTTGAAAATAGACACAAAAAGATTGGATAGTCACTTCATGGACTGCACAAAAGTAGTACTGTACTATTTATTGGCCAACACTAGGTGCTTCATTGCTTTGGTCTAATTATACAATGGGCATCATTTTGCCTAAGTTAAAGTTTGTATTCCGAAAATAGTCTCGCCGTGTGATCGAGAGAAGACCAAATCATATTGCAGTGGATGTTCCTCCATCATGTGTGGTTCATTCTCATGGTTCCAGCTGTTGGTGAAACCACTTACGTTTGCAAGAGGAATTGTAGACTTCACAAACAAATTTGTCTTTCACTCTGTACTGAATGTTGGCCCAGAGAAGCATCCATGTTAGTATCAAGAACAGATGTTTTTTCTAGATCTTTGCTTTTGGAGCTACATATTTGTATATGATCTATGAATCATTGAGATGCATTAACATGTTGATCTTATGTATGGGAATCGTACTAGTTGGTTGTGAATTTGGGCTACTAATGTGAACATATTACAATGCCAGGCCTGAGAGTCTCGTGTGAACATTTCGAACGGATCGGCTCTTACTACTGTGCACAACATGATCCTTATTTCTGTGTGCTGAGTGTTTACAAGTTACTAGCAGTTCCTTATTTCTATTCGCTCAGTGTTTACAAGTTACTGATCGATCGCTAGCTAGCCTACTAATACGCTCCTGGCAGTTTTAGTTGCGACGCAAGATCTGAAGGTGGCAGTTTTTTGAATAAAAATGCCTACCTCTAAAGAAACTGACATGCTGTTATGAAGAAAATGCCATGCGAATCTGAAGAAACTGCCAGCAAAAACATTCGCAAATGCCTTATCTCCCAGCGAACGTTCATCAGCTATTGCGATCCTACACGTACACTATCTGACCGACTCGATCCTACGTGATTAACCAGCGGATCATGCATGTACCTCATCTAGATGAATCGAGCGCACTTGTTTGACCGTCATGCCGACGTGCGACCCAGTACGGACGGGACGCACCACTGATGGGACGCGACGGGATGACACAGTCATAATTTCAGTTTTTCTAGTTTTCCACGGCAAGCTGGCACGCTAAGCCATGCCTGCTTATGCATTGAATTCCGATGACCGCGATAACCGTCGCGTTTCCCGTGACACGCTGGTTCACCTACCTTCCGCCTATAATTACTGGTTCCCGGCGTTCTCCTGTGGCACCATCACCCAACTCGCCCTATCCTCATAAGCCCCCACTAGCCCGACGTCGCTCGCCACTTGCCCTCGCCACGTCCGGCATGCCCCCGCCCGTCCGCAATAGGCGACGCCGGAGGCGGTCACCACTGGAACTAGTGTTTGGTTTTTCACCGGAAGGCAGACGGAGGGAGGAGGCATTCTATCGGTCTTTAGATGGCAATGCGGAGTATGAGGACTTGTTGGAGCGCGACCGCCTGGCGGAGGAGCAGCGTATCGCCAATTTGCGCCGCCAGCGGGGCATGGAGCAGCAGCGCACCGACACTCTGAGTCGCGAGCAGAGCGCCCGCAACTGGGCCGACTACGTGGAGGCCAGCACCAGGCAAATAGCCCTGGAGGCTGTCGGGCACGCACGCATTCGCGACGCCGAATTTTACTACCAGCTCATCAAGTGGGTTTCCTGCTTAGAAGCCAAAGCTTCGGTGGACCACGCCGGCATGGAAAGGGCCAACGCGCGAGCAACGCGCCCTATCGCACCTCTGGCAAGTCCGAGGCGAGGAGGAGGACGTCGGTGCCGGCGTTTAGCGTGTACCGCACATGGCTGCCGGCATCATCTAGTTAGCTAAGAGTGAGTTAGTACTTGTACACTACTAGAGTATTAGTGGAAGTAGATAGTTAACCTGGCTATGATGGTTGTCAACGTGGAAGTTCAGTACTCTATATCTGGAGCAGACCTGTTACTTTGCTCTAAATGTTGAACTTTCCGTTTGAACGTATGGAATGGGCTGTTATTTTTTAAAGGGATAATTAACTTTATGCCCCTAGTTGGGTCCCACTCGTCTATTTTACCCCTAGTTTCAGAAATTCACCTGTTCAGTCCAAGCCACTTTGCAATTCTTATGCTTTTGCCCTTTGACCCTTTGACCGTCACTTTGAAAAATTCGTAACAAATTCATACTAACTCAGAAAAATTCAAATAAGATATCAAAATGTTCGGAAAAACATCACCTATATGTGCATGCCATTTTCATTCTTGACAAAAGTGTTGGAAAGTCCCCATCTCGGTTTTAGCTCATATGCTTTTAGCATGAACAGTAAAATCTAAAAAAATTCAAAAAAATCTAAAAAAATTTGGTGGCAAACATTGACCAATGTTTTGAGTGCTTGCCAAGTTTCATAATGGAATGACATTCGTGGAAGTCGTGGCAAAAAAAAGAAATTTTGGAGCTTTGATTTTCTTTTTTTTGCCACGACCTCCACGAATGTCATTCCATGATGAAACTTTGCAAGCACTCAAAACATTGGTCAATGTTTGTCACCAATTTTTTTTAGATTTTTTTTAGATTTTACTGTTCATGCTAAGAGCATATGAGCTAAAACTGAGATGGAGACTTTCCAACACTTTTGTCAAGAATGAAAATGACATGCACATATAGGTGATGTTTTCCGAACATTTTGATATCTTATTTGAATTTTTCTGAGTTAGTATGAATTTGTTATGAATTTTTCAAAGTGACGGTCAAAGGGTCAAAGGGCAAAAGCATAAGAATTGCAAAGTGGCTTGGACTGAACAGGTGAGTTTCTGAAACTAGGGGTAAAACAAACAAGAGGGACCCAACTAGGGGCATAAAGTTAATTATCCCTTTTTTAAATGGGCTGTATTTGTCCGCCACGGGTTTAGAGGCTGACTTGTGGGCCTACTAGGTTGACACGTACACAATCAGGAGATGATTGTACGTGGAGAGGATGACAGCAGGGACCCACCAGGGTCATGGCAGTACGCAAGCAAGTGCCTCCTTATTTCAAGCAAAAAAAAATGGTTCCTCCTAATGGATTTCTGACATCTGGGTCCCATGCCATTGTCAACGTAGTCAATAAACGAGAGAATTGCACAACGAGCGGCTGACACCAGGGACCCAACAGCTCGCCCAATACTTTTTGTTTTTGAGACGGAAGCAGGGTGTCAACTAGGCTGTGCGGGGCACTCTGACCAGTCTAGATAGCCTTTTATTTTATGTTTACCACAAGACCAGCACAGTAGTTTTTTTCTTTCTGAAAATGTCTAGCCCAGTTTTTTTGTTCTTTTGCAGAATACCCAATCGAGGCCTACTTGCTTTGTCAGCCCTGCTGGGCTGCAAATCTTTCAAGACGAGGAGAGCTTCATTCGGCTTGCCCAGAAAATGGGCTATCAGTAATGAGAAATGGTCTGTACATTTTTAAAACACATCAAACCGGCAATTAGTTTCAAATTTCTTTTTTTTTCATTTCAAAATTTTAAATTCCATTGATTTTTATGCGTGGACAATTATTTGGATTTTATATTGATATAAATTTAATTTTCAAATTAGTTTGAATGTGACTCAAAATTTTGGGATTAAAAACAGTTGGGACCGTACCGAAATATGCAAAATTTCGTATAATTTTTTAACCGTGGCCACAATATGGGTTGTAATGCTAACAAAAAGAATATGGGCTCCAAAAAACCCTTAAGAATTAGCAAATGGGCTGTAAATTATTAGAAATAATGGCAGATGGGCTGTATGCTGTTTTCCACACATTTGAGGCTGACTTGTGCGCCTACTATAGGTTGACGCGGACGCTTTTCTAAAAAAAAAAGGTTGACGCACACGCAACGCCATGTCAACTTAGTCAACACACGAGAGCAGTGACTGTTGGATGTCCATCCAATGGCCGTCATGCTTCTTCAATCTCTGCTCTTCCTGCTCCAGCCGCTCAAACAAGCGCTGGCGGGACTGCCTGCTCCCTCCTCCCACGACCGGCTGTGCTGCCGCGCAGGCCTCACCACCCCACCGTACTCCCATCGCTGGCCGAGCCATCCCTCTACTCACCCAGACCTCCTGTTATTCTCCGGCGGCGGCAGCCACACACTGCAGCTGAAGCAGTAAACCCTCGTACTCCCTCCGCGTGGGAAACAACTGCCGAGTCTTCCCCGGCTCCTGGTCATTCCCTTCCTAGGCCTCGCCATCGTCCCCGCCTTGGTGCTCTCGATGCAGCGTGGTCAACGTGGTCAAGGAACGACTTCCATCAGAAGAGGACTATACGTGGAGAGGCTGACAGCTGGGTCCACGGCCGCAGCAAGGAAGTGCCTCCTTATTACGCGCAAAATAATGATTCCTCCACCTGACAGCGGGGACCCACCGGAAGGGCCTCTGTATTTCGCGAAAAAAACATTCCCCCCGCTGACAGCTCGGACCCACCAGCTATATCTTCGAACGCAAGGAACTGCCTGCTTATTACGCACAAAAAAAAATGAATACCCTAACTGCTAGGTGGGACCCACCATATTTGAACGCTGACTTGTGGGCCTACTAAGTTGACGCGGACGCAGGGCTTTGTCAACTTAGTCAATATAAATGATTCTAGCTGCGGTGACCGTACGATGTCTATCCAACGGCTGTCATGCTTCTTCAACCTCTGGTCTTCTTGCTCCAGCCACCCAAAACATCGCGGGCCGTGCCGCCTGCTCCTACCTCCCATGGCCGTTTGTGCTGCCGCGCATGCCTCACCGCCCCCTCCTACTCCAACCTCTGGCCAGGCCATCCCTCTACTCACCCACAACCCCTGTTATTCTTCGGCGACGGCAGCCTCACACCGCAGCCGAACCAGTCAACCCTCGTACTCCTCTCTGCGTGGGCATCCACTGCCGTGTCTTCCCTGGCTCCGCGTCGTCCCCTTCCTAGGCCTCGCCATCGTCCACTGCCTTGGTGCTCTCGGCGCGGCGTGGTCAACGTGGTCAAGGAACGACTTCCATCGGAAGAGGACTGTACGTGGAGAGGCTGACAGTTGGGTCCACGGCTGCAGCAAGGAAGTGCCTCCTATTACGCGTAAAATAATTATTCCTCCACCAGACAACAGGGACCCATCCGGAAGGGACTCTGTATTTTGCGAAAAAACGTTTCCCCCCTGACAGCTGGGACCCACCAGCTACATCTTCGCACGCAAGGAAGTGCGTCCATACTACGGGCAAAAAAAATGATTCTTCCCCCTGACAGCTGGGACCCACTAGCTATATCTTCGCATGCAAGGAAGTGCGTCCTTATCCTCCCTGACAACTGGGACCCACCCGGTCGAAGCGTACATAGCGTTGTCGCAAACGTGTACGTACATACTGGTCGATCGGTCTCTCTGCAGCGATGAACTGTGGCCGAGTAAGGAGCGACACGTGTCATAGTAGAGGCGCGGACGTAGCATGTCATGCAGTCCCGTCTATATCGTGTACACGTACGTACAGCCACGCTGCAAGAAAGTAAATACAGCTACGTACGTACATACGGGCGGGGTCTCGAACGCGTACAGCGACGTCGTCCTGTTCATCGGCAGCCAACCGGCTGGGTCGCAACGGAGGAAACAACGTCGTGTTCATCGGGAGGCAACGGAATACGTCGTGTTCATCGGGAGCCAACCGGCTTGGACGGAACAGCCGAAACGAGGTCTGGCGTACCGCAGAACGGAGGAAATGGGCCTTCTGTTCGACCGCGTACGGTCGAAACGGGGTCCTGTTCATCGGGAAGGGTCTGGCGTACCGCAAAACGGAGGAAACAGACTTGTGTTCGAGTGCCTACGGTCGAAACGGGGTCCTGTTGATCGGGAGGGGTGCGGCGTACCGCAAAACGGAGGAAACGGACTTGTGTTGGAGCGCCTACGGTCGAAACGGGGTCCTGTTCATCCACCGTCTACTGCCTCGCTCCAGCCTCCACGGCTACTGTTCATCCACCGGCGACCTCCTCCATCCTCCACGGGCTACTGTTCACCCACGGGCCACTGTTCATCCAACCTCCACCGGCTGCTGTTCGTAGAGCCTCCACGGGGTCCTGTTCATCCACCCCCAACCGGTTGGGGTGCGATGGCCTCCTCGGGGTCCTGTTCATCCAGCGGCAATGGCCTACTACCACGGGGTCTTATTCATCCAACCCCCACCGGGAACTGTTCATCCACAGCCAACCAACCGGCTCGACTCACCATGTCTTGACTCGTTCTACGTACCGCGCGCACGGTAGCAACGGTCACTGTTCATCGAGAGGCAAGCAACACCGGCTGGCTACGTCTCGCACGGGGCTCAATCGGCTTCAGTAAGCAGCAGCAGTGTCGATTGCTCAGTTCAGTTAGTAGCAGCAGCGAAGAAATCGCTCGATCAGGTTCAGTCAGCAGCGAATGAATCGCTCGGGTTCAGTTAACAGCCAAGGGATCGATCGCTCGGGTTCAGTAACGTGCGATCGCTCGGGTTCAATTAGCCAACGCCTCGCACACACGTGTGTACACGAGAGAAACGCGCAAACCTCCGTGCATCGCTCGGCCCCGACGACCACCGTAACCGGGAACTCCCCGATATTTTCCTCGCCCTCGCTTCTACCACGATTTTTTCCGTCATGGACGGCCCAAAGAATGTCATGTAGCTGCGTCTCCGGCCCGCCCAGGACGAAAAGCCCATTTTCTGTCATGATTTTTTGTCATAGAAGTAGGAGCCCACCACATCTATGATGATACGTGCTTTTGTCACAATTATCGTCATAGAAGTGTCATAAGCATGACAGAAAAAAAAATCGTTCGGCCCATAATGTCACGGATGTGTCTTTTTTTTGTAGTGCATCTTGTTAAGCATGAACGTGGACAAAAAAGGCTGCCATTTCATTGTGTCCCCCTTCACAGCCCTAGTAATCGATGACCTTGCAGTCTTAATGGTCGCCTTAGTAGGCTCCGCAAGCATCACCGCCACTAAAGATGGTTGCACCATAGCCCCCTTGAACAGATCTGTATCAGGAGGCATCTGCTCGAATAACGGTTGGGGGTCCTCACATAGGAGGGACGAAACAGGTTCTCACACACAACAATGGCCTAACTAAGATCTTCGGTGTTGGTGGTCATGTCCTGCAATGGTTAGCATCATGACTACTGAACAAGGACAATGCATACTACGCATGGACTCATCTTCAAGATCAACACACTAGCACATCTATTGAACTAGCATTGACTGATCATGAAGTTAAATACAATACCATGTCTATGTATCTACCATACTACAGATGGTCTGATCATCAAGCATGCTACTAGAACGGCATAACCTACCATACCACCTGCAGATCTACTCATACCACATGCTCACAGATCTTGGATTGAACGATTAGGGGGTGAATGAACTTACAACTATCAAAGCGTCAAGGAGGAGGCACAGAACAATTCAGAGAAGAGGAGGAAGAATGATCACCACCGCGACCACCGCCGACCGGAGAAGATGCGGCGCTTGCGTGCTTGTCGGCGAAGAAGCCACTCGGGATGGAGAGCTCGAGGGGGGGGGGGGGGTGGGGTGGTGAGACTAAGGGGGTTTAATAGGGCGGCTGAACCGGCGGGAGGTGACCCAATTCCTCCCCCCGTTTTTTCGGGAACATGTGTGATTTCGATGCCGCGTTCCCCTTCCCTGCACGCCAAGAGCCTGGCTGAGAGGAAACCGCCGATTTAGCCTTTCTAAGCGGGCTTGGTTGGGAGGTGATTTAATTTTCGTGCGGGCCGAGATTTTGGTGCAGGCAAGGCAACCGAACGGGTCAAAGTCACATCACCAAGGCCTTGCTGAGGAGTATGCAGGCAACCAAAGACGTCCTTAACGGAGCTAGCACCACCTCATCGTTCACCACCATATATATCAGTGAATTGATCTACTCCTACCTCTGCAACTCCATGAGCCTTAAACCCATTGTTATCAGCTAATACTAAAGTTGTTTCGTTTCAATCTAAGACTAAATTTGATTTTTTTACAAGAGTACACAAATTTGGCATTAAATGTCAAAAATTTGCAACCATTCTAAAAAAGCTGTATTTATTTTCCTAAAGCCAATTCAAGAATAACACATAAAACATAGTGTGAACATGCGGAGTGCGGCCTTAGGAAACGATATACACCTGACCTATCACGCAGCAATATGTGAGTGATCACAACTCGAAGGCCGTGTCGCCAGTTGGGTGCAAGATCGGTCACGCCGGATGCCAACCCTAGGAACAAACTAAAACATATATATTCTAAGCTCTATGGCCTTGCCAAAATAGATACTCCCTCGGATCTATATTAACTGCCGCTCGTGCTAAGTGGGCGACAATTAATATGATCGGACGGAGTAACTCTTTCTCGTGTTCATGCTATCCCATGGAGTTGTCTTTGACATCTACGTGTGTGGGCATGTTGTTACAGTTCGTCCTTTTTTTCTATATTAATAACCTGACAGTTCTCTTCAAATAGATTGAGCCCATTAAACTCTGGTTTAAAAAACAAAGTTTTCTTGTTAAATATTACTTATTTTATCTTAAGAAATTATAATCTGTGGTAGTCTTTGCCATGAAACTGGGAAAACCATACGATTTCCATGTGTGGGCGTGGCCATATCTTATATATATATATATATATATATATATAATATAATATATATATATATATATATATATATATATATAAAAGAGAGATGACCCCGGCCTCTGCTCTGTGGGAGATGCATACGGCCACTTTATTGATTATTCTCGAGGACCTTACAAAGTATTACAACAATATGCCTGAATCCACCATCTAGGCAACATCTGCCGCTACTCCTATCCATATGATGAAAGGGTGCTAGCTGGGCCACTACCCAGACCACTCACCTAAGCCTAACATCAAAAGCCGGAAGCCCCAGCCGAGCCACATACCGGGTCTGGGGCACAATCCGTCAGACGCACTCGTGTGTCGTCGCCGCCATCTTCCACAGTCCGCTTCAGAGCATATTAGGCTTCTACCTGTCTGGCCATTCTGCCATCGACGTCACCATGACGCCAGACAGCAACCTCCTCCTGCGTAGTCCATCTCCGCGCACCGGACGCCAAGTCTCCACACGCCATGCCGCCGATCGCCGCCATCAATGTGTGAGATGAAGCACCGCTCCACCATCCCTCCAGCCATCACTTGCTCCAAAACGATGCCCCCAGGAGGGAAAGCGATAAAACGCCATCATCGTCCGATCCGGAAGACCCAGATCTAGGGTTTCCCCCGGAGCATCCCGAGCCTGATGACGCAGACTGCAACGACGATGCCTCGACAAGGGAACGACATCTAAGACGCCGCCATCGTCCGCCATGACCGTAGTCGGCGCGATTTTCATCGGCAGTTGCTCCACCAGACGTGCGCCGCCGACGTCGCTGGTCCCTTCAACCAGAGTAAACTCCAAAACGATGCCCTAAAGAGGGACTACGACGCAAAAGCGCCGCCATCGCTCGATCCCAAGGAGATCTAGGGTTTCCCCCGGAGTTGCCCGCGCTGTCAAGGACCAGACAAGGGTAGAATCCCGGCGGATCCGCCCAGATGCCGACGAGTCGCACCTGCCACCGTGCCGACGGCAGTCCAGCGATCAAGGCCCACGCCTGGGCACAGATCCGGTCGCGCCGCCGCAAACCGATCCGGTCACGCCGCCGCCGTCCCTGGCGACCGCGACGCACCAGATCGCGAGCCCTGCCGCGGGGGAGCGAAGTCGCCGAAGCGCCGCCACCACCCGTCGTGGCGTCCGGCCCGCCGCCACGCTCCGGCCCGGGGGCGCCGGCCCGCGCCAGCCCCACACGAGCGAGAGGGCCCGAGTCCCCGCCGCCGCCGGCGACGGCAAGGCCTCGCCTGGCCACCGCAGACCACCGCCTAGCAGAGAGCCGACGGCCCCCTGCCCACCCCCGCGCCGCAGGCCGGCCTCCAGGCGCGACAGGAGGGCAGACCTGCACGCATCCTCTCCGAGCCGCTCCACCAAGCCCTCCACGGCGCTCTCCATCCACGCCGCCACCACCACCCAGCAGCCACACGACGCACGCCGCCACCCGAGGCCGCCGCGCCGCCATGGCCCCGAGCCTTGCCGCGCCTCCCCGCGTCGTGAGATCCAGCGCCATCCCACCAGCGCGAGGAAGGGAGGAGAACCACAAAACCTCGTCGCGGGTCTGGATTCTGGACCACCCACCTAACCGCCCGCCGGCGATTGCAGCCGCCGCCAATGGCCGCCGTCTCGACGGCCCAAACCTTCCCATTCCTCACCACCCCCACTTTCCAGTCCTCGCTTCTCTTCCTGCCCGCAACACGGCGGGCCCCAGCCTCGCTGGCCTACGCCGACCGCCCTGCTCCCGCCGGCGCGTCCTGTCCTCGCCCCCGTGGAACCCACAGGACTCAGGCTGCCCGGTCCGTTCTCCCTGCCCGTGCTGCCGCTTCGTACTCCTCGGCGAGCGCGGCAGAAGGTACTGTCCGTAATCAAATTGGGGCCGTGCTGTTGGCTTGAGCTCTTGTAATTGTTACAGTTGTATGCTTTTGAAGGGGATGAAGGCATGTCTGACCCGGAGCTGAGGCTGGTGCTGGAGCTTGCAACCGACGAGGAGCTGCTGGAACTGGAGGAGATCCTCTATGGTACCAGGTCTGGTGCTCGAGCTTGCTGGTTGTTCCAATGCTATTTAGTACTGAGATAACTGATAGTTTGGTTTGGATCATAGTGCTGGGTTTCACGAGGCAGAGTTGAATTCGTTAGTTTGGAGTTTGGTTGATAGCGTGCATATATAATCTGGCGCGATGTGCTACCTCTGTTCCTAAATATAAGACGTTTTGGCAGTTCAAGTTATACTGCCAAAACATCTTATATTTCTTAACAGAGGGTGTAATTGTTTTGGACTTTTTGGCTAACTCTTTTGCTTAAGCTCAGTGTAATGCTTTGCTGCACAATTAGTCAAATATATCTAGTTTCTTGTAAATTTAGTGCATGATTGCAAAGAGTATTGCTTGACGTAAAACCAATAGTGGTTTTGTTTCTGTCTTTTGTTGAATCTTTTTCACGGCTCGATAGAGAATTTGATAAGCCAATGATTTTTTTTCCGTCTTTCATAATACGGTTAACCACCATGTTAACTAATCGATTACGAAAAATTGGATCGGATTTTGCAGTTCTTTTTTCTGCAGTACCTCGACGTGACATGAGCGTGAAAGAGGTTCAAGAATCCGTTTTCTTTTTATAAGGGCTAAAATCACTTATTTTTTTGGCTTTTTGACCCCATATTGTAGGGTGGATCTCGAAAGATACGAAAGATCTCCCTCCAAGCCGTACATATGACTTTCATCGAATACAGCTTTCCACAGAATTCTATAGGGATCTATGAGATCGAGTATGGAATTCTGTTTACTCACTTTAAATTGAGTATCCGTTTCCCTCCTTTTCCCGCAAGGATCGGAAATCCTGTATTTTCCATATCCATATGATCGAGTCCTTAGGTTTCCGAAATAGTGTAATGGAAAAAGAAGTGCTTCGAATCATTGCTATTTGACTCGGACCTGTTCTGAAAAAGTCGAGGTATCTCGAATTGTTTGTTGACACGGACAAAGTAAGGGAAAACCTCTGAAAGAATTTCCATATTGAGCTTGGACATATAAGAGTTCCGAATCGAATCTCTTTAGAAAGAGGATCCTTTGTCTCATGGTAGCCTGCTCCAGTCCCCTTACGAAACTTTCGTTATTGGGTTAGCCATACACTTCACATGTTTCTAGCGATTCACATGGCATCATCAAATGATACAAGTCTTGGACAATCCGCACAATTCCCTCTTCACATATGGTTACCCGATGCTATGGAAGGACCCACTCCTATTTCGGCTCTTATACACGCAGCAACTATGGTTGCTGCGGGAATTTTTCTTCTAGCTCGACTTCTTCCTCTTTTCATATCTTTACCTTTGATAATGAGTTTTATTTCTTTAGTAGGTACAATAACACTATTCTTAGGAGCTACTTTAGCTCTTGCTCAGAGAGATATTAAAAGAAGCTTAGCCTATTCTACAATGTCTCAATTGGGTTATATGATGTTAGCTCTAGGTATAGGTTCTTATCAAGCTGCTTTATTCCATTTGATCACTCATGCTTATTCAAAAGTAGTAATGCTAACTGCATTTAAATTATGGCCAAAGAGGATCAGATCTGTGAATTTATACAGGATAGAGGGAACTAGATCATATTTATTTGGAAATAATTAACATTTCATCTCCTATGTTTCTTTTTCCATCTACTGATATTTTAACCGTCATGGTTTTTCTCTTGAGTATTCTTTATTATTGTGCTGACTGATTTAGTTAGACCTAATCACTTTCTTTTGTTTGCATAATGGGACTGCTACAAAAAGCTGTTGCGCAATATCTACCTGTCATAATATTCCAATGTTTCACATTGTGAGCATAAGCTTTGGTTCTGTGTCTCCTTATTCTGCAGCTATTTCAGCCCAGTGCTAAAATCAATTGCGAAAAGGCCGAACACCGTTTCTGTTGTTGCTTTGGATGATATTGAGGAGAGAGATCTTTTCATCTCAAAATTGGAGTCGAGGTTCTTGTATCTTGCTGCAGATGCACGCTCAGTTATAAGGTCAGTCAAGTAGGCTTTTATCCCTGTATCATACAAAAATGTATCCCTGATTAGATTAATTACCCTGTAGAAGTCGACCTGATATGGTTTGCCACCTTTTTGAAAGTTTTGTACTTGTACAATCGTTCTTCGTAGGGGCTGGAGGCCATCATACAGGAATGTCTTGCTTCAAGTAAGAAGAGAACTTGGTGTTCAATGCTCCAGTAAATTATGTAGTGCGGACCTGGAGGCAGAAATATTTCTACACCTCCTGGATGAATATTCGAGGTATATACATTTTATTTTGGGAAGTATAAGGATGCCCAAACACAAATTTCCGTGGGATATATGAAAATAGTTGTAAACTATGTAACCCGATACGCTGCAATCTGTTTCCTTTTAAACGGATATATAGTTATATACACTGCAATCTATTAACTAGTAATCCGCGCTATTGCAATTTCATATTCATTAATTTCTTTTGTGTTTCAAACTTCTAAGACCTATACTCTCTTTGCCACACTAGTGGTCTTGAATACTAAATTGTTTCTGCATTTGGCCGTCAGAAAGGATCATTTTCATTTCCATGGGATAAACAGAAATCTCCAAAAGAAAACCCTAGCATTGAAGTAAACAACTGGAAGGTGCTTACTGACGCTGCTTGGAGGATTGGAGCAAAGGGACTAGAAAGTACATTCTTGAAGGTTATTTGTGGTTATTTCTTCTCATTTCTTTGTGACCTTTCACTTCTTTGGCTAATTTCATTTGTTCTTTGATATGGAAGGGTGGCAGTGCATTGACTGTGAAAACAATCTATGAATCGGTATGAAATACAGTTTATTTGTTGGAAAATCAAATTCTGCTACTTCTAGTTCTCACAACACCGTTGTTTATTAATGTTACTTACCATTATGGTAGTTAGCCAAGAGACTATCTGGAAAGCTGCTGATGGAGACAGCTAATTATGAGATTAAGAAAGAACTTGTTAAGCAGGTATACCTATTTTAATTGATTCTTTTGGTTTGTTGCTCCTGAATTTTTAATTATTTTGTGGTCATCACTAGCGCAATAGATTGAACTTCATATCTGTGTTTGCCTAGTACAAGCTCTTGTTCTATTTCCCCATCTGGAAAATGCATTGGCAAAGCTTGATATTTAGACCAACCGTGTTTGCATGTTACAACTGATATTCACTACTATCTTAATATAATAATATCCTCCAGAAGTAATGTCTTTACCGTTTCCAGGGTGGCCGATTAGCTGCTGTTAACCTTGAATCCAGAGCTGGCTTGCTTGCAGCTAGGCAGGTAATACCATCTTTTTATCTTCATTCTCTTCCGCAGTGAGCTAGTATGCCCAAAGTGTGTAGGAGGCAGCTGCTTTTGTACATCAATATTGGCATGGTACCCACGTTTTTTGTCGAAGATCGTACATACAAATGTCAAGTTTTAACAAGACTTTTAACAATCCTCTTGAATGTATGCAGGGTTTGGCTCGTGCAGCATCTAGATATGTTGGCCTTAGGAGTTTCATGAGTTTACTTGGACCAATGTATGTTTATTCTAATATTCTCTAGTATATTTTCATAAACCTTTCCTTGCTGTTACCGCCTTATTTTTCTGGCTGTCAATATCTATCTTACACCATGATCTGATCAAATTAAATTCCCCTCTGCACATGGAGTATTTTGCCGGCAAGTCGTGTACTAACTGTTCTGTGCGTACACTTAATTGTCATACAGAATATGGGGCACACTCTTGGCTGATATTGTGATCCAAATGCTCGGGACAGATTATGCTAGGATCGTGCAGGCAATCTACGCTTTTGCTCAGGTGAGGTTCACTTTATGATCCTTGTTTGGCCTCAGTAGCCGCATTGATTCATATGTCGCTGTTCTTACAGATTCGGCTCACTCGGTCGTGTTATCTAGAATCTATTGAAGAATGACCAGAGCAGAATCATCACTGCACAAGCCTAACTGGGTACTCTGATCTTGTCTACCATTACAGCTCCATAGTGTACATTCTGATCGCGCAGATCATTTCTGGTCACAGTACTCCACGGTAAGCTCTGCGGCTTTTTGCAGAGCGTAGATAACAGAGCAATTGGCAGATGGTAGGAAGCAAGGACAGATAAGAACAGCAGCTTTTTCACCGCTTTGAATTTCAGAAGGCCCATAGCTGCTTCATAAGTGGGAATTTGATTGTGAAGCTTAGGAAAAACAGCATAGTGTCAGGGTTGAAACTGTGTATTAGTAGTACTACTACTTGACAAATAGCTCACGATAGACATTTGGGCCACCTACTCTCCGAAGGCGTAAGTTGCGGATGAATATACATCGACTTCACACTTCCACGGGGTGCCGAAGTTGTAGAACATGCATTCCATTCTGTCCCGGTTAAACAATGTAAAATAGCGGCTCCCCTCATCTTAAACTACTGCGCCCTACCTTTCAGTTAGCCAAGGCGTACTTCGTTGGCATTACTTCATGCTTATACCAGCCATCCATATATCTTAGACACATGATATGGTTGCATCGCATTTGCATATAGCACCCTGCGCTGATCACCGATGTTTTCCCCCCTTGCGACGTTCATCGGAGCAGTATCTATCTACTTATTACTGGTTTAGATGCTGGTTTTGCTTAGGACATAAGATATCTGTGATATTTGCCTCACCATCAACAAGTGCACTGGTGATTTTGGCAACCTGACTGAAGATGGTCGTGCAAAGTTTTTCCTAAACTTTACATGTGAGAACGCGAGGTGCTGTGTGCAAAGTTTCAATAGGAGACGAGCCATGCTGTGAATGAGCGCCATGTCTAGTGGTCTAGAAGGATGCATGGTCCATTGTTTATAGAGCTCAGCTCTCACCAGACCGCCGAAGCTTTCTAAATCCCGGGCACTTACCGCGTGAGCTGGAGCCGAAGGAACCGCTGCATGATCGGCACCATAAAGTGCGGCGCGGTCCAGTCCACGCCAACACCTGTCTTCTCTAAGGGGTCGGTGCGACGACATGGCTGCTAAGATGGTGATCAGCCTGGGGGGCTCGCGGCGGCGGAAGCGCGGCGAGGTGCTGTTCCGGTTCGACTCCTTCTGCCAGCCCGGTTACCCGGCGCAGCTCGCCGGCGCGTTCAGGGACAACGTCAGGACCCTCCTCGGGCTCGCGCACCTGGAGGCCGGCGTCCAGGGGGAGACCAGGTGCTGGTCGTTCCAGCTCGAGCTGCACCGCCACCCGCCGACCGTCGTCAGGCTCTTCGTCGTCGAGGAGGAGGTCGCCGCCTCGCCGCACCGCCAGTGCCACCTCTGCCGTGTCATCGGTACCTACGTACAGGCTTTGAGTAACCATCGCACGCACGCGATCAGTCTGTCACGGGGAGATGTTCATCGGTCGCGTATGTGTGTCGTGCCGTGTCGCAGGTTGGGGTCGGCACCTGATATGCAGCAAGAGGTTTCACTTCGTGCTGCCCAAGAGGGAATCCTCCGTGGAGACCGATGGGCTGTGCTACGGGATCGGCCACGGTGGCGCCGGCGCCGAGAAGGCGTCGAAAGGGACGGCGACCTCCAGGGGCCACCTGCTGCACGGCATCGTGCACCTCAACGGCTACGGCCACCTCGTCGCCCTCCACGGCTTCGAGGGCGGCTCCGACTTCGTCTCCGGTCACCAGATCATGGACCTCTGGGACCGCATATGCTCAGCCTTACACGTAAGGTATATATGTCTGTGACGTTGCAACGTAGTACGTGGTATACATCGATCGCAAACGTATGTGTACATGCTGCATGAGCGAGCGATGAGTTCTCACGTGCACCCACTCAACCAAACCTATGTTGTGTGTTGCAAGGAAGGTGAGCCTTGTGGACACGGCGAGGAAAGGGCACATGGTGCTGAGGCTGCTGCACGGCGTCGCGTACGGCGACACATGGTTCGGGCGGTGGGGCTACAGGTACGGCCGCCCGAGCTACGGCGTCGCGCTGCAGTCGTACCAGCAGTCCCTCCACGCGCTCCAGTCCATACCGCTCTGCGTCCTCGTGCCGCACCTCTCCTGCTTCAGCCAGGAGCTCCCCATGGTGGTCACCAAGTACCAGGCCATCAGCGGGCATAAGCTGCTCAACCTCGGCGACCTCCTCCGCTTCATGCTCGAGCTCCGGACCCGCCTGCCGGCCACCTCCGTCACGGCGATGGACTACCGCGGCATCATGTCCGACGCGTCGTGCCGGTGGTCGGCCAAGCGCGTGGACATGGCGGCCCGCGCCGTCGTCGACGCGCTCCGCCGGTCCGAGGCGCCGGCCGCGCGGTGGGTCACGCGGCAAGAGGTGCGCGACGCGGCGCGCACGTACATCGGCGACACGGGCCTCCTCGACTTC
This sequence comes from Thinopyrum elongatum, assembly GCA_011799875.1. Taxonomy (NCBI): domain Eukaryota; kingdom Viridiplantae; phylum Streptophyta; class Magnoliopsida; order Poales; family Poaceae; genus Thinopyrum; species Thinopyrum elongatum. The sequence goes on from CM022301.1 coordinate 344,751,271, forward strand.
GTGCTCAAGTCCCTCGGCAACCACATCGTTGGCAACTACGTGGTGCGGCGCGCCATGAACCCGGTGACCAAGGTGCTCGAGTACTGCCTGGAGGACGTGTCCAGCGTGCTCCCGGCGGCGGTCGGAGCCGGCGCCGGCGTGTCGCCGGGCCACGGCAAGATGAGGGTGCGGTTTCATCTCACACGGGCACAGCTCATGAGAGACCTTGTGCACCTGTACAGGCACGTGCTCAAGGAGCCGAGCCAGGCGCTCACCACCGGCGCGTTCGGCGCGATCCCGGTGGCGGTAAGAATGATCTTGGACATCAAACACTTCGTCAAGGACTACCACGAAGGAATGACCGCTACCAACAGCGGCGTAGTCGGGCATGTCTACATCAGCCTTTGCTGCACCTTGATCGTGAGGAACGGGAGCTCGGAGCTGGTTCCGCCGTACGAGACGGTGACCGTGCCGGCGCATGCCACCGTGGGCGAACTCAAGTGGGAAGTGCAGAGGCTGTTCAGAGATATGTACCTCGGCCTGAGGACCTTCACGGCCGAGTGCGTCGTGGGGATCGGCGCCGGCCTGGAGGCCAGCCCGGCGCTCGGACTGATCGGCGTGGGGAGCACCGTTGTGGTCGAAGGGGTGGTCGGCGAGCAGCAGGAACCGGCCGAGGAGGGCGACCAGAGGAAGAAAGCGGCTGCCGTGTGCGAGGGGAGCGGCGACGTCGGAGACAGGGTCGTAGACTGCGTGTGTGGCGCGGACGATGACGACGGCGAGCGCATGGCGTGCTGCGACATCTGCGAGGCATGGCAGCACACGCGGTGCGCCGGGGTCGCGGACACGGAGGACGTCCCGCACGTCTTCCTCTGCAGCCGGTGCGACAACGACGTGGCTTCGTTCCCGGCCTTGAACTGCTAGAAGCTGCTCCAGGCATGCTCGGTACGGCATAAACGTTGCTACAATCGCTGCTAGTCTATCTATACATGTATAACCGAAGACTTCAACTGTTTATATTGTCTTTTTTTTTTTCAGTCTTGTTAAATCTCAATCGACTAAGACTTAGCCACACTTTTTTTTGTTGGCGAGACCAAATTGCGAAATTGCGATGAGATTTATCGCACCGACTCATATAGGCACCGATGGCGATGCCTTCGTCGCATTCGATGGGGATGAACACCGGATTAAGTTGGTAGACAAAATAAGAGCCTCCATTGCTTTCCACTGAACAACATTGCTAGTGAGTCATATTTCGCATAAGTGAAGATCAAACTCTTTCCTGTTGGGTTTATAGGGCCGGAAGCATATCATTGGATTCTATTCGAATAAAATTTCTAAACATATAATTTTGATAGCATAACACATATTTTGTTAGTCAAATTGAGAACTTAGGAACACGCACACGCCCTATAACACTTGGCCAGAGGGAGTAGACAAAATTCACAATCCCGTCATGGTCAAAGGCGGTGAGATCTCCACCTCCTCTCTCGCATGTGTTGCCCTCGCCTCTCCACTTCTCTTTACATTGTACGACCATGTCTCGAAGTAAAAATGTCAATTTTATCTTTTTAGGGATGGATGCCAGTTTTTCGAAGAGCAGTCTAATGGGTCCTAGGACGAGGACCATCGATGTCCGAAAGATTTAAACACCCCCAGGCAAGTATAAGTATTTGGCAGAAGCATCTGCATGTGGGAAACTCTCGGTTTCAGACGTGTTCTCAGTTAAATCTATGTGTATGGACTTGATTAATAATGGTCCAATCCCCTGGTCTATGCATATCTGGAAAACAAAGGTCCCTTTAAAAATCAAGATTTTTATGTGGTTCATGCATAAGGGAGTGATTTTAACAAAGGACAATTTCATAAAACGTAGGTGGGAGGGGAGTAAACGGTGTTATTTTTGTGAGCATGACGAAACGATTCAACATTTGTTTCTCACTTGCCCCTAGACAAGTTATTATGGCAAATAATACATGTGTCATTTAACATACCTCCTCTTAATACTATCTCAAATTTGTTTGGTAACTGATTATGTGGGGTTGAGCCCAATACCGCAGCACGAATTCATGTGGGAGTTTGTGCATTACTTTAGGCAATTTGGAACTGTCGGAATACTTATGTTTATAACATGACAAATATCATAAACTTTTTGCAGGTTACCTACCGGGTGTCTGGTTGGATCCGTAAGCAGTCATTACTGCACTGTGCAAAATAGAGGGTGCTTATGGCCTTTGGATGCAACCGATGGAAGACGGTAGCACACCCTACATACAACCGATTTGGATGACGGTTCAATAATAGGATATATGTTTAGGCACAGTGTCCTATTTTGTCGGTTGTGGCTATTTGTTTGGTTTCTTGTTCTTGTTTGGCTACTTAGATGTTTTTCATACTCTCGTACTTGATATTGTTTAATAAATAACTGTGTGCATCGCTTGTTGCAAAGGATGGGGTTAATCCTCCTTTTTCAGAAAAAAATGTGCATGTGAGTTGATGCTTACAGCATCTACAGTCGGGCGTCCCAAATCGGCCTCAAACGCCCGGACGGCCCGCCCGATCACTGACCGGTCACGAAAATCTGATCCAGACGGGCGCCTCAAACGAGCCTCAAACGCCCGAGCTGACCGGTACCCCTCATATCCAGCCCAAATATGAGACGGATATGGAGGCGCCCGGGCGCGTCCGCCACATCGGACTCGGCCCACGCTGGTCCACCCGACCCCACATATATTCCTCCCCATTTGCTCGACGAACCAATCCCTAGCCACTTCACTCCACTCCCATCCGCCACCCAAGCTCACCTCCGGCGGTCTCGGGCGTCTCCGGCATGGCGAGCAGCGGATCTGAGTCCTTCATCTCCAGATCCGTCGACCCCGAGCTCATCCCACGCGGCCCCGAGGAGGAGATGGTCGTCCGGCTTGTGTTCCGCCGCTCCCGGGAGGAGGCTCGTGCGAGGAAACGCTCGAACTCCTTCCGTCAGGAATCCATTTCGTCCGCCCAAATGGCGCATGGATCCGGCGCTAGGTGTGTCGTCGCTGCCTCACTAGAGGCGGTGCGGTCCGCCTGGCGTCCAAACGCGGTGGCGGACACGCAACCCCTCCATTGGCGCGCCGAGCAGCAGGATACACCATGGGCGTCGTGCGATGAAAACATGGCACGGCGTGCCCGCCGTGCGAGGCAGCGGGCGCGGGAGACGGCGGCAGTGGACATCGGCGAGGCGGAGTCGCACTGTCCGGCGCCCCGTATGGTGTAGCAGTCCGGGCGCCACAACCGCCTCGTGGTGGATGTCGCCGGCTAGTCCCTGGACGGATCCATCATTGATCTGACGTCCATCGGCACCCAACGGGTTCTCGGCTCCGAAAAGGAAGAGTAGGGCATGGGAGACGGCGGCGCCTTGAGTCCTGTGAGCCGGCTCATGTACCATGCCCTACTCTACCTTGCCGGTGTCCGGACCAACACTCTGGGGAGCGCAGCCAGCCGCCGGACATGGGCATGACGACCAGACGAGCTCCGCTTAAAGATCGCTACATTGCTGTAATAATATGGATTTGAGGTATCCGAAGTGAAATGCATTATTTGAGGCGTGACCGGTCAGTATCCGCGGACGCGCCCAGGAGCGTTCGCGGGCGTTTGAGGGGTCCTCCTGTCCGTGGCGTAGTCGGAGCGACTGTTGCAGTGGTGCCTGGTCCTCCTCATCACAGGAGGAGATGGCGATCTCCTCCTCGGCGGAGGAGACGACCGCCGTGGACGCCGAAGGGCTTGAAGAGCATGAGCGGTGGCGCCAAGAACCGCCATAGGAGGAGCTTCCACCTACTCTGCCTGCCGATGCGGAGCACCATGACTTCGGCATCGCCTTAGCTAGGGCGTAGAGGAGGAGGGGCTCGGGCACGGAGACGGGGGAGGGAAGGGGGCTGGTGCTCGGGGAGGAGGAGTGCGGCTCTGTGTGTTGCCAATGAATGGCTTAAATAGCCGCGGCAAAGCCGAGGCGAAGGGGAGGTCATCCCGCTTCAATGCAGCGCAACGTTCGTCAGCCGGCCCTCCCGTCCGGTCAAATCGCGGCATCAATGGCCACTGCATGCTCTGGGCCGGCATCAATGCGGCGAGGCAAGCGACGCGTCGCATGGGATGGAAAGCGCAGGAGGTGCGGGAGGGGGTTTGGATGGGCCAGGACGGTCCGAAGTGGGCGTGGCAGTGGTCCGGACTCCCGCAAAGCCCCCTCCCCCTGTTTGTCTTCGGTTTACGGGAGAAAGTACATACGGACCGCGCCACGGACCGATACAAGCCCGTGTTGTATGGCTTACGCGGTCCAGACGGATTCGAGCGGTTTGAGGGTCGGCGTTGGAGACGCCCTTACAAACTTTCTGTCTTTTTTATTTTGGCATATTAAGTGGGAGAGCATATCAATGGCCTAGATCATAAGAACAAGCGTCCCAATCAATTTCCATAATTTTCCCCATGTGTACCTGACCTCATTAGGCAAGCCCTGCCAGTGAACTGGGTACACCATTGGCCGTCCCCGCCGATGATCCAGGTGGCGCTCTCGGTTGACGGTTCGTTCTCGGCACAGGAAGGTACGACATCGACAGGCATGGTTGTCCGAAGACATGATGGCAGCGTTGCTTTTGTCGTGTACCGGTTTTTATTCAACTACAATGACACGCTCGAGGCAAAAATTCATGCATTGATGAAGGGAATGGTGTTGACGATGCAACATTTAGAATGTATAATTATTGTGCAATCTGATTCTTCTGAAGCATTTTCTAGCCTGGATGATCACAGATTAAGCAAGTCAGCTTATGGGCACCTTGTTGCTAAGATTAAGTCTTTTATGCAAGATCGGGAGTTTGTTCCTCGGAAGCTTAGACAAGCACAAAATAGGGTAGCATGTCGACTGGCTATATACAGTTGTTCGGAACATGCCACCGCGATGTGGCTAGGTCACATACCTCCATGTATTGAGGAATTATTTCTTGATTGTAACCCTATAATTATGGAATAAAACTCCCTTTTCATCGCGAAAAAATGGGTGGTTTCTCTATCCCAATTTACATGGCATAGCTTGATCTCCTTCAAGTGCACAACGTTAGTTGTAGTTGCTTTTCGAAGTAATAGTATGGATTTCATGAAGAGTTGAGGAAGTGGTCGTTTGCCCTTTGTAGAGGTTCATCGTAATATGCCTGCAAGTTATTCCTTAATTCCATGAAAAGGCGTAATGGTGATGGAATTAACAGAGACTAACAAAAGTAAAGGACTTGATTTCGTAGTAACTAGAGTAAAGAACGTGAGAGAACTTAGGAAACTGTTGGAATATTTGTATGATGATAGTGAATGGAAAATATTCTATCGCTGCAATCACTAGCGGATAAATGGCTAGCCACAACTTTTGTTGATGGCGCGCCATTTCCAATCAATGCCAGCACTATTTTTTTAAATAGTTGTGGCGTCAATGATATGTCTTTGTCGTATCTACTTTTCCTAACGCTTTTGCTCTTGTTTTGGACTCTAATTTGCATGATTTGAATGAAACTAACCCGGACTGACGCTGTTTTCAGCAGAACTACCATGGTGTTGTTTTTGTGCAGAAATAAAAGTTCTCGGAATGGAACGAAACTTTTTGGAGAATTGTTTTATAATAAAAGAAAAATACTGGAGTCAAGAACCACCGGAGGGGGGGCCCTGACCGGGCACAAGACACCAGGGCGTGCCGCTCCCTCTGGTGCGCCCTGGTGGGTTGTGCCCACCTTGTGGCCCTGCAGACCCTAATTCTGACGCTATAAAATCCTATTTTCAGAGAAAAAAATCAAGGAGGAAGTTTCATCGCGTTTCACGATACGGAGCCGCCGCCACCTCCTGTTCTTCATTGGGAGGCCAGATCTGGAGCCCGTTCGGGGCTCCAGACAGGGGAATCTTCGGTCTTCGTCATCACCAACCCTCCTTCATCACCAATTCCATGATGCTCCCCACCGGGAGTGAGTAATTCCTTCTTAGGCTCGCTGGTAGGTGAGGAGTTGGATGAGATTCATCATGTAACCGAGTTAGTTTTGTTAGGGCTTGATCCCTAGTATCCACTATGTTCTGAGATTGATGTTGTTATGACTTTGCCATGCTTAATGCTTGTCACTTAGGGCCCGGGTGCCATGATTTCAGATCTGAATTGTTTATGTTTTCACCATTATATCTATGTTCTAGATCCGATCTTGCAAGTCATATTCACCTATTACGTGTTATGATCCGTAAACCCCAATGTGACAGTAATTGGGATACTTTCCGGTGATGACCGTAGTTTGAGGAGTTCATGTATTCACGATGTGTTAATGCTTTGTTCCAGTTCTCTATTAAAAGGAGGCCTTAATATCCCTTAATTTCCTTATGGACACCGCTGCCACGGGAGGGTAGGACAAAAGATGTCATGCAACTTCTTTTCATAAGAACGTATGACTATTTACGGAATACATGCCTACATTATATTTATGAACTGGAGCTAGTTTTGTATAACCCTAGGTTATGACTGTTATATGATGAATATCATCCAACGAATTCACCGGTCCAATGCCTACGAATTTTCCATATATTGTTCTTGCTAAGTTACTACTGCTGATGTTACTGTTACACTTGCTACAAAATCATTGCTATTACTGTTACCGTTACTGCTACTGTTACCACTGCTATGAAAACTATCATATTACTGTGCTACTGATCACCTTGCTGCAGATATTTAATCTCCAGGTGTGGTTGAATTGGCAACTCAACTGCTAATACTTACAAATATTCTTTGGCTCCCCTTGTGTCGAATCTATAAATTTGGGTTGAATACTCTACCCTCGAAAACTGTTGCGATCCCCTATACTTGTGGGTTATCAAGACCTTTTTCTGGCATCGTTGCCGGGGAGCATAGCTATATTTGTTGAGTCACTTGGGATTATTATCTATTTATCACTATGAAGAATCTGAAGGATACCAAGACTAAGATCGTTCCCTCTAGGACGAGGGGAGGTAAGGAACTGCCATCACACTCTGCACTTGATTCACCTTCTGTTTTGAGTAGACTTGCAACACCACCACATGCTATTAATCCTGATATGTCGCAAGTTATTGATGATGCTACTTCTTCTATGAAAGATACTTATGATGATGCTAGTGCCTTGCTTGATGATAATGTGCCACTAGGTGAATTTCTTGATGAACAACTTGCTAGAGCTAAAGAAATTGAGAATGCTAAAACTGATGAAGTACTTGAAACTGAAAATCTTGAAACACCTATTAGACCTGGCTCTCCAAGATATGAAATGCCTAAGATACTTGAAGGTTATGTTATTGATGAGGAGATCGCTAGAGACTTTCTTGCTTGCAATGATAGGGATGATCTTAAGAAATTACTATGCAAACTGGAAGAAAAAACTGTGAATGCTAGAACGAAGTGTGACCCTAAGTTTGCTACTTCACCTATCTTTGTTACCGATAAGGATTATGAATTCTCTGTCGACACAGAGTTAATTACTTTGGTTGAATCTGATCCTTTCCATGGCTATGAAACTGAAACTGTTGTGGCACATCTTACTAAATTAAATGATATGGCCGCCCTATTTGCTCATGATGAGAAGATTCGCTACTATTATATTCTCAAATTATTTCCGTTCTCATTAAAGGGTGATGCTAAGATATGGTACAATTCTCTTGCTCCTGGTTGTGTGCGTAGTCCCCAGGATATGATATATTACTTCTCTGGAAAATATTTTCCTGCTCATAAGAAACAAGCTGCCTTACAGGAAATATTTAATTTTGTGCAAATTGAAGAAGAGAGTCTCCCACAAGCTTGGGGGAGGCTTCTCCAATTGCTTAATGCTTTGACTGATCATCCTCTTAAGAAAAATGAAACACTTGATATCTTCTGTAATGGACTAATCGATGCTTCTAGGGACTTCCTAGATAGTTGCGCTGCTTGTGTTTTAAGGGAACGAACTGTTGAACAAGCTGAGGAATTATTGAATAATATATTGAAAAATTATGATGATTGGACTATTCCTGAACTACCACCTAAACCCACTCCGAAGAAGAGGGGTATCTTATATCTCAGTCCTGAAGATATGCAAGAGGCAAAGAAAAGTATGAAGGAAAAACGTATTAAAGCAGAGGATGTTAAAATTTTACCTCCTATTGAAGAAATACATGGACTTGACACACCACCACCAAAGGTGGTAGAGGTGAACTCTTTAATGAAATTTGATGAAAGTGACATCCCTTACAATAAATATCCTAGTCAATGCCTTTATGAGTTTGACAATTACATTAGAAAACAAGATCACTTCAATGAAAATGTTATGAAACAATTGAAATATAACTCTAATATGATTGCTTGCTTGAGTGACTTGTTATTTAGAATTACTAATGATGTAAGAGATGTAGGAAAACATGCTTCTATGGTTCAAACTCAACTAGAACAAGTTGCTAAATCTCAAAGAGAGTTGCTTAGTGAAATGAATAATAATATGAATTACTTTGCTGTTAGAGTAGCAACTAGAGGAGGTAAAATGACTCAGGAACCACTTTATCCTGAGGGACACCCTAAAAGAATTGAACAAGACTATCAAAGAATTAACAGTGATGCACCTAGTCCTTCTAAAAAGAAGAAGAAAAAGAAAAATGATAAGACTTTGCATACCTCTAGTGAACCTGAAATAGAAAAACCTCCTGAAAATAATAATGATGTTTCTATTTCTGATGCTGAAACTCAATCTGGTAATGAACATTCATCTAGTGATAAATGAAAAAGATAATGATGATGTTCATGAAGACACTCAACCAGACATTGACAAACAACAAGATAATGATGTTGAAATAGAACCAACTGTTGATCTTGATAACCCACAACCTAAAAAATAAAAGATATGATAAGAGAGACTTTGTTGCTAGAAAACATTGAAGAGAAAGAGAACCATGGGTTCAAAAACCCATGCCCTTTCCACCTAAACCAACTAAGAAAAAAGATGATGAAGAATTTGAATGCTTTGCTGAAATGCTTAGGCCAGTCTTTTTGCGCATTCGCTTAACTGATATTTTAAAGATGGCCCCTTATGCAAAATACATGAAATACATCATCACTAATAAGAGAAAGATACCGGAAGCTGAAATCTCCACCATGCTTGCTAATTATTCTTTTAAGGATGGAGTACCTAAAAAACTTGGAGATCCAGGAATACCAACTATACCTTGCTCCATCAAAAGAAATTATGTTAAAACTGCTTTGTGTGATTTAGGAGCTGGTGTTAGTGTTATGCCTTTCTCCTTATATAAAAGACTTGATTTGAATAAACTCACACCCACTGAAATATCTTTGCAAATGGCTGACAAATCAACTGCCATACCTATTGGTATTTGTGAGGATGTGCCCGTTGTTGTTGCAAATGTTGCTATCTTAACTGATTTTGTTATACTTGAGATGCCCGAGGATGACAACATGTTGATTATCCTTGGTAGACCCTTCTTGAATACTGCAGGGGCTGTTATTGATTGCAATAAAAGCAAGGTCACTTTTCATATCAATGGTAATGAGCGTACAATGCACTTTCTGAAGAAACAATTCCAAGTGAATGGTATTAATGTTATTGAAAAATCTCCGACACTCACTATTGGAAGTTTCCAACTACCTCTACCTACTGCCAAAAAGAAATATGAAATGCTTATTGTTGGAGACATGCATATCCCCGTTGAGGTAACTTAATGTTTTACGAAAGTTCTTCGGTTTCATGCTAATCGAAAGTGGTTGTTAATAAGACTTGATCAACCTTATTAATGGATCATTTTTTAGAGGTATGAAGTTGATGAATTTAGTAAGCACAACCTTCTGCTCCCAACTTTTGTTTCCTGTTTTTCTTAGTTAAATAAAATAAAATGCCATGTTTTGTCTGTTTTCTGAATTTCCCGTGCAATAAAAAACGACCCAAAAATAAAAGTTCTCAGAATGTCCTGAAAATTCAATACAATTCTTTTCTGAATATTTCTAAATTTCTGGTGCAAATAACATCAGAGGGGGGGGGGGGTGTGCACCTGGTGACCACAAGACACCAGGGCGCGCCAGCAACCCCAGGCACGCCCTGGTGGGTTGTGGTCGCCACGTGGGTCCCCTCACTTATTTCTTTAGCCCATGTCATCTCCTACCTCCAGAAAAAAATCACCATAGCTCTCTCTCTCTCTCTCTCTCTCTCTCTCTCTCTCTCTCGTGTTCTTGCTCTCAAACCCGCAGATTTCGATCTCCTTGCTCTAAGCTTCGTTTCCGAAACTGTTTTGAGGGATTGCTACTTGGCATGTGACTCCTCCATTACTCCAATTAGTTTTTGCTCTAGTGGTTTATACTTTGAATAATTAGCTACTCTTGGTGCTGCTATAGATGAGCTTGCATGTTGAATTCTTAGAGTTCTAAGTAGTTTGAATGCTTAATATGGCCTCTATTCACCCTTATGAGTAGTTGCTATCAATCTTGTTAAGTTTTGTTGACAAAAATTTCGTGGACTAAAATTTTCAGAATTTTATCTATAAGAATAAGATGAGTTTCTTTAGGAAGTTTTCCTCCAAGAAAAATGCTAAAGGAGTCATTGGGGAATCCTCGGACACCGACCTCAACACTCCGAGAAGGGCGGATGTGCGGCCATGCAAATGGCCGCATAGTGCCTTCATGGAGGGGGCCGGGATCCATCAAGAGTTCACCCAATTCGTTGCTAATGCTGTGCTGGCCGACTTCATCGCAGCTGAGTGTGATCAATACCACCTCCTTACAAATTCCTTTGTGCAAAATTTCCATTTTCCGAGTAGGAATAATCCTCCTGAAGTGCAGTTTAATTTATACTCTGAAACCCGTCAGATACCACATACTGATTTTTGTGAAATATGCTTGATCCCTTCTGATGGGGAAATAAGAGAGCCTAGACCTGCAGAGTTTGAGAACTTTTATCGTACTCTGTCAGTGGGAGATGAGAGAGGCGTGTCGAGTGTCACCGCCACTAGTTTGCAGTTTTCTTCTGTGCATTACTTTGCTCTATTCATCGCTAAGTGTTTAATTGCTAGAGAGAAGGTCGGTGCACTTAGTGCTCCTGACTTCGCCATTTTACGCCATGCACTACACAATGATCGCACTTATAGCCTAGGGGATATTATTGCACGCTGTCTGCACCTTAACAGAAACAAGGGGAAAAAATCATGGTGGTATTTATGCTACTCGCTTAGCGAGTCACTTTAACATTCAGATACGCCAACATGATTATCCTTTGACCCGAGTCTATCTAGATCACCAGGCGATGGTGGCTCACCAGTTTACTGATGATGCCGACTCTCTTCATAATATTCGTTATAACCTGGTTTTCAGTGTGAATTCCCGTGATATTATTCCGTTGCCTGCACCTGCTTTGTTTGATTCTATTACCAGGGGCGGATACAGGATCATGCCAGCAGACATTGTTGCCTACCGGAACGCCCAGGCAGCAGCAGAGGAGGAGCCTCAGGAGTGGGACGCTCAGGTGCCACCACCACAACACTTCGGAATGGGACCGGATGGCTACTACGAGTGGTGACTACCAAGCCAGGCCAAAAGCCTAAGATTGGGGGAGTACGTATTTCCACCGACATTACATTCATATTCACACATTTCATTCCAGTTGTCGGTGTTCACACTTTTTCATTGTATTATCCATGCTAGATTTTTTTTTCTCACTTTCTTCTTGTGTGTTTGAAAAACTTTGAGAAAATCCAAAAAACGTTTCTTGCTTATTTTTGGTTTTTCTTTCTAGTTTAATTAGTTGTAGTATTAAAAGAAAATCCAAAAAGATTTCTCGATTCTTCTTTTTGCTTGTTGGGAGCTTTCCCATGTAAATAGTTTTTCTCGTTTTTGTTTTTGTTTTTCTTTAATTTGCTTTCTCCAAGAAAAAATAAAAACTCCAAAAATATTTCAGTGTGTTTCTCTGAAATTCTTCTTCTTTTATTGAGTCATACCAAGGAGAAGAACACGATGAAAATGTTGAGTGGCTCTCATATGCATTGCTATTGATCTAACAAAGAGCACAAATTACCTTGTCTTCTCCTTTTGAATAAAATGTTTGCACATTCCAGCTTAGTCCACGACACTCTTGCACTATTATTATTTTCATATCATTCGGTCATGCAAGTGAAAGGCAATAATGACGATATTTGAATAAATGACTGTGGCAGAGAGAAACGGGTATGAACTCAACTTGTTCTGTTTTTGTAAATCTGTTTAACCTAGTATCCATGATTCATCATATTATGATCAAACATGTTTGCAATGACAATTAGAGATTATAGTTTCTCATGCCATGCTTAAGTAGCTAGGAGTGGATAATGATTTATCTTGGATGTCAACATGCATTAAAATGATTGTGATGTAGTATGATGATATGGTATCCTCCTCTGAATGTTTCAAGTGGCTTGACTTGGCACATGTTCATGCATGTAGTTGAATCAAAACCAACATAGCCTCTACGATATTTATGTTCATGGTGTTCATATCCTACTCATGCTAGTATTCAATGTTAATTATGCGTAACGTATGTTCATGACCGTTTTCGCCCTCTAGCTAGCCTCTTCTCAACCTATTTGCTAGCCTTCGCCTGTACTAAGTGGGAATACTGCTTGTGCATCAAAATCCTAAAACCCAAGTTATTCCAGATGAGTCCACCATATCTACCTATATGCGGTATTACCCTGCCGTTCCAAGTAAATTTGCATGTGCCACTGTCGGTGTCAAAACCGACGGATCTCGGGTAGGGGGTCCCGAACAGTGCATCTGAGGATCAATGGTAACAAGGGACGATGGGGACACGATGTTTACCCAGGTTTGGGCCCTCTTAAAGGAGGTAAAACCCTACGTCCTACTTGATTATATTCGATGAGTATAGGGGTTACAAGAGTTGATCTACCTCGAGATCGTAATGGCTAAACCCTAGCTGTCTAGCCTATGAGAATTCTGATAGCCTCTACGGACTAAACCCTCCGGTTTATATACACACCGAAGGGATCTAGGGTTGTACAGAGTCGGTTTGCAGAAGAAGGAAATAACATATCCGGACACCAAACTTGCCATCCACGCATATAGGATTCCCACCCGGACACGGTGAATATAGTCTTTAGTTTTATCTTCACGGCCCATCAGTCCGGCCCATATCAAATAGTCCGGACACCCGAGGACCCCCTAATCCAGGACTCCCTCAGTAGCCCCCGAACCAGTCTTCGATGACGATGTGTTCGGCGCGCGGATTATCTTCGGCATCGCAAGGCGGGTTCCTTCTCCTGAATATTTTAAGTTAGCTTCCTGCACAAAGGAACTATATCCGGCTCTGCATAATCAATACAACCCTTAGCCGCGAAGATAAGATGTCAAAATAGGAACAATGTCTTTTACTGACAACTTTTCTGTGAAGTTTCACACTTGACCCTTCAACATTTTGAACCGTTTTCACGCCTCCCGTTTCGCGTTTCGAGGCCTAGCTCTCATTGGCACGTCTTGTCAAAGCAGATATCGTGCCCGCCCATTACGGGATTCACATCAATGTGATTTGGGTAATCCAACCGCGCCGTTCGCACGATCTCTTTCGGAACAGGCGAGTTTTAAGGCTTGAGGGGGGGGGGGGGCGTTTGGTATTTCACTGCCTATAAGAGGGTAAAGATTCCTCCTTTTTTCCCCACGCCTTCTTGTAGCTCCTACCTTCCCTCCTTCGAGCTCCAGCGCCCAAAACTTCAATCTTCCCCACCGCCACCACCTTTCCCAGCCATGGATGGATCCGGTTCCAAGGGCAAGCGGGAGGCCTCCTCCGTCACTAAGAATGACATCAAGGAGCTTCAGAGCGCGGGATATCTATTCATGGATATCGCGCACAGGCTCCTGCTAAGGATCAGGTCATCCCCACTCCGGAGCCCGGCGAGAGGGTTGTATTCATTCCCCATTTCCTCCGAGGTCTAGGGTTTCCCTTCCATCCCTTCGTCCGGGGCCTCATGTTCTATTACGGGCTAGATTTCCATGATCTAGCCCCAAATTCTTTCCTCCACATCTCGGCGTTCATCGTCGTGTGCGAGGCTCTCCTCTGCATCCCACCACACTTCGGCCTATGGCTTAAGGTTTTCAATCTGAAGCCGAAGGTGGTCGATGGCCAGCATGTGGATTGCGGCGGGGCCATGGTAAGCAAGCTCCCCAATGCCGTCTGGCCCAAAGGGGCGTTTGTGGAGACGGTCAAGGTGTGGCAGCAGGAGTGGTTTTACATCACCAAACCCCGCAACGCCAACTGGGCGGCCACACCTGACTTCAGATCCGGACCCCCCACGAGGCTCACCTCCTGGACCGCCAAGGGCCTTGATTGGGGGTCCACGGTGGAGGTGCAGATGCTGCAAACACGCATCACCAACACGATAGGCAAAAACACCGGTCTCACAAACGTGATTCAGGTGATGCTCTTCCGCCGCACTCTTCCTTGCCAACTCTGGGCCTCTCACATGTGGGAGTTCAATCCGGAGGAGCCACGGACCCTGAAGCGCTTCTTCGGCACAACGCACGAAGATATTTGGAAGCAGCTCTTCAAGGCCCAAAAAGTGTGGCCGAAGAAGACCGAGGACATCGGACTCGACATCGAGAACCCGGCCTCACCGGTAAGCATAACCTTTTCGAAGACTTATCCGGTGAGCAGTTTGAATATAATGTAAGTCATATTGCCTGCCTTCTGAATAGGGCTGGACGGCAAAGGCGGAGCGGATCAACTGTCCGGCACCGCTGCCTAAGAACCCAGCCACACCCTAGCTAATAGATATGCTGGTCCCGGCGCCATATCAGGCGCCGGAGAGGAAGGTCAAGAAGATGAAGGGCAAGGAGGCCAAGAGCGGCCCCCGCCATAAGGGTCCTGCGGACACAGTATCCGGAGAGATCAAAGCCCTCTCTTCCCGTGACGGAGACGAGGAAGAAGAGGAGGAGGAAGTCGAAAGTGACTCCCCTCGTAAGGGGAGGGAAAAGAAGAGGGCGGCCTCCGAAGACCCGAAGGGGGAGGCGCCCAAAAGAGGGAAGATGACCCTCCCGGACAGTTCAGACTCGGATTCCAAACTAGTCTCCAAAAAACCTCCCAGGGCGAAGCCCCTGGCCGAATCGTAAGTATTCATAGACTTACCAGTTCATCTCTTCGGTTTTCCTGTTTCCATTATATAAGCCATTCGTTGTGTGCCTTTCAGCCCTCCACGCGAGCTTCCGAACACTCCTTTATCGGAGGGGAACTCTCTGCCACCCGAGATGGCGGAGAGCGAGATGCCGCCACGAGCCCCCTCACCTATCACCATGGATGACACCGAGGTGTTATCCCGAAGGACCTCTCCTGGCCACGGAGGGGCGGGCGAGGCTGTCGAAAAAGCGCCCGAGGTTAATACCTCGGTCGCCGACGACATAGGGAAGGCGACCCCTATGACAACCGACGATGGGGACCCCCAACAATCCGGGCCCCACCCGGACACCATTCCGGAGACCAATGCGACTCCGGGATCATGTGAGCTGCCCCCTTCAAAAGAGGGGGGAGGAGCATCAGCTCCGTCGGTGACCTTCGCTAATCCGGAGGCGCCGAACACTCTAGCGGAAGCACTGCAACGTGCTTCCATCATGGAGGAGCACCGCACCTTGATGGGTGCGGTGGTGGAAAAGGTTCAGCCTGCAAAAAGCGGACTGAACGAAGCCTTCACCAGCCTACTGATAGGCTTTGAGGTATGCGACGTAATGTCCTAAACATTTTTGTTTCATTTAGAGGAATATACCTGTATACAGATAGTAGCCCCTGAGGCTCTGTTCGGTTTGAAAAGAACCGGACAGAGGATCCACATAGTACTCGGGCGTGTTATCATACTACTCTGCTGTTGCAACAGGCTTCCCTGTTAGCGGCCACCGCCCAGGCCACAGAAGTTTCTGAACTCAATCGGAAGCTTGAAGCGGCCAATGAAGAGCTCGACCGCATCAACAAGCGGTTCAATGAGACACAAGGTATGTGCATGATGAAAAAATTCATTTTTCATGTCAGAAGTGATATGTAAGTTGAGAGGTTAACTCACAGGATGCTTTGATTATGAGCATAGTTGGCGCAGCCGAGGTCGAGACCCTCAAAGGCGCCCTCGCCCAGGCCAAGAAGGAAGCCGAGGCGAGCAAGGCAGCCGCTGATAAAGCGGCTGCTGAACTAGAAGCCGAACAAGTTGCCCGCCGCCAACACGAAGCTCGGGTGGCCGAAGTCGAGCAGGAGCTGAGGGATGCCATCAGCAAATGCGAGACATTGGAGTAGAAGACTTCGGCCCAGTCGTCCGAGCTTGCAAAGGCTCTCCATGATGCCAAAGAGGCGCGGAGCAAGTCCTGGAGTGCTCACGAAGAGATCCGTCAAGCGAGGCAGATAGCGGCTGGTAAGGCCTTTCCTTTGCAGAGTATTTTTGGAGGTCAAAGATATGCTTTGCTCACTCGAGTGTGGAGTTCTCCAGACGCGTTTGCGGACCTCCCGAGGAGTGCCGGCGATGCCGCAGAGTTCTTCCGAGCCCAGGAGGGGAACTCGACCGAGAAGCTGTTCTGGTCGCTGTTTCTTGCACCGGAGCACCCGGTGCTCCTGAATGACCAGATGAAGCAGCTGATGGAGCTGCAAAGGGTGTCCGGTTTGGCGATGAAGGATCTAATAGTCCAACTTTGGCCCGCCGAACCAATTCCCAGTAGCTACTTCGGTTTGGTGGAGCGGCTTGTCGGCGCGCTGCCTCGGATTGATGCTGTGAAGCGTTCGGCTTGCATAGAAGGTGCCCGGATGGCCTTCGCCCGCATTAAGATGCAATGGCAAAGATGAAGGCCACCGATGTGGCGACCGCAGGCCCGCCTGAAGGCAAAGATCATCGGAGGCCGGAGAGATATTTCGACGACGTCCTGGCAGGGGCCCGAATAGTAGAGGGCCAATGTCCTAAGGACGTCATATTTGAGTAGATGTATTCGGGTTGTAAGAACTATGTTATGAACCCATGCTTGTAATGTATATTGCGCCTTTTGTTTCAAGCAATGTTTTCCTCCTGTGCGGCCGTTTATTTATGAAAGTTGCCAGTCGTCGGCTTCAGCCCCCACGTAGATGCTATGGGGGTGTTCGTAGTGACGCGTGACCACACTTTATCCAACGTCTTGGTCCGTAAAGGAGGTGTCCGCGAGGTGAACCAGGCAATCAGACTATGCGGCTTTATTACTTTCACTTAGCCATAGGAGTTTGACGGTGGGGCTAAGTACTAGCCCCTTGTGCGTGTGCGGCAATCCGGGCTGAATAGCCATTTCCACGTGGCTTGGACGAAGACCAGCCCCTCGTATAACATGGAGTAAATCGCTAATGATTGTAGTATAAGACTAAGTCACCGAATCGCTGACCAGCTCTCATTTTATCATGACAGTCAGTTTTCGGCTTTCTCTACTGAGGTATTTGACCGGACGAACCAGAAATACAATCACTATAGTTCTCCCTTTACTACCTTAGCCGAACGAGCGGAACGTAAGGTGGTAAGCAGAGGAGCCGGGCAACCCAACTATAGACCAAAGACATGATTCGGAGCCGATGCATATAATGCAATATTCGGGACACCGAAGAGTACCCCATAGTAGTCCGGACTTTAAAATGTGCCGGGACGGATATAGCCCGTGGTGTTTCAGACCGGTACTAAGGCACGTGTGGCAGTCAGGCATAGGGAGGGAAGACAGATGATAATATAAAATAGATGAGTACCAAACAAAAGTGGTGATCAACTGCTTCCTTTATGCCCTGATTAATACGTCGAGACGTGTCATTACAGGTAATGCCCGAAGGCCAAGGTCATTTTACATGCCGAAAGTTTACGCAAGGGAAAGAATTATATAGGTTTTTTTTTTGAGAAAATAGTGGCTTGAAGGTCCTAATGATGCCCTGCTGCACGTCTGCGCCGTTTCTCCTTGGTTAGAAATCCTTTGAGAGGAGGAGTCAATGGTCGTCTATAAGAAAGGGGATCCTAGAAAGGAGTCCCTGTACAACCGTAGAGTAGGTAGGTTTTTAATGAACCTATGGTAAAAGAGAAAGAAAAAAAGAAAGTTAAGGTCCGAATAGGGTCAAGCCGTACTATATACCTGTTCCGCAGTATGCCTTCGGCGCTGCGCAAGGTATTTTAAGTGCGTAATTATGCACGCACGGTACGTATGCCACAACCTTATGGGGCGATCGGCGGAGGCCGAACTGCTATTCAAGCTCCGGATTCGCTGAGCTGTCATGCTATAATGTTGATCGGACTCGCTTAGCGGTGTCGTGGGTCTTGATGACCGATGAGCTGTTGAGGCCATTCTGTACCTCGGCTGCTAGGGCCGCGGTGTGCTCCTCAGTACGGAGGGAGCGTTCCATATTTCCATTGACTGTGATGACGCCACGCGGTCCGGGCATTTTAAGCTTCAAATAAGCATAGTGCAGGACTGCATTAAAGCGGGCGAAAGCAGTTCGCCCAAGCAATGCATGATAACCACTGCGGAAAGGGACGATATCGAAGATCAATTCTTCACTTCAAAAGTTATCTAGAGAGCCGAATACCACTTCCAGTGTTAAGGAACCCGTGCAGCGGGCCTCTACGCCGGGTATCACTCCTTTAAAGGTAGTGTTGCTGGGCTTGATTCTTGACGGGTCAATACCCATCTTACGGACAGTGTCTTGGTAAATCAAGTTGAGACTGCTGCCGCCGTCCATAAGGACTCTAGTGAGATGGTATCCGTCGATGATGGGATCGAGTACCAGGGCCGCCGAACCTCCATGACGGATACTGGTTGGGTGGTCCCTGCGATCAAAGGCGATCGGACAAGCCGACCAAGGGTTGAATTTTGGAGCGACATGCTCTATGGCATAGACATCCCTTAGTGCCCGCTTGCGCTCTCTCTTGGGGATATGCATGACATATATCATGTTCACTGTTTTCACCTCGTGGGGAAACTTCTTTTGTCCCCCGGTGTTCGGAGGGCGGGGTTCA
Source organism: Thinopyrum elongatum (assembly GCA_011799875.1). NCBI lineage: Eukaryota > Viridiplantae > Streptophyta > Magnoliopsida > Poales > Poaceae > Thinopyrum > Thinopyrum elongatum. Next base: position 344,770,255 of record CM022301.1, read on the forward strand.
TCGTTGTCCTTGCTTTGAGGTACTTTCCCCTTATGTTCGGTATTTAGTTTACCGGCCTGTTTAAAAACCCAGCAGTTTCTATTGGTGTGGTTGGCAGGCTTGTCAAGGGTGCCATGGATTTGACAGGGCCTATCCAGTATTTTATCCAAGTTGGACGGGCCGTCTCTATTTCCTTTGAATGGCTTCTTCCGCTGACCGGGTTTAGAGCCGTTGCATCCGGCGTTGACCGCCGTATCCTCGATTTCTTCATTGTTGTTCTGACGCTTATTTTTGCTACGTCGTGGCCTTCCATTGCCATCCCTGGCCTCAGAGGTGCCAGGGTCGCTGGTGCTGTTTCTTCTACGAGCCAACCAGCTATCTTCGCCCGCACAGAAGCAGGTCATGAGTGCAGTGAGAGCTGCCATAGTCTTCGGCTTTTCCTGACCGAGGTGTCGGGCGAGCCATTCGTCGCGGACGCTGTGTTTAAATGCCGCTAAGGCTTCGGCGTCCGGACAGTCAACAATTTGGTTCTTTTTAATTAAGAACCGAGTCCAGAGTTTGCGGGCTGACTCTCTGGGTTGCTGGACTATGTGACTCAGGTCATCAGCGTCCGGTGGCCGGACATAAGTGCCCTGAAAGTTGTCCTGAAAAGCATCCTCTAAATCCTCCCAACTGCCAATGGAGTTCTCTGGGAGGCTATTCAACCAGTGCCGTGCTGGCCCTTTTAGCTTTAGAGGAATGTATTTAATGGCATAGAGATCATCGCCGCGAGCCATGTGAATGGGGAGAAGAAAATCTTCAATCCACACAGCGGGATCTGTCGTTCCATCGTATGCCTCGATGTTTACGGGTTTAAACCCTTCCGGAAACTGGTGCTGCATTACCTCGTCGGTAAAGCACATGGGGTGTGCGGTGCCTCTATATCGGGCAACATCACGATGGAGTTCGGATGACATCCGTGTTCGGTTCTCAGCTCGAACTTGGTTATGCTTGTCGCGCCAGGCTTGATGGCCGTCGTCTCGTGTTGGAGCACGTCCCCTTGATCCGTAGATTGATCTGGTCTGGCCAGCTCTATTGCCCAGGTCCTGACGTAAGTCATATGTGTAGCCCGGAGCTGCTGCTTCTTTGCCTCTACGGCGAGGTGGCGCGGGCTGGTGTTCGGCATAATTAGCCGCTTTGTCACGTCCACGTGGTGGTCGGTCCGGTTGATCAGCATGATTGTGTCCTGACGGTATTGGCAATGGGCTTCGTCGTCAAATTGTGGTAGTAGCCTGTGTTTTGGGTAGCTCTTTGTCGGGCGCTCGAGGCCGTATTCTTCGGCAGCTAGGACCTTGGTCCATCTGTCATTGAGCGTATCCTGTTTGGCTTGAAGCTGTTGCTGTTTCTTTTTCAGGCTCCTCGCAGTGGTGATGAGCTGTCGCTTGAAGCGTTCTTGTTCGAGGGGTTCCTCTGGCACGATGAAATCTTCGTTGCCGAGGCTAACATCCTCCTTGGAGGCCGGTAGATAGTTACTATCTTCCGAATCCTCATGATCGACAAGTTCGTCGGAGTTGACTTGTCCCTCTTCCCTATCATCCTGTTCGAACGCAGGGTCGACGGGGTCTTCGGCATTGTCCGGAGTGTCATCATCTCTAGTGCCGGTGTTGCTGTCCTTCGCCCGACGTGATCGTGAGCGGCGCCGCTGACGCCGGCGCTTTGGTGGATCATCGACGGGCTTGTCCTGATCTGGATCTTGAGTGCCATCATCGTCCTGCTTCTCAGGTGTGTCCACCATGTATACATCATAGGTAGAAGTGGCCGTCCAACGCCCAGTGATAGGCGGGTTTTGACCTGGTTCGGCTCCGGCATCGTCGTCCATACCGCCGATGTCTTCGGAGGCGTAGTCTAGCATGTCAGTTAGATCCTCGACAGTGGCTATTAAGTGGGTGGTGGGTGGGACGTAAAATTCCCTGCTCTTAGCCCCCAGTTTAGGCTGGTCGTAGTTCGGAGGTGATACTTCCGTGATGGCGAGAGATCGCATTAGGTCCAGTGTCTCGTTTAAGAGCGAAAGCCGGACGGGAGTATGATGATCTGCGGAGCTGGGTTCGGTAATAACCACTTGACCGAGCTCAATGGACGCAGACCTCGAGAGTTCGGAGTTGACGTCCAGAGGCGAGTCTGTCTCCCCGACGTCAGGAAGAGTCACGTTTGACTGCGGGTCTGCTTATAGTATAGTCGCCTCTGGATCTCCGGCAGGAAGCTCCGTAATGGGAGAGAGTCCGGCGGGGCTTATCCTCCCGTCTTCGGACATAGTGGTCCGCCCTGGATCTAAGGCCAGGGCAGGCACGAGAGTCGATCCTTGAGCGGAATCTGACGACGGATCCGACGGGTTTCCTTCATGTGGATGAAGAGTGGCGGCCGAGGCCGAGAACCCTTCGAAGACCAAGTCTCCTCGGATATCCGCGATGTAATTCAAGCTTCCAAACTTGATCTGATGACCAGGGGCATAGCTGTCGATCTGCTCGAGGTGACCAGTTGAATTGGCACTCAGAGCGAAGCCGCCAAACACAAAGAGTTAACCAGGGAGAAAGGTCTCCCAGGAAGCAGCATCGTCACTGACGACAAGTTGAGCCATCGATCCTTGTGTCGACGACACAGTGGAACTCTCAATGAAAGCACCAATGTTGGTGTCAAAACCGGCGGATCTCGGGTAGGGGGTCCCGAACTGTGCATTTGAGGATCAATGGTAACAAGGGATGATGGGGACATGATGTTTACCCAGGTTCGGGCCCTCTTAAAGGAGGTAAAACCCTACGTCCTGCTTGATTATATTCGATGAGTATAGGGGTTACAAGAGTTGATCTACCTCGAGATCGTAATGGCTAAACCCTAGCTGTCTAGCCTATGAGAATTCTGATAGCCTCTACGGACTAAACCCTCCGGTTTATATACACACCGGAGGGATCTAGGGTTGTACAGAGTCATTTTGCAGAAGAAGGAAATAACATATACGGATACCAAACTTGCCATCCATGCATATAGGAGTCCCACCCGAACACGGTGAATATAGTCTTTAGTTTTATCTTCACGGCCCATCAGTCCGGCCCATATCAAATAGTCTGGACACCCGAGGACCCCCTAATCCAGGACTCCCTTAGCCACCTCTAAAAATTCAAATGAACATCTGTTTTGTGTGCCTCGACCGCTCATGGAGCGACAGGGGGCAGTCAGTATCTTCCATGCTAAGCGGGTTATTCTCACGATGAGTGTTTATTCACTCGTCCTTGCATGAGAGGGGCGGTAATAGGGATTCCCAGTCCCGAAATAAAAAAATTTGCAAATAATTAAACAAAACTCCCCCAGGACTGATGTTGGTATGGACGGTACCCATTTATTCGGCTAGCCGTGGAGTGTGTTTGTTTGTGGAGGGGGAGTAAACCTTTACTTTTATCGCTTGGGAACCGCCACTAATGTGTTTAGCATGGAAGATATTGATAACTCTTGGTCGTAACGTTGACAGGAAGGGTTTACCTCCCAAAATTACATTTATCTCTGTTTTTAAAACTTTGAGCTCTGGCACCGCTGCAAATCCCTGCATCCCTCTGCGAAGGGACTATCTATCTATTTAATTTTATGTTGAGTCATCACCTTCTCAAACAAGCGCCAGATCTGAGAGCACTATTGTCATCCTCGTGCATTGTGTATATTTAATGGTGGATGCATCATGACTGGATCTTTTCTACCATGAATTACAATGTTTAGTCGTTCTTGAACTTTGGAGGTGCTCTGCCTTTATGTTTCACGGTCCCTCAGAAAGGGCTAGCGAGATACCATTATTGTCATATTATATCATGATTGTTTTGACAAAGTGTTGGCATTTGAGATATCTTATTATTGCTCGTGAGTTGCTTATGCCATTGATATGAGTTAATATAATTTTTAAAAGTTATTGTTGACATGGTTAGTCATAATCTTTGCTGAAAACCTGGGTGCTACTTAATCTTATTTATGTAAAAAAGAACAAAAGAGTTCGTAAAAGTTTTTCTTTTTCACTTTCAGTTTATCAACTGAATTCCTTGAGGACAAGCAAAGGTTTAAGCTTGGGGGAGTTGATACGTCTCTATCGTATCTACTTTTCCTAATGCTTTTGCTCTTGTTTTGGACTCTAATTTGCATGATTTGAATGAAACTAACTCGGACTGATGCTATTTTCAGCAGAACTACCATGGTGTTGTTTTTGTGCAGAAATAAAAGTTCTTGGAATGGAACGAAACTTTTTGGAGAATTGTTTTATAATAAAAGAAAAATACTGGAGCCAAGAACCACCGGAGGGGGGCCCCTGGCCGGGCACAAGACACCAGGGCGCCCCCCCTCTGGCGTGCCCTAGTGGGTTGTGCCCACCTCGTGGCCCCGCAGACCCTAAGTCCGACGCTATAAAATCCTATTTTCGGAGAAAAAAATCAAGGAGGAAGTTTCATCGCATTTCACGATACGGAGCCACCGCCGCCTCGTGTTCTTCACCGGGAGGCCAGATCTGGATCCCGTTTGGGGCTCCGGAGAGGGGAATCTTCGGTCTTCATCATCACCAACCCTCCTTCATCACCAATTCCATGATGCTCCCCACCGGGAGTGAGTAATTCCTTCTTAGGCTCGCTGGTCGGTGAGGAGTTGGATGAGATTCATCATGTAATCGAGTTAGTTTTGTTAGGGCTTGATCCCTAGTATCCACTATGTTCTGAGATTGATGTTGTTATGACTTTGCCATGCTTAATGCTTGTCACTTAGGGCCCGGGTGCCATGATTTCAGATCTGAACCGTTTATGTTTTCACCATTATATCTATGTTCTAGATCCGATCTTGCAAGTCATATTCACCTATTACGTGTTATGATCCGTAAACCCCAATGTGATAGTAATTGGGATACTTTCCGGTGATGACCGTAGTTTGAAGAGTTCATATATTCATGATGTGTTAATGCTTTGTTCCGGTTCTCTATTAAAAGGAGGCCTAGGGTAGGACAAAAGATGTCATGCAAGTTCTTTTCAAAAGCATGTATGACTATTTACGGAATACATGCCTACATTATATTTATGAACTGGAGCTAGTTTTGTATCGCCCTAGGTTATGACTGTTATATGATGAATATCATCCAACGAATTCACCGATCCAATGCCTACGAATTTTCCACATATTGTTCTTGCTAAGTTACTACTGCTGCTGTTACTATTACACTTGCTACAAAATCACTGCTATTACTGTTACTGTTACTGTTACCACTGCTATCAAAACTACATATTACTGTGCTACTGATCACCTTGCTGCAGATATTTAATCTCCAGGTGCGGTTGAATTGACAACTCAACTGCTAATACTTGCAAATATTCTTTGGCTCCCCTTGTGTCGAATCTATAAATTTGGGTTGAATACTCTACCCTCGAAAACTGTTGCGATCCCCTATACTTGTGGGTTATTAGTCAGCATATTTGGTACACCGTTGATATGACCTTAGTGCCGGCATCGTATTTTTCTGTCACACCATAGATAATTGCTGTGTTTTTTTCCTATTTGCTACAATTTATTATGTTGTGGCCCGTTAGGCCCACGTCAGCACTAGTCCATGTTCTAACTACTGCTCCAGTAAAAAAAACTAAGTCTTTCCGATTCACCCATCTTTTTCACTTCGCCCTCTCTCGACCAGTGCCGCCGCCGCCACCTCCCGACCACGCCGCTCGTCGCCACCAGACCAGCATGCCCGCCACCACCTCCAGGTCAGCAGGTGAGATCTCCCCTCCCCTTCGCGCATGTTCTCCCCCCTAGCGGCTCCCTCGTCCGCGGACGCCATTGAATCCACGGAATCCGTGGATTTGGTTTATTGTGTATAAAATAAGTAGTGTAGAATTAGATTTAGTATTTTAGTATCCAAATTTCTACTTATGGTTGAATTTTTTGGTGTTCAATATGTTTTAGTGTAGAATCGGATGCTACCCTTTTGTGTTGATTTAGTAGTCTAGAGTTCGATTATAATTAGTACTATACTTAGTAGAAATTGATTTATTAGTGTAGAAACCATTTTTGTACTTAGGATAGATTTTTTTGTGTTTAGTATGTTTTAGTGTAGAATCGGATTCTACTCTTTTGTGTTGATTTACTAGTCTAGAATATGATTATACTTAGTGTTCAATATGTTTTGTGTAGAATGGCGCCACCACCACCATCATGTCGAGTGTGCAAGTCAAGGTACACTAGCAGCCTTGGAACGGGCACGTTGTTCGCATCTACTTCTAGCCGAGTTATGTTTCTGCAATAGTTACAAATTGTTTTTGTTGCTAACAATTATTTCTTCTGTTTTTGTTACTATTACCATTAATGCATTGTGTGTGTGTGTTTTTGGTTTTTTTTCTTAGACAGAACGTCCCATGCAATGTGAGGTTGGAATTCAATGAGCTGACCGGAGACACTCTGATCTTTGACACTCCTGGGGGCCAGTACACTACAGAGGTCGAGAAGGGCCGAAAGATATCCCATATGGGAGGAGATAGATGAGATTGTTTCATCGCCCACATGCGTCTCTCTGGGGGTGAATTGATCAGCTTCTCCTTCAGAGGACGAAGACCCAGGCTGACTTTATCTGTCTCAACACGGAAGAAGATGATGGTGACCCACTTGATGAAGCCCTCTATGCCCAAAGAATGAGGCTGAGCGAGGAGGAGACGGGCAACTTGTGGTACATACTTCCGCCACATGATGCCTACGTCGGGTGCCATTCGTGACCCATCTGACATGGACGAATGTTATCCGCTATGTCATAGTATGTTAGTGTACTAATTTGATGATATGTAGTGTACTAATTTTAATGATATGCTTAGTATAGTAGTTTGTTGACATGCTTATATTAGTGTAGAATCTGATGATATGCTTAGTGTAGAAGCCGATGATATGCTTAGTGTTGAATCCGATGATATATGTGAATTGAAGTGTATGCTTTTTTGATAATTGCACATGACATGCTCATTTATCATATATGTTTTTTTCTTCAAAAATTGCCTAGGAGGCTATCTGTGAGCTCTGGCATCGAGCCGAATGGACTAGGCATTGTTGGACTATGCCTTACCACAAGGGGCTCCGTCACCACCTGTGCGTACGCAGTGGACACGGACGGTCGCACTATCTTAAGCTCGGTGGGGTGGAACAACTTCCTTACTGGCAAGAATCTCCAGGTTAGACAGGCCGTCGTAGTCACTATCAGGAACAACCTGCGCGATGACTTGAGGATGATGATCATCATCAACCTCATTTAAAAGTATGTGTGTGGCTGGGCCATCGGTGTTAAACTGCTTATTAACTATTAGTTAGTTAGTGTTTGTGAGATTGTTGTTTATTAACTGGTATTGTTCTATATATATAATTACCTATTATTTTCCATCGGTTAACTTATTGTTCTATCGTGTACTGTTTTATATGTGCTGCTTCAATGTGAAATGTTAAATGTTATATGGTGGGAAAAATATTTTTTTGGCTGCAAAGTGCATTACACGTCGCTAGGTGAGAGATTATAATGGTGGCATTGGCCACATGGCACGCCATCAACATGTAGAATACTGCTGACGTGGGATCCAACGCCATCATTATTTTTAACAATGGTGCCATATTGATGGCGTTGGACACCTACTCCGGCAAGGCACTTTTTGCCACGTCATAGGCTTTTCTGCACTAGTTTGTATATTTGTGAGAGCGGAGTCTGAAAGGATCGAGAATAGGGATCTAGAGGGGGGTGATTATACCCTGAACAAGTAAAAGTGGCAATTTTTAAGATCTTCAAGTTGAGGTGGAGTTTTAGCACAAGTTTAAGCATTCACAATACATTTCAAGCAAGCATGGCAAGAGTATAAGCAGCTGAAAGAGTAAAGCATGCTAATTGCAAGAAAGTAAGGGATGGGATTGAAGTGAGCAAACGCAATGTAGACACGGAGATTTTTGGCGTGGTTCTGATAGGTGGTACTATCGTACATCCACGTTGATGGAGACTTCAACCCACGAAGGGTAATGGCTGCGCGAGTCCTCGGAGGGCTCCACCCACGAAGGGTCCACGAAGAAGCAACCTTGTCTATCCCACCATGGCCATCGCCCACGAAGGACTTGCCTCACTCGGGTAGATCTTCACGAAGTAGGCGATCTCCTTGCCCTTACAAACTTCTTGGTTTAACTCCACAATCTTGTCGGAGGCTCCCAAGCGACACCTAACCAATCTAGGAGACACCACTCTCCAAAAGGTAATAGATGGTGTGTTGATGATGAACTCCTTGCTCTTGTGCCTCAAATGATAGTCTCCCCAACACTCAACTCTCTCTCATAGATTTGGCTATGGTGGAAAGATGATTTGAGTGGAAAGCAACTTGGGGAAGGCTAGAGATCAAGATTCTTGTGGTAGGATTGGAATATCTTGGTCCCAACACATGAGTAGGTGGTTCTCTCTCAGAAAATGAGTAGTGGAAGTGTAGGCACGTTCTGATGGCTCTCTCTCAAATGGAGAAGGGGGTGGAGGGGTATATATAGCCTCCACACAAAATCTAACCATTACACACATTTGACCCAACTCGGTCAGACCGAATAGAAGAACTCGATGAGACCGATTCAGTTCAAAATGTGAACCTTAGGAATCTCGGTGGGACCGACTGGAACAATTCGGTGGGACCGATGTGCTAGGGCTAGGGCAAAACCTCATCTTAGTGAGACCGAATGCTTGAACTCGGTGAGACCGATTTCAGCAAAGAGCAAACAGAGAGTTGGTCAAGCAAACTCGGTGGGACCGATTGCACATTTCGGTGAGACCAAAATAATTGCAACAGGCAACAGAGAGTTTGCAAGGCCATCTCGGTGAGACCGAGATCCGTATCGGTGTGACCGAATTGTCTAGGGTTTCTGGCAGTGGCTATGTCAACTGAACTCGGTGGCACCAGATGGAACATTTTGGTGGGGCCGAGTTTGACTTAGAGTTTTGGACATATGTGGAAATGAGAAAGTGACTGAGGGTTTTGGAGCAATATCACTTAAGCACTTTGAGCAAGTAGACCATTAAGCAACACCTCATCCCCTTTTAATAGTATTGGCTTTCCTATGTCTCAATGTGATCTTGGATCACTAAAATAGAAATGAAGAGTCTTGAGCTTTTGCCAATCTTTGTCCTTAGCATTTTGAAGGGGTTCCACATCCTCTTGTCCTTACCACTCCATTGTTTGAACTCATCTGAAATATACTAGATAAAAGTATTAGTCCAACAAGAGATATGTTGACATTAATTACCAAAATCACCCAGGGAGCACTTGTGCTTTCAATCTCCCCCTTTTTGGTAATTGATGACAACATACATCAAAGCTTAGGATTAAGGATATACATGGTTTTAAGTAAAGCTTTGGAAAGACATGTAACATGCATAGGCTCCCCCTACATGTATGCAATCATGTGAAGATAGAATATAAGAACATGTTAATGCATAAGCATGACAGAGCAAGCAATGAGTTACATGTATCTTGGCTATATGCATCAGAGCAAATGATGTGTATAGGAAGTGTACCTCCATGTTCATGAATCCTTCTTGCAAACAATATGTACATCAGCAAGAGATCATCATGCACATGAGTGTGATGCATAAACTTACCTTGTGGTCTTGGGCTGGCTTTAGAAGAAGTGTACTTGAGAAAACAGAGTTAGATAACACAAGAACACTCTAGATAAAGCAATTTCAGGGAACCACAAGAGTACCAAGATTGGGATGACATGTAAAGGGTGAGTACTGAGTACTTTAATTAGATACTGACATGTCCCTAAAGGATTTAAAGATATGCAATGAATTTCAAAGATTTTCTTCCCTTAGAAATGGACATTTTCTCCCCCTGAATCTGATATTGGATAATGGGAGAAAGTAGGGTAAGAAATTAGAGCAAGAAAAGATCAGAGCAAGAAAGGGTAATAACCATAATCAGAGCAACAATGTTATGCAATAACAATTACATAGGCATGTCTTTCCCCTCTAAAAGACATGTGACTTCTCTCCTCTTTGTTTTACTAGCATCTGGAAGAGCTTAGATGTGCTCATATGATAAGCTTTGATGTGCTCTCTCTCTCCCCCTTTGACATCAATTTCCAAGAAGGGTACTTCTGGAGCATGAGTCAAATAGGTGTGGTCCTTGAGACACACTACAAAGCAGCATGTAGTTTAAGATGCAGGTAGAGGATAAGAATCATTGAGTGGAGCTGAAGAAGAAAGGCAGTAAAAATGGCAAAACATTTTCTCAGAGTTGAAATCGGTGACACCGAGTGAACAGAGTCAAAGAAGATCCTGATCGGTGCGACCGAGTTAGTCCATGTCGGTTGTACCGATGAACTATTCACAAGGAGACCTTGTGCTTGGGTCAGACCGATAGGTTTGGTTCGGAGGGACCGAGTTCAACACAGAGTAAAAAATTTGTTAACTCAGCTCACTTAGCAATTTAAATCTCTCAAGGATTTGCAAGGAATTAACTGAAAGATTTGCAATGAATTTCCACAGAAAGAAACACAGAAAAGAGATCTAGATGAAGTTTAAACAGGGGAACAAGATAGCAAGAAATACTCATCTAGAAGGGGTCGACGACAAAGTCACCTATGTTAGAGTATATTGACTTAGGAGTCAAGTGAGATCACTTGATCATAGGTCATACCCATCGTTTAAGCTCAAAATGGGGTTACCATTTTTTGTTTAAGCATTTTGATGTATTCGCATCTCGTTGAGTTGCTTTGTCTCATGACTTGGGGCAAAGCTTCTCTACGATGGAATGACATACCTTGGGTGGTGTTGATCTTGATCATGTAGGTGAACTTATGTTGGGTGCACAAGGTTGATGTAGTCCATCATGAGTTGGGAGCACCACTTGTGGTTTGAGTTCATCTTCCTACATGGGTTAGTCTTGCAAGGAAGAGCACTTGTGTATCCAAAATGACAATCATGAGACTTGATACCAAATGAAATTTGATATATATAGAAATTGTCAAAGGATGTGTTGAGTGAGTTCAAGCTTCCTTGTATTCAACAACCATATCCTAGGAACTCGGTGATTTAGAGATTGCTTAAGATATGAATGACTTGCAATCTCATAGATTTGGGATCATCCAAGTACCTACAGGGGTTAGATAGCATGCAAGGGTACAAGTATAGATCCAAGACAAATGATCATCATCATAAGAGAAATATCAAGGATTAGTCATAAGAGGATCATGCCTTGCATGTGTCCAAATGGAGTTTCTACTCCAAGTTTGAGGCATCAATGATATTCAATTCACCTCTCAAATGGCAAAATACTTTCTCATCAAGCGGTTTGGTGAATATATCCGCCAATTGCTTATCAGTACGAACATGCTTAAGATTGATGTCTCCTTTAGCAACATGATCTCAAATGAAATGATGACGAACTTCAATATGCTTAGTTCGAGAGTGTTGCATGGGATTGTGAGCAATCTTAATGGCACTCTCATTATCACAAAGCAATGGAACATGTTTCACATGTATCCCATAATCCTTAAGGGTTTGGGTCATCCAAAGTAATTGAGCACAACATGATCCGGCGGCAATGTATTCCACTTCGGCGGTGGATAAGGATACCGAGTTTTGTTTCTTGGAGGACCAAGACACAAGAGATCTACCAAGAAATTGACAAGTACCCGAAGTGGACTTTCTATCAACCTTGTCACCGGCATAGTCTGAATCGGAGTAGCCAACAAAATCAAAAGAAGACCTCTTCGGATACCAAATGCCAAAATTTGGTGTATGAATTAAGTATCTCACTATCCTTTTCACAGCCTTAAGATGACATTCTTTAGGGGCCGCTTGATATCATGCACACATGCACACACTTAGCATAATATCGGGATAGGAGGCACATAGATATAACAATGAACCAATCATAGAGCGGTAAACCTTTTGGTCAACCGGTTTGCCATCCTTAGTCAAGTCAAGATGTCCACTAGTAGGCATGGGTGTTTTCATACCTTTGCTTTCTTGCATGTTGAACTTTTTGAAAAGATCCTTGGTATACTTTGTTTGAGAAACAAAGGTACCTTCCTTTGCAACCAAAGGAAAAATTTGAGTTCACTCATCATAGACATCTCAAACTTCTCCGACATTAGCCTTCCAAACTTTTCACTAAAATGGGGGTTAGTAGAACCAAATATAATATCATCCACATAAATTTGGCACACAAATAATTCACCATTAACCCTTTTAGTAAAAAGTGTAGAATCAATCTTCCCAATTTCAAAGCCCTTTTCAATAAGAAACTTGGTCAAGCATTTATACCATGCTCTAGGAGCTTGTTTAAGACCGTAAAGAGCTTTGTGAAGTTTGTAAACATGATTAGGTTTCTTAGGATTGACAAAGCCGGGAGGTTGTTTAACATAAACTTCCTCCTCAATTTCACCATTTATAAAAGCACTCTTAATGTCCATTTGGTATAAAGTGATATCATGATGATTGGCATAAGCAAGTAAGATGCGTATGGACTCAAGTCTAGCAACGGGGGCATATGTCTCACCATAGTCCATACCTTCGACTTGAGTGTAGCCTTGAGCGACGAGACGGGCCTTGTTGTGTACAACTTGTCCATCCTCATCTTGCTTATTCCGAAACACCCATTTGGTTCCAATGACATTGTGCTTCTCGTCGGGATTTTCAACCAACATCCATACTTGATTCCTCTCGAAGTTGTGTAGCTCTTCATGCATAGCGTTCACCCAATCCGGATCCTCAAGAGCTTCTTCAACCTTCATTGGTTCAATACTAGAAATAAATTAGTAATGTTCACAAAAATTAGCCAAGCGATTTTTAGAGCGAGTGATTCTCCCGGTTTGAATATCATCGAAGATTTGTTCGACGGGATGATCTCTTGAGACTCTTGCTCTAACTCGTGAGAGCTTTTGTTTGGGTTGGGGTGGAACATCGTCTTCATTGTTTTCTTCTTCTTCTCCTTCTTCATTGTTGTTGGCGTTGTTGTTCTCTTGTGGATGTGGAGAAGAAGGTCGATGAGGTTCATCTTGTTGTACTTCCTTGTTTCCTTCGTCTTGACGTGTTCCACTTGTGGATGCCTCCAAGTCAACTTGTGATTCACCTTGTCGTGAAGTTGAGGCTTCCATTTGAATGGATGAAGTACTCTCCTTCACCTCTGTTGGACGAACCTTGCCAATAGACAAGTCTTGAATTGCTTCCGAAGGATCTTTGTCTCCTACATCAATTGGCAATTGCTCTACTTGCGAGCCGTTAGATTCAACAAACTTCACATCTACCGTTTCTTCAACCTTTCGAGTGAAATTGTTGTAGACATGATAAGTGTGAGAGTTTGAGCCATAACCGAGTAGGAAACCTTCATGAGATTTAGGGGCAAATTTTGAACGATGATGCTTATCAAGAATGTAACATTTTGAGCCAAATACTCGAAAGTATCCAACTTGGGGTTTGTTACCGGTGAGAAGCTCGTATGCCATTTTGCCGAGAAGCTTGTGAAGATATAGTTGATTCGTAGCATGACAAGCTGTCTCAACCGCTTCCACCCAAAAGTGTCTTGGCATCTTGTATTCATCAAGCATCGTTCTTGCTAGCTCAATAAGTGTCTGGTTCTTCCTATCAACAACTCCATTTTGGTGAGGTGTGTACGTAGCCGAGAACTCATGTGAAATCCCTTCTTCGTCAAGAAAGGCATCCACATTGGCGTTCTTGAACTCCGTTCCATTGTCGCTTTGAACCTTCTTGATCTTCACTTCAAATTGATTTTGGGCCTTCCTGGCAAAGTTCTTGAAGATCTTTTGGACCTGCGATTTATCATCAAAAAAGAACACCCACGTAAATCTGGAAAAATCATCAACAATGACCAAACCGAACGAGTTACCACCGAGACTCTTGTAGGCATTGGGACCAAAAAGATCCATGTGAAGTAGCTCAAGTGGTCTTCTCGTGGTCATGATGTTCTTCACGGGATGACTTCCTCCAACTTGTTTTCCTGCTTGACAAGCACTTCAAAGTCTATCCTTGTCAAATATGACATCTTTAACACCAAGGATATGATCACCTTTAATAAGCTTATCAAGATTTCGCATGCCCACATGACCTAACCTTCTATGCCACAACCAACCTTTAGAAGATTTAGCAATTAAGCAGGTACGATGTTGAGCTCTTTTAGTGAAATCAACAATGTATAGATCACCTCTATGTATACCGGTAAAGACCATATTATGATTATCTCTACAAAACACTTGGCAATCTACTTCAGTGAATAGAACATTGAAACCAAAATTGGCTAGTCTAGATACGGAAAGTAGATTGTAGCCAAGAGATTCAACGAGCATAACATTTTGGATAGAGCTATCATGTGAGATGGCCACCTTACCGAGGCCAACTACTTTACCCTTGGAGTTGTCACCAAAAGTGACATACTTTCTGGGACCGTCATTTTCAGTGAGCTCACGAAACATGTCCTTGTCTCCGATCATGTGATCGGTACATCCACTATCAAGAACCCATTCCTTTCCTCCGGCCATGTAACCACGAAGGTTCGCCATAAGACCAAAGTGTCTCATAGACTCATCAAGATCAAAGTCACTATCATCATCCTCATCATAATATCCATGTTCAACATCATCATGTGATTGATCATCACCTAGAGAGAGTGATTCATTAGATTTATGACCATGACAATGTGCATGTTTATGAATTCTAATAACTTGGGAGATGATACTACTAATGACTCCGACATTTCCTTTGGCACGGATAAGGTCACGAAGCTCAAATAGACAATCATCAAATTTAGGATCACTAGGATCCATTTTCTGAAAAGCAATGGACTTTTGAATAATTTCATCTAAAATTTCAAGGAATAGTTCGAAACACGCTCCTCAAGATATTTCCATATAGTATATGCACACTCAAAAGTAGGCAAGCATACAAGCAAATTTCTAGGCAATCCTCTCATGATAAGATCAATAGTTCTAAGATTTCGGGTCATGTCGAGATACTCATCGGGGGTAGGATGCAAGGGATAAATAGGGGGTGCATAGGGACTAGTAATATACTTGTTCAAATTATATTCATTGAAAATCTCAAGCATCTCATTCTTCCACACATTATAGAACTCTCCGTCAAGCATAGGCACTCTACGTCAAATACTCCCAATTGTAGACTCATCCATCTTCCTCCAAAGGTGATTAAACCAAAGCAATGGAAACCAAAGCTCTGATACCAATTGAAAGGATCGAGAAGAGGGGTCTAGAGGGGGGGGGGGTGATTAGACCCTGAACAAGTAAAAGTGGTAATTTTTAAGATCTTCAAGTTGAGGTGGAGTTTTAGCACAAGTTTAAGCATTCACAATACATTTCAAGCAAGCATGGCAAGAGTATAAGTAGCGGAAAGAGTAAAGCATGCTAATTGCAAGAAAGTAAGGGATGGGATTGGAGTGAGCAAACGCAATGTAGACACGGAGATTTTTGGCGTGGTTCCGATAGGTGGTGCTATCGTACATCCACGTTGATGGAGACTTCAACCCACGAAGGGTAACGGCTGCGGGAGTCCATGGAGGGCTCCACCCACGAAGGGTCCACGAAGAAGCAACCTTGTCTATCCCACCATGGCCATCGCCCACGAAGGACTTGCCTCACTCAGGTAGATCTTCATGAAGTAGGCGATCTCCTTGCCCTTACAAACTTCTTGGTTCAACTCCACAATCTTGTCGGAGGCTCCCAAGCGACACCTAACCAATCTAGGAGACACCAGTCTCCAAAAGGTAATAGATGGTGTGTTGATGATGAACTCCTTGCTCTTGTGCTTCAAATGATAGTCTCCCCAACACTCAACTATCTCTCATAGATTTGGCTATGGTGGAAAGATGATTTGAGTGGAAAGCAACTTGGGGAAGGCTAGAGATCAAGATTCTTGTGGTAGGATTGGAACATCTTGGTCTAAACACATGAGTACGTGGTTCTCTCTCAGAAAATGAGTAGTGGAAGTGTAGGCACATTCTGATGGCTCTCTCTCAAATGGAGAAGGGGGTGGAGGGGTATATATAGCCTCCACACAAAATCTAACCGTTACACACATTTGACCCAACTTGGTCAGACCGAATAGAAGAACTTGGTGAGACCGATTCAGTTCAAAATGTGAATGTTAGGAATCTTGGTGGGACCGACTGGAACAACTCGGTGGGACCGATGTGCTAGGGATAGGGCAAAACCTCATCTCGGTGAGACCGAATGCTTGAACTCGGTGAGACCGATTTCAGCAAAGAGCAAACAGAGAGTTAGTCAAGAAAACTCGGTGGGACCGATTGCACATTTCGGTGAGACCGAAATAATTGCAACAGGCAACAGAGAGTTTGCAAGGCCATCTCGGTGAGACCGAGATCCGTATTGGTGTGACCGAATTGTCTAGGGTTTCTGGCAGTGGCTATGTCAACTGAACTCGGTGGCGCCGGATGGAACATTTTGGTGGGGCCGAGTTTGACTTAGAGTTTTGGACATATGTGGAAATGAGAAAGTGGCTGAGGGTTTTGGAGCAATATCACTTAAGCACTTTGAGCAAGTAGACCATTAAGCAACACCTCATCCCCTTTTAATAGTATTGGCTTTCCTATGGACTCAATGTGATCTTGGATCACTAAAATAGAATTGAAGAGTCTTGAGCTTTTGCCAATCTTTGTCCTTAGCATTTTGAAGGGGTTCCACATCCTCTTGTCCTTACCACTCCATTGTTTGAACTCATCTGAAATATACTAGATAAAAGTATTAGTCCAACAAGAGATATGTTGACATTAATTACCAAAATCACCCAGGGAGCACTTGTGCTTTCAGAGTCAATAATAAGATATGTAGTAATGTCTTAGTTCCATATCACACACAACCACCATCACCCTCACAGCCGTCGCAGGAGTATGGTGGTGATTACCCGTGGATGTCGCATAAAACATATAGGCCTTTGTTGGTCTTGTACCAAACTTCTACTAAGGGGAGAAATAACTTATGTCACTGTGGTGCCTCCAACCCCACATTCCAATGACACTAACACCCTTCACGTCATTTAGGTTAAATGTTGTGTAGTCAGCATTTGTAGAACATCATGAAGGATATCATTACAACCATATCACATAGATCGAATAAACTGCCACATTCCAATTATATCCAAGTTTACTCCATATCCCAAGAAATACGGAACTACTTAGACATTAAGCCACAAGACACAAATGCGATACCATATGGATAGAAGATGAATGACTAAAGAAATCCTCGTACAGATTCACAAAGAGTTCCGAATCACAATGAAAGAGTTCGGAGATTACAACAAGATGGATGTGAGAGTCGATGATGATGGCGTGAATGATGATGGACATGGTGGTTCTCGCTACCCTGTTCTCCGTGCTCGAGTTATTGAGTGTAGGAGACCCATACTGTGAAGATGGGCACAAGCAAAGGTACTTCAGCATGAAACTTCATGAAATATCCAAAAGCTAAAGTCCTAATTTTTTTACTCTAGCCACCTCAATTATAACTTATAAGTATCACTAAGTCCCGGTACCTCCGAAACTTTTTTTCCAGTACTACAAAGCACTTAGGGTTAGTATCACTATTGCAGGAAGGTCCTAACGTGATGCATGTATAGAAAACCAATCGACCAAACTGTGTGTGACGCATGAATCACAAACGGTATTGTAACAAAACCGTCTCCAATAAAACGAACCATGCACGATGGCGGAGACATCAAGCACAATTCAGATTAGAGTGACATGTGCGATACGTGGCATACAATTGATCCATACGAATTGTTTGCGATATGCCAAAACAACAGAAATGGTCAGCCAAATCAAGGTATGTGCGATAGACGGCATACAGTTCACTCGGATGAACTGTTTTCGATGAGTCAAGACAACAGAAATGGTCAGCCAGATCAAGGTGTGTGCGATAGATGGAATACAGTTCACTTAGATGAACTGTTTGCGATGAGCCAAAATAAACACAAACGATTCAGCTTAACAAGATGTGTGTGATACGCGATAAACATGTCAGTAATCAGAATTGTATGGGAAGACCAATAATAACACAGACGATTCCTGCTAATAAGCCGTGTGTGTTGTGGGCAAACGCTTGTTGGTATACAATTGTCAGCAATTGATGAAATCATCACCGATAGGTTCCGTAGTTCAGTTCGTGTGTGATGTGATTTTCTCAGTTGGGCACACGCATCGTGCTAGCTCGCACTTCCTTCTTTGCTAAGTTTTCCATCAATTGATGGCATTTTGTGAACACGCCACCGTTTCCTATCACTTCCCTATCGGATTCCCACCACCAGCGATTGCGCATAAGCCTAGGCGGCGCGCGGCAAATGGAGGCACAAGTGCAGCCTATAGCCCCTCTACCTTTCCAAGCATGCCAACCCATCGAAGCGCTCTGCCATCAACCTCCTCGACAAGGAAAATGAGCCGGTCGGTGTAGGCGCCATGGCCCATCGAGGCCGAGGTGTCCCCGGCAACGCGATGGACGACTCCGTGCTGTGCCTCATTGCCAGGGTTGAGAATACCCTTGGCACAGGGCATGGCAGCACCGATCAAGATAGGCGCGTCAGCGCCAAGAAACTGCAGCTTGCCGCACAACATGATCAGTGGTGCGCTGTAGTGCAAGATAGGTGCATCCATGTCGATAGGCTGCGGTCTGCCGCATAGCGAGACCAATGGAGCGCTGCAGAGCGAGAGGTGCAGCGCGCTGCACAACAAGAGCGGATCCATCGGCAATTGCCTGCTGTCGACCGGGTGTTGCAGCTGGGTACATGCTACTTGTGAGCTGTGTTGAGATTTTTCCCAAAGAGGAAGGGTGAAGCAATATAGTAGCGATAAGTATTTCTCTCAGTTGAGAACCAAGGTTTATCGAACTAGAAGGAGTACCAACCAAATCCTAGTGAACGGCACCTGCACACACAAAAGCAAATACTTGCACCCAACGCGGGCAAGAGGGTTGTCAATCCCCTTGAACTCGTTACTTGCAAGGATCAAATCTTGTATAGGTAGACAGATAAATTGCAAAACAAAATAAAAGTAAATAAATTGCAGCAAGGTATTTTTAGTTTTTATAATATGGTTAAAGTAGACCCGGGGTCCATAGTTTTCACTAGAGGCTTCTCTCTCAAACACATAGCATATGGTGGGTAAACAAATTACTGTTGGGCAATTGATTGAAAAGCGCATAGTTATGACGTATTCATGGCAATGATCATGTATATAGGCATCACATCTGTGACAAGTAGACCGACTCCTGCCTACATCTACTACTATTACTCCACCAATCGACCGCTATCGAGCATACATCTATGGTATTAAGTTCATGACAAATAGAGTAGCGCCTTAAGCAAGATGACATGATGTATACAAAGTAAACTTAAGCAATATGATTAGACCCCGTCATTTTACCCTTAATAGCAACAATACAATACATGCCTCGCTACCCCTTCTGTCACTGGGTGAGGACACCGCAAGATTGAACACATTACAAAGCACCTCTCCCACTGAAGATAAATCAATCTAGTTGGCCAAACCAAATGGATAGATCAAAGAGAAATACAAATCTATAACAATCATGCATAATAAAGTTTAGAAAAGACTCAATTACTTTCAGTGAATTATCTGATCATAAACCCACAATTCATCCGATCCCAACAAACACACCATAAAAGAAGATTACATCGGATAGAACTCCAAGAAGATCGAGGAGAACATTGTATTGAAGATCAAAGAGAGAGAAGAAGCCATCTAGCTACTAGCTATGGACCTGTAGGTCTGTGGTGAACTACTCACGCATCATCGAAAGGCAGCAAGGATGATGTAGAAGCCCTCCGTGATCGATCCCCCCTCTGGCAGAGTACCAGAAAAGGCCTCCAGATGGGATCTCGGAAGAATAGAAGCTTGCGGCGGCAGAAAAAGTGTTTTGGGTGGCTCTCTGTTGGTTTGGGAATATATGTGAATTTATAGAGGTGTAATTAGGTCAAACGAAGCTACATGGGGCCCATGAGCTCAGGGGGCGCCCTGTGAGCTCGTGGCTCTCCCGTAGGTCTTCTGGCCTCCTCCCGAACCTTGTATGTCCCTTCTGGTCCAGAAAAAATCACCATAAAGTTTCATCATGTTTGGACTCTGTTTGGTATTGATTTTCTAAAAAGCCAAAAACAAGCAAAAAACAGGAACTGGCACTGGGCACTTGGTTAATAGGTTAGTCCCAAAAAATGATATAAAATGCCAAATGCATATAAAGCATCGAAGATTGATAATATAATAGCATGAAACAATAAAAAATTATATTGGAGAC
Organism: Thinopyrum elongatum; assembly: GCA_011799875.1. Classification (NCBI taxonomy): domain Eukaryota; kingdom Viridiplantae; phylum Streptophyta; class Magnoliopsida; order Poales; family Poaceae; genus Thinopyrum; species Thinopyrum elongatum. The sequence goes on from CM022301.1 coordinate 344,790,565, forward strand.
GTATCAGCATCCCCAAGCTTAATTCCTGCTCGTCCTCAAGTAGGTAAATGATAAAAATGGAATTTTTTATGTCAAATGCTACCTAATATGTGTATCATGTAATCTCTTTCTGATATAAATACAGAGAAACAATGAAGTAACAATATCAACATAATAATATCCATGAATATAAGAAGCATAATCATTACTTTTTCAAAATATATGATCCTTAACGAATGTTATCCCTACTCATTTTATCATGTTAGCATGGCATGACTCCGCCTTCACTGCATAAATATAAATCATGAGCACCCCGGTGTCAAACTAGGCAATTGGATCGTAATTCTAACGTGCTTCAGCATTTTCAACCTCACGCAATACATGAGTGTGAGCCATGAATATAACACTATAGGTGGAATAGAATGCGCTGATAGAGATCAACAAGGGAAATCAAAAAGGAAGAAAGTCTCGCACCAACTCGGCGGATCAACGAGCTATGGAGATGCCCATCAATCGATATCAATGTGAGGAGTAGGGATTGCCATGCAACGGATGCACTAAGAGCTATAAGTGTATGAAAGCTCAATGAAAACTTAGTGGGTGTGCTTCCAACTTGCTTGCTCATGAAGACCTCGGGCATTTGAGGAAGCCCATCATCGTAATATACAAGCCAAGTTCTATAATGAAAAATTCCCACTAGTATATGAAAATGATAACTCAGGAGACTCTCTATATGAAGAACATGGTGCTACTCTGAAGCACAAGTGTGGTAAAAGGATAGTAACATTGCCACGTCTCACTTTATCTCTCATTTACTTCTTTTTTCTTTCTCTTTTTTCTCTTTTTTTAATTTTTCTTTCGGAGTCTCATCCCGACTTGTGGGGGAATCAAAGTCTCCATCATCGTTTCCTCACTGGGACAATGCTCTAATAATGATGATCATCACCCTTTTATTTACTTACAACTCGATATTATAACTCAATAGAACTGAAACAATATGACTCTATATGAATGCCTCTGGCAGTGTACCAGGATGTGCAATGATCTAGCGTATCATGTATAATAATGATGAATGATGGTTGTGCCACAAATATCATGTCAGCTCTATATGATAATGCAAAGCAATATGACGATGAACACACATGTCATGAGACGGAACGGTGGAAGTTGCATGGCAATATATCTCGGAATGGCTATGGAAATGCCATAATAGGGAAAGTTATATGGTGGCTATATGATCATGCAAAGTAGGTATGGTGGCTGTTTTGAGGAAGGTATAAGGAGGCTTATATGTGATAGAGCGTATCATACCATGAGGTTTGGATGCATCTGCGAAGTTTGCACCAACTCTCGAGGTGAGAAAGGGTAATGCACGATACCGAAGAGGCTAGCAAACCGTGGAAAGGTATGAGTGCGTATAATCCATGGACTCACATTATTCATAAAGAACTCACATACTTATTGTGAAAGCCTATTAGCCCTCGAAGCAAAGTACTACTCGCATGCCCCTAGGGAGGAGGTTGGTAGGACTTCCATCACGTGCCCCCGATTATAACAATAGTCAAGGATTTTATTTCAGACATAAAAATGCTCAAACCACCTCACCATGCCATGACCAACACTTAGATGAGAATATATGTTGGTTTGGGAATATATATGTGAATTTATAGAGGTGGAATTAGGTCAAACGGAGCTACGTGGGGCCCATGAGCTCAGGGGGTGCGCCCTACCCCCAAGGGCGCGCCCTGTGAGCTTGTGGCTCTCCCGTAGGTCTTCTGGCCTCCTCCCAAAACTTTTAGGGTCCCTTCTCATCTAGAAAAATCACCATAAAGTTTCATCATTTTTGGACTTCGTTTGGTATTAATTTTATGAAAAGCCAAAAACAAGCAAAAAAAATAGGAACTGGCACTGGGCACTGGGTTAATAGGTTAGTCCCAAAAAATGATATAAAATAGCATAAAATACATATAAAGCATCAGAGATTGATAATATAATAGCATGAAAACAATAAAAAATTATAGATACGTTGGAGACGTATCAGTACATGGCCCGTCAGTAGCCCCATTCCTCGCCAGGAGTGGGCAGAGGCTGTCTGTGCCATACTTGCACCAGAGGCCAGCCGTGCCGTTCGCATGGATGGCGCCGTTCGCCTTGTCCGCGGCCCGCTCGATGCCAACACGTTGGTCGCTAGGCTCGAGCGCCTCCTTGGCCTAGGTGTCCACCTAGACGCTGTAGATGAACATGGACATCGCATCCTCAAGCTGTTGATCTCCGATGAAATAGCCAACTTGGAGCTCGAGATTGCGCTTCAGATTTACCGCGAGCATGTCAACCGCTTGGACGAACGCCTGCACGAGTTCAGGCATAGCCAAGAGCTTCTGTCACTACAAAAAAAGACACATCCGTGACATTTTGGCCTGAACGATTTTTTTGTCATGCTTATGACACTTCTATGATGGTAATTGTGACAAAACCATGTATCATCATAGATGTGGTGGGCTCCTACTTCTATGACAAAAAATCATGACAAAAAATGGGCTTTTCGTCCTGGCGGGCCGGGGACGCACCTGCATGACATTCTTTGGGCCGTCCATGACAGAAAAAATCATGGTAGAAGCGAGGGCGAGGAAAATATCGGAGAGTTCCCGGTTATGGTGGGTGGTCGGGGCCGAGCGTTGCACTGTGGTTTGCGCGTTTCTCTCTCGTACGCGCATGTGTGCGAGGCGTTGGCTCTAACTGAACCCGAGCGATCGCACTAGCTACGTTACCGAACCCGAGTGATCGATCGATCCCTTGGCTGTTAACTGAACCCGAGTGATTCATTCGCTGCTGACTGAACCCGAGCGATTCATTCGCTGCTGCTGCTAACTGAACCCGAGCGATTCATTCGCTACTGCTGCTAACTGAACCCGAGCGATCGATCTGCTTACTGAAGCCAATCAAGCACCCGTGCGAGACATAGCCAGCCGGTGTTGGGTTGCCTCTCGATGAACAGTGAGCGTTGTTATGGTGCGCGCGATACGTAGAACGAGTCGAGACGTGGTGAGTCGAGCCGGTTGGGTGGTTGTGGATGAACAGTTCCCTGTGGAGGTTGCATGAACAGGACCCCGTGGTAGTAGGTCGTTGCTGCTGGATGAACAGGACCCCGAGGAGCCCGCCACACCCCAGTCGGTTGGGGGTGGATGAACAGGACCCCGTGGAGGCAGGATGAACAGTAGCCAGTGGAGGCTGGAGGAGGTCGACGGTGAATGAACAGTAGCAGGTGGAGGCTGGAGGAAGTCAGCGGTGGATGAACAGTAGCACGTGGAGTCCCGTTTTGTGGTACGCCACACCCCTCCAGATGAACAGGACCCCGTTTAGACCATAAGCGGTCGAAGAGAAGTCTGTTTCCTCCGTTTTGCGGTACGCCAGATCCCTCTGGATCAACAGGACCCCGTTTCGACCGTAGGAGCTCGAATAGAAGTCCGTTTCCTCTGTTTTGTGGTACGCCACACCCCTCCCGATGAACAGGACCCTGTTTTGACCGTAGGCGCTCGAACAGAAGACCGTTTCCTTCGTTCTGCGGTATGCCAGGTCCCGTTTTGGCTGTTCCGTCCAAGCCGGTTGGCTCCCGATGAACACGACGCATTCCATTGCCTCCCGATGAACACGATGTAGTTTCTCCATTCTGACCCAGCCGGTTGGCTTTCGATGAACAGGACACCGTTGCTGCCGTCCGTTGCCTCTCCATGTACACGAGCCCTGGTCGTACGTATGCGCGAGTATGCGTTCGAGACCCAGCCTGTATGTACGTATGTGGCCGTATTTTTTGACATGTGGCTGTACATACATGTACACAGTTTAGAAGGGACTGCCTGAACTGCTACGTCGGGGGCTCTACTACTACATGTGCCGCTGCTTGCTCGGCCACGGTTCATTGTTGCAGAGAGACCGATTGACCAGTATGTATGTACACATCCGTGACCAGGCAGACAACGCTACGTACGCTTCGACCGGGTGGGTCCCAGCTATCAGGGAGGATAAGGACACACTTCCTTCCGTGCGAAGATATAGATGGTGGGTCTGAGCTGTCAGGGGGAGCATTCATTTTTTTGCGTGTAATAAGGAGGCACTTCCTTGCGTGCGAAGATGTAGCCCGTGGGTCCATCTGTCAGCCTCACCGCGTATAGTACTCTTCCGATGGCTGTCGTTCGTTGACCACGTTGACCACGCCACGCGGACAACACCCAGGTGGTGGACGATGGTGAGGCCTAGGAAGGGAATGACGCTAAGCTAGGGAAGACGAGGCAGGTGGATGCCCACATGGAGGGGAGTACGAGGGTTCACTGGTTCGGTTGCGGCGTAAGGCTGCCGTCGCCGGAGAATAACAGGGGGTGTGGGTGAGTAGAGGGAAGGCCTGGCCAGTGGTAGTATGGTCGGGCGGTGAGGCCTGCGCGGTAGCATAGCCGACCACGGGAGGCTGGAGCAGGCGGTACAGCGGGCGCTGGAGCAAGAAGACCAGAGGTTGAAGGCGCAGCTCGGCCATTGGATTAACATCCAACGGTCACTGCAGCTATAATCATTTATTGACTAAGTTGACAAAGCCCTGCGTACGCGTCAACTTAGTAGGCGCACAAGTCAGCCTCCAAATCTGGTGGGTCCTAGCTAGCAAGGGGGAATCATTTTTTTTGCGCTGAATAAGGTGGCACTTCCTTGCATGCGAAGATGTTTTCTGGTTTTTTTAATTTCTTCTTTTTCGAGTTAGAATAAAAAGAAAACAATTTAGCATCTTTGGTACAATCTATATTTTCACGAAATGGATCATAATAAAGCTGGTGGGTCCCAGCTGTTAGGGAGAGGAAACTTTTTTTCCGCGTAATAAAGGAAGTACTTCCTTGCGTGCGAAGATGTAGCTGGTGGGTCAAACCTGTTAGGGGGAGAAATCATTTGTTTTCGCATAATAAGGGGCACTTGCTGCGTGCGACCATGGGCCATGTGGTTCCCTACTGTCAGCCACTCCACGTACATGCCTCTTCCGATGGCTGTCGTTTGTTGACAAAGTTGACCACACCGCGCCGAGAGAACCAACACGGTGAACGATGGCGAGGCCTAGGAAGGGAACGACCCGGAGCCGGCGAAGACACATCAGTGGATGCCCATGCGGAGGGGAGTACGAGGGTTCACTGGTTCGACTGCGGTGTGAGGCTGCCGTCGCCAGAGAATAACAGGAGGTATTGGTGAGTAGAGGAATGGCCTGGATGACGATGGGAGTAGGGTGGACCGGTGAAGCCTGTGCGGTAGCACAGCCGGCCACGGGAGGTGGTAGCTGGCGGTACCGCCAGCGGTGGTTTGGTTGGCTGAAGCAAGAATATCCGTGATTGAAGAAGCACTACAGCCATTGGATGGACATCCAAGGGCCACTGCTGCTAGAATCGTGTGTTGACTATAAGTTGACAAAGACTTCCGTACACGTCAACTTAGTAGGCCCACAAGTGAGCATCACATATGTGGCAGAGAACATATAGCCCATTTGCGATTTGTAATAATGTATAGCCCATTTTTGAATTCTAATGGAATTTACTACAGCCCATTTACAGTTTGTTAAAATTACAGCCAATTTTCTAGCCAGGACAACGATTAATAATTTCAACCAACCGCTCAAAACAGAATTCAACAAAAAATCCCATATTTTGATGGGATCCGAAATATTTTTATCTTGAAATTTCGATTCAGATTAAATATAATTTCAAAATAAATTTGTATTAGGTAAAAATCCAATGAAATATTGCGCGCGCAACAAGTAATGAAATTAAAAATTTCAAAATCCAAAAATAATATTTTTGAAACTAATTACCTGTTTGGTGAGCTTTTTTATATTTACAGCCCAGTTTATATAATTACATCCCATTTATTATTTCTTAAAGCCCATTTTCTTGTTAGGCCTAATGCATCCCTCCTAGGAAAGATTTGCAGCCCAGCGGGGCGGAGACTAACAAGTTGACATGGGTGGGTATTCCTCAAAAAAAAAATTATAGATGGGCTAGCCATTTTCACCTTGAAAAATTAATATCTAGGCTAGATATTTGGTCGACATAAAATAATAGCCTGGGCTAGATGGGCCACAGCCCGTCCAGTTGATACCCTGCTCCTCTGAACAACAACAAAAACATCGCTCAAGAAAACTCTGCTCACACCTCAAAAAACAAATACTGCTCGAGCTGCTGGGTCCCAGCTGTCGGCCGCTCGTTGTGCAAATCTCTCATTTATTGACTATATAGGTTGACAATGGTGTGGGACCATGATGTCAGGAAACTAGGAGGAAGCAATTTTTTATAGTTGTAAATAAGGAGGCACTTGCATACGTACGACTATGGCCTTGGTGGGTCCATACTGTCATCCTCTCCACGTAAAGTCATCTCCTGATTCCTCATGTTCGTTGTCCATGTTGACAACGTGAGACAGCGGCGCCACGGCGAGCGCAACAACTCGAAGGACGACGGAGAGGGCCTCGTGGGCCCTACATATGGTCTGATACAACGCCCACTGCTCATTTAGGAAGCCAGGATCATAGGGCCACATGTCTGCGACGGCATTGTCGTTTGCTTGTTCACCGGCGATTCGTCCCTCCGCGAGCCGGTGCTCGTTGAGGAGACGGAGGATGTAGCATAGGTCCTCCTGCGCTGGTAGCTCTTCCGCCATTAGGACGTCGAAGTGCGGCCGCACCTTCTCTATGGTGAACACAGCATGAACCGGCTTGGGTGGTGGCACCGGCTACTGGTCGGAAGCCACGTCCATCGACCGGTTGTCGTCGCTGAGCTCGGCGAGCTCGCTGGCAAGTCAGCATGTCCGGCTGCTGGACCGGACTGCTGGTCCGCGTTCAAACAACACAAGTGCCATTTGTCCGTCCGTCTGCCACCCACATTAATGATATGCAGTTGCCAAGGCGGCTACTCTGGCGCCACCCGTCCGTCCCTCTGCCGCCCACCATTGCTATATAAACTGCTGCGCCGGCCATAGCCGCAGTCATCCACCTCCGTTTCCTTTCTCCTCTCCACACCACTCCCACCATGGCTTCCTCATGCTCCAGCGCTCTTCGGGATGGGCGGACGATGGACCAGAAGAAGGAGATGGTAGCCATTGCTGCCGACTGGCTGGCCGGCAGGCAGCCGGAGGACGACGACGTCCCAATGGAGAACATGGTCGTCGACGATCCGGCGCCAACCCCCTCCTCTGTGCCATCATCGCCGGCGCATTGCACCATGACCATCAGCGAGGCCTGTGCCCAATACATGGACATGGTGAGGCAGAAGCGTGAGGAGCAGTTCCGGGAGGCACAGGCCGATGCCGCCTACAACCACCATGTCCTCCAAGAGCACCTGCAGGCGGAGGAGCAGATCGCCGCGGAGCGGGCGGAGCAGGAGGCGCTGCTCGAGTCATACCGCTCCGCCCGTGAGAGCCGCCTCGCATGCTGGAGGTACCGCATGCGGGTGGTGGAGGTTGCGGCCGCCTACAAAGAGGGCGATGAAGCGGGCGAGGCACTGTTTGGCGGGACCGATGATACGTCTCTGGCATATCTACTTTTCCTAACATTTTTGCTCTTGTTTTGGACTCTAATTTGCATGATTTGAATGAAACTAACCTGGACTGACGCTGTTTTCAGCAGAACTACCATGGTGTTGTTTTTGTGCAGAAATAAAAGTTCTCGGAATGGAATGAAACTTTTTGGAGAATTTTTATGGAATAAAAGAAAAATACTGGAGCCAAGAACCACCGGAGGGGGGCCCTGGGTGAGCACAACCCACCAGGGCGCCCCCTCCAGGCGCGCCTAGGTGGGTTGTGCCCACCTGGTGGCCCCGCAGACCCTGACTCCGACTCTATAAAATCCTATTTTTGGAGAAAAAAATTAGGGAGAAAGAATTATCATGTTTCACGATACGGAGCCGCCGCCACCTCCCGTTCTTCATTGGGAGGCCAGATCTGGAGTCCGTTTGGGGCTTCGAAGAGGGGGATCTTCGATCTTCGTCATCACCGACCCTTCTCCATCGCCAATTCCATGATGCTCCCCACTGAGAGTGAGTAATTCCATTGTAGGCTCGCTGGTCGGTGAGGACTTGGATGAGATTCATCATGTAATCGAGTTAGTTTTGTTAGGGCTTGATCCCTAGTATCCATTATGTTCTGAGATTGATGTTGTTATGACTTTGCCATGCTTAATGCTTGTCACTTTGGGCCCGGGTGCCATGATTTCAGATCTGAACCATTTATGTTATCACCATTATATCTATGTTTACATCCGATCTTGCAAGTCATATTCACCTATTACGTGTTATGATCCATAAACCCATGTGTGACAGTAATCGGGATACTTTCCGATGATGACCGTAGTTTAACGTGTTCATGTATTCACTATGTGTTAATGCTTTGTTCCGGTTCTCTATTAAAAGGAGGCCTTAATATCCCTTAGTTTCCTTATGGACCCCGCTACCACGGGAGGGTAGGACAAAAGATGTCATGCAAGTTCTTTCCATAAGCACGTATGACTATTTACGGAATTCATGCCTACATTATATTTATGAACTGGAGCTAGTGCCGTATCACCCTAGGTTATGACTGTTATATGATGAATATCATCCAATGAATTCACCGATCAAATGCCTATGAATTTTCCATATATTGTTCTTGCTAAGTTGCTACTGTTGCTGCTACTGTTACACTCGCTACAAAATCATTGCTATCACTATTACCGTTACTGCTACTATTACCACTGCTACCAAAACTATCATATTACTGTGCTACTGATCATATTGTCACAGATAATTAATCTCCAGGTGTGGTTGAATTGACAACTCAGCTGCCAATACTTACAAGTATTCTTTGGCTCCCCTTGTGTCGAATCTATATATTTGGGTTGAGTACTCTACCCTCGAAAACTGTTGCGATCCCCTATACTTGTGGGTTATCAAGACCTTTTTCTGGCGCCGTTGCCGGGGAGCATAGCTATATTTGTTGAGTCACTTGGGATTATTATCTATTTATCACTATGAAGAATCTGAAGGATACCAAGACTAAGATTTTTCCCTCGAAGACGAGGGGAGGTAAGGAACTGCCATCACACTCTGCACCTGATTCACCTTCTATTTTGAGTAGACTTGCAACACCACCACATGCTATTAATCCTGATATATCGCAAGTTATTGATGATGCTACTTCTACTATGAATGCTACTCATGATGATGCTAGTACCTCACTTGATGATAATATGCCACTAGGTGAATTTCTTGATGAACAAATTGCTAGAGCTAAAGATATTGAGAATGCTGAAACTGATGAAGTACTCGAAACTGAAAATCTTGAAACACCTATTATGCCTACCTCTCCTAGATAGGAATTGCCTAAGATACCTGAAGGTTATGTTATGGATGAGGAGATAGCTAGAGATTTTCTTGCTTGCAATGATAGAGATGATCTTAAGAAATTACTATGCAAACTGAAAGAAAAATCTTTGAATGCTAGAATGAAATGTGATCCTAAGTTTGCTACTTCACCTATCCTTGTTGATGATAAGGATTATGAATTCTCTGTCGACCCAGAGTTAATTACTTTGGTTGAATCTGATCCTTTCCATGGCTATGAAACTGAAACTGTTGTGGCACACCTCACTAAATTAAATGATACAGCCACCCTATTTGCTCATGATGAGAAGATTCGCTACTACTATATTCTCAAATTGTTTCTGTTCTCATTAAAGGGTGATGCTAAGATATGGTACAATACTCTTGCTCCTGGTTGTGTGCGTAGTCCCCAGGATATGATTTATTACTTCTCTGAAAAATATTTTCCTGCTCATAAGAAACAAGCTTCCTTACAGGAAATATTTAATTTTGTGCAAATTGAAGAAGAGAGTCTCCCACAAGCTTGGGGAGGCTTCTCCAATTGCTTAATGCTTTGCCTGATTATCCTCTTAAGAAAAATTAAATACTTGATATCTTCTATAATGGACTAACTGATGCTTTTAGGGACTTCCTAGATAGTTGTGCTGGTTGTGTTTTCAGGGAACGAACTGTTGAACAAGCCGAGGAATTATTGAATAATATATTGAAAAATTATGATGGTTGGACTCTTCCTGAACAACCGCCTAAGCCCACTCCGAAGAAGAGGGGTATCTTATATCTCAGTCCTGAAGATATGCAGGAGGCAAAGAAAAGTATGATAAAGCAGAGGATGTTAAAAATTTACCTCCTATTGAAGAAATACATGGACTTGACACACCACCATCGAAGGTGGTAGAGGTAAATTCTTTAATGAAATTTGATGAAAGTGACATCCCTTACAATAAATATCCTAGTCAATGCCTCTATGAGTTCGACAACTACATTAGAAAAAAGATCTCTTCAATGAAAATGTTATGAAACAATTGAAATACAATTCCAATATGATTGCCCGCTTGAGTGACTTGTTATTTAGAATCTCTAATGATGTAAGAGGTGTAGGAAAACATGCTTCTATGGTTCAAACTCAACTAGAACAAGTTGCTAAATCTCAAAGAGAGTTGCTTGATGAAATGAATAATAATATAAATGACTTCGTTGTTAGAGTAGCAACTAGAGGAGGTAAAATGACTCAGGAAGCACTTTATCCCGAGGGACACCCTAAAAGAATTGAACAAGACTCTCAAAGAATTAATACTGATGCACCTAGTCCATCTAAGAAGAAGAAGAAAAAGAAAAATGATAGGACTTTGCATGCCTCTAGTGAACTTGAAGTAGAAAAACCTCCTGAAAATGATGTTTCTATTTCTGATGCTGAAACTCAATCTGGTAATGAACACTCATCTAGCGATAATGAAAAGGATAATGATGATGTCCTTGAAGACACTCAACCAGACAATGATAAACAACCAGATAATGATGTTAAAATAGAACCAGCTGTTGATCTTGATAACCCACAACCTAAAAATAAAAGATACGATAAAAGAGACTTTGTTGCTAGAAAACATGGAAGAGAAAGAGAACCATGGGTTCAAAAACCCATGCCCTTTCCACCTAAATCTACTAAGAAGAAAGATGATGAACAATTTGAACGCTTTGCTGAAATGCTTAGGCCAGTCTTTTTGCGCACTCGTTTGACTGATATATTAAAGATGGCCCCTTATGCAAAATATATGAAAGACATCATCACTAAGAAGAGAAAAATACAGGAAGCTGAAATCTCCACCATGCTTGCTAATTATTCTTTTAAGGATGGAGTTCCTAAAAAACTTGGAGATCCGGGAATACCAATTATACCTTGCCCCAACAAAAGAAATTATGTCAAAACTGCCTTGTGTGATTTAGGAGCTGGTGTTAGTGTTATGCCTTTCTCCTTATATAAAAGACTTGATTTGAATAAACTAACACCTACTGAAACATCTTTGCAAATGGCTGACAAATCAACTGCCATACCTATCGGTATTTGTGAGGATGTGCCTGTTGTTGTTGCAAATGTTACTATCTTAACTGACTTTGTTATACTTAAGATACCCGAGGACGACAATATGTCGATTATCCTTGGTAGACCCTTTTTGAATACTGCAGGGGCTGTTATTGATTGCAATAAAAGCAAGGCCACTTTTCATATCAATGGTAATGAACATACGGTGCACTTTCCGAAGAAACAATTCCAAGTGAATGGTATTAACGTTATTGAAAAATCTCCGACACTCACTATTGGAAGTTTTCAATTACCTCTACCTACTGCCAAAAAGAAATATGAAATGATTATTGTTGGGGACATGCATATCCCCGTTGAGGTAACTTAGTGTTTTACGAAAGTTCTTTGGTTTCGTGCTAATCGAAGGTGGTTGTTAATAAGACTTGATCAACCTTATTAGTGGATTATTTTTTAGAGGTATGAAGTCGATGAATTTAGTAAGCACAACCTTCTGCTCCCAACTTTTGTTTTATGTTTTTCTTAGTTAAATAAAATTAAATGCCATGCTTTGTCTGTTTTCTGAATTTCCAGTGCAATAAAAAATGACCCAAAAATAAAAGTTCTCAGAATGCCCTGAAAATTGAATACGATTTTTTCTGAATATTTCTTAATTTTTAGTACAAATTACATCAGAGGGGGGTGCACCAGGTGGGCACAACCCACCTGGGCGCGCCAGCAGCCCCAGGCGCGCCCTGGTGGGTTGTGGTCCCCACGTGGGTCCCCTCACTTATATCTTTAGCCCATGTCATCACCTACCTCCAGAAAAAAATCACCATTGCTCTCTCTCTCGTGTTCTTGCTCTCAAACCCGCGGATTTCGATCTCTTTGCTTGAAGCTCCATTTCCAAAACTGTTTTGGGGGATTGCTACTTGGTATGTGACTCCTCCATTGCTCCAATTAGTTTTTGCATTAGTGGATTATATTTTGAATAATTAGCTACTCTTGGTGCTGCTGTAGATGGGCTTGCATGTTGAATTCTTAGAGTTCTAAGTAGTTTGAATGCTCAATATAGCCTCTATGCTTCCTTATGAGTCGTTGCTATCAATCTTGTGAAGTTTTGTTGACAAAAATTTCGTGGACTAAAATTTTCAGAATTTTATTCATAGGAATAAGATGAGTTTATTTAGGAAGTTTGCATCCAAGAAGCGCTCTAAGGGAGTCATTGGGGAATCCTCAGACAACGATCTCCATACTCGGAGAAGAGCGGAAGTACGACCGTGCAAATGGCCGCATAACCCCTTCATGGATGGAGCCGGGATCCATCAAGAGTTCGCACAATTTGCTGCTAATGCTGGTCTTACCGACCTCATCGCAGCTGATTGTGAACAATACTATCTCCTTACAAATTCCTTTGTGCAAAATTTTCATTTTCTGAGTAGGAATAACCCCCCTGAGTGCAGTTTAATTTATATGCTGAAACCCGTCAGATGCCACTTGCTAATTTTTGCGATGTATGCTTGATCCCTTCTCACGGGGAAATAAGAGAGCCTAGGCCTGCAGAGTTCAAGGACTTTTATCGTACTCTGTCAGTGGGAGATGAGAGAGGCGTGTCGAGTGTCATTGCTACTAGTTTGCAGTTTCTTTCTGTGCACTATTTTGCTCTATTTATTGCTAAGTGTTTAATTGGTAGAGAGAAGGTCGGTGCACTCTGTGCTCCGGACTTCGCCATCTTACGTCGTGCACTATACGGCGATAACACCTATAGCCTAGGGGCTATTATTGCACACTGTCTGCACCTTAACAGAGCCAAGGGCAAAATTCATGGTGGTATTTATGCTACTCGTTTAGCGAGTCACTTTAACGTTCAGCTTCACCAACATGATTATCGTTTACCCAAGGTTTATTTAGATCACCAGGCGATGAAAGATCACCAGTTTACTGATATTGATGATTCTATTAATAATATTCCTTACAACCTGGTTTTCAGTGTGGAAACCCGTGATATTATTCCGGTGCGTGCACCTGCTTTGTTTGATTCTATTGCCAGGGGTGGATATAGGATCATGCCTGAGGATATTATTGCTTACCGGAACACCCAGGTAGAGGCAGAGGAGGAACCTCAGGAGTGGAACGCTCAGGTACCTGCACCCCAGCACTTCAACGTGGGACCTGATGACTACTACAAGTGGTGGTTACCAAGCTAGGCCAAAAGCCTAAGCTTGGGGGAGTACGTATTTCCACCGACATTACATTCATGTTCACACATTCCATTCCAGTTGTCGGTGTTCACACTTTTTCATTGTATTATCCATGTTAGATTTATTTTCTCGCTTTCCTCTTGTGTGTTTGAAAAACTTTGAGAAAACCCAAAAATATTTCTCGCTTCTTTTCGGTTTTTCTTTCTAGTTTAAATTAGTTGTAATGTTAAAAGAAAACCCAAGAAGATTTCCTTGTTCTTCTTTTGCTTGTTGGGAGCTCTCCCGTGTAAATGGTTTTCTCATTTTTGTTTTCTCTTTAATTTCTTTCTTCAAGAAAAACTAAAAACTCCAAAAATATTTCAGTATGTTTCTCTGAATTTCTTTTCCTTTTATTGAGTCTTACCAAGGAGAAGACCCCAATGAAAATGTCGAGTGGCTCTCATATGCATTGATATTGATCTAACAAAGAGCCCATATTACCTTGTCTTCTCCTTTTTGAATAAAATGTTTGCAGATTCCAGCTTAGTCCATGACACTCTTGCACTATTATTATTTTCATATCATTCGGTCATGCAAGTGAAAGGCAATAATGACGATATTTAATGAACTGGCTGTGGCAGAGAGAAACGGGTATGAACTCAACTTGTTCTGTTTTTGTAAATATGTTTAACCTAGTATCCATGATTGAGCCTATTATGATCAAACATGTTTGCAATGAAAATTAGAGATTATAGTTTCTCATGCCATGCTTAAGTAGTTAGGAGTGGATAATGATTTATCTTGGATGTCAACATGCATTAAAATGATTGTGATGTGGTATTATGATATGGTATCCTCCTCTGAATGTTTCAAGTGGCTTGACTTGGCACATGTTCATGCATGCAGTTGAATCAAAACCAACATAGCCTCTATGATATTTATGTTCATGGTGTTCATATCCAACTCATGCTAGTATCCAATGTTACTTATGCATAATGCATGTTCATGACCGTTTTCACTCTCTAGCTGGCCACTTCTCAACCTATTTGCTAGCCTTCGCCTGTACTAAGCGGGAATACTGCTTGTGCATCAAAATCCTAAAACCCAAGTTATCCCAGATGAGTCCACCATATATCTACCTATATGCGGTATTACCCTGCCGTTCTATGTAAATTTGCATGTGCCACCTCTAAAAACTTCAAATAAACATTTGTTTTTGTGTGCCTGAATTGTTCATAGAGAGACAGGAGGTAGTCAGTATCTTCCATGCTAAGCGGGTTATTCTCATGATGAGTGTTTATTCACTCGTCCTTGCACGAGAGGGGCGGTAATAGGGATTCCCAGTCCCGAAATCACAAATTGAAAATAATTAAACAAAACTCCCCCATGAATGATGTTGGTATGGACGGTACCCGTGGATTCGGCTAGCCATGGAGTGTGTTTGTTGGTGGACGGGGAGTAAACCTTTACTTTTATCACTTGGGAACCGCCACTAATGTGTTTAGCATGGAAGATATCGATAACTAATGATCGCGAAGTAAACAGGAAGGTTGCATTTCTCAAAATTTCATTTATCTCTGTTTTAAAATTCTGAGCTCTGGCACTGTTGCAAATCACTGCTTCCCTCTGCGAAGGGACTATCTATTTAATTTTATGTTGTGTCATCACCTTCTCAAATAAGTGCGAGATATGAGAGCACTATTGTCATCCTCATGCATTATGTGTAGCTAATGTTGGTTGCATCATGACTGGATCTTTTCTACCATGAATTATAATGTTTAGTCACTGCTTGAACTTTGGAGGTGCTCTGCATTTATGTTTTGCGGTCTCAGAAAGGGCTAGCGAGATACCACTGTTGTCATAGTATATCACGATTGTTTTGACAAAGTGTTGTCATTTGAAATATTTTATTATTGCTCGCTAGTTGCTTATGCCATTGGTATGAGTTAATATAATTTCTAAGATTTATTGTTGACATGGTTAGTTATAATATTTGCTGAAAACCTGGGTGTTACTTCAGCTTATTTATGTAAACAAGAACAAAAGAGTTCATAAAAGTTTTTCTTTTTCACTTTCAGTTTATCAACTGAATTGCTTGAGGACAAGCAAAGGTTTAAGATTGGGGAAGTTGTACGTCTTTGGCGTATCTACTTTTGCTAACACTTTTGCTCTTGTTTTGGACTCTAATTTGCATGATTTGAATGAAACTAACCTGAACAGACGCTGTTTTCAGCAGAACTACCATGGTGTTGTTTTTGTGCAGAAATAAAAGTTCTTGAAATGGAATGAAACTTTTTGGAGAATTTTTATGGAAAAAAAGAAAATTACTGGAGCCAAGACCCACCGGAGGGGGGCCCCTGGGTGAGCACAACCCACCAGGGCGCGCCTCCCCTCCAGGCACGCCCAGGTGGGTTGTGCCCACCTGGTGGCCCCGCAGACCCTGACTCCGACTCTATAAAATCCTATTTTTGGAGAAAAAATCACGGAGAAAGAATTGTCACATTTCACGGTATGGAGCCGCCGCCACCTCCTGTTCTTCATTGGGAGGCCAGATCTGGAGCCCGTTTGGGGCTCCGGAGAGGGGGATCTTCGATCTTCATCATCACCAACCCTTCTCCATCACCAATTCCATGATGCTCCCCACCGGGAGTGAGTAATTCCTTCGTAGGCTCGCTGGTCGGTGAGGACTTGGATGAGATTCATCATGTAATTGAGTTAGTTTTGTTAGGGCTTGATCCCTAGTATCCATTATGTTATGAGATTGATGTTGTTATGACTTTGCCATGCTTAATGCTTGTCACTTTGGGCACGGGTGCCATGATTTTAGATGCGAACCATTTATGTTATCTGTAACACCCCCAGTGGTTGGCTACAGTAATCCCCTTTTGATAATGCCATGTCAAAATGATCAACAGTGCCTAAACATCATTTGGATCATATCCCTTTTAGTTCAAATTCAAATAGAAATTCAAACTTCAATTAAATTCAAAGTGAAAAATAAAAGTTTTTCAAATCAGAATCTAAAATGTTCATTAAATAACAAATATTCCAGAGACAATGCTAAAATTGTAACCAACATATAATAGATTAATTAAGTAACTCTAACAGTACCAAAACAGCAAGGGTTAATACATTTTATTTAATACAAAATTTGTGTGAACTCCATTTTCCTCCAAACCAATTTTTAGCAGTACTAGCTAATGCACTGTATATATTGGAACAAGTTACCTATTTTACAAAACAGTGTTGGAGGCCACACATTATTGAAAAAATAGAAACAAAAGAAAAACAAAGAAGAGAAGAAAATAAAGAGAAAAGGCCCGCAGTGGCTGGGCCTTAGTCAGCCAGCCGGCCCAGCCCACCCAGCGGCGTCCCCCACCTCGCACTGCTCCTCCCCGAGCTGCTGTCACCGCGCGCACACGCCCACGCCAGGCCTCCCCCCTGCTCGACAACGCGCTCCTGCGCCTGCCCGGTGGATAAAGGGCAGCGCCCTGCGCACCTCTGGCCTCCCCTGACCACTCCTCTCCCTCTCCCTGCCTCGTCTCTTTTCCCCTCCCGCAAGCCCGAGAGCAACCATGGCCGCCACCACGCCGTAGCCACGGCCTCCGAGCCCTCCTTGCCGCTCCGACGTGTCCAGTGGCCTCCTCGACGTTGGCTACGCCAACAAACCGAAGCCCGGAGCCACCACAGTGCCTCCCCGAGCCCTTCTTCCTCCTCGGATCGCCGCCGCACGCCGTCATC
This sequence comes from Thinopyrum elongatum, assembly GCA_011799875.1. Lineage (NCBI taxonomy): Eukaryota > Viridiplantae > Streptophyta > Magnoliopsida > Poales > Poaceae > Thinopyrum > Thinopyrum elongatum. The sequence goes on from CM022301.1 coordinate 344,807,850, forward strand.
GATTCGCTCCGGCAAGCCCTCCCCGAGCTCGCTTTCGCACACCTACAGGCTCTACGTGAGCACCCCGTCCTCCTCCCCCTCTCCTTCGCTCTCCTCTACCCCGTACGTGCCGCCCCCTTCTCGCCCGAACACGCCACCGCGTGAGCTCATTGCTGGCGTAGCCACGACGACCGTTGGGCCCAGTGCTGCTGCCCATCGTGCTCACCACGTCGCGTAGGCCCTCCTCAGCCGCTTCATTTGCTCATCCGCGCGCTGCAACCCCGAGTCCATGCGCCGCCCATAGCCACCGCCGCCTGCCATCGTTGCCGGCGCCCACCCCGGCCACGGCGGCCCCCGCAGCCACCGCCCTTTGAAGCGCGACTTCGCCCGCAGCCGAACGCACCTAGCCCCGCGGCAAATGGACACCTGTGGATGTTTTCTGGCCAGGTCCGGCGAACCCCCACCGCGAAACGGCTCGCCGGCCATGTTTCGGTCGCCAGAGCTGACGTGGCTGCCACCTGGCGCCACTGGGACCCGCCTGAGACACTGACGGATGGGCGCAATTGACTCGTTGACTGGGTCAACCCACTCACATGTGGGTCGAGTCAATTAAACGAATTTAAATAAATAGAAAATAGGTTAATTAATTAAATTGACTATTTAGTTACTGATCACTCACTGACCACTGGGGCCCACCCACTAATTGATCCTAATTAGGTTAAATAAAACCTGGTTAAACTAACAGAGGCTGACATGTGGGCCCCACTGGACCCACATGTCAGGTTTGACCTGGCCAGCCGTCTGTTGACTGCTGACGCCAGCAAGGCGTCATGCTGATGTCACCCCCGCACTATTTTGGATAATGTTGAGTTGTTAATTAAATAAATTCCAGAAGATCAATAAAACTTTGAAAAATCATATAAAATAAACCGTAACCCCGATGAAAAAGTTTTATATATGAAAGTTGCTCAGAACGACGAGACGAATCCAACCGTGCTACCTGTTTCCATGTCGGGACCCTCTATGGAGGTGAACCCGCAACTTTTAGCCTGTTTTCGATAGATGAATAGTGCATATATACCGGTTAATAATTCCAACTTAAATCCTAAAATAACTAATATGATTTAGATATGTCCTTAGGCAACCCTGCACTGCACGTTAGCATAGCATGCTCTGTGTTGCATCTGTTTGGCGTGTATTTATCTGTTTCCTCCCCCTCTTCTCTCTCGGTAGACCCCGCTACCGACGCAGTTCCCGAGACCGACGCAGCTCAGGAGCCCGACGACACCGTTGACGACCTTGCCTTTGCCACCGAGCAACCAGGCAAGCACCCCCCTTTTGAGCATATCGATATCGCCTATTCTTTCTCTCTCATGCTTGCATTAGAAATTGCTGCTACTACTGCTTTACCTATTCTGATGCATAGCCTGTCTATTGTAACCTGCTATTGAAACCTTACCTGCTTATCCTAAACTGTCTAGTATAGGCTGGGTAGAGACCTATCAGTGACCCCACTTGTCCCGACTGCCCCGCTGGATTAACAGAAGACCCGATCATCGGGATTAAAGACCAGGCCCCAGCACCGCACATCACCCCCCCCCCAAGTTGTATGACACTACTGGATTACTATTGAGTGCCGAGGGTGATACCTCATCAGCACTTCTGATGTTAATCTGGTAGGTTAGTTCATCGGTTGTGGTTACCGAGGGTGATTCCTCTTTCACCGCTTCCGATAACGACGCTGTCGTGCACCACCTCAAGTGTGAACCCACTGAGGGTGATTCCTCCGAGTTCACCTTGACAGATACATCGAGTAGGAATCCAATGAGGGTGATACCTCGGATTCCCCTGATGTTATTGTCGGTGTACTAAGTATTGGGCCACTAGTACCCCGTACTTGTGCACGGGCAGTTGTAGCCATCCTCGCGGCAAGGCTTGCCGGGAACAGCTCATGGTCGATTCAAGTCATCAAGGAAATCATCAAGTCAGAGATCTGAGGATCAACGGATAGGCTAGCTGGAATCCGAAGGCCAGCTTCCCTGGCAAGATACTTGCCGGGATGGCCTGTGGAGCCCGACAAGGCTTGGCGCCCGGCAGGCCTTGACATCCGGCAAGACTTGGTGCCCGGCAAGGCTTGCCGCCCGGCAAGATTCGGCGCCTGGCGAGACTCTGCCACTGTGCCACCGCTTCGGCACAGCAACAAGTCTGACATTCTGGGTCCTTCTCTGGATGCGTGGCAACGCGCCAATGGGGGAGAGCTTAAGCGGTGCTGATGGGATGGCCCCTTTTTCCATCCCCAAGAAAGTGAGGACACCTAAACGGACACCTCACGGTGCATTAAATGCGCTTGTCCTAATCCGTCAGGGGTTAGGTACGATACCCTGTAGCCAGTTTACACCATGATGTATGTACATTTTGCCACTGTGGTGACCCCTTTGAGCATATAAAAGGAGGCCCAAGGCAACTGCTACAGAGGAGGAGAACTTCTGGCCCATTCTGCATGCGTAGCTGCTCTTTGAACGTACTGTTCACTGCGAGCGCTCCTGAAGGTTGGGCTCAAGAACATCAATAAGAACATAAAGCAGGAGTAGGGTTTTACGCTGATCAGCGGCCCGAACCTGGGTAAAAACTTCCCGCGTTGATCATTAGTTCTGCTCTTTGCGTATACCTCTCCCCCCGCCGAATCGTAAAGGGGTCTCTCGGGATCCCATAGGTGTCGTACCCCGACATCTTTGGCGCGCCAGGTAGGGGGATTGAAGGTTGCGTGAACCTGATCTAGTGTTCGGTGCCTTAGTTTCTTCATCATCTTCATCATCATGCCGCCCAAGAAGAAGAGCGTTGCGTCAGCGCAGCCGTCCATGTCCGTTTTGCCTACACCTTCGCGTACAGGCGACAGCATGGGTGCAGAAGGAAGAGGACTAGAACCCCCGCGGCGTTCTGGTGATCCAAGCCAAGCGAGCGGTATCGTTCGCAGTGGCAGTGGTAACCTGCACGCCGCTGGATCTAGAGATGGCGCTGTGTTGCCTACGGGTGGCACAACGAACTCGAGAGATCGAAGGGCGCCTGCTGAAACTCCCGCGCCGGCGCAAGCCTCACGACCTACCCAGGTCGTGCATGATGAGCGACATCATGGCGCTGGTGGTTCAGGGCATCCCCATGAAAAGGTTTCTACGCATCGATCCCAAGATGCGTGGGGCCAGCATGCACACCAAGCTGCCGGCGGAGGTGGCGCACGATCGCGTGACCGTGGTGGTGCTCCTTCTAACATGGTTAGGAGTCAGAGCACCTCACGTACCTCGCACTTGTCGCCGCCACCTATGCTAGCAGAAGCCTTGGCACGTGCGCAGCTGCTCCTCGATTTTCCTCCCGCCCCGGAGAAGATGGAGGAGTGGCGAGCTACTATCCAGAGCCTTATCGGCTTCGCCAACAAGGATGGACCGCAAGAGGCAGGGCCCTCACAGCGGAGGCCCATCGATCCGGCACGAGCCGATGTAGAGAAAACTGGAGGTGGTGCAACCACAGTGCACTCCCCTCCGCGGCACCAGCGGCGGCCGACAACTCAGCAAGTCGACCGCCATGAAGAAGTTTCCACAGCGTCGTCCGATCCACGGATGCGCCGTGATCAGCGTCAAGTTCTCCAGGAACGAGGCAAGGAGGACGCTCGAACAACCATCGAGCGGCGACGGGAAGCGCGCTATCAGTCTGATAAGCGCGCGGGGCCGACTGTCGACGAGCCTGCGCCAGGGGACGTAGGAGACTTGCCTTATGAGGTAGGGACTCCAGCGTTTACCCGTGAGCTGCGGCAAGTCCGGTGGCCCAATTCCCGAACCTTCAAGCCGGAGGTCCCGGAGAAATATGACAGTAAGACCCATCCCTCGGAGTTCCTGAGCATCTACACCATTGCGGTGCAGGCTGCCGGGGGCCGAGATGACAAGATACTCGCCAACTACTTCCCGTTGGTGCTCAAACCCAACGTCAGGTCGTGGTTGATGCATCTGCCGGAGAACTCCATTTCTTCCTGGTCAGATCTGTGCCATCAGTTTGTTGGCACCTTTGTTGGAGGCCACCAAGCTCCTGGCCAAGAGAGTGATTTGCACATCATCCCTCAGAAGGAGGGCGAGTCCCTGCGCAAGTTTATGCAGAGGTTCAGCCGAGTGCAGTACAATATTCCCGATGTTCATCCTGCCGCTGTCATTAGTGCGTTTCACCAGAACGTGCGTAACCGCAGAATGCGGGAAGAGCTAGCAATGAACAAAGTCAGGAGTATTGCCGAGCTTTATGCTCTGGCCGACAAGTGCGCTCGAGCTGAAGAGGGGAGGAAACTCCCTGGTGAGGCTGTTGGCGCAGCGGGCGATTCCGAAGATGAAGACGTCGCGGCCCCGTCAAGGAAAGGCCGGCGGCGGAACAGGAAGCGCGGAGGCAAGGCCGTGCTTGCTGTCGAGGAATCCGACAACCCCGGCGCCGCCAAGAAGGCCAAGGTTGGCGACCCCGACAAGGATCTTGCCGGGTGCCCTTCCTGTCAGGCCTTGGCGGCTGCCGACAAGTCGGAGAACTCCGGCAAGCAGTATTGCAAGATCCATCGTACCAAGGGCCATGATCTCCAGAACTGCCGGCAAGTTGAGCAGCTTGCCGAAAAGCAGAGGGCCGAATACGAGAGGCGAGACAAGGAGAAGGCCCAAGATGGTGCTAAGGGGTCCGGCAGGAAGCGCGGTGGCCGAGGGGGTCGCCGCGGCAAGGCCAAGCAGCAGAAGGATCGGCCCGCTCGGGGCCGAGACAAAGAAGGAGATGATGATGAGGAAGATGATGAATCCAGTGAGCAAGAATTCCAGAAGGCTACGGAGGCCATGTGCATCGATGGGGGTGCCTCGCTGCATTCTTCCCATCGCCAACTCAAACAGTGGGTGTGGGAGGTCAATGCGGCAGAGCCATCCCCAGATGCATGTAGGCCCCTGAAGTGGTCCAGCACGCCTATCATTTTCGACGCCGAGGATCACCCTGATCGCACAACTGCGGTCGGGTGCTTGCCATTGTTGGTCTCCCCAATGATTCGCAACCTCAAGGTGACGAAAATGTTAGTTGACGACGGGGCCGGCCTAAACTTAATCTCACCGGATGTGCTTAGAAAGCTCCAGATTCCCGATGAGGACCTCGAGGAAACGGGTACGTTTCAAGGGGTCAATCCGGGAAGAACCCAGCCTAAGGGCAAGATTACGCTGCCAGTAACATTTGGCAGCGAGCTCAACTTCAGGACCGAGAAGGTGGTGTTTGATGTTGCCAAGATCCCCATGTCATACAACGGGATCCTTGGTCGGCCAGCGCTGGCTAAGTTTATGGCGGCATCACACTACGCGTACAACGTCTTGAAGATGCCTGGGCCGTTGGGCGTCATCACTATCCATTCCGATAAGAGGGATGCGCTCATCTGTGCCGACCAACTTTACCGGGAAGCAGTTGCAGCACCTGCCATCAAGGCACTTGCTCCTGCCGCTGGAACTCCCGGGGGGAAGAAGAAGACTGGCCGGAACCTTGGCGCGAACTCCGGCAAGCGCACCTCCTCGGAGTGCTGCGCTTCCGTCGAGGACGTACCAGAGAGTTCCACCGGCAAGAACAAGAAGTCCAAGGCTGTTCCGCCGGAGACTAAGAAGGTGCCTGTCAGAGAGGACGGAACAGGGGGAACTTTCACCATAAGTTCCACCCTAGATGACAAATAGGAAAGCGCGCTCGTTGCTTTCCTGCGGGCGAATGTCGACGTGTTTGCATGGCAACCGTCTGACATCCCCGGTGTTCCCAGGAAGGTAATTGAGCACCACCTTGTTGTCTGTCCTCATGCACGGCCCATCAAGCAGAGGGTCAGGAAGTAGGCCTTGGAGCGGCAAGAATTTATTGCCGAAGAAATTAAAAAGCTGGAGGCGGCAGGACTGGTCAAAGGAGTGCTTCATCCAACCTGGTTGGCCAATCCGGTCGTAGTGCGGAAAGCGAATGGGAAATGGAGGCTTTGTATCGATTATATAGATATTAATAAAGCTTGTCCAAAAGATCCCTTTCCCTTGCCGCGCATCGACCAGATTGTGGATGCCACCGCTGGTTGTGATCTCCTGTCCTTCCTTGATGCCTATTCAGGGTATCATCAGATTTTTATGGCAAAAGAAGATGAAGAGAAGACCACCTTTATCACCCCATGTGGTACGTATTGTTTTATACGAATGGCTTTCGGGTTGAAAAGTGCTGGTTCAACATTTGCCAGAGCAATCCAGATTGGTTTTGAGCCACAACTCCATAGAAATATGGAGGCATATATGGATGATATAGTGGTCAAAACCAAAGACAAAGCAACGCTCATTCAAGACTTAGAAAAAACAATTGCAAACTTGCGCAAGATCAACTTGAAGCTCAATCCTGAGAAGTCCGTGTTCGGTGTTCCTTCCGGCAAGCTCCTCGGATTCTTTGTATCTTGCCGGGGAATCGAAGCGAACCCCGACAAGATCAAAGCTATTGAGCAAATTGAAGCGCCGAGACGCGTCAAGGATGTGCGTCGTCTTGCCGGCTGTGTTGCTGCTCTAAGCAGGTTTATTTCCAAATCTGCTGAGCGCGCCCTGCCCTTCTTCAAAATTTTGAAGAAGGCAGGTCCGATGAAATGGACTCCGGAGGCGGAGGCTGCGCTGTAAGATTTGAAGAAATACCTTTCCTCTCCGCCGACGCTAGTCGCGCCTAAACCACAAGAGCCGTTGTTGCTGTATCTAGCAGCAACAAATCAAGTGGTTAGCGCTGCGCTAGTGGCGCAGAGAGAAGCTGATGAGGAAGCAACACCAGCGGCAGGACCGCCGGATGACGCGGCAAGACCTTCCCCGGCAAGGGTTGATCCCGGCAAGACAGGATCTGCGCAAACAGAAGAACCCGTGCAGAAGAAGAAGGTGGTGCAGCACCCAGTTTATTTTGTTAGCTCTCTTTTACAAGGAGCTAGGTCAAGATATTCTGGTGTGCAGAAGTTGCTTTTCGGCATCCTTATGGCCTCGAGGAAGCTGCGCCATTATTTTCAAGCACATGAGATTACCGTCGTCACTCGCTTTTCGTTGCAACGGATTTTGCAAAATCCGGAGGCAATCGGCAGGATCGTGGAGTGGGCATTGGAGTTATCCAGCTTTAGCCTTAAGTTTAAAAGTACTTCAACGATCTAGAGCAGGGCCTTGGCGGAGTTCATTGCAGAATGGACCCCAACGCCAGACGAAGAAGTTCAAGAAACAACTCTCCCTGGCAAGGAAATTGATCAGCAATGGGTAATGTACTTTGACGGGGCTTTCTCGCCGCAAGGCGTCGGTGCTGGCGTGCTGCTTGTCGCACCCACCGGAGAGCACCTCAAGTACATAGTCCAAATGCACTTTCCCCGGGAGAGTTCGACCAACAACACTGCAGAATACGAGGGTTTGCTTGCCGGTCTCAGGATCGCGGCAGACCTTGGTATCAAAAAGCTCGTCATCAAAGGCGATTCACAACTTGTCGTCAAGCAAGTTAACAAGAGTTATCAAAGTCCATTGATGCAAGCCTACGTAGATGAAGTGAGGAAATTGGAAGAGCGCTTTGACGGTCTTCAAATGGAGCACGTTCCTCGTGCAGAGAACAATATTGCTGACGACCTGTCAAAGCATGCTGCCCTCAAGTTGCCTGTGGAACCAGGTACTTTTGTGCTCCAATTGACTCAACCATCCGTGGCGGCATCGATGCGGCAAGAAAAGAGAAGAAAGTTGAACTCTGGCCAGTACTTCCTGGCAGAGCTCCCCGGAGCCGCCGGCAAGGAAGTTGCCGGGATCGACATGCTTGCCGGGGAACACCAGGCTCCGGCAGGGCCTCAGGCCCTTGCTGTCGAGACGAACGTTCCCCCGGCAGAGGAGATGCCTTTAGTCCTAGCTGTCGAGCCTCAGGCTCCAGCATGGGCGCAGCACATTGTCCATTTCCTTCAGACAGGTGAACTCCCTGAGGAACAGGAAGAAGCAGAGAGAGTAGCCCATCAGTCTGTTATGTACAAGTTCGTCGATGACGTCCTGTACAGAAAGAGGCCAAATGGTGTGAAATTGAAGTGCATTCCTCGGGAGGATGGACTAGAGCTGTTGGCGGAGATACATGGGGGCATATGTGGCTCTCACATAGGGTCAAGAGCGCTTGCCGGGAAAGCATTCCGGCAAGGTTTCTTTTGGCCCACCGCTCTCCAGGATGCGACTGCACTAGTAACCAAGTGTTAAGCGTGCCAGTTTCATTCGAAGAAATCACATCAGCCAGCTCAAGCTCTTCAGACAATCCCTCTCTCCTAGCCATTTTCGGTCTGGGGGCTCGACATACTGGGCCCTTTCCCCCGTGCTACCGGGGGCTTTGAGTACTTGTACGTTGCTATCGACAAGTTCACAAAGTGGCTGGAGGTGGAAGCAGTGAGGAAGGTGACAGCGCAATGAGCTGTCAAGTTCTTCAAGGGAATTGTTTGCCGTTTCGGTGTGCCCAACAGGATCATCACCGACAACGGCACACAGTTCACAAGTCGCACCTTCATGCAGTACGTCCAAGACCTTGGCGGCAAGATTTGTTTTGCTTCTGTTGCTCACCCGAGAAGCAACGGCCAAGCGGAAAGGGCCAATGCCGAAGTGTTGCGCGGTCTCAGGACCAGAACCTTTGACAAGCTGAAAAAGTGCGGAAGACGCTGGATTGATGAGTTGCCGGCGGTTCTTTGGTCAATCAGAACGACACCAAATCGAGCCACCGGCCAGACGCCCTTCGCTCTGGTCTACGGAGCGGAAGCAGTTCTCCCTACAGAACTCATATACAGATCTCCTCGAGTGCTCGCTTATGATGAGCTCGAGCAAGAGCAACTGCGGCAAAATGACGCTGTGCTCCTTGAGGAGAATCGTCTTCAGGCTGCTGTGCGAGCTGCACGCTACCAGCAAGCTTTGCGCCGCTATCATAGCCGCAAAGTTCATGCCCGAAGCCTTGAGGAAGGCGACCTTGTTCTTCGGCGGATTCAGTCTGCCAAGAATTCAAACAAGTTGACGCCAAATTGGGAAGGCCCTTATCGGGTAGCACGAGTCACCAGGCCTGGCGCTGTCCGCCTGGAGACCGAAGATGGCGTTCCAGTGAGCAATTCCTGGAATATCGAACATCTTCGCAAGTTCTATCCATAAGGCGCGGTTGCCGGGGACTCCCGGCAACCACCCTTTTGTAAAAGTCTTGCCGGCAAGGCATGTGATCCTTTGTACAAAGCCAGGCGCATACCCTAAGCACAGATGAATAAATTTAAGTGTTGTACATTCCCTTATTGATTCCCATGTTCATATTTATATATATGCATGTTTGTCTAAGATGTTCTATGACACCTAATCCCGGTAAGTTCTAATGAACCGCCAAGGTTTCATGTCTTTATTTTCTCTTCTTTCTTTTTCCCAAAAGACAGAAGGATTCCTCGCATGCACATTTGCCAGGTGGGGGGGGGAAGGAAGATATGAATACCAGTTGGCGACGTTCGGAATCGACGCTTGCCGGAGGAAGGACAGTGATAGAAAGCTAAGTCCTAAAAACTCAGAGCAACTTTCTCTTTTATTACAAAGTTATTTCCTTGGACGATTCCGACTCTTGTATGGAAAATCTGCACGCGAATGAACCCTTGTTGTAATCGGTCGCGCCCTTATTTTGTTTCGAGCCCGCTCAGCGATTTAAGTGGCTGCACTGAGAACACGAAGGAGTCTTGCCGGCCGCTGCGCCTCCAGCAGGCTACTGAAGTCCCGCACCCAGCGCTCGCGGCAGGTTGCTTGCCGGCAAGTTTTTCAATAAGCGTAGGATGAACTCCATACATAAAGGAATCAGACAAGGAAAATAGCAAGCATGGACCTAAACATAGGCAAATTGTATTACATCCATGAGTTGCCGCAATTCTAACTTGAGACTTAATTGTCTTTTACATGAAATAATGACGGCAAGGAAAAAAGGGAAGCACTCAATCCCTGCGCTGGCCTTTGATCCTTTTAATGGAGTCCACCTTCTCAAGGACAGGCGCGATGCACTCTTCAAGCGCCTCAACATTTGCATCCTTTGGCAGATGGCCGAGCGCGTTGGAGAGGTCGATGCCGGGATTGCTGTGCACCACCTTGATGAGCACCTTACGGAGGACGGCCCAGCAAAGCCGGCGAGTCTCGTTGGCCAGTTGGGTCGCCCGGCTAGACTGGAGCGCCCTCAACGCGTTGATGATGCTTTCAGAGAACATCGTCAACCTGGCACTTGGAGATATTCTTTCCTCGGAAGAATACTTGAAGTTCGACAGGCCCATGGTTGACAGTTCTGCGGTAAGCTTCTCCGCGGTGGCAATGAGACGTCTAGTCCAGATCTCCACTCCCTTCTCGTACTTGGTTTGGGCGGCGGTGGCACTCTTGAGCAGGTTCCTCTCTCCTTGGAGATCCTTGAGTAGAGCCTTCTCATGGGCCCTGCCGGTCTCGAGAGACTTCTGCAGCGTGGTCAGCTTCAACTCCAGAACTGCAATATTATCAGCCGCAGAGGAGAGCTGCTTGGTCTTGTCGGACAAGGCAACTTGCATCTCCGCCAAGAAGTGGAGGGTTTGTCCCCCTTGAGCGTCGAGAGCTCCTTGCTGTGCTCTTCGAGATCTGTTTCCAGCCTCTTCACTTTGTCGCTCAGCTCGTTCTTGGCGGCCTCTGCAGCTTCGGCAGCATCGACGGCCTCCTTGAGCTTGTCGGCGTGACTTGCAGTCAGAGCTTCGAGCGCCTCCTTATGTTTTTGCTCCAGCTCCTGGGTCCGCCGCGCGACAAGATTCTCGATATCCTCATCCTTGCTATGAAGCTTGGCGGCGAGCGCCTGCTCACGTGCGGTGAGATCTTCCTCATGAGCATCAAGAGCAACGTGGCGCCCCGTCAAGAGAGCATCTTCGGCAGCAATCCTTTGAGCAGCTTCATCATGCGCCTTCTCCATATCGGATTGCTTCAGGAGGACCTCATTCCACTGCTGGCTCACTTGTTCCCGGCCGGCAACCAACTCTTGGAGGGCCTCGGCGTGCCAGATCTGCATTTGTGTGACGCGCCTTTGAAAATCCGCTTCGGCCGCCTCGACAACTGCCATTCTGGAGTCCGCCTTCTCTTTTCGGGCGCGATGGAGAGCCTGGAGCTTGCGGAAATTCTCGCCCATGGCCTGAAGGAGCTGATCCTCTTCAGATTTACTGCTGCTAGTGCTGGGGTCGTCAACAACTTCAAGCCCGGCAGCGGCAATGATTTCTTCAAAAACTTCTCCTTCGGCTGGTGCCCCAGTGCTTGTCGTCCCCGGCAAGTTGACGAACAGGTTCTCGCCAACCTTGAGGTACTTGCTGGATGAGGGGCCTTCAGATGTTGATGGCTGGTCTTCAGTGGCCGCCTCACCAGTGGCAGGGGGCTCTGTGGCCGGTGCAGCGCCTGGCGCTCCTGCGGCAGGAATGCTGTCAGTGCGGTCCTCAGCCTCCCCGTCGCCCCCTTCAGCGGGTTCTTCAGTGGTTTCCTCTTGTGCTGTCTTGGCGGCCTCCCCGTCAAGGGCACCACCAGCCTCGACAATGTCATCCTTGGTGGCCTCGCTGGCAGTGATCCTGTCTGCTTCGGCGGCGGCATCCCTGGCGGTCTCCTCGATAACAACGTCGACGTCCACGTGTTCCATCACAGGGAACTCTGAAGGGCGAAGGAGGAAAACAGAAAAAGATCGAGGTTGAAGTTCGAAGTGACTAAAGACAGAAAGATAAGAGAAAAAGAGTAACAAGCACTCTGAGGCAATCGAGTACCTGCGTCGAGCTGTCGGGAGGTGGCTTCGCCTCTCCCGGCAACTCCGGTTGCCGGGGGTGGGTTGCCGGAGTCCACGCTTGCCGGCTCCTCCTCAATTAGGACATGCTCGTCGGCAGGATCTCTTGCCGGGGATGTGCTTGTGGGCGGAGCGGTCGATGAAGGAGGCACAATGGGGATGTCTTCTCCTTGTTGCCGTTCTTCTCCTGCGAACCCAAAGATATCAGCGGCAAGAATGAGAGCCTCGACACCAGTCAGCAGAAAAAGAACAATGAACTTACGCTGGGGGCTGTGCTGGGGGCTGCGCTGGGGGCTGCGTTGAGGACTGGACTCCGGGCTGACAATGACGGTTTCTGGCACGCTCGTGGAGCCTGCCGGGGGCTCGTCACCCGTAGAAGTCCTTGACCTCTTCGCCATCCTCTCCAGCAAGGTTTCTGTGTCACTGCAGAAACAATACAAGCAAGTCAGTAAGATTGATCCAGGATTGGAAGGTAAAAGTTGTGCCAAAGTACTCACTCTTCTTCCTCTCGCTCCAGACTAAAGCCGGAGATGTCGAAGTCGACCTCCGTTGCGATGTCTGAGTGGGGAGGCGGAGGAGGAGTCCTAGGCCGCTTGGCTGCGGCAGGCGCCGGGGCAGCTTCCGGTGCGGTAGTACGAGACCCTCCTGCCACCCCAGCAGTGGCCGCTGGTGTGGGTCTCGCGCGCCGCGCAGGCTGTTGACGAGCCCCCTGCCGCGGTCCAGTCTTGCCGGCCACTTTCTTGCCGGGGGCTTCACCGCTCGAAGAAGGCTGGCTTGCCGGGATGCCTGATGCAGCCTTCCGAAGAACACGCTTTGTCTTCTTCGAGGGTGGGGGCTCTTCTCGCGTCTCTTCTTCGGCCGTGTCCTCGCCGGACGAGCTCTCAGCGGCTGCGCTGCTCTCTTCCCCGGCAACCTTGTCCTCCTCGGCAGGCTTTACCTCCACTACCACCTCTGCGTCGCTGGCTTCCCACTCTGTGAAGCCGACGCTGCCGGCCTCCGCGGCAAGATTTGCCTCCTCCACCCTAGTAGCAATATAAGCTACTTCTTGATCAGTGGTGGCTCGGATAAGATCTGACTCTTGCCGGACAGGCTTCTCCGTCAAGTTGTCAAAAAACTTCTGCGCTTCCTCCTCGCTTGGCTCGGCCCAGGTCGGGTCAAGGCCGTGGCCATTAAACATCGGCATGAAGGCAATGATTGACCCCAAGGCAAAATTGTTGCACAAGGGGACAATCCTTGCTGGCAGCCGGTGCTTGTCTTCGCGCTGGAATAATCTTTGACGAAGAGCGCCAAGCTGCATAGCGGTCAGATTGTTGTTCAGCCCGGGGCGCAATCTCATGACATCTCCCGCGTTCTTGTATTCCCAAGCTGGCCTTCCCCTGTTCTGCAGAGGGGCGATGCAGCGGCGGAGAAAGTCGAAGCCGATCATCTCCATCGTCAGTCCGGCAGCCTTCAGGCGAAGGATTCTGGTAGTGGCGATTGTGAGCCTCTCGTCCTTTGCTGCGGGGTCGCTCCAATCCTTGCCGCGAACCACCTTTTGTTGTCGGGGATGACAAAATGGATGGGGACCTGCTTCCTGGATCTAGCACCATTCAGCCCGCCACTCATCCCACTTTTCGCGGTAAACTCCCTCTGGATATATTTCCTTATTCCAAGCCCTTGGAATCCAGGCAATAGAACCAGAGAGGGCCTCTCCTTTTTGGATGCGAGGGTAGAAATAATGGCAAAAAAGAGCAGAATTGGGGATCACGCCAACAAAGTTTTCGCAGAGATGGGCAAAGATAGACATGCAAAGTACTGCATTCAGCGTGAAATCGAGAAGGCGAAAGCCGTATGTGTACATGATATCATTGAAGAAGTCAGAAAAGGGGGGACAGAGCCCGCAATAGAAATATGCAGTGAAGAAAGGGTATCTGTCCGATCCGCATTTAGAACAAGCACCTGGGATTACGCGTGTGGCGGGATGAGCTTGCGTCCCCTTCGCCCACATGCATTGGTATTGCCCCTTCAGAGCTTCAGCATCGAGCGTTGGAGGGAAGACGACGAGCCTCTTCGCATCTTTACCAGTTCGCTCTCTGGAACATCGGCTTTCGCCTCCTTGCCCTTGCCTTTGCTAGCCTTGGGCGCCATGGCGACGGTGAGAACGAAAGCTGGGGATGGAGCGAACGCGGAAGTAGCGGGCAGAAGAAGAAAAGGCTTCGCTCTGAGTTCGAGAGGAGGAAGGCGACGGCGATGGCCAGATTGAGAAGAAGAGGGGGGTAAATAGGTTTGTGCCTCTGCGACTTCTCCTTTTTATGGGGAAGGAGCGGGGCCGCCTCTTTTATTTCCCAATGTGAATGCGCCTCTATAGGCGCAAGGCAGTTGCAGCCTTTTTGGCACGCTTGCCACGTCGCGCGCTCCGTGCGCGTAGTGGGGGGCACAGTAAAACGAGATATTTACGAGCAGTTAATTCCCTGGCACGCGTGCCCGTGCACTGTTTGGGCCTAGCCCAACAACGCCTCGCACTCGTGTATGGCCTAGGCCCGGGGGCTCCTGTCGGTGTACTAAGTATTGGGCCACTAGTACCCCGTACTTGTGCACGGGCAGTTGTAGCCATCCTCGCGGCAAGGCTTGCCGGGAACAGCTCGTGGTCGATTCAAGTCATCAAGGAAATCATCAAGTCAGAGATCTGAGGATCAACGGATAGGCAAGCTGGAATCCAAAGGCCAGCTTCCCCGGCAAGATACTTGCCGGGATGGCCCGTGGAGCCCGGCAAGGCTTGGCGCCTGGCAGGCCTTGACGTCCGGCGAGGCTTGGCGCCCGACAAGATTCGGCGCCTGGCGAGATTCTGCCACTGTGCCACCGCTTCGGCACAGCAACAAGTCTGACATTCTGGGTCCTTCTCTGGATGCGTGGCAACGCGCCAATGGGGGAGAGCTTAAGCGGTGCTGATGGGATGGCCCCTTTTTCCATCCCCAAGAAAGTGAGGACACCTAAACGGACACCTCACGGTGCATTAAATGCGCTTGTCCTAATCCGTCAGGGGTTAGGTACGATACCCTGTAGCCACTTTACATCGCGATGTATGTACATTTTGCCACTGTGGTGACCCCTTTGAGCATATAAAAGGAGGCCCAAGGCAACTGCTACAGAGGAGGAGAACTTCTGGCCCATTCTGCATGCGTAGCTGCTCTTTGAACATACTGTTCACTGCGAGCGCTCCTGAAGGTTGGGCTCAAGAACATCAATAAGAACATAAAGCAGGAGTAGGGTTTTACGCTGATCAGCGGCCCGAACCTGGGTAAAAACTTCCCGCGTCGATCATTGGTTCTGCTTTTTGATTATACCTCTCCCCCCGCCGAATCATAAAGGGGTCTCTCGGGATCCCATAGGTGTCGTACCCCGACAGTTATGGACACACGGATACTTGGACTTTACAATTGTTATATGGAAAGGCGGGTCGACCCTGAGGGGTACCCGCGTGTGATGTGAAGATGGGTTGCCTGGATGGTGCCCGAGTGATGAATACGAGGCGTGGCCGGGCATTCTTGGCCCTTGCCACAGGCCCTCGAGACGGGGCGATGGGGTCACATCGATCGTGAGTCTCTGCTCGTTACCGCACCCCCAAGGTATTAACGATTTGGATATTTGATTCGAGTGGGCCTCTAGCCCGATAGCACTAACCATCACGCGGCAATAAATATGGGTACTCTGCATCGTGGCATCAGCCGAAAGTTCTGTCAGACGTCCAGTTCAGCATTGTGGCACGGTCGGATCGTACCGACCATCCGAGGCGGTGCTGGTATCCACCCTGCACACAACGACCCGGAGTGCACAGGGCGACGGCCCAAGACCCCTGGGCGCTTAGGTTGTAGACCGGCGGGGACCTCTCTGCTAAGCTCTAGGTAGGGTTGCGGAGTGTCGTTTAACCGAGGCCGGGCATGACCCAGAAAATGTGTCCGGCCAGAGTTAAGCGAGCGTGATGGGTAAGTTGGTGCACCCCTGCAGGGAAGAACTAATCTATGCATAGCCGGATCCTCGGTAACGGACGCTCGGAGTTGTATCCCGATCGATACAACTAGAATTGGATACTATGGCTCTGGGATTGCTTCTCGCAGGGAGTCGGGAAAGGATCTCTGGACGAGGTTGATGACAGTATGGCTCTGGGATTGCTTTCTCGCAGGGAGTCGAGAAAGGATCTCTGGGTGAGGTTGAGACTTAATGATACTACTACTTTATATTGTACTAATCCACACTCCTATAATGCTGCAAGACCTCTGAAGATGCTAGTCTTCGATAGGACTAGGCCTTCCCTCTATGCTGGCATTTCTGCAGCCCAGTCCACATATACAGCCTCTCTTTGATAAAGTTGCATATGTAGTGTAGATCCTTGCTTGCTGAGTACTTCGGATGAGTACTCACGGTTGCTTTGCTTTCTTTTTCTCCCCATATCCTTTTGATGCAACCTGATGACGGAGCCCCGGATACAGCTGCACTCGCCGACGATCGCTGCTACTACCCCGAGGGTGGATACTTCTACGAGTTGGCCGACGACCAGGAGTAGGTTCGGAGGGTCCCAGGCAGGAGGCATGCGCCTTTCGATCGTAGCTTTTGTTTTGCCCCACCTTTCTAGAGGCTTATCTATTTCTGTTTCATATCTGTACTCAGATATCTGATGCTTCCATTTACGCTTGTATGCGAGCTTATGTATTCGAGCCCTCGAGGCCCCTGGCTTGTAATATAAAGCTTGTATGACTTTATGTATGTTTTAGAGTTGTGTTGTGATATCTTCCCGTGAGTCCTTAGGCTTGATCGTGTGCATTTGCGTGTATGATTAGTGCATGATTGAGCCGGGGGCGTCACAAGTTGGTATCAGAGCCGACTGCCTGTAGGAACCCCCTTTTCAATTCCTTGGTCGAAGTTGAGTCTAGACATCGAAAAACTAATTTACTAACTTGGCTGTGTGGCTTACGGGCCCACGTCGCCAATTGGGTGGTATTAGGATCTTTTATTCCTCGTATTTACTCTGGGACTCTGATCTCTCTTCTATTCAGGTTAAAATTTTACTAACTCCAACATTAGGTTCTCGTGATCACATCCACCCGGTGTTCTGAAATTTCCCCCCTTCCTTCAAGATTGCGGGCCAGGTTCTGCTTGCAGGATCCTTTTATTGAGGGCACCCTGTGTTGTCACTTGCAGATTCCTTGCCCCAGCAGTTTTCTCCGACGTGGATGTAGCCTTTGCTATGTCTCATTGTGTGCTTCCTTACCGCGTGCCTGCACGCCGCCTAGTTTGTCTAGCTGCGTGTGTTCCCGAGTGCGTACTATCCGTTTGAATCCAACTCTGTGCATGGATAGGTATGTCTTTAAAGACTACTATCATATATCTAATGCCTTTCCTGTTCATTTCCCGTGTTACATCATGAATAACTCCATACACCTGCAGTTTTTCTTGCTAAACTGCCCCTGTTGATTTGGCAGGATGGCTGACGATCCCCCACCTCCACCTTATATTGCCACAATGATGCAGCAGTTTGAACTGAACCATCAGGTTATGGCCGGGATATTGGCTCAGCTCCCAAACCAGAGTGCTCATCAACAGCCTACCCCAATAACACTGCAAGAATTTGTGCGCCTCAACCCATCTGTTTTCTGCAACTCCACCAATCCTATGGATGCTGATGATTGGCTTCGTGACATTCTCTTTGAGATGGAATCAGCTAATGTTGCTCCTGACAGTTACGTCACCTTTGCGACATTCCACCTGAAGGGCCTAGCTGCCCAATGGTGGGAAAGCCACAAGGGTATGATGCCTGCTGAAACTGTAACCACTTGGCAGGAATTTCAGTCAGCCTTTCGTGCACGGTACATTCCTCAAGGTCTGATCGACCAGAAGAAGCAGGAGTTCCGCAAACTTACACAGGGCAAAATGACTGTGGATGAATATCAGAGGAGATTTCTTGAATTGTCCCGCTATGCTGAAGATGACGTCTGCACTGACACACGCAAGCAGGAGAAATTCCGTGAAGGACTGCGTACTGATATAAACCTTGCACTTGCTATCCATGATTGCACAGACTTCGCAACGCTTGTCAGCCAATCTTTCCAAGTTGAAAATGCTCTGACTAAATACCAGGAGTCGCTCAAGCATACTCGAGATGTCGGCTCGTCTTCGGGTCGACCTATTCAGAAACATCAAGTCTGGATTCCCCACAATGTTTACCACCGACCTGCTCCAACACCAAGGCCGTCATATGTTGCACCCCGTCTGCCTTCACCGCCGAGACAACTAACGGTTCATGATGGACCGCCTAATGCTATGGCTCCTCCTCAGGTTGCACCACGTCCTCCTAATGGTCGTAAGAAGAGTTGTCAAAACCGCCGATTCAGAAACCGTAATATCATACCGTCTGCTGTTGTACTTGGCCATGCCAATCACGTCAATGCTGAAAAGGCTCAGAAGGAACCGACTATCATGCTGGGAACACTCTCTGTGAATTCGGTACCAGCCTCTGTTCTCTTTGATTCAGGAGCATCGCATGCTTTTGTGTCCCAACAATTTGCTCAGTCACATGAGTTATACCTGGAAGAATTACCCACTCCTCTAATGGTTCAGTCCCCGCGATCCAAGTGGCAAACCACAATGCTAAGCCCTCACAACCACATCGAGATTGGAGGTCTACTTTTTCCGGTTTCTCTCATTGTACTTGGACCTTCCGACATAGACATCATTCTCGGTATGGACTGGTTGACAGCCCATAATGCTTTGATTGATTGCGCTACTAAGACAGTCCAGCTCACACACCCTTCTGGTCAGGTGATCAACTACTCAGCCAAGATAATACAGAATGCCAAGAGCCAGATTTATGCTCTGAATGCGTTGAATGCTTCACCTCTTGAAGGCATCAAGAACATTCCCGTTGTTTGTGATTTCCAAGATGTCTTCCCAGAGGAACTTCCAGGAATACCCCCTGCTAGAGCTGTTGAGTTCGTCATCGACTTGAAGCCTGGCACTACCCCTATTGCGAAGCGTCCTTATCAGATGCCTCCACACCACCTTCTCGAGCTTAAGGAAGAAATTGACAAGTCACTTAAGAAGGGTTTCATCCGCCCCAGTTCCTCTGCTTGGGGAGCACCTTCACTCTTCTTTAAGAAGAAGGATGGAACTAACCTATTGGTTCAGGATTATCGGCCCATTAACCAAGCAACAATTCAGAACAAATATCCGCTTCCCCGGATCAATGATTTGTATGATCAACTTGCTGGATCATCGGTGTTTTCTAAACTCGACTTGAGGTTGGGTTATCATCAGATCTGTGTTCGTGAAGAGGATATTCCCAAGACTGCATTTGTTACTCGCTATGGCTCCTACGAGTACACTGTCATGTCCTTCGGCTTAACCAATGCTCCAGCAACCTTCTCCTGTCTGATGAATTACATCTTCATGGATTACCTCGACAAATTCCTCATGGTTTACTTGGATGATATTCTGGTCTATTCAAAGAATAAAGAAGAACATGCTGAACACCTCCGTCTTGTACTGGAAAGGCTCCGAGAACACCAGCTCTATGCCAAGTATTCCAAATGTGAATTTTGGCTTTCTGAAGTAACCTACCTTGGTCATGTGATTTCCAAGGATGGAATTGCTGTTAACCCGGAGCAGGTTCACGCTATTCTTGACTGGACTCCTCCGAAGAACGTCAAGCAAGTGAGAAGTTTTCTCGGCCTTGCAAGCTATTGCCGTCGATTTGTCGAGAACTTTTCTAAGATTGCTAAGCCTTTGACTGATCTGCTTCACAAGGGCGTTAAGTTTGAATGGACAGAAAAATGTCAGGAAAGTTTTCAAACACTGAAAGACAAGCTAACATCTGCCCCAGTGCTTGCTCCTCCAGATTCTCGCAAAGACTTTGTGATTTATTGTGACGCATCCCGTGAAGGATTGGGTTGTGTCCTAATGCAAGAGCATAAGGTGATTGCTTACGGCTCTCGACAGTTGCGTCCGCATGAAGAGAACTATCTAGTACATGATCTAGAACTAGCTGCTGTCATCTATGCATTGCAGTTGTGGCGACATTACCTTCTCGGTAATCGTTGTGAGATCTACACGGATCATAAAAGTCTGAAGTACTTGTTCACTCAGCCATCTCTGAACCTCCGTCAGCAAAGATGGATGGAGACCATTACGGACTATGATTTGGGTATTTCTTATACCCCTGGCAAGGCTAACGTGATGGCTGATGCCTTAAGCCACAAGTCCTATTGTGACAACCTCATGGTTAAGCGAGCTCAACCTCGTCTTTTTGAAGAACAGCGCAAGCTGAATCTGCGTATTGTTCCACAGGGTTCTCTTAATAACCTTGTGATACAACCAGATCTCGAGAAAGCTATTAAGAATGCGCAAGCTAAAGATGCTGAAGTTGATCTGATGAAGAAAGATCTTCACCTTGAAAAGTACAGGGATTTCTCGCTGTCTGAAGATGGAACCTTGTATTTCAGAAACCACATTGTCGTACCTCGCTTTGAACTCATGACTGACAAGGTCATGAAGGAGGCACATGACACCCCGTTGTCTATTCATCCGGGTAGTACCAAGATGTATCGTGATCTCCGTCAAAGGTATTGGTGGTCTAAAATGAAGCAGGATATTGCTCGATATGTTGCTGAATGTGATGTGTGTCGTCGCGTTAAAGCAGAACATCAGAAGCCTGCTGGAATTCTGCAACCACTTCCTATTCCTCTATGGAAATGGGATAAGGTTCAAATGGATTTCATTACTGGCCTTCCCAAGTCACAGAAGGGTCATGATGCTATTCTTGTCGTCGTCGACCAGCTTTCCAAAGTTGCACACTTTCTGCCTGTCAAAGAGACAATCACTACTAGTCAGTTAGCAGAGTTATATATCTCTAGAATTGTTTCACTCCACGGCATTCCGAAGGAGATTAGTTCGGACCGTGGCGGACTTTTCACCTCAAAGTTCTGGGAAAGTTTCCAAGAAGTTATGGGAACTCACATTACCTGGAGTTCAGCTTATCATCCCCAATCCCAATGCCAAGTCGAGCGAGTCAATCAAGTGCTTGAAGACATGCTTCGGGCTTGTGTTATATTGTTCAGCAAGAAGTGGGAAGAATCTCTTCCTTATGCGGAATTCTCATATAACAACAGCTATCAAGCCAGCTTGAAAATGGCCCCCTTCAAAGTACTTTATGGACGTAAGTGTCGGACCCCTCTGAATTGGTCAGAAACTGGGGAACGACCGCTCGTGGGTCCGAATATTATTCAACACGCCGAAGAGCAAGTCCGTATCGTCCGTGAAAACCTCAAGGCGGCTCAGGACCACCAGAAGAGCAACTATGATCGCAAACGATGGGGTTTGAGTTATCAACCTGGTGATCAAGCTTATCTGCGTGTCACTCCTATGAAGGGCACTCACCGCTTCGGAATCAAGGGCAAGTTAGCTCCACGCTACATTGGTCCTTTCCACATTGTTGCAAGACGTGGTCAGGTGGCGTACAAATTGGAGTTGCCGCCGCAATTCTCTCATATCCACGATGTCTTCCATGTGTCGCAACTTCGTCGTTGCTTCAAGGAATCTCCGCACCGCGCAGTGGATCACGAGATGCTCGAATTGCATGATGATCTTTCTTATAAGGAGCATCCGATCCACATCCTCGATGAATCTGAACATCGAACCCGTCAGAAGGTTACCAAGTTCCTCAAAGTGCAGTGGTCAAATCATACTGAAGATGAAGCCACTTGGGAACGCGAGGATAACCTCCGTGCTGAATACCCCGCTTTCTTTCAGTCTTCCTCTTAATTCTCGGGACGAGAATTCTTATTAGTGGAGGAGATTTGTAACACCCCCAGTGGTTGGCTAAAGTAATCCCCTTTTGATAATGCCATGTCATCATGATCAACAGTGCCTAAACATCATTTGGATCATATCCCTTTTAGTTCAAATTCGAATGGAAATTCAAACTTCAATTAAATTCAAAGTGGAAAATAAAAGTTGTTCAAATCAGAATCTAAAATGTTCATTAAATAAAAAATATTCCAGAGACAATGCTAAAATTGTAACCAACATTTAAAAGATTAATTAAGTGACTCTAACAGTACCAAAACAGCAAGGGTCAATGCATTTTATTTAATACAAAATTTGTGTGAACTCCATTTTCCTCCAAACCAATTTTTAGCAGTACTAACTAATGCACTGTATATATTGGAACAAGTTACCTATTTTACAAAACAGTGTTGGAGGCCACACATTATTGCAAAAATAGAAATAAAAGAAAAACAGAGAAGAAAATAAAATAAAAGAAAAGGCCCGCAGTGGCTAGGCCTTAGTCAGCCAGCCGGCCCAGCCCACCCAGCGCCGTCCCCCACCTCGCACTGCTCCTCCCCGAGCTGCTGTCGCCGCGCGCGCACGCCCGCGCCAGGCCCCCCTCCCCCTACTCGACAACGTGCTCCTGCGCCTGCCCGGTGGATAAAGGGCAGCGCCCTGCGCACCTATGGCCTCCCCTGACCACTCCTCTCCCTCTCCCTACCTCGTCTCTTTTCCTCTCCCGCAAGCCCGAGAGAAACCATGGCCGCCACCGCGCCGTAGCCACGGCCTCCGAGCCCTCCTTGCCACTCCGACATGTCCAGCGGCCTCCTCGACGTCGACTACGTCGTCTATGCCAAAAAACCGAAGCCCGGAGCCGCCGCAGCGCCTCCCCGAGCCTTTCTTCCTCCTCGGATCACCGCCGCACGCCGTCATCGATTCGCTCCGGCAAGCCCTCCCCGAGCTCGCTTTCGCACACATACAGGCTCTACGTGAGCACCCCGTCCTCCTCCCCCTCTCCTTGCGCTCTCCTCTGCCCCGTACGCGCCGCCTCCTTCTCGCCCGAACACGCCACCGCGTGAGCTCATCGCCGGCGTAGCCACGGCGACCGTTGGGCCCATTGCTGCTGCCCATCGTGCTCACCACGTCGTGTAGGCCCTCCCCAGCCGCTTCATTTGCTCATCCGCGCGCTGCAACCCCGAGTCCGTGTGCCGCCCGTAGCCACCGCCGCCTGCCGTCGTTGCCGGCACCCACTCCGGCCACGGCAGCCCCTGTAGCCACCGCCCTTTCAAGCGCGACTTCGCCCGCAGCTGAACGCACCTAGCCCCGCGGCAAACGGACGCCTGTGGACGTTTTTCGGCTAGGTCCGGCGAACCCCCGCCGCGAGACTGCTCGTCGGCCACGTTCCGGTCGCTGGAGCTGACGTGGCTGCCACGTGGCGCCATTGGGACCCGCCTGAGACACTGACGGGTGGGCCCAATTGACTCGTTGACTGGGTCAACCCACTGACATGTGGGTCCAGTCAATTAAACAAATTTAAATAAATAGAAAATAGGTTAATTGATTAAATTGACTATTTAGTTACTGATCACTCACTGACCGCTGGGGCCCACCCACTAATTGATCCTAATTAGGTTAAATAAAACCTGGTTAAACTAACAGAGGCTGACATGTGGGCCCCACTGGACCCACATGTCAGGTTTGACCTGGCCAGCCGTCTGTTGACTGCTGACGCCAGCAAGGCGTCATGCTGACGTCACCCCCGCACTGTTTTGGATAATGTTGAGTTGTTAATTAAATAAATTCCAAAAAATCAATAAAACTTTGAAAAATCATATAAAATAAACCGTAACTCCGATGAAAAAGTTTTATATATGAAAGCTGCTCAGAACGACGAGACGAATCCAACCATGCTACCTGTTTCCGTGTCGGGACCCTCTACGGAGGTGAACCCACAACTTTTAGCCTGTTTCTGGTAGATGAATAGTGCATATATACCGGTTAATAATTCCAACTTAAATCCTAAAATAACTAATATGATTTAGATATGTCTTTAGGCAACTCTACACTGCATGTTAGCATAGCATGCTCTATGTTGCATATGTTTGCCGTGTATTTATCTGTTTCCTCCCCCTCTTCTCTCTCGGTAGACCCTGCTACCGACGCAGTTCCCGAGACCGACGTAGCTCAGGAGCCCGACGACACCGTTGACGACCTTGCCTTTGCCGCCGAGCAACCAGGCAAGCACCCCCCTTTTGAGCATATCGATATCGCCTATTCTTTCTCTCTCATGTTACATTAGAAATTGCTGCTACTACTGCTTTACCTATTCTGATGCATAGCCTGTCTATTGTAACCTGCTATTGAAACCTTACCTGCTTATCCTAAACTGTCTAGTATAGGCTGGGTAGAGACCTATCAGTGACCCCACTTGTCCCGACTGCCCCGCTGGATTATCAGAAGACCCGATCATCGGGATTAAAGACCAGGCCCCGGCACCGCACATCACCCTTCCTAGTTGTACTACACTACTGGGTTACTATCGAGTGCCGAGGGTGATACCTCGTCAGCACTTCTGATGTTAATCTAGTAGGTTAGTTCATCGGTTGTGGTTACCAAGGGTGATTCCTCTTTCATCGCTTCTGATAACGACGCTGTCGTGCACCACCTCAAGTGTGAACCCACCGAGGGTGATTCCTCCGAGTTCACCTTGACAGATACATCGAGTAGGAATCCAATGAGGGTGATACCTTGGATTCCCCTGATGCTATGGACACACGGATACTTGGACTTTACAATTGTTATTTGGAAAGGCGGGTCGACCCTGAGGGGTACCCGCGTGTGATGTGAAGACGGGTTGCCTGGATGGTGCCCGAGTGATGAATACGAGGCGTGGCCGAGCATTCTTGGCCCTTACCGCAAGTCCTCGAGACGGGGCGACGGGGTCACATCGATCATGAGTATCTGCTCGTTACCGCACCCCCAAGGTATTAACGATTTGGATATTTGATTCGAGTGGGCCTCTGGCCCGATAGCACTAACCATCACGCGGGAATAAATATGGGTACTCTGCATCGTGGCATCAGCCGAAAGTTCTGTCAGACATCCAGTTCAGCATTGTGGTACGGTCAGATCGTACCGACCATCAGAGGTGATGCTGGTATCCACCCTGCACACATCGACCCGGAGTGCACAGGGCGACGGCCCAAGACCCCTGGGCGCTTAGGTTGTAGACCGGCGGGGACCTCTCTGCTGAGCTCTAGGTAGGGTTGCGGTGTTTCGTTTGACTGAGGCCGGGCATGACCCAGAAAGTGTGTCCGGTCGGAGTTAAGCGAGCGTGGTGGGTAAGTTGGTGCACCCCTGCAGGGAAGAACTAATCTATGCATAGCCAGATCCTAGGTAACGGACGCTCGGAGTTGTATCCCAATCGATAAAACTAGAATTGGATACTATGGCTCTGGGATTGCTTCTCGCAGGGAGACGAGAAGGGATCTCTGGACGAGGTTGATGACAGTATGGCTCTGGGATTGCTTTCTCGCAGGGAGTCGAGAAAGGATCTCTGGGTGAGGTTGAGACTTAATGATACTACTACTTTATATTGTACTAATCTACACTCTTCTAATGCTGCAAGACCTCTGAAGATGCTAGTCTTCGATAGGACTAGGCCTTCCCTCTATTCTGGCATTTCTGCAGCCCAGTCCACATATATAGCCTCTCTTTGATAAAGTTGCATATGTAGTGTAGATCCTTGCTTGCTGAGTACTTCGGATGAGTACTC
The DNA here is from genome assembly GCA_011799875.1 of Thinopyrum elongatum. Classification (NCBI taxonomy): domain Eukaryota; kingdom Viridiplantae; phylum Streptophyta; class Magnoliopsida; order Poales; family Poaceae; genus Thinopyrum; species Thinopyrum elongatum. Next base: position 344,833,198 of record CM022301.1, read on the forward strand.
ACGGTTGCTTTGCTTTCTTTTTCTCCCCATATCCTTTTGATGCAACCAGATGACGGAGCCCCGGATACAGCTGCATTCGCCGACGATCATTGCTACTACCCTGAGGGTGGATACTTCTACGAGTTGGCCGACAACCAGGAGTAGGTTCGGAGGGTCCCAGGCAGGAGGCATGCGCCTTTCGATCGTAGCTTTTGTTTTGCCCCACGTTTCTAGAGGCTTATCTGTTTCAGTTTCATATCTGTACTCAGATATCTGATGCTTCCGCTGGCGCTTGTATGCGAGCTGATGTATTTGAACCCTCGAGGCCCCTGGCTTGTAATATAAAGCTTGTATGACTTTATTTATGTTTTAGAGTTGTGTTGTGATATCTTCCCGTGAGTCCTTAGGCTCGATCGTGTGCATTTGCGTGTATGATTTGTGCACGATTGAGCTGGGGGCGTCACATTATCACCATTATATCTATGTTCTAGATCCGATCTTGCAAGTCATATTCACCTATTACGTGTTATGATCCGTAAACCCCGGTGTGACAGTAATCGGGATACTTTCCGGTGATGACCATAGTTTGAGGAGTTCATGTATTCACTATGTGTTAATGCTTTGTTCCAGTTCTCTATTAAAAGGAGGCCTTAATATCCTTTAGTTTCCTTATGGACCCCGCTGCCATGGGAGGGTAGGACAAAAGATGTCATGCAAGTTCTTTCCATAAGCATGTATGACTATTTACGGAATACATACCTACATTATATTTATGAACTAGAGCTAGTGCCGTATCGCCCTAGGTTATGACTATTATATGATGAATATCATCCAACGAATTCACCGATCCAATGCCTACGAATTTTCCATATATTGTTCTTGCTAAGTTACTACTGTTGCTACTACTGTTACACTCGCTACAAAATCATTGCTATCACTGTTACAGTTACTGCTACTATTACCACTGCTATCAAAACTATCATATTTCTATGCTACTGATCATATTGCTGTAGATAATTAATCTCTAGGTGTAGCTGAATTGACAACTCAGCTGCTAATACTTACAAGTATTTTTTGGCTCCCCTTATGTCAAATCTATAAATTTGGGTTGAATACTCTACCCTCGAAAACTATTGCGATCCCCTATACTTGTGGGTTATCAACCGACGACGAGGCGGAGGACAATGCCGGCTCCGCTGAGGCCCCGCCCCGCCGGCACCGAGGTGGAGGACTTCACCGGCTACGGTGAGTGATACGTCTATTTTGTATCATGTTTTCCTACTGTTATTTATATTGTTTTTAGATATAATAATGCTTTTTGGAGTACTTCTAATGACTTTTCTCTCACAATATGCAAGGTCCACACAAAGAGGGAGAATACCAGCACCTAGAATTCTGGACCTGAAAAAGCTACGTCAGGCTACCTATTCTGCACAACTCCAAATGAGCTGAAACTTCACGGAGAATTTTTATGGAATATATAAGAATTATTGGAGCCAATAAGTACCAGAGGGGGCCCACCAGGTGGGCACAACCCACCTGGGCACGCCAGGGCCCCCAGGCGCACCCTGGTGGGTTTTGCTCCCCTCGGCCCACCTCCGGTGCCCATCTTCTGGTATATAAGTAATTTTGACCTAGAAAAAATCAGGAGAGGACTTTCGGGACGAAGCGCCGCCGTCTCGAGGCGGAACTTGGGCAGGAGCACTTTTGCCCTCCGGCGGAGCGATTCCGCCGGGGGAACTTCCCTCCCGGAGGGGGAAATCATCATCATCATCATCACCAACAACTCTCCCATCTTGGGGAGGGCAATCTCCATCAACATCTTCAACAGCACCATCTCCTCCCAAACCCTAATTCATCTCTTGTGTTCAATCTTTGTACCGAAACTATAGGTTGGTGCTTGTGGGTGACTAGTAGTGTTGATTACATCTTGTAGTTGATTACTATATGGTTTATTCGGTGGAAGACTATATGTTCAGATCCATTATGCTATTTAATACCCCTCTGATCTTGAGCATGATTATCATTTGTGGTAGTTACTTTTGTTCTTGAGGTCACGAGAGAAATCTTGTTGCAAGTAATCATGTGAACTTGATATGTGTTCGATATTTTGATGGTATGTATGTTGTGATTCCCTTAGTGGTGTCATGTGAACGTCGACTACATGGCACTTCACCTTATTAGGGCCTAAGGGAATGCATTGTGGAGTAGTTATTAGATGATGGGTTGCGAGAGTGACAGAAGCTTAAACCCTAGTTTATGCGCTATTCCGTAAGGGACTGATTTGGATCCAAAAGTTTAATGCTATGGTTAGATTTATTCTTAATACTTTTCTCGTAGTTGCGGATGCTTGCGAGGGGGTTAATCATAAGTAGGAGGCTTGTTCAAGTAAGAACAGCACCTAAGCACCGGTCCACCCACATATCAAATTATCAAAGTAGCAAACACAAATCAAACCAACATGATGAAAGTGACTAGATGAAATTCCCGTGTACCCTCAAGAACGCTTTGCTTATCATAAGAGACCATTTTGGCCTGTCCTTTGCCTCAAAAGGAATGGGCTACCTTGCTGCACTTTTGTTACCATTACCGTTACTTGCTCGTTACAAATTAGCTTGCTATCAAACTACTCGTTACTTATAATTTCAGTGCTTGCAGAGAATACCTTGCTGAAAACTACTTGTCATTTCCTTTTGCTCCTCGTTGGGTTCGACACTCTTACTTATCGAAAGGACTACGATTGATCCCCTATACTTGTGGGTCATCAAGGCTCTTTTCTGGCGCTATTGCCGGGGAGTGAAGCGCTCTTGGTAAGTGGAAATCGGTAAGGAAAAAATTATTACTACGTACTGAAATTTGCTGTCACTTGTTACTATGGAGAACAATCCTTTGAGGGGTTTGTTCGGGGTATCTTCACCTCGACCTGAACCACAATTAGCTACCCCTCAACCTACTGCACCCACTGAAAATATTGGTTATGAAATTCCTTCAGGTATGATAGAACAACTGCTAGCTAATCCGTATGCAGGAGACGGAACCGAACATCCTGATATGCACTTGATATATGTGGATGAAATTTGTGGATTATTTAAGCTTGCAGGTTTGCCCGGAGATGAAGTTAAGAAGAAGTTTTTCCCTTTATCTTTGAAGGGAAAAGCATTGGCATGGTATAGGCTATGCGATGATATTGGATCTTGGACTTGGAATCGATTGAAATTGGAATTTCATCAAAAAAATTATCCTATGCATCTAGTTCATCGTGATCAGAATTATATATATAATTTTTGGCCTCGTGAAGGAGAAAGTATCACTCTAGCTTGGGGGAGGCTTAAGTCAATGTTATATTCATGCCCCAATCATGAGCTCTCAAGAGAAATTATCATTCAGAATTTTTATGCTCGGCTTTCTCGTGATGATCAATCCATGCTTGATACTTCTTGTACTGGTTCCTTTATGAAGAAGACTATTGAATTCAAGTGGGATCTTTTAGAAAGAATTAAACGAAACTCTAAAGATTGGGAACTCGACGAAGGTAAAGAGTTAGGTATTAAGCTTAAGTATGATTGTGTTAAATCTTTTATGAACACCGATGCTTTTCAAAAGTTTAGCACTAAATATGGACTTGACTCTGAGATAGTAGCCTCCTTTTGTGAATCATTTTCTACTCATGTTGATCTCCCTAAGGAGAAGCTGTTTAAATATCACCCACCTATCAAAGAAGAAATTAAGGAACCGGTAATAGCTAAAGATGAAACTATTGTTTACAATGTTGATCCTGTTGTTCCTACTGCTTATATTGAAAAACCACCTTTCCCTGTTAGGATAAAGGAACATGCTAAAGTTTCAACTGTTGTCAATAAGAGTAATATTAGAGCACCTAAGCCTGCTGAACAAATCAAAGTAGAACCTAGTGTTGCTATGGTTAAAGATCTCCTGGTAGAAAATTTAGATGGGCATGTTATCTACTTCTGTGATGAAGCTGCTAGAATTGCCAAACCTGATGAAAAAGATAAGCATAAACCTGTTGTTGGCATGCCTGTTGTCTCAGTTAAAATAGGAGATCACTGTTATCATGGTTTATGTGACATAGGTGCTAGCGTGAGTGCTATTCCTTTTACCTTATATCAAGAGATTATGAATGATGTAGCACCAGCTGAAATAGAAGACATAGATGTTACTATTAAACTTGCTAATAGAGACACCATCACACCACTTGGGATTGTTAGAGATGTTGAAGTCTTGTGTGGGAAAATAAAATACCCTACTGATTTTCTCATTCTTGGTTCCCCACAAGATGACTTTTGTCCTATTATCTTTGGTAGACCTTTCTTGAACACCGTTAATGCTAAAATAGATTGTGAGAAACAAATCGTCGGTGTTAGTTTTGGTGATGAGTCTCATGAGTTTAATTTTTCTAAGTTTAGTAGAAAACATCATAAGAAAGAATTGCTTAGTAAGGATGAAATAATTGGTCTTGCTTCTATTGCTATGCCTCCAACTGATCCACTAGAACAATATTTGCTAGACCATGAAAATGATATGCATATGCATGAAAGGAATGAGATAGACAAAATTTTCTTTGAACAACGACCTCTGCTTAAACACAATTTGCCTATTGAAACTCTAGGAGGTCCTCCTCCACCTAAAGGTGATCCTGTGTTTGAATTAAAATAATTACCAGACACTTTGAAATATGCTTATCTTGATGAGAGAAAGATATATCCTATTATTATTAGTGCTAACCTTTCAGAACATGAAGAAGAAAGATTATTGAAGGTTCTGAAGAAGCACCGAGCTGCTATTGGATATACTCTTGATGATTTAAATGGCATTAGTCCCACTCTCTGTCAGCACAAAATTAATATGGAACCTGATGCTAAACCCGTCGTTGATCACCAATGACGTTTAAATCCTAAAATGAAAGAAGTGGTAAGAACTAAAATATTAAAGCTTCTGGAAGCAGGTATAATTTATCCTATAGCTGATAGTAGATGGGTAAGTCTTGTTCATTGTGTTCCTAAGAATGGAGGTATTACTGTTGTTCCTAATGATGAAAATGAACTCATTCCACAAACAATTGTTACAGGCTACAGAATGGTAATTGATTTTAGAAAATTAAATAAAGCTACTAGAAAAGATCATTACCCTCTACCTTTTATTGATCAAATGCTAGAAAGACTATCTAAGCACACACACTTTTGTTTCCTATACGGATATTCTGGTTTTTCTCAAATACCTGTTTCACAACCTGATCAAGAGAAAACCACCTTCACTTGTCCTTTTGGAACTTATGCTTATAGACATATGCCTTTTGGTTTATGTAATGCACCTGCTACCTTTCAAAGATGTATGGCTGCTATATTCTCTGATTTTTGTGAAAAGATTGTTGAGGTTTTCATGGATGATTTTTCCGTCGACGGAACTTCTTTTGATGATTGCTTAAGCAACCTTGATCGAGTTTTGTAGAGATGCGAGCAAACTAATCTTGTCTTGAATTGGGAGAAGTGCCACTTTATGGTTAATGAAGGTATTGTCTTGGGACATAAAATTTCTGACCGAGGTATTGAGGTGGATAAAGCTAAAGTTGATGCAGTCGAGAAAATGCCATGTCCTAAAGATATCAAAGGTATTCATAGTTTCCTCGGTCATGCTGGTTTCTATAGGGGATTTATTAAAGACTTCTCTAAAATTTCTAGGCCTCTTACAAATCTTTTACAAAAGGATGTTCCATTCATTTTTTATGATGATTGTGTAGAAGCCTTTGAAACACTTAAGAAAGCCTTAATTTCTGCACCTATTGTTCAACCACCTGATTGGAACTTACCTTTTGAAATTATGTGTGATGCTAGTGACTATGATATTGGTGCTGTTCTAGGACAAAGAGTTGATCAAAAACTAAATGTTATTCATTATGCTAGTAAAACTCTAGACAGTGCCCAACGCAATTATGCTACTACTGAAAAAGAATTTTTAGCAGTTGTGTTTGCTTGTGACAAATTTAGATCTTACATTGTTGATTCTAAAGTTACTGTTCACACTGATCATGCTGCTATAAAATATCTTATGGAAAAGAAAAATGCTAAACCTAGACTCATTAGGTGGGTTCTTTTGCTACAAGAATTTGACTTACATATCACTAATAGAAAAGGAGCTGAGAACCCCGTTGCTGATAACTTGTCTAGGTTAGAAAATATTCTTGATGACCCATAACCTATTAATGATAGTTTTCCTGATGAACAATTAGCTGCAATAAATGTTTCTCATAACTCTCCTTGGTATGCTGACTATGCTAATTACATTGTTGCTAAATACATACCGCCTAGCTTCACATACCAACAAAAGAAAAAAAACTTCTATGATTTAAGACATTACTTTTGGGATGACCCACATCTTTATAAAGGAGTAGATGGTATTATTAGACGTTGTGTACCTGAGCATGAACAGGGACAAATCCTACGGAAATGTCACTCCGAAGCTTATGGAGGGCATCATGCGGGAGATAGAACTGCTCACAAGGTAGTGCAATCTGGTTTTTATTGGCCTACTCTCTTCAAGGATTCCCGTAAGTTTGTTTTATCTTGTGATGAATGTCAAAGAATTGGTAATATTGGTAAGCGTCAAGAAATGCCTATGAATTATTCACTTGCTATTGAACCATTTGATGTTTGGGGATTTGATTACATGGGACCTTTTCCTTCCTCTAATGGGTATACTCATATTTTGGTTGCTGTTGATTATGTTACTAAGTGGGTAGAAGCTATTCCGACTAGTAGCGCTGATCACAACACCTCTATTAAAATGCTTAAGGAAGTTATTTTCCCAAGGTTTGGAGTCCCTAGATATTTAATGACTGATGGTGGTTCACATTTTATTCATGGTGCTTTCCGTAGAATGCTTGCTAAGTATGACGTTAACCATAGAATTGCGTCACCCTATCATCCTCAGTCTAGTGGTCAAGTTGAACTTAGCAATAGAGAAATAAAATTAATATTACAAAAAACTGTCAATAGGTCCAGGAAGAATTGGTCTAAGAAATTAGATGATGCACTTTGGGCTTATAGAACAGCATATAAAAATCCTATGGGTATGTCTCCTTATAAAATGGTCTATGGAAAAGCTTGTCATTTGCCTCTTGAGTTAGAACATAAAGCATATTGGGAAATTAAAGAACTCAACTATGATTTCAAACTTGCCGGTGAAAAGAGGTTATTTGATATTAGCTCACTAGATGAATGGAGAACCCAAGCTTATGAAAATGCCAAGTTATTTAAAGAAAAAGTTAAAAGATGGCATGACAAAAGAATCCAAAAGCGTGAGTTCAAAGTTGGAGAATATGTTCTTTTGTACAACTCTCGTTTCAGATTCTTTGCAGGAAAGCTCCTCTCCAAATGGGAAGGACCCTATGTTATCGAGGAGGTTTATCGATCTGGAGCTGTCAAAATAAATAATGCCGAAGGTACCAACCCGAAGGTTGTCAACGGGCAAAGAATAAAACATTATATCTCAGGTACGCCCATTAATGTTGAAAGCAATATTATCCAAACTATGACACCGGAAGAACACATAAAGGAAACCTTCCGGAACACTCCAGAATCATGAAAAAAGGAGGTACGTGATACGGTAAGTAAACGGACTCTGAAAAATCCGCAAAAATATTTTCTGTTAGTTTTAGAATATATCAAAAATAATGAAAATAAGAAACAGCCAAGAAGGTAACCCTGGTGGGCACAAGACACCAGGGCGCGCCTGGCTTGCCAGGCACGCCCAGGTGGGTTGTGCCCACCTCGGGTACCTTCCAGACTCCGTTTTTCTTCCATTTACTTGTTTCCCAAGATAAAAAAAATCTTTATATACCCCCCGAACCTATTGACCACCGTATCGCAGAGAAATCTTCTGTTTTCTTTTCCTGGCTGTTTTCTGACAGATCTAATTCACCATGGCCGCTTCGAGCTCCTCTAAGGACAAGTTCTTCAAGAACGTCATCAACCCATATCTACGGGAGGTGATGCAGCACCCTCAAGCCATCGAGATGCCTGAGGGGGTGCTCCACATCCGCGATGTGCAAGGCCCCAAAGGGACAGGATCCGTGGAGGCTAGGCTTGAAGCTATGGAGCAGGAGGTCTTCCGATGTAAGGGGATGGTGGAACGTGGGCTCAATGCCAATCACCTCATGATTGCGGACTATACCCGTGATCTTAAGGTGGAGGGCAAGTCCATGAAGGACATTCTCTTCACCTTCAACGAGCAAATCAGCTTTCTCCAAAGCCAGATCTACGATCTCCAAAACCAAGTCTTTGAATATGAGGCAAGGTTTAAAGGTATGAGTTTGGTTGCCAGTTGCAGGACCCGCGAGCCTCACTCTTCTTCCTATAATGGTGAGCCCTTGCCATGGAAACCTGAGGACAAGATTGCTACTACTTCATCACCACCACCTCCTTCTTCATCACCAAAGGAAAATTGAGTATCGGGTATGGGCACTCCCCTTGGCTTGTGCCAAGCTTGGGGGAGGTGCCCCGATATCGTATCACCCCCACTATCTTTTGCTTTTACTTATCTTAATTTGATCCATAGTTATCTTTTGCTTTAGATGAATAAAAGTTTAGTTCGATCCTTTCTTTTCGAGTGTTTGCTTAGTGATCTATCCTTGTAATCGTGTTCGAGATATAATAAAGTTTAGTTTGAAGTTTTGTTTTCTTTATTTTCATGTTCAATAAAAAGAAAGTAAATAAATGAAAAAGATCATATGCTAATCTTATGGTAAGTAATGACATCACATAAGGAAGAGTATAAGTAGAAAATTTTATTGGAGATTTACAAACATAGTATTGGTCAATAATGCAATTCATGAAAGAATTAATAAGGGAAGAGAAGATTCACATGCAAATACACTATCCTGGACATCTTTTGTGATTGTGAGCCCCCATCAAAATATTATATGCCAAAATTGTTGATGTTGGACAAGGAAGACAACGTAATGATTTATGTTCCTTCATATTCACATAGAAGTTATATTGTCATAGATCCTTCAACATGTGTTGCTTGCCCCCCATCTTTGCTAGCCAAAAATTCCGCACTAAGTAGAGATACTACTTGTGCATCCAAAACCCTTAAACCCAAATCTTGTTTTGAGAGTCCACCATACCTACCTATGGATTGAGTAAGATCCTTCAAGTAAGTTGTCATCGGTGCAAAAAGGGCAATAAAAATTGCTTCTAAAAGTGTTGGATCATTTAGTGTAAGAGAAAATTGAGCGTTGTACGAACTTATGATGGCAAAGAATAAAAGCGACAGACTGCATAATAAAGGTTGCTATCATAAGGGGCAATATAACGTGACGTTCTTTTGCACTAAGAGATTGAGCATACAAACAAATAAGCGAATGGCAACCTCTGCTTCCCTCTGCGAAGGGCCTATCTTTTACTTTTATGCATTTGCTTTTATGAAAGTCAAAGTTTTTCTCTCTATTCCCTTTTATTTTCTCTTTTGGCAAGCATCATGTGGTGTGGAAAGATCTAGGCACATATATCCAGTTGAATATGAGTAGCATGAGTTATTATTGTTGACATCACCCTTGAGGTGAATACGTTGGGTGGTGAAAACTATAAGCCCCTATCTTTCTATGTGTCCGGTTGAAACTTTTTGCTCATGTGTATGCGGTGAGTGTTAGCAATCATAGAAGACTATATGATGGTTGAGTATGTGGACTTGCCAAAAAGGCTCCGATACATGACCCTTCCTGAAAACATGATGAATTGTAGTAGCAAAGTTGACTGAGAACATAGTTTGTTGGTTTTCAATAGAGTTTATGCTTTATAATTCGATGTTGTGATGAATTGTTACTTGTTCATGAGAAGTCTATGATATAAGTTATGTGATAAAAGTTCTATGATAAAGTTTTATGTTAAAGCTTGTTGCTGTTATAATAATATACATGATGCTTCTATATCCGTATTTTGTTTTTATCGACACCTCTCTCTCTAAGCATGTGGACATGTTTTTCGATTTCGGTTTTCGCTTGAGGACAAGCGAGGTCTAAGCTTGGGGAGTTGATATGTCCATTTTGCATCATGTTTTCCTACTGTTATTTATATTTTTTTAGATATAATAATGCTTTTTGGAGTAATTATAATGCCTTTTCTCTCACAATATGCAAGGTCCACACAAAGAGGGAGAATATCGGCAGTTGGAATTTTGGACCTGAAAAAGCTACGTCAGGCTACCTATTCTGCACAACTCCAAATGAGCTGAAACTTCATGGAGAATTTTTATGGAATATATAAGAATTATTGGAGCCAATAAGTACCAGAGGGGGCCCACCAGGTGGGCACAACCCACCTGGGCGTGCCAGGGCCCCCAGGCGCGCCCTGGTGGGTTGTGCTCCCCTCGGCCCACCTCCGGTGCCCATCTTCTAGTATATAAGTCATTTTGACCTAGAAAAAATTAGGAGAGGACTTTCAGGATGAAGCGCTGCCGTCTCGAGGCGGAACTTGGGCAGAAGCACTTTTGCCCTCCGGCGGAGCGATTCCGCCGGGGGAACTTCCCTCCCGGAGGGAGAAATCATCATCATCATCATCACTAACAACTCTCCCATCTTGGGGAGGGCAATATCCATCAACATCTTCAACAGCACCATCTCCTCTCAAACCCTAATTCATCTCTTGTGTTCAATCTTTGTACCGGAACTATAGATTGGTGCTTGTGGGTGACTAGTAGTGTTGATTACATCTTGTAGTTGATTACTATATGGTTTATTCGGTGGAAGACTATATGTTCAGATCCATTATGCTATTTAATACCCCTCTGATCTTGAGCATGATTATCATTTGTGAGTAGTTACTTTTGTTCTGGAGGTCACGGGAGAAATCTTGTTGCAAGTAATCATGTGAACTTGATATGTGTTCGATATTTTGATGGTATGTATGTTGTGATTCCCTTAGTGGTGTCATGTGAACGTCGACTACATGGCACTTCACCTTATTAGGGCCTAAGGGAATGCATTGTGGAGTAGTTATTAGATGATGGGTTGCGAGAGTGACAGAAGCTTAAACCCTAGTTTATGCGCTATTCCGTAAGGGACTGATTTGGATCCAAAAGTTTAATGCTATGGTTAGATTTATTCTGAATAATTTTCTCATAGTTGCAGATGCTTGCGAGGGGGTTAATCATAAGTAGGAGGTTTGTTCAAGTAAGAACAGCACCTAAGCACCGGTCCACCCACATATCAAATTATCAAAGTAGCGAACACAAATCAAACCAACATGATGAAAGTGACTAGATGAAATTCCCGTATACCCTCAAGAACGCTTTGCTTATCATAAGAGACCATTTTGGCCTGTCCTTTGCCTCAAAAGGATTGGGCTACCGTGCTGCACTTTTGTTACCATTACCATTACTTGCTCGTTACAAATTATCTTGCTATCAAACTACTCGTTACTTATAATTTCGGTGCTTGTAGAGAATACCTTGCTGAAAACTACTTGTCATTTCCTTCTGCTCCTCGTTGGGTTCGACACTCTTACTTATCAAAAGGACTATGATTGATCCCCTATACTTGTCGGTCATCAGCAAGGCCCTGCTCCGCCGAGGCCCCGCCCCGCCAACAACAAGGCAGAGGACATCGCCGGCTCCGCCGAAGCCTAGCCCTGCCGGCAACGAGGGGGAGGATTTCCCCCGCTCTGTCGAGGCGTCGCCCCGCCGGCAACGAGGCCGCGCCACATAGAAAATGAGGAAGAGTAGAAGACGGTAGGTCACCGCTGCTCGAGTGCAAGTAAGGCCACCGCTCCTACCCTCCTATTAAAGCCAAGCTTGGTGGGTTGAAAATTGACGGCCGATTAGCTGCTTGACGGCGATGTGGAGTCGGACAGCTTTACTTCCTGTGGCTCTGGAGGCGGAGCTGGAGAAGAAGCTTTTGTTCTTGGGGATCAGCCGGACACGGCGATTGGGCGCCGGAGATCATAGATTAGGTTAATTAATTATACCTCCAGCGCACCCCTTTTTAGTCGAAGAATGTATGAAATGTAATGAAATCCGGCCGTGTATGAATGAATTTAGTCCGATTTGTTTGAATTCTTGTATCATTGGAATTAGATGAACATGCAAAACAATACGTACTAGCATTATTCTCAGGACGCACGGTGATCACCTCGTTTGCAACAGTTTCACACGTACAAAAAGTTTGAGCAGCTTTTTAGCGTGCCTGTACATTGCAATCAAACTCACAGGCCTGGCAATTCATAGAGAACATTCAAAACAATCGATGATTATGCATCTCAATGATTCACACATCAGAGCCAATATTTACTTCACAACTAAAGAATAAAGAAAAATCGATCAATGTTGCTGACGGCAAAGGGCGTCCCATTCCAAAATATCAAACGCATGTCTTCTTGTTAACATCAATGAGCAAAATTTGACAAGGTTGTCCCATTCCAAAATATCAAATGTGTGTCTTTTTGCGTACATCAATGAGCAAACTTTGACAAGGTTTTCCCATTCCAAAATATCAAATTCCTACGATTGTGGAATGGGCGGGGTTTGCCATCAGTTCGGACATTGACATGTCACCTCGTGCTAAATAAACCAGCTGTTCTTTTTGTTCAGTTCCACTAAAATCGACCAACTTCGCACGTAGCTTGTATGATTTTGCCTTTATATGTTGCAACGCCTTGAACATATCGACACCTCCTTTCTTGTAGCTAATTTTGTGGATGGAGGTGGAAATGAATGATTCGAGAACATTCGATGTATTGTGCATGATGAAGTATAATGGAGGGCACGAACCATCAGCACATTTTGTGTAGTTCCCATTGAAAGCAAGCTGAGCATCCCTGTTTGCATAAATACAAAAAAGTGATTAGTACAAAGAAAATTGTATTATGAATTTATAGTTTAAACAGACAACCTACATGATCCATGCAGAGCACACATTTAAAAAAATGGAACTCACCAGAAAGAATCCTAGAACAACATTGCATTGACCATCACAGCAACAAAGATGGAGATCTGTGAGTTCTTCTGAGCTGAAGTTAGTTTGTTCTTGTGGGCAGTAATGTAACCATCCTTCAACTGCTCCCTTCTGATAAGAAGAGAGGCTTGGCTTCTTCATCCTGGCATAATCGGAAGTAGGTACTTCATGTACTCCATATTCTTCTTCAGAGGAGGATGATCCTGTTGTGCAAAGACAAGAGAACAACTAAATGCTAGCATCCCTGTTTGCTAAGAGAGGAAAGTAAATATTTAAAACATCATAGATGAAGCACTTCTCGAGGATAATACCACTTTCTCATGACAGTAGCTAAACAGTAGCACAACACCAATAGAGATGACAAAGCTCAATCATATGGATGAAATCCGTGGGCCGGTACCAACCTTTGTCAGGAGGCTTATTGTGTAGAGCATACATATGAAGCACTTCTCGGGAACCATCCGTTATTATCTACTGTGGTTGCCATGCTTACTATATACTCCTCAATTAGTTTAATGTTTCCAACATCTTCTTGTGCAGTTCCACTAAAATATATGTTATCTTCAAACAAGATCCCTGTTTGCACAAGTAGAGATAATTACATATTACATTGAGAGTGGCATCAAATCACAGTGGCAAAACAATTGCTCGTTCCAGCCATAGCAATAAATTAAGATGCAAAACTATATCATTACTTGTGTCATCACAGTGCTTCATTACAGCACCGAGAGTTGATTTTTGTTCTTCTTCCGCTCGTTCTTCCCCTTCATCACTTGGTTCAATAACAGACAAGCTTCGCCTTCAATGTAAGATTTGGCATGTCAATTAGGGAGCACAAGTATAGCACTAAACAACTACATTAATTTTCTGATGACAGTAGCAAAATGCAGGCCAACAGTTGTGAAATATCATTATCTTACCTCAATGGGATATTACGGTCCACATATAGATTGGAAGTCTGGTCTCCTTTTGTGCAGTTCACTAAAATCAAGCAACATTACCGTATAAGTAGCACAACATATGAAAGCACACTGCACAATCATGTGAAAGAAGGCCAGCACTGACCTCTCATGACGCAGAATTCAAACAACTCACAAGAAGAAGATCTGAAACAAATTTGCCAACACGGATAGGAAGTCAGATCTCCTCTTGTGCAGTTCCACTAAGATCAAGCAATCAAGCAACATTGTCGGTGTGACATTTTGGTTGAACTACACAAAACACTCTTAAAACAAGAGTGTTTTGTGCAGTGCAACAAAAGGTTGCAATAGCAATGAGGTGAAGTAGATAATCATGTTGACACAGAGGCGCAACGGAAACAATTACTGGTCAATAATGGTGGATGACACAGAAGCCCACAAAAAGAGGCATCTAACTTACCTAAATGGGAAAGAAAGCAAGACAGAAGCATTTCTCAAACAGTGGCATTGATTCATATAAACAGAGAGATTATATTAACAATAAAATTCGTTAAACATGTAATTTTGTTTTAACTGTGGCATTGTTTCAATTTTCCAGCGGCATTATTAGATTAACAACTTCTAAAGAGTTGTATGGGACAGTGGACGCACAAGCACCATGTGCATCTACCAATGTATAAAGGGGTGATGCACAATCTGTTGCAACAAAAAACCAAGGAGCATATTTGTGATGGTCCCATTTTTGTTATCTTTAGACACCTTTCCCTATGTGAGGGCAGCAAATCTAGTCCTGCTCAAACTCTACAGCCTTGTCCCCCACCCACAGAAAGATCAGTTCCTTATAGATTTGTGTACTGCGTTTGTCATTGTTTTCCCTTTTCAACCAACATAGGTGTTGGATAGCCAGTCTGTACTACTTTCCCCCTTCCTTTCCTCTTTGACCCACGTCCTAGATTCATGCTATATAACTTTCCCCATTACTTTCCTATTTGATCCAACACCTAGATTTGAGTGCAGATGCAAAAAAATTCCACATGCAGCTAGAGCAATGCCTGTGGATTAAGTAAATTATACATTAAGGTTCTCGGGGTGTGGCTCGGTGGGCGGCCGGAGGCTGATCTGCCCACACTATGTACGGCAGTGAGGAAGAAGGTTTCGAAGGCCCTCCCGAGCCGCCGCTAGGTGAAAGAGAACAGCGGCACCGGCAGTGGATTCCCTCCCTCGCTGACGGCGACAGCGTTAAGCCTCCTTGCCTTCCCCGGCAAGCGAGAGGCCAACGCAGTCTTCTTTAGATCTGGATAGGGTGAGAGTGTAGAGAGCAACTACAAGCACTGAGGCTCCATCATGTATATATATAGTGGAGAGAGAGTGTGAAGAGAGCAAACCCTAGAAAACAAGCGCTTAGGCTGCAGCGTATATAGTTGGAGTGGTTTTCTTTTTCTCTCCATAAAAATTGTTTTAAATTGTGCACGAAATGGAACTCTTTATTTAACGTACTAGTGAAGAAAAATACTAGGGCAAAGCTAATATGTGAAGAAAATTTAACGCTCGAAGGAGTCAACTCGCAATTAACGCTCCACGCCTCCCGGTCGCACTTACTATCGTTCACGTGTGGTACACGACCCTTCGAAGCAACAACTAAACCACACACAATCAAAATATCGGAAAGGTGGGCTGCACCATCCTCCAATTTTAAATATTTTAGGCACTTGTATTTGGCCTAAGTCAGTGTGCCACCGTATGTACTAAGGGTTACAGTGGGTGCTAAGAAACTAGGGCGTATTGAGAGTAATTGCCATGCCATTTATTTGTAGGGTCACTTGCAAATTATCAAACTCTATTCTCCTCTTATTTAATGGATGAGGCAAATCTTTTGCCTCCGTTTTGAAAAAAAATGAGAAATTCAATTTTCATTATTTTGTATGTACACTTTGCTCTCTTCCAATAATTTTGGGCACTTGTATTCGGCCTAAGTCAGTGTGCCACCGTATCTCGTACTACTCCCTCCGTCTAGGTGTATAAGTCACATTAGAAGGTGCAGCGGGACCAAGGTGCAAGCAGATTGGAGGAGAAGGAGAAACTTGACCGGTCCTTCCTCCAATCAAAGCCCTGATTTCTCTCTCTAAACGCAACAACTAATCACAACAATTAAGAGATGCCGTTTTAGCTACATTGCAGGGCCACGTATTAACTCGCATGCAAGCCGGCTTTGATTCCTTGACTAATCAACGCGTAGTTGCGCTGCATGCATTGGGTTTCCGGGGGAGATAACAAGGCAGAGTAAGAAACGCTCGCTAGCAACGAGGCTAGAAGGGGATTCAGATGCGAAGTTAATCGACGACGCCTAAACATTTTGGGAATATCTGATTTTCGTAAGATGACTTAACACCTAGATGGAGGGAGTACTACCTCAGTCCAGGTTTTTACGCCACGTCATATATTTTTTGTCAAAGTTTGACCAAATTTTTTAACTACTCACTACTTTCCGGTTTATAGGGCATAAATTTGAAATCTCATCAACCAAGGCAGATGATGAGTGGAGAAATGTAGTACTCCATCTCGTAGTTTACAAAATTACTCAAACTTTAATCTGCATTAATTACAATATATTCATGGACGACCACTAAATGAGTAGGAATGGTTACATGCATTGGTTGGTTTCTTTTAATCCTTGCATGCATCAATTTAATGCACCTTGGAATATGAACATGTGGTGGAAAGAAGTGAAAATAAGACTGTTATGAAGAAAATGAGATGAGCCCAACAAACAAAGAAAAATTCAGAACAAACATAATTAATACGGCCACCAGCCGTATGCACACATTTATTTTCCAGCACATTTCTTTATTTCATCAACGACATTTTGATACAGGGAAGTACATTCACCAATTCTTTGCTAGGAGAGCAAGACCAAAGAAAACAAGAACCACAATTAGACATTTTAAAAGATATCCAATTTCCATAACTGCTCCCACTAATAGTATTAATATCTTCTCTTTGTCTTCATTGTTGATCTGTGGCTTCTCGAGCTTGCACACTTCTTTCATCTTCGATTCTAAAGAACTAGACATTGTTAAACATCTAATATCATCTCTAGCCTCTATTCTAGCAAGGAGTGCATGGACATCTACCAAATTTCGTGCTATCAATAGATCGATGTATTCTTCTTCCCAAAACCAAAACTTGCATCCATGCTACTGATACGTCTCCAACGTATCTATAATTTTTTATTGTTCCATGCTATTATATTATCTATTTTGGATGTTTTATATGCATTAATATGCTATTTTATATTATTTTTGGAAATAACCTATTAACCTAGAGCCTAGTGCCAGTTTCTGTTTTTGACTTTTACAGAAAAGGAATATCAAACGGAGTCCAAACGGAATAAAACTTTACGATGATTTTTCTTGGACCAGAAGACACCTACCTGACTTGGAGAGAGGGCTAGAAGAGTCCCAAGGAGTCCACAAGCCTCTAGGGCGCGCCCCGGGGGGCGCTCCCTGGCTTGTGGGCCCCTCGGGAGTCCTCTAACCCTAGTTCCACCTCTATAAATTCTAAAATATTCCCCAAACATCAAAAGCATCCACCAAAATAATTTTCCACCGCCGCAAGCCTCTGTTCCCGTGAGATCCCATCTTGGGCCTTTTCCGGCACCCTGCCGGAGGGGGATTCAATCACGGAGGGCCTCTACATCAACCTTGCTGCCCTTCCAATGAAGCGTGAGTAGTTTACCACAGACCTACGGGTCCATAGCTAGTAGCTAGATCGCTTCTTCTCTCTCTTTGATCTTCAATACCATGTTCTCCTCGATGTTCTTGGAGTTCTACCCGATGTAATCTTCTTTTGCGGTGTGTTTGTTGAGATCCGATGAATTGTGAATTTATGATCAGATTATCTATGAATATTATTTGAGTCTTCACTGAACTCTTTTATGCATGATTAAGATATCTTTGTATTTCTCTTCGAACTATCGGTTTGGTTTGGCCAACTAGATTGTTTTTTCTTGCAATGGGAGAGGCGCTTAGTTTTGGGTTCAATCTTGCGGTGTCCTCACCAAGTGACAGAAGGGGTAGCGAGGCATGTATTGTATTGTTGCCATCAAGGATAAAAAGATGGGGATTATGTCATATTGCTTGAGTTTATCCCTCTACATCATGTCATCTTACTTAAAGCGTTGCTCTGTTCTTATGAACTTAATGCTCGAGATGCAGGCAGGAGTCAGTCTATGTGTGGAGTAATAGTAGTAGATGCAGAATCGTTTTGGTCTACTTGTCATGGACGTGATGCTTATATTCATGATCATTGTCTTAGATATCATCATAACTATGCGCTTTTCTATCAATTGCTCAACAGTAATTTGTTTACCCACCGTATGTTTTCTTTCAAGAGAGAAGCCTCTAGTGAAACCTATGGCCCCCTGGTCTATTTTCCATCATATATTTTCAGATCTATAAACCAAAAAACCCAAAAATACCTTGCTGCAATTTATTTATATTTACTTTAGTTTGGTCTTTTATTTATCTTTTATACCTATATCTATTAGATCTCACTCTTGTTCGTGACCGTGAAGGGATTGACAACCCCTTTTTCGTTGTGTGCATGTGTTTGCCAGTTTGTGCAGGTGCATAGATTGGAGACTTGCTTGTGCCTCCTACTGGATTGATACCTTGGTTCTTAACTGAGGGAAATACTTATCTCTACTTTGCTGCATCACCCTTTCATCTTCAAGGGAAAAATCAACGCAAGCTCAAGAAGTAGCAGGAAGAATTGCTGGCGCCGTTGCCGGGGAGGTTCTACATCAAGCCTACCAAGTACCCATCACAAACTCTCATCTCTTGCACTTACATTATTTTCCATTTGCCTCTCGTTTTCCTCTCCCCCACTTCTAAAACATTTTCAAAAAAACAAAAAATATTTGACTTTTATTCGCCTTCTTTCATTCGTCTTTTCATTTGCTTTTCATTTGCTTGTGTGCTAGATTGCTTGGTTTGTCACGATGTCTCAAGAAAACACCAAGTTGTGTGACTTTTCCAACACCAATAATAATGATTTTATTAGTACTCCGATTGCTCCCGCCACTAGTGGGGAATCTTATGAAATTAATACTGCTTTGTTGAATCTTGTTATGAAAGAACAATTTTCCGGTAGTCCTAATGAAGATGTCGCATCCCATCTAAATACTTTCTTTGAGTTGTGTGATATGCAAAAGAAAAAAGATGTGGATAATTATATTGTTAAATTGAAGCTATTTTCGTTCTCACTACGAGATCGTGCTAAACTTGGTTTTCATCTTTGCCTAAAAATAGTACTGATTCATGGAATAAGTGTAAAGATGCTTTTATTTCCAAGTATTTTCCTCCCGCTAAGATCATCTCCCTTAGGAACAATATAATGAATTTTAAGCAACTTGATCATGAACATGTTGCACAATCTTGGGGGAGGATGAAATTGATGATAAGAAATTGCCCTACTCATGGTTTAAGTTTATGGATGATCATACAATTTTTTTATGCCGGATTGAATTTTGCATCTAGAAATCTTTTAGATTCTGCCGCGGGAGGTACTTTTATGGAAATTACATGAGGAGAAGCTACTAAACTCCTAGATAATATTATGGCAAATTACTCTCAATGGCATACCGAAAGGTCTTCCACTAGTAAAAAGGTGCATGCGATTGAAGAAATTAATACTTTGAGTGGAAAGATGGATGAACTTATGAAATTGTTTGCTAGTAAGAGTGATCCTATTGATCCTAATGATATTCCTTTGTCCACTTTGATTGAGAATAATAATGAATCTATGGATGTGAATTTTGTTGGTAGGAACAATTTTAATAACGCATATAGAGGTAATTTCAACCCTAGGCAATTTCCTAGTAATTCCTCTAATAATTATGGCAATTCCTACAACAATTCTTATGGAAATTATAATAAAATATCCTCTGATCTTGAGAATAATATTAAAGATTTCATTAATTCTCAAGAGAATTTCAATGCTATGGTAGAAGAAAAATTGCTTAAGATTGATGATTTGGCTAGGAACGTTGATAGAATTTCTCATGAGATTGATTATTTAAAGATTAGATCTATGCCACCTAAGATTGATATTAATGAGTCTCTGAAAGCTATTAAAATTTCTATGGATGAATGTAAAGAGATAACCGCTAGGATGCGTGCTAAGAGAGATTGGTTTGTAAAAGTATGTTCTTCTAGTTTTTGTGAAAATAATGATGAAGATCTTAAAGTGATTGGTGTGACTCCTATTGAATATTTGTTTGCTAAAATAAATCTTGATAAATATGGGACTGGAGATGAGTCAACTTTAGCTAGAAGGTGTCCCAATAATTTGGAGGGTGAAGATCTTAATGAAAAAATTGATAAAAGTAGGATTGGAGAGGTCAAAACTTTAAGTAGCGATGAGCCCACTCTTTTGGATTTCAAGGACTTTAATTATAATAATTTTTCTTTGATATATTGTATTTCCTTGTTTCAATCCATGCTTAATTCACCTCATGCTTATAATCAAAATAAAGCTTTTACTAAACATATCGTTGATGCTACGATGAAATTGTTTGAAGAAAAACTTGAGTTGGAAGTTTCTATCAATAGAAAGCTTTATGATGAGTGGGAACCTACTATTGAGATTAAAATTAAAGATTATGAGTGTAATTCTTTGTGTGATTTGGGTGCTAGCGTTTCCACTATTCTGAAAACTTTATGTGATGTGCTAGGTTTCCATAAATTTGATGATTGTTCTTTGAATTTGCATCTAGTGGATTCCACTATTAAGAAACCTATGGGAAGGATTAATGATGTTATTATTGTTGCAAATAGGAATTATGTGCCCGTAGATTTTATTGTGCTTGATATAGATTGCAATCCTACATGTCTTATTATTCTTGGTAGACCTTTCCTTAGAATGATTGGTGCAATTATTGATATGAAAGAAGGAAACATTAGATTTAATTTCCATTAAGGAAGGGCATGGAACACTTTCCAAGAAATAAAATTAAGTTGCCATATGAATCTATTATGAGGGCTACTTATGGTTTGCATACCAAAGATGATAATACCTAGATCTATGTTTTATGCCTAGCTAGGGGCGTTAAACAATAGCGCTTGTTGAAAGGCAACCCAATTTTATTTTTATGTTTTTGTTTTTGGTTCTGTTTTTCAGTAAATACACATTGTTACCTCTGTAGTAATTGTGTTTTGGTGTTTTAATTAGTGTTTGAGCCAAGCAAGACCTTTGGGATGGTCTATGGAGATAGTTGATTTGATCTTGCTGAAAAACAGAAACTTTTGCGCTCATTGCCAGAAATTTCAAAAATCACAGAAATGTGATTTTGATCTGAATTTTTTACACAAGTTTTATATACAAATTTACTAAATTTTCCTAATATTTCAGAATTTTTGGAGTTACAGAAGTATACGAAATTTCCAGATTACTACAGACTGTTCTGTTTTTTGACAGATTCTGTTTTCTATGTGTTGTTTGTTTATTTTGATGAATCTATGGGTAGTATCGGGGGTATGAACCATGGAGAAGTTGCAATACAGTAGATATAACACCAATATAAATTTAGAATGAGTTCACAACAGTACCTAAAGTGGTGATTTGTTTTATTATACTAACGGATCTTATGAGTTTTCTGTTGAGTTTTGTGTTGTGAAGTTTTCAAGGTTTGGGTAAAGATTTGATGGACTATGGAATAAGGAGTGGCAAGAGACTCAGCTTGGGGATGCCCAAGGCACGCCAAGGTAATATTCAAGGACAACCAAGCATCTAAGCTTGGGGATGCCCCGGATGGCATCCCCTCTTTCGTGTTCAATCCATTGGTAAATGTACTTGAGGCTATATTTCTATTCATCACATGATATGTGTTTTGCATGGAGCGTCTTGTATGATATGAGTCTTTGCTTTTTAGTTTGCCACAATCATCCTTGCTGTACACACCTTTTGATAGGGACACGCTTTAATCATGAATTTATTAGAATACTCTATGTGCTTCACTTATATCTTTTGAGCTAGGCAGTTTGCTCTAGTGCTTCACTTATATCTTTTTAGAGCACGGCGGTGGCTTTATTTTATAGAAATTATTTAACTCTCATGCTTCACTTATATTATTTTTAGAGTCTTAAATAGCATGTTAATTTGCTTAGGTTATGAATTTAGTCCTAATATGATGGGCATCCAAGAGGGATATAATAAAAACTTTTGTATAAAGAGCATTGAATATATGAGAAGTTTGATTCCTCGCATTTGTTTTGAGATATAAAGATGGTGATATTAGAGTCATCCTAGTGAGTAATTATGGATTGGTAGAAATACTTATGTTAAAGTTTGTGATTCCCGTAGCATGCATGTATGGTGAACCCTTATGTGATGAAGTCGGAGCATGGTTTATTTTTTGATTGTCTTCCTTATGAGTGGCGGTCGGGGACGAGCGATGGTCTTTTCCTACCAATATATCCCCCTAGGAGCATGCGTGTAGTACTTTGTTTTGATGGCTAATAATTTTTTCAATAACTATGTGAGTTCTTTATGACTAATGTTGAGTCCATGGATTATACGCACTCTCACCCTTCCACCATTGCTAGCCTCTCTAGTACCGTGCAACTTTCGCCGGTGCATTAAACCCACCATATACCCTTCGTCAAAACAGCCCCCATACCTACCTATTATGTCATTTCCATAGCCATTTCGAGATATATTGCCATGCAACTTCCACCGTTCCATTTTATTATGACACGCACCATCATTGTCATATTGCTTTGCATGATCATGTAGTTGGCATAGTATTTGTGGCTTGGCCACCGTTCATATTTTTTATACATGTCACTCTTGATCATTGCACATCCCGGTACACCGCCGGAGGCATTCATATAGAGTCATATTTTGTTCTAAGTATCGAGTTGTAATTCTTGAGTTGTAAGTAAATAAAAGTGTGATGATCATCATTATTAGAGCATTGTCCCATGTGAGGAAAGGATGATGGAAGCTATGATTCCCTCATAAGTTGGGATGAGTCTTCGGACTTTAAAAATAATAAAAGAGGCCAAAGAAGCCCAAATAAAAAAAGAGGCCAAAGAAGCCCAAAGAAAAAAAAGAGAGAAAAAGAGAAAAGGGACAATGTTACTATCCTTTTTCCACACTTGTGCTTCGAAATAGCACCATGATCTTCATGATAGATAGTCTCCTATTTTGTCACTTTCATATACTAGTGGGAAGTTTTCATTATATAACTTGGCTTGTATATTCCAATGATGGGCTTCCTCAAATTGCCCTAGGTCTTTGTGAGCAAGCAAGTTGGATGCACACCCACTTAGTTTCTTTTTGAGCTTTCATAAACTTATAGCTCTAGTGCATCCGTTGCATGGCAATCCCTACTCACTTGCATCGATATCAATTGATGGGCATCTCCATAGCCCATTAATTTGCCTAGTTAATGTGAGACTTTCTCCTTCTTTTTGTCTTCTCCACAACCACCATATTTCCACCTATAGTGCTTTATCCAAGGCTCACGCTCATGTATTGCGTGAAAGTTGAAAAAGTTTGAGAACACCAAAAGTATGAAACAATTGCTTGGCTTGTCATCAGGGTTGTGCATGATGAAATACTTTATGTGATGAAGATGGAGCATATCCAGACTATATGATTTTGTAGGGATAACTTTCTTTGGCCATGTTAGTTTGAGAAGACATGATTGCTTTATTAGTATGCTTGAAGTATTATTGTTTTTATGTCAATTTTAAACTTTTGTTTTGAATCTTATGGATCTGAACATTCTTGGCACAATAAAGAAGATTGCATTGATAAATATGTTAGGTAGCATTCCACATCAAAAATTCTATTTTTATCATTTACCTACTCAAGGATGAGCAGGAATTAAGCTTGGGGATGCTTGATACGTCTCCAATGTATCTATAATTTTTTATTGTTCCATGCTATTATATTATCTATTTTGGATGTTTTATATGCATGAATATGCTATTTTATATTATTTTTGGGACTAACCTATTAACCTAGAGCCTAGTGCCAGTTTCTGTTTTTTCCTTGTTTTTGACTTTTACAGAAAAGGAATATCAAACGGAGTCCAAATGGAATAAAACTTTACGATGATTTTTCTTGGACCAGAAGACACCTACGTGACTTGGAGAGAGGGCTAGAAGAGTCCTGAGGAGGCCACAAGCCTCTAGGGCGCGCCCCCCTTGGAGAGAGGGCTAGAAGAGTCCCGAGGAGGCCACAAGCCTCTAGGGCGCGCCCCAGGGGGGTGCGCCCCTGGCTTGTGGGCCCCTCGGGAGTCCCCTAACCCTAGTTCCACCTCTATAAATTCTATAATATTCCCCAAACATCAGAATAGTCCACCAAAATACTTTTCCGCTGCCGCAAGCCTCTGTTCCCGTGAGATCCCATCTTGGGGCCTTTTCCGGCACCCTGCCGGAGGGGGATTCGATCACGGAGGGCCTCTACATCAACCTTGCTGCCCTTCCGATGAAGTGTGATTAGTTTACCACAGACCTAAGGGTCCATAGTGTAACACCCCCAGTGGTTAACTACAGTAATCACCCTTTTGATAATGACAAGTCATCATGTTTAACAGTGCATGATCATCATTAGCATTATATTGCATTTCAACTCCTAAGTCAAAATCCAAATTCAAATGAACGTGAAATATAAAAGTTGTGCAACATAGAAACTAAAATGTTCGATAAATAACAAATATTACAGAGACTATTCTAAAATTGAAACCAACAATAAATAAAATAATTAGGTGGCTCTAACATTGTCAAAACAGCAAGGATTATTGCATTTTAATTATTATAAAAATTATGTGAGATCCATTTAACTCCAAACTAATTTTTGGTAGTAGTAGAGGATGCCTAGTATTTATTGGAACATTTGCCATGATTTACAAAATTCAATATGAGGCCTAACTATTTACTAAACAGAGACATGAGAATAAATAAAAAGAAAACAAAACAAAACAGAAAAAGGAAAAAAAAAGAGCAAACCCCCCCCCCATCTGGGCCTCGGCCCAGCTGGCCGCAACCAGCCAGGCCGGCCCAGCCGCCCCCCCCCCCCGATCCACCCCAAACCCTAACCTACCCCACTCCCCCCCCCACCTCTCGCTCCCCCGATCCAAACTGGATCGGGAGCTCCAGCCGCCGCCGCCCTTCGACGCCCCGCCGCCGACGCCTCGCCTCCTCCCCCGAGCCCCGCGCTCGCCGCGCCCCGCGCCCCGCGCGCTCGCCCCTGACGTGCCGACCGCGCACCGCCGCCCGACGCCGCTTCGTCGCTCGCTGCCTCGACCCTCTCGCTCACCGCCGCCCCTCGCCGGACTGCGCTGCCCCGCCGTCGTCCCCGATCCCCGCTGCCCCGTGCCCTACTAACCGCCGTGAGCCGCGCCCCTCTCGTCTCCCCCTCTATCCCGTGCCCGTCGTCGCCGCACGCCCGCGCCGCGCTGCGTCTCGCGCTGGCCTCGCCCACGCCGCAGCCCGCGCGCCCGACCGCGTCCCCTTGCGCCGCTCGCCTCGCCCACTGCTCACGCTCGCGCACGTCGCGCGCGACCGCGCCGCACTCCGCCCTCACCGCTGCTGCGGCTGCCGCTCCTCCCTCCTCCGCCGTTGCCCCGCTCCGGCTCCGGCCACCCCGCGCGGCCGCGCACCACCCCCCCTCCCGCACACGCTGCCGCGCGCCCCGCGCCCGCACGCACGCGCCGCCCCGGTCGGCCCCTGGGCCACTGCCCGGTGGGGCCCCGCCCCCCCTGAGCCACTGACCTTGGGGGCCCACCCCAGAACATTTTAAAAAAAAAAATAGAAAATAAAATAAAAATAGTTAATAAAATAAATAATTAGTTAATTAATTAATTAGTAAATTAATTAAGTTAAATAATCCTGTTTAATTAGTCTAATTAATTAGTTAGTTTAATTAATCAGTAATTAATTAGCTAAACCCTAATTAAGCCTAACAAAGTATGACAGGTGGGACCCACTGGTCCTGACGTCATGCTGACGTCAGCAATCACTGTTTCGGATAATTCTAATTTAATTAATTAAATAATTTCCAGAAATTAATAAAAACTTTAGAAAATCATATCTTTTAATCCGTAACTCCGATGGAAAAACTTTGTACATGAAAGTTGCTCAGAACGACGAGACGAATTCGGATACGCGGTCCGTTCGTCCATCACACGTCCCTAACTATCCAAACATGCAACCGTTCCCCTCCGGTCATCTGTCTGACAAATGTCCGGAACCGGGAAAACATTCCCGGATGGATTCCCCCTTCCTCGGTGACGTGCAACCATACGTTAGGACACACCCGGCACTGCATATTGTCATGCCGTACTTTGCGTTGCTCATGTTTGCTCTATATTTATACTGTTTCCTCCCCCTCTTCTCTCTCGATAGCCCCCGACCCCGACGTCGTCCTCGAGACCGACGCAGCTCCGAAGACCGAAGACACCTTTGACAACCTTGCCCTTGCCGCCGAGCAACCAGGCAAGCCCCCCCCCCCTTGAGCATACCGATATCGCCCATTCTATTTCTCATGCTTGCATTAGAATCGCTGCTGCTACTGCTTTACCTATTCTGGTGCATAGCCTGTTTATTGTAACCTGCTGTTGATAATTACCTGCATATCCTAAACTGCTTAGTATAGGCTGGGTAGAGACCTATCAGTGACCCCACTTATCCCGACTGCCCCGCTGGATTATCTGAAGACCCGATCAATGGGATTGAAGACCAGGCCCCGACACCGCACATCACCCCCCCCCTTAGTTGTAACGACACTGCAGCGTTACTATCGAGTGCCGAGCGTGATACCTCGTGTAGCACTTCTGATGTTAACTCTGTAGAGTAGCTATTCGGTCGTGGTCATCGAGGGTGATTCCTCCTTCACCGCTTCCGATAACGACGCTGTCGTACAACACCTCAAGTGTGGACCCAGTGAGGGTGATTCCTCCGAGTTCACCTTGACGGAGACATCGAGTAGGAATCCAACGAGGGTGATACCTCGGATTCCCCTGATGTTATGGACACACGGATACTTGGACTTTACATTGTTACTTGGATAGGCGGGTCGACCCTGAGGGGTACCCGCGTGCGCCTGAGAGGCGAGTGTTGTGAAGACGGGTGCCTGTATGGTGCCCGAGTGATGAATACGAGGTGCGGCCGGGCATTCTTAACCCTTGCAGCAAGTCCTTGAGACGGGGTCTCATCTTTCGTGAGTCTCTGCTCGTTACCGCAAGGCCTAGTCCATTAACGATTTGGATATTTGATCCGAGCAGGCCTCTGGCCTGATAGCACTAACCATCACATGGGCATAGTATGGGCGTTCTGCATCGTATGCATCAGCCGAAAGCTCTGTCAGACGTCCAGTTCAGCATGGCGGCACGGTCGGATCGTGTCGGCCACCCGAGGCGATGCTGGTATCTACCCTGTGCGCAACGACCCGGAGGGCGAGGGGCGATGGCCAAGACCCCCTTGCGCTTAGGATGTAGACCGGCGGGGACCTCTCTGCTGAGCTGTAGGTAGGGTTGCGATGTGTCGTTTGACCGAGGCCGGGCATGACCCAGGAAAGTGTGTCCGGCCGGAGTTAATCGAGCGTGTTGGGTAAGTTGGTGCACCCTTGCAGGGAAGAACACTTCTATCGATAGCCGGTCCTACGGTAAAGGACACTCGGAGTTGTATCCCGATCGATACAGCTAGAACATGAGATGAGACCTGGATATAAGGCTCTGGGATTGCTTCTCGCAGGGAGTCGAGAAGGGATCTCCGGACGAGGTTGATGACTGTATGGCTCTGGGATTGCTTTCTCACAGGGAGTCGAGAAAGGATCTCTGGGTGAGGATGAGACTTAACGATACTGCTACTTTATATTGATCCGTTCTGCTCTCTTCTATTGCTGCAAGACCGCTGAAGATGCTAGTCTTCGATAGGACTAGGCCTTCTCTCTATTCTGGCATTTCTGCAGCCCAGTCCACATATACAGCCTCTCTTTGAAAATGTTGCATATGTAGTGTAGATCCTTGCTTGCTGAGTACTTCTGAGTACTCAGGGTTGCTTTGTTTTCCTTTTCTCCCCATATCAGTTTGACGTGACCAAGATGACGGAGCCCCTGAGACAGATGCCCCGTCGATCGACTACTACTACTACCCAGAGGATGGATTCTACTACGAGTTGACTGACGACCAGGAGTAGGATCAGAGGGTCCCAGGCAGGAGGCCTACGCCTTTTGATCGTAGTGTTTTATTTGCCCCGCCTTTCTAAAGGCCTTTCTGTTTCTCTTTTAATATTTGTACTCAGATATCTGATGCTTCCGCTGACGCTTGTACGCAAGCTTATGTATTCGAGCCCTCGAGGCCCCTGGCTTGTAATATAAAGCTTGTATGACTTTATTTATGTTTTAGAGTTGTGTTGTGATATCTTCCCGTGAGTCCTTAGGCTTGATCGTGTGCATTTGCGTGTATGATTAGTGCACAATTAGGTCGGGGGCGTCACACATAGCTAGTAGCTAGATGGCTTCTTCTCTCTCTTTGATCTTCAATACCATGTTCTCCTCGATGTTCTTGGAGTTCTATCCGATGTAATCTTCTTTTGCGGTGTGTTTGTTGAGATCCAATGAATTGTGGATTTATGATCAGATTGTCTATGAATATTATTTGAGTCTTGTCTGAACTCTTTTATGCATGATTAAGATATCTTTGTATTTCTCTTCGAACTATCGGTTTGGTTTGGCCAACTAGATTGGTTTTTCTTGCAATGGGAGAGGTGCTTAGTTTTGGGTTCAATGTTGCAGTGTCCTCACCCAGTGACATAAGGGGTAGCGAGGCACGTATTGGATTGTTGCCATCAAGGATAAAAAGATGTGGTTTATGTCATATTGCTTGAGTTTATCCCTCTACATCATGTCATCTTACTTTAAGCGTTGCTCTGTTCTTATGAACTTAATACTCTAGATGCAGGCAGGAGTCGGTCGATGTGTGGAGTAATAGTAGTAGATGCAGAATCATTTCAGACTACTTGTCACGGACGTGATGCCTATATTCATGATCATTGCCTTAGATATCGTCATAACTATGCGCTTTTCTATCAATTGCTCAACAGTAATTTGTTTACCCACCGTATGTTTTCTTTCAAGAGAGAAACCTATGGCCCCGGGGTCTATTTTCCATCATATATTTTCAGATCTATAAACCAAAAAACCCAAAAATACCTTGCTGCAATTTATTTATATTTACTTTAGTTTGGTCTTTTATTTATCTTTTATACCTATCTTTATTAGATCTCACTTTTGTTCGTGACCGTGAAGGGATTGACAACCCCTTTTTTGCGTTGTGTGCAAGTGTTTGTTAGTTTGTGCAGGTGCATAGATTGGAGACTTGCTTGTGCCTCCTACTGGATTGATACCTTGGTTCTTAACTGAGGGAAATACTTATCTCTACTTTGCTGCATCACCCTTTCCTCTTCAAGGGAAAAATCAACGCAAGCTCAAGAAGTAGCACCTACACACAAGTTTGAGTATAAGCTGCCAAACATGCGCTGAATAAGGGAGCACAGCCGAATCAAAAGAAGTACTACGCACCTTATCTTTTTCGCACTTGATGAACACCCATGCGGGATGTTGTGGCGTGGTCGAAACGCGGCGCAGGACCTTCCGCCAACAGCCATTGCACTTTATGAGCGGCAACGGTGAACCGACTAGCCGCTGGGCCAGGGCCGAGCCCAGACGTTGGCCGGCTGTGTCTTTGCCGGTGATCCACTGACGGGATAGATCCGAGCGGCTAGAGGTGGATTCAGTACCTGCACGCGACGTGGAAGCATCGCCATTGTTGTGCGACCCGGTACCAAGAGAATCCATGGCAAGGCGCAGTCGCAGGCGGCCGGAATGCTCCAAATCCGCCAGCCACGTGCATCAAATCCCGTGGCCGTAGATATAGCGGTTGACCGCTAGCACCGGAACGAGAGAGGCACAGATCCGGCCGTCGTGTTGTGGTCGGCTGGGCTATAGTGTGAGGCAGCGACTGTGTCTCCGACGGACATGTGTGTACCTCTTCTCTTCTTGTACATACTCCATTTATCTCACTTCCTGTGGCTTCCCACTCCCATGATATTCCTATTCTATGAACCTGTGTGTGTGTGTGTGTGTGTGTTTTAACAGCGTGTGTGTGTTAGAGAGAGCGACACATCGACCTACTCCTACAGAGAGATGGTGTGTAGTACTACGGTTTAGCCGCGAGAGTCGGTGCATCCTCTCGTTTCCGGGCATCCGGTCGGGACAACTGCCACGCCCGCTCCTGACCAGCCTGGCCCACCCAAAGCCCCTCCATCGCCCGCACGCGCTTCCCGCCCGAAACAGTCAGCGCCGCTCCAGAGAATCTGTGCCTCATTCATGCTAGGGCAGAGCGGACGCGACCTCTCACTGGCGCATGCGTTGAAGGGAGAAGCGGATTCAATGAAGAGTGATGGTTGCTTCGTCCGTCCAACTTACTGCCCGGTCTATGTGATTTGATAGCTCATTGGTCATTATTACTGAGGTGGTATGACCGTGCTGAGTCTCTGTTGTACTGTATACTTTACTTTGGTGCAAGACACGTGCATCAGATGTTGGATGTCCCACATTTCGGCGAAAGGAGGTAGAGCATCTCCACTCTTTACAATTTTCTCCACACTTACAGTGGAGGAGAGCGAAAACACGGTAGCTCAGTGATTACATGGCCCACCTCACACTATCACCATATTTTTTGGACACCTAACTCTTTAGTACACAGTACTGTAATTTCTCAGTGAGATAAAATTGTACAATGCTATGAAGCTTTCAGCTTCTGTTTCATGTATCTTGCATCCAAGGTTGCCCCGTTGCAACATTCCATCAAATACAAAGGAGACTAACATGCATGCTATTGCATCTCAATGATTCATAAATCATAGCCAATATGTACTCCCTCCGTTCCAAAATAAGTGCCAAAGTTGTACTAAAGTTGACACTTATTTGGGACAGAGACAACTAAAGAAAAAAATGATCCATGCAGTCCCTAGGCCTTGAACCCTAAACCCTAACCAGGCTTTAATTTGCTAGCAACATCAAACCTTCCGAAGAAATGAAGTTTGCAACCCTTTGACCATCAGATCATTTTGTGTAGTTTCACTAAAATCGAGCTGAGCATCCCTGTGGCAAAGAAATTGAAGAAGTGTGATTAGAATAAGACTAGTGGGACTAGTTGATGAGACATAAACTCATCACAAATATAGTAGAAGCAAGTAGAGGTATGTGCAGGGCAAAGAAGTAGAGATATATCCACATGGAGCGATGTGGGCAGCTGGGGCAGTGATGCAAGTCGGCTGTAAAGGATTGTACCTGAGGGATGTCGGGATGTAGCTAGAGGAGGGTGGCTGGAGGCGGCAACTGCCCACGTCGTGGCAGTGAGCAAGGGACGAAGGCAACCGCACCGGCTTTGTGAGAGACAACGGTGGGGAACCCTGATCGGGATGCGCCAACAGTGGGTTTTCGCCGTCGGCAACGGCGACCGCATCTATACAAAGCATCCACCCCTTCCCCCGGCGGACGTGATCCGCCCGGATGTGTGACTAGAGATGTGGCCACAGTCGTTTTGTGCGAGAGAGTGTGAAGAGAGCAACCCCAGCAAGCAACCATGTAGGCTCCTGGCTATGTAGAGCGGTTTCTTTTTCTCTCCATATGAACCTATTTATATTGCGTACGTGCCACTGAAGAAAAAAAACTACTCTACCACGCGGTTATTATTTGGGCAAAGAGTATAGGCAGTCATAATGACTAATGAGCCGTCAAATCACGAGGACCACCTTTCTCTATGTTTGACCGAGGAAGCAGCCATCATTTCACTCCTCGTTGAATATCCATCCGCTGCTACCTCTGCAAATAAATAAAAATCCGCTGCTACCTCCGTGGCATGGTTAATAATATAGCCATGTCAATCACGACGTAGAAATATCATTCACTGATACAATAGGGCTGGCTCTAAGGCTGGTGATATATTTTTTACTTTGTCTCTTTCTCTTTTTGTCTCATTTACTCATTTTACATAGGAGCACGTGTAGAGGATGGCTATTCCTTTCGATGGGACTTCTTCATGGGGTTTAAGACTAAGCAGCTCCAAATATTATTCCCGCTGCCCACCACTCTGAATCGTGCCATCTATGATACTCCCATTGCAACAATGAGGTCCACTAGGTCTAGCACGTCCTGTAAGAAGAGACTGTCACGCAAAACATACATGCCTTCTTCCTCATACAGTACATACTACTAGTAGTAGTACTACTCGTTCTCCTATAAACCTTGCGCTTGGTATCTCAAAAATATTAACCTTGCATTTGGCTCTTCGCCTCTTCGGGAAGTCGAGCAATGATGGTACTACAATATATGGTTCTGGCTATCTGAGACCGAATGAATTGCTGCACATCCACCACGTGGGCGAGGGGCGAGGGAGAGTTCATACTACTATGTTCGTTTCAATATGGACTACATACGGAGCAAAATGAGTGAATCTACACTCTAAAATACGTCTATATACATCAGTATTTGGAGTATGTACTAGCAGTTCATATTGAAATCTGCTAAAAGACATATATTTCAAACAATATGGTAATCTCTCTAACCAAGGTAGGGACGAGGAGTATACGTCTAACGGAGGGAGTAGTAAAAAATTCTCCTGGTCCTGCGAGCTACCGCGCGCGTGAACGAGGGAGCGGGCGTAGGCGTAGTAAGCAAGCTTCTCCTCATCCTGCGAGCCACGACGCGCATGGGCGAGGGAGCGGGTGTAGACATAGTAAGCAAGCTTCTCCTCATCCTGCGACTCTGCGAGCCACCGCGCTCGTGGGCGGGGGAGAGGGCGTACTAAGCATGCTTCTCCTTGTTCTGCGAGTTGACGGGACACATCAAAAGTAGTACAGAGCATCTCCAGTGTATAGACCCTTGCCTCTAAGGTAGGCCCCACATGGTTGGCCTCTTATCAAATGAAAAAACCACAATGTATAGAGACTCTAACCAACCTCTAAGGTGGGCCCTAGCAGAAATTTAAAAAGTATTGATTAGCACCACATTTGTCCAATCAGTAATATTTCTCTTGTACTTTCTTATGCTTCCTAAGGCTGACAAGTGGGACCAGATGGATTGTTAAATTGTTAGAGGCAACCTCTAAGGTTAGACGCGATGCTAGCCAATTTTTTGTTAGAGGCAGTTCATGCAATGTATAGAGGCCTGCCTCTAAGAGGAGAGAGAGGGCTTAGAGGCAACAACAAGCATACATTGTGGATGCCCTAAGTGCCTACTTTCCGGTCTATATGACTCAATTTGAAATCCCCCTAACCATAATAGATGCTGAGTGGTGGAATAAATTTGTTACTTCCATAGTTCGCAAAAGTACTGAGCATGTGAGATGGTGAACGGAGGGAGTACGATACCATTAGTACTACAGTTCTTTTGGAAGGGTTGTAGTAGTCCCTCCCATTCACATGTTCACATTTCAAGCTTCAATAACAATGTTGCATGCAAGAATTAAGAGAAACCTCAGCAATGCATGTAGTCCCTCAATCCATATAGGGTCTAAAATGTGTTTTGGAGGCTAACTTTGACCACATGTTAGAGCAATAATATGACATGCAACTTACACAAATCTTACCATCAAATTTGTACGTGGTCATTGTACTGCTAACACATGCATGTGTTGCAATTAGTACGTACATGATACAGTAGTAAACACTCACTATCTAGTAGTACTAATTCATTCATTGGTTTAGATTTGGAATTGAGGCCCATAAACCGGAAGGGAGGGAATATTATTTTCTGGAACCATCCCCATACGGCCATACTTGATGTTTCGGAGAAGGGTTATATGCCTTGCTGCAACAGTACCGTCCAATCTTCACGTGTGGTGTTTTTCTTGGAAAATTATTATGAGAGGATTCTACGATGTGTGAAATGATGTGTTGTTCGTGCGTCCAGCTTACTACTATTGGAAAGGTGTGTCTTTGAGATGTGACTGCTCATTAGTAGTATTCCTTGCGGTTGTGCACTCATAATTTGGTGCATGGCACGTGGACCCGGATGCTGGATGTCCTACATGTCAAGGAAAGGCAGTTTTGTGCTCCTAGAATGGTTTCTCGCAATGCTATCAACCTTTCAGCATTTGTTTATATATACTGTGCTAGTAAATGTAATTTCTCAGTGAGATAAAATTATACTACTACAATGCTACAAAGCTTTCAGCTTTTCTTTCATGTGTCTTGCCTTGAAGGTTTTCTTGTTACAACATTCCAACAAATACAAAGGAAACTAACATGCATGCTAATGCATATCAATGATTCACATATCAGACCCAATATTTACTTCACAACTTAAGACAAAGTTGTGAGAAGGTGTACAAATAAATAAAAAAATGATCGATCAGGTCCCTAAGCATGCTTTCATTTCCTGGCCACGGTGGACATGTTGGTAGCCATTTTCACACGGCTCGTTGATGCCCGCCAAGACATGTAGTAGTTGGATGCATGCACCATCCCATAATTTTGTGCAGTTGCACTAAAATGGAGCTGAGCATCCCTATTGACAAGGATATTGAATAAGTGTGGTTGCAATAATAGTGGCACTGTTGATGAAACATGGAAAGTACGCCGGCCGAGCTACAGTACGTTTTAGGCAAATAACTAGAGAAGATCCACATGCAGCGACATGGGAAGATGGGCAGTGGAGCAAGGCCGGTTCCAGAGGAAGTTGTACCTGAGGGTCATCAGGATGTAACCAGGAGGGCGGCGGCGGGTGGTATCTGCCCATACTGCGGCTGCGAGCAAGGGGCAAAGGCACTACTGCGTCGAAGCTTGCTTAGAGAGAACGGTGGGTACCGCAGATCGGGACGTGTTGGCAGTGGGTTTCCTGCGTCGACGCCGGCGACCGAAGCAACATTGCACATCGTCCCTTTCTGCTGGCGGACTGGATCCGGCCGGATCAGGGACCAGTGGTGAGAGAGAGAGTGGCCACCGACATCTTGTGTGAGAGAGTAGAAGAGACCGACCCCAGAAAGCAAGCATTGAGCATCCTGCCTATATTATATAGTATAGTATAGTGGAGCGATTTTGTTTTTTCTCTCCATAACAATTGGTTTATATTCTGTACGTGTGCCATCGAGGAATAAAATATTTTTTAAAATAACACGTCAAGTCACAATTTATTTTTTCACCAGTGGTACACGATCCTCCATCAAGTGGACAACCAGTACACGTGTCAAATTACCACGTGGGCTGCATTTTCGTACAGAAATGAGCTCCACCGTGTACCCGCGCAGGTGTGGTTGGGAAAGAGACGGGAGTACGTGGGTTGTGTGTGCATCTCTTCTCTTTGTGCACATCCCCCACCTACGTTGGTGTGTGTGAGAGAGATACAAACCTAGAGAGATGGCATGTGCGTTCGTGAGTGTTCTTTTATTGGGGGTGATTTCGTGAGTGTATTTGTGGGAATATGTGTCGATGATATCTCAAATAAAAATGTGACACATGCAATGTGTGTGAAATAGAGGCATGTCTATATCATATATAGAGGGGGTGATCCACGAGAAGAGAGGGAGGGGTCATAGATATCGATAGAGTCGAAGAGAGGATCAAGTGTATGGGTGCGAGATCGATGAAGAGAGCCATCAAAATTGTGTGTGTGCACGTCAAAGATATAGGGCGACTGACCTACCGGAACGTCAGAGGGGAGAGGGTAAGTTTGTGTGTGGCAGGGAGACACGACTAGAGCGCTCGATATATCGGTGTGTGTGTGGGGGGGAGGCAGAGACCTAACTAGAGAGGTAGATCGACTCGTCTATGTGTTGAGAAAGAGAGACCTAGCTATGTCTTGAGGGAGATCGGTCGACATCCATACATAAGTGAAGGACGGGAAATAGGTTGCGAGAGAGAGAGAGATAGAGGTAGAGTGCCGGAGGAGTGGTGGAGTTGCTTCTCGGAGATGGTGGGAGAGGCCTACTAGACAAACTAAGGGTACAACTGCAATATCAAGAAGAGAGGGGATGTGTTTCTGTGTGTGCGTGTGCGTGATAGATGTGTCGAGAGGCATGCATGGATGATGAAGGAGGACCATATGTGATTGGTAAGCAGACCTAACTAGATCGGTAGATCAATTTTTGTGTGTCGGACGAAGGGAGAGACATAACTAATGAGGTAGATCGATCGGCGTGTGCGAAAAATGAGTTATAAATGACCTAGCTAGCTATATGTATAGTGGGAGATCGGTCGGTGTACATCCATTTATTAGAGGCAAATAAGGCCCAGAGAGACGGATAGAGAGAGAGGGATGGAACTAGGAGGTGGTGCGAGAGGCCTACTAGATAGGGGAGAGGAGTGTGCGATTGTGAGATCGATGAAAAGAGGGGCAAGAGTTTACGCGTGTGTGGGACCATATGAGAGACATGAGGCATGGACAGAGAAAGGAGGAGATGGAAAGAGTGTGTGTGTGTATGTGGTAGGCAGACATCACTAGAGAGGTTTATCGATCGGTGTGTGTCGGAAAGAAGGAGTTGTGGAGACCGTCGGAGAATGACCTAAAGAAAATAAATGAATGTGTGCGATGGATAGAATGCTGAGGGAGGGGGAGAGCGAGGAGGGCGTGTGCATGCAGAAGATAAAGTTAGTGCTAGCTACAAAGGTTAGAGGATTGTGTGGGTGTAAGAGACTAACAAAGATCATAATTCGTTATGAAAGTGGATTCATATATTTGAATAAGAGATCATAGTGTTATAAACCTATGCATGCATGAATATAGCGGTGATACGCGTGGTGTGGTTTTGGACATGTTATACTATAATGTGATAATGCGTGGCGTTTGCAACTCACAGCTAAATATCGAACAATCTAAACCATACTATATATCGAACAATCTCACATTTTATTTGAATTTGCGATAATGTGTGGCGTTTGCAGCTCACAACTAAATATCGAACAATCTAAACCATACTATATATCGAACAATCTCACATTTTATTTGAATTTGTGATAATGTGTGGCGTTTGTAACTCACAGCTAAATACTAGTAGGCGTAGGGGGCGGGGCACCATACATTATGTGATAACACATTATTAATATGAGACATGGTTTAGATTATGAAGATCTAGCTAGAGCTTTAAATGTACTGTGATTTGAAATCAACATAAATTGGATTGAAAAATTCGAGTTCGAGTTCATATAGTACGCATAGTTCATATCTAACTCGACAGTAATCATGTGGTGTGTTGTGAAGATAATATACAAACAATGGTTTAACTTGACAACAATGATGATTGCAGATCTTATTAAATTAGAGAAACGAATTCAAATGGTTTAACTTGAAAACAATCATGATTGTAGATCTTATTCAAATAGAGAAACAAATTCAAATTTAGTTCATATTGAAGCGGTAGTATATACGTTTGGAATGCACTAAAATGTCCATTTGAGTAGCAGGTTACATGCATTATACATGTAGCGAAATATTTTAATCGAACATAACATTGATTCAAAGTTTTGAATGGCATTTGTTGTAACTCATACAGTAAAACGGGACTAGACTATCTTGTGTGGTGCGAATTGATTTCTTTTTGGTTTTTTCGTCGAGGGAAGTGCGAATTGATTTGGTACAATACACGTTAGGCTTGTCCGGAAATTTCAACCCGCGCCTTGTTATCCCGAAATTTTAAGATATCTCTTTGTCTTGTTGTGCTCCTAAAATTCCCTCCATCTCAACCAGCGCCTTGCTATCCCAAAATTACAACGCGCGCGAAAACTCCCACCTCCTGGGAAATCCCGACACGCAAAATTCCCATGATACCCCTGAACCGAAAGAACCACCGAGTTCAAATCGGTGGGGCTACTTTCGTAACTTACCCCACATTTCCAACAAATGCGTCCCTAAGCCATGGTTCCCCCCTCCCATCCCCTCGCCCCCCCATTCATACACCAAGGCCGCAAAAACCCGCGAAGCCCCACACCCTCCTATGTCCGCCACCCAGCCGGAGCCTCTTCCCCGACGACATCGTCCACCGCAATAGCTCGATGTCCCTCATCCACCACCCCAGATGAGGATCCGTCGTCGATCTCGTCGTCCCACCGGTTCAGCCACCCCATCCTCCACCTCCAAGGAGCTGCCCCAATGTTCGCCTCGTCTTTCGCGCCACCTCCATTCCCACACCGCCATCTTCACATGCACCATCAGAAGAGCAGCACCATCACCGATTCCTCAGATGAAGCTAAGGCCTAATCGGCGCCACCAAAGAGGTTCTACAATAATCACTGCATTTTCTTCCTGATTCGATCTCACGATGCTGCCGGCGCTCGGTCCCGAGCTGCCATGGCGCGGCTCCATCTACGGCGACGTCGCCGGCCACTTCCTCCACGGCGTCGATCCCTCAGTGGTGACGTCCACATCAGTAGGAGCTGCTGCTGCTGCTCCGGCTCTCACTGGCCCTGCTGCGGCTGCTTCGGCTCTCGCTCACGCTGCTGCTCTGATCTTGCTCTTGGTCCCCTACCTGGTCTGCTCTGGCTCTTGCTCGCGCTGCTGCTCTTGCTCTTGCTTGCGCTGCTGGTCTACTCTTGCTCGTGCTGCTGCTGCATGAGCAGCAGCTCCGACTCTCGCTCGAGCTCCTGCTGCTGCTACCCGAGGTGCTGCTACACGACCAGCTGCCCCCGCTCTCGCACGCGCTGCTGCTCTGCCCCGGCTGCTCTCTGGTAGTACGTTCCCTGCTGGAGTGGCTACCAATTTAGATCACTACTACTCTGCCACTAGTGCTTGAGCGGCCAAAACTATTAGTGCACTGCTTTTCTGCTACTAGTGCGTTCAGTTTCGACAGTAAAATTCAGTTTCGACAGCAAAATTCAGTTTCGACAGTAAAATTCAGTTTCGACAGTTAAGTTCGGAGATGAGCGGCTGATGTATTTTACATCTAGCACTTTTTGGTTATGTATTTTACATCATCTATTGGAGATGCTATTAGAATACCACTTCAGGTTAACGTTGTCTCTCTTATCCTGCTTCAGCCTCGCCGTCGTACACCTTACCAGAGCTGCTCCAACGACGAAACCCTCCATCACAGCGGAGCAGTACCCTTGGCTCCATCTCCAGACGCCTAAGATCTTCTTCCCCTCCTCCGACTGCCACATCAGCTGCAGCATCCTCAGCGACCAACCCAATGATGATGAGATCGACATGGCTTCGCCAAAGAGGTTGTACACTTACTGCATCACTTTTTTACTCTACATGTTATATATATTGTCCACTGAGCACACGTAGTAACGTGAAATATGATTAGTTACTCCCATATAACAAGCAGTGAGGTACCAGGCAACTTAGCTATCCGTGATGGACTCTCTCGAAAGCCATCATTATTTATTTCTGCGCGTTTGAGCTGTGCATGTGTAGATGGGCCTGGGAGTTGAGCTAGTAGGGCAGTGGCCTGGGTCCAAAGTAGTACAAGTAGCACAAAAACATTTTTGGAGTGTAGGCTTTTGCCTGTTCAAGCCTGCCTACTAGAATTGCCAGTGGTTGAAAGGAAAAGTTAAGGAAAAACATAGGAATTGGAAAGTTTCCTATGGTAGTACTATTCATGCATTTGGTTCAAAGGAAAACTGTAGGATTTGTTCCTTTAGTGTCTCTTTCAAAGAAAAACTGTAGGAATTTTAATATCCACTTGGCCCTCTTTTCAAATTCCTATTCATGAAGAAGAATACTAAGTGATAGTAGCATAATAGCATTATAACTATACATTTTCTTGTGGTTTGACTTAATTTGGCCATGCTTCTTGGCATTCCTATGACCTTCCAATTCCTGTGAACCAAACACCCAGATTGACAGAAATCCTATGATTTTAAATTCTCTGTTTTGCACATGCATTCCTATCCTATTACTGTGTATTTCCTATCCCTGCGTTGTTGGAATCCTCCAATTCAAACGAGCCCTTACAGAATTACTTATCTTACAGATAGTTGTCAAAGAAAACATTGTGTGGTTTGTCCCACTCTTGCCGCGCCGTCGTCCACCCCAGCTCAGCTGCTCCAACGATAGAAGGGTCCACCACAGTAGGGATCCGCCCTCCAGACTGTCTTTCACCGCCTCAGATCTTCTTCCCCGCCGCCGGCAGCCACGACAACTGCATTACCATCATCAACTGAGCAGATGACCTTGAGGACTACACGAGTCCACAAGAGAGGTCGCACTCTTCGTGTCTGCTTACGTTATGCATCGCTTAATATTACATGCTACTTTATCATCCAGTTCACCGATTAGACTCTAAGTCAGCTCCAAACTAATGCTCAAACTTGAGTTTTTAAATGGTTGTGGGGTACATATTGGGGCTGCAATCAATAGTATATGTCTACTATCTGGTTAA
Organism: Thinopyrum elongatum; assembly: GCA_011799875.1. Lineage (NCBI taxonomy): Eukaryota > Viridiplantae > Streptophyta > Magnoliopsida > Poales > Poaceae > Thinopyrum > Thinopyrum elongatum. The sequence continues at coordinate 344,873,453 of CM022301.1, forward strand.
TCTCTGGTGTCTACTATGAGTTTCATGTTGGGTGGGAAACAAACAGTAAAGAAGCCAGTATCTGTATTTTTTAATTGAAGCCATTATCTGCCTGCTATCATTGGTTTTGGGTCTATCCACAGGTTGCTACCATCACTCTGGATTTATGCATGCACTCCTTACATAATCTCACTATGTTTTATTCCTATGCATGTCAGTTATTGTACACAATGGAACTGAACATGTAGAGCAAAAGAGATGAGCCTTGCATGGCAATAAAATTTCATGCAGACGTCGCTCCATGGTGGGTGCAAAGGCAGCCCCCCTCCACCCATTTCAGATCGTAATCAAGAGGAAGATAACTGTTCTGAGGGGGATTCAAAAGGAGCAGACCACTCCTATTTACCCCCTGAGGTCTTTCCTCTAACTTGGCATGCTGATGTTGGTCATATCATGCATATGGTGCCTTGCATTTGCTTACTTTATACATCAAATATGTCATCTGCTTAGTTTAGACATGCTTTGTGTGAATGCCATCTGTTTAGTTTCTATATCGTATATGTGAATTATGCAATGCCATCTTGTTTAGCTAGGCATCATATATGTGAATTTTGCAATGCCATCCTACTTAGCCAGTCATCTTATATGTGAATTATATCATGCCATCCTCTTTTTTTCATTACGTATTACATTTGTCAACAATGTTAGTACATTCAACTACTCTTCGTGTGCATCAGCCATTTGACACGGTGCTGGAAAAATCTGGAGTGAAAACAAGGTCTTCAGAGCAGACAATGCTATCTGACAAAGCGCATATCTCGCTGGTTACGGATAGCTCCTCAGAGGAGGATTCAGAGACAGATGACCAGCCCTATTTCCCCCCGAGGTGTATGCTCTAACTTGGCAGGGTTATGTTGCTCATATCGTGCATATGGTGTCTTGCATTGCTATGTCATTTGCTTAGTTTAGACATGCTTTGTGTGAATGCCACCTGTTTAGTGTCTAATTACCATATATGTGAATTATGCAATGCCATCTCGTTGCAAGACATTATATATGTGAATTATGCAATGCTATCTTGTTGCAAGGCATTTTATATGTGAATTATGCAATGCCATGTTGTTTAGCCAATCATCATATATGTGAATTATATCATGTTATCATTTTTTGTATTACGTATTCCATTTGTCGACAATGTTTGTATATTCAACTACTCTTCCTGTGAATCAGCCATTTGAATCGGTGATGGAAGTATCTGGAGTGAAAACAAGGTCTTCAGAGCAGAGAATGCTACCTGCTGAAGCAGACATCTTGCTGGTTATAGATAGCTCCTTAGAGGAGGATTCAGAGACAGATGACCAGTCCTATTTCCCCCCTGAGGTGTATGCTCAAACTTGGCAGGGTTATATTACTCATATCATGCATATATTGTCTTGCATTGCTTAGTTTTTACATCATATACACAATATTGAATGCCATCTGCTTAGTTTAGACATCATATATGTGATTGTCATCTACTTACTTGCTTAGTATATAAATCATATATTTGAAATATATCATGCTATCATGTTTACACAGACAACATATATCTGAATTATGGCATGTCAACCCATTTAATAAAGACATCATATAGTTATATCATCGCATCCTGTTTAGTTTTTACATAGTCATCATATTTTGAATTATGTCATTCTATCCGTGAATTATATCATGCCATCATGTTTCCATAGGCGGCATGTATGTGAATTATGGCATGCCAACCTATTTAATAAACACATCATATAGTTATATCATGTCATCCTGTTTACATAGTCATCATATTTTGAACTATGTCTTTCTATCATGTTTAGTTAGCCATCATATATGTGAAATTGTGTCATGCTATCCTGTATAGTTAGCCATCATATATGTGAAATTGTGTCATGCTATCCTGTTTGGTTAGACAACATAAATGTGAATTATTTCATGCCCTCTTTTATTCCCCACTATCCATTGCACCTGCCTATCATACAGTGTTTGTACATTCAATTACTTTTCTTGTTTATCGACCATTTGAATTGGAGGGGGTGATGGCACTATCTAAGGGAGTAACAACATGGTCTTCAGAAAAGATAGTGCTACCAGTCGATGCAGATAGAACCACGGTTGTACTTGCCCAAGAACCATCCCCACCACACATAACCTAGACTCTCGCAGATTGTACCCCTACCCAGTTGGACAGAGAACCGGCTACACCCCTTCTAACCCCAACCCCAACAGATAGTAACCCAGTTCCAGTTGACACATCACCGTCTCCACCACACAACACCCAAACACGAGCAGTTGGTAAGGCAACTGCAGTGCCCAAAGCACGAGGACCACCACTCTGAACCCCAACTCAATGCTTAAAGCAGAAGAAGAAGAAGAAGAAGAAGAAGAAGAAGAAGAAGAAGAAGAAGAAGAAGAAGAAGAAGAAGAAGAAGAAGAAGAAGAAGAAGAAGAAGAAGAAGAAGAATTGTTCTCAGGTCAGGTTCTGTAGCTATGGTTCATACTCCTTTGCTGTTGCATCACTGTATTTACTCATACCAACTAATTTCAAATTTGAAGGATGGAATTGAAACTCCAATGGTAGAACAGGTATGTTTTAAACCTGTTTCTTTAACTGGTTTAGTGTTGTAACTTGCTCTATGTTGATTTTAGTTTCAGTTGAATAAATAGTTATGTTCTCATGTCATGCACATTACAAGTGTTGTTATTGCTGTGTAGTTTCCCACACTTGTATTCTGTCTATGCTGCTTTTTCTTAAACAGATATGATTTGAACTGTGTCTCTATCTTGATTTGGCAACAAAAACTAGAATGATATAGACCATACAGTGACCATGGTACATAGATATATGTTTGTTTCATGTTGTTATCCTGTCCACTTTACTACTGAACTGATTTACCAAAATGAGTTTCATATACAACATGGTAACCCCGTTATGCAATGGTAAAGGAAATAATGCAGATAAGGTTCAAGATAGTGAGACATCCCTGTTGGTCTCCAAGAAAGCTGATAAAAACTATCTTAACGACAGTGAGACAACCCCAAAGTCCTGTCTTGATGTAGTGTTCGATTTACTGGCCACTACTACTGGCACAAGTTCTTGAAACTCGCTGGCTGAATCAGTTCATCTTCTTGAGTCTCAACTTCAAGTTGAAAGACATCGATCAGATGTGCTGCGACATGAAGCCGAAGGACTGAGGAAGTCCCTGCAGAATTCAGATGCATACTTTCTGGTGCAACAACAAGTGCTGGAGGATTTAAGCGCCAAACAAGAGAAAGTTAATAAGCTTGCTAAGCATCTTGCCAGCATGCTGGGTACCCAGGATATTGTTTCTTGAGCTCTTCTAAAGTGGTTTCAGTTCTGGACTTGTTTTGCTGCGGCATTTATTTACACTAGTCGCCAACTTTGACAACCAGTGTATGTAATATGCTGCTTTGTTCCCTATATTTGCACTGGTGGTGAACTTTGATGCCCAGTGGATGTAATCTGTGTAATCACCGTCATATCCTAGCGTTAGTTGCTTGCTTATTTATTTTGTTAGTCTTATTTATTTGTTTGCTTCTATTTCTGCAATTATTTTTTCTCGGTTTCCTAGTGGCCGCAATAACCTATTTTTTAAAACTAGGCCACAATAACCATGGGCCGTACTATTCGTGGGCCATTAATGGACCGCAATATGGGTCGTAAATGGGCTAGAATGGGAATCATCTATTTATGGGCCAACCATAACTGGTCGTTAATAGGCCGATGTGTACAACGGGCTTAATTCTATCAGCAGGCATAACGGGTCATTAATGGGCCATATTTGATGACATCGTGAAAATGGCCCAACGGATTAACGAGCCACAAACGGGCCGACTTTAACCACGGGCTGAATTTGGCCCACAAGCGAAACAGGTCAGTAACGGACCGTAAGTAATCGAATGCCGGAAATGAGCCCAATAATAAATGGGCCCTTAGAAGGCCGAAAGATAACACGGGCTGGAAATGGCCCAATGGAATAATGGGTCGTTAATGGGTATAAAGCGATATATTGTTCATTTTGGGCCAGTTTCAGTACGGGTCGTTTATGGGCCAAGAGTAACAAAGGGCCTCATATGGGCTGAAAGACATCATGGGCCATACATGGGCTGGAAGTTACAATGGGCTGGAATCATAATGGATGGCCCATATGATGCTACTAGGCCTAATTCGGATAGGCTATAACGGGCCGTGAGTTAGCGGGCTGTAAATGGGCTATATGCGAACAGGCCGTTAACAGGCTTTCCGTGGGCCGGGACGCTACCTTTTGACCAAGTCAAATGGGCCGGCCTTTTGACCTGAATGGGCCACTGTTGGGCTAAGCCACGTGTCGATGTATCATAGGCTCGTCCCGTCCATTCGCTGGATGACATCTGTCCCAGCACTGAGCTGACACGTGGATACTCCGGCGAATGAGAATTTTACACGTGGAAAATCCCCATTGGTCAGGGCTGTTAAGGGGTTATCGGATCCAAACCGAAACCCGATAGCTTAACGGTGACCCATTATGCTGGATGCCACGTGTCGGTTACCCTTGACGAAAACACTTCTATGACGCGCGATTTATCATCATGGAAGTGGACACTTCCGTGATGATAATTTTGGTATTGTCATGGAACACTTCTACGACAACACAGGTATGACTATCTTGATTCTGTCATAAAATCATCATGGATGTACATGCATGACAGAAAACGTGACCTACTGTGACAAACACGTATCATCACGGAAGTGGTTTTTTTTTGTAGTGTGTAGGCAAGGGTTGTGGTCCTGGACGCATTTTATTTTCGTGAGTCATTTCGACGTTGATCAGTATGTATTCACAATAATCGTAATATTGCTCTGTTTCAATGTGTGTACTCTGCTTTCCATTCTTGTATATTGGTTTGTTTCAATGCGTCTATGATTTCCATTCTGTACATGTGGATGGTAACAGCTAGATAGAAATTAGTACGAAAGCAGATAGAAATATGAAATTCATAATATATATATATATATATATTAATTGTTCAATAGTTCATCATAGATATGTATGTGTATATATATATAATATCATCGCATATATGTGATGATACTTAACTACTACGTACAATGCATAAAAATTAAAAACGGACAATACTAAAACTAATAATCTCTCCTTAGGGGGCCAGTATTCCGGCTGACCCTCGCCAGTAGCTCCCTGGTGCGCGGCGGCTTCCCAGCTTGGAAGGATTTCTCCACCTCCTCCGCCTCACAGCGCTCGATGTGCGGATCTGCCACTTGCTCGGACGCACACGAACGATCTTGCCATTTCGTTGGGCGCCCACCGGAGCTCCTTGTTGGTAGCACGCTGGAGCTTATCAGCCCACCTCCACGCGGTGATGAGGCGCCTTTCGCCTTCCTGGCAAAGTACCCGCCTTCTTCGTACACCTCCTCTGCACGTCGACGCGCCCGCCGCCAAAGCTCCAGCGCCTCCTTTTCCCAGGTGGCCTCATGGGCTTCATGGGCCACCTGGTACCTGGCGCGCTCCTCCGCCAACTCCTTCTAGAACACCACTTTCCTGGCTTTCTCACTCGGCGGCAGTGCCTTCCACAGACAAAGATCGTACTGGCCCCAAAACCACTCCAAAGTTGGGGGGTCCAGCGCAACCTCATCTGGTAAAGCGTAGGGGTCCTCCTCGCCGTTGCTCTGTGCCTTAACATCCTTGTGGGGCGACACATCCTACTCGATGCGTGGGCAGATCGACGGTGCCATGGCAGAGTTTTGTGAAAGAGAGAGGGGGAGCGAGAAGAGAATTTAGATGAGAATGCATGCGGGACAACGTGGGTAGGGTAATATTTATTGGCGGCTGGAACCTAGATGGATGGGAACAATACACGCGTCAGTCGCCGGAATTTACGAGTACTATATCTCAAATTACACACGATTCCCGCAGCAAAATCCGTGTGTGAAATAAATCGCTGATGGTTCCCAATACAGAACCGCGACTGATTAATAACCCGCGCAACTCACCTTCCAAACCTCGAGGCGCGAAATAGAGTGCCAGTCGTGTGGGGCCTGGTTGTCTTGCCACATATTTACATTTTCTTTCCAAATGTAAGGCATGAATACTTATTCTGTGTTACCTTGATATTATTGTAAAGATAATACTTAAATGATTTTTTCAATCCATGATGGTTTGCTATTAAATGCACATGTAGTTCAAATTTGAATTACAACCATTAAATGGCTAGAAACTCACTTAATGTCTTAAAAAGGTTAAATGGCCCTTGAAACTTTCTAAATTTTAACATGACAATTGTATTAGTGCATGTTAATGGTATAAAATATTTCATGGCCATACGAGGAAGTGCCCTCTGGTTCGTCACCAAACATGCAGTGTTCCCTCTCAGAACCACGAGTCTTCTAGTGAGATGCTCCGGTTTGTGAGAGGTGTGTGTCAAAACTTTCGTCAAACAGGCTAATTTTTTTACCACAACATCTTGGTGGCATGCCATTACATCAAGCAATGTTTCATGTATTTCTCATCATTTTTGAATTTTTTTGAAATTTAAAAGCCATGGTACTCGATGTTCTATCCAAGCCGTGACACCAATATGTTTGAAAATTCCTTTCAGTTTACTACACAGGTCATTAACTTGCACACAAGAACACAAATATGATTTTCCAATCCATGATGGTTTACTGTTGCATGTACATGTAGTTCAAATTTGAATTACGACCCATTATATGCCTAGAAACTCACTTAATGTCTTAAAAAGGTCAAATGAACCCTGAAAATTTCCTAGTTTTAAGTTTTTAACATGACAGTTGTATTACTGCATGTTAACGGTACAAATTTTTTCATACATTTAAAACACCATCCGTTGCCACTGTACTCCAACTAAGTCTTTCATAGCTAATATAAAAAAATCAACTACATCACACACAATTGGTTATAGGAACCATTTGGGATGAAAATTCATGGGTCTATTTATGTCTTCCTCCATAAGCTTCGCCAGCTTCGTCTGCTCAAGTGGCGGTCACTCTCGAATCCACGAATCCCCGATCCCCCCAACCCCTTCTTGCAAAGAATGACGCCGTGAAGTCACTTCATGAGGGCCCGTATGGTCGCCGCGTCCGCCCCGAGAGGCTCCACCTCTACCGAGAGAGTGGCCGCCTACGCCGAGAGCGCGACCGCATCCGCATTGAGCGCGGCCGCATCCACTGAGAGGGCGTCTGCCACAGCCGACGAGGCACTGTAGTAGCCAAGACGGCAGCAGCAGCAGCTGCGATGGTGGCTGCAAACGCAGATCAAGGATGCCCATGCCAAGATAGTCCAGGCGTCCTCGGAATCCAGCATGCACCCCACGTTCGAAGAGGCAGCGGAGATGCTTGCCGATGATACGGCGGCATAGGCCATGGAGCCCCTGTTTCCTCATGAGATCGCCGAGGGAGCTGGAGATGCAGGAGGCAGCGAAGATCGAGGAGCGCCGGGAGGAGGAGTTGCCCGTGGCTAAGGAGGAGGTAGAGAAGTGCCTGTCCATCGAGGAATCGATGGTGGATTACCTACGCGAGCTCTGGCGCCGCCACTACTACGAGTACTACAACCTTGAGGGCGGCGCTGAGGACGAGCATGAGGATGACCACACGGTCGAGTTTAGCTTGGGGGACGCGGAGTCTACCTATGGCGTAATGTCGCGAGGACAAGTCATCGACATCTCATTTTACACCGATGAGGCATAGGGCAGCGCATCAGCGTCTTTGTTAAAATTATGTGTACTTAGCCTTTGTTTATAATGTTGGTATTTTGTTAGAGCAATGTATAGGGCAACTAGCTTTGTTTAATTACTAAAATTGCTCGATTCAGTAAGTGTGGTCTATGTGTTGTACGCTCTTTTGTGTACCCAAATTAACAAGTGATGTTAAATTATGAAATGATGTGGATGAGCACTGTACCCAGGGAAATTTGGACCAAAATTTGAATTCTCAACCTCATCGCATGCGTGTAAAGCAGAAGAATTGTTTGCGATGCACACATTTGTTCAAAATTAATGGTGTCCGATGACACTACGCGCCAAGTTTCCCTCTAGCTGTCGAATTTTTTTGCCTACTGTTGAAATATCTAACTCTTCCCCCCTCCCACCCCCTTTTCTCCCCGACCAGGAGCTACATTTCCCCTATTTCCTCCTTCCTTCCTTCCTTCCTAAGCCATAGTCGCTTCCTCCCTTGCTTCATCGCTCTCACCGTCTCGCATCCGACCACCGCGGACGCCATGGTCTTCTTGAATGACCTCTCCAGCGGTTCCTCCTCCGATGACGACTTTGTCACCAGCCGGGTATGCCTCTCTACTCTCTCTCGCTCCCCTAGGCTTAGCGTTATGATTTGTAATTGAGGATTTTGAACCGGCGGCCGATTTGAGCCATTTCTTCCTCTGGTAGCTCCCTAGGACCATCACTTGCAAGGAATGGAGCGGGTTAGCTGAAGATCTGCCTGCTCATTGTCAGCATCAATATCCATGCATGAAGTTAGTGGCTTTTGAATCTATGGACAGTGGGAGGAAGTTTCTGGCATGTGTAGAGAAGGTTAGCCCCACTTTTGTTTTTACAAATCATTTGTTAGATGTGATTCAGACACTGTCACTGTGCTATGTTATTCTGGATGTGATTAAGACACTGTCACAGTTCTACCTATTATCTAAAAATGTTGTCATCTCATCAGCGGTGCCCTGAGAAAATTATTTGGCATCGCATCAACAGTTTGTGCAGCCAACTTTGCTCCACACATCCGAGCAGTCAAGCAGTAAAATACTAATACTTTATGGCACGAAGGGACTAGACATCAAAGCAACTAGTTGCTCTGGTTCCCTGAAGTTTTCCTCTGGCATCGGCTCGGCAGTGCAGGGCTCCGGTGCCAAATGTAGAAACAGTTGATTTGGCACCGGTTTTGGCCTACATAGTGGAGGGCCTTAGTGCTATTAGCTCCATGTTATTAAATTTGTGCATGTACATACCTGTTAGTATTAATTTGATGTCATTCAAACACTATCACTGTGTTGTTGCAGTTATATTTAGCTTCCTCATATAATGGTCAATTTGTTATTATACATGACTAAGAACTTGTAGCATTGTTGCTGTAAATTATAGCTTGTGATGTTCCTAAATTTGGTTGTTGTCTGAGTAGCAACTAATTCATTTGCACATTGATCTTTTTGAGAAGATATGTCATAATTAACTTGTTTCTTTGGTTTTTAAAAATATGTATGTGGTGATTTTCTAAGTTGCTAGAAACCCATTTCCCCTACAATTATAACTTATTTAGTTTTAAATATTATAGGATGAACGAAAGTGTTCTTACCTGGAGTGGGTTGATCAAGAGAGGCCACAGTGTCGTGGTTTTGTCAGGGCACATGTCCTCATGAAATGACTTAGTCGTGAGGCCATCGCTGCGAGGTGGTAGCTTGAATAGGGTTGATCGGAATCGAGAGACAAGGGTTTACCTAGGTTCGGCCCCTCACGATGGAGGTAATACCCTACTTCCTGATTGATTGATTATTGCTTGGGATCTCAATTACAAGGGTGCGACTTGGCTATCCTAGTACTCAAGAGCTTGTAACTTAGTCTTTCTGCCTCAGGGGCTCCCCTTTATATACAAATCGAGGCCCTGGGCTTACAACAGAGTCCGGGTCATAATACAACTCGTGCCCTAATCTATTTCCTACTTACCTTACTTCCCAAGTAAAGGAACTTCCTTTGTCTCCTTATCGAGCCCGTGTCCCAGGCGCTGGGCCAGGAGCTGGCCTGCTTTATAAGTCGTCCTCTGGGCCTTGAGCCTTTGGTCATCACAGCCCAATTGACGAATATGTTCCTTCAAGTCGCCACTGGATAACCCGGCCCTGAACGGGTGGGTCATACCGTGGGGTTATATCCCCAACATTAGCCCCCAGATTGACTTGTATTTATCCATGTTAATCTTCAAACTAATGATAATTCTGGGTCACCCTTCCTCTTGAATTTGTCTTATGGCCGGGTCATATAATTTTGCCGGCTCGTGGCTTCTTCATACTTGATGTTTTTTAATTCCTTTTACCATGACATCATCTTCCTGAATCCCCCGAGTTTAGGTGTGACATCACAATGAATCTTTCAAGCATATCTGTCAGGCCTGAAAATCGAGGTGTCCCTTACTCAAAAAGTTACTGCGCCACCTCTATTTTCGCACCTGCCTTTCCATCTTCTTGCTACCTTATAAATATACCCAAGGGGGTCGGTTTTCACTTTAACCGCTTTGACCCCTCTCTCTTCTTCTTCCTCTTGCCAGAGCCCTCTTGCGACCAGAGCAGCACTGCACAGTTCCATGGCCACCTCGACAGTGACCTCGACGCCGTCCAAGTCATCACCAGAGCCCTCAAGAATGCTTCCGCCAGTCTCCGCCGCATCCAGGTATGCCCAAATCCTTCTCATTAGATCTGTAGCACTTCATCCCCTTACGTAGTTCATCGGTGTTCATCAATATCCACCACCTTCCTTTAGTGTTAGATCTAGATTCACTTGAATGATCCATAAAAGAACTCCGGTCGTGACCCGGGCACCATTTTTTCATCTGGAAACCTCGCTCTGCCCTCAAGCCTTACAAACGGATTAATTTGCACCTTCTCTTCATGTTTTAGGTCTAGCAAATATTTCTTTTTCGAGCTATTTTGTAGATTTGTAATCGTAGCTACTTCGTCAGAAACTTGTTTTTGCCAACACTTAGCAGAAAACCATAAGGTCTCCGAGTAGGATGAGTCGGCTCACAGTTTGTAGGCTTATCATTACCTGTTGTAGCTTGCATAACTTGATAGTCATAGCTTGAAAGCGCCTTTTGCCTTGCCGGCTCATCGCTTTTAGAAACTTGGTGACTTATCGTTCATGATCATATATGCCGACTCATCCTTAGCTGTAATAGCCTCATTTTTTCACCAGCTTATAATTTGAATAACTCGGCGACTTATCACCCATTAACATAACACGCCGATTTATCATCATCATTTTACTTCACAGTTTTAAACTTTAGGCGACTCATCATGGCTAGAACTGACAAGGCCAAGACTGATAAGGCATGTAACTGGGTCAGATCCCAAGTCTCTACCCTTGTACTTGACGACCTCGTAGGGCAAGGCTTGTTGCCGGCTCAAGGAGCAATTAGCTGGCGGGCGCCTGATGAAGAGAGCTCGCCCTAGCCCGACCAAGGAGAAGTTGTTGTATTTGTGGACCATCTTCAGAACGGCTTCTCACCGCCCGGGTCGAAATTCTTCCGGGACTTCGTCCATTTCTTTGGTCTCCGTCCTCAGGTTATTGGTCCAAACTCAATGACCAATCTTTGTCAGTTTCAAGTCTTCTGTGAAGTTTATCTTCAGACGGAGCCAACCGTCCCCCTCTTCTGGGAGTTTTTCTATATTAACCACCAAACTGAATTCACGGATGGCCCTAACATAGAACTTAGTGGAATTTCCGTTCAGAGACAGAAAAATAATCCTTTCCCAGAGGCCAAGCTGGCGAGTCATCCGAAAGGATGGAACAGAACTTGGTTCTACTGCAAAAATACTGCTCCCGAAGGCGAGAACCCCTTGCCGGGTTACAGGCTGGACCGGCTCAATGCAACAGTTGCTTTTCCAAGCTGGCCGGCTGACAAAGAGCGACAACAAGTCGCGCCTATTTATTCAAAGTTGCGGCCTTTAACAGCCAACGGGCTCACCGGGATCGACTTGACCCGGTGCTGGATAAGTTGGCGCATTCAGCCCCTAAGCTGGAGGGGCGACTTAATGTGCAACTACACAGGCGACTCAGCTGATGTGCAGCACTTTAGTCAGGTCAACTTGTCTGCTGATGAGATAAACAAAGCCACAAAGAAGCTGCTGGGAGAGCCTCAAGACAAATGCAATAAGACTGATCTTGCTCCCTTTTGCTAGACCAAACCAGTTCCACCAGTGAGTCTTGCTTATAGTTTTACTTATTCTGTCTTGCTTATCTTGCCATTGTTATACTTAATTCCTGGCTCATCATGTATGTAGGCAAACGTTAAGTTCTGGAAGAAGAAAATTAAGAAATCTACTGCTCCCCCACCTGAGCCGGTGGATGAGCCGGGTGCTGATGAAGCGGGTGCTAATGAGCTGGGGGCCGACGAGTTGGAGGTAGAACTCGACTCTCTTGGTCATCTTTTTATTGAGCTTGCTGACACTTCCACTTCTCAGGGTCACACCAAGGGCAGTTGAGCCAGCAATGTTGAGGTAATTTTCGTCTCCTCTGGCTCGGAAACTTTTGTCCCCAAGAGATTGCGACGAGTCATCAGGAAGGTACCATTTTCTCATCCAGACGCTTACTTAGACCCGAAGTTTCTTTTGAAGAAGTCGCAGCAAGTCGGCAAGCGCAAGCTCCGGAGCAATTCTGGCGAGTTGACTGCTGGCTTATCACATGGGCCGGTAGCTCAAAAGCAATGGGTTGAGGTGCCTTACAGTCCCACTTCGTCTCATACATGAGCCGGACTTATTCGCCATCCACTTACCCTTTCTGATTCAAATTATCAGGAATCGCCGCCCTCTTCCGGGGAATCAACCGCCACTCAACTGCCAGCTTTCACACTCAATCACGAGTGAGTATTTGGAATATCTTTCCTTACCATTGCAAGTCTTATTGACTAAAACTTGCTTGTACTGATATCAGGGCCAAAGCCTTTGCCAAGAAAAAGGTCGGTGAGCCCTCCACCGTACCTGCTACCTCCGGCGCCCAAGAGCCTCCATAGGGTAACCCAGAAGACCAGAGTATGCATGCAAGCGAGGACAACCCGGACCATGGAACAGAAACATTTCATGAGCCAGTAATTACTGATAAGCCACCGGTGATCAATGCAGATGAGCAAATCAGGCCAGATGAACCAGTTGAAAATGTTCACTCGCCAAGCCCTGTTCCTGCTTCCAGTCCTCACCAATAAGTTGAAGATGTCAATCAAATGGTGATTGCCATAGAGGTAGCCATTACTGGGGAGGGACAAAGCGCTCCTGATGCCTCAGGCACTTTGGCCAAGGTGTTGGCCAAAGATGAGCTGGTCTCACTGGACAAGGGGAAGACCAAACTGAACTCCCCATCTTAGAAAACCTGAGTGTTGAAGAGCTACACCAGGGGTTTTTAACCCGGCTATTTGAGAACCAGGACACTGAGGTAGGCATTGTAAACATGCTGAGAAGAAAATATGAGGTAAGAAATGATCCATCTTGTTCCAGTGATGTATATATGCATACTGATGTAGCCCCCAAGTCTTAATCGTAGGAAGACATGAGTAAGCTTAAGACTTGTAAAAAAAAATATGGCACTATAGCCCCCAAGGGCCGGCTTAGTATGTTATACTATGCTGAGACTAATAATTGTAGAATAGATGAAAAACTTGCCATGTATCCCCCAAGGGCCGGCTTATTATGTAGATAACAAGCCGGTACTTGTAACTTTTGTCCAGAATAATAGAGCTTAATGTAGCCCCCATGAGCTGGTCATATTTTCTAAAATGGTCGGGTCATCATGTAGAAAACAAATGAAGATGCATTAGCCCCCAAGTGTCATGTTGACTGCTTGCAGCTGCATGAGACTTTGAGCATAGCAGATCAATGTAGAAAAAATGTCGAGTCATAGCCCCCAAGTATCGGGTCGTACAATTTTGCCAGCTTGGGACTTTGAATGACTCGTTAAAGATTGCTTGTTGTAACTGTAGGATATGTTGAATGTTACCGAGTCAAAACTGACCGGTTTAAAAATGGAATTTGAGGCGGAACAAGCCTTGCAAGTGAAGGCAGAATCAAGCCTGCAAGAAACTCAACAATCTTACGCAGAAAAATTGGAGAAGGCTAAAACCACCTTTGACGCTGAAAAAGCCGCCTTGGAGGCTGAAAAGGCCGCTTTAATCAAACGCGTGGAAGAGGCTGAGAGCCGGCTTGCGGCTGAGACGCAAGAATTGCAAGGCTTGAAGCGTCATATCATAAATATGACTGAGCCATCTTTGGTAAGCATCCTTTGAATGTTTTCTGATAACTCGTCTGGTGACTCTGGGGTAAAATTGAATTGGTAGTTCAACTTTGGAATTCTTAAATGTTTGAATTTGTAGGCAAAAGAAATGGAAACGGCGTCCAGCTGCCCTTGGTGAAGTTAAAAGCCATATACACCTTCCTAGAGCAATTGTATGTAGGGAGCCTATTTACCATTATGGCCGTGAAGGGTGGGAAGGAGCCTCCAAAGTTCATAAAAGACATGCTGAAACAACTGTCTACTATCCCCAAGCAAATTGAAGAATGGAAAAGATCAGCCGCCCAAGATGGCACTATGTTTTCACTTGCTTGTGCAAAGGCTTACTTGCCAGAGATGGAGTCGGCTGAAATGTCTGGCGGGTTTCCTGAATTTAACATTGATGGCAGTGAATTTTCTCCAGCAGATTATGCACGTTGCTTAAAGGAAACTCACGTCCTGGCGAGTCAACTAGCTGGAGAGCTTGATCTGACCAAGTATCAACCTGCTTATGACAAGGAGAACCTACGGGTTAACCCGCCAACATTTGAGCCGTTTGACTTAACCCCTACACAGCATAAGCATATCTTTGCTCCTGATATTGACCTGTCAGTTATCATACAAGATGATGCAATCTTCCAAGAATTAACAACTATCGAATGGGATCTGAACCACCTTCAGATTGAAGAAAAGGAAGAGCCAGCATAGGATAACCCAGAAGCATCTAGCGTGGGAGGTCGCCTGGAAAATGTTATCCTGGAGAGCGTCAACCCGGAGGCCACAGGGGCCTCCTTACAGGAGTAGATGAGTCCTGAAAAAACTTGCGAATATTTTGAGCCCAGCTGTGGCTTTGTAATAGGGATAGAAAAAACACTTGTTTCATCTGTGGTGCCATCGCGCACTTTATACTGCAGAAGATGTTAGTCTGGCGTGGTGTGTGATAACCCGCCAATTTTATCCTTAATACTTGTAATGATCTTCTGCTTGTGGTAATGCGCCACTTTTTGAATGATAGCTTTGGTTAGTTTCTTATGACCCGACGACTTTGTTCATCATTGCAATCTTTGATAAAAATAACCTGGTGTACTATTAATCCGGCGACTCATGGTCGATGAACTTGATCTTGATCAAAATGACCCAGTGTATTGTTGGCCCGGTGACTTGTGGTCCATATAATAACTTGATCAAGGAGCAAAAAATCCTGTAAAACAGAACAAAGTTCAAAGATATATAGATAATGTTAAGCCGGCTATCGAGGCATGACAAGAAGACCTGCTTTCGAGGCTCAAGTCTTGCTTCAATGAAGCTGGCGTAATAGCCCATGGTTTATCCTAGTTTTCTATAAGCCGGCTCTCACATGACATAGGCCAGCGTTTTAACCTTGACAAGTTCAGGGTCATATCAGATTGACTATTAAGAGTACACTGGGTCACTTTGGCGGAGTAGCATCAAGCAGACAAGCAGGTTTAACCAAGATATATAATGGCATATGCCGGGTCAAAAGGGATGTTAATAGCTAAACTCGATGAGTTAGAAGCCCCCAAGTGACCAATGATCAAAAAATAAAGACTCATACACATTTTTTGAGACGAAATGACAGAGGCCCGAGCTTCGGGGATGTCGGCTTTATTATATTGACCATAAAAGATATATACAGAGGTATGTACAATAAATTGGAGCCAGTGGCTCTAAGTGTAATAAGGCCAAAGATGAGCAATATTCCAGGGCCTGTTGGTCTCCTCCTCAAATGTACGTGACTTATTATGTTCACGTATGTCGATCAGGTAATATGACCCGTTGTTGAGATTCTTGCTTATGACAAAAGGTCCTTCCCATGGAAGTGAGAGCTTATGCATACTGGTCTGTTCTTCTATCAGACGGAGCACAAAGTCGCCCTCCTAGAAAGTACGGCTGCGAACTCTACGGCTGTGATAGTGATGTAGGTCTTGGTGATATATGGCAGATCATGCTGCAACAAAGTCATGTTCCTCCTCCAAGGCATCTAGAGAGTCTTGTTGAGCTTGCTCATTATCTGCTTCAACATAAGCTGCCACTCTGGGGAGTCATGACGAATATCACTGGGTAATACAGCTTCTGCACCATAAACCATGAAGAAAGTTGTATAGCCTATTGATCTATAGTCCGTATACTCCAAAGAACTAAGGGGAGTTCCTCAACCCAGCAGCCCAGAGTGCGCTCAAGGGAAACCATGAGTCTTGGCTTGATACCTCGTAATATCTCCTGGTTAGCACGTTCTACTTGACCATTGGACTGATGATGTGCTACTGATGCTACATCAAGCCAGATATGCTCCCTTTGACAGAACTTCTTCATGGCTCCCTTGGAAAAATTAGTGCCATTATCAATGATGATGCTATGTGGATATCCAAAACAGAAAATCAACTTTTTTATGAATTTGACTGTTGTGGCGACATCACAATTGTTGATCGGCTCTGCTTCGACCCACTTAGTGAATTTATCGATAGCAACCAAAAGGTGTGTCTTCTTATCCTTAGAGCGTTTGAACGGACCAACCATATTAAGCCCCCAGACTGCAAATAGCCAAGTGATGGGAATCATCCGGAGTTCTTGAGCCGGCACATGAGCCTGACGTGCAAACTTCTAACATCCATCACACTTGCGCATGATATCCTCAGCATCTGCATGAGCCGTGAGCCAATAATAACCATGTCTGAAAGCCTTTGCCACCAGGGATCTTGAGCCGGCATGATGACCACAATCACCATAGTGAATCTCATTGAAGATTTCGCGGCCTTCGTCAGGGGAAACACACCATTGGAAAACACCGGTGATGCTTCTTCTGTGCAACTCGCCTTTGACAATAGTCATGGACTTGGAACGGCAGACTATCTGACGAGCAATGAGTTTATCCTCGGGGAGTTCGCCGCAAGTCAAATAAGCCAAGTAAGGAACCATCCAATCGGGAATAGCATGAAGAGCCGCCACCAACTGTGCCTCCGGGTCAGGTACAGCGAGATCTTCCTCTGAAGGCCATGTGACAGAAGGATTATGGAGGACGTCAAGGAACACATTGGGAGGGACTGGCTTACATTGAGAGCCGAGGCGTGACAATGCATCGGCCGCCTTGTTAAGCCGCCGATCAATGTGATCAACCTGATAACCATTAAAATGTCCTGCGATATTAGTCACTGCTTGTCGATAAGCCGCCATGAGGGGGTCTTTCGAATCCCACTTTCCAGAAACCTGTTGGACGACTAAATCAGAGTCTCCCAAGCATTTGACCCAGCTAAGATTCACCTCCTTGGCCATACGAAGACCATGGAGGAGGGCCTCATACTCAGCTACATTGTTAGTACAGGGAAACATAATCCTCAGAACATAACAAAACTTGTCACCTCGTGGGGAAGCTATTATGACTCCAGCCCCCGAGCCTTCCAATTGTCGGGAACCATCAAAATGGATCGTCCAATAGGTGTTGTATGGCTTCTCCTCAGGAACTTGAAGCTCAGTCCAATCGTTGATGAAATCCACTAGTGCTTGAGATTTGATAGCCGTCTGGGGCACATATTGTAGATGATGTGGCCCAAGCTCAATTGCCCACTTAGCAACCCAGCCTGTGGCCTCCCTGTTTTGGATGATATCTCCCAGAGGGGCAGAACTGACCACCGTGATAGGATGCACCAAAAAGTAGTGCTTCAACTTTCAACTAGCCATAAACACCAAACACGAGTTTTTACCAATGTGGATATCGTTGCTTGGACTCAGTCAGAACTTCACTGACATAGTAAACTGGCCTCTGGACTGGATACTCCTTTCCTGCCTCCTTTCGCTTGACGACAACTGCCACACTCATTGCCTTGTTATTAGCAGCGATGTACAGGAGCATATGCTCTTTGTCAATAGGAGCAGCGAGGACTGGCGGCACAGCCAACTGCTTCTTGAGGGCTTCGAAAGCATCATTAGCAGCATCACTCCAGACAAAGTTGTTTGTCTTTTTCAACATCTGGTATAGAGGAATCGCCTTCTCTCCAAGGTGGCTGATGAACCGTCTCAAGGCACCGATTCGACCCGCCATACGCTGGACATCATTGATGTTGGCCAGCTTAGCAAGGGAGGTCACCACCTTGATTTTCTCCGGATTAGCTTCAATGCCCAGCTCAGAGACCAGAAAACCTAGCAATTTACCTGCAGGAACGCCAAAAACACACTTGGCCGGGTTAAGCATCATCTTGTAAACCCGAAGGCTGTCAAAGGTTTCCTTGAGGTCATCCAACAGTGTTTCCTTCTTTCGAGATTTGACCATGATATCATCAACATAAGCATGAACATTGAACCCGATCTGATTGTGAAAACAATTCTGTACGTAGCATTGATAAGTAGCTCCCACGGTTTTAAGCCCAAAAGGCATGGAGACATAGCAGAAAGCCCCAAAGGGTGTGATGAAGGTTGTCTTCTCCTGATCCTCAACGGCCATCTTTATCTGATGATAGCCAGAGTAAGCATCCAGGAAACATAAACTCTCACAACCACCAGTAGAATCGATGATCTGATCAATGCGAGGAAGAGCAAATGGATCCTTAGGGCCAGCTTTGTTAAGGTCTGTGTAATCAACACACATGCGCCAAGTCCCGTTTTTCTTCAACACAAGCACTGGATTTTCCAACCACTCTGGGTGAAAAACTTGAATGATGAATCCTGCTGCAAGGAGTCGAGCCACCTCTTCACCAATAGTTTTTCATCTCTCCTCGTTAAAACAACGGAGGTACTGCCAGACTGGTTTCATCTTAGGATCAACATTGAGGTGGTGCTCAGCAAATTCTCTTTGTACACCAGGCATGACAGAATGTTTCCATGCGAAGATGTCCCGATTCTCACGGATGAATTTGATGAGCGCGCTTTCCTATTTGGGATCCATGCCAGTCCCAATAGTGAACTATTGGGATGAGTCTCCTGGGGTAAAATCAACCTGTTTCGTGTCCTCGGCTGACTTAAAATTGAGTGGGGGATCAGACTCTGTGGTGGGTTTCTTCAGGGGGTCATGTTGGCCGGGTCAACATTGGATGTGTAAAACTTCAACTCCTCTGCTGCGTAGGCCGACTCAGCATAAGCAACGTCCCTCTCTTCACACTCGCGAGCAATCCTCCTGTCGCCATCAACTGTGAGCCTTCTGGTCCAGGCATCCTGAGCTTGAGATAAACATAGCAGGGTCGGGCCATGAAACGAGCGTAAGCCGGTCGCCCAAAAAGAGCATGATATGGGCTTTTGATATTAACCACCTCGAACGTTAGAAATTCCGTTATGTAATTGTACTCATCACCAAATGCAACTTCCAGCTTAATCCGCTCAATGGGATAGGCAGACTTTCCGGGAACGATCCCGTGGAGAACGATCAAGGATGGCAGGAGTTGTTTTTCTGATAAGTTCATGCGCCTGAAAGTATCATACTGCAGGATGTTGATGTTGCTTCCTCCATCCATAAGTACCTTAGTGAGCTTATAATCATCAACTTGAGGTGCCACCACCAAAGCTAGACAACCCAGATTCTCAACCCGGGGAGGATGATCCGCCCTACACTAGGTGACTGGTTGCTCCGACCAGTTCAAGTACTCGGGGACCGCCGGCTCGACCATGTTGACAGCACGTTTCTAGAGTTTGCGATCCCTCTTGCAAGTACTAGTGGTGAAGACGTGGTACTGCCCGCTATTCAACTGTTTAGGATTACTCTGGAAACCTGACTGGTTGCCCTGCTATTGAACGCCTTGGCCAGAACGTTGATTTCCTCCATTGTTACCAGAGCCCTGGTAGCCAGACCCTAAGCTGCCTAATCCCTGGTAACCAGGATTCTAAAAGCCACCAAATGAGCCGGCTCCAGGGAAGCTGGACCCTGAGCCGCCAGCTCCAGGCTGCCCCAGGTTTCCGCCGCCGCCACCCTGGTGACTCTGGTAAGCCTGATTGCGAAATTGCTGCATAATAAAATGGTTTTCCCAGAGTGATTTGCTGGCTTATCCTGGGTACTGTGCTTGGGACACGGACCTTTGAGGGCTTCCTCAGAATTACAAGCTATATTTGCATTGAATGACCTCCCGGAGTTGTTCTGTCTCTGGCCTTTGGAACTAGTGTTGCTGTTAGCAATGAAATCTGAGCCGCCCTCCCAGTGCTTGCACTTGCCACCTTTGCCCTGATTGCCATGGTTGCCATTGTACCTGGGGTGACTCTACTGATGGCCCTTGCCACCACCATTTTTCTTGCCCTTGCCGGCTTGATCATCGTCCGGACTAGGATCTTTCATGGTGTATGACTCAGCATATCTGGTAAGGACGTCCATGAGCTCGCCCATGTCCTGCACCTTTCGCTTGAGCCGACCGAGTTTCTGAATGAGGGGATCAAAATGACATTTTTTATCCAAGATCAAAACAACCTGAGCAACCGTTATGCTATCAGAAGAGTGTGTTGGATTCAGGGCTCCGCGGACCCAAGAAGGTTCAAACTCTGGGGCGTGTGCGAAGATCTCAACCTCTCAAGCTTAGAGCCCGTCGCCCCACAGCCTAACCTGGCCAGATTCGCGTGAACAAAGAAGAAGATGAACACAACAGTTTACCCAGGTTCGGGCCACCTTGCGGCGTAAAACCCTACTCTTGCTTTGTGGTGGATTGGCCTCATGAGGAGGTTGAGGATGAACTAGTACAGATGATGAACTGCCTCACGAGGGCTCAGGGGTGAGAATGAGTCAACCTCTCCTATGGTGGTGGCTAACCTATATTTATAGTGGCCTTGGTCCTCTTCCCTCAAAACTTAGGCGGGAAGAGATACCACAACGGCCAATTCGAAAGGGGACAACTAGTACATCCTATCCTGACAAAAAGGTGGTCTTCTCCTGCAAATCTTCTGGTCGTGACGCGGCGGTGGGCACAGTGATGACCTCCGCCTTGCCGAGCCTGTGGTCTTGGTCTTGTAGCACCGGAATGGAAACCTTTGGGGGATTCCTTGGGAGCCCATGCCTATCCTCGCCTCCTTAGCACCAAAGAGGAAACTGCCTCCTCTGCGCCCGCTGGCGCCCGCCTAGCCTTGGTCGTCATGGCTCACATCATCGCAGCCTCGTGAGGCTGGGTACCTGCATAGAAATCTCCACTCCTCGGGAGGCCGCCTGGGGAGGCCGCTCCCTCGGGAGGTCTTGGTGTCATCCGCCTCGCGAGGCCAGGCCCCTCGCGAGGGTCTTGTCTTGGTGGTCTTGGAGATGGGCCGTACCAGGCCGTCGAGGGAGCCACGCCGTGGGCCGCAGGCAGGCAAGTCTGGGTACCCTAGTTCCCAGAACGCCAACAGTAGCCCCCGGGCCCAAGGCGCGCTCGGGCTGGCTTCGAGGCGAAGCCAAGGGGCAAGGGTGAGGCGGCGCGGGCCCCAATCGCCTGCGGGCTAGGCTGACGCATGGTGCTTGATGGGAAACGGACGCCTCCGCTCCCCCACGTCGCCTCGGCAACTGTCCGAACTGACAAAAGGTTGGCGCATGCCCGCAGAGCCGACATTGCCCTGCTACGCGCTTGCCTTCTGCCCCTCCTCCTCCTCGCAAGCTTGTGCCTTCTTCACCGGATTCCATGCCAGATCAAAATCGCCTCACCGCCATGGCCCCCAAGAAGGAGAAGGGCAAGACCCCGGCTATGGTGGAACCCCCGGCGGGGCCGGAGCCCCCGTTAGGCCGGTCCACCGTGATCAATCGCGAGGGGCTGGACAAGGTTCGGCATGCGATTGCCGCCGACTCCAACAAGTGGAAGGCGACGAAGATCTGGCCGGCCTCCCGGCTTCTAACCGAAAGGGAGGCATCGAGATCCCTCTTCATCTTCACGCCCTTTTCGCTGGCCTGCTGCCGCCGTTCTCTGATTTCTTCAATGTTGTGCTCACGCACTATCAAATCCACGCGCTGCATCTGGATCCCGAGTCTGTCGTTCTTCTTTCCGCTTTTGTGTTCTTGTGCGAGGCCTTCGTGGGCATTGCCCCATCCGTGGCCCTACTCCGCCACTTCTTCTCCCTCAAGTTGGTCGATGGCGAGCAACGCTCTGGGTGCGTGTCGCTTCAGGCGGTGTTGGCGACCACCGACTCTGGCATCGACACCTTGCTCCGCCCGAACGCTGGGGGGTTCCGGAGGCAGTGGGTGTATGTGGACGCCACCGTGTACAGCCCCCTGCTCTTGATCCCGTCTGCCCCTGCGGAGCCGAGCTCCGGATGGGGGCACGCGGAGCTAGTCGACCCGTGGCTTGCTCGAGTCATGACCAGGTTGGCCAACCTGAGGAAGGCGGGGGTGATGATGGCGATGCTGGTGAGGGAGTTCGTCCGGTGGTGCATCGCTCCGCTCCTGCGCCATTCCCGCCCGATGTGGGCTTTCACCGGCCCCACAGATGGCATGAGGCTTCAGGAGCCTCCCCTTCCTTCTAGCACGCTACGCGGAGTGCTCCGCCTCCTGACCGACGGGGAACCCGCCGAGCTCCCTCCGGACGGGTTCCCTCTTTACAACCACCCAAACGGGGGGGCCTTCGCCAAGAAGATGACGCACTTTGATGAGTGGGGGCTGCTCCCCGATGGCCACATGGGGCCTCGTGACAATGCCCACCTGGTGATCCCAGGGCGCGAAGGCCCTGAGGCGCGTGTTCCCCGGGCAGCCACGGGAGGGCACACCCCTCCATGCGCTCCCCAGGCATCTGCCTTTGGCCCTGTGGGTGGTGGGGGAGGCGCCCCACCTGTGGATGCAGCTGCTGTCTTCGCCGTGGAGGGCTATGTGCCAGGCCCCAGCGCATCCCCTCCGGACCCCGGGGCAGCCCGGAAGAGGAAGGAGCTTGGGAGCCGCCGCAGCCCTGCCCCGAAGACCCTGAAGAAGAGGAAGTGGATCACCGTGGACGAGTAAGTGACTTGCCTTCCTCTTGATTCTCACATACTGTATCACTTCATGACTCTCGCCCCTCAGGATCCCATCCGACGAGGGAACGAGTGCGCTCCGAGCGCCGCCTCTGGAGTCTACCGGTCCCGCTGCGACCTCAGGCCTCACGAGCCGCGCGGTTGCTCACAAGCGGGCGCCCGCGCCTGAACCAAGGCCGTCCCCGAGGGGTCTCGGGCCTGCATTCCCGGTGCCTTTCCTTCGGGGCGGTCTCCAGGTTGCGGGGGCCATGCCAAGTGCTCCCCCACTGATCCTCGACGGCAGTTGGGCGACCCGCGTGATGGCGTCGTCTCCAAGCAACGGGGTAAGTCCGCGTCAGGCCCCGCCCCGGGCCGGAGGAGCCGGCGAGGGGGCTCCAGCCCCCGGGCCCCTGCCGGAGGCGGGCGAGTCTTCGCGTGCCTCCACAGCCGACTGGGCGCGGAGGAAAACCCCGGCCGAGCGTTGGAGCTTGCGCGCGGGCGCAGCACCGTCTGGCACGGCCTTCTCTAGGAGGCGGCGAGCGCGCTAGGGTGCCTCGGGGTGGAGCTCGGCAACGTCGACATGCTCCTTGAGGCGGAGCGCTTGCGCCTGGCGCGCGAGTGGCGCCAGCTCAAGGTCGCTATCAACTTCGGTCGCCTGCAGCGCGAGCACGCTCATGGGGAGGTGGAGGATTCCCTTGCTGCAGCGAAGGAGGCTCGCGATCGCACCCGGGAGGAGGCCCGGGCCGCGGACTACCGGCGCGAGGCGGCTGAGAAGCGCTAGATGGAGCTTCAAGCTTCGAACACCGCCTTCAAGCGACATGTCCTGGCACGCAAGGCAGCGCTTGCCGCCCCGGCGGGCGGGCCGCCCACGGACGAAGCGAGGCTCCGCACGCTCGAGGACATGCTGACGCTGGAGGCGCTGGAGCAGAGCCTGGAGCGCGAGCGGCTGGAGGTGATGGAGTGCCAGGTGGCCACCGCTGAGGACGCTCTCGCCTCTCGGGAGGCAATGATCCGAAAGAAGGCTGGCGAGAGGGTAGTGGGGGTCCGCAGGGCCCTTGCCGAAGAATATCACCGGTGGACTCCGGAGGCAGCGCTCGGAGCGCGCTTGTTCCCTCATCGGAAGGGATCCTGAGGGGCGAGAGTCAGGAAGTGATACGGTATGTGAGAATCAAGAGGAAGGCAAGGTACTTACTCATCCACGGCGATCCTCTTCCTCTTCTTCAGGGTCTTCGGGGCAGGGCTGCGGCGGCTCCCGAGCTCCTTCCTCTTACGGGCTGCCCCGGGGTCCGGAGGGGATGCGCTGGGGCCTGGCATATGGCCCTCCACGGTGAAGACAGCAACTGCATCCACAGGCAGGGCGCCTCCCCCGCCACCTGCGGGGCCGAAGGCGGATGCCTGGGGAGCGCATGGCGGGGTTCGCCCCCCCCCCCCTCCCATGGCTGCCCGGGGAACGCGCGCCTCAGGGCCTTTGCACCCTCGGATCACCAGGTGGGGGTTGTCACGAGGCCCCCTGTGGCCATCGAGGAGCTGCCCCCACTCATCGAAGTGCGACGTCTTCTTGGCGAAGGCCCGCCCGTTTGGGTGGTTGTAAAGAGGGAACCCGTCCGGAGGGAGCTCGGCGGGTTCCCCACCGGTCAGGAGGCGGAGCACTCCGTGCAGCGTGCTGGAAGGAAGGGGAGGCTCCTGAAGCCTCATGCCATCTGTGGGGCCGGTGAAAGCCCACATCGGGCGGGAATGGCACTGGAGCGGAGCAATGCGCCGCCGGATGAACTCCCTCACCACCATCGGCATCGTCACCCCCGCCTTCCTCAGGTTGGCCAACCTGGTCATGACTCGAGCAAGCCGCGGCTCGACCAGCTCCATGTGCCCCCATCCGGAGCTCGGCTCCGCAGGAGTGGAAAGGATCAGGAGCAGGGGGCTGCACACGGTGGCGTCCATATACACCCACTGCCTCCGGAACCCCCCAGTGTTCGGGCAGAGCGAGGTGTCGATGCCGGAGTCAGCGGTCGCTGACACCGCCTGATGCGACACGCACTTCGAGCGTTGCTCGCCATCGACCAACTGGAGGGAGAAGAAGTGGCGAAGCAGGGCCATGGACGGGGCAATGCCCACGAAGGCCTCGCACAAGAATGCGAAGGCGGAAAGAAGAACGACAGACCTGGGATCCAGATGCAGCGCGTGGATTTAATAGTGCGTGAGCACAGCATTGAAGAAATCGGAGAACGGCGGCAGCTGGCCGGCGAAAAGGGCGTGAAGATGAAAATGGATCTCGGTGGCCTCCCTGTCAGTTAGAAGCCGGGAGGCCGGCCAGATCTTTGTTGCCTTCCACTCGTTGGAGTCGGCGGCAATCGCATGCCGGACCTTGTCCAGCCCCTCGCGATTGATCACGGTGGACCGGCCCAATGCTAGCTGCGGCCCCACCGGGGGTTCCACCATGGCCGGGGTCTTGCCCTTCTCCTTTTTAGGGGCCATGGTGGTGAGGCAATTTTGGGCTGGCGCAGAATCCGGCGAAGAAGGCAGAAGCTTGCGAAGAGGAGGAGGGGCAGAAGGCAAGCACGCAGCAGGGCAATGACGGCTCTGTGGGTGTGCACCAGCCTTTTGTCAGTCCGGATAGTTGCCGAGGTGACGTGGGGGAGCGGAGGCGTCCGCGCCCCGTCAAGCACCTCGTGTCAGCCTGGCCCGCAGGTGATTGGGGCCCGCAGCGCCTCACCCTTGCCCCTTGGCTTTGCCTCGAAGCCAGCCCGAGCGCGCCTTGGACCCGGGGGCTACTGTCGGCGTTCTAGGAACCAGGGTACCCAGACTTGCCTGCCTACGGCCCACGGCATGGCTCCCTCGACAGCCTAGTATGGCCCATCTCCAAGACCACCAAGACAAGACCCTCGTGAGGGGCCTAGCCTCGCGAGGCGGACGACACCAAGACCTCCCGAGGGAGCGGCCTCCCCAGGCGGCCTCCCGAGGAGCGGAGATTTCTATGCAGGTACCCAGTCTCACGAGGCTGCAATGACGTGAGCCATGAAGACCAAGGCCAGGCGGGCGCAGAGGAGGCAGTTTCCTCTTTGGTGCTAAGGAGGCGAGGACAGGCGTGGGTTCCCAAGGAATCCCCCAAAGGTTTCCATTCCGGTGCTACAAGACCAAGACCACAGGCTCGGCAATGCGGAGGTCATCACCGAGCCCACCGCTGCGTCACGACCGGAAGCATTGCAGGAGAAGATGTCAGGACCGGTTTTTCAACAAACATTTATTGAAAAATCGCCCCTTTCGTCAGACCAGTACAGAAAAAAAAAGCTTTCTTACTGGTAGACAATTCCTTGATACAGAAATCCAGTAGTACTAAATATTATACAGGGTTGAGCTGAGGCTGCTCAACAATTTATTACAAGCACGCCAATATTACACATAAAGGCGGAATGACACAGAGGGTGTGGTGGCATAACTACTGACTCGCAATAAAAGTGGTGGTGGATATGTCACAGTGAAGAGGGTGACATGACTCCAAAATCTTACAACTCATCAAGCGCCGGAGTGAGGCTCGATGATTTTATTTAGGCTAGCGGAAGCGTATATAATACAAGTGACCAACTCCAGGATCGCAAGGGACTGACTGGGACTCCTCTAGGCGTCTGACTCGCTATCGTACTCTTCATCCATAAGATCGCCTTCGTCAACATCTGGCCAAATCAACAAGCCAGGTGAGTACTTTGAATGTACTCGCAAGACAGTTTGGACATAAGATATAACAAATGCAAACATGATGCACATGAGCAAATTGGTAATACACACTTAGGTAACAAGTTTGCACTGCAAGATAAATAAATAAAAAAGGAAGTCAGGCAGTAGTCCTCCCGAAATCCCAATAAAATAGCAGAAGACCGATCGGGTGTCTGAAGGGACGCCTCGAAAGGTAGAAAGAAATTAACATGCCGCAGTCGGGCGTCAGGGCGACACCACATAAAGGGCTTATACTAAAAAGTAAATGACAGTATGTGCCACAGTCGGACATCTGAATGCGACATCTCGAAAAGGGCTTATAATGAAAGTAAATAATCAGAATGCCACAGTCGGACGTCTGAGCGACATCACATAAAGGGCTTATATCAAAAGTAAATAACAAGAATGCCACAGTCAGACGTCTAAGCGACATCACATAAAGGGCTTATATCAAAAGTAAATCACAAGAATGCCACAGTCGGACGTCTGAGCGACATCACATAAAGGGCTTATATTTCATCATTCGAATTCGAGTAGTCCATGGAGTAGCACCATCCCAAGGAATACTCGGTACATAATAATAAACAGGTTAGTCCAACCACAGGAATAACATTCAGCCGGGTTTACCACTGTCAGTTAACAAGTTTGTTCTCAAGAGACTGCCACTGAGACTGACACTTGATCTGACAACCAACGTCCTTGACCGAGGACATGGTTACTTGGATGGTTTTGACTCTGTAGAGTTTGTACTCTTTACCCACAGCCAACGGATTTCAGTAGCCACAAGGACTAGTTCCGTCTATGGTATTTTAGAAGAAAACACATCAATCCAGTACACACCCATTCCACATCCCGATGCCAGGAATCACCCTAGGCAACGTTCAAGAAAAACTTTAAGACAGGGAGGCCAACACCTCGAATATCATGGGATCAAATTTATATCACGCGCTCTAAGGAGTGCCCCCTCTCGGTCCCAACCGGAAACACCCATGCCCCCTGACCGGATGACGGGCTTTAATCCAGGGCCATGGAACCCTCATCACAGCCCCTCTATTTGGTGTGTACATGGAAAGAGGTTTGCAACTTACTAAACCGCATTCTTTGCAGAAAACATGTGGCAATATGAAAAGAAGGCGAACGGGAACAAGACTCGATCCACGTCAACTCTGGAGTTAAACAGTTTGATTTAGAACTGGCATGCTCCAACAATACCAGCTTGCAACCTATCATGCCACCACATGATTAGGTTGTTTCACCATCTTATGATCACATCAAGTTTTGTAACTCACTTGCAACTTACCTTGCATGAAATATAACATTCAACAAATGCTTATATAAACATGCCATGAGAAAACCACTCAAGCAAACATGAAAGACACTCATCATATCAAAGGTTCAAACATGCTTGCCTGGTTCAAAGTAGTCGGAGTCTAGCTCGGTGAAGTTGACGGCACCGTCACCTCCTTGGGTATCTATGTTACATAAAAATATCGGATTCTAACGTAAATACCGTGCATGCATAAAAATAGTTCCAAATATTTTTCAAATAAATATGATAAAAAAACTAGACAGAAAAATAGAGATGACAGAAAAAGAATCAACTCCAAATCATCTTTTGTTTAAAAGTTATGAGGGTTTTAGTCTAGGGACTAATCTGTTATAAACAGAAAATTATCCAGGGCTAGTTTGAATAAACAGAAAACGTTTCAGATAGAAATACGCCAAACCAAAGAGAAAACGTATTCTGCCCGAAGGCGTCTTTAGAAAACAGTTTGAAGAAGAAGAGTAGAGGCTGACGAGGGGGTCCCGCATGTCAGGTTTAAAAATCCCACCGGCGACAGAAGCAAACGATGATCGCCGGCGGCGATCGACGGCGATCCAGAGGAGGGCAAGGGTATGGTTGCACTCACGGGACAATTCCGCGTCGGTGGGTGGTGGAAGGAGGCGTCGGGGAGCACCACGTCGACGGCTACTTCCTCTCCGGCGGACGGCGGCGTCGGGTGATGAGGGATCTCGCCGAGGAGGGCTGCAGACGCCAAATTGAGGCTCGGGTTAGAAGAGGTGGTGGACTAGGAGGTTGCTGACCAAATTTGGGCTGAGGAGATGGAGTAACCAAAGCGAATCGTGCTGGCGCCCGAAGCGGATCGAGGCGGCCGGAGCTGAGGGAGAAGACCCTCCCGAGGCCCTCTGAGGGGTTTTGGCGAGGCTGTGGTGAGGCAAGATGGATGTGGTGGCTTCACAACGCCTCTGGGGTCCTATTTATAGACTGGCTAGGGGAGTGCCGCGGCCAAAATATCTCCGGCGAGAAATTACGGCGAGGTGGTGGTCGAGCTGGAGGTTTAGACGACTGGGTAGCTGCGGATTGCTTCACTGGTTCCATATTTGAGATAAGCTTGATCAAATTTGGCCTGCACTCACGGTCTTGACGGAACGGCGCTCACGGGCACGTCGGCAGCAGAGAGCGCGCTCTGCGCTTCTCAGGCCATGGCGATAGTTCTGCAGCGCGCTCAGGGGAGGAGATGAACACGCGGAGGCCACCGGTGGCTTGGGCGGTGCGGAGCGGCGCCGTACTGCAGGGCTGGCCTCTGATGGCCGCCACGGGCGGTACTGTCGCCGCGGAAGACGCCGGAGCCGACGCGACAGTTCGCCACCGACGCTCGCAACCGGCCAAGGGACCGTGCGATGCCCAGGATAAGAAGGAGGAGCAGTGAGCAATGAGCCAAAGCAGTTACTAGCGAGATGGACACTGAACCTCGCCGGAAACGACACTGCCATCTGAATCCTAACACTGAAACTCCGAATTTGACTGGAACAGTGCATGTCACTTGCTCGATGAAATGTTTGATGCATGTGGAAAACTTTTCTGGAGCTGAAACTTGGAGGGGTGGCCTCTTGATGCATCCAGAGGCTCCCTAAATTTTCTCAGAATTTTTGGAAAGGGAAAAGAATGAATTTCACCAAAAATAGCAAAACTGGTCCAAACTTGTAGTAAGCAAATTTTGAAAAATTTGAACTGTGGACCAGCAGCTCTTGATGGATCTAGGTTGAGGGTACCAAGGAGTATCTAGGGTAATTTACTTGGGATTAAAAGCTCAAGGAATCGGGTACTTCCTTTGTGAATCCCAAGGGTCCAAAATAAATGGCAGAAAATGATTTGATGATGAAATAAATAGAAATAAAATCTAAAAGAGGTTGAAACTTGCTGGAATTGGATGCTTGGCTTGACCCAAAGTGGGGAGGAGGGTTTAGGAGGAAAATTTACAACATAGGTCATGGCAAGAGAGTATTTTTGAATAGAGAAAGATAAATCCAAAAATTATAGGAATTTTTTTTTAATAAAAGAAAAAGTAAAACAACCCAAGAGCATTTGTGTTGAACCAACACATGTTGAAAAACCCTCAAGACCAGAATCAAGATCGAGAAGGACTCATACAAGATTTGTCATAAAAAAGGATTTGAGGAGGAGAGTCCCTCTTTTAGAAAAATTCAAATAACCTCCTTCAAATCAAATAAAGAATTTGGTAAAAATCAAACCAAAATTTTGGGGTGTTACAGAAGACCACCTTTTTGTCAGGATAGGATGTACTACTTGTCCCCTTTCGAATTGGCCGTTGTGGTATCCCTTCCCGCCTAAGTTTCGAGGGAAGAGCACCAAGGCCACTATAAATATAGGTTAGCCACCACCATAGGAGAGGTCGACTCATTCTCACCCCCGAGCCCTTGCGAGACAGTTCATCCTATGTACTAGTTCATCCTCAACCTCCTCATGAGGCCAATCCACCACAAAGCAGGAGTAGGGTTTTAGCCGCCGCGGCGGAGCGACGCGAGAAAGCTGCGGCGGACGCTCAGGCCGCTGCTGAGGCCGAGCTGTCCTTCCTTTACAAGCAGGTGGAAGGCGTTTCCACCCTCATAGAGAAAGCTTCGGACGAGGCGAGCCAAGCCTGAGTGCTGCAGTGTGAGCGCTCCCAGATGTTCGAGGCCCTCGGGCACAGGGCCAACCAGGCCCTGAGTAGCATTTGCGACGAGAACATCTCCAGCCCGCTTGTTGCTGATGACGCCGGCTACCTCAGCTTCTTCACCAAGGTTGTGGCACGCCTTGAAGGTGGGGCCGGAAAGGCGCGCCGGCTCATCGAGGAGAGGAGCCGCGACCTTCTTGCGCGTGCGTTCTCGCGCGTCTTCAGCCACCTTCTCCACTCCGATCCTGACTTCGACTTCGAGGCCGTGATAGCTCCCGTGCCCGGGGCGATCCAAGGCGCCCTGGCGGGCTGGGTGGAGGATCATGTGGACGACCTGATCGCGGAGCTTGCCCCTGCCGAGGATGTGGGTGCGCCCGTGGTTGAGGAACATGGGGCTGACGACGAGGACGATGGCAGCAGCGACAGTGATAGGGCGTCTCCCTAGGCTCGTTTTCTCCTATTTTCCTGTTAAGACTTTGGATGTGACCCCGCGGGGATGCGAAAGCATTTTTTGGAAGAACCTTCTCTATGATGTATTAAGTAATATTGCACTCCCTGATGTCGCCTTTCCTTTACTTTTCGCGCGCCTACGGCCCCTGAGCAGGGGCGGCCGTCATGGTCATGTCGGGTCGCGGTGCCCGGCCAAGGTCCAGAGGCGGACGCTTGCCGAAGGCCCCGGGCCGCACGTACCCGCCGGCTCGCTTGAGAGCGCCGCGCGAGGGTCCAGACGCCGAGGTCCCGGAGAGGTGTGCGCGCGGGCAAGGCTGCGACTGCTGTGGCCTGAGCCCTTGGGGCATCTTCAGCGCCGCTGGGCTGACCCAAGCGTGTGCACCATGCCCAGCCCCCGCTCGCGGGGCGCGATGGAGGGAGCCACAGGTGCCCGCCGTCTTTCGCAAAGACGGAAATCAAGAGAGGAAGCACCGCAAGAAGACAAAAGCAAGCCCCCCCTTTTTTTTAAAGATAAAGACGCAAGAACTTCAAATCCACTCCAAGAAGTAGCAAATTCGGTTACAAGAGAAACCAAAGAACAGCCGCGTCCGGCACCTATGCTAGTCTTCTAGTCTTCCCGCCAGCGCGGAGCATGGGGCTTCCAATAGGCGTGGGCATAGTCGCTGATTGACCATGTCGTCCACCAGCGCGGAGCATGGGGCTTCCACTTGGGCGTGGGTGGGAGCCCCCGTGAGGCTCGAGGGCAACGCTCAGGAGACTCTGGGGCGGCAACCCCACTCATTATTACGTGAGAGTGTCACGGGCGGAGAATGGAGGAGTGCAAGGCAGCCGCCTTCCTTCCCGACGGGGACCCCAGCCCCTGGTCCTCGGATTGCACGCTGGCAAGTCCGAGGCGCGGGCGGCCCCAGGCGGAGTCGCCGACCTGGCGATCACCAGTAGGCGGCGCGATGCGCCTTCTCGCTGCCCACGGGCCACCTGACCGGCTTGCAACACAGGCTGCGGGCCCCTCCCGAGCCTTTGGGTCTCTGGGGTCCTGGCGTCGAGTGGTTGCGGCTCAAGAGACCCCGGGCCCTCATGAGGTGCCCTAGCCTCGTGGGCCCCCCTGGGACCCTGTCCGTACTTGGGGCGCGCCATGCGCCAGGCGTGCCTTGGCATGCCTAGTCCGGCTGCCGTTTCCCAGGTGTGCTGCAGAAGCGTAGTTTACCTGCATCCAAAAGTTAGCACACACGTTCTGAAGATACTTGTTGCAGCGGGGGAAGGGCGTTTAACAGCACGGTCGGGGCCCCGGTGTGGGCCCGCTCGCGGCGTCCGGGGCGTCACTCTTCGGTTTCGCCAGCCACCACCCCTGCCTGTGGGTCATGATGGCCACGAGGTGGCATGTCATGGCGCATCCCCTAGGGAGCCGCCTTCCCTGCCCGAAGCTCGGGGGAGCGCTTCTTGGGATGGGAGGAAGGTCCGGCCGGGCTCCTTTCCGCCACTTGGCCCACCAGGTCCTCCCGAGAGGGGTGAGCAAACACAGCAAGGGCACGCTTGGACCCGTGGCGAGGGTCACGGCATGGGCGGAGGGCACAAGGGCCCCGTACCCTGGCAGGCGATGTCGAGCAGCTCAGCGACCCGATCAAGCAAAACGCATGGTCGCCGTTGGCGGGGCGATAGCGCAGTAATTCGCGCGCCGCAAGGAGCGCGGCCTGCGCGCCTGTTAGCCCTCGCATAGCATGGGGGAACAGCGCTGCGGCGATGTTGGCGGAAGGCGTGGCGGCACACCCACTGCGCCGCGCGGGGGGTGATGGTGACAGATCCTGCCATTGGCGACGGCGTGACGAGGAAGGCGGGGCACGGCGAGAGACGCTGCGGCCGTAGGGCGCCGTCCGACCGGAGCACGCGGCCCACCGCTCGGCGCGGGCTCGGCCGGCCTTTGTCATGGGTGTGGCAAGGCGAGGATGGAGCGTGGCTGGTGAGGAAGTGGGGCTTCAACATGCCCCTACCTGGCACGCCAAATGTCGGATTCAGGGCTCCGCGGACCCAAGAAGGTTCGAACTCTGGGGCGTGTGCGAAGATCTCAACCTCTCAAGCTTAGAGCCCATCGCCCCACAGCCTAGCCTGGCCAGATTCACGTGAACAAGGAAGAAGATGAACACGGCAGTTTACCCAGGTTCGGGCCACCATGCGGCGTAAAACCCTACTCCTGCTTTATAGTGGATTGGCCTCACGAGGAGGTTGAGGATGAACTAGTATAGAGGATGAACTTCCTCACGAGGGCTCGGGGTGAGAATGAGTCGACCTCTCCTATGGTGGTGGATAACCTATATTTATAGTGGCCTTGGTCCTCTTCCCTCGAAACTTAGGCGGGAAGGGATACCACAACGGCCAATTCGAAAGGGGACAAGTAGTACATCATATCCTGACAAAAAGGTGGTCTTCTCCTGCAAAGCATCCGGTCGTGATGTGATACGTCTCCGTCGTATCTATAATTTTTTATTGTTCCATGCCAATATTATACAACTTTCATATACTTTTGGCAACTTTTTATACTATTTTTGGGACTAACATATTAATCCAGTGCCCAATGCCAGTTCCTGTTTGTTGCATGTTTTTTATTTCGCAAAAAATCCAAATGAAACAAAGTCCAAACACGATAAAAACTTACGGAGATTTTTTTTGGAATATATGTGATTTTTGTGAAAAAGAATCAACGCGAGACGATGCCCGAGGAGTCCACAAGGCAGGGGGCGCGCCCCAGGGGGCAGGGCACGCCCTGGGCCCTTGTGGCCACTCCGTAAGGCGGTTGGTGGCCTTCTTTGGTCGCAAGAAAGCTAATATCCAGATAAAAATTGTGTTAAAATTTCAGCCCAATCGGAGTTACGGATCTCCAGAAATTTAAGAAATGGTGAAAGGCCAGAATCTGGGAGCGCAGAAACAGAAGAAAACAGAGAGAGAGATCCAATCTCGGAGGGGCTCTCGCCCCTCCGGCGCCATGGAGACCATGGACCAGAGGGGAAACCCTTCTCCCATCTAGGGGGAAGTTCAAGGAAGAAGAAGAAGGAGGGGGGCTCTCTCCCCCTCTCTCCCGGTGGCGCCGGAACACCGCCGGGGCCATCATCGTGACGGCGATCTACACCAACAACTTCGCCGCCGTCATCACCAACTCTCTCCCCCTCTATGCTGTGGTGTAACACCTCTTCTCCCCGCTGTAATATCTACTTAAACATGGTGCTCAACGCTATATATTATTTCCCAATGATGTATGGCTATCTTATGATGTTTGAGTAGATCCGTTTTGTCCTATGGGTTAATTGATGATCGTGATTGGTTTGAGTTGCATGTTTTATTATTGGTGCTGTCCTATAGTGCTCTCCGTGTCGCACAAGTGTGAGGGATCCCCGCTGTAGGGTTTGCAATATGTTCATGATTCGCTTATGGTGGGTGGCGTGAGTGACAGAAGCACAGACCCGAGTAAGTAGGTTGTTTGCGTATGGGAGTAAAGAGGACTTGATACCTTATAATGTTATGGTTGGGTTTTACCTTAATGATCTTTAGTAGTTGCGGATGCTTGCTAGAGTTCCAATCATAAGTGCATATGATCCAAGAAGAGAAAGTATGTTAGCTTATGCCTCTTCCTCATATAAAATTGCAATAATGATTACCGGTCTAGTTATCGATTGCCTAGGGACAAATAACTTTCTTGTGACAAAAAGCTCTCTACTAAAACTAACTTAGTTGTTTCTTCATCTAAACAGCCCCTAGTTTTTATTTACGTGCTCTTTATTATCTTGCAAACCTATCCTACAACACCTACAAAGTACTTATAGTTTCATACTTGTTCTAGGTAAAGCGAACATTAAGCGTGCGTAGAGTTGTATCGGTGGTCGATAGAACTTGATGGAATATTTGTTCTACCTTTAGCTCCTCATTGGGTTCGACACTCTTATTTATCGAGAAAGGCTACAATTGATCCCCTATACTTGTGGGTTATCAAGACCTTTTTCTGGCGCCGTTGCCGGGGAGTAATAGCGTGGGGTGAATATTCTCGTGTGTGCTTGTTTGCTTTATCACTAAGTAGATTTTATTTGCTGTTCTAAGTTGTTCTCTATCTTTAGTTATGGATATGGAACACGAAATACCAAAAAAATTAGGTGTACTTGCTACTCATGGAGATGGGGAACCTCCTAAAACCCTCAATGCTCATTATGTGAAAGATATTATGCACTACTTTAATAATCCTGAGAAAACCCCATTCAATTATATAATGGGAGACACGTTGGATCAACGTGAATACTTTAGGGATTATCGCTTGACTCAAAAATGGAAACTCTTATGGGATCAAATTCATATATTGCATTGGTATGCTCGGAATTTATGCTTGAGATATGATTATACTTGTTGCTCTAGGATGAAGGCTCCACACCTTCCCTTTTCATGTAAATTTAATGATAATAAAACCTTGGCTTCTTATGCTAATGGTATATAAGATTACTATGATGTGGAACAAATAGAAGAATTTGTTGCTTTTAAGGGTGCTTATGAAATTGAATCTTTATTTGAAAAGTATGAAGCTTTTGATGATGATGTTTATAGACCTGAAAATTTTGCTATACTTAAATATTGCTATGAGAATTATGAATATAATTCCGATATTGATGCGTTTATTGAGAAAGTCTCCGCTGTCCAAGAAGAGACTAATATTTTGCAGGAAACTATGGAAGAAGAAATTGATGACACTGTGAGCTCATTAGATGAAAAAGATGACGAGGAGAGCAAAGAACAAAAGGAGGAAGAGCGGATTGATCACCCGTGCCCACCTTCTAATGAGAGTAACTCTTCAACTCATACATTGTTTAATTTCCCTTCGTGCTTACAGAAGGATGATTGCTATGATAATTGCTATGATCCCTTTGATTCGTTTGAAATATCCCTTTTTGATGAACTTGATGCTTGCTATGCTTGTGGCCATGATGCCAGTATGAATTATGCTTATGGAGATGAACTTGCTATAGTTCCTTATGTTAAGAATGAAATTGTTTCTATTGCACACGCATGATAGTCCTATTATCTTTTTGAATTCTCCCAACTACACTATATCGGAGAAGTTTGCACTTACTAAGGATTATATTGATGGGTTGTGTTTTACTATTGCACATGATGATTTTGATGGATATAATATGCATGTGCTTGCTGCTCCTACTTGCAATTATTATGATAGAGGAACTACATCTCCGCCTCTCTATGTTTCCAATACGATAAAATTGCAAGAAATTGTTTATGCTATGTATCGGTCTTTACTATGTGTGCATGAATTGTTCTTTTATGACATGCCGATGCATAGGAAGAGAGTTAGACTTCGTCATTGCATGATATATGTTACTTTGTGCTCACTACTAAATTACAAATCATTGTTAATTAAAATTGGCTTTGATATACCTTGGGATCCGGGTGGATCAATTACTTGAGCACTTTATGCCTAGCTTAATGGCTTTAAAGAAAGCGCTACCAGGGAGACAACCCAGAAGTTTTAGAGAGTCATTTATTTCTGTTGAGTGCTTTTATAAAGTTTAAAAACAAAAAAATAAAGAGGGGAACCTAAAACTTTTTCAAAAAGAAAAGTGAAAGTGAGAGAGACGAGCATTGTTAAAGTGGGAGCATGCCTTGAACTTTGTTCATGCCCATGGAAACTTTGTGAATCTTAATTACAGACACTTCTCAACAAAAATAATTATCCCCTTGTATAAATCCATTGTATTATAAAAATAATGTGCCAAGATTTGCCTTTAGGATGATTAGATTGCTTGTTTGGTTTGTGCGGTGCAAAAACAGAAACTTTGGCTGTAGTGCGTGATTTTACATTTTTTACTGGAAAGTCAAACGCTTCTGAAACTTTTTTCACAGTACTTATATACAATTTTTTTCCTAATTTTTCAGATTTTTTAGAGTTACATAAGTATGGTGGATTTTCAGATTGCTACAGACTGTCCTGTTTTTGACAAATTCTGTTTTTGATGCATTGTTTTGCTCGTTTTGATGAAACTATCGATTGTATCGGTGGTATAAGCCATGGAAAAGTTATAATACAGTAGCTACAATGCAAAAATAAAATATTAATGAGTTTGCAATAGTACTTAAAGTGGTAATTTGTTTTATTATACTAATGGATCTTACGAGGGTTTTGTTAAGTTTTGTGTGATTGAAGTTTTCAAGTTTTGGGTGAGATCACGATGGATGAAGGAATAAGGAGTGGCAAGAGCCTAAGCTTGGGGATGCCCGAGGCACCCCAAGGTAATATTCAAGGACTCCCAAGCAACTAAGCTTGGGGATGCCCCGGAAGGCATCCCCTCTTTCTTCTAACGATCATCGGTAATTTTACTTGGAGCTATATTTTTATTCGTCACATGATATGCGTAAATCTTGGAGCGTCATGTGCTTTTTATTTTTATTTTAATAATGCACCATGCTGGTATGAGATAGTCCTTGGTTGATTTATAGAATGCTCTTTGCACTTCACTTATATCTTTTGAGTATGGCTTTATAGAATGCTTCATGTGCTTCACTTATATCATTTGAAGTTTGGATTGCCTGTTTCCCTACACATAGAAAACCACCATTTGTAGAATGCTCTTTTGCTTCACTTATATTTGTTAGAGCGTGGGCATATCTTTTATAGAAAGAATAAACTCTCTTGCTTCACTTATATCTATTTAGAGAGTTGACAGGAATTGGTCATTCACATGGTTAGTCATAAAATCCTACATAACTTGTAGATCACTGAATATGATATGTTTGATTCCTTGCAATAGTTTTGTGATATAAAGATGGTGATATTAGAGTCATGCTTGTGAGTAATTGTGGACTAGTAGAAATACTTGTGTTAAGGTTTGTGATTCCCGAAGCATGCACGTGTGGTGAACCGTTTTGTGACGAAGTCGGAGCATGATTTGTTTTTTATTGTCTTCCTTATGAGTGGTGGTCGGGGACGAGCGATGGTCTTTTCCTACCAATCTATCCCCCTAGGAGCATGTGTGTAGTACTTTGTTTCGATAGCTAATAGATTTTTGCAATAAGTATGTGAGTTCTATATGAAAAATGTTGAGTCCATGGATTATACGCACTCTCACCCTTCCACCATTGCTAGCCTCTTCGGTACCATGCATTGCCCTTTCTCACCTCGAGAGTCGGTGCAAACTTCGCCGGTGCATCCAAACCCCGTGATATGATATGCTCTGTCACACATAAGCCTCCTTATATCCTCCTCAAAACAGCCACCATACCTACCTATCATGGCATTTCCATAGCCATTCTGAGATATATTGCCATGCAACTTCCATCATCATTATATACATGACTTGAGCATTCATTGTCATATTGCTTTGCATGATCGTAAGATAGCTAGCATGATGTTTTCATGGCTTGTCCGTTTTTTGATGTCATTGCTACGCTAGATCATTGCACATCCCGGTACACCGCCGGAGGCATTCATATAGAGTCATATCTTTGTTCTAGTATCGAGTTGTAAGTAAATAAAAGTGTGATGATCATCATTATTAGAGCATTGTCCCAGTGAGGAAAGGATAATGGAGACTATGATTCCCCCACAA
Organism: Thinopyrum elongatum; assembly: GCA_011799875.1. Lineage (NCBI taxonomy): Eukaryota > Viridiplantae > Streptophyta > Magnoliopsida > Poales > Poaceae > Thinopyrum > Thinopyrum elongatum. The sequence goes on from CM022301.1 coordinate 344,912,028, forward strand.
GTCGGGATGAGACTCCGGACGAAAAATAAAATAAAAATAAAAAAAGGCCAAAAAAAGAGAGAGCCCAAAAAAACAAAAAAAATGAGAGAAAAAGAGAGAAGGGGCAATGCTACTATCCTTTTACCACACTTGTGCTTCAGAGTAGCACCATGTTCTTCATATAGAGAGTCTCTTGAGCTATCACTTTCATATACTGGTGGGAATTTTCATTATAGAACTTGGCTTCTATATTCCGATTATGGGCTTCCTCAAATGTCCGAGGTCTTCATGAGCAAGCAAGTTGGATGCACACCCACTTAGTTTCAGTTTGAGCTTTCATACACTTATAGCTCTAGTGCATCCATTGCATGGCAATCCCTACTCCTCGCATTGACATCAATTGATGGGCATCTCCATAGCCCGTTAATTAGCCGCGTCGATGTGAGACTTTCTCCTTTTTTGTCTTCTCCACACAACCTCCACCATCATATTCTATTCCACCTATAGTGCTATATCCATGGCTCACGCTCATGTATTGCGTGAAAGTTGAAAAGGCTTGAGAACATTAAAAGTATGAAACAATTGCTTGGCTTGTCATCGGGGTTGTGCATGATGAAATATGAAATACTTTATGTGGTGAAGATGGAGCATAGCCAGACTATATGATTTTGTAGGGATAACTTTCTTTGGCCATGTTATTTTGAGAAGACATGATTGCTTTATTAGTATGCTTGAAGTATTATTGTCTTAATATCAAATGATAGACTATTGCTTTGAATCACTCGTGTCTTAATATTCATGCCATGATTAGATTATATGATCAACATTATGCTAGGTAGCATTCCACATCAAAATTTATCTCTTTTTTTATCATTTACCTACTCGAGGACGAGCAGGAATTAAGCTTGGGGATGCTAATACGTCTCTGTCGTATCTATAATTTTTGATTGTTCCATGCCAATATTATACAACTTTCATATACTTTTGGCAACTTTTTATACTATTTTTGGGACTAACATATTGATCCAGTGCCCAGTACCAATTCCTGTTTGTTGCATGTTTTTTGTTTCACAGAAAATCCATATCAAACGAAGTCCAAACGTGATAAAAACTTACGGAGATTTTTTTGGAATATATGTGATTTTTGGGAAAAAGAATCAACGCGAGACGATGCCCGAGGAGTCCACAAGGCAGGGGGGCGCGCCCCAGGGGCAGGGCGCACCTTGGGCCCTTGTGGCCACTCCGTAAGGCGGTTTGTGCCCTTCTTCTGCCACAAGAAAGCTAATATCCGGATAAAAATCGTGTTAAAATTTCAGCCCAATCGGAGTTACGGATCTCCAGGAATTTAATAAACGGTGAAAGGCCAGAATCTGGGAGCGCAGAAACAGAAGAAAACAGAGAGAGAGATCCAATCTCGGAGGGGCTCTCGCCCCTCCGCCGCCATGGAGACCATGGACCAGAGGGGAAACCCTTCTCCCATCTAGGGGGAAGGTCAAGGAAGAATAAGAAGGAGGGGGGCTCTCTCCCCCTCTCTCCCGGTGGCGCCGGAACGCCGCCGGGGCCATCATCGTGACGGCGATCTACACCAACAACTTCGCCGCCGTCATCACCAACTCTCTCCCCCTCTATGCAGCGGTGTAACACCTCTTCTCCCCGCTGTAATTTCTACTTAAACATGGTTCTCAATGCTATATATTATTTCCCAATGATGTATGGCTATCCTATGATGTTTGAGTAGATCCGTTTTGTCCTATGGGTTAATTGATGATCGTGATTGGTTCGAGTTGCATGTTTTATTATTGGTGCTGTCCTATGGTGCTCTTCGTGTCGCGCAAGCGTGAGGGATCCCCGCTGTAGGGTTTGCAATATGTTCATGATTCGCTTATGGTGGGTGGCGTGAGTGACAGAAGCACAGACCCGAGTAAGTAGGTTGTTTGCGTATGGGAGTAAAGAGGACTTGATACCTTATAATGCTATGGTTGGGTTTTACCTTAATAATCTTTAGTAGTTGCGGATACTTGCTAGAGTTCCAATCATAAGTGCATATGATCCAAGAAGAGAAAGTATGTTAGCTTATGCCTCTCCCTCATATAAAATTGCAATAATGATTACCGGTCTAGTTATCGATTGCCTAGGGACAAATAACTTTCTTGTGACAAAAAGCTCTCTACTAAAACTAACTTAGTTGTTTCTTCATCTAAACAGCCCCTAGTTTTTATTTACGTGCTTTTTATTATCTTGCAAACCTATCCTACAACACCTACAAAGTACTTATAGTTTCATACTTGTTCTAGGTAAAGCAAACGTTAAGCGTGCGTAGAATTGTATCGGTGGTCGATAGAACTTGTGGGAATATTTGTTCTACCTTTAGCTCCTCGTTGGGTTCGACACTCTTATTTATCGAGAAAGGCTAAAGCTGATCCCCTATACTTGTGGGTTATCATGATGCAGCGGTGGGCTCGGTGATGACCTCCGCCTTGCCGAGCCTGTGGTCTTGGCCTTGTAGCACCGGAATGGAAACCTTTGGGGGATTCCTTGGGAACCCACGCCTGTCCTCACCTCCTTAGCACCAAAGAGGAAACTGCCTCCTCTGCGCCCGCTAGCACCCGCCTGGCCTTGGTCGTCATGGCTCACGTCATCGCATCCTCGTGAGGCTGGGTACCTGCATAGAAATCTCCGCTCCTCGGGAGGCCGCTTGGGGAGGCCGCTCCCTCGGGAGGTCTTGGGGTCGTCCGCCTCGCGAGGCCAGGCCCCTCGTGAGGGTCTTGTCTTGGTGGTCTTGGAGATGGGCCGTACCAGGCCGTCGAGGGAGCCACGTCATGGGCCGCAGGCAGGCAAGTCTGGGTACCCTGGGTCCCAGAACGCCGACAGAGGGGATGATATCCGTGACCTGGCGTGACTAGTGATGAGCTGACTCTCCGTCACGCTAGACACAATGCTGCAAGTTGACAATCATCATTGGGCGTTTGCAAGTTCCTTGGAAGTTCTTAATAAAACGTTCCTTCAACTCTGCCCAATTGTTAATAGAGTTGGGGGGCAGGTTCTTCAACCAAGTACGAGCTGGCCCCTCCAACATCATAGTCAGATACTTGGCACAAACTGCATCGCTGACATCCAGCATGTCCATAGCGATCTCATAGCTCTCAATCCAAGCAGCCTACTCGAGATCAGCCGCGTAATTGGGCACTTTGTTGGGGCCTTTGAAATCCTTAGGCATGCGCTCGTTTCATAGAGCCGGCACCAAACACAGGATTCCAATGGTCTTGGTACTCGATCCGACACCCTGCGAGGCCGAAGGAGTTGAAGTTGGCGATGGTTGAGCCGCCGCGTTGGCCGCTTCTGCTTCCCGCCATGCCTGGGCTGTGTCGACGATCTCCTGAGCGTCTAGGGCTCCATACCGAGGTGGGTCACGAGGCTGTTCGCGTCTCCGTTGGGCACTGCTAGAGACTGCTGGCGACTCATCATGGCGGCTCCTACTGAGGCTTGGATGCGGGGTGGAGTGGAGTCGCTGCTGACTGTAGGAGTAGTTTGCTTGCTGGGCGACCACACTCTTCAACATCTCGATGGCATTTAAGGCCTCGATCTCAACCGCGGTATTCCCTGTGATCAGAAGTGCGGTTAGGTTGGTAGCTGCTGCCAACAAGTTATCGACGGGATTGGAGAAATGACCCGCCAGTGTCACGAAGCGGTCTGGAGTCGTTCGGACGGGTGGTGGACGCTGGGCCGGCTCAACTTGGCGGTACTGAGCCGGCTGATGAGGCTGAGCCGGAGGCGGCCGTCCAACTCCATCCTGTGGTACAACCCGGTTTGACTGGGGTATAACTGGAGCCCCCGGGGGTGCTTGTCCCAGCCCCCAGTGCAGGCGTATTGAACAAACACATGGGCTCAAGATTGGGGGCAAACGGCTCACGTGCCTCCTCCGATGAACCATATCTGAAGCATTCTGTCGCAGACCCATGCGCCAGGCCTCTGTCCTTAGGCCCTCCGCCTCATTGTGAATCTGGGTTCGTAGCTCCACCATGCGAGCATTCTCGGCGTTGATATCCTCCTATGCTTTAGCCATCTGCTCACGAATTTTAGCTATCTCCGCATTGCGCTCCTCCTGGTTCTCTGCTATTACTGGCGACTCTAAGAGTGTTGTCAATGAGGCAACTAGCTCTGAAAGAACTTGAGCTGGCAGTTTAACCGGGCCAGCCGTGTTCAGATCTGTTGCCGAAGTACTAGTTCCCCCCATGGTGCCTGCTGCGGTAGATTCAAGGGCTAGCGCAGTGCCTGCCATGTAGATGGTGGTCCGACGGAGTGGCTCGTGGTTGTCCGGGGCCGGCTCATCATTGGAGTAGCCCCCAGTCTGCCGTCATACAACGGGAGGATCGACTCGGTGTCCCCGACCGATGACTCGTCGTCGGAGTAGACCAAGGTGTCGCCACCTGACGCGGAGTTGTCTGCGAGATCGACCCCTTGAGTGAAGCCGACGAAGACATGATTCTGGTCGGCTAGAGCCAGGGCGGGTTGCGTGCACCAAGCTGGCTCGACAATGTCGGTGCAAATGTCCGGCTCGGGTCCTAACTTGCCAATTTTGCCGATGAAGACATGGATCTTTCCGAAGGAGACCCGGTATCCGTACTCGGTTGAGTCGGACTCAGGGCCCCAGCCTGAATCGTCAATGTGCGGCGAATCTTGGTCATGCGGCTGATCACGTATCCCTCGATCCCTGGGAGAGCTCCCTGCAAGAACTCAACACCACCGAGCGATAGCCCCACGGTGGGCGCCAACTGTCATGGTTTTGTCACGACAGACGTCCTCATGAAAGGACTTAGTCGTGAGGCCATTGGTGCGAGGTACTAGCTTGAACGGGGTTGATCGGAATTGAGAAACAAGGGTTTACCTAGGTTCGGCCCCTCACGATGGAGGTAATAGCTTACTTCCTGTTGATTGATTATTGCTTTGGATCTCGATTACAAGGGTGCGACTTGGCTATCCTAGTACTCGAGAGCTTGTAACTTAGTCTTTCTGCCTCAGGGGCTCCCCTTTATATACAGGTTGAGGCCCTGGGCTTACAACAGAGTTCGGGTCGTAATACAACCCGTGCCCTAATCTGTTTCCTACTTATCTTACTTCCCAAGTAAAGGAACTTCCTTTATCTCTTTATCGAGCCAGTATCCCAGGCACTGGGCCAGGAGCCAGCCTGCTTTATAAGTCGCCCTCTAGGCCTTGAGCCTTTGGTCATCACGGCCCAATTGACGAATATGTTCCTTCAAATTGCCACTGGATAACCCGGCCCTGAACGGGCGGGTCATACCGTGGGGTTATATCTCCAACACACAGTCTTTGAAGATGTGACTAGCAAAGCTTTGGAGCATGTATGAGGAAGAGAAATAGAGATAGGCTTAGAGAAAATGTTCTCAATGCTGAACAGTATCTCAAGATACATGAGAAAAAGAGGGAAGAAAAGAGGAACATGGAGAATGAGCTCAGATTTTTTTTAAGTTAGACTTTGCTAAGATGGTGTTTGAGAAGGAGGAGGCACTTTTCGAGTTGGGTAGTGCAAAATAGGATCTTAAAGAACTGAAAGCAGAGCTAGAGAAGACGAATATGGCTGATCATGCACACATCCACCAACATACATGAGCCAATTAAGGAAATTAATGAATATATTTTTCTAATATTGTGCTCAACATACTTTGTGCTTATATGAAAGTGAACTATCTATATGGTGTATTGTGCTGTTGTAACGTAGATATCGTACTATGATGTGAAAATATATTTGTGTGCCTGATATGAAAGTGGTAAACAACTCTTCGATATGAAATGTGAATTTGCTTAATACTGGGAGTATTAATAGTAAACTAATAAACCTGCTAAATGGGTCATGGCACTTTACAAACGTTTCTAGCAGTAAAAGCGTGTGTAATGGATAGCCCAATAGCATATAGTTTTCTTTACCGGATCGTGTGTGATATACTTGAATAACGCAAACGCTTAACTGAGGCATAGCGTATGTGGTCGCTACACCTATCACAGATGAGCCTATACAGAAAATTGTGTCTGATGCGGTGGGCAACACAAACGTTTATTCAATAATTAGTGTCTGGGATGGCAAGATGATCTCCCACGGCTTGTCCTACGAAAGCGTCTGCGTTATCTCCCCTGATCGCACACAAGCATATGTGCTAACCGTGTGTGACTGGAGGAGCTATCGCTGACGGTTTCTGGGTCGTGTGGGAATGACCCCTCTATCACACACACAGGCAAGGCGACGGTTTAAAACTCTGTCGCAGAAAGGGGTTAAAAACCGCTTGTATAGCACGTCGCTGCACCAATATATCTTGGAAGAACTCACACCCAATTTTTCATTTCCTCGAAATTACCGCATGTTTTTGTTCCGATGCTACTGAGCCTATATAGTTGACACATCTTTAACTTAACTCTGGCCTTTCCGAGATCCCTTCTCAGTTTCCTTCTCTATGGAGTCACAATATTGGTCTGGGTACCACCACAGTATTTTCAAGTTGTGACCTAGGCCTTCTCCGCACGATCCTTGTTAAGAGTTACTATGTCTACTAGGGTACTTTCGAGCAATTGGAATTACCCGCTGCTTCTTAGCCAGTTCAAATTCGCATAACCACCTTTTTCTGTTTGGAACCACCACTTTAATTTCACCTGGTACTTCATAGTACTGTATTTCATTTGAGAACATGCTCTAGCCATTCAAATGTTTGAATGTGTTCAGAACCTCCGCTAGTTTGTCTTTCAGAGCTTTCGTGCTAGTTATTTTCCAGAGCTTCTATAGCTTTAAGCCTCACATACCCCTTCATAGCTGCAAGCAATAAAGCTATCTAATCATCCATAACCATTCCAAGTCATTTTGTTGATCCATCCAATTATTCATAACCATTCCAAGTCATTCCATTCATCCAATCATCCGCAGTTGTGTTAATAAGTTTTAATCAAATTGTTAGTAATAATAATTAATAAGTAAAAACAATGTCCCATAAAACCATTCTCGCATATATTTTTTATGCGCTTTTGAAAAAATGTTCACATATTCAAAAAAGATGTTCATGTAATTTTAAAAGCATCACACACTTTTTAAAATGTTCTTATAATATAAAAATGTTCACGTCCTTAAATTCATCTGATTTTAAAAATTAATCATGTAATTCAGAATAGTATTCAACTATTTTGAAAGGTGTTCATGGAATTTTAAAAGTGTTCACATATTTTGAAAAATGTTCAAGTTGATTTAAAGTATGTTCATACTAGTGCGGTTTTCAAAAAAATATTTACATTTATTTTAAACAATAAAATAAAAATGTGGGAAAATAGTAATATAAAAAATGAAAAGGAAAACATAGAAAGAATAGAAGTATGAAAAACAAGAAGATAAGAAAAAAAGGTAAATATGAGATAGAAAAATACTACCTCTGTCCCAAAATGTAAGACATATTTTGACACTATGACAGTGTCAAAAAATCAACTTACATTTTGAGGTAGAGGTAGTAGAAAACAATAAAGAAAAAGAAAACTAGAAAAATTATACAAAACAAGAGAACCGTGTAGGAGGGCTGTCAGCTAAGCGGTACTCTCTCCGTTTCTTTTTACTCTGCATATTAGATTTGTCTGAAGTCAAATTTTACAAACTTTGATCAAATTTATATTAGAAAATATCAACATCTAAAACACATATTGAGATTATGTTGGAGTTGTGTGACCCCCCCCCCCCCCCAATTCAAAAACATCAAAGGCGTGGTTTTTCGGTGACTCGAAGGTTTTTGTTTTGGTTTGATTTGAGTCATAGGAAAAACCGCACTATTAAGAGGGGTCATCGTGGATGAGTGTTGTGTGGGAATGCTTCCGAAACTTATACACCAGCCCTCCTACACCTACCACTATTTATCTTTGTGTAGCGTGCTTGGCCAAGGTGTCATTGAGCATCAACAGAAATTCTATAGACACCCCGTGCGCATGAGGTCGTCAGAAAGTTTCTGGACACCTCGTGTGCACGGGTTACCGCAAAACTCTCTGGACAACCCGTGCCCACGGGGGGTGGTAAAGTCTCTGGACACCCCGTGTGCACGGGGCTGACTTAGCCCGTTCGCACGAGGTCCAACGGGCAGAAATCCCACACCAACCAAGAACACTATATAAAGCCCCTTCTTCCACCTCCAACCCTAACCCTAATGTCTTGTTGAGTTCCACCAATGCTACACTCCATTTTGCTCAATACTCTCAATCCCTCCACCCAATCTTATTGAAACTTTGGGGATTGGGAGAGCAATACCTGATCTACACTTTGACCAAACCAAATTCGTGTTCCCCACAATATTTATCCACTATTGACTTGTTACTCTTGGAGCTTGGGCTCCTAGGCGGTTAGAGGTTCCTCCGGAAGCTTCCTTGCTTGTGTTGTGATTCGAAGAAGTTTGTAAAGGTGTGGTGGTCGCCTTCAAATCCAACCCCGAGTGATTCAAGGTTCATCCGTTGGGGTGACTCGAAAGAGAATATGGTGAGCCTTCCGGGGTGTTCCGCAAGCTTTGGCTCCAGCACCGCTCTAACCAGAGATTAGCTCTTCCCTAAGGAAGAGTGAACTTCGGGATAATATTCGTGTCCTTGTCTCACTTGTAGTTAATCCTTTCCTGCACTTTTCTTTGCTTTGTACACTTGTGGGCTTGCTATCTAGATTGTTGCCTTGAATTTTTAGCTTTAAACTTGCTTGTCATATAGGTTGTGTTCACCTAGTTGCATATCCAGTGAACCCTATTTATTCGCTTATCCCTAAAAATGACAAGTAAGATTAAAATTTATAGTCTCCTATTCATCCCCCTCTCTAATCGACCATATCGATCCTTTCAATTGGTATCAGAGCCTCCTGCTCTAATATAAGGTTTTACAACCTTAGAAGATATGAGTGATCTAGAGAATGTGGGTGGTGCACCACAACTTGCGGAGGATGGTCAAAACCTACCACCCGCCGCAGCCGAGGCATTTGTTGCTCTGGTCGTTGCCCCGTCGCCCCCATAAACCCGGGTGCCCCTTGACCGCGGTGGATGTTCTTTCAATGTTCGTGGATCTCAAAACCGCCATGTTGAAAGAAGTTCGCTCCTCGGTCAAGGAGGAAATTGATCCTCACCTAAAGCCCTTTACATCCGCCTCTAACTCATTTGATCCAAATGAGGTCCATGATGCGGATGACTCTAGAGAACCTCTTGCATCCCCGGTTCACACCCAAGTTCCCAAGTACAATGTCGCAAAACCCTTTTACTCACCTCAAAACCTTGCAACACCCTTGCATTAATCCTGTTGGGTCTCCGCCCCCTTTGAAAGCTAACGTGTTTGCTAAGTGGAAGCTAGATATGGAGTCTCACATTCGCAGTGCTTCCACACAACAAATCTGCAAATGAATTTTTTTATATTCGTGAAAAATTATTAACTTCATGAATATTATTTCAATTTCATGAAAATTTTCAAGATTTGTGAACATTTTTTTTCAAATGCTTGAATAATTTCTAAATGCACAACCATGTTTTGAAATTCAAAAAATATTTGTGAATATTTTTTCATATGCTTGAATAATTTCTAATTGCACAAACATTTTTTGAAATTCAAAAAATATGTGTGAACATTTTTTCATATGTTTGAATAACTTCTAAATGCACAAACATGTTTTGAAATTAAAAAATATTTTGTGTCCATGAATTTTTTTTGAATTTGCAAATAATTTTTAAAATTCACGATCAATTTTATAGTAGTGAACATTTTGTATATTGATTAACATTTTTCTAATTCTTGAATGTATTTCTAATACAGAGACATTTTTCTGATGGACGAATCTTTTTTGTGTTTGTGATTTTTTTTCATATCCACGAACATTTTTTAAATGCATGAATGAGTTTTAAATGCACAAATATTTTTAAAAATTTGTATTTTTTCATATTTTAAATATTTTTAGAAATCAAAAATATTTTCAAATCGAGAATTTTTTGAATTCACAATCATTTTTAAAATTTCCGTAACAATTTTTTTGCCATTAGCCGATATTTAGACATAGTCGTTTTTCCGAGTTGATATTTAGACATAGTCGAGGAGTGTAACACAAGTAAATTGAACATAAACCTTCCAAAGTGGGCCCAACTGCTATGCGCCTGAAGATGCGCGTTTGCTAACCCACACTCATGCATGGGCCGATGCCCATAAAGACGGTTTTCTTTCCCTCCTTTCCCCTAGGAGCTAATCTCGCCTTTGTTAGCTGGTTATTTTAAATCCATATGAAACTTGCTCCCCCAGGCCGGTTAGGTACGTCAGTTTTCTTTTGCTTTATGTTTCTGTTTTCAGTTCCCTTTGGGTTTCTTCACTTTTCTATTTATTCTTCTTAAATTTTTCATAGTCTTTTTCTTGTTATACATTTTGGCTTTCTCTCTTCGTTTGTAAACCTATTTTCCTTATACATTTTTCATCATGTATTTAATATTTTCATAATGTATGTTACAACCGTGTGCATTTAATATACATATATTTCCCATTTTTCACTATCTTGTTTTCTTTTATGTTTATTCTTTTCTGATTTATTTACATATTCATATTTTTATTTAAATATAATTTTTATTTTATAATTTGATCATACATAATTCTTACTTTATATCTAATTTTAAAATAAATTCATGGTCTTTAAAAGTTGTTCATCACATATTGCAAAACGCTTTAAGGGTGTACTGAACAACTATCCGTCGTACATTCAAAAAATGTAAATCTTGTACTTAAAAATGTTCATCATGTTTAAAATATGTACACCTTCTATATTTCAAAATGTTGATCGACTATTTCTACGAAATTCACAATGTTACAAAATTCGTCATGTATTTCGAATTTTTTATAAAACATTTTAAAATATGTCCAAGAAATGTTTTATGTGTAGTTTTGAAATTTCCATCATGTATTCAAAATATATGGGAACACTTCATTAATCACATGAAAAAAAGCGATATTTTTTAATTTACGTGAAAATTTTGTTTGTGTATCTGGTGCTGTTCCTTTTTCAATATTTTTTATTTTAGAAATACATTCATTTTTGAATGTGATCATATTTGGGAAATATATAAACAATTATAATAAAGAGTGAGCACTTGTTAAGTTATATGAACTTTTCAAGTACCAGATGAATTCTTTTAATACATGGATAATATTTTTAAATATATGATAACACCTTTAAAATTGATAAACAATTATAATAAACAATGACCATTTTTTTAAAAGAGGATGAACATTTTTAAGTACACGGTGAATGTTCTTTTACTACATCATGAACCTTTTTATAATATGTGCTAAACATTTTATAAATACGCGATGAACATTCTGTAAAATACATAATTTATACATTCTAATACAAGATGGATATTTTTAGAATACATGATGCACTATTTTTTAGATACACGATGAGCTTGTTTTAATACAAGTTGAATTTTTTTAAATGGACGTTGAACATTTTGAATACACGATGCACATTTTTCTTCTTACACGGGGAATTTTTTTTAACACAAGATGGCTATTTTTAAAATACATGAAAAAAAATATCATGTTGATTTTTTTAAAGTGATGAACATTCTAATAAACAACTTCAGTATTATTAAATACACAAGCAACATTTTTAAATCAATATGACTATTTATAGGTGAACAATGAACTTGTTTGATACACGCAGAACATTTTCCAAATATAGGCTTAACATTTTTCATGCAGGTTGATTTTCTTAATAAACAATGAATATTCGTTAGTACACGATAAATATTTATAAAATACCTGCTGCATTTTTTAATTACATGTTGAGCTGTTTTAAAATATACGCTCAATATTCTTTGAAATGACTGTTGAATATTTCTTGATATGTGTTGTTCATTTTAAAAATAGTGTATCCTATGGTCCTTTTTTTAGATTCCTTTTCTTTTTTCATTTTTAAAATTTATATTTTCAATATCCATCTACCGTTTTCTAAAATGCTCAAGAAATTTCTCACAATATAATTTTTTAATAAAAGAATGCACGAGGAATATTTTTATCACGCGATGAACTTTTTCAGTAGATGTTGAACATGTTTTATAATACACTATGAACATTCTTTAAAATACGTGAAGAATATTGTCTTAATACATGAGTAGCATCTTCAAAATATTTGGAACATTTTGGAAGAAAATGTGAATATTTTTAAATTCCCTAATGAACAAAAATATTGGAATTGAAACAAAGAAAAGAAAAGGAAGAAAAATGGAAAGTGAAATAAGAATTATAAAATAAAACTAATAAACATGAACATAGAATGGAAACAAGATTAAAAACAAAAATAGGTTAGTTTAAAAAAGAAACGAAACACCATAATATGGCACACCCCATCCTGCAGAAACCAAAGAAAAAACCAGAACATAAAGCCGGAAAAAGCATGCATATTGTGAAGAGAAAAAAAATGAGCGGGCGCTCGCAGCATTAGTCCTGCCCATGTGGCGTGCGATGCAGGCAAGATCCATGTCGGTCTCGCTGAGAGCAAGACATAGGCGAACCTGCCTGGAGGGCACTTTGCGCGGAACAGGGCCCGAGACCTCTTTGAATTATTAGGAACTTTTTTGAAGAAAGAATGAATATTTTTGAAATAGGGAGCATGGCGCAAGGGGCAGAGCCAATGGGCCGCCGGCCTAGTTGCAGTATGCTGGTTTCTTCCACGATTTGGTTTTCCTATTTCTCTCTTCCGTTTTCTCTTTCTAAAAAAATAGGTTGATGGGTTTTTGTGAGGAGCCAAAAATATATAAAAACCTATTAAAACAATACACATCTTTTTATCAATATGATATAGTGTATTTTGAAAACTGAATTGTATATTAAATAAAAGTTCACCTCATATAAATATACCACTGTATATTAAAAAAATAGTTCAGCAAACATGAAAGTTCGCTATAAATAAATAAAAAATCATCTTACATTGAAAATCTCACTGTTTATTTTTTCAATGTTAATATAAAAATGTTCACTGTACATTAAAAATAATAATCAATATGTATTTGATAAATATTCACAGTATATAAAATATTTTTATAGTATTGGAAAATATGAAAGAGAAAAGCTGAAGGAAAGCCGGATCCAAGACTAAAGATAAAATTAAAAAAAAGAACCAAAATAGAAAAGCGATAAAACAACACAAGAGAGAAAAGAAAAAGAAAAAAACTGAAACAACACCGAAAAAAAAGTTGCACCGAATAGAAATGAAACCCGACTCCATACCAGCTGGCCCAACGCGGCTTTCCACTCGCCTATTTGCCCCTGAGGTCGGGGGAAAATATAAATACACATGTCTCATATACTACCATGTGATAATATAAATACTAGTTGAATACATTCATATTTATATGTAAAAAGGAGTATGCTCAAAATATGGTGTATACTACCTAAAAAATAGTATATATACTATTTAAACATTCTTATATACTACATCCTACACGTACATACACTCCAGTATGATAGTTATTTCCACTTTTGTTTCGTATGTTTTTTTTCATATGTTTTAGGTAGTATCTATCAAACCGGAGTGTATGTATGTGTAGTATGTAGTACTCCCTCCGTTCTTTATAAAAGAATGCTTAGGTAGTGTATATACTACTTTTTAGGTAGTATGTACCATATTTTGAGCATACTATTTTTTATGTACAAACATGTATGTATTTCATAAATATAACAAAAACTATGGACCCACTTGCATTTTTTTATATAACTCACATTGGAATATTTTAAATATAGTATATGAACATGCTAAAAATAATAAATTAGTATATATACTGTCACATGGTAGTACATGAGACATGCATTTAACTACATCTGGTAGTAGAATGTATTTTATCTCTCTCTATATATGTACAAAAAGACTGTACTAAAAATAAAAAATGTTAATAATGCATTTGAAAAATGTTAAACAATTTTAGAAAAATATTAATCATATGTAATAAAAATGTTTGTGGCTTTTGAAAATGGTATATGTTTTGAAAAACATACGTCCCATTGAAGAAAAATTTTATACTACGTACGTAATATGGCCGCGTAATTCATTTCTTTCATACATCCAAAAAATGTACGTACCCTTAAAAAATGTTCACGACTTCAAAAAATGTTTTCCTGACATTTTTAGAGAAATTGTATAATATTTAAAAAAATGTTGGTACAATGTAAAAGAATGTTTCTGTCACATCCCAGATTTTTCCCAAATCTGTTATGTTGAAAAATTCATAGGGAATTAAAAATTTTCTAGGAAATACCCATGAGTGCCTAGGATTTAATTATGATTGACTTAGAATGCTTGTTTGTTTGCCTAGAAGGGATAAAATCCCAATGCAGCTAGTTGAAACCCTAGCTAGCCTCTCGTAGGAACTAAACCTTTGAAATATTATTTGGGCATAAGGCTAACCCTAATAAGCCCCAAGAAATATTTGAGCCACATAAATAATCCCAAAAATATTTGAGTTGGATAATTTTGGAATCAATTCAAAAGACAAAGGGAATTATTCAAAAATGGCTTGCATTTTATTTGGTAGGGAAAAGTATTTCCATAAGTCCAAATGACATTATGACCCTCTGCCAATTTCCTAAAATGATTTTGAAACATGTTTGGTTTGGAAACCAAGTTCAAATTCACATGGGAAAAATATAAGTGCGAGAAATATATGTCCAAAATGCCTAAACAAAAAGTCCAGCAACTTATGAATATTCTAAATGGATTTTAGAGCACTTTTGCTTTTGGAAGAAAGTTCAAATTCAAATGATAATGGCAGAGCAAAACAGAAAAACACAAAGGAAAAAAATAGAAAAGGATAATAAAAAAAGCCCAGCCAGGCCACCCCACGGCCTAGCTAGCCAGCTAGCCTAGCAGCACGCGCGCCCGAGGCCCAGCTCGCCCGCGTGGTCTCTTCCCCCTCTCACATTCACTGGCGGGCCCCGCTTGCAGGCCACGTCATCGTCGTCCTCCCGCAACCGATGCACACCCACGACGCCCATAACTTGCAATATATAAATAGAAATAAATTGATTCTTTTTGTAAATTGAACCTAGTGAAATATAGTTTCTGCCTAAGACACTTTAGTTCAAATTTGAATAATTTAAATTGTGGGTTTAAACAGAATACAGTAGAAGCCATAATTCAAATAAAATTTGGAACTATTTAGGTTAACTTTGAAATAAAAGACCAAGATGGAATAATACCTTTTGCATTTTGAACCTAGTGAAATATATTTTCATCTTAGCTACTATAATATAATTTAGAATTGGAACTTGAATATAGTTTAAAGAGTAGCAATAATTCAAACAGTAATTAAACCTAAATTGGTTTAACTTTGAATTACAAATTTTAATAAGATAATTATGTTGCAACTAGTTTAGAAACTTAAAATGAACTTTAGTAAATATTTTTAAATTACTACTTGACTATAGGAAATTCAAATAATATTTGAATTAAATTCAAACATAGTTTGACTATAACTTTGAAACCCTAGGTTAATTTTGAATAAAACTATTGCTATATGATTTAGTGAATTGAATTAAACCTAGTAATTGTTTGGTGTTAATAATTGACTTTAGGGAAGATGAACTCAAATTAAATTTCGTTCAAACTCAAATAAAGTTTGAAAACATATTGCACATAGTAAATCATTTTGGATTAATATTTTTAGTTCAAATAAAAGAAATAAACTTAGTCATAGTATCTGATTTATATTTGACTTTAGCTTGAACTTGAATTAAATAAATAAACTTTAGTAATTATATTGGATTTGTATTTGACTTTAGGAAAAGTTCAAACATAATTTGAATTTAGTTAAACCTAAGTGAAACTTAGAAGTCATTTAATTAATCTAATTTAAATTAAATAATTTTGCAACTGAATTTATGAACCAACATCAGTCAATTATGAAATACTTTGGACTTGAACCTAGCTTTGATAATTCAATCCTAATTCAATTTCAAATATTAATTCAATTTGAATTTAAACATGGTGAACCCTTATCAAATTCAAATTGAATCGGAAGCCAGACCAAGATATCATCTTCAAACACTAGTGTAATCAAGCTCATGAAAGGTCTACAAGTTTGAATTGTCATTCAAACTTGAACATGAACTTGGCTATCCAAGATTCATATACCATGACTTCTGTTATTAAGATTCTTCTGATTGGATCTGACAACCACAACTTTGCATCACATACTCCTTATGTGATGAACCCTATTATTTTGAAACCTACATGTGAACTCTTATGTCACATGTATTCCAATTGACAACCACTATGTTGTTTCCAAACTCTTATGAGTTGACTCATGACACATGATCTCACAGCACAATGACACTGGCACCCTGCACAACACTCGTTGTATGTTTGATTGCATTGTATGGTTGTTTATGATTGCTTTTACATACGATAAATTGCTCGGAGAGCGAAGAGTAGCTTTATGAAGATTGTGTGTGTGAAGAACTTCAACAATTACCAAGAGTTGTTGATGTGAAGAACATCAACGATTACCAGGCAAGTTGCATGCTTGAACTTGATCTACCTTGCTTAAATTTACAAAGTCTAGAAACCAGAATAGGATAGCCACATGCATGTTGCTGAAACTTACGTTACCTTGGTTGTTTATTTTTGTGTGAATCTTGGACAAGAGTGTCTGACCATATTGTGATTGAGAAACCATGATCCTGAGGGGCTCTCATGGAAATGTTTGTTAACCACGATCCTGAGGGGCTCTCGTGGAATTATTTGTTAACCATGATCTCGAGGGGATCTCATGGCAATGTTTGTTAACCACGATCTCGAGCGGCTCTCGTGGAAATGTTTGTTTAACCATGATCCTGAGGGGCTCTCATGGCAGTGTTGTTTACCCACGATCCTGAGGGCCTCTCGTGGCATTTTTGAGAAACCATGATCCTAAGGGCTCTCATGGTAAACCATTTAGAGAAGTCCTAAGTCCTTCATTAGGCAACTATGTTGAAATACCTTGATTAGTAAGCACAAGTAAGAGGAAATAGTTTTCAGAAAAAAAGAACCACTTCCCTTGACTTGTTAAACACTGGTAGGGTTGCTATTTCAAAGTTTTTTACTTGCCAATACATTCAATGTATTAACCCTTGTGGCTGCAACGTATCATGTTGCAGGTTTACTGTATCGAAGAAAGGTACGAAGTAGGGTTATGACGCTATACTCAACTGCTGCCTGTGTGTGGATGGTCATCACAAGACTAGACTATTATCTCCGCTGCATGACTATATTATAAGATAACCCATGAGCTAGTAGGTATGTATTGCATTAAAGACTGGATCTATGATGTAATACTATGACATGTGTTATTTGTTGGTATTTCATCGTCAACTGTGTGTGCCAACAATCGATCGAGGGACTGACACATGAAGCATAGAGATTTGGGGCCCCTATTAGGGACCAGGTCATGACAAATGGTATCAGAACCCAACTTCAAAATAATTAATGAAATACGAACGAAAACCTAAAAATTTCACAAGGGTCAATCATAAACAACCACACGATGCAATCAAACATACAACAAGTGTTGTGCAGGGTGTCAGTGTCGTTGTGCTGTGAGATGATATGTCATGAGTCAACTCATAAGAGTTCGGAAACAACATAGAGGTTGTCATTGGAATACATGTGATTTAAGGGTTCACATGTAGGTTTCAAAAAGATCCATCACATAAGGAGTATGTGATGTCAAGTTGTGGTTATCAGATCCAATCAGAAGGAATCATAACAATAGATTCATGGTCTATGAATCTTGGATAGCCAAGTTCATGTTCAAGTTTGAATGACAATTCAAACTTGTTGACCTTTCATGAGCTTTGATACACACTAAGTGTTTGAAAATGATAACTTGGTCTGGTTTCCAATTCAATTTGGATTTGAATTAGGGTTCCTCTTATTTGAATTCAAATTGAATTGAGTTCACAGTTTGATTTGGTTCTACTAAGTCAAATTGGATTATGAAATATTTCATAATTGACTAAGTCAGTTCAATTCAATTCAAATACAATTAATGCTTTCCTTAAAGTCAAATGCAAATCCAATATGATTACTAATGTTTATTTTGTTTAATTCAAGGTCAACTAAAGTCACATATAAATCCAATATAATTACAATAGTTTATTTATTTGATTTTAGTTTAAATTAAAGTCAAATATAAATCCAATAGTATGACTAATTATATTTCCTTAATTTGAACTAATTCAAATATTAATCCAAAATACTCCCTCTGGTCCTTTTTAGTCTGCATATAAGTTTTGTTCAAAGTCAAAGTATCTCCACTTTGACCAAACATATATAAAAAAGTATCAACATTCACTATGCCCAATCAATATTGTTAGATTCATTATGAAATGTAGTTTCATAGTATATATTTTTGGTATTGTAGATGTTGATATTTTTTAATGTAAATTTGGTCAAACTTTGCAATGTTTGACTTCACACAAATCTAATACGCGGAGTAAAAAGGACCGGAGGGGGTAATTCACTATGTGCAAATAGTTTTCAAACTTTATTTGAATTTAATTTGAGCTCATATTTCCCTATAGTCAATCAGTAATTCCAATATAATTGCTAGGTTTAATTCAATTCACTAAACCATTTTGCATCAACTTTATTCAATTTAAACCTAGGGTTTTGAAGTTATATTCAAACTATGTTGGATCAATTCAATTTAAATTCCTAAAGCCAAACAATGATCCAAAAGTATTTACTAAAGTTCATTTTAAGTTTCTAAACTTGATTACAAAAGGGATTATTCCATTTAGGTCTTTTATTTGAAAATTAACCTAAATAGTTTTGAATTCTATTGAATTATGGCTTCTGCTGTATTCCGTTTAAAATATATTTTAAACTATTCAAATTTGTACCAAAGTGTTCTGAGTTGATAGTATATTTCACGAGGTTCAATTTGCAAAAAGAATCAATTTGATTGGACTTTTATTTTGCAAGTTATGCCCTATTTAAGTTTGAACTCATTTTGTTTGAATTTGAATTTGAAAATATTCAATTTCCAAATTTCACTTTTCTAGGCAAAATTATATCTCATAAGGATCATTTTGCAAAAAGAATCACTCAATTTGGATCTACAGATAAAAAAGTTATGAGGGTTTGAAGCTCAGGGTTTTCCTGCAAAATTGCCAATTCAATTTAATCAAACGATTTTTCTGCGGATAAGGTTTTGGATAAGGCAGGGTCACGTGGTGCATTCCTATTGGATGATACCGATTTACGTTAAGGGGACGTGTGTGCACCGTTAGATCAAAACGAAGGGCCAGGATTAGATCTGGGCCCTTCAATGGTGGCTAGGTTGTCGGAGATTTGGCCGGAACTTCGCCGGAAAATGCGGGACGGCGGTGCTATGCTTGGGTTCACCCTTGCCAATGTTGTAGGGGTCGTCGGAGCTAGGGAAAGGCATGTCTGGGCGCAACTCGATGAGCTGGGGCCTCTAGTGCTCGCGGTTGTCGCCGGGTAGGACGGGAACAGCAACTGCGGGGCTCGCCGGAGATGGCCTAGGCAACGGAGCTCCACGGTGAAGACGCAGACATCGTTCTGGTGCACTTCTAGATGATCCAAGGTGGTTAGTAGGTGTGCACAGGCGAGGCAAGGGCGATGGACAAGGGGAGGGACACCAGGGCATTCTCACCTCGTCGGAAACAATGGCGGGGTGGCAGAGTTGTTCGGGTTCCGGTGGAATTGGGCTTTCAGGAGGTAATGCTTGGGACGAGGTTGTCCTGGAGACGCGCCTAGACTCGAAGAGGCTGGTGGTGGCGGTGTCGTGGCTCATGAAGGACGGGGTCGCCGGAATCTGGCCGGAGTCCGAGGCTACGACTGCGGGTTTTCGAGCTTGATTCCGAGCAGCCTGGTGGCACTCGGGGTGCAGGGGTTGGGGAAAAACAAAGAGGGGCTCTATGGCTTTTAAAGGGGCATGGAGGCAGCGATCGACAGGCTCTGGGAGTGCGCGAACGTGGGGTGGTGGGCGCGCCGTGCGTCGGGCTTGGGGCGAGCGACATGGGTGCATGGGCGGTTGGGGAAGACAAAGCTGACCGATGGGGTCGGCCTGTCAGTGAGAGGGGAAGAGAGAAAGCGTGGGTGGGCTGGCTCGCACGCGTGTCAGCTGGGTTGTCTGGCTGGCCCAGTTTTTTTTTCTTTTTTCTTTTCTCCTTTTTTGTTTTTCTCCTTTTCTGTTTCTGTTTTCTTCTGTTATTTTTGTTTTGTTTTGAGTTTGAGTTTTCTTCAAACTACAAACTTGGTCTAAAAACATATATGAATATTTGTGTCTATGTGAACTGTTTGTTTGACCATTTTGGACAAATAATTTCTGCAACCTACATTTTCCATTTGAATTTGAATTTGGTTTCAAAACCAAAAGTGTTTCAAATCTATTTTAGAAAATTGGTAGAAGGTCAAGGTTCTTATTTGGACTTATGAAATTCACTTTCTACCAAAATAAATGCAAGGCCATTTTAATAAAATTTCCCTTGACTTTTGAATTGATTCCAAAGCACATACAATTCAGTTCTTGGGAAAAAATATTTTGGCTTGAATATTTCTTGGGACTTATTAGGGATAGCCTCATGCCCAAATAATATTTCAAAATGATTTGGTTTCTACAAGAGGCCAGCTAGCGTTTCAATTAGTTGCATTGGGATTTTACCCTGCCTAGGCAAACAATCAGTCAATCAATCAAGAAGTTCAAAGTCAATCACAAGTAATCCTATGCAATCATGGGATTTTCCTAGAATTTTTTTAATTCCCTGTGAATTTTTTTTAATTAGGGATCGGGTCATGACAGATGGTCATATAACTATTTTCTTGTATTTTTATTAAGCTGAGACCACCCAAGTTCTCGAGTGACCCAGAACCCATAGTGGTTGATGACTGGCTACACTCTATGAACAAGAACCCTAAGGATTATTGGTTGCTTAAATGCTGAAAGTGCGAGTTTTGCAGCACACATGCTAGAGGGACCAGCAACGTTATGGTGGGAAAGCTACCAGGTTACCCATCCCATTGGAGAAGTAACATGGATTGGATTTCAAGCTTTTCGCATGGGTCATGCCTCTCCTGGAGCAATGAGCCTAAAGAAGAGAGAATTCTATAACTTGCACCAAGAGAACCATATGGTGCATGAGTATGTGGAAGAGTTCAACAAGTTGTCTCGTTATGCTCCAGATGATGTGGCAACTAATGCCGCAAGGAAGGAAATATTTCTAGAAGGCTTGAAGGATGAACTTGCACTTCAATTGACCACAGAAGCCTGCAACAACTTCCAGGAACTGATAGATAGGGCAATCATACTAGAGGACAAAGTGCAACAGATAGAAACCGCAAGAGGAAGCATGAACATGGCAAGGACAACACTGATGCATGATAGAAGCCTCACATCTCGTCAAAACCACATATGTGCCACGAACCGGCACTGGAAGGACAGAGTGTTCGCAAATGCCATACCCACAATGGACACAGACACCATATAAGTATTGGGCATAAACATAGTGGTCAGAGTAAAGACAACCCCATCAAAAGTCCGTTGGTGACTCAACCAACCCTCGGCCACCCAAGAAGGATACGAGCAGAGTAATGTGTTTCAATTGTAAGAAGCCTAGACACTACACAAGAGACTGCACTAAGCCAGAGAATGTGAATGGAAACCCTAGAAGGTAGCGTAGACTGTCAAGGTTAACCTGCTACCAGTGTGGAGAGCCAGGGCATTTCGCTAGAGATTGTCCTGAGGTAGCAAGTGGAAATGGAAACCTGGAGAAATTGAACCCGGATCACCTTAGTAAAGGCCATGTGAACCATGTTGTTCTGGAAGGAGATGAAGAAGAAGTCGAAGAGGAAAGCGATTAAGCATGGACGGAACAAAGAAACTGCTGGACAAGAATTCACAGAAGAAGTCATGTACCCATTAGCTAAGTGGTGACGTTATGAGATGAAGTAAGTGAGTACTATATGAAGCAACTGTGATGAGAAGTAGAACCAAAAGCAATGGATACTCTGGAGGAGGAAGAACCTGGAGTCGTTAGCAGCATCCCAGCATCATCGCGGAAGTGTGGAGCACTACCTAGAGATCACCTGACCAGGAGGATGTGTAGTCGTAGATACATCCTTAGACTTGTAAATAGTAGATGAAGTAGACATGATGTAATAGTAATATGGTCGGCTATGTATCAGCACAATTATCAAGGAATGAAATCATGTTGACTCATTTTTCCCATAAATTGACACAAACCCGAAACTGAGAAATAGAGATTGAATTGGAGACACCTTGGTTAACAGAAAAGCAAGAGAAGTGACTAGGAAGTTGTAAGATGTCAAACACATCATACCTACTACCCTACGGTGAAGTAAACTGAAGGGCAAAACCAATTGGAACCTTGACCATAGAAGTATTGTTGTTTCCAGTATGAAGGACAGAGTCAGTAAGGAACTAGAAGATTGAACTGTTAGCAAACCCTGTTATGGATATTAAGGATTGTTTAAGGGGATAACTTGAGTCAGGATACAATTAACCTTGAGAAACCAGGCATGACAGGAATACAGGACCCCAATTGCCCCATGAGTATCACTGAATGGAATAGATGTTGTAGTGACCAGATCATCGTGCAACAGGCACCGGAACCCAGATGGATATAACAGTTTTGTCAGGTAGGAAGAATGTCAGTATGGATAAGAGCAGCAACCCCAGGAAATCCAGGAAGGATGGTATGAGCATTGACTGAATCGGAGTAATGTGACCTTAAGGATGATAGAACAAGTTTGTCACATCAAGGAACATAACCGCTGAGGAAATGATAGTTGATAGCTAATGCTATAGGATTTTTTTTGCCATCTGAGAGTTGTGAGATAACGTTAGACGTCGTCGTCATGAGACTGAAGGAGCTTCAGAAGACCCAGGCTCAAAGCATGGAGCAGGAAGAACTTCAAGAACGCCTGTGAAGAAGACCGAGTGTTAGGATTACGAAGATTTCCAAACCCCGTGGTTAGTAATGATTTGGGTACGCCATGAGTTGATCGCCATGAAGTCTACTCTTATTATCCGCCTTACTATGTGAAGCGGATAGTCTTGAGCAAGACACCTATAGATGAGAAACGACGCAAGCCAGGAGCCTAGGTGGAATAGTATGTGACCCCGTACAGGCAACCATTGCCAAACGTAGGTCTAACGGTGAGTAAGAGCCTGGCCAAATGACCTGGAATGATCCGTATATCGGGAGACCACCCCTGATAGGAAAAATTGAGACCCAGGAGTGGCAACAAGGACAGTAAGGATCACCCAGGACTACATACGACATTTGGAATTGATTGTTGGAATTTACCCATGAATTAGAGGAAATGTCAACAATGGTAGTATGATGACAGGTGGTACCGACACAGGATCACCAAAGATAGGAAGGATACTAGTGGTATTGTTGCAGAAGATGCATACCTCAGGACCATGAGATGAATGATCGGATGGAGCAGGTGAAAATTTACCCTAAGCATGAGAATATAGGTAGTACAGACATCAATTTCCTTGGACAGTAGTAAGCGAAATGGTAAGACCACTTAAGGAAGAACAGTTGATCTGATCACAAACAGATTCACAAGGACAGTTTGAACCACTTCGATAGAAGAACAAAAGACTTATCAGACCGGTAATGATATTCTAGTTATAGAATCTAAGGTTTTCAACCTCAACTCCTAAGGAGACAGAAGCTACAGGAGACCCAAACCTTAATCACTTTTAAGGGTGGTAGCAGCCTGGAACACAAGAAACCGAGAGAAATAAGGATAGTTCCAGGAGGCATCACACTCCAACCAGACCCCAATAACAAGGAAGCCTCGAGAAATAGAGCTACTAGCCACAGGATTATCTTGAGCACCGCAGAAACCAACCAAGAAGACAGGAACCCAAGGACAAAAAAGTACATATGGTATTGGCATTGCCCAGATGTGATGCCCCCAACTCGACCGTGCACTAATCATACACGCAAATGTGCATGATCAAGATCAGAGACTCACGGGAAGATATCACAACACAACTCTAAACACAAATTAAAATAATAGAAGCTTCATGTTACAAGCCAGGGGCCTCGAGGGCTCGAATACATAAGCTCAAATACAAACGAGTCAGCGGAAGCAACAATATCTGAGTACAGACATAAGTTAAACAAGTCTACCTTAAGAAGGCTAGCACAAACATCAACAACGATCGAAAAGGCAAGGCCTCCTGCCTGGGAGCCTCCTAACTACTCCTGGTCATCGTCGACCTCCACGTAGTAATAGGCACCCTCGGGGCAGTAGTAATAGTCGTCGATCACGACATCTGGCTCCTGGAATCCATCATCTGATCGCAACAATCGGGTATGGGGGAAAAAGAGGTAGCAAAGCAACCGTGAGTACTCATCTGAAGTACTCGCAAGAATTACATCAGATCTATGCTAAGTATGCATCAATATCAAAGGAAAGGGGCTATATCTATGGACTAGACTGCAGAAATGCCAGAAGAGAAGGGAAAGCCTAGCCTATCGAAGACTAGCATCTTGCAGCATCAGAAGAGATAAGAGTAACATATAATAATAGTAGTAAGTATGTTGTAACATCCACACCCAGAGATCCTTTCTCGACTCCCTGCAAGAAAGCAATCCCGGAGCTATCATATCCATTTCACATCTCCAGTATCCAGTTCTAGTTGTATCGGTCGAGATACAACTCCGAGCGTCTGTTACCATGGACACGGCTATTCGAATAGAGATATACTTCCCTGCAGGGGTGCACCAACTTACCCAACATGCTCGATCAACTCTGGCCGGACACACCATCAGGTCATGACCGGCCTTGGTCGATCAACACATCGTAGTCCTACCTAGGCTCAACAGAGAGGCTAGCACGCCGGTCTACATCCTAAGCGCGCAGGGGTTTTGGGCCCATCGCTCTTTGCACTCCTGCATGTTGCGTGGACGGCCCAGAGCAGACCCACCCCCTAATACAAGCGTAGGTGGTTCCCGTCCAACCGGGCGCGCGCTGCTCAATCGCTGATGTCAGTGAGCTTTCGGAAGAAACGTACGATGCAGAGTGCCCATACTTATTCCCACGTGGTGGTTAGTGCGAAAATGCCAGAGGCCTACTCGGATCACATATCCAAACCTGTTAGTGTCCTGGGGTGCGCGAAGACGATCAATGATCCACGATCTGTGATCTCGTCGCCCCGTCTCACGGACTTATGGCAAGGGCTAAGAATGCCCGGCTGTGCCGTGTAGTTATCTCGCGGGTACCCTCCAGGTCAACCCGACTCCACATCACTCGCTGGTACCCTCGAGGTTGACCCGACTCACAAGAGACTGTCGAGAACTCAGGTCCACCTCTACCGGGGTGGTACCGCCTGTCCCTCCAGTCCCGCAGAAACAATAACTCTCATGGGTACCCCTCGGGGCCGACCCGTATTTAACATGGTACTAGGGTTAAAGTCAAAGTAACCGTGTGTCCATAACACCAAGGGGGAATCCGAGGAATCACCCTCGATGGATTCTACTTGGTGTAACCGTCAAGATGAACTTGGAGGAATCACCCTCAAGGGTTCACTCTTGATGTGTTGCACGACAGAGACGTTATTGGGAGTAGTGAAGGAGGAATCACCCTCCGTAGACCACGAACAATTAACTACACTACAGAGATCTCATCAGAAGTGCTATACAAGTATCACCCTCGGCACTCGATAGTAGCTCTGCAGAGTCGTACAACTAAGGGGGGAGTGAGGTGATGTGTCGGTCTCTGGACGTCGATCATGTTGATCGAGTCATCGAAGATAAAGCGGGGGCAACAAGGACATGGTGAGGGGTCACTGGTGGATCACTAACCAACCTATACTAAGCATATAGGATAAGCAGGTAGGTAACAATAGCAGGTTACAAAATCAGGCTATGCATGAGAATAGGTAAATGAACAACAGTAGCAAAATCTATTGCAAGCATGAGAGAGAAGGAATGGACCATATAGGAATGATCAAGGGGGTTTTGCTTGCCTGGAAGCTTTGCAGACAGACTCGGACCCTCGACGGTGAAGTAGGCGATCACCAGATCAACAACGGTCTCAGGGTCTACCGGAGAAGGAGGGGGAATAAACAATAAATAACAGGAATACAAATGCAACAGAAAGCATGACATGATAGTAGGCTATGCTAGGGGTGAACTAACGCAGTGCTACACGTTACAGACGGAGTGGGAAAATATTCGAAAATATTTTCCTGGCTTTAGGCATTTATCGGACAGACGAACCAGAGGGGAAGGTTCCATGTTCACTGTGTTGGGGGCATCGATGCATCCGTCGTCCATTTGGATGGCGGTGAGGTCCTACAGGACGCGGGCGGCGTTGCGCACCCACCTATGGTGACGGCACAGACGGGGGTGGTCAGGAGCGGTGACAAGGACGACGGCTGAGCGGCGTCGGGGGGGAGGCGGCCGTGCGCGGGCAGGAGCTCGACAGGAGGATGCTGCAGGCGGCCATTTTGGGCACGACTTGCTTCTACATGAACGCCGCGTCGAGGTGCATCCAAAAGAGCGAGCAAAGGCAGCGGGGGTGGCCTATTTTGTCGACGGCAATGACACAAGCGGCAGCCGAGGCTACAGCTACGGTGGGGGCGCGCTCAAGAGCTCGAACCCGAGCTCGAAAGAGTGGGGTGAGGAGGAGGCGGAGCTCACAGTGAGCTCAAGGCGGGGTCAGAGGAGCCAGGGAGGTGTCGGGGCTCTTTCGGAGGGGAGCGAGTCGAGCGGCGGACCGTGGTGATCCAGTTGACGGCGATCAATGAGGGCGTCTACTCGAGGGCATCCTACCCCACGTGGTTGGTCGTAGACAACGGCGACGATGAGGCACAGCTCCTGGACAACCAGCGGCGACGAGGGATGGCCGGTGGCCACGCGGGCGGCAGTGGCGCGGCGAGGGCAGCGTTCCGACAACGAAGACATGGAAGGGGGAGAACAAGAGGGAGGAGGAGTGATGAGCTAGGGCTGTCTCAAGGGTTGGGGATGGTCTTATCCACCCTTGAGCGTCGGCGGATGCGCGACGCGTGGAGGATCCACACCATGGACGCGGCACACGCGTCCAGCGCGTCCCTGTGAGCAGGAGGTCAGGGGTGAGGCGATAGTGGGCTGGACCGACCACTGTTGGCCTAGAGCCCGAAGGCACAGTAGGTTTTAGGCAGTTTTTCTTTTCCTTTTCCTGTTTTCCATTTAGCTACTGTTTTCAATTAATCTTAGCACCAAAAGATTTCTGTAAAATGTGCCACTTGACACATTAAATACTTTTCAATATTCTGAGTGGGTACAAAAAGTCTCAAAGCATTTGGGAGTGTTTAACTATTTTTTTGGAAATTGAAAAGGCAAAAACAATTGTTGTTGGCCCACTATTTTGGTTGTTTGGGTCAATTTGGAAATTGAAATAATGTTGGTTTTGTTTTTATAATTGCTTTGGGATTATTTTCAATATTATGAACTATTTTATTTGCATGTTTGTGAATTTAAATTTTTTACTTGCAATTTGAATTTTGAATTTGACTTGGATTTTTATCAAGAGGCAATTTTGGCTTGGTCAAAACTTGATGACATGGCACCATTAGTGTGAGGTCACTGTAGCATGACACTGGGGGTGTTACAAATCTCCTCCACTACAAGAAATCTCTTCCCGAGATTTAAGAGGTAGGGTTAAGGGGAAGGAATTGGTTACGAAATCCTAACGAGTCTTCTCAGTCTTGGTTGCTCTTCTCGAAGAAGTCAATCCATTACATTGATGTCTTCATTTCTCTGCTTCAAGTCATCATGATGAAGTCGTCATCCTTTCTTTGGGAATTCCATCGTACTTACGAAAAGGATAAGGGGTAGCTTCGGAAGATCGGACCTCTACAAGGTTGCTTATTTGGTAGATAACATCAGGGAAGGTGGCGGAAAGTATCTCTCGAATTGAAACTTAAGGAAATATCAAGAGCAAAGTAAGAAGGTACCATGAGAAGTTTCAAGCGAGCAGGCAATCGTTTGATGCCTAATCAGAAGGTGAAAGTGTTTCAGAGCAACGAAAATAAACATTGTGTTTGATACCAGAGTAGATTATCTCAAGGAAGGTGGCTCGTGAATTACCTACGAAGCCAAATGTGAGGAATAACTTTGGAAACATGGGTGTACAGGAGAGTCAGGTTTTGATCATGTGGAACTATGGGTTATGGGCCCACCATGTGGGTTAAAAGTAGAAAGGGCACTGACATCTTGCACGGTCATGATAGCAAGGCATGTCAGAGGATAGCCTGTCAGTTATGTTGGCAACAATGTTGGTACCAGGGGCGAGGGACGGAGAGAACCATTTTCCTGCTCGCAGGAACGAGGCGGACCAATAGGCAAAGTTCTCGTCCATCGGTGGTTACCGGATGTCATCAACAATAGTAACAGGGTCTTACTGATAGAGTTGTACACCAAGGTGTTTACATAAGCAGGGAATTATCACTACTTAGATCATATAAATCACAAGAAAGGTTAAACAAAACAATGGAAAGGAAATTGTGTTCATTAGATTAAACAGACCAATGGAAAGGAAAAGGTGCTTACACCCAAGTGTTAGGGCATACCTTTTCCAAGGACAAGCAGAGCATGATATGCATAAGAGGACAACGAGTAGGTAACCATTTAGGTAGGGGGGAGGAAATTCATGACGTTACCCATACAACAGTGTTTGGATAAGTGATCAAGAAACATTTAGCATTGCGCTTCCAATGTTCTTAATGATGTTCGGAGTACCACAGTCATGCTTCGAGGTAGCATCGACATGGTTATCAGGTAAAGGTCAGAGTTTGGAAACACAAAGGATCCACTAGGAACAACTTATAAAATAAGTTATACCAATTCAGCAAGGAAAAGATAAGGATGTGGCCGACGGCTCAGCAACACTTCATCGGGATTTCCATAAACATGGATTTTCACAATTAAGTGAATAAGGTGATAGCATTGGACACACCAAAGTATATAATGAAGTATGTTCGAGGAGAACATCCACAATTAAACATTGAATGAAAATGCACCTAGAAATATGGACCAAGTAGCACGATAAATGTTAGAATGGTGATTCAATAACCAAAAGACATAGAATGAAACTATCGACCACTCACTTCAAAGCAATAGGGTTGCTAGAAGTTTGAATTCACACATCATAGTTCAATTGTCGGTATTCCGGTTAGAAACAACACGGGGACCAAGATATGAACGAAGATGGCGAGAAGTATTACTATATCAAGAATTCTTAAGAGGTGGTGAAATTCTCACAACATTCTTGACATAAAAGATGGTAATACTCCAAGGTAGAACATAACATAAGTTGGATAGCAAGGAACTCAAGGTACAACACAAAACAAGAACAAGTTTTGTGTTGGAGGGAAAGCAAGAATGTTGTCGATGTTAACACAAATCATCGAGGGGCAAGCATGGAATTTCTCATCATGAATTCAATTGATATCTTGGAAGAATTTAAAATGTTGATGATGATCACGACACATTTTGCCGAGAGGTTTCATGAAGACGTAATCGATCGGCGATGACATCAGGCAAAAGGAATGATGAAGCGAAAGTTATGGGAACAGCGGTTAAGATGCAAGATCAGAATCAGAGTTGCTTTTCAGGACAACAACTGATGTTGAAAACACGACGTAAGCCTTGCACACGATCTAGAGAATTTGTGCACCAAAGGAGGATGAGGTAGCATGGTTAAGGATAACATGAAAAGGATGTAGCCGGCAGACTAGGAATGACAAGATTGGGTATTAACTTCCCAGCAATAAATTACTAGGAGTAATGAACCACAGTGTGGATCCGAGTCACTTGTCGGTTCTCTCGAGTGACGGACAACTCAAACCTGCGGAGTGACTAAAACGGTGAGGAGCATTATTCCAATAAGAATTCACAAGAGGTAGTGCAATGGCACGATATCCTCGAAATACCATAGGGTGATACTTGAAGATATAACAGAATAGAAACTGAACTGGATCGTTGACTTGCGATAACAGATACTTTAACCTTGTCAAAAATAGACGAGGCATTAGAATGGATTCCTTTCAGATATATTGAATAAGGTTAGCATGGTCGGAACCATAACTGTAAGGGATCCAATCTAAGGACATCGGAAGAATTATTCAAATGATTAAATATTTTACAAGAAGCTTCCATGATAAGTTCCACATTAGGTACATGGGCATGAACACAAAGGTTCAAGGTCGACTCCCACTTCTTCAATGCCTAACTTGTCATTCACTTCTTGTCTTTGAAGAAGTTGTAGAGCTGAAAAATTATCCGATGAAACGCCAGTAGATATAACCCGCATAATCTTCGGGTTCACACAGATTATGGAAGGTATAGGTTCAACCCATCGGGGCATCTTAGAAACATATACCACAAGCTTCAAGAGTAAATATTACCAGCTCGAAAGCAAAGCCTGGTTGGACAAATCAGAGAGTACGATTTACCAAAGGCATTATGTATCAGGGAAAGAACTCACAAGTTGATTGAATATGAAGGACACTGTCGGATAATAACCCAACAATGGATCTAGCGATCCACGACGGAGTTGATGTGAGTATCGATACTCAATCAGAGGAAGAAAGAATGCAAAGGCATCGAATTATAGAAACATCTGAATAGTTGGATGCTTAAATACAAAGAAATTATGATTTCCAGATCTGTGTATCAGAATCAGATGCTCTGATCAAATACAAGTAAGTTGAATAGATTTAGATGGACAATCAATCAAGGTTTGATTTGCTGAGAACCAGCTCATGTTCGGAAAGACATCTGAGCTAGAAAGATAATTTATAAGGATCAACTGATGATTGCGTGGATTCACACACATTGAATCAATGGACCCAAGATGATAAAGACAAAGGACGTCAATGAATAGTGCTATGCATATGGAATTAACCATAATGCAAGAAGGAAAATATTTCAAGAGCAATAGGCTATAGAGGATTTTCGAAAGATCGAATAGCATTATGAAGTATTTTGTGAAACACATGAACAACTAGGGATGAACGAATCCTCGGTAAGTGTGAGGAATTATTCATATTAGTATTCATGCGAAAATGGAGCTGCACGGCAGCAGGCACAATGGATTCTCGGAACATGGTAAAATGCTTCGGGGTATCTTGTAATAACAAGAGCAATGGGGAATGATTGTATGAATGGCAAGCGTATGTAAGTATCCATAGGGAATTGCCGGTGGTAGAGAATTGCAAAGCAATGGGCACAAAGTCTCGAGAGAACATCGGAGAGTATCTTCGGAGTCTTCTGATGAATCAAGCCATCATCTGGAATGGGGGACTCTCCGGGAGGAAGTAGTTATGAGAACCTAAAGTTAGAGTTAGCAAAATCTTTAACCCGAATAGAAGAGAGATTAGAATCCCAGAGTAAAGATGAGGAATAAAATATCCTAATACCACCCATTTGTGATGTGGGCCCGTAAGCCACACAACAATGTTAGTAAAAGTTTTCCTGAGACTAGACTCAACTTTGGCCAAGGAGTTGGAAAGGGGACTACCTACAGGCAGTTGGCTCTGATACCAACTTGTGACGCCCCCGACTCGACCGTGCACTAATCATACACGCAAATGTGCACGATCAAGATCAGAGACTCACGGGAAGATATCACAACACAACTCTAGACACAAAATAAAATAATACAAACTTCGTGTTACAAGCCAGGGGCCTCGAGGGCTCGAATACATAAGCTCGAATACAAACGAGTCAGCGAAAGCAACAATATCTGAGTATAGGCATAAGTTAAACAAGTCTGCCTTAAGAAGGCTAGCACAAACATCAACAATGATCAAAAAGGCAAGGCCTCCTGTCTGGGAGCCTCCTAACTACTCCTGGTTGTCAGCGGCCTCCACGTAGTAGTAGGCACCCTCGGGGCAGTAGTAGTAGTCGTCGGTGGCAGCATCTGGCTCCTAGGATCCATCATCTGATCGCAACTGTCGGGTATGGGGGAAAAAGAGGTAGCAAAGCAACCGTGAGTACTCATCTGAAGTACCCGCAAGACTTACATCAGATCTATGCTAAGTATGCATCAGTATCAAAGGAAAGGGGCTGTATTTGTGGACTAGACTGCAGAAATGCTACAAGAGAAGGGAAAGCCTAGCCTATCGAAGACTAGCATCTTGCAGCATCAGAAGAGATAAGAGTAACATATCATAATAGTAATGTTGTAACACCAACGCCCAGAGATCCTTTCTCGACTCTCTGCGAGAAAGCAATCCCGGAGCCATCATATCCAATTCACATCTCCAGTATCTAGTTCTAGTTGTATCGATTGGGATACAGCTCTGAGCGTCTGTTACCGTGGACACGACTATTCTAATAGATATACTTCCCTGCAGGGGTGCACCAACTTACCCAACATGCTCGATCAACTCCGGCCGGACACACCATCAGGTCATGACCGGCCTCGGCCGATCAACACACCGTAGTCCTACCTAGGCTCAACACAGAGGCCAGCACGCCGGTCTACATCCTAAGCACGCAGGGGTCTTGGATCCATCGCCCTTTGCACTCCTGCACGTTGCGTGGGCGGCCCGGAGCAGACCCACCCCCTAATACAAGCGCAGGTGGTTCCCGTCCAACTGGGTGCGCGCCGCTCAATCGCTGACGTCAGTGAGCTTTCGGAAGAAATGTACGATGCAGAGTGCCCATACTTATTCCCGTGTGGTGGTTACTACAAAAAGGCCAGGGCCTACTCGGATCACATATCCAAACCCGTTAGTGTCCTGGGAGCGCGCGGAGATGATCAATGATCCACGATCTGTGGTCCCGTCGCCCCATCTCACGGACTTACGGCAAGGTCTAAGAATGCCCGGCCATGCCGCGTAGTTCTCTCTCGGGTACCCTCCAGGTTAACCCGACTCCACATCACTCGCGGGTACCCTCCTGGTTAACCCGACTAACAAGAGACTGTCGGGAACTCAGGTCCACCTCAACCGGGGTGGTACCACCTGTCCCTCTAGTCCTGCAGAAACAGTAACTCTCGCGTGTACCCCTCGGGGCCGACCCGTCTTTAACATGGTACCGGGGTTAAAGTCAAAGTAACTGTGTGTCCATAACACCAAGGGGGAATCCGAGGAATCACCCTTGATGGATTCCACTTGATGTAACCGTCAAGGTGAACTTGGAGGAATCACCCTCGAGGGTTCACTCTTGATGTGTTGAACGACAGAGTCGTCATCGGGAGTGGTGAAGGAGGAATCACCCTCCGTAGACCACAAACAATTAACTACACTACAGAGATCTCATCAGAAGTGCTATACGAGGTATCACCCTCGACACTCGATAGTAACTCTGCAGATTCGTACAACTAAGGGAGAAGTAAGGTGATGTGTCGGGCTCTGGATGTCAATCACGTTGATCGAGTCATTGAAGATAAAGCGGGGGCAACAAGGACAAGGTGAGGGGTCACTGGTGGATCACTAACCAACATATACTAAGCATATAGGATAAGCAGGTAGGTAACAATAGCAGGTTACAAAATCAGGCTATGCATCAGAATAGGTACAAACGAACAACAATAGCAAAATCTAATGCAAGCATGAGAGAGAAGGAATGGGCGATATAGGAATGATCAAGGGGGTTTTGCTTGCCTGGAAGCTTTGCAGACAGACCCGGACCCTCGACGGTGAAGTAGGCGATCACTAGATCAACATCGGTCTCGGGGTCTACCGGAGAAGAAGGAGGGGGAAGAAAGAATAAATAATAGGCATACAAATGCAACAAAAAGCATGACATGATAGTAGGCTATGCTAGGTGTGACCTAACACAGTGCTACGCGTTACAGACGGAGTGGAAAAATATCCGAAAATATTTTCCCAGCTTTAGGCATTTATCGGACAGACGAAACGGAGGGAAGGTTCCATGTTTGCTGTGTTGGTGGCATGTGGCAGGTATGTGGATGGTGTATTCGGATTCGTCATATTTTTCTGAGCAATTTTCATATATAAATTATTTTCATCCGAGTTACAGTTTAATTTATATGATTTTCAAAGTTTAGAACATTTTCTGAATTTTATGGAATTATTTATATTTCAAAATTAAATGGGAAATTGCTAGGTGCACACGGGCAGTGCACCCAGCAGTGCACCAGAGGCTGACAGTCGGCCCTGTTGACTGCTGACTCAGCAGTCAATAGTCAATGGTTGACTTGTCAAACTGACGAGTAGGACCCACTGGTCAGTGACAATGGTTTTTTTTAACTATTTTTAATTAGTTTAATTAACTTAATTAGTAGGTGGGGCCGAGCTGTCAGTGGCATAGTTTATTAGCAGAAAAGTTTTAAACTAAACCTAATTAGTTAAAGCGCGGGCCCACACGTCAGTGGGCCAATGGGGAGGTTAGTGGCCCGGGGCCCAGATGGCAGTGGGCCAGCTGGCAGGCGTGCCGGAGTATGCCAGCGGTGATGGGGCGTGGCGGTGGTGCGCCGGATCGACGCATCCGTCGTCCATTTGGACGGCGGTGAGGTCCTACGGGACGCGGGCGGCGTTGCGCACCCACCTACGGTGATGGCACAGATGAGGGTGGTCGGGAGCGATGACAAGGACGATGACCGAGCAGCGTCGGGGGGGGTGTGCGCGGGCGGGAGCTCGGCAGGAGGACAGGAGGACGCTGCAGGCGGCCATTTTGGGCACGGCTTGCTTCTACGCGAACGCCGCGATGAGGTGCGTCCAAAAGAGCGAGCAAAGGCAGCGGGGGTGGCCTATTTTGTCAACAGCGACGACACGAGCGGCGGATGGGGCTACGGCTACGGTGGGGGTGCGCTCAAGAGCTCGAACCCGAGCTCGAAAGAGGGGAGTGAGGAGGAGGCAGAGCTCATAGTGAGCTTGAGGCGGGGTCGGAGGAGCCGGGGAGGCGCCGGGGCTCGTCGGAGGGGAGCGAGTCGAGCGGCAGACCGTGGCGATCCAGTCGATGGCGATCGATGAGGGCGACTGCTCGAGGACGTCCTACCCCATGTGGTTGGTCGTAGATGACGGCGACGACGAGGCGTAGTTCCTGGACAACCAGCGGCAACGAGGGATGGCCGGTGGCCACGCGGGTGGTGATGGCGCGGCGAGGGTAGCGTTCGGGCAACGAAGACATGGAAGGGGGCAAACAAGAGGGAGGAGTGACGAGCTAGGGTTGTCTCAAGGGTTGGGGATGGTCTTATCCACCCCTGAGCGCTGGCGGATGCGCGGCGCGTGGAGGATCCACGCCATGGACACGGCACGCGCGTCCCTGTGAGCAGGAGGTCAGGGGTGAGGCGATAGTGGGTTGGGCCGACCACTGTTGACCTAGAGCCCGAAGGCACATTAGGCTTTAGGCAAATTTTCTTTTCCTTTTCCTGTTTTCCATTTTGCTACTGTTTTCAATTAATCATAGCTCCAAAGACTTCTATAAAATGTGCCACTTCACACATTAAATACTTTGCAATATTCTGAGTTGGTAGAAAAAGTCTCAAAGCATTTGGGAGTGTTTAACTAATTTTTGGAAATTGAAAAGGCAAAAACAATTGTTGTTGGCCCACTGTTTTGGTTGTTTTGGTCAATTTGGAAATTCAAATAATGTTCGGTTTGTTTTTATAATTGCTTTGGGATTATTTTCAATATTATGAACTATTTTGTTTGCATGTTTGTGAATTTAAATTTTTACTTGCAATTTGAATTTTGAATTTGACTTGGATTTTTATCAAGAGGCAATTTTGGCTTTGTCAAAACTTGATTACATGGCACCATTAGTGTGAGATCACTATAGCATGACACTAGTGGTGTAACACCAGACAACAGACCCATGACTTGGAGATGTAATTTAAGAGAAACTCCAAACCCTAACATTTCTTTCTAGCCTCTCCACATCTCGGGACGAGATCTCTTTTAAGGGTGGTAGTCTGTCACCTCCCAGATTTTTCCCAAATCCGATATGTTGAAAAATTCACAAGGAATTAAAAAATTTCTAGGAAATACCCATGAGTGCCTAGGATTTGATTGTGATTGACTTTGAATTTTTGTTTGTTTGCCTAGAAGGGATAAAACCCCAATGCAGCTAGTTGAAACCCTAGCTAGCCTCTGGTAGGAACTAAACCTTTGAAATATAATTTCGGCATAAGGCTAGCCCTAATAAGCCCTAAGAAATATTCAAGCCACATACATAATCCCAAAAAGATTTGAGTTGGATCATTTTGGAATCAATCCAAAAGACAAAGGGAATTATTCAAAAATGGCTTGCATTTTATTTGGCAGGGATAAGTATTCCAAATGACATTATGACCCTCTGCCAATTTCCTAAAATGAATTTGAAACATGTTTGGTTTAGAATCCAAATTCAAATTCAAATGGGAAAAATATAAGTGCAGGAAATATATGTCCAAAATGCCTAAACAAAAAGTCCAGCAGCTTAGGAATATTCTAAATGGATTTTAGAGCACTTTTGCTTTTGGAGGAAAATTCAAATGATAATGGCACAGCAAAACAGAAAAACACAAAAGAGAAATAAAAAAGCCCAGCCAGGCCACCCCACGGCCCAGCTAGCCAGCTAGCCCTGCAGCACACGCACCCAAGGCCTAGCTCGCCCGCGCGGTCTCGTCTCTTCCCCCTCTCACACTGACTGACGGGCCCCGCTTGCAAGCCACGTCATCGTCGCCCTCCCGCAACCGCTGCACACCCACGACGCCCATGACCTCGCACGTCCGTGGCCATGACCCCATGTTGACGCAGCCACCGAGCATGCATGGCCTCACTACCATGCCCTATAAACCAGCTGTCACACGCTCATTCTTTTGCCCCAACCTATTGTGCCCGACGCCGTTAGGCTGCCCGTCGGTGACACCACGGCAACCGCCTCTGCCCTAGCCGCCTTCGGCAGGATTTCGGCGAGGCCGGATGAAAGTGCAACTAATCCCCGGGTGGTTTTGGTAATTCATAACAACATATAGCTCATTGAACTAATATCCATTCAAGATTAATGTTTCAGAAAGTTCAATGATTGGTATGGCATGGACTAGAGATGTGGACCCCTCAAAATGCTAAGGACACATATTGGCAAAAGCTCAAGACTCTACATTTTCATTTTAGTGATCCAAGATCACATTGAGTCCATAGGAAAAGCCAATACTATTAAAGGGGATGAGGTGTTGCTTAATGGCTTGCTTGCTCAAAATGCTTAGTGATATGCTCCAAAAGCCCTCAACCACTTTCTCATTTCCACATATGTCCTAATCCTAAAGTCAAACTCGGCCCCACCGATTTGATCTATCCGGCGCCACCGAGTTCACTTGACATAGCCATTGCCAGAAACCCTAATCAGTTCGGTCTCACCGATAGGGATCTCAGTCTCACCGAGATGGGATTGCAAACTCTCTGTTTCCCTTCGTAACGTTTCGGTCTCACCGAAATGAGCGATCGGTCCCACCGAGTTTGCCTGACCAAGTCTCTGTTTGCTTATTACTGAAATCGGTCTCACCGAGTTCATGTGATCGGTCTCACCGAGATAAGGTTTCGCCCTAACCCTAGCGCATCGGTCTCACCGAGTTGGTATTGTCGGTCCCACCGAAAAGCCTAACGTTCACATTTTGAACCAGGTCGGTCTCACCGAGTTTCACTATTCGGTCCCACCGAGTTTGGTAAATTGTGTGTAACGGTTAGATTTTGTGTGGAGGCTATATATACCCCTCCACCCCCTTCTCCATTAGAGAGAGAGCCATCAGAACGTGCCTACACTTCCACTACTCATTTTCTGAGAGAGAACCACCTACTCATGTGTTGAGACCAAGACATTCCAATCCAACCACAAGAATCTTGATCTCTAGCCTTCCCCAAGTTGCTTTCCACTCAAATCATCTTTCCACCATATCCAAATCTGTGAGAGAGAGTTGAGTGTTGGGGAGACTATCATTTGAAGCACAAGAGCAAGGAGTTCATCATCAACACACCATCTATTACCTTTTGGAGAGTGGTGTCTCCTAGATTGGTTATGCGTCACTTGGGAGCCTCTGTCAAGATTGTGGAGTTGAACCAAGGAGTTTGTAAGGGCAAGGAGATCGCCTACTTCGTGAAGATCTACCCAAGTGAGGCAAGTCCTTCGTGGGCGATGGCCATGGTGGGATAGACAAGGTTGCTTCTTCGTGGACCCTTCGTGGGTGGAGCCCTCCGTGGACTCGCGCAACCGTTACCCTTCGTGGGTTGAAGTCTCCATCAACGTGGACGTACGATAGCACCACCTATCGGAACCACGCCAAAAATCTCCGTGTCTACATTGCGTTTGCTCCCTCCAAACTCCCCCCCTTTACCTTCATATGCAATGATTTACATTCCACTGCTATACTCTTAGAATTGCATGTGTAGGTTGATTGCTTGACTTGTGTTAAGTTGCTAAAATCTGCCAAGACATAAAATTTGGAAAAGGCTAGATTTTTATTTGGTCAAGTAGTCTAATCACCCCCCCCCCCCTCTAGACATACTTTCGATCCTACACCAGAGGTCCTCTCGACCCGCCGTTACCACCACTGTAGTCCACGATGTCATGCGCACCTTCTAGATAGCCCCTTTCAACCTCAAGCTCGACGATGGCCGAAGCTCTCCGTCGCGTTGTTGCCAACTCCAGCGATCCCATGAGTATTTTAACCCCACGACCATGTCCACTGCATTTGCCGTGCACTGAAGCATCTCCAAACCCCATCCACTCCTCTCGAGGCGCTCTTGTTCGAGCCACGCAACTGCACCCAAGAGCTTCATCGCGGGTGCAACTCCGATGAGCCCCGTAGTCGCCGTTCCCGTCCTACACGGCGACGTCCGCGAGCACCAGGAGGTGTGCGACGTCGAGCCATGCCCAGCCGTTCCTTTCCCCGTCTCAGGGGACCCTACAACACCGGCAAGGGTCACGCCCGAGCGCAGCACCATCGTGCTCGCATTTTCCGGCGTGATTCCAGCGAAGTCCGATGACCTGGCGCCGCCCTGGAGAGCTTCTAATCTAGACCGTCCGATTTGCATAAGATCCAACGTCCCATGTTCTTTTCAGCTTGAATCGGTACGGGCCAATCACGAGCTGCCATGTCACCTACCTTATTCAGAACCTTATCCATAGAAAATCAATTAAATTAAATTGAATTGGCACTTTTGTAGAAAACCTCTTGAACTTAAAACACTCATAACTAATTATATACAAGTCAAAATCCAGTGATTCTTTTTGCAAAATGATCCTTGTGAAATCTAATTTCACTTATTCCAGAAATATTTCACTTTTGAATAGTTTAAAATTCAAATTTAAATAGAATGAATTCAAATTCAAATAGGGCATAACTTGCAATATATAAATCCAAATAAATTGATTATTTTTGCAAATTGAACCTAGTGAAATATAGTTTCAGCCTAGGACACTTTTGTTTAAATTTGAATAGTTTAAATTGTGGGTTTAAACATAATACAGTAGAAGCCAGAATTCAAATAGATTTTGAAACTATTTAGGTTAACTTTGAAATAAGACCTAGATGGAATAATTCCTTTTGCATTTTGAACCTAGTGAAATATATTTTCATCTAGCTACTGTAATATAATTTTAAAATAAATTAGAATTAGAACTTGAATATAGTTTAAACAGTAGCAGTAATTCAAATAATAATTAAACCTAAATTGGTTTAACTTTGAATTACAAATGTTAATAAGATAATCATGTGGCAACTAGTTGAGAAACTTAAAATGAACTTTAGTAAATATTTTTGAATTATTACTTGACTATAGGAAATTCAAATATACTTCAATTAAATTCAAACATAGTTGACTATAACTTTGAAACCCTAGGTTAATTTTGAATAAAACTATTGCTATATGATTTAGTGAATTGAATTAAACTAGTAATTGTTTTGGAGTTAATAAGACTTTAAGGAAAGATGAACTCAAATTAAATTTATTTTGAACTCTAAAAAAGTTTGAAAACATATTGCACATAGTAAATCATTTTGGATTAATATTTGACTTTAGTTCAAATAAAAGAAATAAACTTAGTCATAGTATTAGATTTATATTTGACTTTAGCTGGAACTTGAATTAAATAAATAAACTTTAGGAATTATATTGGATTTGTATTTGACTTTAGGAAATGTTCAAACACAATTTGAATTTAGTTAAACCTAAGTGAAACTTAGAAGTCATTTAATTAATCTAATTTGAACTAAATAATTTTGCAACCAGAATAGGATAGCCAAATGCATGTTGCTGAAACTTATGTTACCTTGGTTGCTGAGTTTTGTGTGAATCTTGGACAAGAGTGTCTGACCATGTTGTGATTGAGAAACCATGATCCTGAGGGGCTCTCATGGAAATGTTTGGTAGCCATGATCCTGAGGGGCCCTCATGGAATTATTTGTTAACCATGACCCCGAGGGGCTCTCATGGCAATGTTTGTTAACCACAATCCCGAGGGGCTCTCGTGGAAATGTTTGTTTAACCATGATCCCGAGGGGCTTTCATGGCAGTGTTGTTCACCCATGATCCTGAGGGGCTCTCGTGGCATTTTTGAGAAACCATGATCCTGAGGGGCTCTCATGGTAAACCATTTGGAGAAGTCGTAAGTCGTTCATTAGGAAACTATGTTGAAATACCTTGATTAGTAAGTAGAAGTAAGAGGAAATAGTTTTCAGAAAATAAAAAGAACCACTTCCCTTGACTTGTTGAACACTCGTAGGGTTGCTACTTCAAAGTTTTTGACTTGCCAATACATTCAATGTATTGACCCTTGTGGCTGCAACGTATCATGTTGCAGGTTCACTGTATCGAAGAAAGGTACGAAGTAGGGTTATGACGCTATACTCAACTGTTGCCTGTGTGTGGATGGTCATCACAAGACTAGACTATTATCTTCACTGCATGACTGTAATGTAAGCTAGCCCATGAGCTAGCAAGTATGTATTGTATTAAAGACCGGATTTATGATGTAATACTATGACATGTGTTATTTCTTGGTATTTCATCGACTGTGCGTGCCAGAAATCGATCCAGGGACTGGTACATGAACCACATAGATTCGGGCCCCTATTAGGGACTGGGTCGTGACAGTTTCGTAGCATTAGATAAATATATGTGATATTTTAAAGAAAAGATCCGGTGATTCAGAAAAATGTTCACGACATTGAGAAAGTATTTGTATAACGCAAAGAATAGTTCTTGTAGGTAAAATAATGTTTATTAAAAAATGCAGAACATTTATTTCGAAAACATGCAACTTTGTATTTCGAAAAGTGTTCAAAACATGCATTTTACAAAAAATGTCTTCTATTTAAAAAATGTCAATGAGGGTACAAAGAAAACCACAACGAAAAACCAAAGAAAGCCGTTGAAAAACAGGTAAAACCAAAGAATTAACTAAACAAAACAAAAAAGAATAAAAACCGTAGAAAACCGAACTTACAAGAACTTACAAGAAACCTGGCTACTGGGCCGGCCCACTAGACGTCGCCCTTAGGCGATTCCTATTCGGACTCGATACGGGCGTCATATAGCCCTGGCACAGAGGTTGGACCTCCTATCTTGCAGTGCGGGTCGCTAAGACGCGTAACACGCACCCCTAGCTCGGGCTCATGTGTGTGCCGGGACTCCACTTTTTCCTCCATTTTATTTTCTCCTATTTTTCTTATTTACATAATTCAGGAATTTAAAAAAGCTCCAAATGTTCAAGAAATCATAAAATGTTCATTCATTCAAATAAACGTTTATGATTTTGAAAAATATTTGGGAAATCATGAAGTGTTCTCGGAATCAAAAAATATTTGTGATTTGGGAAAAACGTTCGCATATTCAGAAAATGTTCACAATTTGAAGAAAAATATTTGCGAAATCAAAAACTACTCATGATTTTGAAAAGAGTTCGCTTATTCAAAAAAAGTTCATGATTTTGACCAAAATGATTGCCAATTAAAAAATATCCATGAATTTTGAAAAAATTACTACAAAATTCCAGAAATGTTGAAGTATTTCAAATATTCTTCCCAAAATTTTAAAAAGTATTTTCTTTAGAATTGTTAGTTGATTAAAAAATGTTCATGCATTTATATAAAAGTCCGTGAAACTAAAAAAATGTTTGTGAACTAAACAACTGTTCCTAAATTTTAAATATTAGCTGGCCATTCAAAAAAATGTTTGAAAATTTATAATAAAAGGCCCACGAATTGAAAAACGTGTTCATGATATAAAAAAATGTTCACAAATTTAAGAAATACTCATTATTCAGAAAACGTTCACAAAATTGTTTACTTTTTTGCAAAATGAGTAAGGGAAAATCTGTAGAAAATGATGAAAAAATAGGAAAATACATAAAAGAAAGAAAAAAGAAACATAAAATAAAATGGGAAAATAAAAAAATAAAAAAAATCAGAAGAAAAGACAATGGAGAAAGAAGGTTCAGGGAAGGTTCTAGAATGTTCATAAAATCTGTAGGGATAGAAATCCGGAATGGACCGGCCCAAACAGAGGACCAAGGGTGTGGGGGTACGCGCTAGGTATTCAGCGACC
Source organism: Thinopyrum elongatum (assembly GCA_011799875.1). Classification (NCBI taxonomy): domain Eukaryota; kingdom Viridiplantae; phylum Streptophyta; class Magnoliopsida; order Poales; family Poaceae; genus Thinopyrum; species Thinopyrum elongatum. The sequence continues at coordinate 344,954,564 of CM022301.1, forward strand.
TACGCGCCTAGTAGGACTGGCCCATGAGGTCACCATGTCAACTTTTTTTGTCTAATGGGCATTGAATTGGTCTCTTGGCTGGTCCACGATGAACCGGGCTGTTATCTAATATCCAGCTTATTGCACGGGTTAAAGGCAACGTGATACTACCAGTTGAGCAATCGATCATTACTGATCATATGAGAGCGCAAAATATTTAGGAACCAACCTACAACACAGATACAAATTATTTTTGAAATTTCAAAAGCAACTTTTTTTTAAATACAATGTTCTGTAAAACGTAAACCCTATCCAAATTTGCGAACAAATTAAAAAAAAACTGAAACATTTTCAAAAAACAGTAACATTTTTTTTAAAATCATGACCACTTTTTTGAAGTGGGTCTTTTTTTTAAATTCCAGAACACACATTGAAAACACGAACATTTTTTGAATTTATGAACATAATTTGAAATTAGAATTTTTTTTAAACATCTAAGAAATGAAAACGTGAACATTTTTTGGAATTTAGGAATACTTTTTGAAAATAGAAACATTTTTTGAAATCCAGAACATCTTTCAGAAAGTTGTGAAAATTTTGAACAAAAACATTTCAAGCTGAAAAACAAGAACATTTTTTAAATTCCCGAACAATTTCTGAAAACTCCGAACAATTTTTAAACATTTAATAAAATTTAGAATGTTTTTTTAAATCACGAACAATTTTTGAAAAATTTGAACAATTTCCAAAATATGAACCTTTTTAGAAAAATAAAAATAAAAAAAGAAACAGAAAACAAAAAGAAAACAAAGGAAAAGAAAAAAGAAACAAGAAACAGAAAAACGGAAAAAGGAAACCATGAAAAACCAAAAAGAAAAAGGAAAATCGATAAAAGAATAAAAACCAAGCCAGAGAACCTTCTAAAAAGTTTCCAAAACCGCCTGGTTAGCAGTGGTAAATTTGGCCGCTCATTTGCGGGGCGTTCCGCCTCTGCGTTGCGTCGACACTTTGATGCATTAGGCGGCGAATAGCGAAATCACTAACTGAGGAGTACTCCTTCCAAAGATCATTTCTCCCTCCCCAGGTTTCGACAAGTGCGCGTGCTGCATGTGCGCCACTTGTGCAACGTGGGAGTTTTCCTTTTTTCGTACTCCGTAGATCCGTTTATTCAAAACGTCTTATCTCTTAAACCGTGTCTCCAAATCTCAAACCGTTTTCATCGTTTTATTCCTCGCGCTGAGATCTTCAAAATTAGATTCCATGTTGATAGGTTTTGACAAACTTAAAAAAACGCACGAAAAAACCGTGCCTCTCGCGGAAGAAAAAAAACGTGTTTTTTTGTTTTCGAGAGGCACGTGCCTCTCACGGAAGCAAAACCGTATTTCTCATGGAAAAAAAAAGAGAAAACACATTTATTCCCGTTTTCAAGAGGCACGGCCGTGCCTCTCGCGGAAGCAAAACCGTCCCTCTCACAAAAGGAAAAAAAAAAAGAAAACATGTGTTTTTTTTCGTTTCCAAGTGCCACGGTCATGCCTCTCACGGGAGCAAAACTGTCCCTCTCATGGAAGGAAAAAAAAAGAAAATATTTTTTTTCCTTTCCGAGAGGCACGGCCGTGCCTCTCACAAAAGCAAAACTGTGCCTCTCGCAGAAGCAAAAAAACACGTTTTTTCCCCTTTCCGGGAGGCACGGCCGTGCCTCTGGCAAAAGCAAAACCGTGCCTCTTGTAGAAGAAAAAAAATGTGTTTTTTCTTGAATTTTTTGTCCAAAAGCTAAGAAAGACCGGTGAAAAACTAAAAAGCCGAAAAAACCAGAAAACCTGTCTAAAAAGCCAAACGCGTGCCAAAAAATAAAAAATAGAAATGCCCAGAGTTGACATGCGGCGGCGGTTGAGAGCACACCAAGTGGCGCGCTCTCAGCCCACCTCAAATGATCGTTGGGAGCCTCCCGAAGGAGCGATCGTTAACTAGTTGCTCTTAGCGAATAGGGTTTTGCACGATCACTCATTGAAGGGTAAACCATAATCGGTCCGGCCCATTGGCGCACCAACTTAAGGTACAAGAGAAAAAAAAGGGGCACGATTGGGTTTTGAACCGAGGTCTTCTAGTTGATAGAAGACGCTGCTAGCCATTGCGTTTGGCTTGGGTTGGTGATAAATTTGAAGGGCGGGTGTACTTAAGTGGAAATGAGACGGGTTTCCATAGTTTTCTTCTCCATTTTTTATGGTTTTTTCGTTGTGTTTTTTTGTTTCTCACCGTTTTTTCCTCCACTTTTTCTCTATTTTCAACTGATTTTTTATTTTCTTGTTATGTTGTTTTTCTTTCATTTTTTATTTCTTTTTCAATTTTTATTTGGTTTTTCCTTTTTATATTTTCTTAGGTTTTCTTTCTTTCTTTCTAGTTTCTCATCAGTTTTTTTTCTTTTTTTGGTTTTATTATTTCTTCAGTTTTTCTTTTTCTTTCCCTTTTTGTTTTTGTTATGTTTCTTTTGATTTGCACTCTAAATTTTTTATATCAAAAATATTTTTCTAATACACATTTAACATTTTACCAATACAAATTCACCATTTTTTAATACATGGCCAATATTTTTCTATACACATTTTCCGTATTTTTAAAATGTTTTATTAACACTTTTCAGATATAAGATTGTCATTTTTTTGAATACACGGTGAACATTTTTTATATGCACACTTTTAAACATTTTCAAATTCTTGACTAAGATTTTTCAAATAAATGAATAAATTTTAACACATGATCAACATTTTTCTATACACATTTAACCGTTTTCAAATACTGGACTAACAATTTTCAAATACCTGTTCAATATTTCTTTAAATGCTTTATTAAAAAATTATATACATGATCAACATTTTTCATCATATTTATAATACATTATAAAAAATTCTTATAGAAATTTAACTTCTTGATTAACATTTTTAAAATACTTGTTCGGCATTTTTTCACATGCTTGATTAACATTTTTAGATATGATAAAAAAATTCAACATTTTTTTAATACATGGCCAGCATTTTTTCTATACACATTTAACATTTTCAAAATTCTTGATTAACAGTTTTAAAATACTTGTTTAACATTTTTTCAAATTCTTGACTAACATTTTTACATACATGATAATAAAAGCATCATTTTTTAATACATGGTCAACATTTTTTCTATACACATTTAACATTTTCCAAATGCTTGATTAAAAAATTTCAAACACTTGTTCAACATTTTTTTCCAATGCTTGATTAATTTTTTTAATACATGATCAAATTGTTTCATATAGATTTTTTTATACTTATTTTGTATACGTGATAAACATTTTCTCTATACACATTTAACCTTTTCAAATTCTTGGTCAACATTATTCAAAAAATTTATGTAGAGTAATTTTTATAATATATTTTTAGGATATTTGGAAGTATAAACAAACATAAAAACAAAAATCATGAAAAAAACCAAAACAAAGCATGAGGCTGAATGTTGCCGCGTGCTTGGGCCGGCCCAAATCGAGCCACTCTTCAGCGAGGGGTTCCTCCCGTCTCGCGGAAGGCGGGATATAGCGGTGCCAAGCTTATCATTCACTCAATAAAAATGAACTTGCATAAAAAAACTCAATAAAAACGTATAGGATCGATGTTTTTTTTTTTGCGAATATGAATGGCTTGAATCCTTTCAAAGAAAAAATGAATGGCTTCAACTGATGAACCGATGAATCAAAAAAGACTGAAATGTTGAACTGGCCAGATAAAGATCCCAGCTTCACTAGAAACACCGAGTAAGTTCATTCACTCAAAAAAAGGAAACAACTAAACAAGAAGCACGAATTCGGAAGCGTTTACTTTCCCGTGAAAAGGCATGCCTAAAACACAAGAGAGAAATAAACAAAATTATACTAAAACTGCGACAAGTAATATGAATCGAAGTGAGTAGTAGATTCTTTTGCAGTTCACTAGGAGCGTTGGAAGGATGATAGTACGAAGGATCACATCAGAGCAGCTCGATTTCCAGCTAATTAAGGTCCGCACCTATTGATAAGTTAAGTAGCCAACAAGTAACTAAACTGGCAAGTGACCACCAGAGGATGGGGCTCCTTTTCCTCTCGCTACTAGGTGGCCAAACCAACCTACCTACAGATTCCATATCGTTTGACATTACAATGAGGAGCTCACATGGCCTGTTTGTCTGTTTGGGGCCACCTGGTGGTCTCGTGAGAAGGCCTTTCAGGAAAGGCCTGTGCTGCATACTGTAGCTACCCTACTCTCGGGTTGGACGGTCCAGGCAGGGGGTGAATGGAGTAGCTAGCCAACCCGGTTGGAAGGATCCAACTAACCTCCTGAATGATCATGTATGGCCTATATATCTTTCATGCGAAGAAACATGCATTAGCCCACCATCACAAAAGCTAACTGAACTACTGTGGAGTATTGTGCATGTACATGTGCATGCATGTATACTTTTAGATGCTTGATATCCTTCTCATCTTTCTTTTCGATGTACCTATAATACGCTAAAATCACCGTATGCTAGAGACAGAGACATCACTAGAAATTCTGACAAAACAGAAAACATCAGTCTATTGACTTAGTGGGACGATCCTCCTATATCTCATGAACCACATCCGTTAGATCTTTATAGCTGCATAAACAAATTACAACAACTTGATCGGACCTAAACAGATCACAACTCTTATATTTTTTTATAATTGTAGCTAAACACATCGCGGCCCTTAAATTTTCATAACTGAACCAAAACGATCACGGCCTTAGTTCATCTTCCTAACTGCATCTAAGCAAATCATGACCCTTAGATCTTCATATTTGTATTTAAACATATCACAATCATTAGATCACATAATTGTACATAAACACATCACCTTCTCTAGACCATCATAATTATAGATAAACAAAATAAGTATGTTGGATCTTTAGATAGGTGTTATTAAATCCACACAATCCCTAACCTAGAACAACGTGTATGCATATGCTAACACATTTCCTTAATAACATATGAGGCTCATTTCAACAAATTTCTTTTATTTTGGCGTTTGAAACCCCAATCAACTTGTGATTAGCTTACCACGTGGACTGCATTGTGTGTAAAAGAAACATATGAATAACAATGTGTCATTGATAATAAAAATCCAACAGATATTTTAAAAATTGAATAATTAAGATAATCTATACAAGTCGAGTTCTTTTAATATACTTCCTGGCACATCATCATTAATTCCAAGTCATAAACACAGGATATAGTGAGAGAATTAGCAATAGGATAAAACCTATGCATTGCTTAATTATTGTTTGCCAAGATAGTTCCTTATTTCAAATATATTAGGGCATCTTGAACGCCGACCCTCAAACCGCTCGGATATGTCTGGACCACACGGCGAGGACGTGTTCTCCCATCCAACGCTGTCCTGTATCGGTCTGCTCGGCGGTTCGGACGCACTTTTTCCCGCAAACCGGAGACAAACAAGAGGGGCTTTGCGGACGTCTGGAACTTGCCACGCCCGCTCCCGACTGCCTTGGCGCACCAAACAACCCCACCAGCCTTTCCTTCGGACGCACGCGCCGCTTCCCACACCGCATCAATGCCGACCTAGTGTTGGGAAACGTTGCATGGAAAACAAAAAAAAAATTCTACGCACACGCAAGATCTATCCATGGAGATGCATAGCAACGAGAGGGGAGAGTGTGTCTACGTACCCTCGTAGACCGTAAGCGGAAGCGTTTGTTAACGCGGCTGATGTAGTCGAACTTCTTCGCGATCCAATCGATCGAGTACCAAACGTACGACACCTCCGCATTCAGCACACGTTCAGCTCGGTGACGTCCTCGCCTTCTTGATCCAGCAAGACGGCGAAATAGTGGATGAGTTCCGGCAGCACGACGACATGGTGACGGTGATGGTGAAGCTATCTCCGCAGGGCTTCGCCTAAGCACTACGAAAATATGACCGAGGGACTAAACTGTGGAGGGGGGCGCCGCACACGGCTAAGCAATTGTCGTAGTTCTGTGTGGCGCCCCCTCCCACATATATATAGGTGGGGGGAGGGAGGAGCAGCCAAGGAGGCGCCCCAAGTAGGCCGAATCCTACTTTGGGTCCTCCCCCAAGCCACGCCCCCCTTTCCTTTCTAGGTGAGCGGGGAAATGCAGGGGAGGGAACCCCCCCCCCCCCCCCCCCTTTCCTTTCTCCCATGCGGAGGGGAAGGCAAGAGGGGCTAGCCCTCCCCCCTTTCCTTTCCTAGGGCCAGCGGCCAGGGAGAGGGGCGCGCCAGCCCCCTTGTGGGCTGGTCTGTCCCCCCCTTGGTCCATTAGGCCCATACACCTATCGGGGGTGTCCGGAACCCCTTCCGGCGACCCGATGACTACCCGGTGCACTCCGAAACTCTTCCGGTGTCCGAATATCATCGTCCTATATATCAATCTTTACCGCCGGACCATTCCGGAGCCTCCTCGTCATGTCCGTGATCTTATCCGGGACTCCGAACAACATTCGGTCACCAAATCATATAACTCATATTACACTATATCGTCAACGAACGTTAAGCGTGCGGACCCTACGAGTTCGAGAACTATGTAGACATGACCGAGACACCTCTCCGGTCGATAACCAATAGCGGAACCTGGATGCCCATATTGGTTCCTACATATTCTACGAAGATCTTTATCGATCGAACCTTATGACAACGTACGTAATTCTCTTTGTCCATCGGTATGTTACTTGCCAGAGATTCGATCGTCGGTATCTTCATACCTAGTTTAATCTCGTTACCGACAAGTCTCTTTACTCGTTCTGTAATAAATCATCTTGCAACTAACTCCTTAGTCACTTTGCTTGCAAGGCTTCTTATGATGTGTATTACCGAGAGGGCCCAGAGATACCTCTCCGATACTTGGAGTGACAAATCCTAATCTCGATCTATGACAACTCAACAAACACCTTCGGAAATACCTGTAGAGCATCTTTATGATCACCCAGTTACGTTGTGACGTTTGATAGCACACAAGGCATTCCTCCAGTATCCGGGAGTTGCATAATCTCATAGTCGAAGGAATATGTATTTGACATTAAGAAAGCAATAGCAATAAACTGAATGATCAATATGCTAAGCTAACGGATGGGTCTTGTCCATCACATCATTCTTCTAATGATGTGACCCCGTTATCAAATGACAACACATGTCTATGGTTAGGAAACCTTAACCATCTTTGATCAACGAGCTAGTCTAGTAGAGGCTTACTAGAGACACGGTATATGTTTATGTATTCACACATGTATTTAAGTTTCTGATCAATACAATTCTAGCATGAATAATAAACTTTTATCATGAATAAGGAAATATAAAATAACAACTTTATTATTGCCTCTAGGGCATATTTCCTTCATCTAGAGCATGCAACGGCCGACATTGATGCCGCGTGATGTGATCGGATGGGAGGGTAATGCTAACCGACGCGACCTCTCGGGAGCCACCGCTTCAATGCGGACGCAGCTTCCCGAGGAACCAACTCCGACTGCCGCGCCGCATTGAAACGGCTGATCGTCCTTTCGTATGGCCTGGCCGTGGCTTTATAAGCCGTGCTCTGGCACCATCCACATTGCACTCACCGCATCACTCCGCAGGTCCTCCTCCTTCCCTCCCCTCTTCCTCGACAACCCCGGCAATGGGCAAGTCGTGGGCCTCGGCGGCGGCACCGGGACGGGCTCCGGAGGATCATGATGACAACGCCTCAAACTCCAGGGCCATCGTCCTCATCGGCGGCTCCTCGACGAAGGCGGACATCGACATCTCCTCCGGTGACGAGGAGGACCAGCCGCAGGAGCAGCAATCAGCGTCGGAGATGCAGGGCACGGTGTGCCCCGCCACTGAAGAGGAGTAGGAGCAGCAGATGGAGGTGATGCTCCATTGCTCCGTCCTCCACCTGAACGGCCCGGTGGTGCCACCAGGAACGCTCCTCCCCGTGAAGCCGGAGCCCGCGTCCCCTCCGTCTTGTCCGCTGCGCAACCGCGGCGTCCAAATCGAACGACGCGTGAAGGAGAAGTACCTCTCGCCGCCGCCCCGACGCGTGAAGGAGGAGCAACGCTCTCCGCCGCCCCGCCGCGTCAAGGAGGAGCGCCGCTGGCTGCCGGCCGTGCCCCATGCGATTGCCGTGAAGGCGTGTGATCGCATTCGCCACTACCTCGGCGGCGGCAGAAGTTCCTCGTTCGGAAGAGCCCTAACGGCGAAGGAGTACGCCGGCGGAGAAGAGCAAGCGCCGTCTCTGCCGCCTAGATTGGGAGATGGCCAAGTAAGGCGAGGAGTGGTCTCTCAGCGAGATCGTCGCCAACACCACCTTCTCCAAGGCCAGCCGCCCTCCCCCTGCCCACGTCGTCGATGGCTATGGTCGTTGCGCACGGCGTAGGAGGAAGCGGAAAGGACAGGCGGCTACCGGGAAGCCCTGCCGTGATGCCGCTCCCTTTCGCCGACTGAAGCACGACTCCGACGGCTCCGGCGACGATGACGAAGGAGCCGCCGGACAGCCCGGCATGGCCACGAGGTCAAGTATAGGGTAGTGTATGGTTAGGTTTTTAGTTCACCGGACGAAATATCGTCCGGTTTTATGTAAAATTATCCTAGTTTAAATGAATACCGTCCGGTTTGTTTGAGTTTGAATCAAATTTGTTCATTTTCATTAAAATTCATTTGAAATGTAATCGGACATATGCGGATAGCTTTGGACGGCAGGCTCCCACATCCGTGTCCATGGACGGATGCGGAAGCAAATTTGCGGGTCAGCGTTGGAGATGCCCTTAGATTATAAATATGTACATTAGTCTGGAAAATTAAATTTCACATGATTTATTTGATAGGATCAAAGCATAGTGACTTATGTTACCGCCAAATGAATGAAATGATCCATGCAACAGGAATAAAAATAAATTGGAAGATATACACACTTGTTTTGTTAATGCGCATTATACAAGAACATGAAAGTTGCAAGATTAAAGAATGTGTACCAATCTAATTACCCATACTACCAAATGGTCGTTGAATGCTAATGCCCGATATTTATATGATATCACATATAAATCCTTGTTTTGATAAAAAAACACGTGTAAAATGGCACCAATCTGTTATTATGTAAAAATGACCAATCAACTTAGTACTTATTGTTGGGAAACGTTGCTTGGAAAACAAAAAAATTTCTACGCACACGTAAGATCTATCCATGGAGATGCATAGCAATGAGAGGGGAGAGTGTGTCTACGTACCCTCGTAGACCGTAAGCAGAAGCGTTTGATAATGCCGTTGATGTAGTCGAACTTCTTCGCGCTCCAACCGATCAAGTACCGAACGTACTGCACCTCCGCGTTCTGCACACGTTCAACTCGGTGACGTCCTCCGCCTTCTTGATCCAGCAAGACGACGAGGTAGTGGATGAGTTCCGGCAGCACGACGGCATGGTGACGGTGATGGTGAAGCTATCTCCGCAGGGCTTCGCCTAAGCATTACCAAAATATGACTGGGGGTGTAAACGGTGAAGGGGGGCGCCGCACACGAATAAGACAATGTTCTGGTGTGCTAGGCGCCCCCTCCCACATATATATAGGTGGGGGGAGGAGGGAGCAGCCAGGAGGGCGCCCCAAGTAGGCCGAATCCTATTTGGGGTCCTCTCCAAGTGGCGCCCCACTTTCCTTATTTGGAGTGCGGGAGGAAGGAAGGAGGAGGTGGCGCCCCCCCCCCCTTTCCTTTCTCTCCTGAGGAGGGAAAGGCAGGAGGGGCCACCCCTCCCCTTTCCCTCCCCATAGGGCCGGCCAGCCAAGGGAGGGGCGCGCCAGCCCCCTTGTGGGCTGGTCTGTCCCCTCCTTTGGCCCATAAGGCCCATAACTTCCCGGGGGGGGGGGGGGGGGGGGGTGCCCGGAACCCCTTCCGATGACCCGATTTCTTCCCGGTATGTCCCGAATCACTTCCGGTGTCCAAATATTATCGTCCTATATATCAATCTTTACCTCTCGACCATTTCAAGACTCCTCGTCATGTCCATGATCTCATCTGGGACTCCGAACAACATTCGGTCACCAAAACATATAACTCATATAACACTATATCGTCAACGAACGTTAAGCGTGCGGACCCTACAGGTTCGAGAACTATGTAGACATGACCGAGACACCTCTCCGGTAAATAACCAATAGCGGAACCTGGATGCCCATATTGGTTCCTACATATTCTACGAAGATCTTTATCAGTCGAACCGTTATGACAACATACGCAATTCCCTTTGTCCATTGGTATGTTACTTGTCCGAGATTCGACCGTCGGTATCTTCATACCTAGTTCAATCTCTTTACCAGCAAGTCTCTTTACTTGTTCCGTAATACATCATCCTGTAACTAACTCATTAGTCACATTGCTTGCAAGGCTTCTTATGATGTTTATTACCGAGAGGGCCCAGAGATACCTCTCCGATACTCGGAGTGACAAATCCTAATCTCGATCTATGCCAACTCAACAAACACCTTCGGAGATACCTGTAGAGCATCTTTATGATCACCCAGTTACGTTGTGACGTTTGATAGCACACAAGGTATTCCTCCGGTATCCGGGAGTTGCATAATCTCATAGTCGAAGGAATATGTATTTGACATGAAGAAAGCAATTGCAATAAACTGAACGATCATTATGCTAAGCTAACGGATGGGTCTTGTCCATCACATCATTCTCCTAATGATGTGATCCCGTTATCAAATGACAATACATGTCTATGGTTAGGAAACCTTAACCATCTTTGATCAACGAGCTAGTCTAGTAGAGGCTTACTAGGGACACGGTATTTGTTTATGTATTCACACATGTATTTAAGTTTCCGATCAATACAATTCTAGCATGAACAATAAACCTTTATCATGAATAAGGAAATATAAAATAACAACTTTATTATTGTCTCTAGGGCATATTTCCTTCAGTCTCCCACTTGCACTGTAGTCAATAATCTACATTACATTGTAATGAATCTAACACCCATGGAGTCTTGGTGCTGATCATGTTTTGCTCGCGGAAGAGGCTTAGTCAACGGGTCTGCCACATTCAGATCCGTATGTATTTTGCAAATCTCTATGTCTCCATCCTTGTCCTTTTCACGAATGGAGTTGAAGCGTCTCTTGATGTGTTTGGTTCTCTTGTGAAACTTGGATTCCTTCGCTAAGGCAATTGCTCCAGTGTTGTCACAAAAGATTTTCATTAGACCCGATGCACTGGGTATTACACCCAGATCGGATATGAACTCCTTCATCCAGACTCCTTCATGTGCTTCCGAAGCAGCTATGTACTCCGCTTCACACGTAGATCCTGCCACGACACTCTACTTGGAACTGCACCAACTGACAGCTCCACCATTCAATATAAACACGTATCTGGTTTGTGACTTAGAGTCATCCAGATCAGTGTCGAAGCTAGCATCGACATAACCATTTACGACGAGCTCTTCGTCACCTCCATAAACGAGAAACATATCCTTGGTCCTTTTCAGGTACTTCAGGATGTTCTTGACCGCTGTCCAGTGATCCACTCTTGGATTACTTTGGTACCTCCCTGCTAGACTTATGGCAAGGCACACATCAGGTCTGGTACACAACATAGCATACATGATAGAATCTATGGCTGAGGCATATGGAATGACTTTCATTTTCTCTCTATCTTCTGCAGTGGTCGGGCTTTGAGTCTGACTCAACTTCACACCTTGTAACACAGGCAAGAACCCTTTCTTTGACTGATCCATTTTGAACTTCTTCAAAACTTTATCAAGGTATGTGCTTTGTGAAAGTCCTATTAAGTGTCTCGATCTATCTCTATAGATCTTGATGCCCAATATATAAGCATCTTCACCGAGGTCTTTCATTGAAAAATTCTTATTCAAGTATCCTTTTATGCTATCCAGAAATTCTATATCATTTCCAATCAATAATATGTCATCCACATATAATATCAGAAATGCTACAGAGCTCCCACTCACTTTCTTGTAAATATAGGCTTCATCGTAAGTCTGTATAAAACCATATGCTTTGATCACCTCATCAAAGCATATATTCCAACTCCGAGATGCTTGCACCAGTCCATAGATGGATCGCTGGAGCTTGCACACTTTATTAGCACCTTTATGATTGACAAAACCTTCTGGTTGCATCATATACAACTCTTATTTAAGATATCCATTAAGGAATGCAGTTTTGATGTCCATTTGCCAGATTTCATAATCATAAAATGCGGCAATTGCTAACATGATTCGGACAGACTTAAGCATCGCTACGGGTGAGAAAGTCTCATCGTAGTCAACTCCTTGAACTTGTCGAAAACCTTTCGCGACAAGTCGAGCTTTGTAGACAGTAACATTACCATCAGCGTCAGTCTTCTTCTTGAAAATCCATTTATTTTCTATGGCTTGCCGATCATCGGGCAAGTCCACCAAAATCCACACTTTGTTCTCATACATGGATCCTATCTCAGATTTCATGGCCTCAAGCCATCTGTCGGAATCTGGGCTCATCATAGCCTCTTCATAGTTCATAGGTTCGCCTTGGTCTAGTAACATGACTTCCAGGACAGGATTACCGTACCACTCTGGTGTGGATCGTGCTCTGGTCGACCTACGAGGTTCAGTAGCAACTTGATCTGAAGTTTCATGATCATTATCATTTGCTTCCTCTCTAGTTGGTGTAGGCATCACGGGAACAGATTTCTCTGATGTGCTACTTTTCAATTCGAGAGAAAGTACAATTACCTCATCAAGTTCTACTTTCCTCCCACTCACTTCTTTCGAGAGAAACTCTTTCTCTAGAAAGGTTCCATTCTTGGCAACAAAATATCTTGCCTTTGGATCTGTGGTAGAAGGTGTACCCAATTGTTTCTTTAGGGTATCCTATGAAGACGCACTTCTCCGATTTGGGTTCGAGCTTATCAGGCTGAAGCCTTTTGACATAAGTGTCACAACCCCAAACTTTAAAAAACGACAGCTTAGGTTTCTTGCCAAACCACAGTTCATATGGTGTCATCTCAACGGATTTAGATGGTGCCCTATTTAATGTGAATGCGGTTGTCTCTAATGCATAACCCCAAAACGATAGTGGTAAATCGGTAAGAGACATCATAGATCGCACCACATCTAATAAAGTACGGTTACGACGTTCGGACACACCATTACGCTGTGGTTTTCCAGGTGGCGTGAGTTGTGAAACAATTCCACATTGTTTTAAATGAAGGCCAAACTCGTAACTCAAATATTCGCCTCCGCGATCAGATCGTAGAAAATTTTATTTTCTTGTTACGATGATTCTCCACTTCACTCTGAAATTCTTTGAACTTTTCAAATGTTTCAGACTTGTGTTTCATTAAGTAGATATACCCATATATATATTCAAATCATCTGTGAATGTCAGAAAATAACGATATCGCCGCGTGCCTCAACACTCATCGGACCGCATACATCGGTATGTATTATTTCCAATAAGTCATTAGCTTGCTCCATTGTTCCGAAGAACGGAGTTTTAGTCATCTTGCCCATGAGGCATGGTTCGCAAGTATCAAATGATTCATAATCAAGTGATTCCAAAAGTCCATCTGCATGGAGTTTCTTCATGCGCTTTATACCAATATGACCTAAACGGCAGTGCCATAAGTATGTTGCACTATCATTATCAACTTTGCATCTTTTGGCATCAATATTATGAATATGTGTATCACTACGATCGAGATTCAACAAGAATAGACCACTCATCAAGGGTGCATGACCATAAAAGATATTACTCATATAAATAGAACAATCATTATTCTCCGATTTAAATGAATAACCGTCTCGCAATAAACAAGATCCAGATATAATGTTCATGCTCAACGCGGGCACCAAATAACAATTACTGAGGTCTAAAACTAATCCCGAAGGTAGATGTAGAGGTAGTGTGCCGACGGCGATCACATCGACCTTGGAACCATTTCCGACGCGCATCGTCACCTCGTCCTTAGCCAATCTTCGTTTATTCCGCAGCTCCTGTTTCGAGTTACAAATATGAGCAACCGAACCAGTATCAAATACCCAGGCACTGCTACAAGCATTAGTAAGGTACACACCAATAACATGTATATCAAATATACCTTTGTTCACTTTGCCATCCTTCTTATCCGCCAAGTATTTGGGGCAGTTCCGCTTCCAGTGACCATTCCCTTTGCAGTAGAAGCACTCAGTTTTAGGCTTGGGTCCAGCTTTGGGCTTCTTTCCGGGAGTGGCAACTTGCTTGCCATTCTTCTTGAAGTTCCCTTTCTTTCCCTTGCCCTTTTTCTTGAAACTAATGGTCTTGTTAACCATCAACACTTGATGCTCCTTCTTGATTTCTACGCCCGCGGCCTTAAGCATTGCGAAGAGCTCAGGAATCGTTTTATTCATCCCTTGCATATTATAGTTCATCACGAAGCCTTTGTAGCTTGGTGGCAGTGATTGAAGAACTCTGTCAATAACACTATCAACTGGAAGATTAACTCCCAGCTGAGTCAAGTGGTTATGATACCCAGACATTTTGAGTATGTGTTCACTGACAGAACTGTTCTCCTCCATCTTGTAGCTATAGAACTTGTTGGAGACTTCATATCTCTCAACCCGGGCATTTGCTTGAAATATTAACTTCAACTATTGGAACATCTCATATGCTCCATGACGTTCAAAACGTCTTTGAAGTCCCGGTTCTAAGCCGTAAAGCATGGCACACTGAACTATCGAGTAGTCATCAGATCGGGCTTGCCAGACGTTCATAACATCTGCTTCAGCTCCTGCAGCAGGCCTATCACCCAGCGGTGCATCAAGGACATAATTCTTCTATGCAGCAACGAGGATAATCCTCAAGTTACGGACCCAGTCCGTGTAGTTGCTACCATCATCTTTCAGCTTAGCTTTCTCTAGGAACGCATTAAAATTCAGGGGAACGGTAGCTCGGGCCATTGATCTACAACATAGATATGCAAAACTATAAGACTAAGTTCATGATAAATTACGTTTAATTAATCAAATTACTAATGAACTCCCACTTAAATAAACATCCCTCAAGTTATCTAAGAGACACGTGATCCAAATCAACTAACTCATGTCCGATCATCATGTGAGATGGGGTAGTCATCAATGGTGAACATCTCTATGTTGATCATATCTACTATATGACTCACGTTTGACCTTTCGGTCTCCAGTGTTCCGAGACCATGTCTGTACATGCTAGACTCGTCAAGTTTAACCCAAGTATTCTGCATGTGCAAAATTGTCTTACACCCATTATATGTGAACGTAGAGTCTATCACACCCGATCATCACGAGGTGCTTCGAAACGACGAACTTTGGCAACGGTGCATACTCGGGGAGAACACTTTTATCTTGAAATTTAGTGAAGGGATCATCTTATAATGCTACCGCCGTTCTAAGCAAAATAAGATGCATAAAGGATAAACATCACATGCAATCAAAATATGTGACATGATATGGCCATCATCATCTTGTGCTTTTGATCTCCATCTCCAAAGCATCGTCATGATCTCCATCGTCACTGGCTCGACACCTTGATCTCCATCGTTGCATCGGGGTCGTCTCGCCAACTATTGCTTCTACAACTATCGCTAATGCATAGTGATAAAGTAAAGCAATTACATGGCGATTGCACTTCATACAATAAAGAGACAACCCTAAGGCTCCTGCCGGTTGTCGATATTACAAAACATGATCATCTCATACATCAACATATATCACATCATATCTTTGACCATATCACATCACAACATGCCCTGCAAAAACAAGTTAGACGTCCTCTACTTTGTTGTTGCAAGTTTTACGTGGCTGCTACGGGCTTCTAGCAAGAACCGTTCTTACCTACGGCAAAAACCACAATGGTGTTTCATCAAGTTTGCTATTTTAACCTTCTTCAAGGACCGGCCGTAGTCAAATTCAATTCAACTAAAGTAGGAGAAACAGACACCCGTCAGTCACCTTTATGCAAAACTAGTTGCATGTCTGTCGGTGGAACCGGTCTCATGTGCGTGGACATGTAAGGTTGGTCCAGGCCACTACCCACAATACCGCCGAATCAAAATAAGACGTTGGTGGTAAGCAGTATGACTATCACCGCCCACAACTCTTTATGTTCTACTCGTGCATATCATCTACGCATAGACCTAGCTCTGATGCCACTGTTGGGAAACGTTGCATGGAAAATAAAAAAAATTCTACGCACACGCAAGATCTATCCATGGAGATGCATAGCAACGAGAGGGGAGAGTGTGTCTACGAACCCTCGTAGACCGTAAGCGGAAGCATTTGATAACGCGGTTGATGTAGTCGAACTTCTTCGCGCTCCAACCGATCAAGTACCGAACGTACGGCACCTCCGCGTTCTGCACACGTTCAGCTCCGTGACGTCCTCTGCCTTCTTGATCCAGCAAGACGGCGAGGTAGTGGATGAGTTCCGGCAGCAGGACGGCGTGGTGATGGTGATGGTGAAGCTATCTCCGCAGGGCTTCGTCTAAGCACTACGAAAATATGACCGAGGGTGTAAACGGTGGAGGGGGGCGCCGCACACGGCTAAGACAATGTTCTGGTGTGCTAGGCGCCCCCCTCCCACATATATATAGGGGGGGGGGGAGGGAGCAGCCAGGAGGGCGCCCCAAGTAGGCCGAATCCTACTTGGGGTCCTCCCCAAGTGGTGCCCCCCTTTCCTTATTTGGAGTGCGGGAGGAAGGAAGGAGGAGGTGGCGCCCCCCCCCCTCTTTCCTTTCTCTCCTGAGGAGGGAAAGGCAGGAGGGGCCACCCCTCCCCTTTCCTTCCCCATAGGGCCATCCAACCAAGGGAGGGGCGCGCCAGCCCCCTTGTGGGCTGGTCTGTCCCCTCCTTTGGCCCATAAGGCCCATAACTTCCCGGGGGGTGCCCGGAACCCCTTCCGGTGACCCGATTTCTTCCTGGTATGTCCCGAAACACTTCCGGTGTCCAAATATCATCGTCCTATATATCAATCTTTACCTCTCGACCATTTCGAGACTCCTCGTCATGTCCGTGATCTCATCCAGGACTCCGACCAACATTCGGTCACCAAAACATATAACTCATATAATACTATATCGTCAACGAACGTTAAGCGTGCGGACCCTACGGGTTCGAGAACTATGTAGACATGACCGAGACACCTCTCCGGTAAATAACCAATAGCGGAACCTGGATGCCCATATTGGTTCCTACATATTCTACGAAGATCTTTATCGGTCGAACCGTTATGACAACATACGCAATTCCCTTTGTCCATTGGTATGTTACTTGCCCGAGATTCGATCGTCGGTATCTTCATACCTAGTTCAATCTCGTTACCGGCAAGTCTCTTTACTCGTTCCGTAATACATCATCCTGTAACTAACTCATTAGTCACTTTGTTTGCAAGGCTTCTTATAATGTGTATTACCGAGAGGGCCCAGAGATACCTCTCCGATACTCGGAGTGACAAATCCTAATCTCGATCTATGCCAACTCAACAAACACCTTCGGGGATACCTGTAGAGCATCTTTATGATCACCCAGTTACGTTGTGACGTTTGATAGCACACAAGGTATTCCTCCGGTATCCGGGAGTTGCATAATCTCATAGTCGAAGGAATATGTATTTGACATGAAGAAAGCAATAGCAATAAACTGAACGATCATTATGCTAAGCTAACGGATGGGTCTTGTTCATCACATCATTCTCCTAATGATGTGATCCCGTTATCAAATGACAACACATGTCTATGGTTAGGAAACCTTAACCATCTTTGATCAACGAGCTAGTCTAGTAGAGGCTTACTAGGGACACGGTATTTGTTTATGTATTCACACATGTATTTAAGTTTCCGATCAATATAATTCTAGCATGAATAATAAACCTTTATCATGAATAAGGAAATATAAAATAACAACTTTATTATTGCCTCTAGGGCATATTTCCTTCACTTATGTCTCTCTAAAAGTGGTGTGCTCTGTTAGATCTACAAGCTAGGTTATATGGCTAGAAATGAAAAATAATAATATGATGCACATTCCTAATTTAGCTATCGAATTCATTTCAAAATGGTTGTACATGTGTATGCCCTAAGTAAATCAGCCATCATCATTTAAGAATGGGTGATTGACTATCATGCGTTTGAACTTCAATTAGTGCATCTCAAACCATTCACGAATCAATAACACAACCGTTCATGAATCTACTAGTTCTTGTATAAAAATATATATTAAAAAGCATGATAACACATATGATTCTGCATGCCAAAAATATAAACATAATTAATGATGTTCCCGCACATTTGTGTAGTGGCTAGTTTTAAGGAACAAACTCTCAAGAGCATTCAGAGAGCTGGATGTATATGTTAGCTAGGTTACCTAAATTTTAAATGAAAAAGGGGTGATAATAATGGCCAAAGAAGCAAAATTACAGGGACGATGGGGTCGGGGTGGGGTTACGCAACACCGACCAAGGGCGCAATAAAGAAAAAGACCATATCATTGGTTCATGAGTTTATGATTTCTCCCGAATGAAATAATGGAGTGAATCAGTGTCTTTTTCATGCACACGAATGCCAAAAATATATCACTCACATGGCAGCTGATCTGAAATTTGAAGTTGGCAGTTCAGCCATAGCCCATGATTAGTCCAAACCGAAAATTTCCTGTTTTGAAGAAAAGATGGCAACAAACAAGTGACTTATCATTGAAGCAAACAAAAGGATAAAAAAGTTGGCTCGCTTTATCTCGGTGCCAGTAGAGGAGCACCATTTGTCCTGCGTCCCTAGTGAGACAACCCAACTAGCCTTTCTTTTTGCGCTTTCTGTTTTTTTTGCGTTGCAAGGACCTTGGTAGGGCAGTTTTGGCCCTGAGATTGAGATGCCACTTCTCTTTCCTGTCCTCGCCCCATCTCCATCTTTTTCGTGCGCTCTCTTTTTGTTTCATTAATCTGTCGATCTCTGACATGTTGAGGTGATCCACCACTACGGTGTGAGGGCGATGGGGGCACATGGTGTGGTGGCTCGGCTAAAAAGGGACTCAACAACCGAAAGGATGGGGCAAGTAGCAACTGATGGGTGATAGCAAGGGGAAATGAGACCTAGCCAAGGCCATCTGGGTGGAAGTAAGAGCACGTACTCTTGTTACCAATTACCAAGGGTCAAGGGACATTGTTTGGGAACCGCCTATTCTCCAGTTTCTAAACTCACTATCCATTACTCCATCCGTCCGTTTTTTACACTACATTAATGTAAAAAACACTTTTTTTTTCTTTTTCGAAAAGGAGGATAGCCCCGGCCACTACATCAGAGTGATGCATGCAGCCTATTTATCAGGGGCGGCGCTAGGGGTATTTTTAGGTCTTCATGTGAATACCCATGATTTTTACAAAACAGTGTTGATTTTGGTAAAACAGTCACAATTTTCAAAAAACGACAATGATTTTGGCAAAATGAATACACGGTTACAAATTCCTGGAGCCGCCACTGCTATTTATTGAATTAAAGTAGGGAAACAAGAACTCTCTTGTATTATGTGTGGGAGGGAGTAGATGAAAACATCAAAACAGCATCAACTCTCTTCAGCATGAACTCCATAAAAGATGATAAACTACACGCCTGGCAGTCATTTCCTTCCAGGCTCCGAGAGTGTGCCTGCGCCATTCTCCATTCGGTCCTATCAGCGAGAGGCTCTCGAGTCTCGACGAGAAGTTTGGTGATCGAGTACAGTGCGTAGCAGACTAGCGGCTAGCAGCACAGTAAGGCACCAGCAAATGTCCCGCGCTAACCTACTTGGTCTCCTCGTCGTGTTATGACCGAGAAGAATATCACCCGAGCTGGCAAGACGATGGCGGGGCCACATGCAGAGGGTATCGGTGGACAGTGGGCGAGGTAGAGCCATCCCTGGGTACGTCCACTATCTATCCACCACCACTACTACTAGCTAGCCCGGTCCATGCAGCATGCATGCATACCCGCATCGATGCATGCATTTGCATGCAATGGGGTATCTATCTAGTCTAGAAGCAAACACTCGCTGCTAGGAGATGACAGGCGGGGCCCCGGAGCTAGGAGGGCCCGTAGGTGGTACGCACGCCACGTGTATCCCATATCGTTTTGTCCCGTTGTAGCCCAGACGGGACAAACCCGGTCCAAGGCTGCATGCAAAGTGCAAACGCGATGAGGTAATGCACGAATGATCATGGCAGTGGGTGTACGGCGTACCGTCTTGTTGCCGTTGGCGGTTCTTAGCTTTGCGATATACGACGTGTACCACATGTGTCTTTTGAGTCAAGGGCTAAATCATTGTATCGGCACTATGCCTTGCTAGTATTTGGAGCCTCGAATCACCGAGGCAACTAATTAACTGGATTATGATCGGCAATAATACAAGCGTTTCATCATACCTTCCCATGGACCATCTGTTGTCTTTCCGCCACCCCCGATCGATCTGTTTCCTACGACGCGCAGAGCAGGCCGCGGCCGCCCCGGCCACCGGTGTGTCCGGTGGTGGGCGCAACGCGAAGAGCAACATTGGCCATTCCTCAATTAATTATCCACCGCTTATTACTTTTTTTTAAAAAAAGAAGAAAGACCTCCGGCCTCTGCATTGGACGGTGCATGCAGCCATTTTATTAATTATTCATAAAATATCTTACAAAGAAATACAACAGTAAGTCTGAAGCCATCGTCTAGGCAACATCTGTCGCTACTCCTATCCAGTTGACCAAGGGATGCTGATGGT
The DNA here is from genome assembly GCA_011799875.1 of Thinopyrum elongatum. Lineage (NCBI taxonomy): Eukaryota > Viridiplantae > Streptophyta > Magnoliopsida > Poales > Poaceae > Thinopyrum > Thinopyrum elongatum. Next base: position 344,975,317 of record CM022301.1, read on the forward strand.
CCGGGCCTAATACCACAGACCTCGCAGGCAAGCCTAACATCTAAGACCTGAGGCCACAACCTAGCCACTTGCCGGGTCTGGGGCACACACCGGTCCGGCGCGCTCTCAGAGGCCGCCGCTGCCAACTGCCACCGCTCCATCTTCAGAGTTGTACTGAGGCATCAACCTTGCTCGGTCTAGCTGTCGTCGACGCCATCATGGCGCCCAACGGCACCGCCTCCCCGCGTGCAAACAGCTGAGCACGTCGCGGTCGCCATCGATACACCTCAGCACCATCCTGCCAAGTACCACCAGCCGACACAGCTTGAAGTCTTTGAAAGATCTGTCGTGCGTAGCACCTGCCGACCAGGCATGACAAAGCGTAGCACCTGTCGGTCAGGCATGACTTGACATCTCCACCGAAGCTCCGTGCAAGACGAAGCCGCTCCACCTCCTGCCTCTGACTTCCAGTGCTGCTCCACAAACGATGCTCCCAAGAGAGAAACGACACCGCAGTGCCGCCATCGTCCGATCTGGAACACCAGATCCTAAGATTTCCCTCGGAGCAGCACGAGTGGGTCGACAGTAGCTACACGACGATGCCTTCATCAAGGTAACGGCGTAGAACGCCGCCATCGCCTACCGTCGGCTCGGTTTTCACCGGCAACCATGTCTCCCCAACTCGCAGCCGGGACTAGATGATGGATCTCGAGATCCGATCACCAAGCCTCTGGCCAGCCACCTCCGACGAAGAAGATGACCACCACCACTGGCTACACCGGGCAGAACAGATCTACCAGAAGTGCCGCCGAGCAGTCCACCAGGCTCTCGACGCCGTCGCAGATCTAAAGCCAGATGACGTGCCGCCGAAGACCGCATCGCGCTGCCGCCTGATCCAGGCCAGCCGCCGCAGGTAGCTGCCCGTGGCCCGAGGCAGGGCCGACCACCGCCGCCGTCGTCGAAGCCATCGCCGCCGCTTCTAAATCGGCCGCACCTCCATGCGCGTTGGGGCCCCGCCACCCCTGAGACGTGGGAGGGAGGAAGGGCCCTCGCCACCGCCGTCGGCCTCCGGGCGCAGGCCAGCGGCGTCCTCCGGCGGTGGCGGGAGGAAGGGAGGAAGATAAGTTAGGGGCCCCGGCGACGGCTAGGGTTGGGTCGCCACCCGAGTCGCCCGAGCAGGGGCGACGCGGGTGGCACTTGTGTTTATTCTCCCTTCCTCCCGCTTATTACTGTCACGCTGTGCTGTGCGGACCAGCCGTTTGTTGACCACTGTGGTACTGTCTGTGTTGGCATCGCGGCACCGGCACCACCGCGGCTCCCCTCCCCATCGCCGAGTGATCCCTGGCCATGACCATCGACCGCCATGAAGTTGCGTGCGGTTCATGCAGTTCTTTCAAGCTAGCAAGCTTGACCCGCTCGAACGAGCGGTGTGATTTGTTGGCGAATCAAATCTCGCGAGCGCATCGTGCAAACGGCCGGGAATCGGAGCTATCCACATGATGCATGTACTGGCCATCTAGTCATCTCACCGGCTGGCCGGGAATCTCTAAGCAGTAGTAGCCGCATAGCTAGCTCGCTTTTCCTTTTGTGTTTATCACCATCGAACAGGAAAACTCCGCGCTAAGCCGCTAACCCACGCGACAACCGGCCGGTCGCATCAATCTGCAGTCTGAGTAGCAGCGGCCAGACGTGGTCGTGCACGTTTGGCGCTTGCTTCCCGTGCCTGCCTGAATCCCACGGCTCGATCGCTTTGCCTGCTGGAATCCAACTCAACCCCATGGTGGCTCGCACGTGCGGACGGCAGATGGAACGAAGCGAGGAGTGCATGCAATTACAATGCATCAGAGCCGTCGCTTCAAATTTCTGCGCGCGCATGCATGTGTCATGTGTGTGTCTGTGTGATCGAGTGTGATTCCCGTATCGATCCGATGGAGAGAGAAACTACGACAACGTACGTACTCCTCCGTGAGGTCTTCTCTATCTATTTCACCATGAATTCGAATTGCGAGCTACAAGGGGGATTCAGAGAGGAAGCGACAGGTGGGTAACGACCCGAGCGTTCCTAGCCACTAGCCCTTTCCGTGCCTGATCCTCCTGCTTACAGGTATAGTGGGTATTTAGATGGTTACAAAGCCCAAGGCCCATTCGGGGCCTGCAAGCCGAGCGGGTAGTCGAGGCTTGCGAGTGGGCCGCTCTTTTGAGACCTCTTCAACTCCTTCCCGCTCTTGATGCTTGTTGTTGCTGCTGACAATCCCTCCCTGACAAGAAGCGGCTTGTCCCCAAGCCGGCGCGCGAGGAAACAATTGCTTGAGAGCTTCCAAGTCTTCCCAGGTGGCTAAATCTTCAGTGCTATCGGACCATTTGATGAGAGCTTGCAGCACCTTCTTGGATCCCCGCGAAACCACCCGTTGTCGCAAGATTTGCTCCGGTACCTGTAAGTTAGCTTCAGGAACAGGTAACGATGGCAGTACCTGCTGATCTGGTTTGATGGCTTGACGCAGCAGCGACACGTGAAAGACAGGATGAACTTTGTTAGACTCGGGCAAGTCTAGACGATAAGCAACTTCACCCACACGTGCCAAAGTCTTATACGGACCAAAGAACTTGTAGGCGAGCTTGTGATTGGCACGGGGGGCCACCGACGCTTGAATGTATGGTTGAAGCTTCAGGAATACCTCGTCACCGACTTCGAAACTGCGCTCAGTACGGTGCTTGTCCGCTTGAGCTTTCATGCGTTGTTGAGTACGCAGAAGCTGCTGCTGAACTGAAGCAAAGACCACTCGTCTCTGAGCCAGCCATTGAGACAGATCTTCAGAAGCAATTGCACAATCTGGAGCAAGGTCGAAGTGTCGAGGGGGATGCCCATAGATGATCTCAAAGGGGGAAAGACCTGTAGTTGAATGCCAGTTGGTATTATACTAATATTCACATAGGGGTAACCGCTTGGACCATTTTGATGGATAATTACTGACAAAGCAACGGAGATAACACTCCACTTGTTGGTTGACTCGTTCAGTATGGCCATCGGATGGGGGGTGTCTTGCGGAGCTCATACGCAGCTGTGTGCCCTGGGTACGTTGGAACAACTCTTTCCAGAAGGAGCTGGTGAAAATCCTATCACGGTCAAAGACAAATGACAAGGGCATCCCATGCAATTTGTAGACATTTTCCAGGAAAGCTTCTACGACCGTCAGAGCAGAGAATGGATGGTGCAGAGGGATGAAATGACCAAACTTGGAAAATTTATCAATGACCACAAGGATACAGTTATATCTGCCAGAAGTTGGGAGCTCCTCAATGAAATCCATTGTCACCATCCCAAGGCAAATCAGGAACTGGCAATGGCTGAAGTAGGCCTGGGTAGGGAACACGTTCAGGCTTCGCTTGCTGACAAGTAACACATTGCTGCACCACTGTATTGATGAAGGTTTTCATTGCAGACCAACGGAACAGCTGTCTCACTCGCCTATAAGTAACTGGGAAGCCAGAATGACCACCAACGGGAGAATCGTGGAAGGCCGAAACCAGTCTGTTTTGCAAGGGTACATTAGCGCCAACCCAGATGCAATTGTCGATACAGAGTAAGCCATTCTTCAGAGTGTATTTAGCATCAGCAGACGGGTCAGCTGCCAGCTTCTGAATAAGCTTTTGACAGAAACTATCCTGGGAATAACTTGCAAGAATGCTAGACAACCATGCAGGCTGAATTGATGAAATCACCTGAAGTTCCATAGAAGTATGTGGGCGCCGAGATAATGAATCAGCTGCATTGTTCTCCGACCCTTTTTTGTAAACAATACTGTATTGCAAACCATGAGCTTAGTTAAAGCCTTCTGTTGCCAATTAGTATGTAGTCGTTGCTCAGTTAGACTAGTCAGGCTCCTGTGATCTGTTTGAATGATGAACTCTCCCAGCTGCAAATACTGTCGCCAATGTTCCACCGCAAGAAGAATAGCTAAGTATTCTTTTTCGTAGACTAACAGTGCACGATATTTGGGGCCCAAAGCCTTGCTGACATAGGCAATTGGGTGGCCCTCTTGAGAGAGAACAGCTCCAATACCCACATCACAAGCGTCGGTCTCAATCACAAATGTTTTTGTAAAGTCAGGCAGAGCTAAAACTGGTGCTATAATGAGGGCTTTTTTCAGGGCTTGAAAGGCTTGTTCTTCCACTGGAGACCAGCAAAACACCACCCCTTTCTTTAGAAGAGCAGTTAGGGAACGGCAAATGACCCCATAGTTGCGAATGAACTTTCTGTAATAGCCTGCCAAACCCAAAAATCCTCGCACTTGTTTAACATTAGTCGGAGTGGGCCATGATTCGATGTCTGCTATCTTGCTGGGGCCTGTGGCCACACCAGCTCCACTGATCACATGCCCCAAGTAACCCACCTGTCTCTGCGCAAAAGCACATTTAGAAAGTTTTACTCTCCACTGATGTTCAGACAAAAGGTGCAACACCTGCCTCAGATGTACCAGGTGGTCCTCCAGAGTGAAACTAAAGACCAATATGTCATCGAAGAAGACTATCACATACTTGCGCCGACCGGGGGAGAGAGTGTCATTCATATCAAATTGAAAGGTATTGGACCACCAGTTAAACCAAAGGAGACCACCAGAAATTCATAGTGCCCCAGGTGTGTTTGAAATGCAGTTTTGTACTCCTCACCAGGTGCCAGACGAATTTGATGGTAGCCAGAACGAAGGTCTAGTTTACTGAACCAGCTAGCACCAGCCAGTTCTTCCAACAGTTCATCAATAACTGGTATAGGGAATTTTCCCTTTCCGAGTCATTGCATTTAAATGTTTGTAGTCTATTACTGGCCTCCAGGTTTCATCCTTCTTTCTGACCATGAGAAGAGGTGAGGAGAATAGACTGTTGCTAGGTCTGATAACCCCACTAGCTAGCATTTATTGAATATGACGCTCTAATTCAGTCTTCAGAGTAGGAGCCAAACGGTAGGGCCTCATAGATACTGGGGTAGCACCAGGGATAAGTGGAATAGTGTCGTCATACGCTCTACGAGGTGGTAGTTCTGTTGGTGGCTCAAATAGGTGTTGGAAGTCATTCAGAACAAGCTGGACCTCAGGCAACATAGGACTGTTTTCAGTTGACAGAAGGGCACACACTTCTAGTACTGCAACAGTAGGTGTTGCTGTTGCTGCTCCCAACAATGTAATTTCAGAACCCTTATAAGCAAAAGACATCCAATGATTTCTCCAGTCTACCAACATTGGACTATGTGAAGAGAGCCAGTCAAGACCAATGATGCCATCATAACTACCCAGAGGAAAAACCTTGAATGAATTCATGAATTTGTGTCCAGCACAAGACCAACAGCAGTGCAAAATCTGTTTAGTGCAAGGTACTGTGTCACCATTGGCAATTTTAACTAACACTTGTGACATTGGAGAGATGCCTTGTAATTTGTTTGCCAATGCAGCATCCACAAAAGAATGAGAACTCCCTGAGTCAACAAAAACAGCAGGTTCAATCCCTGCATCTGAACTCTTAATTGCATGGACTTAACTGCAGACCCTTTGTTATCTCCCAATGCTGTAGCTGATAGGGTGATCATGTGCACTGAATGCTGGGAAGTACTGTCATCAGAGTCAGACGGTGCAGTTTGCTGTAGGAACTCAACCATTTCCTGTACCAGATGTATCTGCACCTCCTGCTTGCATAGATGGTCCTTGCCCCAACGCTCACCGCAAACAAAACAAAGTCCTCTAGCCTTGCGGTATGCACATAGGGCTCCCCATTTATCCCCTGAATTGGGTCGTCTGACAGTATCCAACGGCCTCTTGTCATCCGATATACGAGTCATTGTGGGACTAATAGTGTTCTGGGTTGGAGGCAGAGGAAGTGGTACAAATGTGGAGCGACGAGAAGGAACGCTGGCAGAGCTGTTCACGACCGTACCCATGCCTAACTCTTCATGTAATAAGGCGAGCTGATAAGCTGAATCAAGGTCCACTGGCTGTTGAATTCCCACTGCAACTCTGACAGCAGGTTTCAGGCCCTCCATGAACCGAGTGACATAGTAAATGGTGTTTGGGGAATGCTCATAAGCAGCTAACTGATCAAACAACTCGGAGAAGCGATCCACATAGTCTTCCACTGAACCAGTTTGCTGGATGCTGAAAATTTTCCTCAAAATCGACTGATGTAGGTTGAGGCCAAACCTGGACTGAAGAAGCCTGCAAAATTCATCCCAAGTGGCATTCGGCACGCGGCGGCGAACAGACTCAAGCCACCTAGCTGCTTGGCCCTCGAACAGAGAAGTGGACAGAGAAATCCACTGCGAAGATGGTGTTCCCCAGAACTTGAAATAATCCTCGCTACGCGTCTGCCAGAGCCTGGGGTTGGTGCCATCGAAACGAGGAAGCTCGATGCGAGGGCCAAATCCATACACGTCAGTGGAATTGGGTCGAAAATTTTCGATCGAATTGAACGGCACTCTCTCTAGGGACTGGTCGAGTTGCATACCTCTGACCGGAGGCGGAACATAGAGCCTATGTCCAGGCCCCCGGTTTTCATGGTTGACACGGTGCCCATCGGGGCCAGGCGGGCCGCTGCTCGGCGCTCGTGAAGGCGTAGCCGGCGCGCCCTTGGATGGATCTGACGAACTCGTTGGCGCACGGTCAAGGCCTTGCCTCAGTTCGTCGATGTCGACGCCGATCGATAGCTTGACGTCGTCGATGCGGCTTGAAAGCTGGTCGAGCTTGGCGTCGATCTGGGCGATGGCTTGCGCCGTGGAGTCGACGCGGTCGCGGTTGACCTGGTCGAAGTCGGCTCGGAGAATATCGTAGATAGCTTTGGTCTCCGGCGAAATTCTGTCCATGGCGGCTGCCCTCAGCTTGTCGGCGAGGCGGGTATTGCGTTGGTGGACCGGCACAGCAGCCGGATCGAACGGCTCTGATGCCAGATTATGAGGTCTTCTCTATCTATTTCACCATGAATTCGAATTACGAGCTACAAGGGGGATTCAGAGAGGAAGCAAGAGGTGGGTGACGACCCGAGCGTTCCTAGCCACTAGCCCTTTCCGTGCCTGATCCTCCTGCTTTTTTTTTAGGCAAACACACGCTTTTTATTAACTCTGTTGCAAAATGTTTACAGGAATATTGACTGGATCATAGGGAAGATCAAGCCAAACATGTCTACCAACTCCTAGAGAAGAGGCGTGCTTTGCGAGGCTATGTGCCTCAAAATTACAAGTTCTACTTTCAAAGGAGAAAAAGCAACTTGTAAAAGGTATCATCCTAGTCTGAATTTTCTGAATGATCGCATCGTGGAATGCGCTGGACCCATTCTTGATTTCTTCCACCAGCCCCTGGCAATCAGTGGCCAAATGGATATTTGAGAGATTAAGATCTGCGGCTAGGGACAGACCTTCTCGGCAAGCCAGTGCTTCCAGAGTAGTCGGATCAGCCATATTTGGCACCACCAAGACCGACGCCCCCAAGTAATCTCCATGCTCGTTCCTGCAGAAAGCTGCTGCCGCTCCAACGCTGCCATTCCGAGAGAAGGCACCATCAACATTGATCTTTACATGATTCGAAGAGGGAGGAATCCAGCGCCTTCTAGTGTCTCGGACTAATGGTGGCTGCACCTTCTCCTTTCTGGCATTAACCGTCCCTAGCTCGGACAGGTAGGATTGCACAAATCGATGGATTTGCTCGGGGCTCTGGAAGATGCTATCATGGATTGCTTTGCGCCTTGCCGTCCAGATGGCCCACAGTGTGACAATCATCCTCGTAAATTCATCGTGCGGCAGGGAATCATGCATGAAGAACAGCCACTGTTTCGCCCTAGGATCACTGCATAAAATCATATGTTCAGCCACATTTGCATCCGATAATGCCCACGTACATCTGGCCACTGTACAGTCCAAAAGCGAGTGGCGCCATGAATCGGCGCACCCGCACAGAGTACATGTACTTGACGTCGTCATCTTCCTGTGTCGCCATCCTCCTGCTTACAGGTATAGTGGGTATTTAAATGGTTACAAGGCCCAAGGCCCATTCGGGGCCTGCAAGCCGAGCGGGTAGTCGAGGCTTGCGAGTGGGCCGCTCCTTTGAGACCTCTTCAACTCCTTCCGGCTCTTGATGCTTGTTGTTGCTGCTGACATCCTCATCGGGTCTCCGATCGTCGTCGCGACGGACGGACTGACGGAGACATAGATATTAGATGCGCACCGCGTGCCCCGGTGTCCGGCTCCTCCCCTCACTCTCTATAAGGCCAGTGCGACACGTGCGTACGTAGCTGCCACGCCGTCACGTGATCGAGTACGTACGTACAAGCGCCGCCCGGTGAAGGATATGTGGAGAGGGACGACGAGCAGAGCCTGAGCCCCCCCTTCACCACATGATATCATGCTGTAGTTCATTTTCAGAGAGATGGATGGGTGGGGAGGAGGAGGGAGGGGTCGTTCGGGGGGAAAAGTTAAAGCGAACAAAAAGACGATACGCTTTACACGGCTGCCTGCCTCTTTCTTTCTCTGAGGACGAGTGAGGACAAATGGGTCAGCAGGGCGGGGCAGTCAAGAGCTACTCCTACTGCTAGCTTAGCTAACCTACCATGCTGCCAAAGCTTCACCAATGGGCAATGCCATTAATGCATGGCCGAGACCGTGAAAGATGCTTTACTTACTTTAGCCCTGCACTGCACAGTGCACACGGTCAAACCGAGCGCCTCCGCATTGCATTTGAACATGCATGCAGCTCAAGTAACAATCCACACTGATCCAGTTCAAGAAAACAAAAATGAACCACGTACAACAGTCTCGTGTAGCACTAGCCACCTACACTGCATGCCGCGGGCGACCGGTCTGCCACGGCACGGCACAGTGCCTGCAGGGGCGATCGAGGACAGAAAACGGGGTTAAAACCGCACTGAACCAAGCTACAGCGAAGCCAGGCAGCCGGCGGCCCACGCGCCGGAGCAGCACGCAGGCAGGGTCGGCGTGGTGCGTGTCAGCGCGCGGCACCGATCGACGGATCTGCCCCCGCCCCCGCCTGTGTCGCCGTACGTGCGTGCATCTCGATCGGTTCGCGCGCGGCAGCGAGGGGGGCAGCGGTACGTCCGCCGGGCCGTCCCGTGCGGTGCGTGCCTAGGGGTGGCAAGAAGCGCGTTGGGAATTGGAGCGGCCGGCGTGCCGGCCGTCGCTAGCCCTGCCCGAATGTCTCGCTGCGCCGATCATCCCATGTTGGTTCGTGCTACTACGTACGGCCAGCATGCGGCACAGAAACGAGATTTAGTAGACTGCAGATAAGCCGTGCTAATCCAAGCGGGAAGAGAGTCGCCCGGTGCCTGTGAGTGCCCGGCCCGATCCCCAATCTCTCCAACGGCGAGGCCGGCCGGAGCAGAGGCGGGAGAGGAGGCTGGGGGTTGCGCTGTACATATTAGCTCTAGCTTAGTTGTTCCTTAGTGGAGTTTGGCTTTATGCCGGTTGTTGGAGCCATGCCGTTCCTGAGCTCCGCCCTGGCGTCTTCGAGCAGCGGCCAGTGGCTGCTGGTTCCATCCCAAGGTGGCCTTCCACGGTGGAAGGCAGCGGTTGGTGGCGGATCCGGCAAGAGCTCTTCCAATAAGCTCGGTTTTCCTGTCCCTGAGCTGCAGGCAAGGACTCTTCTCTCTCTAGTTCCTGGAGGCTATCATGGTGATGGAGGAAAGGTGCAGAGAGGGTGGATCTTTGTGAGGTGGCGATTGGAGTTGGACTTATTCTCGCCGATGTTCGACGGAAGACGATGGCGCCTGCTGAAGTTCTGCAATGACGGCGGTCGATGGCCTGTCTTTCCTTCCTCGTCGGTGACCATTCTGGTCGAAGGGCGACCGCTTCTATTCCTCCCGGCGTTGCCAGATGGGAGGCAGCTTCATCATCTGCTCGGTGGCCTTGGTCTGCTACGGCAACCACGGCGATCTCCTCGGCCCAAGTGGTCCGTCCCCGGCGCCGGCGAGATTCAACCTGCGTGGATGATGCTTTGGACTCGATCGCGTTTTTACTTTCAGTTTAGGGTCTTTTCTGTTAAAGCCAGGGGCTTGTTTGCATTTTCTTTGTCTTTGTTGGGCTTTGTTGTAAAATGTTCTGTTCCCCAGCTTTAATAATATTGTGTTGGGTCCTTCGGGACCCTTCCAGTGTTCAAAAAAAAAAATTCCAAGCGGGAAAGATAAGCAGAGCCAGTAGGTACACGTGCTTATACCGTTCTTCTTCCCGGATGACCTCACCATCGTCACACAGTTTTTTTTTAAACAACTAGCCCATTTTTTTTGCGAATATCAATGACTAGCTCATGGAGGTATATTTTTGTAGAAGAAAATCTCTAACCACCAGCGCCACTCAGGGCTCGAATGCTGGTGGCCTAGCGCGCTACTTCCATGCCTAGCCAATAGGGTGACACTTTGTTCTCTGTCACACATTTTTCATGTTCAAGCAGTGCAATCGTGACTAGCAGTCAATGTCAATGGATAGTATTTCAGGCGCTCTCAGTGTTACACAAGGCGCCGTCTCATAGCTTGCTGCGTCATATTTTTGCCTATGTAAGTAATGTGGAGTTAACAATGGGACATGGTGAAACCCTCTCAACATGCAATATGATGCATATATAATTAAATCTTGTGTTATCATCATATATTCAAATAATCCATTAAAAGTGGCATCTGCAATCCTAAATATCAACCATATCGAAGATACAATACACTGTGATATAGTTGTGCCTAAACATTTAACAATGGGAATGTCCTTATATGACTACGCCCAATAGAGAACACACCCAAACATGCAGTGTTTAAGAGATTTTCCTATTTCTTGGTCACCTAAAATTTTGGTGGCAGAAAACATCAGCTATTTTTTGAAGAGAAAGAAGCAAGCCCAAATTATGATATAACTATTCGTCTGATACATAACGTCACTCGACTCTTCTAAATCATCCAACCATGTCCATCGTGATAAGCTTCACACACACAACCTTCGATGGTAGCCTTGCTCCCATGTGCATTTGTTTTGCAACTCTCTCTTCGGCTTTTCCCCCAAGATTCCAACATGCAACACATAAAAGTAAAGCAAGTCAGTAGGCTCGTTAGGATGAACACCTTGAAAACAAGATATACTCCCTGTTTCCCATATAAACTGAAACATAGCACTCATTCTTACATGAATCGTCATCCGTTCTCTAAAAGAGGACTAATACTCCCAAATATTTGAGGTGACACATAGACTGTTGTACCGACACATGATCAATGCTACATAAACTACACTCCACACATATTTAGCAAAAAAACATTTAAATTATTGTTGCAATGAACAACAACATGAAGCAGGGGTATGCAACATCGTTGATCAAGTATATGGTTACATTTAAAAATTTGGTCCAGTCAAGACTCATTATTGAGAGCCCGTAGTCCCGATCGTTGGAGATATGCCCTAGAGGCAATCATGTACGATGATATTTTCTATGTGTTTATAATAAAGATAGTCCTTGGACATTATCAATGATGTGTGTCAGCAAGTACGTGACTTGTTTATGGGACTATGCATTGTATGATGACTGTCCTAAAAGGTCCATAGTCGAAAGGGCTGTGTGGACGCACAGCCGACTAGACTAGCATATGACACGGTTGATGGCTTGGTCTCACTAGCCATGGAGCATTGGATGCTAACCGGAAAATATGGACTCGGAAGGGTCTGGTCGGATTCGACATAGCAGGATCCGAGTTGAGATAAGGTCCGAGTCGGACAGACCCAACTATGAGATGCATCGATATGTCATCTGCGAGTCTCTAGTACAACATACGTTCTATATCCTAAGACCTGAGCTGGCGCATGTACTCGGGATGATGACAGACCTGCTTTGGGCCGACCAAACGCTAGTCCGTGACTGGGTAGTTACAAAGGTAGGTTTCGGGCTTGTCCAGACCCATGCTGCGAGACATGGTCGAGCAAGATGGGATTTGCCCCTCCGATTAGGAGAGATATACTCTGGGCCCCTCGTGTGATCCGACCAAGATAAGCATGGCCATGCGACAGGGATTATGAGATAATCCGGTTAGTGGTCGGCATCACTGGAACGAGAAAGAGGTCGGGCTAGCACAAGGATGACAGACTCGCCTTGAGCCAGACAACATATATCGTGTGGCAAAGGGAACGGAAGTGTGACATGTTGTACAGGTTCGCCAACCGGCTTCATTGTCTACTTGGTGGTCGGCTAGAGGCCGCTACCAACCGAGCAGGTCGGAGGTGATCCGACTTGCGACCAAGCCGACTTGAACCTAAGGGGTCGCGCGCTTTAGGGAAGGAACCTGTGAGGCTAGATCGGACTCCACGAGTCAGATGTGATCCTACTCGGACTCGGATCAAGGCCGAACAGATTTTGGGCTTTAGGGTCCGTGTGGGGCCCAGGTGTTGAGCCCACGACGGACGCCTATATATAGTGGAGGTGCGGCACACTCATGCGATTGATCACTTCGGCGCTGTCACTAGGGTTTGCATGTGTTGCGAATTGCCACCTCCACTAGCCGCCGACTGTGTGATTGGACCTAGCAGTCCGCCGCACGGTGTTCCTCCTGCACGCGCGGATACCATTAGAGGCGGTGCACTTGCGCCGCTCCGGTGAACCTGTACGTGGGATCCAACGACCGGCTGTTCGAGGGAGATCGGACGAGGAGGAGACGATCCACACGGACGTGTTGCCCCAACTCTTCTTCCGCTGCACGGCACTGCGCGTCTAGTGGTAATGATCTGTGATCCATCTCCCGTAGCATGTTCTTGGTTGTTCTGCGCGTAGGGAAATTTTAATTTGCAGTTGACGCACCCTACCGTAGATCCCAACAGTGGTATCAGAGCCTCTGCTATAGGATTTGGATTCGGATCGTATGCATATTAGATATGTGGAGGCGGCAGATGAGATTTGTTGTCGTTTATGAGATCGGCTATGTGCACGGTTGATGAGATCAACTGCACATGGGGATCGATGAGGCTATGTTTTTTGATGATCGGGATCGATGAGGTTGTGACACAACCTACCCCTACCGGTTTGTATCCGCTATCGGGGTTAACAGTGAAACGTAAATCCGAATCGGATTCGCGATGATCGATAAGACCGGTCAGATCGGAAAATTCGGCGTGATCGGAGTTCAGATGTGATCTGTGATTTCCGAAAACGTCGGCCGCTGCCCGCACCCGCGAGGGGCGCTGCCCCTTCGAACCCCGCCCGCTAACCAGCTAGCGGGACCGCTGTGTGCGTAGCGCCTTGTATTTCGTACACGATCACTCAAACCAGTAGAATGCGATTCTATGCATAACTTTATTTTGCAGGGTTTGATGTGAATAGTATGGCTCATGTGTATGTGATGCATGTGTGTAATTTATACATGGCCTGCGTGTCATGTTTGTCAGTCGGCAGGAGCCAAAGTGCCGTCATTATAATGTATAACGACATGTGTGTTGACTTGTGACTCTATGTAAAATTCATTACTAGTTATAGTAGTTGGATAATAGAGATCAGGTTGATGGCTTGGCGTCCTGGTGTGACAAACAAGATGGAGTTCCTAGATGTTCATCGGAGTCGGAGCCGACCTGGAAGAACATCCACGAAGGAACCATACTATTTCACAATATATATTTATTTATGATTGTTATGCTTCTTTTTTTCTATGCATGTTAAAATGGTAGAAAGATCCCTCGTTAATATCAAGCGACTTGCCATCCCCGATGTTGCACCTTCGCACGTCAAGTACGTCTAGTAGTGGGCTCATAAAATTGGGGTGCTTCTAGGTGTCCTTGAACTGAAGGGTTCGTGTCAGACACGGACATGCACTGCATCTGGTTAACTTGACAAGACTATCAAAACGGTTTTGGGCCTTGTGGCAAAGAAGATTGGGAGCCAGGGTATGAGATACCTACCCGACCGACAGGAGTCGTATAGAGATACGATTAGTAAAGAGTTGCTTACCGGATAGTCATGTTGGCTAGCAGTGATGCTAAAGCTCACTAGTCTCATGCACTAGTCGGATCCTAAATCACTGAGAGTTTGCAAAGGGATGCTGACTTCAGTGGCAGTATTTCTGTTTAGGCTTGAATTACTCTACATAAACACATTGCTTAGTTATTGCATATTTTTCTGTTGTAGATCAATGGCACCACCTGCTCAACCCAACTTTGCATTGAAATCAATTCTGGAAAAGGATAAACTGAATGGAAGAAACTTTACCACCTGGTATAGAAATTTGAGAATTGTTCTCAAGCATGATAAAAAGGAACATGTTCTAGTGGATCCACTTCCAGAGGAACCTGCCGATAATGCTAATGCCACAACCAAGAATGCCTACCAGAAACTCGTTGATGGATCAACGAAGATTAGCTATCTGATGCTGGCTTGTATGGAGCCCGATTTGCAACAGCATTTAAAAAATGTTGAGGCTTACGATATGATCGAGAGTCTCAAGAGCATGTTTCAGACACAGGCTAGGACCGAAAGGTTCAACGTCTGGCGATCCTTGATGGATTGCAAGCTGAAGGAAGGTGATCCACTGAGCCCACATGTGATCAAGATGATCGGATATGTGCAAGCTTTGGATCGGTTGGGCTTCCCGCTCTTGGATGAGCTGGCTACTGATGCAGTTTTGGGTTCTCTTCCGCCCAGCTATGGGACGTTCATCTCGAACTATCATATGCATGGCATGGATAAGAAGCTCACTGAATTGCATGGGATGCTCAAAGTGGCAGAGCAGGATATTAAAAAAGGCATGCATCAAGTGTTGATGGTGTAGAAATCGGCTAAGTTCAAGAAGAGTTGGTCCAAGAAAAAGGCTAAGGCAAAGGGCACAGAGATGGTAACCTCTGCCGCTGCGCCTAAGTCAGGACCGGACTCGAAGACCATTTGCTATCATTGCAAGGAGGCCGGTCACTGGAAGAGGAACTGTAGCAAGTGGCTTGCAGAGCATGGCAAGAAGGCCGGAAATGCTTCTTCAGGCAAAGGTACACTTGTTGCATATGTTATAGACATTTACCTTGCTGACATACCTAGTAGCTCTTGGGTATTTGATACCTGATCGGTTGTTCATATTTGCAACTCGATGCAGGGGCTGGTAAGAACTAGGCGTGTGGCACAAAGGGAGATTGACATTAGGGTCGGCAACAAAGCAAGAGTTGCTGCGTTGGAAGTCGGCACGATGCAGCTCCAGCTTCCTTCTGGATTTATTTTGGAATTGAATAATTGTTATTACATTCCTGCACTTAGTCGGAACATTATTTCTGCCTCATGCTTGGTGAGTCAGGGTTATGAATTCAATTTAAAGGACAATGGTTGTTCGTTTTATTTGAATGGTATGTTCTACGGCTATGCACCCATTGTTGATGGGCTTTTTATATTGAATCTAGAAAATGAACCGGTCTATAACGTGAATGTCAAGAGGCATAAGCCTAATGAGATAAATCCGACATACTTCTGGTGTAACATCCCCAGCTTCACACCCCCAGTGATCACCCTCTGATCATGCCAAGTCACCATGATTAACAGAGCATGATCATCGTTTGGATCATAGCCCATTATCAAATATCAAATCAAATTGAGAATTCAAATTAAAGTGAAAAATAAAAGTTGTTCAAATTTAAAACTAAAATGTACATATGGTTGCAAATAATCCAGAAGCATTTATAAAAATAAAATCAACATTAATTGAATTACAAATCTGACCCTAGCAACCAAAACAACCCCATTAAATCCATTTTCATTTTTTAGAAATGCAAATGAATTCAATTCAGTCCCAAACTTTTTGTGGCAGTGCTAGCCATTGCCTAGTATTTGATTTGGCAAGTCCCATGTTTTACAAAATACAATTGCTAGCTAAAAGAAAACGCAACAGAAAAGAATAAAAGAAAACAGAAAAATAAAATGAAAAAGGCCTAACTGGCCGGGACTAAGTGCACAGTGCACTCAGCCCAGTCCAGCCGGCCCATCTCCCTCACCTCCCGCTCTCTCTCCTGGACGTGTCGCCGCCGCCGTGGCCGAGCGCGCGCTCGCCGGCCGCAGGTCGACACCGCGGCACCCACCAACGCTGAGGGGATAAGAATTTCCCCTCATCCATCCCCCCTGCCTCCTCCTTGCTCACTCTCCCCTTCTCCCTCTTCCTCTCTCTCAATTTTGAGGAGAGGCCGACGCGGTCGCCGCCGTCCTCGCTCGTCCTCGTGGCCATAGAGCCCCGGTCGCCGCTCCGCCGTGTCCAGCGTCACCGCCGTTGACTGCTACCTCGTCCTTGCCCATCGGATCAAGCCGGACTCCCCCACCTCATCGGGATCGACCCCTTCTTCAACCTCTGGCCATCGAGCTCCGCCGCGTCGATCTGCTGCCCTGCTGCTACTAAGGTCCCACCGAGCCATCGTGTGCTCCTCTGGTGAGCTGCTCGACCGTTCCCCTCTGCTAGCGCCGTTCTTCCCGCCCCGTAGCCGTCGTCTCCATCGTGGCCGAATCTGCTGCCGCCTGGGCTCATCGCCGGCGCCGCTCCGATGACCAATTGGTCATTCGCTGCTGCTCGTTAGCTTCGCCGCAAGCCGTAGAGCACCCCCAGCCTTTTTGCTTGTTCGCGCGGGCGCTGTAGCCACGAGCCGTGCTCGACCGAACTCCGGTCGCCGCTACAGTCATTGCCGTGTTTAACTCCGGCCACCCAGCGACCTCCCGTTCATCCCATCTGATGCGCGCGTACACCAGCTCTCCAACGAGCCTAGCCACGCCTCCAACGGCGCTCTGTGCTGGGATTCCGGCCGTCGCCGCCGTGTTCTGCCACCGCCGGCGCGCGCGCCACCGTTTAAACCCCGGTAGGACCCACCTGGCAGGCCATTAGCCGCTAACCCGACGCCTAACGCTCACTGACATCGGGCCCCACCGTCTCTAATTAACCACTGTTAAAATAAGTGCTAATAATTAGACTAGAGAATGACATGTGGGCCCAGTGTACTGTTTAAATGGATAAGTTTTATTTAACACTATCAGACACTGATGTGTGGGCCCATTGACTAGTCAACCTGCTGACTGGGCAGATCCAGTCACTGGCAGGTGGGTCCCAGGCGCCAGTTTGACCAGTCAACGGTCAGAGTTGACTGCTGACATCACACTGACCTCATGCTGATGTCATATTCAATTCTGTTAATTTAAATAATTCCAGAAAATGCTAAAATCTTTAGAAAATCGTAGAAAATAAACCGTAGTTCGGATCGAAAAACTTTCTACATGAAAGTTGCTCAGAACGACGAGACGAATCCAACCGTGCCATCTGTTTCCGTGACGAGACCCTCTACGGAGGTGAACCCGTAACTTTTTGCCCTTTTCCGTTGGGTGAATAGTGCATATACACCGGTTGATAAATACAACTTAAATCCTAAAATAACTAATATGACTTAGACATGTTTTTTAGGCAGCCCTGCACTGCACGTTAGCATAGCAAACTCTGTGTTACCTTGTCTGCCTTGTATTTATCTGTTTCTTCCCCCTCTTCTCTCTCGATAGAGCCCGGTACCGACGCAGCTCCGGAGATCGACGACCCCTGACGACCTTGCCTTTGCCGCCGAGCAACCAGGCAAGCCCCCCCTTTGATCATCCCGATATCGCCCATTCTATTTTCTCATGCTTGCATTAGATTTTGCTACTGTAATTGATTGCTCATATTCTGTTGCATAGCCTGTTTTTGTAACTACTGTTGATACCTGCCTGATATCCAAACTGCTTAGTATAGGCTGGTTAGAGACCCATCAGAGACCCCACTTTGACCCAACTGCCCCGCTGGATTATCAGCAGACCCGATCAACGGGATCGAAGACCAGGCCCCGGCAACGCACTTCACCCCCTTAGTTGTACAACACTACTGGGTTACTATCGAGTGCCGAGGGTGATACCTCGTCAGCACTTCTGATGTTAACCTTGTAGGTTAGTTCATCGGTTATGGTCATCGAGGGTGATTCCTCCTTCTCCAGTCCCGATAACGACACTGTCGTGCAACTCCTCAAGAGTGGACCTCGAGGGTGATTCCTCCTTCGTTCACCTTGACGATAACATCAGGTGGAATTCCATCGAGGGTGATTCCTCAGGGTTCCCCTTGGTGCTAGACACACGGTTACTATGGTTACTATGACTTTACAACTGATGCTTGGACAGGCGGGTCGACCCTGAGGGGTTCCGACGAATGATGGGATGTCGGGTTGACCTGGAGGTTACCCGTGAGACGAATACGAGGCGTGGCCGGGCATTTATAGCCCTTGCCACAAGTCCTCGAGACGGGGCGACGGGGTCACATCGATCGTCAGTCCCTGCTTGTTTCCACAAGCCCCTAATCCACTAACGATTTGGATATTTGATCCGAGCCGGCCTTTGGCCGGATAGCACTAACCATCACGTGGGAAGAGTTATGGGCACTCTGCATCATAGCATCAGCCGAAAGCTCTGTTAGACGTCCAGTTCAGCCTGGCGGTCGGGAAGGGCTGGCACCATCCTGTAGTGGTGGAGCCTGGACCCGCCCTGCTCGCAACGAGCCGGAGAGCACAGGGCGATGTCCCAAGACCCCTGAGCGCTTAGGAGGTAGACCGACGGGGACATCTCTGCTGAGCTGTAGGTAGGGTTGCGGTGTATCGTTTAGCTGAGGCCGGGCATGACCCAGGAAAGTGTGTCCGGCCGGAGTTAAGCGAGCGTGGTGGGTAAGTTGGTGCACCCCTGCAGGGAAGAAAACATCTATCGATAGCCGGTCCTACGGTAAAAGACACTCGGAGTTGTATCCCGATCGATACAACTAGAACTTGAGATGATACCTGGATATGTGGCTCCGAGATCGCTTTCTCGCAGGGAGTCGAGGAAGGATCTCTGGGCGAGACTGTTACTTGACACAACCACTACTATATTATACTGTGCTGATCTACTCTCTTCTATTGCTGCAAGACCATTGAAGATGCTAGTCTTCGATAGGACTAGGCTTTCCTCTCTATTTTGGCATTTCTGTAGCCCAGTCCACATATACAGCCTTCCTTTGATAATGTTGCATATGTACTGTAGATCCTTGCTTGCTGAGTACTTCGGAGTACTCACGGTTGCTTTGCTTTCCTTTTCTCCCCATATCAGTTTGTCGTGACCATATGACGGAGCCCCTGAGATAGCTGCCCCGCCGACTGTCGTGGTTCTAAGTCTAACAGTAGAATAGGGGGTAGGTATGAGGAGGCAAGATCCTAGCTACGATGAGGTTGTGCACGCAGGATTTACGAGTTCAGGCCCTTCTCGGAGGAAGTAACAGCCCTACGTCTTGGTGCCCGGAGGCTCGGTCGATTGGATTATGCGTGAAGTTACAGGGGGTGCGAACCCTTGTGCCAGTGGAGGGGGTGGCTTATATAGAGTGCGCCAGGACCCCGGCCGTCCCACGTTACAAGGGGTTCAATGTCCATAAAGACAGGACGTTACTGATAACGCCAGGAATAAAGGCAAATAAATGATCATTAAGACTACGGAGTGAACGCCTGACCATTGCCATCCTGAGTGACTTTAGATCTTCTGTCTTCCGAGTGGTTTCTGATGTGGTCGAGTGAGTACACCCCGGTCGAATGGGATTGGGTTATCCGAGTGAACTGTTGGTCGAGTGGGTTGCACCCTGTGGTGATTTCAGTCGGTAGATGATGCTATCCTTTGAATGTCCTTGGCTTTAGAGCAGTGTCCTTGGGGAAAGGTGTCTAGGTCAGGCCTATTACCCTACCCTAGGTACATGTCTTCGTCATTAGCCCCCGAATGGATCTGGGTCCGAGTGGAGAAGGGGTTGAAGATGGTTCCGACCCGATTTATATGCTTCAGAGGCATTTTAACCGGGCCGGTGATCTTTGTGAAAACTTCAACTTCATTTTCAGTCGCCTGGGTCCATTCAGAGGTTGCCGAGTGAATTTTGCTGATAAGCTCTGAGTGTTGGTATGGTATAAAATCCTCAGCGCGATTGGTCACACTGCCGCTCCCGGATCTCACGGGATTCGAAATTTGGAGAAGCGCGCGGGACAGAGAGTACCGTAGTAAACAGAGCAGATTAGGCAGGGATGCCTCGATTCATGCGCCACCTTTTTTGCCACGTGTCCAGCGCACGACTGTTGCGGGATTTGACTGGATTGCCTGGGCCCATGAGTCAGCCACTCGGGAGCAGGCCCATATAAGGCGTCGGGGCCGATGAGTCTGGCACTGTGCTCCTCATCCCCTTCTTCTTCTCCTGTTTCTCCACCACATTTGCCGCCACCTTCGACGCCGCCGCCTCGTCCAAGTGCAGTCCGCCGCGATGGGGAAGGAGAAGACGGCGGCCCTGGAGCGTGCGAAGAAAGCGACGGCGGCAGCGAAGGGCAAGAAGATGAGTCGGGGGGATCATCGTCGAGATCCGGCCTGCCGCCCGGCTGGATCCAGGGCGACTGGATTCGATCCACGATTCAGCAAGAGGATCTGGAGGATCTGGTCGAGGGGGGCTTGATCGCTCATGGATCCTGGAGGCTGCCAGGTGATGAGACCGAGCCGCAGTCGCAGGAGGGTGAGTGCGTCCTCCTCGCGACCCACATCGACCGTGGTTTTTCTCTGCCCCTCATCCCTTTTTCCGAGGTTTTCTAAACTTTTTTGGAGCCCAACTTCATCACTTTTCTCCGAACACCATCACATACCTCGCTGCGTTTGTCTCCATGTGTGAGAATTTCCTGGGTTGTCGACCGCATTGGGGTCTCTTCAAACACATCTTTACTTGCCGCTCACAGTCTGTGAAAAAGGCTAATCCGAGTGATGAGAGGACGCACGTGATCCAGATGTGCGGAGGTCTAGGGATCCAAATGAGAGGCAAAAGCACATTTCCACCTATGACTCTTCCCGATTCGGTCAGAGGGTGGCAGTCGACCTGGTTTTATTGTAAGGACAAACCAACTCCTGGTCAGTCGACTGGCCTTTCCCCCTTCACCATGGGGCGAATTGAGAAGCCCTCTCCCTTGAAAGTGACTCCAGCAGAAAAGGTGGTGGTGACTATGTTGGTTGAACGAGTAATCCAACTTGTCCGCGATGGTGTGACCGGCATGGATTTGCTAGAGGTGTTTCTCACTCGCCGCATCCAGCTGCTCCAGGCCCGCGATCATCCTATGTGGATGTACTCGGGTGCCAATGATTCTGCTCGGATCCACCCGGGGGAAGTTGCCGAGGAGACGGTGGCGCAGTGGCTGCAGGGCATTACTGGAAACAAAGACAACCCCAGGGGGTCCAGGAGAATTCCGCCACTCGGCGCTGATAACAAACCAGACAAGGTCTGACCTTCGATGCCGAGTGATTTTTACTCTAATTTGTAAACTGTCTTTGGAACCGACTAATGCTTGTTCAATTCTTTGCTTCACAGATATATACTGAGATGTACTCGATGCCCAACGGGGAGCAGATCCAGGAAGGAGAAGAGAGCGGAGGCGACAGCGGCGACTGGAACTCTGATGGCGAGAGTGATGAAGAGCACGAAAACTCGAGCAGTGGTGAGGAGGTCGATTCTCCACCTCGCGTGGAAAAGCGTTCCAAGCATAAGCACGACCCAACAAGTATCCGGGGTAAGGTGGCAGCACCGACTGGACAGACTTCGAAGCGCACTCGGACATCTTTTCCGGTGCCGACTGAGAAGGCTCCGAAGCAGCTCAAGACCGCGCCGTCAAAGCCATGGAAGGCTTTGCCCAAGATCAAGGTTGACATTCCCGTCGCCTCTGCGTAAGTGTTTTGTTTTCCC
The DNA here is from genome assembly GCA_011799875.1 of Thinopyrum elongatum. NCBI lineage: Eukaryota > Viridiplantae > Streptophyta > Magnoliopsida > Poales > Poaceae > Thinopyrum > Thinopyrum elongatum. Next base: position 344,997,028 of record CM022301.1, read on the forward strand.
CCTTTGTTCCAAGAAACTTATATCAGTTGTCGACCCATTCACTTGCTTGACCGAGTGAACCTTGAGATTTGCAGCGCTGCTACCTCTGGGACTTCTGCTTACAAAGATGATGGTGATGAGGAGATGGAGGACGCGGTCACATCCAAAGCGGGTATGACCCCTGTTATCTCGTCTTTTCTTTGCTAGCCGATTCTACAGTCGACTGAACTCTTGTGGTCGATTCTTTTGCAGCTCCGCAAAATGTTATTGAACTTCAAGACGACGATGAAGATGAGCCACAGAAGCTCGTGGGTAGGAGGAGCAGGACCTCGGTCAAGAAGGTACCAGCTAGCAAGACGCCTCAGTCAACACCGGCGACGGAACCAGCTATCCAGCAATCCGGGGACTTCAACCGTGCCTCCGTTACTTTTGCGAATCCCTTGTCGAGTGGTCGTCTTTCATCGTCGACTGTGCTGGCCCTTGCTTCATCTGTGCAACTTCATGCCTCAAGCTCTCAAGCTACTGCAACTGATACACCGACTCCACTTTTCACTGCCCATCACGTCCCAGAAGACCAAGTGAGTGCTGCCAAGGAAGTTGTACGCCAGGCAGGCATTATGATGGAGCAGATGAAAGTGGTGCACGAGGCCAGTCAAGCTGCCTATGATGCCAGCTCAGCACTTCAGGCCAATGTCCAGGTTAGCATACTTCCGACTGAACTCCATCTTGACGCTTGTTCTGTTAGGATATGATATTTAGAAACTGCTGCTTTATCCGCAAGACGTCCGTGGATGAGCGTTTTGGAACCTTAATTGCACACCCATTGTCAGTCTGTACACCCACTGGGTGTTTTAATTTCTGTTGAGTAGTTTTTCCACTTGAGTCAACTAGGTTGTGTTGATTGAATCTCTGAACTAGTGGGGGCACGCTGAGTGCACCCACTGGGTGTAGTCCCCGAGACCGCCGTCGAATGTTTGATTCGGCGGGGGTCTTTGAACAGAACTTTTCCACTCGGTCTGGGCAGATCATGCCGAGTGGAACCTTTACCAGTGGGGGCACGCTGAGTGCACCCACTGGGTGTAGTCCCCGAGACCGTAGTCGACTGCGGGCAGTCGGCTATGGTCTGAGTTTTTTTTTCTGACTGAACGGACCAAGTCGATTGAAAAAGTCAGACCAGTGGGGGCACGCTGAGTGCACCCACTGGGCGTAGTCCCCGAGACTATTGTCGAATGTTTGATTCGGCAGTAGTCTTAGAACTATTTGAACTTGCTACTTTATTGCTCGGAAGCAACCAATCTTTGTGTCTGCCAACTGACTATCTTCTGAACACAGAAATCTTGTGATCTTGGAGCCCGGTTCGCTGACTTGGAGCAAAAGCAAATCCAGCTCAATCTTGACCTGGAGTTGGCTCGAAATAACTTGCATAAGGCCAAGGATGACGCTGCTGGTAAGGAAAGCTTGTCGACTGGTTCTCTTGCCATCTTTTCTCCTTCTTTTTCTGATTCAAATGTTATTCTTTCTAGAAACAATGAGACAGGCTTTGGAGAAGAAGGACCTTGACCTTGCGGTTGCGAAGAAAACCGCCGAAAACAAAACGGCACTTGCCGACCAAAAGATGGCCTCAGTCGGAAAGTTGGAGGAAGAGAATACCAAGCTGAAGGCTGCTCTTGATGAAGCTAACAAAGAGGCGACTCGTCTGAAGAAGGACAAACGGACCCTGACCGACAAAGTGGAAGACATCACCCGCAGGAGGGACGAGCTGGAGAACTATCTGGGAGGACTCGCCAAAAAATTATTCCTCATGCTTGAACGTACTTTTCTCTGTCCGATTGGTTTGCTTTCGTTGACTCATCATACTGCTGTCGACTCATTATTTCTCTACGAGTGCAGAATTCTGTCAAGACTTCGAGGAAGAGACTGGGCGAGTCGAGACGAACTTGGATCCCATCAACTCCCCTGTCAAAGATGAAGCTGCCATGAACGTGCTCCGACTGGAGTCTCGCCTTGCCAGTGCCATGGATTACCTTGCTCCACTCAAGGTTGCGGTGTCGCGGATCGACACAGCGCTCTGGCCAAGGGAAACGCTCCAAAATGATCTCGAGTCTCTGATGACTCGACTCAACGAGATTCCTGGTCGAGTGCAGGAGTGGAAGAAGTCCTCTGCTCGATGCGGTGCTGACGTAGCTCTGTCCCTGGTTCGTGTCCACTGCAAGGAAGCCAGAGAAGAGAAGCTAGCAGCAATCAAGGTCGCCAACACCAAGAAACTTGACTTCCAGTCTTTCATGGAGACCTTCATTGCTGCTGCTACTCGAATTGCAGATGGAATCGACCTAGACGAGTTTGTCGAGCCTGCCAGCCCCCTTGCGGAGCGAACGAAACTTTTATGATCCGATTCAATTTGCCTCGGTATGCCGAGTGATTTTGTAACCGTAAAACTCCTTCAGGCCTGATGCCCGAATACTTTAAACTCCTTCGTCCGAACTTAGTTTGCCCTTAAATATGTTTGTTTTTATTTCTGAGTGGAACTTGCATCTTCACTCGGAACAGACTTTTGTTCTTGTGATGCAGTTCTGAGGAGAGGATCGCGGACGACCTGCACCTCGTCGTCCTTGCAGATCAGGATGGAGCGTGTTTTACACTTAGGCGAGTACAGGACCGCAACTAAGCCCTCGAGTGAGAGGGTTGCTCATCACTCGGTAGGATTTTTCAAACTTAGGCGAGTACAGGACTGCAGCTAAGCCCCCGAGTGAGAGGGTTGCTCATCACTCGGTAGGATTTTTCAAACTTAGGCGAGTACAAGACTGCAGCTAAGCCCCCGAGTGAGAGGGTTGCTCATCACTCGGTAGGATTTTTCAAACTTAGGCGAGTACAGAACTGCAGCTAAGCCCCCGAGTGAGAGGTTTGCTCTCACTCAGTAGATTTTTCAAACTTAGGCGAGTACAGGACTGCAGCTAAGCCCCCGATTGAGAGGGTTGCTCATCACTCGGTAGGATTTTTCAAACTTAGGCGAGTACAGGACTCAGCTAAGCCCCCGAGTGAGAGGGTTGCTCTCACTCGGTAGGATTTTTCAAACTTAGGCGAGTACAGACTGCAGCTAAGCCCCCGAGTGAGAGGGTTGCTCATCACTCGGTAGGATTTTTCAAACTTAGGCGAGTACAGGACTGCAGCTAAGCCCCCGAGTGAGAGGGTTGCTCATCACTCGTAGGATTTTTCAAACTTAGGCGAGTACAGGACTGCAGCTAACCCCCGAGTGAGAGGGTTGCTCATAACTCGTAGGATTTTTTCAAACTTAGGAGTACAGGACTGCAGCTAAGCCCCCGAGTGAGAGGGTTGCTCATCACTCGGTAGGATTTTCAAACTTAAGCGCTGTAACCCCGCTAAAAAAAGGCTGGGGGGGGGTGGAGGGTGGGTGCGTCCTCGGGGCGTAGTGGGTTTCAGGGCTTAGGCGGGTAAGGAGGGGAGCCTGAGTGGAGGGTTGGTTTGGGGGTTTTTTTGGTGTTTTTTCTTTGTTTTTTGTTTATTTTTTTTTTTTTTGGTTTTTTTCTTCTTTGTTTTTTGTTTGTTGTGTTTGGGGTTTGTTTTTGTTTTTTTTTTTTTTTCTTTGTTTGTTGTTTTTTTTTTTGTTTTTGTTTTGTTGTTTTTTCTTTTTTTGTTTTTTTCCCCCCCCCCCCCCCCCCAACCCCCCCCACCCCCTCCCACCCCCCCCACCCCCCCCCCCCTCCCCCCCCGCTACGCCGGTCCGTTCCCCCCCACCACCCCCCCCCCACCCACCCACCCCACCCCCCCCCACCCCCCCCCCCCCCCCCCCCCCCACCCCCTCACCCCCCCCCCCCACCCCCTCCACCCCCCCCCCCCCCCCCACCCACCCCCCCCAACACAAAACACACGACCCCCCACCCAACACCTTCCTCTCCTCCCCTTCTTTCTCTTTTTTCTCTCACTCCTTCCTGTAGGATTTTTCAACCTTCGGCGATACAGTGACTGTGCAGCTACCCCCGAGTTTAGAGTGTTGCTCATCACTCGGTAGGATTTTTCAAACTTAGGCGAGTACAGGACTGCAGCTAAGCCCCCGAGTGAGAGGCTTGCTCATCAGTCGGTAGGATTTTTCAAACTTAGGCGAGTACAGGACTGCAGCTAAGCCCCCGAGCGAGAGGGTTGCTCATCACTCGGTAGGATTTTTCAAACTTAGGCGAGTACAGGACTGCAGCTAAGCCCCCGAGTGAGAGGGTTGCTCATCACTCGGTAGGATTTTTTGAACTTAGGCGAATCGGATTCGCGGCTAAGCCACCCACTGGGGGATTTTGCACACATGTATTAGTAACAACAATCATTTATGAGACTGTAAAACCATGTCTTTGATAAACGAACTAAAAGGTACTCTTTATTACATCTCATCAGTCTGAACACTTAAGTATAAAAACGGCGGAGTAGCTCCGCATTCCAAGCGCGTGGCTCGTCTTTATTATGCTCCACATTGTAGAGGTGAGACGCTCCGTTGTGGAGCACCTTGGTGACGATGAAGGGACCTTCCCAAGCGGGGGCAAGTTTGTGAGGCCGTTGCTGGTCCACTCGGAGCACAAGGTCCCCTTCCTGAAATGCTCGACCCTTCACATTTCTGGCATATAATCGACGAAGGTCTTGTTGATAAATGGTCGATCGGATCAAGGCCATCTCTCTTTCTTCTTCCAGAAGATCAACAACATCTTCTCGAGCTCGTTCTGCTTCGGCTTCTGAGAAAAGTTCTACTCGGGGTCCATTGTGAAGCAAGTCACTCGGCAGCACAGCCTCAGCCCCATAGACCATGAAGAAGGGGGTTCGACCAGTCGACCGATTTGGTGTTGTTCTTAATCCCCAAAGGACTGGCGGTAGCTCATCTACCCAAGCGCCGGCCGCATGCTTGAGGTCGCGCATCAATCGAGGTTTCAGCCCTTTGAGAATCAAACCATTCGCTCTTTCTGCTTGTCCATTCGACTGAGGGTGGGCGACTGAAGCATAGTCGACCCGAGTACCTTGGGACGCACAGAAAGCTCGGAACTCATCAGAATCAAAGTTCGACCCATTATCCGTGATGATGCTGTGTGGGACTCCGTACCTAAATGTTAACCCTCTGATGAAGCTGACGGCAGTACTTGCATCCAGGTTTTTGATAGGTTTAGCTTCGATCCATTTAGTGAACTTATCGATTGCTGCAAGCACATGGGTGAAACCACTCCTGCCAGTCTTCAGAGGTCCTACCATATCTAAACCCCAAACAGCGAATGGCCAGATGAGTGGAATGGTCTTCAAGGCTGAAGCAGGTTTGTGGGACATGTTGGAGTAGAACTGACAACCCTCACATTTGTCAATTATTCCCTTTGCCATCTCATTTGCCCGCGGCCAATAAAACCCTGCTCGATACGCTTTGGCCACGATGGCCCGGGAAGACGCATGGTGACCACAGGTCCCCGAGTGAATATCATCGAGGATCATTCGGCCTTCTTCCGGAGTGATGCATTTCTGAGCGACCCCAGTGACACTTTCTCTATAGAGTTGCCCCCCCATTACTGTGAAGGCTTTGGATTGACGGACAATCTGGCGAGCCTCTTCTTCATCCTCTGGAAGCTCTTTCCTGAGAATATATGCGATATACGGCACTGTCCAATCAGGAATAATGATCAAAACTTCCATGATCAAGTCGACCACAGCTGGGATTTCAACTTCAGTCGGATCAGTGGAACTTTTAGGCTGTGGGGGCTCTTCAGTGAAGGGATCTTCTTGAACTGATGGTGCGTGAATATGCTCCAAAAACACATTGCTGGGAATAGGCTCCCGCTTGGAACCTATTTTTGCCAAGTCATCAGCTGCTTGATTCTTCAGTCGGGGTATATGGTGGAGCTCTAGCCCTTCAAACTTCTTTTCTAACTTTCTCACCGCATTGCAATAACCAGTCATAGCTTGGCTCCTGACATCCCATTCCTTCATCACTTGATTAACCACTAAATCTGAGTCACCATAAACCATTAGGCGGCGGACGCCGAGTGAAATGGCCATACGCAACCCGTACAGGAGTGCCTCATATTCAGCTTCATTGTTGGAGGAATCAAAGTGAATCTGGAGAACATATCTGAGGTTGTCGCCTCGGGGAGATACCAGGACTACTCCGGCGCCTGCTCCATTCAACATCTTGGACCCGTCGAAGAACATAGTCCAATGTTCCGACTGTATCTGGGTCGGTAACTGCTGTTCAATCCACTCGACGAGGAAATCTGCTATCGCTTGAGATTTGATCGCTTTCTTTGCCTCAAACTTGATATCCAGCGGAAGGAGTTCAATCGCCCACTTTGCCACTCGACCAGTTGCATCTCTGTTGTTCAAAATTTCTGACAACGGAGCGTCGCTGACGACTGTAATCGAATGATCTGAGAAGTAATGTGCAACCTTCTTTGCGGTCAAGTAAATTCCATAGACAAGCTTCTGATAATGTGGATATCTCTGCTTGGATGGGGTTAAGACTTCAGAAATATAGTACACTGGGCGTTGAACCTTGTAGGTTTTACCTTCTTCTTCCCGCTCGACTGTGAGTACTGTACTGACAACCTGTCCAGTGGCTGCTATATAAAGCAGTAAAGGCTCTTTGCTGATTGGAGCAGCAAGCACCGGCCGGGTGGAAAGCAGGGCTTTGAGCTCTGTAAACACTGCGTCAGCTTCCGGAGTCCACTCGAACATATCAGATTTCTTCATCAGTCGGTAAAGAGGTAATGCCTTTTCGCCGAGACGAGAAATGAATTGACTCAAAGCGGCCAAACAACCAGTAAGTTTCTGAATGTCGTGTACACGCACATGGCGTTTCATTCGGAGGATTGCACCAACTTTCTCTGGGTTTGCATCGATCCCACGTTCGAAAACGAGGAAACCGAGTAACTTTCCACCTGGAACTCCAAATGTACACTTCGACGGATTAAGCTTGATATCATATCTTCTCAAATTGGCAAAGGTTTCGGCAAGGTCAGTAAGCAGGTCGGAACCTTTGCGCGACTTAACCACGATGTCATCCATGTATGCTTCCACATTCCGACTGATTTGAGCTAGCAGACACTTCTGTATCATGCGCATGAATGTGGCACCAGAATTCTTGAGACCAAAGGGCATGGTGATGTAGCAAAAGCACCCGAATGGGGTGATAAAAGCTGTTTTTATTTCATCAGGTCCATACAGTCGGATCTGATGGTACCCGGAATATGCATCCAGGAAGGACAATCGCTGACTATCTGATCGATGCGGGGGAAAGGAAAATGATCTTTCGGGCAGGCCTGATTGATATGCTTGAAATCAATGCATATACGAAGTGAATCGTCCTTCTTGGGAACCATGACAACATTGGCGAGCCACTCGGAGTGGTAAATTTCGCGGATGAACTCAACTGCCAAAAGCCGAGCCACCTCTTCGCCGATTGCCTTTCTCTTCTCCGCAGCGGACCAACGGAGATGCTATTTCATAGGCTTTGCCTTTGGATCGACTCGCAAATGGTGCTCAGCCAGTCCCTTGGGTACACCTGGCATGCCAGACGGCTTCCATGCGAAGATGTCCCAGTTCTCACGGAGGAACTGGATGAGCGCTTCTTCCTATTTGCTGTCGAGTGTTGTTGAGATATGAGTTGGAGCAGCACCGGGATCGGTCGGGTGAATGTGAACAGGCTTTGTTTCACCGGACGACTGAAATGCAGACTCTGAAGCAGGCTTCTTAGCGTGCAACAAATCACTCGGATCTGCAGTCTTCTTATATTCTTCCATTTCTATTGCTGCCATCTGTTCATCGGCTATCTTAGAGCCCTTCTGGAGGCACTCTTCTGCCCGTTGCCGATTACCAGTGACTGTGATCACGCCCCTGGGGCCTGGCATCTTCAGCTTGAGGTACACGTAACACGGTCGAGCCATGAAACGGGCATATGCAGTTCTGCCCAGAATAGCATGATAGGCACTGTGAAAGTCCACAACTTCAAATGTCAACTTCTCCTTACGGTAATTCTTTGAGTCACCGAAAACCACGTCAAGAGTGATCTGGCCGAGTGAATCAACTTTCTTCCCTGGAATGACACCGTGGAACCGCATGTTGCTCTCACTGAGCTTGGACATCGGAATGCCCATCCCACGAAGAGTCTCAGCATACAAAATGTTCAAGCTGCTGCCACCATCCATCAAGACTTTGGTCAGTCGGGTGCCCCCAACGACCGGGTCGACCACCAACGCTTGCCTCCCGGGGGTGGCGACGTGCAGTGGGTGGTCGGATTGGTCGAATGTGATGGGAGTCTTTGACCATTTCAAATATGTCGTCGCTACCGGAGCAACCATGTTTACCTCTCTGTTGATGACTTTCAGTCGACTTTTACTTTCAATGTCAGCAAAAATCATCAAAGTGGAATTGATGTTAGGGAAACCGTCATCATCTTCTTCCTTGTCACCATCCTTGTCAGACTCTTTTTCCTTTTCATTCGGCTGTTTCTCTTGGAACTGCTGGATCAGGAGCCGACATTGTCGAGTGGTATGTTTGGGATAAATCAGATTACCCTCTTCATCCTTCTTGGTGTGAATGTGACATGGCAAGTCCAACACATCGTTCCCTGCCTGATCTTTCACCTTCTTGGGGATCCAGGGTCCTTTGGGCTTTCCCTTGAATTTTCCTTGAGTTACAACTACAGCTTCACCTGGACCTGCTGGTTCGGCTTTGCGTTTCTGCTTCCGACCCACTCCGGTGTCTTGGGCGACTGGTTTGCCCTTTCCACTGCGGAGTCGGTCCTCTTCTTCACCATTAGCGTATCGGGTGGCTATTTCCATCATTCGGGTCAGAGACATATCTCCTGTCCGACCGAATTTCAGGTTAAGCTCTCGATACCGAATGCCCTCCTTGAAGGCACAAACTGCTTGGTGCTGGGATACATTTTCTATTGTGTGGTGTAAAGTGGTCCATCTTTGGATGTAATCCCTCAGAGTTTCATTCGGCTTCTGTACACCATGTTGCAATTCTGTCAACCCCGCAGGTCATTTGCATGTGCCCTCGAATGTCCTGACAAACACTCGGGTTAACTCCTCCCAGCTGAATATACTGCCTGGAGCCAACTGATTCAGCCATGCTCTAGCCGATCCTTCCAGCATGAGAGGAAGATGTTTCATAGCTACCTCATCATTTCCACCACCGATCTGAACAGCCACTCGGTAATCTTCCAGCCAAGTGTCAGGCTTCGACTCACCGGTGAACTTACTAACCCCAGTCGCCAACCTGAAGTTGGGGGGGGGGGATCTCAGCAGCTCTGATGGCTCTGCTAAAACACTCGGGCGATCCCTGCCTTGCCCCTCTCTGTGTGCTCGGTTCCTGTCGACCAAACCTTGCACCAAAATTGACCTCGCATCAAACCCTGGCTCTCTTGGGTTGACCGGCGTCCTTCGCCCTCCGCTGTACGGGCGCCCGTCATCATAGTGCCGGGGCACATATGATCCGCTTCTCGGAGGGGGCGTAGGCGATCGACGGCGGTCATCACGGTCGAGCCAATGATCGTACTGCTCGTGGTTCCGACCCAAGTGCTGATCCTGGCGATGCACCCGCCCCTCACGCCGCGGAGGTGATCTTGGGCTGTGAGCCGATTGAACTGTGTCAGCCACCACAGATCTGCTATGGATTCTGTTATGCGACTGAGATACTGCAGTGTTTTGGTCTCCTGCCGCCCGGAGCAGAGCCCAGATCTGCATCAAACCTCGTCCAGCTTCCGACTGGGATAGCTGGATGGACTCTGCTATACAAGTTGCAGCTGCAAGATTCTGAATAGGAGTGCGGTATACCTGAGGTTCAGGAGGGAACAATTGCCGCCGTCGACTGGACTCAGGAATCTGCTGCCGAGCACGGTCGTCGAGTGCATGCTGAAAATTTTCCAGTCGAGTGCGTTCAGCCAAAGTGGCCAAGCGCGCTGCCTCCAAGGCCCGAGCCTCAGGGGTCTCCCCGATGATGGGCGTGTGGAGTGCTTCCTCGTTACGGCGGTGAAGTTCCTCCCTCCGCTGTGAAGAGAGGGTTTCGGGGTGGTATTCCTCGTGAACACGCGATGGATCGCCACCGCCGTCGCCGCCTCCGTTGCGACGCATGCCTGGTGGGCTACGCGGCGTGTCGACCATCAGGACCTCCGCCGCATGATCGCTGCTATCGCACTCGGACAGAGTCTCGACGGAGCCAGTCGACAGATCGAACATGCCGTAGAGAGATTCATCGGGCTCGATCGCCGCGACTTGAGGGGTGGTCGACTGACGTGCCACCGCATGCTTCACCCACCGCTGAAGCCGCGATCGACCGGATCGCTTGCGACGGCGAACAGCGGGGAACGAAGATGCCGTGGGAACCGACCGGTATTGGGTCGACGGCTGCCGCAGAAGGACGCCGCAGACACACGCGCGAAAGTGCGTCGCCCCACGGACGGGGAACATCTCGACGTCGAGGGGGGCCTCCTGGAGCCAGGCGGAGTCGTCGGCGATGAAGACGAGCGCGCCGAGACGGATCTCGTGGCCATCAGCCAAACCTCCACCCGAAACCATGATGATGCGAATCGGAAAAAATCGCAACCTCACCGGAAAGTCGCTAAGACACCTGCCCCACGGTGGGCGCCAACTGTCGTGGTTCTAAGTCTGACAGTAGAATAGGGGGTAGGTATGAGGAGGCAAGATCCTAGCTACAATGAGGTTGTGCACGCAGGATTTATGAGTTCAGGCCCTTCTCGGAGGATGTAACAGCCCTACGTCTCGGCGCCCAGAGGCTCGGTCGATTGGATTATGCGTGAAGTTACAGGGGGTGCGAACCCTTGTGCCAGTGGAGGGGGTGGCTTATATAGAGTGCGCCAGGACCCCAGCCGTCCCACGTTACAAGGGGTTCAATGTCCATAAAGACAGGACGTTACTGACAACGCCAGCAATAAAGGCAAATAAATGATCATTAATACTATGGAGTGAACGCCTGACCATTGCCATCCTGAGTGACTTTAGATCTTCTGTCTTTCGAGTGGTTTCTGATGTGGTCAAGTGAGTACACCCCGGTCGAATGGGATTGGGTTATCTGAGTGAACTGTTGGTCGAGTGGGTTGCACCCTGTGGTGATTTCAGTTGGTAGATGATGCTATCCTTTGAATGTCCTTGGCTTTAGAGCAGTGTCCTCGGGGAAGGGTGTCTAGGTCAGGCCTATTACCCTACCCTAGGTACATGTCTTCGTCACCGACGACTACTGCTACCACCTCGAGGGTGGTTACTTCTACGAGCTGGCCGACGACCAGGAGTAGGATCGGAGGGTCCCAGGCAGGAGGCCTACGCCTTTCGATCATAGTGTTTTATTTTGCCCCGCCTTTCTAAAGGCCTTTCTGTTTCTCTTTTATATCTGAACTCAGATATCTGATGCTTCCGCTGACGCTTGTATGGCATCGAGCTATGTATTCGAGCCCTCGAGGCCCTGGCTTGTAATATAAAGCTTGTATGACTTTATTTATGTTTTAGAGTTGTGTTGTGATATCTTCAAGTGAGTCCTTAGGCTTGATCGTGTGCATTTGCGTGTATGATTAGTGCACGATTAAGCCGGGGGCGTCACAGGTTGGTATCAGAGCCGACTGCCTGTAGGAACCCCCTTTCCAACTCCTTGGCCGAAGTTGAGTCTAGTACTTGAAAACTTTTTACTAACTTGGTTGTGTGGCTTACGGGCCCACGTCGCCAACTGGGTGGTATTAGGATCTTTTATTCCTCGTCTATACTCTGGGACTCTGATCTATCGTCTATTCGGGTTAAACATTTTACTAACTCTGACATTAGGTTCTCGTAACCACTTCCTCCCGGAGAGCCCCGACATTATCGATGATCGCTTGCTTCGCCAGAAGATTTTGCGGATACTCCTCGATGTTTCTTGAGACCCTGTGCCCGTTGCTTCGCAGTTCCTGACTACCGATAATCCCCGTGAATAACATCCTTGTCGTTTGTACCTTCATCCCCAATTGCTCTTGTTGCTACAAGATACCCCGAAATACTCTGCATTAATCCAGGAATTCTCTGAACCTACTGCCTTGCAGTTCTTTTCCTCCTGAACATACTTATGAATAATTCCTCACATTTCCGGGGATCCATTCATCCCTAGTTGTTCTTGTGTTTCACGACATACTTCGTATTACTATCTGATTTCCCGAAAGTCCTCTGCAGCCTATTGATCTTGATTTTCCTTGCCTGCTTGCATTATGGTTAATTACATATGTCTAGCAATATGTATTAAAATCCTTTGTGGTTGTCATTCTGTTCCTATGGATTCAATGTGTGTGCGGCTACTCGCAATCATCAATTAATCCTTAGAAATTTTCTTTCCGGCTCAGACATCGTTCCGGATATGAGCTGGTTCTCGACCAATCAAACTATCATCGAATGGGACCCTAGTCTATTCATCTTATCCATCCTTGATCAGAGCGTCTACTTCTGATCCTTCGCTTTGGAAATCATAATTCCTTTGAATTTAAGCATCAGACTATTCAGATGTTTCCATAAACCGATTCCTTTGCATCCCTTCTTCTTCTGGTTGAGTACCGATACTCACATTAGATCATTTGCGGACCACCTAATCTTTTAGTGGATTACTATCCGTTAGCTCCTTCGTATTTTAACCCATAGACAACCTTCCCCTGATACAAAATGCATCTGGTGAATTGCATCATCTACTCCGAATCGCCAGCCCTTTGCTTTCGAGCATGTACCCGTCGCTCCTGTTATTGTGTTGTATAGCTTTGTAAAAATGTCCCGATGGGTTGAACCTATGCTTTCCCTAATCCGTGTGAACTCGAAAGTTATGCGATTCATACTCTTCTGGTACTTCGCCAGATAAATCTTCCGCACTACAATTTCTTCAAAAACGAGGAGTAAATGAAAGGTTATGCATTGAAGAAGTGGGAGTCGACCTTGAACCTTTGTGTTCACGCCCATGGACCCAATGTAGAACTTATCATGGAAGCTGCTCGTAAAAATAATTATTTCCTTGGTACAATTTCATCTTGTATCTATGAATTGATCCTTGCAATCGTGGTTCCGACCATATTTCCTCCTTGATTCCATTTCCCGGATAAGTTAAAATACTTGTCCTCTACAGATTATTTCACCCATCCAACCTCTACTCCGATTTACCTTCCGGTATTACCCCTAGTACTTGTTACTGGGAAGTTTAATACCCCATCACATCATTCCTAGCCTGATCGGCTATATCATTATCGTATCGATTTTTAATTATGCTACCTGGTCCTTATGCCCGGAGCAACTTCCGACGATGAGCTAAGCTTACGTCGATCTTCCTCATCTTATCATTTCACCTCGAACAACAAGCTTGACTTCGATTTTGTGTCGTAACCGTGGTTCCAATAACCTTTCGCTTCATCATTCCTTTGACTTGATGTCATCATCGATCGATTACATCTTCATGAAATCTCTCGACAATTGTGTCGTGATCATCATCAACATTCCGAGCTCTTCCAGGATATCAATAGAATTCATGGTGAGAAATACCATCCTTGCCCCTCGATGATTGTGTTATCATCGACAACATTCTTGTCATCTCCAACACAAACTTTTTCATATAAATTTTGAAAATACATCCTTTGTGACATGTCGATGAATTGCTGCTGAACCCATCAGCCACATCCTCATCTTTTCCTGATAAAATTGCATGAGATGTTCTAAAATTCCCGATGGATCCTTTGTGTTCCCAACGTCCAATCTTTAACCGATGACCATGTCACTGCTATCCCGAAGCATGTCTGTGGTACTCCGATCATCAACAAGAACATTGGAAGCGCAATGCTGAATTTTCTTGATCAATTATTCAAACACCGTTGTATGGGTAAAACTCATAATTTCCTTGCCCCTTTGTCTAAATGATTTTATACTTGGAGCCTTATCATGTATACCATGCTTTGCCTTCCCTTGCGAAAGATATACTCTTGATACTAGGGTATAAACACACTTTCCTTTCTGTTGGCCTGATTAATATACTAATCATAATTTCCTTTCCATTGTTTTGTTTAACCTTTCCAGTAATCTAGCTTATCTAAGCAGAAATAATTCTCTGCCTATGAAAACATCTCGGTCTACAATTCGGTTAGTACGACCCTGTTACTAATGTTGTTGGCATTCCAGTAGCCACCAATGGACGAGAACTTTGCCTATTGGTCCGCCTCGTTCAATGAGCAGGAAAATGGTTCTCTTCGTCCCTCGCCCTTGGTACCGATGTTGTCGCCGACATAACTGACAGGCTATTCTCTGACATACATTGTTGCCGTGACCGGTAGGATGCCACCGTTTTCCCTACTTTTGATCGATACCCCTCCATAGTTCCACAGGATCGGAACCTGACTCTCCTGTACAACCTTGATTCCGAAATATTCTTTGCATATGACTTTGTGTGTTATCACGAGCCACCCTCCGAGAGATGATCTATTCCCGATGCTATGAACCCCTCATCAACTCTGTTCAGGTATCGATCGGACGTCCATTCGCCCGAAATTTCTTATTGTACCTTCATCCTTTGCTCTCGATGTTTTCTTAAGTTTCAACCCGAGAGATACTTCTGCCACATTTCCTGAATTGTTCACCAAATAATTAACCCTATAAGGGTCAGATCTCCCGAAGTTACTCGTTACTTCCCCACTTAAATCTCGGGACGAGATTTCTTGTAGTGGAGGAGATTTGTAACATCCCCAGCTTCACACCCCAGTGATCACCCTCTGATCATGCCAAGTCACCATGATTAACAGAGCATGATCATCGTTTGGATCATAGCCCATTATCAAATATCAAATCAAATTGAGAATTCAAATTAAAGTGAAAAATAAAAGTTGTTCAAATTTAAAACTAAAATGTACATATGGTTGCAAATAATCCAGAAGCATTTACAAAAATAAAATCAACATTAATTGAATTACAAATCTGACCCTAGCAACCAAAACAACCCCATTAAATCCATTTTCATTTTTTAGAAATGCAAATGAATTCAATTCAGTCCCAAACTTTTTGTGGCAGTGCTAGCCATTGCCTAGTATTTGATTTGGCAAGTCCCATGTTTTACAAAATACAATTGCTAGCTAAAAGAAAACGCAACAGAAAAGAATAAAAGAAAACAGAAAAATAAAATGAAAAAGGCCTAACTGGCCGGGACTAAGTGCACAGTGCACTCAGCCCAGTCCAGCCGGCCCATCTCCCTCACCTCCCGCTCTCTCTCCTGGACGTGTCGCCGCCGCCGTGGCCGAGCGCGCGCTCGCCGGCCGCAGGTCGACACCGCGGCACCCACCAACGCTGAGGGGATAAGGATTTCTCCTCATCCATCCCCCCTGCCTCCTCCTTGCTCACTCTCCCCTTCTCCCTCTTCCTCTCCCTCAATTTTGAGGAGAGGCCGACGCGGTCGCCGCCGTCCTCGCTCGTCCTCGTGGCCACAGAGCCCCGGTCGCCGCTCCGCCGTGTCCAGCGTCACCGCCGTTGACTGCTACCTCGTCCTTGCCCATCGGATCAAGCCGGACTCCCCCACCTCGTCGGGATCGACCCCTTCTTCAACCTCTGGCCATCGAGCTCCGCCGCGTCGATCTGCTGCCCTGCTGCTACTAAGGTCCCACCGAGCCATCGTGTGCTCCTCTGGTGAGTTGCTCGACCGTTCCCCTCTACTAGCGCCGTTCCTCCCGCCCCGTAGCCGTCGTCTCCATCGTGGCCGAATCCGCTGCCGCCTGGGCTCATCGCCGGCGCCGCTCCGATGACCAATTGGTCATTCGCTGCTGCTCGTTAGCTTCGCCGCAAGCCGTAGAGCACCCCCAGCCTTTTTGCTTGTTCGCGCGGGCGCTGTAGCCACGAGCCGTGCTCGACCGAACTCCGGTCGCCGCTACAGTCATTGCCGTGTTTAACTCCGGCCACCCAGCGACCTCCCGTTCATCCCATCTGATGCGCGCGTACACCAGCTCTCCAACGATCCTAGCCACGCCTCCAACGGCGCTCTGTGCTGGGATTCCGGCCGTCGCCGCCGTGTTCTGCCACCGCCGGCGCGCGCGCCACCGTTTAAACCCCGGTAGGACCCACCTGGCAGGCCATTAGCCGCTAACCCGACGCCTAACGCTCACTGACATCGGGCCCCACCGTCTCTAATTAACCACTGTTAAAATAAGTGCTAATAATTAGACTAGAGAATGACATGTGGGCCCAGTGTACTGTTTAAATGGATAAGTTTTATTTAACACTATCAGACACTGATGTGTGGGCCCATTGACTAGTCAACCTGCTGACTGGGCAGATCCAGTCACTGGCAGGTGGGTCCCAGGCGCCAGTTTGACCAGTCAACGGTCAGAGTTGACTGCTGACATCACACTGACCTCATGCTGATGTCATATTCAATTCTGTTAATTTAAATAATTCCAGAAAATGCTAAAATCTTTAGAAAATCGTAGAAAATAAACCGTAGTTCGGATCGAAAAACTTTCTACATGAAAGTTGCTCAGAACGACGAGACGAATCCAACCGTGCCATCTGTTTCCGTGACGGGACCCTCTACGGAGGTGAGCCCGTAACTTTTTGCCCTTTTCCGTTGGGTGAATAGTGCATATACACCGGTTGATAAATACAACTTAAATCCTAAAATAACTAATATGACTTAGACATGTTTTTTAGGCAGCCCTGCACTGCACGTTAGCATAGCAAACTCTGTGTTACCTTGTCTGCCTTGTATTTATCTGTTTCTTCCCCCTCTTCTCTCTCGATAGAGCCCGGTACCGACGCAGCTCCGGAGATCGACGACCCCTGACGACCTTGCCTTTGCCGCCGAGCAACCAGGCAAGCCCCCCCTTTGATCATCCCGATATCACCCATTCTATTTTCTCATGCTTGCATTAGATTTTGCTACTGTAATTGATTGCTCATATTTTGTAACTACTGTTGATACCTGCCTGATATCCAAACTGCTTAGTATAGGCTGGTTAGAGACCCATCAGAGACCCCACTTTGACCCAACTGCCCGCTGGATTATCAGCAGACCCAATCAACGGGATCGAAGACCAGGCCCCGGCACCGCACTTCACCCCCTTAGTTGTACGACACTACTGGGTTACTATCGAGTGCCGAGGGTGATACCTCGTCAGCACTTCTGATGTTAACCTTGTAGGTTAGTTCATCGGTTATGGTCATCGAGGGTGATTCCTCCTTCTCCACTCCCGATAACGACACTGTCGTGCAACTCCTCAAGAGTGGACCTCGAGGGTGATTCCTCCTTCGTTCACCTTGACGATAACATCAGGTGGAATTCCATCGAGGGTGATTCCTCAGGGTTCCCCTTGGTGCTAGACACACGGTTACTATGGTTACTATGACTTTGCAACTGATACTTGGACAGGCGGGTCGACCCTGAGGGGTACCCGCGAATGATGGGATGTCGGGTTGACCTGGAGGTTACCCGTGAGACGAATACGAGGCGTGGCCGGGCATTCTTAGCCCTTGCCACAAGTCCTCGAGATGGGGCGATGGGGTCACATCGATTGTGAGTCTCTGCTCGTTTCCGCAAGCCCCTAATCCACTAACGATTTGGATATTTGATCCGAGCCGGCCTTTGGCCGGATAGCACTAATCATCACGTGGGAAGAGTTATGGGCACTCTGCATCGTAGCATCAGCCGAAAGCTCTATCGGACGTCCAGTTCAGCCTGGCGGCCGGGAAGGGCCGACACCATCCTGTAGTAGTGGAGCCTGGACCCGCCCTGCTCGCAACGAGCCGGAGTGCACAGGGCGATGGCCCAAGACCCCTGAGCGCTTAGGAGGTAGACCGACGGGGACCTCTCTGTTGAGCTGTAGGTAGGGTTGCGGTGTATCGTTTGGCCGAGGTCGGGCATGACCCAGGAAAGTGTGTCCGGCCGGAGTTAAGCGAGCGTGGTGGGTAAGTTGGTGCACCCCTGCAAGGAAGAAAACATCTATCGATAGCCGGTCCTACAGTAAAGGACACTCGGAGTTGTATCCCGATCGATACAACTATAACTTGAGATGATACCTGGATATGTGGCTCCGGGATCGCTTTCTCGCAGGGAGTCGAGGAAGGATCTCTGGGCGAGACTGTTACTTGACACAACCACTACCATATTATACTGTGCTGATCTACTCTCTTCTATTGCTGCAAGACCGTTGAAGATGCTAGTTTTCGATAGGACTAGGCTTTCCTCTCTATTCTGGCATTTCTGCAGCCCAGTCCACATATACAGCCTTCCTTTGATAATGTTGCATATGTAGTGTAGATCCTTGCTTGCTGAGTACTTCGGAGAAGTCACGGTTGCTTTTCTTTCTTTTTCTCCCCATATAAGTTTGTCGTGACCATATGACGGAGCCCCTGAGACAGCTGCCCCGCCGACGACTACTGCTACCACCTCGAGGGTGGTTACTTCTACGAGCTGGCCGACGACCAGGAGTAGGATCAAAGGGTCCCAGGCAGGAAGCCTACGCCTTTCGATCGTAGTGTTTTATTTTGCCCCGCCTTTCTAAAGGCCTTTCTGTTTCTCTTTTATATCTGAACTCAGATATCTGATGCTTCCACTGATGCTTGTGTGCCATCGAGCTATTTATTCGAGCCCTCGAGGCCCTGGCTTGTAATATAAAGCTTGTATGACTTTATTTATGTTTTAGAGTTGTGTTGTGATATCTTCAAGTGAGTCCTTAGGCTTGATCGTGTGCATTTGCGTGTATGATTAGTGCACGATTAAGCCGGGGGCGTCACATCTGGCATTGCCGGCTTGGACACATTAGTCTGAAACGCATGAAGAAGCTCCATGATGATGGGCTCCTAACTTCGTCCGACTTCGGGTCGTTCGAGACATGCGAATCATGCTTCCTCGGCAAAATGACTAAGTCTCCTTTTGCAAAGAGTTGTGAGAGGGCGTCCGAGCTGTTAGAACTTATACACAACGATGTGTGTGGTCCAATGAGCACAACTGCTAGAGGAGGCTATCAGTACTTTGTGACTTTTACCGACGACTTGAGTAGATATGGATATATCTATTTGATGAGGCACAAGTCAGAAACTTTTGAAAAGTTCAAAGAGTTTCAAAACGAGGTTGAGAATCAGCTCGGCAAGGCTTTAAAGCTTCTACGATCTGATCTTGGAGGTGAGTACATGAGCCAGGAGTTTGATGATCATCTGAAAAGCCGAGGTATAGTACCTCAGCTCACACCTCCGGGTACACCACAGATAAACGGCGTGTCGGAACGGAGGAATCATACCTTGTTATACATGGTTCGATCCATGATGAGCAAATCGGATTTACCCTTGTCATTCTGGGGATATGCACTAGAAACTGCAGCTTTCACACTTAACAGGGTACCGTCAAAATCCGTAGACAAGACACCGCATGAGATGTGGACCGGGAAGAGTCCCAGTTTGTCTTTTCTAAAGATTTGGGGTTGTGAAGCTTTTGTCAAGCGACTTATGTCAGACAAGCTTACACCCAAGTTAGATAAATGCATATTCATGGGATATCCGAGGGAAACCTTGGGATATAGCTTCTACAACCAGGAAGAGAACAAAGTGTTTGTTGCTCGGAACGGGGTTTTCCTTGAGAAAGAGTTTCTCAGTCGGGAGGCCAGTGGGAGGACGGTCCGACTCGAAGAAATTCGAGGACCACTCGGGGACGGCTCGGCTGGTGATGAGATCATACCGGAGTCAGTCAGGGAACCCGTGGTGGAAGCGGCACCTGAACCACGGATGTCGGAAAGATTATGCAGAGTGCGTGATGTGTTGTTGCTAGAAAGTGACGAGCCGGCCACGTATGCGGAAGCGATGGTGAGCCCATATTCCGAGGCATGGCTGGAGGCCATGAGATCCGAGTTAAAGTCCATGGATGAGAATCAAGTCAGGGACTTGGTTGATCCGCCGCCTGGCGTAACAGCCATTGGTTGCAAATGGGTCTTTAAGAAGAAAACCGATGTGGATGGGAATGTTCAGATCCACAAAGCTCGGCTTGTCACTGAAGGTAATGGACAAGTTCAAGGAATTGACTACGATGAGACGTACTCACCGGTAGCGATGCTGAAATCGGTGAGGATCATACTAGCTATAGCTGCATATTTCGATTATGAGATATGGCAGATGGATCTCAAAACGGCTTTCCTTCATGGAAATTTAACCGAGGACGTGTATATGATACAACCCGAGGGTTTTGTCGATCCGACTAGCGCTGGTAAGATATGCAAGCTCAAGAGATCCATTTATGGGTTGAAGCAAGCATCTCGGAGTTGGAACATTCATTTTGATGAGGTCGTCACTAGTCTCGGTTTCATCAAAAGCGAAGAGGACGCTTGTTTATACAGGCAGTTAAGTGGGAGCTCGATAGTGTTTTTGATCTTGTATGTGGATGACATACTACTGATCGGAAATGATGTTTCGATGCTGAACTCGGTCAAGGAGTCATTGAATGGCAAGTTTTCAATGAAGGACCTCGGTGAAGCAGTTTACATATTGGGCATTAAGATCTATAGAGATAGATCGAGGAGGCTACTCGGCTTAAGCCAGAGCATGTACATAGATAAAGTGTTGAAGCGGTTCAACATGAGTGAGGCCAAGAAAGGGTTCTTGCCTATCTCACATGATATAAGGCTAAGCGAGACTCAGAGTCCTTCGACATCTGATGAGCGAAGCAGGATGAGTCGGATTCCGTATGCCTCGGCAATTGGATCCATCATGTATGCCATGATATGTACACGACCTGATGTTGCTTTTGCAATAAGCCTAACAAGTAGATACCAGGCCAACCCAGGTGAGAGTCACTGGGCAGCGGTAAAGACCATTTTGAAGTACCTGAAAAGGACTAAAGAGATGTTCCTAGTTTATGGAGGTGAGGAAGAGCTCGTCGTAAGGGGTTATGCCGACGCTAGTTTCCAAACCGAGAGAGATGATTGTCGACCACAGTCCGGATTCGTGTACGTCATGAATGGAGGAGCAGTGAGCTGGATGAGTTCCAAGCAAGATACGGTGGCCGATTCTACCACAGAAGCCGAATACATTGCGGCTTGTGAAGCTGCAAAGGAAGGTGTTTGGATCCAGAACTTTCTGGATGATCTTGGTATTTTCCCAGCCTCGGTAAAACTGTTAGACCTTTATTGTGATAATTCTGGTGCCATCTCACAAGCCAAGGAGCCGAGGAATCACCACAAGACCAGACACATAAATCGGAAATATCACCTGATACGAAATATCGTAAAGAGTGGTGATGTAGAGTTATGCAAAATTCACATGGATGCAAATGTTGCGGATCCGTTGACTAAGCCGCTTCCACAACCCAAGCATGAGGGGCACGTTAGAGCTATGGGCATACGATGTCTATTTGATTGACTCTAGTGCAAGTGGGAGACTGTTGGAGATATGCCCTAGAGGCAATCATGTATGATGATATTTCCTATGTGTTTATAATAAAGATAGTCCTTGGACATTATCAATGATGTGTATCAGCAAGTACGTGACTTGTTTGTGGGACTATGCATTGTATGATGACTGTCCTAAAAGGTCCCTAGTCGAAAGGGCTGTATGGACGCACAGCCGACTAGACTAGCATATGGCACGGTTGATGGTTTGGTCTCACTAGCCATGGAGCATTGGATGCTAACCGGATAATATGGACTCGGAAGGGTCTGGTCGGATTCGACATAGTCGGATCCGAGTTGAGATAAGGTCCGAGTCGGACAGAGCCAACTATGAGACGCATCGATATGTCATCTGTGAGTCTCTAGTACAACATACGTTCTATGTCCTAAGACCTAAGCTGGCGCATGTAATCGGGATGATGACAGACCTGCTTTGGGCCGACCAAACGCGACTCCGTGACTGGGTAGTTACAAAGGTAGGTTTCGGGCTTGTCCAGACCCATGCTGCGAGACATGGTCGAGCAAGATGGGATTTGCCCCTCCGATCAGGAGAGATATACTCTGGGCCCCTCATGTGATCCGACCAAGATAAGCATGGCCATGCGACAGGGATTATGAGATAATCCGGTTAGTGGTCGGCATCACTGGAATGAGAAAGAGGTCGGGCTAGCACAAGGATGACAGACTCGTCTTGAGCCCGACAACATATATCGTGTGTCAAAGGGAACAGAAGTGTGACATGTTGTACAGGTTCGCCAACCGGCTTCATTGTCTACTTGGTGGTCGGCTAGAGGCCGCTACCAACCGAGCAGGTCGGAGGTGATCCGACCTGCGACCAAGCCGACTTGAACCTAAGGGGTCGCGTGCTTAAGGAAATGAACCTGTGAGGCCGGATCGGACTCCACGAGTCAGATGTGATCCTACTCGGACTCGGATCCAGGCCGAACAGATTTTGGGCTTTAGGGTTCGTGCGGGGCCCAGGTGTTGAGCCCACGACGGATGCCTATATATAGTGGAGGTCAGCACACTCATGCGATTGATCACTTCGGCGCTGTCACTAGGGTTTGCATTTGTAGCGAATAGCCACCTCCACTCGCCGCCGGCTGTGTGATCGAACCTAGCAGTCCGCCGCATGGTGTTCCTCCTGCACGCGCGGATACCATTAGAGGTGGTGCACTTGCGCCGCTCCGGCGAATCTGTACGTGGGATCCGTCGACCGGTTGTTCGAGGGAGATCGGACGAGGAGGAGACGATCCACGCGGACGCGTTGCCCCAACTCTTCTTCCGCTGCACGGCACTGCGCATCTAGTGGTAATGATCTGTGATCCATCTCCCGTAGCATGTTCTTGGTTGTTCTGCGCGTAGGAAAATTTTAATTTGTAGTCGACGCACCCTACCGTAGATCCAACACCGATATAGCAGGGGCGTGACCTTGGGTATGATATGTTAATCCAGAGACGTGTCAGTGGTAAATCCGTCGGTAAAAGCGATTTTCTTAGCTATTTTTTTCTCACCCCATCGCGCAAGAGAAAATTCCCTCGAACCCGATTGTATGTATGGATCACCTCAAAGAAGCTTTAACCACACCATAAGGGAGAACACTTGATTCATATGAAAGATGAGCTACAAATGGCCCATGGGGTGCCTCATATAAGCCTTTGGACTTGTACAATGGTCACTAATCCCCTTGGTGGGGAGTGAAAAGTAGGGGCCTCTTGGTCTACCTACATAAGACCCAAAATATCCTCAAGGGAAGGATAAAAGCAAGGGTATTTGGTCTAAGAACTTCATCCATGAGATGGAGGGGTCTTGGTCCATGGGCATAGTGAGCCATGGGATTGATGTGCTCGCTTCTTCCATATGGGCTTTGCTTTATTTTTTGACTTTCTCATTTATGCTCATATTATCTTTGGCTTTTGGTGTTTTGATCGCGCCCTATGGGGGATCGTGAGCCCCCTAATCGAGAGACAATTTTCTTCCCCCTACAGCATGAGTGGTCAATACGATCATCCATGTTAGAACAGAAAACAATTCTTAGTGGGTGTACTATTTTCAGGAAATTGTCCTTGGTGAGCATACTATTTTTTTCACCACTAGCCACATGAAATAAGAATTTAATTTTCAAGGATATTCGTGTTTTCAAATATTCTTAAAAGGTGAATGCACTTGATGAGTAGTAATATATGAGAGGTACATAGAAAGAATCAACAGATAAATAACAACTTTTCTCTAACAACCAGACACATTTTTTTTCATGTTTTGTAAGTGCGGGGCTTCATGTTCTCCCACAAAACCATAGTGAAAATGATGATCAGTTAGGCACTCTGTGAACTGAAGTGTAGATTAGATTGTATGGCGAAGGCAAGTGGCGGGGGTGCGATCTTTCTATATTTAGGCGACCTTCTAATCACTTCCATCATGTCTGAACCTGAACAAATTCGGCGGACCTGGTTGGTCTAATCACTTCCATTACACCACCCGTTCATTCAAAGATTGTTTATATTTCCCCCGCAAAAAAATGTTTATATTTTAGGGAATATTCTTCTTAAGTAAGTATGGTTTCAGGTTTTCTAGCAATCTAAGAAGATTTACATCTCAAATGATCATGCATAGATTATGTGGAAGTCTTTATATTAATTAGAGAGAGAGAGAGAGAGAGAGAGAGAGAGAACGTTAAATCTATATAATATTTTTGGGTATATCTAGCTCTCATGTACTACTTCCGTCCTATAATATAAGCCGTTTTTACAGTTCATTTGAGAAGAATTGTGCCTCATGTAGATGACACTAGTATTGAAAAAAAGAGAAAATCAGCATGTTGATCATACATGCCCAAGCATTTTTTATCTGATCATACAAAGCTAGGGTTCGTGCCTCTCGCCGGTGTCACCGCAGGTCCGCCTCGTCTCCAGTGGCCCTAGGGCCATAGGGGCGCGGTGGATCCTGGCAAGGACCGGCGGGAGGGCTTCGTTGTTAGTCGTTCCTTCACGTTTTGTTAGATTTTGTGTCCTGCTCAGGAAGACGAGACGACAGCGGCTCCCTGAAGATGGAATAAAGGTCTCCCCGCCTAGCCCCCGTTCTAGTGGTGCGTCTAGCAACGTTGGTGGGCGTGTGGAGGTGTGTCTCCGGCGGATCTATCCTCGGTGGATTTGCTCGGATCTGGTTGTTGTTCGTCTATGTTCGTGTGTCTTCGGGTTGGATCCTTTCGATCTACGTTATTCTTCATCAACGGCGGTTACTGTTCTGTTGCGCTGGTCCTATGGGGCCTTAGCACGACGACTTTCCGACTGTCTACTACAACAAGTTGTGTCCGACTCCGGCGAGGGAGGGGCGTTGACGGCGGCGCACCTTCGGCTCGCTTAAGTGCTTGTAGTCGTCGCTAGGTGGTCTACTTATCTGGATGTAATTTTTAATATTTCTGGTGTTCGTTGTACTGCCATGATTGAAGATGAATAGATCGGAAGTTTTCTCGAATTTTTTTAGAAAAAGAGAGAGTACGTTAAATCTATATAATATTTTTGGGTATATCTAGCTCTCATGTACTACTTTCGTCCTATAATATAAGCCGTTTTTACAGTTCATTTGAGAAGAACCATGTCTCATGTAGATCACACTAGTATTAAAAAAAAAGAGAAAATCAGCATGAATTTCCGTGCGAAATCAACTGATACAAGGATTAGATGAGACTTTGTTAATTCTCTTCTAGATGAGAATTAGCAAATTTGAATGTTTTCAATCTTGCAATACTCGCTACTCCTAGTAAGTGGGACATCTTAAAAATTATCACAAGTAAAAAGGTTGTCAAACGCTACAGCATTTCAGACTTTACCCGTGGGTGAAATAACACAAATTTTGGGAGTGGCAAAACAGCAATAATGGTCCTGTTGGGAGGGTAATTTTGAGACTATTCACCATTTCTTTCCGTGCCCTGAAAATTCAACTTTGTACAACTACCCCACAACTTTGTGGTCCTCCGTGTAGGAGTAGCATAAAAAAGAGGCCATAGGGGCTGGATCATTCTTGTCTGTCTCCGTTCCATTAAGTTGGCTCCCCCCTCCTACGGTTTGTAGGCCCATCCCATCCTTGCTACACAAAAGCCTGGTGTGCTACCACCGACCTAACCAAAAGCAAAGCCAGCCCAACGTGCAGCCGCTACAAGAGCAAGACCATCATTGCACGGGATATCCTGATGGACGATGCATGCAACAGCATATATGTCCATGTTCTCCATGGAAGTGTTGACACTTCTCTAAAAATAGGAATAGCTAGGACGAGGTAACGCATCATTTCTCTCACTCTTTTGGAGCCGAAGGGTTCAAACTCATGGGTACATGACAGCCCGAAAAAGGCAGGGGAAGACAGGGACATAAATGTACGAGCCCGTGTGGATTCTAGTCAGATTCTAGAGCAATTAGTTTGTTTGCAACATACATATCCAAGGGAAATGTGTCCATGAGGCAATGATGATATGTCATGCCATGTATATGGAACAATTTCTTCCCGTTGTTTTCTAGCTAGCTTGCACTAGAGAACACCCTAAGCTAAGTGCCGCACATGTATGTATGTGTGTGAGTGTGTGTTGTAACAGTGAACCAGAACCAGCTAGGACAAAGGCAACTAGAGATGATGGGCGCACTAAACTGGGCAGGACCACAGGCTTACATGTGCCAAAGCAAGCAGCATGCATGGCACTTTGTTGCTTCAATACCACACTAGCTAGCTACCAGGCACTTGCTTCCCTGCATGGTTGTCAAGCATATTGCCATGCATCATCATCCTTGACACGTCCATAATATCCATTGTTAAGAGGGTAATGAGTAGGTGAGTACCAGCTAAGTGTACTGCAGGAGTGTTAAAGCTCGATCGACGCCTCAATCTTTACGGGGAATATGGAACGAAATCTCCTAGGCCTAAGACAGGATCTCTCGGGAATAAAGGGATTTGGTTGGCGTGTGTGAGTCTCTGCGCGCGCCTTCGTCGATCGGCTCGAATAATGATTAGGATTCTTGTGCGGGCGCATGAAGGAATCATGGCCGCCGTGATCGCCAAAATCATGGTCGCTCGCTAGCTGAGGCTGAGGCTGAGGCTCGCATGTGTGTAGGTGATCTCGACCGATGCCTCCCCCATCACCGCCCCATTCCCTGGCCATTGCAATAAACAAAGCCGGCGGGCGCGCGTACGGACGCTCGCGCTGGCCGTGGCCGCCATGAGCCGTGCACATGCCGCGCCCAAAGCTTCTCGCTGAATCTAAACGCTTTCCGAGGGCAAGCAGCAGATTGGCGCCTGCTTTTTGTGTGTATATATTCTTTGCCGATCCACTTGATGGCCTTTTGTGATCAAAAGGCCAACGACGACATGGGCACCAGGTACCTTCTCCTGAGCTAGAGATCCAGACTATGTAAGGTAGAGGTAGGTAGGCTTGAATTATGTGGCGCTGCGCTGAAGATATGCATGCATCGCGTGCAAAAACAAAGCAGGGACTTTTACTTGCATGGATGCATGCATGTGAGCGTGAGGCCCACATAGATTAGTATTTCGGTCTTTACTACCGGCACCAGGCTCTACTACAAGGCAATCGACTGTTCCATACGTTTTGCTTCCTGTCCGTATGCATATGGTATACACGAGCCTGCACGTACGTACGTTCATGTGGATAACTGACACCGCTGTATGCACATTACATACCGATCTTGCTTGCTAGTACTACGTATATATGCTTGCGCCCAGCCCATTCAGCGATAGATACTGTGCATTCTGTTCAGCGTGTACGCGGCTCGTCGGGGGTTTGGCACGATCGAAACGTTCCGATCGGCAGAGCAGTGTGATGCGCGGCTGCCCATCATGCGTTTGCAGGATCGATCCACTGATGGAGAATAGGTCAGGCAGGTCAGGACATGGTATTTTAAATCGGTCCAGACCGCAGTGCACGACCTGCGTGCGCAGCAGTTCAGTTTTAGAGGGCGCAAATAGTGTAAGTTGGATTGTCTGTGTCACGCACGACGACGAGGGGGGACAGGGACGGGAATCTTACGTGATGTTCTCTAGCGACGCCCTTGCTAGCTAGACAGCCCATGCATTCCTGGTGTTTCTCACTGAGGTTGGTTGCATCAGCTACAGCTAGCTGGTCTCGTCATAGGGCTCATGCCATGGCCATCTTAATTATGACCCGCTGAGCGATCAATCTACGCATTTACCTCTGAGAAGGGATGACGGTTAATACAGTAGAAGCTGCGTGTGCATGTTCGAGCCACAGCTTTGGGACAGTTCATCGTCGACTCGGTCGATATCGCCGTCGCTTTTGATCGTGTAGTCACAGTTTCGTTGTCTCCATGTGTCCCTTGCGTCTCCTGGCCAGCTTGATGAGGTGATGCATGTTCAGTCGTTTGGTTCTCCATTTTGGCATGATTGATTATCCTTTTACCCTTCTTTTTTACACAAACTTATAACTTATACTACTCGCTCTGATCCAAATTAACAGATGTAGCTTTAGTACAAGTTATACTAAAGCTATGTCAATTAATTTGGACCGAAGGATGTACTGTTTTAGTGAACAGTACATATACTGTTCCTGTTTTTGAAATCTCAAAATTGTCATTTTTGTGCAGCTCGC
The DNA here is from genome assembly GCA_011799875.1 of Thinopyrum elongatum. Lineage (NCBI taxonomy): Eukaryota > Viridiplantae > Streptophyta > Magnoliopsida > Poales > Poaceae > Thinopyrum > Thinopyrum elongatum. The sequence continues at coordinate 345,025,002 of CM022301.1, forward strand.
GTGTCAATATATTTTCTCATGAAAATCCGCACACATGCGTATACATCCATATGTTCATGCAAATAAAAAATCAGTTTTTTTAACTTAAAATGCAATATTTTAATTTTCCAAAAAACCAGGCTCCATGGAGCTCGATCACCAAAAGGCCGCACTCAGGAATGAGTACTATATATGATGTAGGAAAGTGGATGTGTAGGGAGTTACTAGATGATAGCACGGCCAGAGCATAAACGCGGTCCATTTTTAGCCCTTTCTAGGGCCATTTTAGCATTTTCCCTTTGGATTGAGGTTTCTATTCAAGGGGATACTAGTATAGGATCTGACATTAGGTGAGATCATTTAAAAAAAATATGAAATATGTTCAAACATCCTCAAAACAATTATAGATACACATCAATGTTTTGAGGCCGATCACTGGTGGGCCTCGTTCACCTAAACCAGAAGCTTCAGGAAGGAATGACCCGTAGACTTGGCGTATACTCCAAGGCATAGAGATAATCCTCGGCACGGTTACTCCTTAGGTACGGCTGACCATGTGTAAACCCTAGGCAGCCCCGGTATCTATATAAGCCGAGGTGCCAGGGCCATAGAGGGAAGATTCATTCACATACGATCTCGCGGTTGACCATCTCTACTTTGTACCCCATCCACAATCAATACAAACAAAGCATGACGTCGGGTTTTACCTCTTCAAGAGGGCTCAAGCATGGGTAAACCTCGTGCCCCTTGTGTCCTTGTTACCATCTAGCCAAGACTACCAGATCGGGGCCCCCTACCCAAGATCCGCTGGATTTAGCTCCGACATTGGTGGCCCATACAGGTCTCTCTGGGAAATTGAAGCGGCTCGATGGCGTCAAGTGCCAACGATCAGATCGGCGCCGACGTAGCCTCTACATCGCATCTCGGCTTAACCGGGCTACCAGAGAAAATCAAAACTCCAACCATCGATCGAGTCATAGAGCCCAACGGTTCAGACGATGTCGTGGTCTCCCCCACCATGACATTAGATTTGGTTGAAGAGCCGCAGGCTATGTCCGCCCAAGTGACAAGGATCTACTCGGCTTCGGACAGAAACTACAACTCGTCGGACCAAGCCTGGAGATTGGATCCGACGATACAATACAGTGGCTTGACAAGAAGCCTCCTTGAAATAGAGGTCGGTCTAGCAGCGGCAAGGTGATACGTCAGAGACATATCTATATTTTTTGATTTTTCATGCTAATATATTATCATTCTTACATACTTTACCCATCTTTTTATATGAAATTTGTATTTTCCAAACGTTCTGACTTTGTGATCAGATCCGAATGAACTGGACGTCCAATCTTGATCTAACGCACAAGGTTCGTCGCGCCATAGCTTCCACTGTGATGGCCGTTTGCGTTCGTAGCCGTTTGCGTTCTGTGTGTATGGCAAGTGGGCTCGCACCGTTTTCTTCTCCAATCGTTGGGGCCTCGCGCATGTTCCCCTCTCCTCTTCTCCCCCAAACTGCACGCATTCATTCTTCTGCAATGGCTCCCACTTCGTCCCACTTCGCCCCACTCCACCACTCCTTTGGTTTCGTCTCCCCATCTCTTCCCCCTTAGGTGAATCGAGGCGGAATAGTGAGCAACTCTACTCCTTCCACGGCGAATCGAGGCGGGGCTGCGGGTTGCTTCTGCAGGGGTCAGCGACCGATTTCTGCCAGTGAGATTCCTACCCAACTTGGTGTTTGCAGCGTGGGGGTAAACGCGGGGTTCTGCAGACGAATTTTGGAGAGTGCAGATGATTTTTGAAGAGTGCAGCGAGCCGTTCTGTTCGAGGTGTTAGGTTGCTTGAGATTGATGGGCAGAACGAATTTGATATGTTGTGGGTTCTTTTCAGTTTGGTCGGACGTGGGGGTGGTGTTGTAGTTTAGATGTACATGGTGCGAACCCGCAATAGCTTAATCCAGATTAGTTGGCGACGAGTGGCGGTTAGGGTTTGATTTCCCCCGTAGTTCAAGCTCGATTTGGTCGGGTGGGGTGGGTGCTTGTTGGTTCCTGACATGTTTTGTGCTTCAATCTGACGGTGTACGTAGGTTTTTGTTGTGTGTGTGTGCATGGAATTCTCGTTTGATTTCTACAATCCGAGGAAGTTGGTTTTGAGATTCTGGATTAGTTAGTTCCTTCTGGGTGGTGAACTTTTGTATGTGGAATTGAACTCTATACCCAATCCCCTCCCTAATGTGTTTCGGATGCAGATGTGTCATGAGGTATTGGACAAGGTTCTAGTCTAAATTTTTATTGCAACAAAATTCTGTGCATAATGCTTATCTACCAGGGCTTGTTGCTTGAAATTACCACTGGATTTATTAGTGGTTACCATGAAATTGCATGCTAGTTCACATGCTTCAGATCTATCATAATGCTTTATTTTTTTACCAGGTCCCATTGCTTGTCATTACCACTGTATTTGTTAGTGGTTTCCTTAAAATACCACGCTAGTTCAGTTGCTTCAGATCTAGCGTAATATATTTACCATGGCTTATTACTTGAAATCACCACTGGATTTGTTAGTGGTTACCATGAATTCCTCTCTTATTTTTAATTTTTCTTTTCAATCACATGGTACTTTTAATGTTAGTAGTTTAGCGGAAGCTCCATTTGAATTTACCGAGACAGTCATGCTTTGTTTGTACATGTATTTAGTCAGTGGCGGATTTAGGCCCCAGGTAGCCCGAGCGGCGGCCTGGGGCGTGAGGCCCATCTCCTTTGATGACTGTAGCAAATACTGTAGCTATAGTGCTACGGTCAACGGAGGCTGCCGGGGCCTGGCCCAGTTCGCTTGGGGCCTGGCCCATTCCTGGGTCCGCCACTGTATTTAATTACTATGACAATCTGCACATTTGTTAGTCCGTGAACATCCATTTTTCTATTGTTGTTTGTGTGCCCATGATTATTATCCCGATCTTATTCTTTCCACGAGTATTATATTGGCATGTACTTTTGTTGCTTTCTGTATCATGCGTATTATGTGGGAATTACCTTGTTGTCTGAATGTTAAGTACCAGTGGTATTAGTAACAAGAGTCAATGTCAATTAAGAAATTTATCATGGCTGATAAGTTCAAATTACCAGTCACTTGCCTACAAGTTACCACAATCATTTTACCAGGTTATTTCTTGTTGTGTCTTTCAATTCACCTTTCACAGCTCTTTAAAGTGGTGCCATATTTTTCATTGATAGTCCTTAAATGTTTTGTTTCTTTGTACATGAGAGGGGCATGATGCCAAGGAAGCGCAAAGGAGATGGTGATGGCCATGAGGAAGTTCCTTCGAAGAGGCCGAAGCGCCCTCCACCTCGGAATAGGGCTTCCCCTACCTCACGACTGCATGTAAAGATATGTCTGAGCATAGGAAAAATGCCATCGATGAAATGGACTTTTGAAGCCTTCAGGAGATCAAGTGCGGCCACCTGTTCAATTTTCTTAGTGAATGGCTTGGCGGGTTATAGGACCCAAATCTCATCAGTTGGTTGTTCCAGGGCGTGGCAGAATCCCTGCTAATGAAGAGTCTGTTCATCGTGTGATGGATGTGCCCCATGGTGGGTAGGATTTCCCTTACAATCTGCCTACAGAAGCTGATATTGAGTTAGGGATTGAGATGTTTGGTGATCTTGGACATACGCCAAAAATGTCAAATGTCCGTGAGCTTATAACGAGTTCTGTCAATTATGACGAGAAGTTCAAGCGGATGTGGCTTATGCTTGCTGGCCATACTGCCATTGCGCCTACTACCTCCAACAAGATCAGTCCTAGGTGGTATGTGCTACTTCTTGAGCTTGCATTGGTTTTTCCCTTGAAGAGGAAATGATGATGCAGCAAAGTAGAGATAAGTATTTCCCTCAGTTAAGAACCAAGGTATCAATCCAGTAGAAGGAACACACAAGTCACCAATGGTTGCACCTACACAAACAAACAAATACTTGCACCCAACGCGATAAAGGGGTTGTCAATCCCTTCACGGTTACTTGCAAGGATGAGATCTGATAGAGATAGGTACAAAAGATAAATAAAAGTGCAAAATAAAGTAAAGATAAATAAATTGCAGCAAGGTATTTTTGGGTTTTTGATTTTATAGATCTGAAAATAATATGATAAAAATAGACCCGGTGGCCATAGTTTTCACTCGAGGTTTCTCTCTTGAAAGAACACATATGGTGGGTAAACAAATTACTGTTGAGCAACTGATGGAAAAGCGCAAAGTTATGACGATATCTAAGGCAATGATCATGAATATAGGCATCACGTCCGTGACAAGTAGACCGACTCCTACCTGCATCTACTACTATTACTCCACACGTCGACCGCTATCCAACATGCATCTAGTGTATTAAGTTAACAAGAACGGAGTAACGCCTTAAGCAAGATGACATGATGGAGAGGGATAGAATCAATCAATATGAACAAACCTCACTGATACGTCTCCAACGTATCTATAATTTTTGATTGTTCCATGCTGTTATATTATCAACCTTGGATGTTTTATATTCATTTACTAGCAACTTTATATCATTTTTTGGGACTAACCTATTAACATAGTGCCCAGTGGCAGTTGATGTTTTCTGCTTGTTTTTTTTTACTTTGCAGAATATCAATACCAAACGAAGTCCAATTGCAACAAAACTTTTTGGAGATTTTTTTGGACAGAAGACATCCAGGGAGGAAAAGGAGCACACAGGAGGAGGCCCATGGGGCCCACTAGGCACCAGGGCGCGCCAGAGGCCCCAGACATGCCCTGGTGGGTAGTGGAGCCCACGGGAAGCTTCTCCACCGACCTCCACCTCTATAAATACTCTAAAATCAGAAAACTATAGGGGAGTCGAGTAAACATAGTTCCAGCCGCCGCAAGTTCCAAAACCACGAGATCCAATCTAGAGGCCTTTTCTGGCACTCTGTCGGAGGGGGCAACGATCATGGAGGGGTTCTTCATCATCCTTGTTATCCCTCCGATGATGCGTGAGTAGTTTACCATGGACCTATGGGTCCGTAGCTAGTAGCTAGATGGCTTCTTCGCTATTTTTGATCTTCAATACAATGTTCTCCTCGATGTTCTTGGAGATCTATTTGATGTAACTCTTTTTTGCGGTGTGTTTGTTGGGATCCGATGAATTGTGGGTTTATGATCAGTTCTATCCATGAATATTATTTGAGTCTTTGCTGAATCTTTTATGCATGCTTGTTATAGCCTCGTATTTCTTCTCCGAAATTTTGGTTTGGTTTGGCCAACTAGATTGATTTTTCTTTCCATGGGAAGAAGTGCTTTGTGATGGGTTCGATCTTGCGGTGCTCAATCTTAGTGACAGAAAGAGACATGACACGCATGTATCGTTGCTATTAAGGATAAAAAGATAGGGTCTATTCCTACATGAATAGATCTTGTCTACATCATATCATCGTTCTTATTGCATTACTCCGTTTTTCCACGAACTTAATACACTAGATGCATGCTGGATAGCGGTCGATGTGTGAAGTAATAGTAGTAGATACAGGCAGGAGTCGGTCTACTAATCTTGGACGTGATGCCTATATACATGATCTATGCCTTGGATATCGTCATGAGTATTCGCTTTTATATCAATTGCCCAACAGTAATTTGTTTACCCACCGAATGCTATTTTCTCGAGAGAAGCCTCTAGTGAAAACTCATGGCCCCGGGTCTATTTCCTATCATATTAAAATCAAAAAATACCTTGCTGCACTTTTTCTTTCATTATTTTATTTTGTGTTTTAGTTAGATCTATTTATCAAATCTCATACAATTTAGTCTATCTCAATACCGAGGAGGGATTGGCAACCCCTCTTACGCGTTGGGTTGCAAGTATTTGTTGTTTGTGTGCAAGTGTTGTTTACATAGTGTTGCTTGGTTCTCCTACTGGATTGATAACCTTGGTTTCATAACTGAGGAAAATACTTACCTTTGCTATGCTGCATCATCCTCTCTTCTTCGGGGAAATACCAACGCAGATACAAGCAATCAGGAAGAATTTCTAGCGCCGTTGCCGGGGAGGATCAAGTCAAGATAGACTCCCGCCAACTTGCCAATTTCTGGCGCCGTTGCCGGGGACACATCATCAACATCTATCAAGTACCTACGTATAAACTCTCATCTCGTTGCAATTAGTTTATTTGCCATTTGCCTCTCGTTTTCATCCCCCCACTTCTAAAAAGTTTTTACAAAAATACAAAAATATTTTCCGTTTGCCTTTTTGCGTGTTTTCTTGTTTGCTATCTTTGCTTGTGTTGCCATGTGCCTTCTATTTGCTTGCATCTTCGCTTGCTAAAACCCTATTGATATGGATCCTCATCCACTTGCTAATCTTTTCAAAAGATCCAATTATAATGAACCAATTGCTAGTGATTTGATTGCACTAGACTATCTCTATGGTCTTTTGCTTGAAAATCATGAATCTGAAAATTGTGATGAAGTGTTAAACGAAATTTTTTATAAAGTGATTCATGATAGCTCTTTGAATGAAAAGCATGATTGCAATAATTTTAGTATAAATTCTATAAATGTCAATTGTGCTAATAATATGCAAAGCTACAAGCTTGGGGATGACAATTTTGTTATGTCCACTACTTATTGCAATAATCATGATTGAGGTGATAATGCTTTTTATGATCTTGAAAATTTATTTAAGCCTCATGATGAATATGATATTGATAAATATTGCAATAATAATATTGAAAGTGGGTTTGGAAGAGCGTCAACTTTAGGTAATAATAATCCCACATATTTGGAGAATGTTCAATCTTATGAATTTTTTGATAAAAGTGGGTTTGGAGAGGTCATGACTTTAGTTGATGTTAATCCCACTATCTTGGAAGATTATGAAACTTTTATGCATGTAAATCATGAAGAGAAAATTTTATATGATAGATATATTGTTGAATTTGATTATGATCCTACATGTAATTATTATGAGAGAGGAAAATATGGTTGTAGAAATCTTCATGTTACTAAATTACCTCTCTTCATGATGAAATCGTTATTGTTTCTTTCTTCTAGCTTGCATATGCTAAATATTTCGTGTCTTGATAATTTGTATGCTTATAAAATGCCTATGCATAGGAAGAGAGTTAGACTTAAATGTGTTTGTCACATATTTCATGATGCTCCCTTTCTGTTTCAATTATTATCTTTCGTGTGAGCATCGTTGAAATCTTAAGCCTATCTTAATGGCTATAAAGAAAGAGGTTGTTGGGAGACAACCCAATAATTTTGTTTTCCTTTCTGTTATTCAATTATTATGAAATTATACTACTGTTATGATTATGCTTTTTTTGTTTTAATTAGTGTTTGTACCAAGTAAAGCCTTTAGGATCATGTTGGGTGATAGTTGATTTGATCCTGTTGGAAAACAGAAACTTTTGCGTCTAGTAGCAGAATTTTTAAAATTCACTGGAGTGTGATAAAATTCTGAATTTTCTACACGTGATTGATATACAAATTTCCTATGCTGCCCTAATTTTTCCAATATTTTTGAGTTACAGATGTATGGTTAAACTACAGATTACTACAGACTATTCTGTTTTTGACAGATTCTATTTTCCTTGCATTGTGTGCTTATTTTGATGAATCTATGGATTGTATCGGGGGGTATAAGCCATGGTAAAGTTATAATACAGTAGGTATAATGCAATAATAAAATATGAATGGGTTTGCAACAGTACTTAAATTGGTGATTGATACGTCTCCGTCGTATCTATAATTTTTTATTGTTCCATGGCAATATTATACAACTTTCATGTACTTTTTGGCAACATTTTATATTATTTTTGGGACTAACATATTGATCCAGTGCCCAGTGCCAGTTCCTATTTTTCAAATATTTTTTGTTTCACAGAATATCCATATCAAACGAAGTCCAAATGCAATAACATTTTACGAAGAATTATTTTGGAATATATGTGATTTTTGGGAGGTGGAATCAATGCAAACGGAGGCCCACAGACTCCACTAGGCACCAGGGCGCCGGCCCCCCCAGGCGTGCGGTGGTGGGTAGTGGCTACCTCATAAGGCGGTTGTTGCCCTTCTTTCGCTGCAAGAAAGATAATATACGAAAAAAAATTGTGTTAAAATCTCACCGCAATCGGAGTTACGGATCTCCGGATATTTAAGAAATGGTTCTTGGCCAGAAAACAGGAACGGGAAACAGAAGAGAACAGAGAGATAGATCCAATCTAGGAGGGGCTCTCGCCCCTCCGCCGCCATGGAGGCCATGGACCAGAGGGGGAACTCTCCTCCCATCTAGGGGGAGGCCAAGGAAGAAGAAGAAAGAGGGGGGATCTCTCCCCCTCTCTCCCGGTGGCGCCGGAGTGCCGCCGGGTGAATGATCGTGACGGCGATCTACATCAACAATCTTGCTACCGTCAGCACCAACTTTCTCCCCCTCTATGTAGCGGCGTAACCTCTCTATTCCCTCTATAATTCTCTACTTAAACATGGTGCTCAACACTATATATTATTATCCAATGAGATGTGGTTATCCTATGATGTTTGAGTAGATCTGTTTTGTCCTATGGGTTGATTGATGATCATGATTGGTTTGAGTTGTATATTTTATTTTGGTGCTGTCCTATGGTGCTCTCCGTGTCGAGCAAACATGAGGGATCCCCGTTGTAGGGTGTTGAAATACGTTCATGATTCGTTTATGGTGGGTGGTTAGAGTGACAGAAGCTTATACCCGAGTAGGTGGGTTGTTCCGTATGGGATAAGGAGGACTTGATACTTAATGCTATGGTTGGGTTTTACCTTAATGATCTTTGGTAGTTGCGGATGCTTGCTAGAGTTCCAATCATAAGTGCATATGATCCAAGTACGGAAAGTATGTTAGCTCATGCCTCTCCCTCATATAAAATTGCAATAATGATTACCGGTCTAGTTATCGATCGCCTAGGGACAAATAACTTTCTTGTGTGACAAAAAACTTTCTACTAAACAACTAACTTTTATTATCTCACAAAGTACTCATAGTTTTATTCTTGCAAAGTAGTTCTAGCATCATACCTACAAAATAGTTTCATACTTGTTCTAGGTAAAGCAAATGTCAAAGTGTGCATAGAGTTGAATCGGTGGTCAATAGAACTTGAGGGAATATTTGTTCTACCTTTAGCTCCTCGTTGGGTTCGACACTCTTATTTATCGAAAAAGGCTACAAACGATCCCCTATACCTGTGGGTTATCAGGACCTTATTCTGGCGCCGTTGCCGGTGAGCAATAGCGTGGGGTGAATATTCTCGTGTGTGCTTGTTTGCTTTATCACCAAGTAGATTTTATTTTCTGTTCTAAGTTGTACTCTATCTTTTGTTATGGATATGGAACATGAAATACCAAAAGAATTAGTTGTACTTGCTACTCATGGAGATGGGGAACCTCCTAAAACCCTCGATGCTCGTTATGTGAAATATATTAAACACTACTTTGATAATCCCGAGAAAACCCCATTCAACTTGATAATGGGAGACACGTTGGATCAACGTGAATACTTTAGGGATTATCGCTTGACGCAAAAATGGAAAATCTTATGGGATCAAATTGATTATTTGCAATGGCTTGCTTGGAATTTATGCTTGAGATATGATTATACTTGTTGCTCTAGGATGAAGGCTCCACACCTTCCCTTTTCATGTGAATTTAATGATAAGGAAACCTTGGCTTCTTATGCTAATGGTAGATATGATTACTATGATGTGAAACGAATAGAAGAATTTGTTGCCTTTAAGGGTGCTTATGAAATTGAATCTTTGTTTGCAAAGTATGAAGATTTTGATGATGCTGTTTATAGACCTGAAAACTTTGCTATGCTTAAATATTGCTATGAGAATTATAAATACAATTCCGATATTGAGGTATTTATTGCGAAAGTCTCCGCTGTCCAAGAAGAGACTAATATTTTGCAGGAAGCTATGGAAGAAGAAATTGATGAAATTGTGAGCTCATTAGATGAAAAGATGATGAGGAGAGCGAAGAACAAAAGGAGGAAGAGCGGATTAGCTACCCATGCCCTCCTTCTAATGAGAGTAACTCTTCAACTCATACATTGTTTAATTTCTCTTTGTGCTTACCGAAGGATGAATGCTATGATGATTGCTATGATCCCGTTGATTCTTTTGAAATATCCTTTTTTGATGAACTTGATGCTTGCTATGCTTGCGGCCAAGATGACAATATGAATTATGCTTATGGAGATGAACTTGCTATAATTCCTTATGTTAAGAATGAAATTGTTGCTATTGCACCCACACATGATAGTCCTATTATCTTTTTGAATTCTCCAAACTACATTATATCGGAGAAGTTTGCTCTTATTAAGGATTATATTGATGGGTTGCATTTTACCAATACACATGATGATTTTGATGAGTATAATATGCAAGTGCTTGTGCTCCTACTTGCAATTATTATGAGAGAGGAACTACATCTCTACCTCTCTATGTTTCCAACATGATAAAATTGAAAGAAACTGTTTATACTATGCATTAGCCTTTACTTGATGTGCATGAATTGTTCTTTTATGACATGCCGATGCATAGGAAGAGAGTTAGAATTCATCATTGCATGATATATGTTGCTTTGTGCTCACTACTAAATTATAAATAGTTGCTAATTAAAATTGGCTTTGATATACCTTGGGATCCGGGTGGATCGATTACTTGAGAACTTTATGCCTAGCTTAATGGCTTTAAAGAAAGCGCTGTCAGGGAGACAACCCAGAAGTTTTAGAGAGTCATTTTATTCTTTTGTGTGCTTTTATAATGTTTAAAAACAAAAAAAATATAGAGGGGAACTTAAAACTTTACAAAAAGAAAAGTGAAAGTGAGAAAGACGAGCACCGTGGAAGCGGGAGCATGCCTTGAATTTTGTTCATGCCTATGGAAACTTTGTGAATCTTGAATTACAGAAACTTTTCAACAAAAATAATTATCCCCTTGTACAAATCCATTGTATTATAAAAATAATGTGCCAAGGTTTGCCTTTAGGATGATTAGATTGCTTGTTGGTTTGTGCTGTCCAAAAACAGAAACTTTGGCTGTAGTGCATGGATTTACATTTTTTACTAGAACGTCAAAAGTTTCTGAAATTTTTACACAGTACTGCTATGCAATTTTTTTATTTTTTCCTAATTTTTCAGAATTTTTGGAGTTACGAAAGTATGGTCAATGTTCAGATTACTACAGACTGTCCTGTTTTTGATGCATTGTTTTGCTTGTTTTGATGGAACTATGGATTGTATCAGTGGTATAAGCCATGGAGAAGTTATAATACAATAGCTATAATGCAAAAACAAAATATGAATGGGTTTTCAATAGTACTTAAAGTAGTGATTTGCATTATTTTACTAACGGATCTCACGAGGGTTTTTGTTAAGTTTTGTGTGGATGAAGTGTTTGAGGATCAAGGAGGTCTCAATATGAGGACAAGGAGGAGAGGCAAGAGTTCAAGCTTGGGGATGCCCAAGGCACCCCAAGTAAATATTCAAGGAGACTCAAGCGTCTAAGCTTGGGGATGCCCTGGAAGGCATCCTATCTTTCTTCAACAAGTATGAGTACGTTTCGGTTTTTGTTTTGTTCACATGATATGCGTAAATTCTTGGAGCGTCTTTTGTGTTTATTTTTTCCTTTTCTTTTATGCACCATGCTGGTATGAGATAGTCCTTGGTTGATTTATAGAATGCTCATTGCACTTCACTTATATCTTTTGAGTATGGCTTTATAGAATGCTTCATGTGCTTCACTTATATCATTTGAAATTTGGATTGCCTGTTTCTCTTCACATGGAAAACCGTCATTTGTAGAATGCTCTTTTGCTTCACTTATATTTGTTAGAGCATGGTATTTTGTAGAAAAAATTAAACTCTCATGCTTCACTTATATATATTTAGAGAGTCAACATGAATTGGTCATTCATATAGTTAGTCATAAAATCCTACATAAAACTTGTAGATCACTGAATATGATATGTTTGCTTCCTTGCAATAGTTTTGCGATATAGATATGATAATATGTGGGAGGTACTTGTAAACGGTTGTGGTTAGTAAGAATATTGGTGTGAAAGTTCATGATTCCCGAAGCATGCAAGCATAATCTCTCGTTATGCTATGAAGTTGGAGCATGATTTATTATTGATTGTCTTCCTTATGAGTGGCAGTCGGGGATGAGCGATGGTCTTTTCCTACCAATCTGTCCCCCTAGGGGCATGCGTAGTAGTACTTTGCTTTGAGGGCTAATAAACTTCTGCAATAAGTACGTGAGTTCTTTATGACTAATGTGAGTCCATGGATTATACGCACTCTTACCTTTCCACAATTTGCTAGCCTCTACGGTACCGTGCATTGCCCTCTCACCTCAAGAGTCGGCGCAAACTTCGTCGGTGCATCCAAACCCCGTGATATGATACGCTCTATCACACATAAGCCTTATTATATCTTCCTCAAAACAACCACCATACCTACCTATTATGGCATTTCCATAGCAATTCCGAGATATATTGCCATGCAACTTCCACCATTCCATTTTTATGACTTGAGAATTCATTGTCATATTGCTTTGCATGATCGTAAGATAGCTAGCATGATATTTCCATGGCTTGTCCATTTTTTGATATCCTTGCTACGCTAGATCATTGCACATCCTGGTACACTGCCAGAGGCATTCATATAGAGTCATATTTTGTTCTAGGTATCGAGTTGTAATATTGAGTTGTAAGTAAATAGAAGTGTGATGATCATCATTATTTGTTATTAGTGCATGTCCCAGTGAGGAATGGATGATGGAGACTATGATTCCCCCACATGTCGGGATGAGACTCCGGACAAAAAAAAGGAAAAAAAGAAAAAAAGTGAGGCCAAAAAGAGCTCAAGAAAAAAAAGAAAAAAAGAGAGAAAAAAAGAGAGAAAAAAAGAGAAGGGGCATGCAAATTCCACACTTGTGCTTCAAAGTAGCAGCATGTTTTTCATATAGAGAGTCTCCTATGTTGTCACTTTCATATACTAGTGGGAGTTTTTCATTATAGAGTTAGATGCACACCCACTTAGTTTTCAGTTTGAGATTTCATACACTTATAGCTCTTAGTGCATCCGTTGCATGGGAATCCCTACTCCTCACATTGATATCAATTGATGGGCATCTCAATAGCCCATTGATTAGCCGCGTTGATGTGAGAATTTCTTACTTTTTTGTCTTCTCTATGTTTGCCCCTACCATCATACTCTATTCCACCCATAGTGTTATGTCCATGGCTTGTGCTCATGTATTGCGTGGGGGTTGAAAAAGCTGAAGCGCGTTAAAAAGTATGAACCAATTGCTCGGCTTGTCATCGGGGTTGTGCATGATAAATAATTTGTGTTAAGAAGATGGAGCATGACAAGACTATATGATTTTGTAGGGATAGCGTTCTTTAGCATTGATATTTTGAAAGACATGATTGTTTGTTGGGATGCCTGAGTATTGATGTATTTGTGTCAAATTATAGACTATTGCTTTGAATCACTCGTGTCTTAATATTCATGCCATGATTAGATATATGATCAAGATTATGCTAGGTAGCATTCCACATCAAAAATTATCTTTTTTATCATTTACCTACTCGAGGACAAGGAGGAATTAAGCTTGGGGATGCTGATACATCTCCGTCATATCTATTATTTTTTATTGTTCCATGCCAATATTGTACTACTTTCACATACTTTTTGGCAACATTTTATATTATTTTTGGGACTAACATATTGATCCAGTGCCCAGTGCCATTTCCTGTTTGTTGCATGTTTTTTGTTTCACAGAATGTCAATATCCAACGAAGTCCAAATGCAATAAATTTTTACGAAGAATTATTTTGGAGTATATGTGATTTTTGGGAGGTGGACTCAATCCAAACGGAGGCCCACAACCTCCACTAGGCACCAGGGCGCCCCCAGGCACGTGGTGGTGGGTAGTGGCCACCTCGTAAGCCGGTTGCTGCCCTTCTTTCGCTGCAAGAAAGATAATATCCGGAAAAAATCGTGTTAAAATCTCAGCGCAATCGGAGTTACGGATCTCCGGATATTTAAGAAACGGTTTTTGGCCAGAAAACAGGAACGCGAAACAGAAGAGAACAGAGAGATAGATCCAATCTAGGAGGGGCTCTCGCCCCTCCGCTGCCATGGAGGCCATGGACCAGAGGAGGAACTCTCTTCCCATCTAGGGGGGGGGGGGCAAGGAAGAAGAAGAAGAAGTAGGGGGGCTCTCTCCCCCTCTCTCCCGATGGTGCCGGAGTGCCGCCGGGGGAAGGATCGTGACGGCGATCTACATCAACAATCTTGCTACCGTCAACACCAAATTTCTCCCCCCCTATGAAGTGGTGTAACCTCTCTATTCCCGCTGCAATTCTCTACTTAAACATGGTGCTCAACACTATATATTATTATCCAATGATATGTGGTTATCCTATGATGTTTGAGTAGATCTGTTTTGTCCTATGGGTTGATTGATGGTCATGATTGGTTTGAGTTGTATATTTTTTTGGTGCTGTCCTACGGTGCCCTCCGTGTCGTGCAAACGTGAGGGATCCCCGATGTAGGGTGTTGCAATACGTCCATGATTCGCTTATGGTGGGTGGCTAGAGTGACAGAAGCTTATACCCGAGTAGGTGGGTTGTTGCGTATGGGATAAACAGGACTTGATACTTAACGCTATGGTTGGGTTTTACCTTAATGATCTTTGGTAGTTGTAGATGCTTGCTCGAGTTCCAATCACTGGTACAGCGGGGTGCTATACAAACGGTTTTTAACCCCTTTCCGCGACGGCGTTTTGAACCGTCGCCAAGTGAGTGTGTGTGCTGGGGGGGGGGGGGGGGGGGGTCCTTCCCACACGACCCATAAACCGTCGGGGATAGGCCCTCTTGGCACACATGCTCGGCAAAATGAGGTCGTGGGTGACGGGCGAGTGATCAAATACGGTTATACCGGCCCAATCGGTTCCGGTGGTAAGTATATCCCACATAGTCAGTCCCAAACAAACGTTTCCGTTTGTTATGTACATTCCACACAGTCAATCCAGGGAAAACGTTTCCGTTCGTATGTACATCCCACACAGTCAATCCAGGGAAAACGTTTCCGCTCGTATATACATCCCACACAATTTTATGTATAGCCTCGCGTGTGATAGGTGTAACTATCACACACGCTCTGCCTCGGTTAACCGTTTGCTTTTATTCAACTACATCACACACAATTTGATGAAGAAAACTGTATGGCATTGGGCTATCCATCACAAGCGCTTTTACTGCTAGAACCGTTTGCAAAGTTCCATGACCCATTTAGCAGGTTTACTAGTTTACAATTAATAATTCTAGTATTACGCAAATTCACATTTCATATCGAATAGCTGTTTGCCAATTTCATATCAGGCACATAAATATATTTTAACATCACAGTACGATAGCAACCTGAAAACAACACAATACAACATATAGCTAGTTCACCTTCATAAGAACAATATTAGAACAATATATTCATTTCCCTAATCGAGATCATCCAGGCTCGTCTTATCCACCTCTGCTTTCAGTTCAGTAAGAACCTGTTTTGCACTGGCTAACTGGGAAAGTGCCTCCTCCTTCGCCAACACCATCTTAGCAAAGTCTAATTTAAAAAATCTGAGCTCATTCTCCATCTTCCTCTTTTTATCCTGCATCTTCAAATATTCTTCAGCGTTGACAACACTTTCTCTAAGCCTACCTCTGTTCTCTTCCTCATACATGCTCCAGAGCTTTGCTAGGCACCTCTTCAAAGACTGTGGCCACTCTTGATCAACCCACTCTAGGTAAGAACACTTCAGTTCATCCTATAATATTTAAAACTAGATCAGTAAGAATTGTAGGGGAAATGAGTTTCTAGCAACGTAGAAAATCACCAAATACATATTTTGAAAAACTGAAGAAACATGTTAATTATGGCATATCTTCTTAAAAAGATCAATGTGCAAATGAATTAATTGCTACTGAGACAACAACCAAATTCTGAAACATCAGAAGCTATAATTAACTACAACAACGCTACAAGTTCATAGTCATGTACAATAAATAACAAATTGAACATTTTATGAGGAAGCTAAATATAATTGCAACAGCATAGCGACAGTGTTTGGATGACAGGAAATTGATACTAGCAGGTGTGTACATGCACAAATTTAGTAACATAGAACTAATAGCAAGGCCGTCAACTATGTATGCCAAAACCGGTGTAAAGACAACTGTTGCTACATTTGGCACCGGTGCCCTGCACTGGCGAGCCGATGCAGCGGAAAAAAATCAGGGACCCGGACTCCGGAGCACCTAGTTGCTCCGATACCCAGTTCCTTCATGCCATAAAGATTTAGTATTTTACTGCTTGGCTGCTCAGATGAGTGGACCAAAGTTGGCTGCACAAACTGCTGAAGCGGTGCCAAATAATTTTCTAATGGCACCGCTGATGAGATGGCAAGATTTTTAGATACTAGGTACAAACTGTGACACTGTCTTAACACCCGTAAATAACATAGCACAGTGACAGTGTCTGAATCACATCTAACAAATGATTTGTAACAACGAAAGTGGGGCTAACCTTCTCTGCACATGCTAGAAACTTCCTCCCACTATCCACAGAATCAAACGCAACTAGCTTCATGCATGGAGATTGATGGTGACAACGAGCAGGCAGATCTTCAGCCACCCCCTCCATTCGTTGCAACTAATGGTCCTAGGGAGCTACAAGAGGAAGAAATGACTCAAATCGACCGTCGGGTTAAAATCCTTCATTCCAAGTCATAACCCGAGAGAGAGAAGAGAGGCATACCGGGTGGTGAAGGATTCGTCGTCGTCGGAGCACCCGCTGGAGAGGTCATTGAAGAAGACCATGGCGACCCCGGCGGTAGGATGTGAGACGGCGAGAGCAAGGAAGCAAGCGAGGAAGCGGCTATAGCTTCGGAAGGAAGGAAGGAGGAAACAGGGGAAATGTGACTTCTGGTCGGGGAGAAAAGAGGGTGGGGAAGGGGGGCGGGGGTAGATATTTCAGCGGTAGGCCAAAAATTTTGAAATGTGGAGGGAAACTTTGCGCGCGGTGCCGCTGGACACCATTCACTTTGAACGATTGTGTGCATCACAAACGATTCTTCTGCTTTACGCGCATGGGATGAGTTTGATAATTCAAATTTTGGTGGAAATTTCCCTGGGTACTGTCCTCATCGACGTCATTGCATAATTTAACATCGCTTGCTAATTTGGGCACACAAAAGAGCGTACAGCACACAGAGCACACTTACTGAATCGAGCAGTTTTAGTAATTAAACAGAGCCAGTTGACCTAAACATTGCTCTAACAAAAGACCAGCATTAAAAACAAAGCCTAAGTACGCATAATTTTAACAAAGCTTTCGCCACACCGGCCTATGCATGGCCGGTGTGAGATGAGACGTTGATGACTTGTCTTGGCGACATGCCGCCGTTGGTGGACTCCACATCCCCCCTGCTGAAGTCGACCACGTCCTCGTCCTCGGTGCCGCCCTCAAGGTTGTAGTACTCATAGTAGTGGCTGCGCCAGAGCTCGCGTTGGTACTCCACCGCTGATTCCTCGATGGATAGACTCTTCTCTACCTCGACCTCGGCCACGCGTAACTCCTCCTCCCGGCGCTCCTCGATCTCCACCTCCTCCTACATCTCCAGCTCCCGCTCAACGATCTCATGAGGAAGCAGGTGCTCCATGGGCACCGCCGCCTTTTCGGAAGTGGGTTGCATGCTGGATTCCAAGGTGGCCTGGAATATCTTGGCACGTGCATCCTCGATCTTGGTGTGGATGGCCTCGACCCGGACCAGGGCGACATCGGCGGCACGGACGGCAGCTCGAGTGCTCTCGATGTTTGTAGCCGCCGTCGCAGCAGCTGATGCAGCCATCTCGGCTGCTGCAGCTGCCCTGTCGGCTGCCACAGACGCCCTCTTGGCGGATGCGGCCGCGCTCAATGCGGATGCGGCGGCACTCTCGGCGTAGGCGGCCGCGCTCTCGGCGCAGGCGGCGACACTCGGGGAGGACGCGGTACGGGCCCTCACAAAGCATTTCCACGGCGTCATCTTCGCAAGAAGGGGTTGCGGGAATGGGGATCAGGATTTGTGGATTCGGGGGTTGCCGGCACTGGAGCAGATGAGCCAGCGAAGCTTAAGGAGGAAAACATAAATAGACCCACGAATTTTCATCACAAATGGTTCCTACAAAAAACTGTGTGTGATGTTGATATTTTTTATTAGCTCTGAAAGATGAATTTGGAGTAAAGTGGCAACTGATGGTGTTTTAAATGTACAAGAAAATTTGTAGTACTAATACAACTGTCATGTCAAAATTTGGAAAATTTCAGGGGTCATTTGACCTTTTAAGACATTTAAGTGATTTTCTAGCCATTTAATGACCGTAATTCAAATTTAAACTACATGTACATGCAAAAACTAACCATAACAGTTTGAAAAGTCATATTTGTGTACTTGTGTGCGAGTTAATTCCATGTGCAGTAAATTGGAAGGAATTTTCAAACATATTGGTCTCACGGCTATGACACAAAGCATGGAGTACCATGGCATTTAAATTCCAAAAAATTAAAAAAATATCAGAAACACATGAAACCTTGGTTGATGTAATGTCATGCCACCAAGATGATGTGGTAAAAAATTTGGCATGTTTGACAAAAGTTTGGACACACACCCCTCACAAACCGGAGCAACTCACTAGAAGGCTCATGGTTCCGAGAGGGAACAATGCATTTTTTATGACGAACGGGCGATAGCTTCCCCTTACGGCCTTCAAAAAATTTCTACAGTTAAGGTGCACTAATACAACTGTCATTTGAAAATTTGGAAAATTTCAGTGGTCATTTGACCTTTTAAAGACATTTAAGTGATTTTCTAGCCATTTAATGACCGTAATTCAAATTTGAACTACATCTACATGTAACAGCTAACCATAATGGTTTGAAAAATCATATTTGTGTACTTGTGTGCGAGTTAATTCCATGTGCAGTACATTGGAAGGAATTTTCAAACATATTGGTCTCACGGCCTGGACACATGCATGGAGTGCCATTGCATTTAAATTCCAAAAAATTAAAAAAAGATCAGAAACACATGAAACCTTGCTTGATGTAATGTCATGCCACCAAGATGATGTGGTAAATTTTTTGGCATGTTTAACGAAAGTTTGGACACACACCCCTCACAAACCGGAGCAACTCACTAGAAGGCTCGTGGTTCCGAGAGGGAACAATGCATGTTTGATGATGAACGGGCGATAGCTTCCTCTTACGGCCTTCAATTTTTTTTCTACATTTAACGTGCACTAATACAACTATCATTTGAAAATTTGGAAAATTCTAGGGGTCATTTGACGTTTTAAAGACATTTAAGTGATATTCCAGCCATTTAATGACCGTAATTCAAATTTGAACTACATCTACATGCAACGGCTAACCATAACGGTTTGAAAAATCATATTTGTGTACTTGTGTGCGAGTTAATTCCATGTGCAGTAAATTAGAAGGAATTTTCAAACATATTGGTTTCACGGCCTGGACTCATGCATGGAGTGCCTTGGCATTTAAATTTCAAAAAATTAAAAAAAGATCAGAAACACATGAAACCTTGCATGATGTAATGTCATGCCACCAAGATGATGTGGTAAAAAATTTGGCATGTTTGATGAAAGTTTGGACACACACCCCTCACAAACCAGAGCAACTCATTAGAAGGCTCGTGGTTCTGAAAGGGAACAATGCATGTTTGATGACGAACGGGAGATGGCTTCCTCTTATGGCCTTCAATTTTTTTCTACATTTAACGTGCACTAATACTAATGTCATGTGAAAAATTGGAAAATTCTAGGGGCCATTTGACCTTTTAAAGACATTTAAGTGATTTTCTAGCCATTTAATGACCGTAATTCTAATTTGATCTACATCTACATGCAATGGCTAACCATAACGGTTTGAAAAATCATATTTGTGTACTTGTGTGCGAGTTAATTCCATGTGCAGTAAATTAGAAGGAATTTTCAAACATATTGGTGTCACGGCCTGGACACATGCATGGAGTGCCATGGCATTTAAATTCCAAAAAATTAAAAAAAAAATGATTAGAAAAACATTAAACCTTGCTTGTCGTAATGTCATGCCACCAAGATGATGTGGTAAAAAAATTGGCCTGTTTGACGAAAGTATGGACACACACCCCTCACAAACCGGAGCAACTCACTAGAAGGCTCATGGTTCCGAGAGGGAACAATGGATATTTGATGACGAACAGGAGATAGCTTCCTCTTATGGCCTGATGGCTCATATCCGCTTCAGTATTTCCCCGAAGAGGAAGGGATGATGCAGTACAGCTTCGGTAGGTATTTCCCTCAGTTATGAAATCAAGGTTATCGAACCAGTAGGAGAACCAATTAACACTATGTAAACAATACCTGCACATAAAGAACAAATACTTGCAACCCGACGCGTAAGAGGGGTTGTCAATCCCTCTCGGGTAAAAGATAGATTGGTTTGTATAATTTTGGATAAATAGATCTCACAATAAAACAATATAAAATAAATAAAGAAAAATTGCAGCAAGGTATTTTTGTGTTTTAGGATAATAGATCAGAAAACAAAAGCAAATAAAAATAGATCTCAAAGCAAATATGATAAAGAATAGACCCAGGGGATGCAGATTTCACTAGTGGCTTCTCTCGAGAAAAATAGCATACGGCTGGTAAACAAATTACTGTTGGGCAATTGGTAGAACTTCAAATAATTATGACAATATCCAGGCAATGATCATTATATAGGCATCACGTCCAAGATTAGTAGGCCGACTCCTGCCTGCATCTACTACTATTACTCCACACATCGACCACTATCCAGCATCCATCTAGTGTATTAAGTTCATGGAAAAATGGAGTAATGCAATAAGAATGATGACATGATGTAGACAAGATCTATTCATGTAGGAATATACCCCATCTTGTTATCCTTAATAGCAACGATCAATACGTGTCTTGCTGCCCCTTCTGTCACTGGGAAAGAACACCGCACGACCGAACCCATCACAAAGCACCTCTTCCCATGGCAAGAAAAAATGATCTAGTTGGTCTAACTAAACCAAAGATTCGAAGAAGAAATACGAGGCTATAAGTAATCATGCATATAAGAGATCAAAGAAACTCAAATAACTTTCATGGATAAATAGATCTGATCATAAACTCAAAGTTCATCGGATCACAACAAACACACTGCAAAAAGAGTTACATCAAATAGATCTCCTAGAGACCATTGTATTGAGAATCAAAAGAGAGAGAGGAAGCTATCTAGCTACTAACTACGGACCTATAGGTCTACAATGAACTACTCACGCATCATCGGAGAGGCACCAATGAGGATGATGAACCCCTTCGTGATGGTGTCTAGATTGGATCTGGTGGTTCTGGAACTTGCGGCGGATGGAATTGTGTTTCGTCGACTCCCCTAGGGTTTTTGGATTTTTGGGGTATTTATAGAGCAAAGAGGCGGTGCGGGAGCCGGCCGAGGTGGGCACAACCCACCAGGGCGCGCCTGGGCCCCCAAGCGCGCCCAGGTGGGTTGTGCTCCCCTCGGAGCCCTCCTCTGGTACTTCTTTGGCCCAACAGGTGTCTTCTGGTCCAGCAAAATTCTCCAAAATGTTTCGCTGCATTTGGATTCCATTTGGTATTGATTTTCTGCGAAGTAAAAAACAAGCAAAAAAAAACAACAACTGGCACTAGGCATTATGTCAATAGGTTAGTCCCAAAAAATGATATAAAGTTGCTATAAAATGATTGTAAAACATCCATGAATGATAATATAACAACATGGAACAAGCAAAAATTATAGATACGTTGGAGACGTATCAGCATCCCCAAGCTTAATTCCTACTCGTCCTCGAGTAGGTAAATGATAAAAATAGAATTTTTGATGTGGAATGCTGCCTAACATGTTCATCACATATTCTTTTCTTTTGTAGCATGGACATTTGGACTTTTATATGGTTCAAAGCAATAGTCTAGTTTTGACATGAAGATTTCAATACTCAAGCATATCAATAAGCAACCATGTCTTTCAAAATATCAACACTAAAGCAAGTTATCCCTAGCCCATTATGCTCAATCATTGATCCATTCATGAAACACACTCGCATATTAGCTACACCCAATGCTCAAGTACGATCATAGTGCCCCTTAGTTGGTGCTTTATAAGAGAAGATGGAGACTCAAATAAAAATAAAAATTGCATAAAGTAAATAGAAAGGCCCTTCGTGTGACGCCCCCGGCTCAATCATGCACTAATCATACACGCAAATGCACACGATCAAGCCTAAGGACTCACGGGAAGATATCACAACACAACTCTAAAACATAAATAAAGTCATACAAGCTTTATATTACAAGCCAGGGGCCTCGAGGGCTCGAATACATAAGCTTGCGAACAAGCGTCAGCGGAAGCATCAGATATCTGAGTACAGATATTAAAAGAGAAACAGAAAGGCCTTTAGAAAGGTGGGGCAAAATAAAACACTACGATCGAAAGGCGTAGGCCTCCTGCCTGGGACCCTCCGATCCTACTCCTGGTCGTCAGTCAACTCGTAGAAGTATCCACCCTCGGGGTAGTAGTAGCGATCGTCGGCAGGGGCAGCTGTCTCAGGGGGCTCCGTCATCTGGTCATGACAAACTGATATGGGGAGAAAAAGAAAACAAAGCAACCATGAGTACTCAGAAGTACTCAGCAAGCAAGGATCTAAACTACATATGCAACATTTTCAAAGAGAGGCTGTATATGTGGACTGGGCTACAGAAATGCCAGAATAGAGAGGAAAGCCTAGTCCTATCGAAGACTAGCATCTTCAGCGGTCTTGCAGAAATAGAAGAGAGTAGAACAGTACAATATAATGTAGCAGTATCATTAAGTCTCAACCTCACCCAGAGATCCTTTCTCGACTCCCTGCGAGAAAGCAATCTCAGAGCCATACAGTCATCAACCTCGTCCGGAGATCCCTTCTCGACTCCCTACGAGAAGCAATCCCAGAGCCATAGTATCCATGTATCCAGTTCTAATTGTATCAATCAGGATACAACTCCGAGTGTCCTTTACCGTAGGACCAGCTATCGATAGATGTGTTCTTCCCTGCAGGGGTGCACCAACTTACCCAACACGCTCGATTAACTCCGGCCGGACACACTTTCCTGGGTCATGCCCGGCCTCGGCCAAACGACACACCGCAACCCTACCTAGAGCTCAGCAGAGAGGTCCCCGTCGGTCTACATCCTAAGCGCTCAGAGGTCTTGGGCCATCGCCCTATGCACTCCGAGTCGTTGCGTGCAGGGGGAAGCCAGGCACCAGGGGGGCGCCGGTCCGTCCTGGCCGCAAGGCTGAACTAGATGTCTGACAGAGCTTTCGGCTGATGCTACGATGCAGAACGCCCATACTACGCCCACGTGATGGTTAGTGCTATCAGGCCAGAGGCCTGCTCGGATCAAACATCCAAATCGTTAGTACCTTGGGCTTGCGGTAACGAGCAGAGACTCACGAAAGATGTGACCCCGTCGCCCCATCTCGAGGACTTGCTGCAAGGGTTAAGAATGCCCGGCCGCGCCTCGTATTCATCACTCGGGCACCATACAGGCACCCGTCTTCACAACACTCGCCTCTCAGGCGCACGCGGGTACCCCTCAGGGTCGACCTGCCTATCCAAGTAACAGTGTAAAGTCCAAGTATCCGTGTGTCCATAACATTAGAGGAATCTGAGGTATCACCCTCGTTGAATTCCCACTCGATGTATCCATCAAGGTGAACTCGAAGGAATCACCCTCGATGGGTTCACACTTGATGTGTTGCACGACAACGTCGTTACCGGAAGTGGTGAAGGAGGAATCACCCTCGATGACCATGACCGAATAGCTACTCTACAAAGTTAACATCAGAAGTGCTACAAGAGGTTTCACCCTCGGCACTCGATAGTAACGCTGCAGTGTCGTTACAACTAAGGGGGGGGGGGGTGATGTGCGGTGTCGGGGCCTGGTCTTCAATCCCGTTGATCGGGTCTTCTGATAATCCAGCGGGGCAGTCGGGATAAGTGGGGTCACTGATAGGTCTCTACCCAGCCTATACTAAGTAGTTTAGGATATGCAGGTAATTATCAACAGTAGGTTACAATAAACCGGCTATGCATCAGAATAGGTAAAGCAGTAGCAGCAACAATTCTAATGCAAGCATGAGAAAATAGAATGGGCGATATCGGGATGATCAAAGGGGGGGGGGCTTGCCTGGTTGCTCGGCGGCAAGGGCAAGGTCGTCAATGGTGTCGTCGGGTTCCTGAGTTGCGTCGATCTCGGGGACGACGTCGGTGTCGGGGTCTAACGAGAGAGAAGAGGGGGAAGAAACAGTAAATACTAAGAAAACAAGTGCTACATAAGGCATAACATGACAATACGCAGTGCCGGGTGTGTCCTAACATATGGTTACACGTCACCGAGGAAGGGGGAATCCATCCGGGAATGTTTTCCCGGTTCCGGACGTTTGTCAGACAGATGACCGGAGGGGAACGGTTCCATGTTCATATAGCTACGGGCGTCTGACAGGAATACGGAGGACGTATTCGGGTTCGTATCGAAATTCTGAGCAAGTTTCATGTATAAATTATTTTCATCGGAGTTACGGATTATTTAATATGATTTTCTAAAGTTTATATTAATTTTTGGAATTTAATTAATTATTTAAATTAACATTATCCGAAACAGTAGTGATGACGTCAGCATGACATCATGCTGACGACAGCAGCCAATCTGACACGTGGGTCCCACCTGTCATTGACTGGTTAGTTAATTAAGGTTAACTAATTAATTAGTATTTAATTAAACTAATTAACTAATTTAGATTAACCTAATCAGGGTTAATTAATTTAATTAATTAATTCATTATTAATTTTAATAATTTTATTTTATTTCTATTCCTATTTTTATTTTTATTTTTTAAATTTTAAATCATTTTTAGGGGCTGGCCCCCGCTTGTCAGCGGCACAGGGGCACGGGGGCCCCACTGGTCAGTGGCCCATAGGCCACGGGCGTGCGGGCGCGGCGCGCGGGCGCAGCGCGGGCGCGTGCGCGGTAGGGGCGCGGCGACAGGCTGGCAGGAGCGGGGGTGGCCACGCGCGGGCGGTGAGGCACGGCCAGAGGGCCGGCGACGCGGCCAGCGCCCGTGCAGCCGCGTGGTGGGCGCGGGCGACGGCCGGGGCAAGGCCGGGGCGAGGCCCAGGCGTAGAGGCGGAGCGGGGCGAGGTGCGGGCGCGGTGCGTGGCCGTGGTGAGCGCGGCGGTGACCGAGGGAAGATGAAGGGCGCGGGCGGCGCGGTGCTCACCGCGAGCTGTAGGAGGGCGGCAGCTGTGCTCGTGGTGGGGGACGGGGACAACGCGGCGCAGGGGAGGAGGCGACGTCCAGCGGAGTGAGGAGAAGGGAGTAGGGGACGCAGGATGCGGCGAAAACGACCTCGGGCAGGCGCGTAGAGCAGGCGTCGAGCGCGGGGTCGAGAGCGTCGGGCGCTGGCGAGGAGAGCGCGCGGGCTGGGGCGCCGATCCAGAATGGATCGGGGGAGGAGGGGGGGGAGCGAGGGGGGGTGTGTGTGGTGGTGGTTTAGGGTTCGGCTGGGGGAGGCCATATAGGGGGGTGAGCTGGGCCGGCCTGGTGGCCGTGGCCCAGTTGGGCCGGGGGGGGGGGGATTTCTTTTATTTTTTTCTGTTTTGTTTTCTTTTATCTTTTCTTTTCATTTATTCTCTTGTCTCTGTTTAGTAAATAGTTAGGCCTCAAAATGATTTTTGTAAAGCATAGTAATTGTCCCAATAATTACTAGGCATCCTCTACTACTACCAAAAATTGGTTTGGAGTCAATTGGAGTTTACACAATTTTTATAATAATTAAAATGCATTAATCCTTGCTGTTTTGGTAAGGTTAGAGTCACCTAATTAATTTATTAATTGTTGGTTATAATTTTAGAATGGTCTCTGGAATATTAGTCATTTAATGAACATTTTAGTTTCTATGTTGAACAACTTTTATTTTCCACTTTTAGTTTGAATTTCCATTTTAATTTGAATTTGAAATGAGATATGGTGCTAATGGTGATTAAGCACTATTAATCATGACGACATGGCATAATCAAAAGGGTGATTACTATAGCTAATCACTGGGGGTGTTACACTTCGCAGAGGGAAGTAGGGATTTGTAGAGGTGCCAGAGTTCAAAGCAAAAAAAAAGATAGAGATAAAACATTTTGGGTGGCATGCTTTTCCTGTTAATGAAAACGATCGAGTAGTTCCCAATACTTTCGATGCTAGATATATCATAGGCGGTTCCCAAATAGAAAATAAAGTTTATTCCTTTTTCCACCATACTTTCACATTCCACGGCTAGCCGTATCCGCGGGTGCCGTCCATACCAACACTTTCCAAGGAATTTATTATTTGACAACATAAAGTAAATCCATTTTTCATTTCAGGACTGAGCATCCCAAATACCTTTGTCGTACTCTCGTGCAATGACAAGTGAATAAACACTCATCTTGAGAATAACACATCTAGGATGGAAAAATATCAGCCACCCCCTACCGTTTCATGAGTGTTCGAGCACATAAAAAGGAAAATTATTTTGAAAATTAGAGATGGCACATACAAATTTGCTTAGAACGGCACGGAAATACCGCATATAGGTAGGTATAGTGGACTCATATGGCAAAACCAGGTTTAAGGATTTTGGATGCACAAGTAGTATTCCTACTTAGTACAAGTGAAGGCTAGCAAAAAGATTGAGAAGCATCCAACCAAGAAACGAAAAATCACATAAGTGAGCATTAAGCATAACTAACACCGAATAATGCACCACAAGTAGGATGTAATTTCATTGCATAACTATTGACTTTCGTGCTTGCATAGGGAATCACAAACCTTAACACCAATATTCTTACTAAAGCACAATTACTCACCAACGAGACTCACATATCACTATCATCATATCGCAAAACTATTACAAAGAATCAAGTTTATTTTGTCCAATGATCTTCATGAAAGTTTTTATTATATCCTTCTTAAATATCTATCACTTTGGGACTAGTTTCATATGTTGCTTTTGATAGCTCAAACAAATATAAGTGAAGAACATGATCATAAAATTTTTTGTCTCTCAAAATAATATAAGTGAAGCATGAGATAATTTCTTCAGAAATTACTAACTCTCAAATAAATCTAAGTGAAGCATGAGAGCATTTCTTCAAAAAATATTAAAGCACACCGTGCTCAAAAAGATATAAGTGAAGCACTAGAGCAATTCCATAGCTAAAAAAATTAAATGAAGCACAAAGAGCAATTCTAACAAATCATAGCATAATTTTGGCTCTATCAAATAGGTGTGTCCAGAAAGGATACTTGTGACAAACTAAAAATAAAAACAAGAAAAGACTCATATAATACAAGACGCTCCAAGCAAAACTCATGATATGTGACGAATAAAAATATAGTTCCAAGTAAAATACCGATGGTCGTTAGAAGAAAGAGGGGATGCCACTCAGGGCATCCCCAAGCTTAGTTGCTTGTTTCTCCTTGAATATTACCTTGGGGTGCCATGGGGCATCCCCAAGCTTAGGCTCTTCTTACTCCTTATTCCTTCATCCATCGTGATCTCACCCAAAGCTTCAAAACTTCAATCACACAAAACTCAACAAAACATTCGCGAGATCCGTTAGTATAAGAAAACCAATATTTACATTAAGTACTGTATAAAACCCATTCAAATTTTGTTATTGCATTATATCTACTGTATTTAACTTTGCCATGGCTTATACCCCCCGATACAATCCATAGAATCATCAAAATAAGCACACAATGCAAAGAAAACAGAATCTGTCAAAAACAGAACAGTCTGTAAAGATGTGAATTGTTCTCATACTTATGTAATTCCAAAAATTCTGAAAAATGAGGAAAACAGAGGCAATTTGTTTATCAATCTTGTGTAAAAATTCAGAATTTTTTGTCTCTTCTTTGAATCTAGACAATTCTTTTACTGTACGCAAAAGTTTCTGTTTTTCAACAGGATCAAATCAACTATCACCAAAGCTATCCCAAAGGCTTTACTTGGGACAAACACTAATTAAAGCATAAAAAACACAATCATAACAGAGGCATAATTTTGCAAACACTCAAGAAGAGAAAGAAAAATGCAAAAATAAATTTTATTCATTGGGTTGCCTCCCAACAAGCGCTCTCGTTTTACGCCCCTAGCTAGGCATAATGCATAGATTCAAGTATTGTCATCTTTAGTTCTAGATCCATAGGATGCCCTCATGATTGATTCATATGGTGGATTAATTCTTGTTCTAGGGAAGTGTTACATACCCTTTCTTAGTGGAAACTGAAATTTAATATTGCCTTATTTCATATCAATCACGGCACCAATAGTATGTAAAAACGGTCTACCGAGTATAATTGGACACATAATTCCAAAAGAGTGGGCACATCACTAGTTAAAGTTTTGACCTCTTTAAACCCACTTTTATCAAATTTTTCATCAAGATTTTCACCCTCTGAATTATCGGGACGCCTTCTAACTAAAGTTGACTCTTCTTCAGTCCCTTTATCATCAATTTTAATCTTACTAAACAAGGAATCAATAGAAGAAACACCAATCACTTTAAGATCTTCATCATTTTTATCTTCTAACAAGATTGGTTTAGCGGCCATCTGATTTACTAGGGTAGCTTATGCATCGGATATTTTTCCTAGCAAACTTTCAGCAAAAGCATACTTAGATTGGAGATTACAAACTTCTCTACTAATATCATCAAGTTGTTTTGTTATAGCATCCAGCACAACAGAGTGTACCTTAAGTTTTTCAGTAAAATATTTATTGTGCTCAAATTGTGTAGTCATATATTCCGTAGTACTTTTCTCAATTTCAAGCAAAATATTGGGGTAAGGAACATCATAATATTTTCTTTGAGGCATCATGACCACGCAAACAAGATTGCACACAAAAACTGATCTGACGAGAAAATGGCCAACGAAAAAGAGGGCGAATAAAACGGCAAATTTTTGTGAAGTGGGGGAGATGAAAATGAGAGGCAAATGGCAAATAATGTAAATTGCAAGGAGATGAGATTTTTGATTAGGAACCTGATAGATGTTGATGGTGTCTTCCCGGCAACGGTGGCAGAAATCCTTTCTTGATGTCTCGTATCCGCATCAGTATTTCCCAGAAGAGGAAGGGATGATGCAGTACAGCTTCGGTAGGTATTTCCCTCAGTTATGAAACCAAGGTTATCGAACCAGTAGGAGAACCAATTAACACTATGTAAACGGTACCTGCACACAAAGAACAAATACTTGCAACCCGACGCGTAAGAGGGGTTGTCAATCCCTCTCGGGTAAAAGATAGATTGGTTTGTATAATTTTGGATAAATAGATATCGCAATAAAATATATTGGTGTCACGGCCTGGACACATGCATGGAGTGCCATGCCATTTAAATTCCAAAAAATTAAAAAATGATCAGACGATGTAAATATCTGGTGTTCAAAAAAGAAAATGTAAAGATCTGGCAAGACAACCGGGCCCCACACTATTGGCACTCTATTTCGTGCCTCGAGGTTTGGAAGGTGAGTGGCGTGGGTTATTAATCAGACACGGTTCTATATTGGAAACCGTCGGCTATTAAGTTCACACACGGCTTTTACTGCGGAAATCGTGTGTAATTCAAACTACAGTACTCGTAAATTCCGGCGACCGGCATGTGTACTGTTCCCGTCGATCTAGATTCCGGCCGCCAATAAATACTACCTTGCTCATGTCGTCCCGCCTACATTCTCAGGTACATCCTCCCCTTGCTCGCCCTCTCCCTCTCTCTCTCAAATCTCTGCCATGGCGCTGCCGATCTGCCCACGTGCCGACGAGGAGGCGCCGCCCCCCGAGGACGCTCAGTCGAAGAGCAGCGACGAGGAGGACCTCTGCGCGCCACCAGTCCCACCAACTTTGGAGTGATTTTGGGGCCAGTACAATCTTTGTCTGTGGAAGTCACTGCCGCCGGCTGAGAAAGCCAGGCAAGTGGCGTTCAAGAAGGAGATGGCGGAGGAGGAAGCCAGGTACCAGGCGGCCTGTGAAGCCCGTGATGTCGCTTGGAAAAAGGAGGCGGTGGATCTTTGGGGGCAGGCGCGTCGTCGTGCGGAGGAGGTGTACGAAGACGGGTACTTCGCGAGGAAGGTCAAAGGCGCTAGGCTCCTCATCGCTGCGTGGAGGTGTGCCGATAAGCTCCAGCGTGCCACCGACCAGGAGCTCCGGTGGGCGCCCAACGAAATGGCAAGATCGTTCGCGGTTGTCCGCCAGCAAGAGGCAGATCGGTATGTCAAGCGCTGCGAGGCGGAGGAGGCGGAGTACTGCCTCCGCGCTGGGAAGACGCCGCGCACCAAGGAGCTGCTAGCGAGGGGCTGCTGGAATACTGCCCTAGGAGGGATTATTAGTTTTAGTATTGTTCATTTTCAATTTTATGCATTGTACCTAGTAGTTAAGTATCATCACGTATATGTGATGATATTATATATATATATATATTCTGTGATGAACTAATGAGTAATTAATATATATTATGAATTCCATTTTCTATCTGTTTTCGTATACTAATTTATATCTAGCTGTTATCATCCACATATACAGAATGGAAAGCATATACACACACATTGAAATAGAACATATAAGAACGGAAAACAGAGTACACACATTGAAACAGAGTAATAAACAGAGCAATATTATGATTGTTGTGAATACATAGTGATCCACGTCGAAATGACTCAACAAAATAAAACGCGTCCATGAGACCATGACCAGCAGCCCTTGCCTACGGTAGCTCCTGGCTCTGCTTGAACTCGTGCAGGCGTTCGTCCAAGCGGTCGACATGCTCACGGTACATCTGGAGCGCGATCTCGAGCTCCAAGTTGGCTATTTCATCGGAGATCACCAGCTCGAGGATACGACGGCCATGTTCCTCTACTGCGCCCAGCTGGACACCTGGGCTAAGGAGGCGGTCGAGCCTAGCGACCAGCGCGTTGGCATTGAGCGGGCCGCGGACAAGGCGAACGACGCAGCGGGCGTCCTGTGCAAGTACGGCGCGGCCGGCCTTTGCCCACTCTTGGCGAGGAATGGGGGTACTGACAAGACATGTACCCAGCTGCGATGCCCTATCGACAGCAGGCAAGCGCCAATGGATCCGCTCTTGCTGTGCGGCGCGCCGCGCCTCTCACTCTGCGGCACTCCAACGGTCTCGCTGTGCGGCGAGCCGCAGCCTATCGGCGCGGACGTGCCTAGCTTGCTTTGCGGTGCATCATTGATCATGTTGTGCGGCGAGCTACAGCCTCTCGGTGCTGACATGCCTATCTTGATCCGCGGCGCTGAAGCTCCATGCGCCAAGGGTCTACTCAACCCTGGCGATGACGCCAATCACGACATCGTCCATCGCGTTACCGGGGAGCGCCTCGGCCTCGACGGGCCGTGGCGCCTTCTCATTTTCCTCGTCAAGGAGTTTGATGGCAGAGGTGGCGCTTTGGTGGGTCGACATACTTGGAAAAGGTGGATGTGCTACAAGCTGCGTTTGTTGCCTCCGTGCGTCACACGTCGCCTAGGTTTATGCGCAATATCGTTGGGTGGCGGTGGGAAACCGGTGAGGAAATGGCGGGAAACGGTGGCGTGTTCATAAAACGCCATCAATTAATGGAAACTTAGCATAGAAGGAACATCGAGCTAGCACGACGCGTGCGGGCACATTGCTCGCCCAAGGCTATGATCCATATACTTGTGTGCCCAACAGAGCACACTATTCACAGTAAAGAATACTGTTCCGTTCATCCTAGTAGAGCAGTGGCGGCAAGCGTCACAAGAAGTAGATGATGATCAGATGATCATTTATCCTAGTTAATTATGCATGTAATAGTTTACTTTGGTGTGTGGAAATGTCATTTGTGTACTAGCCACCTATGTAATTGGATGTTTGCCGCGTATCACACACATCTTGTTTATGTGAAACGTTTCTATTCTCTTGGCTCAACACAAACAGTTTATCATAATGAAGTGTATGCCCTCCATTGGACACACCTTGATCTAGCTGAACCGTTTCTATTGCATTGCCTAATCGAAAACAGTTCATCCAAGTGAACCATATGCCGTATATCGCAGACACCTTGATCTGGCTGACAGTTTCTTTTGTGTTGCCTACTCACAAACAGTTCATCCGAGTGAACTGTATGCCGTATATCGCACACACCTTCATGTGGCTGCCCGTTTCTGTTGTTCCGCCTCATCACAAACAGTTCATTGAACTGAACCGTATGCCCTGCAACACACACACAACTAAAATCTGAACCGTGTTGGATGTATCCGCCATCGCAAACATTTTGCATCTTTTTTTACGGTTGTTTTACATCACCGTATGTGATTAATGCATCACACACAGTTTCGTCGAAGGGTCTCTGATTGTAGTGCCGTGTTAGCAGCATCCTGCAGTACTGAATCATAAGTGCATATAATCCAAGTACGGAAAGTATGTTAGCTCATGCCTCTCCCTTATATTAAATTGCAATAATGATTACCGGTCTAGTTATCAATCGTCTAGGGATGAATAACTTTCTTGTGTGACAAAAACCTTTCTACTAAACAACTAACTTTTATTATCTCACAAAGTACTCATAGTTTTATTCTTGCAAAGTAGTTCTAGCATCATACCTACAAAATAGTTTCATACTTGTTCTAGGTAAAGCAAACGTCAAAGTGTGCATAAAGTTGTATCGGTGGTCGATAGAACTTGGGGGAATATTTGTTCTACCTTTAGCTCCTCGTTGGGTTCGACACTCTTATTTATCAAAAAAGACTACAAACGATACCCTATACTTGTGGGTTATCGGTGATTTGCTTTATTATACTAACGGATCTCACGAAGGTTTTGTTAAGTTTTGTGTGATTGAAGTTTTCATGTTTTGGGGGAGATCACGATGGATGTAGGAATAAGGAGTGAAAAGAGCCGAAGCTTGGGGATGCCCATGGCACCCCAAGGTAATATTCAAGGAGAACCAAGCAACTAAGCTTGGGGATGCCCCGGAAGGCATCCCCTCTTTCTTTTAACGACCATCTATAATTTTACTTGGAGCTATATTTTCATTCGTCACATATCATGAGTTTTGCTTGGAGCATCTTGTATTATATGAGTCTTTGCTTGTTTTGCTTTTTAGTTTGCCACAATCATCCTTGCTGGATACACCTATTTGAGAGAGCCATAATGATGCTACGATTTGTTAGAATTGCTCTATGTGCTTCTTTTTGAGCTATGGAATTGCTTTAGCACTTCACTTATATCTTTTTGAGCATAGTGGTGGTCTAATTTTTGAAGAAATACGTTCTCAAGCTTCACTTAGATTATTTTGAGAGTTAGCAAAATTTTAAAGAAATATCCTCTCATTGCTTCACTTATATTATTTTGTGAGATGAAAATTATTTTGAAGAAATATTTACGCTCTTGTGCTTCACTTAAATTTGTTTGAGAGCTTGTTAGTAGCAATGGTAATATATGAAATTAGCCCTAAAGTGATAGATATTGAAGAGGGATATAATAAAAACTTTCATGAAGATCATTGGACATTATAAACTTGATTCCTTGTAATAGTTTTGCGATATGGAGATAGTAATATGTGAGTCATGTTGATGAGTAATTATGCTTTAGTAAGAATATTGGTGTTAAAGGTTTGTGATTCCCTATGCAAGCACGAAAGTCAATAATTATGCAATGAAGTTATATCCTACTTGTGGTGCATTATTCGGTGTTAGTTACGTGTAATGCCCGTTTATGATCATTTTTTTTGGTTGGTTGCATCTCAATCTATTTGCTAGCCTTTCCTTGTAATAAGCGGGAATACTGCTTGTGCATCCAAACTCCTTAAACCAAGTTGTGCCAAATGAGTCCACCATACCTACCTATATGCGGTATTTCCATACCGTTCCAAGTAAATTTGTATGTACAAACTCTAATTTTCAAAATAAATTTACTTTTTCTTGTGCTAGATATGTTATTCTCAAGATGAGTGGTTATTTACTTTTCATTGCATGAGAGTGTGGCAGGTAATAGGGATGCCCAGTCCTGAAATGAAAAAAAATTATTTATGTTGTCAATAATAAATTCCTTGGAAAGTGTTGGTATGGAAGGCACCCGTGGATACGGCTAGCCATGGATTGTGAAAGAATGGTGGAAAAAGGAATAAACTTTATTTTATGTTCGGGAACCGCCTATGATGTATCTAGCATGGAAAGTATTGGGAATTCTAAGTCGTTTTCGTTGACAGGAAAAGCATGCCTCTCAAAACAATTTTATCTCTCAATTTAAGCTTTGTGCTCTAGCACCTCTACAAATCTTTGCTTCCATCTGCGAAGGGCCTATCTATTTACTTTATGTAATTTTTATTTTTATTGAGTCTCCATCTTCTCTTATAAAGCACCAACTAGGGAACACTATTATCATACTTGTGCATTGGGCATAGTTAATATTTGAGTGTGTTTCATGAATGGATCAATGGTTGAGCATAGTGGGCTAGGGATAGCTTTCTTTAGTGTTGATATTTTGAAAGACATGGTTGCTTGTTGATATGCTTGAGTATTGATGTCCTCATGTCAATTATAGACTATTGTTTTGAATCATCTAAAAGTCCAAATTTCCATGCTGCAAAAGAAAAGAATATGTGATGAACATGTTAGGCAGCATTCCACATCAAAAATTCTATTTTTATCATTTACCTACTCGAGGACGAGCAGGAATTAAGCTTGGGGATGCTAATACGTCTCCAACGTCTCTATAATTTTTTATTGTTCCATGCTGTTATATTATCAATCTTGGATGTTTTATATTCATTTACTAGCAACTTTATATCATTTTTTGG
Source organism: Thinopyrum elongatum (assembly GCA_011799875.1). Taxonomy (NCBI): domain Eukaryota; kingdom Viridiplantae; phylum Streptophyta; class Magnoliopsida; order Poales; family Poaceae; genus Thinopyrum; species Thinopyrum elongatum. The sequence continues at coordinate 345,060,001 of CM022301.1, forward strand.
GACTAACCTATTGACATAGTGCTGGGTGGCAGTTGCTGTTTTCTGCTTGTTTTTTTGACTTTGCAGAATATCAATACCAAACGAATTCCAAATGCAACAAAACTTCTTGGAGATTTTTTTCTGGACAGAAGACACCCAGGGAGCCCAAGGAGCACACGGGAGGAGGCCCATGGGGCCCACTAGGCACCAGGGCACGCCCTGGTGGGTAGTGGAGCCCACGGGATGCTTCTCCACCAACCTCCACCTCTATAAATACTCTAAAATCCCAAAAACCCTAGGGGAGTCGAGAAAACACAGTTCCAGCCGCCGCAAGTTCCGAAACCACGAGATCCAATCTAGAGGCCTTTTCCGGCACTCTGCCACATGGGGCTATGATCACAAAGGGGTTCTTCATCATCCTTGTTGCCCCTCCGATGATGCGTGAGTAGTTTACCACAGACCTACGGGCCCGTAGCTAGTAGCTAGATGGCTTCTTCTCTCTTTTTGATCTTCAATACAATTTTCTCCTCGATGTTCTTAGAGATCTATTTGATGTAACTCTTTTTTGTGGTGTGTTTGTTGGGATCCGATGAATTGTGGGTTTATGATCAGTTCTATCCATGAATATTATTTGAGTCTTTGCTGAACTCTTTTATGCATGATTGTTATAGCCTCTTATTTCTTCTTCGAAATTTTGGTTTGGTTTGGTCAACTAGATTGATTTGTCTAGCCATGGTAAGAGGTGTTTTGTGATGTGTTCGATCTTGCGGTGCTCAATCTCAGTGACAGAAAGAGACATGACACGCATGTATCGTTGCTATTAAGGATAAAAAGATGGGGTCTATTCCTACATGAATAGATCTTGTCTACATCATGTCATCGTTCTTATTGCATTATTCCATTTTTCCAGGAACTTAATACACTAGATGCATGCTGGATAGCGGTCGATGTGTGGAGTAATAGTAGTAGATGCAGGCAGGAGTCGGTCTACTAATCTTGGACGTGATGCCTATATACATGATCATTGCCTAGGATATCGTCATGATTATTCGCTTTTCTATCAATTACCGAACATGTAGGAAGGTGGATGTGTAGGGAGTTACTAGATGATAGCATGGCCAGAGCATAAATGCGATCCATTTTTAGCCCTTTCTAGGGCCATTTTAGCATTTTCCCTTTGGATTGAGGTTTCTATCCAAGGGGATACTAGTATATGATCTGACATTAGGTGAGATCATTTTTTTAAATACGAAATATGTTCAAACATCCTCAAAACAATTATAGATACACATCAATGTATGATATGCACCCTGAAAAAGTTTCAACTCGAAATTGGACCTACACTAATAGAAACAAAAAAGACAAAATCTGATGTGAAGAATCTTGAAATACTATTCACCTAAAGTTGCCCATATTCACATTCGAAATTGTGTTTTTTGAATCTCTAGTTGTTCATCGATTTTCATGTCAATCATGGTAAAAGAGCCTGTTATTTTGATTTTTGATTAGGAAATGTATAAGAAAATCATAGGAGTATCAAGTCTATATGATTTTCCCCTTCAGATTGAGGTTTCTATCCATGCCCTTGCAAGTTGATTTCATTTCCTATGCTAATTAGTTTGAATAAAATTTATTTCTCACCTCAATAATGGTAAAAGGGCATGTTATTTTGATTTTTTTATTTGGAAATGTATATAAAAATCATAAGAGTAGCAAATCTATATATGATGGAGTCCTGGATTAGGGGGTGCTCGGCATGTCGATTGCCCATCCTTTGGGTTGGGCTGAGCACCCCCCCAGCCGATCACTGGTGGGCCTCGTTCACCTAAACCAGAAGCTTTAGGAAGGAATGACCCGAAGACTTGGCATATACTCCAAGGCATAGAGATAATCCTTGACACGGTTTCTCCTTAGGTACGGCTGACCATGTGTAAACCCTAGGCACCCCCGGTATCTATATAAGCCGAGGTGCCAGGGCCCTAGAGGGACGATTCATTCACATACAATCTCGCGGTTAACCATCTATGCTTTGTACCCCATCCACAATCAATACAAACAAAGCATGCCGTCGGGTTTTACCTCTTTGAGAGGGCCTGAACCTCGGTAAATCTCGTGTCCCTTGTGTCCTTGTTACCATTTAGCCAAGACTACCAGATCGGGGCCCCCTACCCAAGATCCGCTGGATTTAGCTCCGACATTGGTGGCCCATACAGGTCTCTCTGGGAAATTGAAGCGGCTCGATGGCGTCAAGCGCCAACGATCAGATCAGCACCGACGTAGCCTCTACATCGCATCTCGGCTTAACCGGGCTACTAGAGAAAATCAAAACTCCAACCATCAATCGAGTCATAGACCCCAACGGTTCAGACGAAGTTGTGGTCTCCCCCACCATGACATTAGATCTGGTTGAAGAGCCGCAGGCTATGTCCGCCGAAGTGATAAGAATTTACTCGGCTTGAGAGGGAAACTACAACTCGTTGGACCAAGTTTAGAGATTGGATCCGACGATACAATACAGTGGCTTGACAAGCCAGGTTCCATTGAAATTACCATCGACGACACCACCAATTGGGATGACAAGAAGCCTCCTTGAAATAGAGGTCGGTCTAGCAGCGGCAAGGTGATACGTCAGAGACATATCTATAATTTTTTATTTTTCATGCTAATATATTATCATTCTTACATACTTTACCCATCTTTTTATATGAAATTTGTATTTTCCAAACGTTCCGATTTTGTGATCAGATCCAAATGAACTGGACGTCCAATCTGGATCGAACGCACAGGGTTCGTCGCGCCATAACTTCCACCGTGATGGCCGTTTGTGTTCATAGCCGTTTGCATTCTGTGTGTATGGCAAGTGGGCTCTCACCGTTTTCTTCTCCAATCGGTGGGCCCTCGCGCATATTCCCCTCTCCTCTTCTCCCCCAAACTGCATGCATTCATTCTTCTGCAATGGCTCCCACTTCGCCCCACTTCGCCCCACTCCACCACTTCTTCAATTTCGTCTCCCTGTCTCTTCCCTCTTAGGTGAATCGAGGCAGAATGGAGAACAACTCTGCTCCTTCCATGGCAAATCGAGGTGGGGGCTACGGGTTGCCTCTGCGGCGGTCAGCGGCCGATTTTTGCAGTGAGATTCCTACCCAACTTGGTGTTTGCAGCGTGGGGTTAACGCGGGGTTCTGCAGACGAATTTTGGAGAGTGCAGATGATTTTTGTAGAGTGCAGCGAGCCGTTCTGTTCGGGTTTTAGGTTGCTTGAGATTGATGGGCAGAACAAATTTGATGTGTTGTGGGTTCTTTCCAGTTTGGTCAGACGTGGGGGTGGTGTTGTAGTTTAGAAGTACATGGAGCGAACTCGCAATAGCTTTATCCAGATTAGTTGGCGATGGGTGGCGATTAGGGTCTGATTTCCCCCATAGTTCAAGCTCAATTTGGTCGGGTGGGGTGGGTGCTTGTTGGTTCCGGACATGTTTTTTGCTTCAATCTAACGGTGCACATAGGTTTTTGTCGTGTGTGCGTGCATGGAATTCTCGTTTGATTTCTACAATCCGAGGAAGTTGGTTTTGAGATTCTGGATTAGTTAGTTCCTTCTGGGTGGTGAACTTTTGTATGTGGAATTGAACTCTATACCCAACCCCCTCCTTGATGTGTTTCAAATGCAGATGTGTCATGAGGTATTGGGCAAGGTTCTAGTCTAAATTCTTATTGCAACAAAATTCTGGGCATAATGCTTATCTACCAGGGCTTGTTGCTTGAAATTACCACTAGATTTGTTAGTGGTTACCATGAAATTGCATGCTAGTTCACATGCTTCAGATCTAGCATAATGCTTTATTTTTTTACCAGGTCCCATTGCTTGTCATTACCACTTTATTTGTTAGTGGTTTCCTTGAAATCCCATGCTAGTTCACTTGCTTCAGATCTAGCGTAATGCTTGATATTTACCATGGCTTATTGCTTGAAATTACCACTGGATTTGTTAGTGGTTACCATGAATTCCTCTCTTATTTTTAATTTTTCTTTTCAATCACATGGTACTTTTAATGTTAGTAGTTTAGTGGAAGCTCCATTTGAATTTACCGAGACAGTCATGGTTTGTTTGTACATGTATTTAGTCAGTGGCGGATTTAGGCCCCAGGCAGCCCGAGCGGCGACCTGGGGCGTGAGGCCCGTCTCCTTTGATGATTGTGGCAAATACTGTAGCTATAGTGCTACTGTCAACGAAGGCTGCAGGGGCCTGGCCCATTTCTAGGTCCGCCACTGTGTTTAATTACTATGAAATTTTTCACTATGACAATCAGCACATTTGTTAGTCCATGAACATCCATTTTCCTGTTGTTGTTTGTGTGCCCATGATTATTATCCCGATCTTATTCTTTCCACGGGTATTATATTGGCATGTACTTTTGTTGCTTTCTGTATCATGCATATTATATGGGAATTACCTTGTTGTCTGAATGTGAAGTACCAGTGGTATTAGTAACAAGTGTCAATGTCAATTAAGAAATTTATCATGGCTGATAAGTTCAAATTACCAGTCACATGCGTACAAGTTACCACAATCATTTTACCAGGTTATTTCTTGCTATGTCTTTCAATTCACCTTTCATAGCTCTTTAAAGTGGTGTCATATTTTTCATTGTTAGTCCTTAAATGTTTTATTTCTTTGTACATGATAGGGGCACGATGCCAAGGATGCCCAAAGGAGATGGTGATGGCCATGAGGAAGTTCCTTCGAAGAGGCCGAAGTGCCCTCCACCTCGGAACAGGGCTTCCCCTACCTCGCTTTTGACCGCATGTAAAGATATGTCTGAGCATAGGAAAAATGCCATCGACGAAATGGACTTTCAAAGCCTTCAAGAGATCAAGTGCGGCCACCTGTTCAATTTTCTTAGTGAACGGCTTGCCGGGTTATACGACCCAGAATCTCATCAGTTGGTTGTTACAGGGCGTGGCAGGATCCCTACTAATGAAGAGTCTATTCATCGTGTGATGGATGTGCCCCATGGTGGGTAGGATTTCCCTTACAATCTCCCTACAGAAGCTGATATTGGGTTAGGGATTGAGATGCTTGGTGATCTTGGACATACACCGAAAATGACAAATGTCCTTTAGCCTATAACGAGTTCTGTCAATTGTGATGAGAAGTTCAAGCGGATGTGGCTTATGCATGCCGGCAATGCTGCCATTGCGCCTACTGCCTCCAACAAGATCAGTCCTAGGCGGTATGTGCTTCTTCTTGAGCTTGCGTTGGTTTTTCCCTTGAAGAGGAAAGGGTGATGCAGCAAAGTAGAGATAAGTATTTCCCTCAGTTAGGAACCAAGGTATCAATCCAGTAGGAGGAACACATAAGTCACCAATGGTTGCACCTACACAAACAAACAAATACTTGCACCCAACGCGATAAAGGGGTTGTCAATCTCTTCACGGTTACTTGCAAGGATGAGATCTAATAGAGATAGGTACAAAAGATAATTAAAAGTGCAAAATAAAGTAAAGATAAATAAATTGCAGCAAGGTATTTTTGGTTTTTGATTTTATAGATCTGAAAATAATCTGATAAAAATAGACCCGGTGGCCATAGTTTTCACTCGAGGCTTCTCTCTTGAAAGAACGCATACGGTGGGTAAACAAATTACTGTTGAGCAATTGATGGAAATGCACAAAGTTATGACGATATCTTAGGCAATGATCACGAATATAGGCATCACGACCGTGATAAGTAGACCGACTCCTGCCTGCATCTACTACTATTACTCCACACATCGACCGCTATCCAACATGCATCTAGTGTATTAAGTTAACAAGAATGGATTAACACCTTAAGCAAGATGACATGATGTAGAGGGACAGATTCAATCAACATGACTGGATCTCTTCTACCATGAATTACAATGTTTAGTCGCTGCTTGAACTTTGAAGGTGCTCTGCAATTATGTTTTGCGGTCTCAGAAAGGGCTAGTGATACGTCTCCAACGTATCTATAATTTTTTATTGTTCCATGCTATTATATTATCAATCTTCGATTTTTTATATTCATTTACTAGAAACTTCATATTATTTTTTGGGACCAACCTATTGACATAGTGCCCAGTTGCAGTTGCTGTATTCTGCTTGTTTTTTTACTTTGCAGAATATCAATACCAAAAGAAGTCCAAATGCAACAAAACTTTTTGGAGATTTTTTTCTGGACAGAAGACACCCAGGGAGCCAAAGGAGCACACGGGAGGAGGCCCGTGGGGCCCACTAGGCACCAGGGCGCGCCAGAGGCCCCAGGCGCACTCTAGTGGGTAGTGGAGCCCATGGGAAGCTTCTCCACCGACCTCCACCTCTATAAATATACTAAAATCCCAACAACCCTATGGGAGTCGAGAAAACACGGTTCTAGCTGCCGCAAGTTCCAGAACCACGAGATCCAATCTAGAGGCCTTTTTCGGCACTCTGCCGCACGGGGCAACGATCATGGAGGGGTTCTTAATCATCCTTGTTCCCTTCTGATGATGCGTGAGTAGTTTACCACAGACCTACAGGTCCGTAGCTAGTAGCTAGATGGCTTCATCTCTCTTTTTGATCTTCAATACAATGTTCTCCTCGATGTTCTTGGAGATCTATTTGATGTAACTCTTTTTTGCGATGTGTTTGTTGGGATCCGATGAGTTGTGGGTTTCTGATCAATTATGTCCATGAATATTATTTGAGTCTTTGCTGAACTCTTTTATGCATGATTGTTATAGCCTCGTATTTCTTCTCCGAAATTTTGGTTTGGTTTGGCCTACTAGATTAATTTTTCTTGCCATGGGATGAGGTGCTTTGTGATGGGTTCGATCTTGCGGTGTTCAATCTCAGTGACAGAAAGAGACATGACACGCATGTATCATTGCCATTAAGGATAAAAAGATGGGGTCTATTCCTACATGATTAGATCTTGTCTACATCATGTAATCGTTCTTATTGCATTATTCCATTTTTCCTTGAACTTAATACACTAGATGCATGCTGGATAGCGGTCGATGTGTGAAGTAATAGTAGTAGATGCAGGCAGAAGTCAGTCTACTAATCTTGGACGTGATGCCTATATACATCATCATTGCCTTGGATATCATCATGATTATTCGCTTTTCTGTCAATTGCCCAACAGTAATTTATTTTGCCACCGTATGCTATTTTCTCGAGAGAAGCCTCTAGTGAAAACTCGGGCCCTGGGTCTATTTCCTATCATATTAAAATCCGAAAATACCTTGCTGCACTTTTTCTTTATTTTTTTTATTTTGTGTTTTAGTTAGATCTATTTATCAAATCTCATACAATTTAGTCTATCTCATTACCGAGGAGGGATTGACAACCCCTCTAACGCGTTGGGTTGCAAGTATTTGTTGTTTGTGTGCAGGTGTTGTTTACATAGTGTTGCTTGGTTCTCCTACTGGATTGATTACCTTGGTTTCATAACTGAGGGAAATACTTACCTTTGCTATGCTGTATCATCCTCTCCTCTTCGGGGAAATACCAACGCAGATACAAGCAATCACCCACCTTTTTTTATCCTTAATGGCAACAATAAAAATACGTGTTATGTCCCCTTCTATCAGTGGGAATAAGCACCGCAAGATTGAACCCATTACAAAGCACCTATCCTGTGGCAAGAAAAATCAATCTAGTTGGACAAACCAAATCAATAGATCAGAGAGAAATACAAAGCTATCTTAATCATGCATAAAAGAGTTCAGAGAAGACTCAAATAATATTCTTAGATAATTTTATCATAAATCCACAATTTATCGGATCTCAACAAATGCACCGCAAAAGAAGATTACATCGAATAGATCTCCAAGAACATCGAGGAGAACATTGTATATTGAAGATCAAAGAGAGAGAGAAGAAGTCATCTAGCTACTAGCTATGGACCCGTAGGTCTGTGGTAAACTACTCACACATCATTGGAAGGGCAGCAAGGTTGATGTAGAAGCCCTCCGTGATCGAATCTCCCTCCGGCGGAGTACCAAAAAAGGCGTCCATATGGGATCTCACGAGGACAGAAGCTTGCGGCGGCGAAAAAGTAACTTTTGTGTGCCCACTGGTATACGGGGAATAATTGGGTATTTATATAGCAAATATTAGGGTTAGAGGAGCATCAGGGGGCCCACAAGCCTGGGGGCACGCACTCCGAGCTTGTCGCCAACTGGTGGCCCCACTGACCTCCTCCCGAAAGTTCCTGGGTGTCTTCTGGTCCAAGAAAAATCCTCAAAAAGTTTCGTTCCGTTTGGACTCCGTTTGGTATTGATTTTCTGTAAAAGACGAAAACAAGGAAAAAACAGCAACTGGCACTGGGCACTAGGTTAATAGGTTAGTCCCAAAAAATGATATAAAATAGCATAATAATGCATGTAAAACATCCAAGATGGATAATATAATAGCATGGAACAATCAAAAATTATAGATACATTGGAGACGTATCAGTATGGTGTGTTGGTAAGTATTCCCATACTTGTTCATTTTATATGGTGGTCACTTTTACCTCTTGTGCCTGATAACTTACATCATGCTTATATGGTAACTGTAGTGGCTTTTAGCATGTTCATTTATGGTCCCTTTTATTCCTAGTTTTTTCAGCAAAACATTGATAGAGCTAAAGATCTCAACTGGTCCAAGTTCATTGCCGATGATCTCCACAAGGCATTGTCAAAGGGAAAGCCTATGAAGGGTTGTCTTCTTTTCTACAATGTTAGTGCTCCTTCTTTTTTCTTGCTTTGGTTAGATGTATTCTGACCACATTAACCTTTATACCAGCTTTTGTAGGTTGATGCGATCGACCTTACTGGTCTTGGTATCCTATTGCCTGATGGTCCTTTTGCTATTAATGTTTGGACGAAGGAGAAGATATCTGAAGTGCTTAGTAGGGATGTCCAAGCGGACAAAATTTCTTATGGGAGACTACCAATAACTTGTTTCATTTTCTGTTCAGTTCATGCACTTATTGCAAATGCATTTTTTCATCTTTTTCCTTGCTCATTTGCTTTCTCAATAATTCACAAGTTGAAACCCCAGTTTGGCGTCGATTTTTGCTTGTTTGGCGGTTTACAAGGTCTTGCGAAATTTATGCGTGTGCATGCCCCCCAAACTGCAGTGATGAGGTGTGCTCTATTTTTATGTGTGTGACTATTTTAGATATATTTTGTTTGTAGGTATACTGATAATTGTAGCTCCTTTTGGTTATTTTTCTTGCATGCACATTGTAACTTATGTCTGTACACCATGCTAACTCATTTATTACCCATCTGAATTTTTTATTTACTGGTAACATATGTTGTAATAGGATGGTAACTTTTGTTGCATTCACATGGTAACTTATGCTTGCACACACTGGTAATTCATGTATTACCCATCTGAATTTTTATTACTGATAACTTATGTTGTACTATGATAACTTTGTTGCATTCACATGGTAAATTATGTTTGCACATCCTGTTATTCTTTTTTGTGATCTTGATTGTGTGTTTTCTGTAATTCATGATTTTTTGCATCTAAAAATCATATCTGGTAACTAAATGTGTTTTTTGTGTTGATTGTTTTTAACTAATGAGCAGAAACTTGCAAAGGCTTCTAAGCTTGTGGGTTGATTTTCGTCTGGCTTGGTGGGCCTGCTTGGCGATCTTGTGCAAGGCTTCATCTCCCTTGATGATGAAGGAAGTTCACATGTGTCTCATCGTCTTGAGACGGGTCTTAGGGTGATTTCTTCTGCTACCCGCAATATGGCAAGGACCCCTCTTGCAGGACGTACCCGTCAAAGAGATAGCCATGGCAAGAATATTGTCGATGAGTCACATACTGATAATCAGATCCAGGATGACGATGACAATGACTCTAATGATGATGATGATACAAACTTTCAAGTTTGTTACCAAGGTAAAAAAGGCCATACTAGTTCTTCCCCCAGTGGGGCAGCGGACGTGGATTCTGGCAGCGGGGCAACGGATGTAGACGCCCTGCACTCAGATGATGCAAATGTTGAAGCACATGATAGTCTAGCAGGAAATATCAAAGGCACACCTGTCTATGCGGGGGATGAACCTGTCCTTGAGTCCCAGATTATGCTCACCGCGAATTCTAACACGGCCTTAGGCGGTTCAGGGGATGGCATGCTTAGCCAGTGTGACATGACAGACACGCAATTTGAGCTGGCCACCGAGTCTTTTGTGAAAAGATGCGGTGGTCAGCGTGCCACTGCTTTGTCTTACCAGAGGAGGCACAAGAGTTGGAAGCTACCATCTTCGCCCCGCCCAGCTTTGCCACCCAAGCTTGCCCTGCTGTCAGAGAAGGATATTCATCTTTCTGTCAAGAAACTGGTCATCCAAGAGCTTGGGATTTGTGTGGTTGACAAAGGCACCGATGAGGTCATTCCACCTTCAACTCAGATGAAGCAGGTTCCACGCAGGTGATCCATCCTTTGTATTTTTTACTTCTTATATTTCTTCAATTTATCTTCTTTTGTCATTTTCTTTATTTATTACTGTATTTGGACACTGCATGGTAGTTTCAACTGTTGGTCTGTGGTAGTTTCAGTATTATTACCCTGATAACTTGCAACTCTTCCTTGTTCTATACATCTTCTTTTTTTGTTTCTAAAATACCGCTCCAATCATCTTGTTTACTACTTTTTTTTATTCAGGGTACCCGGCAAACAAGTCTGTACACTTAAGGCGTCATCAAGTGTACCAGGATCAAGGAATTTCCCTTTTATTGTGGTTGATATTTTAGTATTATTATTCATTTGTGTTGCATAAGAAATGAATTTCCAAGCTTCTTTTCTTTAGTTTTCATAATTCTACTTCTTTTGTTTAATGTAGAATTACCTAGCCTTTTCTAGGGTGTTTTTTATACATTCGCAGTATATATAATTACCTGGTTGATTATTCGTCGTGGTTACTCTATGTGCTTCACTTATATCTTTTGAGCTAGGCAGTTGCTCTTGTGCTTCACTTATATTTTTTAGAGCACAGCAGTTGTCATATTTTAAAGAAATAGTTGCACTCTCATGCTTCACTTATATCATTTTGAGAGTTTGATAAATAGTAATGGAAATATGCACGAGTTATGAAATTGGTCCTAATATGATAGGTATTCAAGAGGGATATAAGAAAAACTTTCATGTAGATCACTGAATATGATAACTTTGATTCTTTGCAATAGTTTTGCGATATTAAGATGTAATATGTGGGAGGTACTAGTGAATGATTATGGTTTAGTAAGATATTGGTGTTAAGGTTTGTGATTCCCGAAGCATGCATGTACAGTCTGTCATTATGTTAATAAGTTGGAGCATGATTTATTATTGATTGTCTTCCTTATGAGTGGCGGTTGGGGACGAGCGATGGTCTTTTCCTACCAATCTACCCCCTAGGGCATGCGTAGTAGTACTTTGCTTCGAGGGTAATAAACTTTTGCAATAAGTATGTGAGTTCTTTATGACTAATGTGAGTCCATGGATTATGCACACTCTCACATTTCCGCAATTTGCTAGCCTCTTCGGTGTCATTCATTGCCATTTCTCACCTCGAGAGTTGTTGCAAACTTCGCCGGTGCATCCAAACCCCGTGATATGATACACTCTATGAAAGGATCGAAAAGAAGGGTCTAGAGGGGGGTGATTAGACCCTTAACAAGTAAAAGTGGCAGTTTTTTAGTTTCTTCAAGTTAAGGTTGAGTTTAGCACATGTTAATGGGCACACAATACATTTTACACAGGCATAGCAAGAGTATAAGCAACGGAAAGAGTAAAGCATGCAAGTGCAAGAATGTAAAGGGATGGGATTGGAGTGTGCAAACGCAAGGGAGACGCAGAGAATTTTTGGCATGGTTCCGATAGGTGGTGCTATCGTACGTCCACGTTGATGGAGACTTCAACCCACAAAGGGTAACGGTTGCGTGATTCCATGGAGGGCTACACCCACAAAGAAGGAACCTTGTCTATCCCACCATGGCCATCGCCCACGAAGGACTTGCCTCACTTGGGTAGATCTTCATGAAGTAGGCGATCTCCTTGCCCTTACAAACTTGTTGGTTCAACTCCACATTATGTCGGAGGCTCCCAAGCGACACCTAACCAATCTAGGAGACACCACTCTCCAAAAGGTAATAGACGATGTGTTGATGATGAACTCCTTGCTCTTGTGCTTCAAATGATAGTCTCCCCAACACTTAACTCTCTCTTCATAGATTTGGCTATGGTGGAAGAAGGATTTGAGTGGAAAGCGACATGGGGAAGGCTAGAAATCAAGGTTCAAACGGTAGGAATGGAATCTCTTGATCTCAACACATGAGTAGGTGGTTCTCTCTCAGAAAATGAATGGTGGAAGTTTAGGCACGTTCTGTTGGATCTCCTGAATGAGAAGAAGGGGGTGGAGGGGTATATACAGCCTCCACACAAAATCCAACCGTTACACACTTTTGACACATCTCGGTGGCACCGATCAGAAAACTCGATGGCACCGATCTATGCAAAAATATGAATGTTAGGAATCTTGGTGGGACCGATGGAAAGAACTCGGTGGGACCGATGTAATAGGGCTTAGGGAAAACTTCTTCTCGGTGGTACCGATTGCATCAACTCGGTGAGACCTAAGTGAGTGCAATGAGCAACAGAGAATTAGTCAAGCCAACTCGGTGGGACTGATTACAACATCTTGATGGGACCGAAGTGAGTGCAACAAGTCACAGAGCGCTGGCAAGGCCATCTTGGTGAGACCAAGATCCATATCGGTGTGACCGAACAGTTAGGGTTTTGGCAGTGGCTATGTCAAGATGAACTCGATGGCTCCGGATAGGAAATATCAGTTGGGCCGAGTTGGGAATTATGTTTTGGACATATCTGGATAGAGAAAGTGGCTGAGGGTTTTGGAGCAATATCACTAAGCACTTGAGCAACAAGATCATTAAGCAACACCTCATCCCCTTTTAATAGTATTGGCATTCCTATGGACTCAATGTGACCTTGGATCACTTAAACAAAAATGTAGAGTCTTGAGCTTTTGCCAATCCTTGTCTTTAGCATTTTGAAGGGATTCCACATCCTCTTGTCCTAGCCACTCCATTGTTGAACTCAACTAAAATATACTAGATAAAACTGTTAGTCCAACAAAGATATGTTGCCATTAATTACCAAAATCACCCAAGGAGCACTTGTGCTTTCAGTCTCCCCCCTTTTGGTAATTGATGACAACATACATCAAAGCTTCAAGTAAATGATAGCATGAGTAGTAAGTAAAGCTTTGGAGAAACATGTAACTTGCATAAGCTCCCCCTAGATGTATTGATACGTCCATTTTGCATCATGTTTTCCTACTATTTTTTTATAATGTTTTTATGCATAATAATGCTTTTTGGAGTAATTCTAATGCCTTTCCTCTCATAATATGCAAGGTTTACACAAAGAGGGAGAATACCAGCAGCTGGAATTCTGGACCTGAAAAAGCTACATCAGAGTTACCTTTGCACATCTCCAAATGAGCTAAAAATTTACGGAGAATTGTTTTGGAATATATAAAAAATACTGGAGCAAATAACTACCGGAGGGGGCCACCCTTGTGAGCACAAGACACCAGGGCGCGCCCTGGTGGGTTGTGCCCTCCTCGGCCCACCTCCGTTGCCCATCTTCTGGTATATAGGTCATTTTGACCTAGAAAAAAATAAGAGGGGGACTTTCGGGATGAAGCGCCGCCGTCTCGAGGCGGAACTTGGGCAGGAGCACTTTTGCCCTCCGGCAGAGTGATTCCGCCGGGGGAACTTTACTCCCGGAGGGGGAAATCATCATCATCGTCATCACCAACAACCCTGTCACCTTTGGGAGGGAAATCTCCATCAACATCTTCAACATCACCATCTCCTCTCAGAACCTAGTTCATCTCTTGTGTTCAATCTTTGTACCGGAACCTCAGATTGGTACCTGTGGGTGACTAGTAGTGTTGATTACATCTTGTAGTTGATTACTATATGGTTTATTTGGTGGAAGATTATATGTTCCAGATCCATTATGCTATTTAATACCCCTATGATCTTGAGCATGATTATCATTTGTGAGTCGTTACTTTTGTTCTTGAGGTCACAGGAGAAGTCATGTTGCAAGTAATCATGTGAACTTGATATGTGTTCGATATTTTGATTATATGTATGTTGTGATTCCCTTAGTGGTGTCATGTGAACATCCACTACATGGTAGTTCACCATATTTGGGCCTAAGGGAATGCATTGTGGAGTAGTTATTAGATGATGGGTTGCTAGAGTGACAGAAGCTTAAACCCTAGTTTATGCGCTACATCGTAAGGGACCGATTTGGATCCAAAAGTTTAATGCTATGGTTAGATTTTATCTTAATACTTTTCTCATAGTTGCGGATGCTTGCGAGGGGGTTAATCATAAGTAGGAGGTTTGTTCAAGTAAGAACAACACCTAAGCACCGTTCCACCCACATATCAAATTATCAAAGTAGCGAACACGAATCAAACCAACATGATGAAAGTGATATGGTGAAATTCCCCTGTACCCTCAAGGACGCTTTGCTTATCATAAGAGACCATTTTGGCCTGTCCTTTGCCACAAAAGGATTGGGCTACCTTGCTGGATTTTGTTTACCGTTCCCGTTACTTGCTCGTTACAAATTATCTTGCTATCAAACTACTTGTTACTGTCTATTTCAGTGCTTGCAGAAAATACCTTGCTGAAAACCACTTGTCATTTCCTTCTGCTCCCCGTTGGGTTCGACACTCTTACTTATTTTAAGGACTACAATTGATCTCCTATACTTGTGGGTCATTAAGAATCTTTTCTGACGCCGTTGCCGGGGAGTGAAGCGCTCTTGGTAAGGAAAAATTATTACTACGTGCTGAAATTTATTGTCACTTGTTACTATGGAGAACCATCCTTTGAGGGGTTTGTTTGGGGTATCTTCACCTCGACCGGAAGCACAATTAGTTACCCCTCTACCTACTACACCTACTGAAAATATTGGTTATGAAATTCCTTTGGGTATGATAGAACAACTGCTAGCTAATCCTTATGCAGGAGATGGAACTGAACATCCTCATATGCACTTGATTTATGTGGATGAAATTTGTGGATTATTTAAGCTTGCAGGTTTATCCGGAGATGAAGCTAATAAGAAGGTTTTCCCTTTATCTTTTAAGGGAAAATCATTGACATGGTATAGGCTATGCGATGATATTGGATCTTGGAACTGGAATCGATTGAAATTGGAATTTCACCAAAAAATTTATCCTATGCATCTAGTTCACCGTGATCGGAATTATATATATATATAATTTTTGGCCTTGTGAATGGAAAGTATTGCTCTAGCTTGGGGGAGGCTTAAGTCAATGTTATATTCATGCCCCAATCTTGAGCTCTCTAGAGAAATTATCATTCAGAATTTTTATGCTCGGCTTTCTCATGATGATCGATCCATGATCGATACTTCTTGTACTGGTTCTTTTATGAAGAAGACTATTGAATTCAGGTGGGATCTCTTAGAAATAATTAAACGCAACTATAAAGATTGGGAACTTGACGAAGGTAAAGAGTCAGGTATTAAGCTTGAATTTGATTGTGTTAAATCTTTTATGAATACCGATTCTTTTCGCAAGTTTAGCACTAAATATGGACTTGACTCTGAGATAGTAGCCTCTTTTTGTGAATCTTTTGCTACTCATGTTGATCTCCCTAAGGAGAAGTGGTTTAAATATCATCTCCCTATTAAATAAGAAATTAAAGAACCAGTCATAGTTAAAGATGAAACTATTATTTACAATGTTGATCCAGTTGTGCCTACTGCTTATATTGAAAAACCACCTTTCCCTGTTAGGATAAAGGAACATGCTAAGGTTTTAACTGTGGTTTGCAAAAGTAATATTAGAGCACCTAAACATGTTGAACAAATTAAAGTAGAACCTAGTGTTGCTATGGTTAAAGATCTCCTGGTAGAAAATATTGATGGGCATGTTATTTACTTCTGCGATGATGCTGCTAGAATTGCCAAACCAGATGAAAAAGATAAACATAGACCTGTTGTTGGCATGCCTGTTGTCTCAGTTAAAATATGAGATCATTGTTATCAGGGTTTATGTGATTTAGGTGCTAGCGTGAGTGCTATTCCTTTTACCTTATTCCAAGAAATTATGAATGACATAGCACCCGCTGAAATAGAAGATATAGAAGTTACTATTAAACTTGCTAATAGAGACACCATCACACCACTTGGGATTGTTAGAGATGTTGAAGTCTTGCGTGGGAAAATAAAATACCCTACTGTTTTTCTAGTTCTTGGTTCCCCACAAGATGATTTTTGTTCCATTATCTTTGGTAGACCTTTCTTGAACACCGTGAATGCTAGAATAGATTGTGAAAAACAAACCGCCGGTGTTAGCTTTGGTAATGAGTTTCATGAGTTTAATTTCTCCAAGTTTAGTAGACAACCACATAAGAAAGAATTACCTAGTAAGGATGAAATAATTGGTCTTGCTTCTATTGTCGTGCCTCCTACTAATCCACTAGAACAATATTTGCTAGACCATTAAAATGATATGCATATACATGAAAGAAATGAAATAGATAAAATTTTCTTTGAACAACGACCTCTGCTCAAATACAATTTGCCTATTGAAACTCGAGGAGGTCCTCCTCCACCTAAAGGTGATCCTGTGTTTGAATTAAAGCAATTGCCTGACACTTAGAAATATGCTTATCTTGATGAGAAAAAGATATATCCTATTATTATTAGTGCTAACCTTTTAGAACATGAAGAAGAAATATTATTGAAAATTCTGAAGAAGCACCGTGCTGCCATTGGATATACTCTTGATGATATTAAGGGCATTAGTCCCACTCTATGTCAGCAAAAGATTAATATGGAACCTGATGCTAAACCCGTTGTTGATCATCAACGACGTTTCAATCCTAAGATGAAAGAAGTGGTAAGAACTGAAATATTAAAGCTTCTGGAAGCAGGTATATTCTATCCCATAGCTGATAGTAGATGGGTCAGTCCCATTCATTGTGTCCTTAAGAAGGGAGGTATTACTGTTGTTCCTAATGATAAAAATGAACTTATTCCACAAAGAATTGTTACTGGCTATAGAATGGTAATTGATTTTAGGAAATTAAATAAAGCTACTAGAAAAGATCATTACCCTTTGCCTTTTATCGATCAAATGATAGAAAGATTATCTAAGCACACACACATTTGTTTTCTGGATGGATATTCTGGTTTTTCTCAAATACCTGTTTCATAACCTCATCAAGAGAAAACCACCTTTACTTGCCCATTTGGAACTTATGCTTATAGACGTATGCCTTTTGGTTTATGCAATGCACCTGCTACCTTTCAAAGATGTATGACTGCTATATTCTTTAATTTTTGTGAAAAGATTATTGAGGTTTTCATGGATGATTTTTCTGTTTATGGAACTTCATTTGACGATTGCTTGAGCAACCTTCATCGAGTTTTCCAGAGATGTGAGCAAACTAATCTTGTCTTGAATTGGGAGAAGTGTCACTTTATGGTTAATGAAGGTATTGTCTTGGGGCATAAAATTTCTGAACGAGGTATTGAGGTGGATAAAGCTAAATTTGATGCAATTGAGAAAATGCCATGTCCTAAAGATATTAAAGGTATTTGTAGTTTCCTTGGTCATGCTGGTTTCTATAGGAGGTTTATTAAAGATTTCTCTAAAATTTCTAGGCCTCTTACAAATCTTTTACAAAAGGATGTTCCATTTGTTTTTGATGATGATTGTGTAGAAGCCTTTGAAACACTTAAGAAAGACTTAACTTCTACACCTACTGTTCAACCACCTGTTGGAACTTGCCTTTTGAAATCATGTGTCATGCTAGTGATTATGCTGTTGGTGCTGTTCTAGGACAAAGAGTTGATAAGAAATTAAATGTTATTCATTATGCTAGCAAAATTCTACAGTGCCCAGAGAAATTATGCTACTACTGAAAAAGAATTTTTAGCAGTTGTGTTTGCTTGTGACAAATTCAGATCTTACATAGTTGATTCCAAAGTAACTGTTCACACACATCATGCTACTATTAAATATCTTATGGAAAAGAAATATGCTAAACCTAGACTCATTAGGTGGGTTCTTTTGCTACAAGAATTTAATTTACATATTACTAATAGAAAAGGAGCTGAGAACCCCGTAGCTGATAACTTATCTAGGTTAGAGAATATTCTTGATGACCCACTTCCTATTGATGATAGCTTTCCTGATGAACAACTAGCTGCAATAAATGTTTCTCATAACACTCCGTGGTATTCTGACTATGCTAATTATATTGTTGCTAAATACATATCACCTAGTTTCACATAACAACAAAAGAAAAAATTCTTCTATGATTTAAGACATTACTTTTGGGATGACCCACATCTTTATAACGAAGGAGTAGATGGTATTATTAGATGTTGTGTACCTAAGCATGAACAGCAACAAATCGCATGGAAATGTCACTCTGAAGCTTATGGAGGGCATCATGCGGGAGATAGAACTGCTCATAAGGTATTGCAATCTAGTTTTTATTAGCCTACTCTCTTCAAGGATGCCCATATGTTTGTTTTATCTTGTGATGAATGTCAAAGAATTGGTAATATCGGTAAGCGTCAAGAAATGCCTATGAATTATTCACTTGTTGTTGAACCATTTGATGTTCGGGGTTTTGATTATATGGGACATTTTCCTTCATCCAATGGGTATACACATATTTTGGTTGCTGTTGATTATGTTACTAAGTGGGTAGAAGCTATTCCAACTAGTAGTGTTGATCATAACACTTCCATTATAATGCTTAAAGAAGTTATTTTCCCGAGGTTTGGAGTCCCTAGATATTTAATGACTAATGGTGGTTCACACTTTATTCATGGTGCTTTCCGTAAAATGCCTGCTAAATATGATGTTAACCATAGAATTGCATCACCCTATCATCCTCAATCTAGTGGTCAAGTTGAACTTAGCAATAGAGAAATAAAATTAATATTACAAAAAAACTGTTATTAGGTCCCGAAAGAATTGGTCTAAGAAATTGGATGATGCACTTTGGGCCTACAGAACAGCATATAAAAATCCTATGGGTATGTCTGCTTATAAAATGGGTTATGGAAAAGCTTGTCATTTGCCTCTTGAGTTAGAACATAAAGCATATTGGGAAATTAAAGAACTCAACTATGATTTCAAACTTGCCGGTAAAAGGAGGTTATTTGATATTAGCTCATTAGATGAATGGAGAACCCAAGCTTATGAAAATGCCAAATTATTTAAAGAAAAAGTTAAAAGATGGCATGACAAAAGAATCCAAAAGCGGGAATTCAAAGTTGGAGAATATGTTCTTTTGTACAACTCTCGTTTTAGATTCTTTGCAGGAAAACTTCTCTCCAAATGGGAAGGACCATATATTATCAAGGAGGTTTATCGCTTTGGAGCCATCAAAATTAATAATGCCGAAGGTACTAACCCGAAGGTGGTCAATGGGCAAAGAATTAAACACTCTATCTCAGGTACACCTATTAATGTTGAAAGCAATAGTATTCAAACCATGACACCGGAGGAACACATAAAAGAAACCTTCCGGAACACTCCAGAATACTAAAAAAGAGGAGGTACGTGATACGGTAAGTAAACGGACTCCGAAAAATCCGGAAAAATATTTTCTGTCAGTTTTGGAATATTACAAAAATTAGAAAAATAACAAACAACCAGGAAGGCAACCGAGGAGGGCACAAGACACTAGGGTGCGCCTGGCATGCCTGGCGCGCCCAGGTGGGTTGTGCCCACCTCAGGAACCTTCCCGACTCCGTTTTTCTCTCGTTTGCTTGTTTCCCAAGATAAAAAAAATCTTTAGATACCCCCTGAAGGTATTGACCACCGTATCGTGGAGAAATCTTCTGTTCTTCTTTCTTGCTATTTTTTGGCAGATCTGAAAATTTGTCATCTCAAGATTTGGAGGGAGAGTGCCCGGTTTCTTACCAGCCCCTAGACCTAAATATCTTCAAGGACACTTTTCCCTATGTGTGTTTCACAGATGAGGAGGACGAAGATGAACCTATCGCTCCCCGCTTCCGGAAGGAAAGCAAAGAAGCGCTATGCAAGAGGATATTGAAGCTTGAGCTGGAGAATTAGGATCTCAGGGAAAGCAATTTTCGCCTCCGACGCAAGCTGGACAAACTTACTACTACTTCACCACCACCATCATCATCTTCCCCACCAAAGGAGACTTGAGTTCATGGTATGGGCACTCCCCTTGGCTTGTGCCAAGCTTGGGGGAGGTGCCACGGTATCGTATCACCACCACTATCTTTGCCTTTATCTATTTTAGTCCAATCTTTAGTTATCCTATGATTTAGTTGAATAAAAGTTTAGTTCGATCCTTTCTTTTCGAGTGCTTGCTTAGTGATCTATCTACCTAAGTAATCGTGTGCGAGATATATAATAAAGAGTAGTTTGAGTTTTGTTTCTTTACTCTTTTGTTTCAATAAAAAGAAAGGAAAATAAATAAAAAAGATCATATGCTAATCTTATGGTAAGTAATGACATCACATAGCATTGGTCAATGATGCAATTCATGAAAGAATTAATAAGGGAAGAGAAGATTCATATGAAAATACACTATCTTGGACATCTTTTATGATTGTGAGCCCCCATTAAATATTATGTGTCAAAATTGTTGACGTTGGATAAGGAAGACAACGTAATGATTTATGTTTGTTCATATTCACATAGAAGTTATATTGTCATAGATCCTTCAACATGTGGTGCTTGCTCAATATATTTTCTAGCTAAAAACTCCACACTATGTAGAGATACTACTTGTGCATCCAAAAACCCTTAAACCCAAAATCTTATTTTGAGAGTCCACCATACCTGCCTATGGATTGAGTAAGATCCTTCAAGTAAGTTTTCATCGGTGCAATAAGGCAATAAAAATTGCTTCTAAATGTGTTGGATCATTTAGTGTAAGAGAAAATTGAGCGTTGTACGAACTTATGATGGCAAAGTAATAAAAGCGATGGACTGCATAATAAAGGTTGCTACCATAAGGGGCAATATAACGTGATGTTCTTTTGCATTAAGGGATTTGCCATACAAACAAAAAGTGCATGACAACCTCTGCTTCCCTCTGCGAAGGGCCTATCTTTTTCTTTTATGCATTTACTTTTATGTAAGAGCCAAAGTATTCTTCCATATTCCTTTTTAATTTCTCTTTTTGCAAGCATCATGTGGTGAGGAAAGATCTAGGCACATATATCCAGTTGGATGTGAGTGGGCATGAGTTATTATTGTTAACATCACTCTTGAGATGAATACGTTGTGAGGCAAAACTATAAGCCCATATCTTTCTTTGTGTCCGGTTGAAACTTTTTGTTCATGGGTATGCTGTGAGTGTTAGCAATCATAGAAGGTTAGATGATGGTTGAGTATGTGGACTTGCCTAAAGGCTCCGATACGTGACCCTTCCTGAAAATATGATGAATTGTAGTTGCAAAGTTGACTGAGAACATAGTTTGTTGGTTTTCAATAAGGTTTATGCTTTATACTTCAATGTTGTGAAGAATTGTTACTTGCTCATGAGAAGTTATATGATAAAAGTTGTGTGATAAAGTTTTATGTTAAAGTTCTTTGCTGTTATAATAATAAGCATGATGCTTCTATGTCCATATTTTGTTTTTAGGGACATTTACATCTATGCCCCTAACTTGATCCCACTACTCAGATTTGCCCCTAATTTCGAAGGGTGCTCAAATTTGTCCCTCTGCCGTTAGTTGCCTTTATAGAAATTCCCTTCTGCACCGTTACCGTCCGGTCAAAGGGCGTCAAAGGGCTTTGACCGTCTAAAAAAATAGCAAAAAAAATCAAAAAAATCTGAAATTTTGTGGGATAGAGGATACTCAAGTGCGCAAGGTGCGTGCAAATTTTCATGATGTTTGGACACTCTAGGAGCTCATGGCAAAGGAAAAATAGTAAATATGTATGCCCATGAACAGTAAATTCAAAAAAATAGCAAGAAAATTCAAAAAAATATGAAATTTTTTGGCATCCAAGATGCTCGGCTGCGCAAGGTGTGTGCAAAATTTTGTTGTGTTTGGACATTGTAGGAGCTTGTGGAGAAAAAAACAAAATATGGCTCGGAAAAAACTTTGAAAAAATACACTATTTTGATATTTTTTGCTAGAGCTCCTCGCATGCCATTTGATAACAAAATTTTGCACACACCTTGCGACACCGATCATTTTGGATGCCAAAAAATTTCATAATTTTTTGAATTTTCTTGCTTTTTTTTGAATTTACTATTCATAGGCGTACAAATTTATTGTTTTCTTTTGGCATGCGCTCCTGGTATGTCTAAACATCACGAAAATTTGCACGCACCTAACTATCTTCGATCCCACAAAATTTTAGATTTTTTTGAATTTTTCTGCTATTTTTTTCGAGATGGTCAAAGCCCTTTGACCGGACGGTAACGGCGCAGAAGGGCATTTCTATAAGGACACCAAACGGCAGAGGGGCAAATTTGAGCACCCTTCGAAATTAGGGGCAAATCTGAGTAGTGGGATCAAGTTAGGGGCACAAATGTAAATGGCCCTTGTTTTTATCGACACCTCTGTCTCTAAGCATGTGGGCATGTTTTTCGATTTCGATTTTTCACTTGAGGACAAGCGAGGTCTAAGCTTGGGGGAGTTGATACGTCCATTTTGCATCATGTTTTCCTACTGTTATTTTATAGTGTTTTTATGCATAATAATACTTTTTGGAGTAATTCTAATGCCTTTCCTCTCATAATATGCAAGGTTTACACAAAGAAGGAGAATACCGGCAGCTGGAATTCTGGAGCTGAAAAAGCTACGTCAGAGTTACCTATTTTGCACATCTCCAAATGGGCTGAAAATTTATGGAAAATTGTTTTGGAATATATAAAAAATACTGGAGCAAATAATTGCCGGAGGGGGCCACCCTGGTGAGCACAAGATACCAGGGCGCGCCTGAGCCCCCAGGCACGCCCTGGTGGGTTGTGCCCTCCTCGGCCCACCTCCGTTGCCATCTTCTGGTATATAGGTCATTTTGACCTAGAAAAATCAGAGCGGGACTTTCAGGACGAAGCGCCGCCGTCTCGAGGCGGAACTTGGGCAGGAGCACTTTTGCCCTTCGGCGGAGCAATTCCGCCGGGGGAACTTCCCTCCCGGAGGGGGAAATCATCGTGATCGTCATCACCAACAACCCTCTCATCTTTGGGAGGGCAATCTCCATCAACATCTTCAACATCACCATCTCCTCTCAAACCCATAAGAGACCGTTTTGGCCTGTCCTTTGCCATAAAAGGATTGGGCTACCTTGCTGCACTTATCTTGCTATCAAACTACTTGTTACCGACTATTTCAGTGCTTGCAGAAAATACCTTGCTGAAAACCACTTGTCATTTCCTTCTGGTCCTCGTTGGGTTCGACACTCTTACTTATCGAAAGGACTACGATTGATCCCCTATACTTGTGGGTCATCATGTATGCAATCATGTAATGATATAATTGAGAGACATGTGAATGCACAACATGACAGAGTAAGTAATGAGTTACATGTATCTAGGCCATATGCATTAGAGCAAAAAGAAGTGTTGTGAGATGTACCTTCATGTTTATGATTCCCTCTTGCAAACAATATGTGCAAACACAAGAGATCATCATGCACATGAGTGAGATGCATATACTTACCTTGTGGTTCTTGAGCTGACTCTTGAAGAAGTAAACTTGAGAAAACATGGTTAAATAACACAAGAAAACTCCAAACATGAAGGATTTCAAGATCCACAAGAGTACCAAGACTGGGATGACACGTAGTAGGTGAGTATCACAGAGTGAGTACTTCACTTGAATATAAACATGTCCCCAAAGAATTAAAGATTTGCAATAAATTCCAAGGAGTTTTCTCCCAAATACATAGGTTTTCCTCCCCCCCTGAATCTAACACTGGATAATGGGAGAAGGTAGGGTGAGATAAAATTAGACTAGAAATAAATAGAATCAAGAGCAGAAATAGCTCAAAGCAGATAAAAGCTCAAGTAAAATCACTGACTGACATGTCTTTCCCCTCTTAAAGACGTGTGACTTCTCTCCTCTTATGAAAGTGCATCAACCATTTGACACGGTCATTGAAAAATCTAGAGTGAAAACAAGGTCTTCAGAGCAGACAATGCTATCTGACGAAGCACATATCTTGCTACTTACGGATAGCTCCTCAGAGGAGGATTCAGAGACAGATGACCAGTCCTATTTCCCCCCCGAGGTGCATGCTCTAACTAGGAAGGGTTATATGGCTCATATCGTGCATATGGTTTCTTGCATTGCTATGTCATTTGCTTAGTTTAGACATGCTTTGTGTGAATGCCACCTGTTTAGTGTCTAATTACCATATATGTGAATTATGCAGTGCCATCTTGTTGCAAGACATTATATATGTGAATTATGCAATGCTATCTTGTTGCATGGCATTTTATATGTGAATTATGCAATGCCTTGCTATTTAGCCAAGCATCATATATGTGAATTATATCATGCCATCCTTTTTTGTATTACGTATTCCATTTGTTGACAATGTTTGTATATTCAACTACTCTTCCTGTGCATCAGCCATTTGAATTGGTGATGAAAAAAATCTAGAGTGAAAACAAGGTCTTCAGAGCAGACAATGCTACCTGCTAAAGCAGATATCTTGCTGGTTATAGATAGCTGCTCCAAGGAGGATTCAGAGATAGATGACCAGTCCTATTTCCCCCTTGAGGTGTATGCTCAAACTTGGTAGGGTTATATTACTCACATCATGCATATGTTGTCTTGCAATGCTTAGTTTTTACACCATATACACAATATTGAATGTCATCTTCTTAGTTTAGACATCATATATGCGATTGCCATCTACTTACTTGCTTAGTATATAAATCGTATATTTGAATTATATCATGCAATGATGTTTACATAGACAGCATGTATCTAAATTATGCCATGCCAACCCTTTTTCTAAAGACATAATATAGTTATATCATCTCATCCTGTTTACATGGTCATCATATTTTGAATTATGTCATTCTATCCGTGAATTATATCAAGCCATCATGTTTCCATGGATGACATGTATGTGAATTATGGCATGCCAACCACTTTAATAGACACATCATATAGTTCTATCATGTCATCCTGTTTACATAGTCATCATATTTTGAATTATGTCATTCTATCCTGTTTAGTTAGCCATCATATATGTGAAATTGTGTCATGCTATCCTGTTTAGTTAGCCATCATATATGTGAAATTGTGTCATGCTATCCTATTTGGTTAGACAACATAAATGTGAATTATTTCATGCCCTCTTTTATTCCCTACTATCCAATGCACCTGTCTATCATACAATGTCTGTACATTCAATTACTTTTCTTGTTTATCAGCCATTTGAATTGGAGGGGGTGATGGCAGTATCTATGGGAGTAAAAACACGGTCTTCAGAAAAGATAGTGCTACCCGTCGATGTAGATAGAACCACGGTTGTACCTGCCCAAGAACCAGCCCCACCACACATAACCTAGACTCTCACAGATTGTACCCCTACCCAGTTGGACAAAGAACCAGCTACACATATTCTAACCCCAACCCCAGCAGATAGTAACCCAATTCCAGTTGACACAACACCGTCTCCACCACAGAGCACCCAAACACGCGTAGTTAGTAAGGCAATGGTAGTTCCCAAAGCGCGAGGACCACCACTCCGAACCCCAACTCAACGCTTAAAGCAGAAGGAGAATTGTTCTCAAGTCAGGTTTCGTAGCTATGGTTCATACTCCTTTGCTCTTGCATAAGTGTATTTACTCATACCAACTAATTTCAAATTTGAAGGATGCAATTGAAACTCCAATGGCGCAACAGGTATGTTTTAAACCTATTTCTTTAACTGGATTGCTGTTCTAACTTCTTGCTCTATGTTGATTTTAGTTTCAATTGTATAAACAGTTATGTTCTCATATCATGCACATTATAATTGTTGTTTGTGCTGTGTAGTTTCCCACACTTATATTCTGTCTATGCTGCTTTGTATGAAATGAATATGATTTGAACTGTGTCTCTATCTTGATTTGGAAACATGAACTAGAATGATATAGACAATACAGTGACCATAGTACATAGATATATGTTTGTTTCATGCTGTTATCCTGTCCACCTTAGTACTGAACCGGTTTACCAAAATGAGTTTCATATACTACATGCTAAACCAGTGAAGTGTCTGCTTGTTTCTCTTGCAGTTTGCTGACAGAATATTGGAGAAGAGCACCCCATTATGCAATGGTAGAGAAAGTAATGCAGATAAGGTTCAAGATAGTGAGACAACCTTGTTGGTCTCCAAGAAAAGTGATAAAAACTATCTTGTAGATAGTGAGCCAACCCCAAAGTCCTACCTTGATGTAGTGTTCGAGTTACTGGCCACTACCGCTGGCACAAGCTCTTCGAACTCGCTGCTTAAATCACTTCGGCTTCTTGAGTCTCAGCTACAAGCTGAAAGGCATCAGTCAGCTGTGCTGCGACAAGAAGCCGAAGGACTGAGGAAGTCCCTGCAGAATTCAGATGCATACTTTCTGGTGCAACAACAAGTGTTGGAGGATTTTAGCACCAAACAAGAGAAAGCTAATAAGCTTGCTAAGCTTCTTGCCAGCATGGTGGGTACCCAGGATATCGTGTCTTGAGCTCTTCTGAAGTGGTTTCAGTTCTGGACTTGTTTTGCTGCCGCGTTTATTTGCACTGGTGGCCAATTTAGATGCCCAGTGTATGTAATATGCTGCTTTCTTCACTATATTTGCACTGGTGGTGAACTTTGATGCCCAGGGGTTGTAATATGTGTAATAGCCGTAATAACCTAGCGTAAGTTGCTTGCTTATTTATTTCCTTATTGTCTTGTTTGTTTGTTTGCTTGTAGTAACTACAGTTCTTTTTCCACAGTTTGCTAGTGGCCACAATAACCTATTTTTTTAAACTAGGCCACAATAACCATGGGCAACATACAGACCGACGTAGCCATGGTCCTACTACCTACTGTAGTGACCATGGGCCTCCTACGGGCCTTAGGATCCATGGGCCTTCTACGGGCCGTAGAATCAATGGGCCTCTGATACGTCTCCAACGTATCTATAATTTTTTAATGTTCCATGCTATTATATTATCTGTTTTGGATGTTTTATATGCATTAATATGCTATTTTATATTATTTTTGGGACTAACTTATTAACCTAGAGCCCAGTGCCAGTTTCTGTTTTTTCCTTGTTTTTGACTTTTAAAGAAAAGGAATATCAAAAGGAGTCCAAACGGAATAAAACTTTACGGTGATTTTTCTTGGACCAGAAGAAACCCACGAGACTAGGAGAGGAGGCCATAAGCCCTACGGGGTGGCCACAAGCCGTAGGGGCGTACCCCAGGGCTTGTGCCCCCCCCCCCTCGTAGACCTTCCAACCCTAATCTTCGCACTATAAATCCTCAAATATTCCCCCTACACCAGAGGGCACACCAAAAATACTTTTCCGCCGCCGCAAGCCTCTGTTCCTATGAGATCCCATCTTGGGGCCTTTTCCGGCACTCCGCCTGATGGGGATTCGATCACGAAGGACCTCTACACCAACCTTGCTCCCTTTCCGATGATGTGCGAGTAGTTTACCACAGACCTACAGGTCCATAGCTAGTAGCTAGATGGCTTCTTCTCTCTCTTTGATCTTCAATACAATGTTCTCCTCGATGTTCTTGGAGATCTATTCAATGTAATCTTCTTTTGCGGTGCATTTGTTGAGATCTGATGAATTGTGGATTTATGATCAGATTATCTATGAATATTATTTGAGTCTTCTCTGAACTCTTTTATGCATGATTAAGATATCCTTGTATTTCTCTTCGAACTATCAGTTTGGTTTGGCCAACTAGAATGGTTTTTCTTGCAATGGAAGAGGTGCTTAGTTTTGGGTTCAATCTTGTGGTGTCCTCACCCAGTGACAGAAGAGGTAGCGAGGCACGTATTGTATTGTTGCCATCAAGGATAAAAAGATGGGGTTTATTTCATATGGCTTGAGTTTATCCCTCTACATCATGTCATCTTACTTAAGCCATTGCTCTGTTCTTATGAACTTAATACTCTAGATGCAGGCAGGAGTCGGTCGATGTGTGGAGTAATAGTAGTAGGTGCAGAATCGTTTCGGTCTACTTTTCACGGACGTGATGCCTATATTCATGATCATTGCCTTAGATGTCTTCATAATTATGCGCTTTTCTATCAATTGCTCAACAGTAATTTGTTTACCCACCGTATGTTTTCTTCAAGAGAGAAGCCTCTAGTGAAACCTATGGCCCCCGGGTCTATTTTCCATCATATATTTTCAAATCTATAAACCAAAAATACCTTGCTGCAATTTATTTATATTTACTTTAGTTTTCTCTTTTATTTATCTTCTATACCTATCTCTATTAGATCTCACTCTTGTTCGTGACCGTGAAGGGATTGACAACCACTTTTTTGCATAGTGTGCATGTGTTTATTAGTTTGTGCAGGTGCATATATTGGAGACTTGCTTGTCCCTCCTACTGGATTGATACCTTGGTTCTTAACTGAGGGAAATACTTATCTCTACTTTGCTGCGTCACCCTTTCCTCTTGAACGGAAAAATCAACGCAAACTCAAGAAGTAGCAGGAAGAATTTCTGGCGCCGTTGCCGGGGAGGTTCTACATCAAGCCTACCAAGTACCCATCATAAACTCTCATCTCTTGCACTTACATTATTTGCCATTTGCCTCTCGTTTTCCTCTCCCCCACTTCTAAAATGTTTTTAGAAAAACACAAAAATATTTGCCTTTTTATTCTCCCTTCTTTCGTTCGCCTTTTCATTTGCTTTTTGTTTGCTTGTGTGCTAGATTGCTTGCTTTGTCATGATGTCTCAAGAAAATACCAAGCTGTGTGACTTTTCCAACACTAATAATTATTATTTTATTAGTACTCCAATTGATCCCGCCACTAGTGCGGAATCTTATGAAATTAATGCCGCTTTGTTGAATCTTGTTATGAAAGAACAGTTTTATGGTAGTCCTAATGAAGATGCTGCATCCCATCTAAATACTTTCGTTGAATTGTGTGATATGCAAAAGAAAAAAATATGTGGATAATGATATTGTTAAATTGAAGCTATTTCCGTTCTCACTACGAGATCGTGCTAAAACTTGGTTTTCATCTTTGCCTAAAAATAGTATTGATTCATGGAACGAGTGTAAAGATGCTTTTATTTCCAAGTATTTTCCTCCTGCTAAGATCATCTCCCTTAGGAACGATATAATGAATTTTAAGCAACTTGATCATGAACATGTTGCACAATCTTGGGAAAGGATAAAATTGATGATAAGAAATTGCCCTACTCATGGTTTAAGTTTATGGATGATCATACAAATTTTTTATGCCGGATTGAATTTTGCATCTAGAAATCTTTTAGATTCCGCCGCGGGAGGAACTTTTATGGAAATTATATTAGGAGAAGCTACTAAATTCCTAGATAATATTATGGCAAATTACTCCCAATGGCATACAGAAAGATCTTCAACTAGTAAAAAAGTGCATGCGATTGAAGAAATTAATACTTTGAGTGGAAAGATGGATGAACTTATGAAATTGTTTGATAGTAAGAGTGCTCCTATTGATCCTAATGATACGCCTTTGTCCACTTTGATTGATAATAATAATGAATCTATGGATGTGAATTTTGTTGGTAGGAACAATTTTGGTAATAACGCATATAGAGGTAATTTCAACCCTAGGCCGTTTCCTAGTAATTCCTCTAATAATTATGGTAATTCCTACAAAAATTCTTATGGAAATTATAATAAAATACCCTCTTATCTTGAGAATAATATTAAAGATTTCATTAATTCTCAAAAGAATTTCAATGCTATGGTAGAAGAAAAATTGCTTAAGATTGATGATTTGGCTAGAAACATTGATAGAATTTCTCATGAGATTGATTCATTTAAGATTAGATTATGCCACCTAAGATTGATATTAATGAGTCTCTGAAAGCTACTAAAATTTCTATGGATGAATGTAAAGAGAGAACCGCTAGGATGCGTGCTAAGAGAGATTGGCTAGAAAAAGCATGTTCTTCTAGTTTTTGTGATAATAATGATGAAGATCTTAAAGTGATTGGTGAGACTCCTATTGAATATTTGTTTGCTAATATAAAACTTCATAAAGATGGGACTGGAGATGAGTCAATTTTAGCTAGAAGGCGTCCCAACAATTTGGAGGGTGAAGATCTTAATGAAAAAATTGATAAAAGAGGGATTGGCGAGGTCAAAACTTTATGTAGTAATGAACCCACTCTTTTGGATTTCCAGGATTTTAATTATGATAATTGCTCCTTAGTAGATTGTATTTCCTTGTTGCAATCCATGCTTAATTCACCTCATGCTTATAATCAAAATAAAGCTTTTACTAAACATATCGTTGATGCTATGATGAAATCTTTTGAAGAAAAACTTGAGTTGGAAGTTTATATCCCTAGAAAGCTTTATGATGAGTGGGAACCTACTATTAATATTAAAACTAAAGATTATGAGTGCAATGCTTTATGTGATTTGGGTGCTAGCGTTTCCACTATTCCGAAAACTTTATGTGATGTGGTAGGTTTGCAAAAATTTGATGATTGTTCTTTGAATTTGCATCTAGTGGATTCCACTATTAAGAAACCTATGGGAAGGATTAATGATGTTATTATTGTTGCAAATAGGAATTATGTGCCCATAGATTTTATTGTGCTTGATATAGATTGCAATCCTACATGTCCTATTATTCTTGATAGACCTTTCCTTAGAACGATTGGTGCAATTATTGATATGAAAGAAGGAAACATTAGATTTCAATTTCCATTAAGGAAGGGCATGGAACATTTTCCAAGAAAGAAAATTAAGTTGTCATATGAACCTATTATGAGGGCCACTTATGGATTGCATAACAAAGATGATAATACTTAGATCTATGTTTTATGCCTAGCTAGGGGCGTTAAACAATAGCGCTTGTTGGGAGGCAGCCCAATTTTTTTATGTTTTTTGTTTTTGGTTCTGTTTTTCAATAAATACACATTATTACCTCTGTAGTAATTCTGTTTTCGTGTTTTAGTTAGTGGTTTAGCCAAGTAAGACCTTTTTAGATGGTCTATGGTGATAATTGATTTGATCTTGCTGAAAAACAAAAACTTTTGCGCTCATTGCCAGAAATTTAGAAAATCACAGAAACATGCTTTTGATCTGAATTTTTTACACCAGATTGATATACAAATTGCCATGCGCGAAACCGACGAAAACACGCTTCTGGCCGGGTTGAACCCTGGCAGGCTGCGCGCGCCAAGCCGGCTCGACGATGTCGGTGCAGATGTCCGGCTCAGGCTCTGATCCGCCAATCTTGCCGATGAAGATGTGAATCCCGCCGAAGGGGACCCGGTACTCGTACTCGACTGAGTCGGCCTCAGGGCCCCAACTAGCATCGTCGATGTAGAGCTTGCCGCGGCGACTCTTTGTCATCCTGCCAACGGTGTATCCCTCGATCCCTGGGAAAGAGCCCTTCAAGAACTCGAAACCACCGTGCGCTGGCCCCACGGTGGGTGCCAACTGTCGTGGGTTTAACATGGCAGATGCCCTAGCGAAAGGACTTAGGTGTGGAGCCATCGCTATGATGATTAGCTTGAAGGGGTTGAGTGGGACGAAAGACATGAGTTTACCCAGGTTCGGCCCCTCACCAACGAGGTAATAGCCTACGTCCTGCTTTGTGTTGTATTGATTGAGTATCGATTACAAGGGAGCGGAATCGCTTAACCTAGCTATCGATCGATCGTAACTCCCATTTAATCCACCGTAGGGACTCGCCTTTATATACTCAGGTCGAGGCCCTGGGCTTACAAGAGTCCAGGTCGGGTCATATAACGTAACCGACCCTAGTTCGAAGTCACCTTGCCTTGCTAGGCAAGTCGCCGTTGGGCGGCTTATTCCTCTGGGTCACGCGCCACCTCCAGGTCTTGGGGTTTCAGCTGGCCCATGTTGTAAGCTACCTCCAGGTTTTCATGTCTTGGCTCCTTGGGCCTTTCTAAGCCTCATAGTTGAGTCGCCAATAGCATAACCCGGCCCCTCCTGGGCGGGTTGCACCGTGGGGTTATATCCCCAACATTAGGCCTCAGATTGATTTGAACTTGTTCATGTCAATCTTCACTCTCTGATTGGCGAGTCTTCTTTAATACTTCTAAAGCTTAACCTAGAACAGATCTTCATGACCCGCCATAAGAAAAGATGATGTCATGTTATTAAATTCAAGAAAAATCTCATGATGTCACAACGGATCTTTGCATTAACGAGCCATTCCGAAAATCGAGGCACCCCTCATGCTATAGTAATTATTATGCCTCCTCGATCTTCGTGCATGCCATTTCACTGTTCCATCTTTTCCCTTACAAATAGGCACGGGGGGCTCCCCTTTTCACTTTTTACCCCTGTCGCCTCCACTTCTTCTTCTTCCTCACCGCGACCGCCGCGACCGAAGCTCTGCCGTCCCAGCCAAACTTCGCCAGCAACTCCGTCAAGGCCATTGCATCAACCTGTTGGGACCAGAGATTTGCGGTGCTCATCCGCTCTTCATCAACACCGTTAGGTATCGTCCTTCTCCTTTCTCAGATCCACATTAGGGCACCCGAGTTCATAGAGTTCATCGGTGTTTATCTGAGTTCATCCATCTTGCGTATAGAACCCATATTTCAATCCAAAAATCCCATGAGAGTAACGCGGTAGCGGTTTGGCCTTCATCTTGTGTCCAGAGTAGATCCCTTCTTTTTCAAAATCCACACACAGCTTGCCAGTTCTTCCACTGCTGCGCTCTAGGGTTAGTAATTATTCACCTTTTCTAAATTGTTGTAGATCCGTGAATATAGCTGCAATCTGCAAAACCTGTTTGCCCCATACTTAGCAAAATTTCAACAATCTTGGACCCGTAGATAATTGACCCGCCCTTCATTGTTCGGGCGACTTAATAATGAATTTGTAACCAGCCAAGAATTCCAAGGATGCTTCTTTCAATTAACCCGCCAACATGCTGCCGGCTTATACTTTCATAACTTAACCCGCCATATTCTTATAGCTTAATAATTACTCCACCCCATGGCTAGGGCGGCTCATAATTCCTTAATGGTTCATCGTAATACGTAGCTTTTTAACCATAGCTAGCTCATTATTGCTGAAATATCATATAATCACTTGGGCGGCTTACCATTGCAATTTTAACCCGCTATACTCTTACTCCTTGGTCGCAACCTTTTAACCAGATCAATCATGACTAAGACTCCCACTTCTTGCGATTGGGTTGCTTCCAGAGTCTCCGAGCTCTCACTGAATGAGTATGCAGACATGGGGGTTTTGCCAGCAAAAGACATTATCCACTGGCGGGTTCCTGGTCCTGAAACTACTCCTCAACCCGAAGAGGGTGAAGTTGTCATTTTTTCGGATCACCTCCTCCGTGGTTTTTCACCGCCCGGGTCAAAATTCTTCCGAGACACTCTACATTTTTACAACCTTCACCCCCAAGACATTGGTCCTAACTCCGTCTCCAATCTATGCCACTTTTAAGTGTTTTGCGAAGTTTATCTTCAAGAAGAACCCACCGTTGACCTCTTCCGAGATTACTTTTATATCAACCGCCAGACTGAAATGTCAGATGGGCCCAGTCTTGAGCTTGGAGACGTTTCCATCCAGAGGCGGAGAGATGTAACCTTTCCCTCAACTGCACTACCTAGCCATCCCAAGGACTGGAACTACACCTGGTTCTATTGCAGGGACACCTCCCCAGCTGGAGAAAACCCCTTGCCGGGTTACCGCCCCTACCGGCTCAACACCAGGGGCGTGCTTCTAGGTCGATTGACTGCCACAGAGCGCACCCAGTATGCCTCCACTTTTTCAAAGATACAAGCTTTGATTGCCAACGGCTTAACTGGAGTTGATCTGGTCCGCTGCTGGGTCGCATGGAGGATTTTACCGCTAATGTGCCAATATACCGGTGATACAAAGGACCCGCAGCGTTATAACCAAACACGTCTGACTGATAAAGAGATCAATGACACAGTTAAAACGCTACTTGGGGAGTCTCTAGAAAACTGCAGCAAAGCGGGATTGAATCCTTTCTGCACTCTTAACTCGGCTCCGGCTGTAAGTATTCTGAACAAATCTTCATCTTGTTTTTCTATCTCTTATACTTCATATCCTTTAAATTATTGCCCATGTATGTATATAGTCCGACTCTTCTTTCTGGTGAAAGAAGCTAACAGCCGCTCCGCCCACTTAGAAGACTATGACAGCAAAGTCTCGTGGCATGGGTCGTCGTAAACAACAAACAACACAAGAGCTTTTCGAGCTAGATGAGTCGGAGGTAGAACTTGATTCCCTTGGTCATCTTTTTATGCAACTTATTGATGTTGATTCTTCTCAGGACGAAGCGGAGACAAGCCAGGGTCATGAAGCAGAGGTAACTACTATCTCCTCCGACTTAGAACCCTTGCCAAGAAAGAAAACACGGCGGGTCATTCGAAAAGTAAGATTTTCTCACCCTCTTGCTCATTTGGACACCAACTTTCTTTGAAGAAACAGCAGCACGAGTCAAGGAGTCAGACCCGGAGCAGCGGCGCTAAAGACCTAATGGCCGGCTTATCCAACACGGCAGCTCCCCGGAAACATCGTAATGAGGTGCCTCACAGCCCGACTCTATCCCTTCCAAAGGCTGGTCTCATGCGTTAACCTCTTAATTCTTCTGATTCAAATTATCAGGGAACGCCTCCATCCTCTGGCGACTCAACCGGAACACAGCTTCCTGTGTTTCTTGTTGCCCAGGGGTAAGTACTTTCATCTGTTGATAAAAACCTTGTGGTTATATACTCATAAACTCTTGTATTCTTGGCACAGGGGTAAAGCAAAGGCGGGTAAGAAACAAAAGGTGGGCGGATCTTCGAAAGACCCCAAGGCTTCTGAGCCAGAGAAGCAGGTGCCGGAGGCCCCTGAGGACTCAATCCAAAATCCTAAGGATCCTATGAACCAGCAAGACGACCCACCTCCACAGACTGGCGCTGCAACCTTTGAGCCTATGGACACTGAGGTTAACCCGACAATCAACCATGACCCGCCAAGTTCTAAGCCGCCCTCTCCTGCCATGTCAACTGACAAAAACCCTGCTGCTGATGATGCTGAAGACATTACTGTTACCAGGTCAGCCTTTAAGGCACCCGAGGACTCCAGGGTACTGACCAAGCACTTTGCTAAAGAAGAAATACCTTCGTTGGAGAAAGGCAAGGCTAAACTGGATTTGGAAAATTATTCCTCTTTCAGTGCAAGCGAGCTCCACGCAGGCTACTTAAGCCACCTCCATACAAGCTGGGACATGGAGGCCGGCTTAGTGAATCTGATGAAACAGAGATATGAGGTATGTTTTTAACCCCTTTCCGCCTTAGCATATATACATACTCATGTAGCCCCCAAGTCTTAAGTATAGGAAAAATGTTGAGTATGCTTGAGACTTTATGAAAACTTCTAAAGTGTATTCCCCAAGGGCTGGCTTATCTTGACAAGATGACCCGGGTCTTTGAAATGTCTACTTTGAATGAACCTCGTGTAGCCCCCAAGGGCCGGCTCATATTAATAAGATGAACCGGGTCTTCAAAATATGCATCTTAAAAGAACCGCTTGTAGCCCCCAAGGGCCGGGTCATCTTTAAAAGATAATGCGGGTCTCATGATTACTTACCATAAAAGAGTGTGGCCCCCAAGGGCCGGCTAATTGCTGAGCCAGGTCAAAAGATAATTTGAAATGACCTACATTAGCCCCCAAGTGCCAAGTATATTGCTTGCAATGTGCATGGGACTTGAATAATAGTATTAGAATAAATCTGATCTATACTGAACTGCAAATATGACCTCAAATCCTTCTTACAAGAAGCATTAAGTTTGAAAGAGTCGCAACTTGGGGACTTGCAGAAAAATGTGGAGTTGCAATAGGCTGAGATCATCAAAGCTGAGTCAAAGCTGAAATCTTCATTGGAAGATATTGAAAAGCTCAAGGCAAACTTTGATGCAGAAAGAAACACCTAGGAAACTGACAAAGCTGCACTGCTGAAAAGAGTGGAAGAGGCTGATAAGCAACTTAAGCCGGTCACTGACGAGCTTGCCGGTTTAAAACAACATATATCCCAAATGACAGCCGCCATCTTTGGTAAGTTAAAACTTATACTCAATTGAAGCTAGTCAAACACCAATGCAAATGTTATAACCCGCTTGGCGACTCAAAATACTTGTTTGCTTAACTCAACTGACTTTTTTTGCAATTATATGACAGGTGCCAGGAGTGCCAATCTTGGCCAAAACATGCTGTTGAAACTTAAAGCTGTTTACTCATTAACAGAACAACTTTATTCTGTAAGCCTGTGAACCCTTGTGGCTGTAGCAAGTTTTAAGAAACCGCCAACTGCTATCAAGACTGCGCTGGAACAGCTGTCAACTGTGCCATCACAGATTGAAGAAATAAAGCTATCAGCCGCCCGCGCAGGAGACTTAATGCTTTAAGTTGGGCTAAGGCTTGGCTATCAAAGCTAGACCCGGCAAAAATTGCCAGCGGGTGCCCAGAGTTCAATGACCATGGCTCTGTCTTCAAAGAAGAAGACTTTGCCAAATATGCTAGAGAGATGCGGCCTCTGGCGTGTCAACTTGCACAAGAGGTGGATCTGTACAAATATCAGACGGCTTATGACAGCAACAACACCCGTATCAAGCCGCCATCTCATGAAATCATGGATTTAACTCCTCCAAGGTGTAAGCATGCTTTTGCCCCTGACCTTGATCCTTATCTTATTCTAAACGATGAAGCTACCTTCGAGGCATTAACCGGCATCGACTGGACATCGGCTACTCTCAAGATGGCAGACAAGGGAGAGCCGGCACGGGGTGACCCGGAGGCCTCTACACCAAGGCGCCAGGATGACAATAACCCACCAGGCCAGAACCTGGACGGTGCTGACGCCGGCTCAACGGAGTGATGTAACTCTAGAAACACTTGGTCGAAAAAACTTTTGGGCTCAGCTGTAGCCTTGTAATAGGTAGCTCAAAAACACTTATCTGCTCTGCCATGCCTTCGTGCATGTTTTACCAACTATGCTCCAGCAACGCAATCTTTTTGATCGTGTCTTATAATTAATCTTTCAACTTTGCCAAAATTTCTTGAAAGGTTGATATATAATCTATAAAAGATCCAACAGTGTCTTGTACTGGCGACTTAGAGTCACAATCCAGGGCGAGTTAAATAACCCAACAATCCAGGGCGACTTATAGTCATATCCAGTCTTTGAAAAGATCACTTTGGCGGCTTATAGCCTCAGTAAGCCCAATGTAGAGCAATATAACCCGGATCTTATATGACCCGGAAAATTTTCATGTGCAAAATAGAAACATAGAGTATGTATGACTCAAATATATATTAAGCCGGCTTGTAAGGCACGACTAAAACCGATTGGTTTTTGGAAAACTCAATTTTTTGCTTCAAAGAAGCTTGGCATGAAAGCCTATCATCCCGTAAGCCGGCTCTCACATGACATAAATCCGTCGTTTAAACCTTAACTAGTTCAGGGTCTTATTGAAAAGATTGGCTGTTAAGAGTATGAACATGCCACATAGCGGAGAGACTACAGCAGACAGGTGGGTTTATCCTAGCTCACTGTAAGCCGGCTCTCACGTGACATAAGCCGTCATTTTAACCTTGACGAGTTCAGGGTCTTATGTAAAAGATTGACTGTCAAGAATACGGCGGGTCACCTGGTGTAGTAGCAAGTTGCAAAAAGGCAGGTTTAACCCAGTCATGGCATGAAAGCCGGTCAAGTGGGTTATAAAAGCTATGCTCATAGAGCAGGA
Source organism: Thinopyrum elongatum (assembly GCA_011799875.1). NCBI lineage: Eukaryota > Viridiplantae > Streptophyta > Magnoliopsida > Poales > Poaceae > Thinopyrum > Thinopyrum elongatum. Next base: position 345,097,982 of record CM022301.1, read on the forward strand.
GGCCCCCAAGCGACATATGGCATAAAAGCCAATCAAGAGGGTTATAAAGCTATGCTCATAGAGCAGGAAGCCCCCAAATGACCTATAACATGGCATGAAAGCCGATCAAGAGGGTTATAAAAGCTATGCTCATAGAGCAGGAAGCCCCCAAATGACCTGATGATTAATCAATAATGACTCTTGCTCAGAAAATTTGAGATGAAGTGACAGAGGCCCTGAAATTTGGGGATGCCAGCTTTATTATACTGCTCATAAAAAGGTATGTACATCGATGAAGGTATATACAATGATGAGAGCCAAGGACTCAAGGGTAGTAAGGCCGAAGATGAGCAATGTTCCACGGCTTGTTGGTCTCCTTCTCAGACGTGCGGGAATCTTTGTTCTCTCGTATTTCGATGAGGTAGTAGGACCCATTGTTAACATTTTTGCTGACCACAAAAGGTCCTTCCCAGGGTGGTGAAAGCTTATGCATCCCTGTCTGATCTTGAATCAAACGGAGCACTAAGTCGCCCTCTTGAAAAGTCTGGCTTTGAACCCTACGGCTGTGATAGCGACGTAGGTCTTGCTGATAGATTGCTGAACGAGCCACCGCAAGATCATGCTCTTCATCCAAAGCATCAAGTGCATTCTGACGTGTCATCTCATTATGAGCTTCAACATAAGCCGCCATCCTGGGTGGGTCATGACGGATATCGCTTGGGAGAACCGCCTCTGCGCCATAAACCATGAAGAAAGGCGTATAGCCTGTTGATCTATTAGGGGTGGTTCTGATATTCCAAAAGACTGAAGGGAGCTCTTCAACCCAACAACCCGGCGTTCGCTCTAAAGGAACCATAAGCCAGGGCTTAATGCCTCTCAAAATTTCTTGGTTAGCCTGTTCTGCTTGACCATTAGACTATGGATGAGCCACTGAGGAAACATCAAGATGGATATGCTCTCTTTGACAGAATTCTTTCATAGCACCCTTAGATAGATTAGTGCCATTATCAGTGATGATACTATGAGGATAACCAAAACGGAAGATCAATTTTTTAACAAACTGAACTGCAGTCGCCGCTTCACAATTTCTAACTGGCTCCGCCTCAGCCCACTTGGTAAACTTATCAACCGCTACCAGAAGGTGGGTCTTCTTATCCTTTGATCTCTTGAACGGTCCAACCATATCAAGCCCCCAGACCACAAATGGCCAAGTTATTGGGATCATACGCAATTCCTGAGCCGGCACATGAGCTTGTCTGGAAAATTTCTAACACCCATCACACTTGCTAACAATATCCTCTGCATCAGCATGAGCCGTTAACTAGTAAAACCCATGACAAAAAGCTTTGGCCACCAAAGATTTTGAGCCGGCGTGATGACCACAATCGCCTTCATGAATCTCTCGTAAGATTTCACGGCCCTCCTCAGGAGAAACACAGCGTTGGAACACACCTATCACACTGCATCAGTGTAACTCGCTGTTGATAATAGTCATAGACTTAGACCTCCTGGTGATCTGTCGTGCTAAAGTTTCATCTTCGGGTAATTCGCCCCGGGTCATATAAGCCAGATAAGGCAACGTCCAGTCAGGAATAGCGTGAAGAGCCGCCACCAACTGCGCCTTCGGGTCAGGGACAGCCAAGTCTTCTTCAGACGGTAACTTGACCGAAGGATTGTGTAACACATCGAGGAATATATTGGGAGGCACCGACTTACGTTGAGACCCAAGCCGGGACAGTGCGTCAGCCGCCTCATTTTTCCGTCGATCAAGGTGATCCACCTGATAACCCTTAAAGTGACCAGCAATATTATCAACCGCCCGGCGATAAGCCGCCATGAGCGGGTCTTTAGAGTCCCACTTGCCAGAGACTTGCTGCGCTACAAGGTCTGAGTCGCCTAGGCACCTGACCCAGCTTAAATTCATTTCCTTAGCCATATGAAGGCCATGGAGCAAAGCTTCATACTTAGCTGCATTGTTAGTACAAGGAAACATTAATCTCAAAACATAACAGAATTTGTCACCTTGTGGGGAAGTCAAAATAACTCCAGCCCCCGAGCCTTCCAACTGCCTGGACCCATCAAAGTAGATTGTCCAATATGTGTTATTAGGTTTCTCCTCAGGTGTCTGTAACTCTGTCCAATCATTGATGAAATCCACCAAAGCTTGAGACTTGATGGATGTTCTTGGCACATACTTCAAATTATGAGGTCCAAGTTCAATTGCCCACCTAGCAATCCGGCCTGTGGCTTCTCTGTTTTGAATAATATCTCCTAAAGGAGCAGAGCTGACCAGAGTAATAGGATGTCCAAGAAAGTAATGCTTCAGCTTGCGACTCGCCATGAACACCCCAAACACCAGTTTCTACCAATGTGGATATCGTTGCTTGGACTCAGTCAATACCTCACTGACATAGTAAGCCGGCCGCTGAACTGGGTATTCTTTACCTGCCTCCTTGTGCTTCACAACAACTGCCATGCTGACTGCCTTGTTATTAGCAGCCACGTACAGGAGCAAAGGCTCTTTTTCAATGGGAGCAGCGAGGATGGGTGGCTCAGCTAATTGTTTCTTGAGCGTTTCAAACGCCTCATTGGCAGCGTCACTCCAAACAAAGTGATCTGAGTTCTTCCTCATCTGATATAAAGGAATTGCCTTCTCTCCCAGGCGACTTATGAATCGGCTTAAAGCCGCGATGCGACCTGCCAATCGCTGGACGTCATTGACACACACCGGCTTAGAAAGCGAAGTGATGGCCTTTATCTTCTCCGGGTTAGCCTCAATGCCCCGCTCTGAGACCAGAAACCCCAACAGTTTACATGCAGACACACCAAAGACACATTTGGCCGGGTTAAGCATCATTTTGTAGACCCGGAGATTATCAAAAGTTTCTTTCAGATCATCCAGGAGAGTCTCCTTCTTCCTAGACTTGACCACAATATCATCCACATAAGCATGAACGTTGCGCCCAATCTGACTATGAAAACAATTCTGAACACAACGCTGATAAGTCACCTGAGCACTCTTGAGCCCAAAAGGCATAGAAACATAGCAGAAAGATCCAAAAGGTGTGACGAAAGCCGTCTTCTCTTGGTCTTTGACTGCCATCTTGATCTGATGATAACTAGAATAAGCATCCAGGAAGCATAGGCTCTCACAACCCGCCGTTGCATCAATGATTTGGTCAATACGGGGGAGAGCAAACGGATTAGCTGGACAAGCCATGTTAAGATCTGTGTAGTCAACACACATACGCCATGTGCCATTGTCGGTGCAACAAACCCTAGGTCTGTTGCCCAGACCGTGCACAGGCCCGAGATCAAGATTGCAGCATCCAAGACCAGACCAAGCACAAGAGATCAGCTCTTTGAGGAACCAGAATGCAGATCAAGAAGACCAAGTCAAGCCAAGGAGCAAGATATGGTTAAGGAAAAACCTCCCTTGCCGGGCAGGAGGGCCTGGCGAGGTCAAGGTTGCCCCGGAAGCAAGCCTCAAGACCGCCCCGGCAGGCCTGCCGGGTCCTAGAAGGCAAAAACACCCCGCCAAGGCTTCACCGCTCCACCTCACAGCGACGCAAGTCATCGATCGGTGTGGTGTCAAGCCCCAAAGTGACTAAGTGGCTGTCTTTCGCCACATGGCAGCCATTTCCTATAGGAATCGCCTCCAAATGACACCCGTCCAGTGATGTGTCATGCAGACAGGAGGGAAGGTGGCCAAACAGCCCAGCAAGGCGTGCCGGGCAGGCCATGAGGTGACACTAAGCGGCGCATTTAATGCACTTTGCTCTGTCTGTAGAGTAGATATGATAGCAGTGTTTGCTATCTAATCAGTACACAATGACTGATTTGCCACTATGGTGACCCCTTGATCTATAAAAGGAGGCCCATGGCAACCATAGAAAGGATTCGGACCCTTGGACACTCATACGCGCGTAGCTGGTCTCGCCCCGAGGAAACCCTGCTGGGCAAGAGCGCTGCATTTCCACCACCATCCACCATCAATCCACCAAAGCAGGAGTAGGGTTTTACGCCTCGCGACGGCCCAAACCTGGGTAAAACTGCCCGTGTGATCTCTGCCGTGCTGCGCTGCGCTTCTCCGCTCTTTGTGCAATATGCTCAGTCCCCCTGCCGAACTATAAGGGGCTCATGGCCCCATAGGTGGCCATGGTTTCCCACGACATCTTTGGCGCGCCAGGTGAGAGGCGTACGTAGCGCGTAATCTTCATCGTCGTTCTCTTCATCAACGGCTCCATCATCCATGGCGCCCAAGAAGAAACCCGGCGCCGCAGCTCACCCATCCACCTCAAAGGCTCCGCCGCACGTGACCAACGATGCTGCGGGGGCTACGGGGACGCCTGGGGGTGTGGACGCTGCGGGGGACATGGCCGGAGCAGACGGCGTCATTACCACCTGCCCTGCTGCTGAAGCCGAAGCAGGAGGCACCGAAGAAGGACAGCACCAACAACATCTCAGCGGCCACACCCCACGAGGTACGGGAGGAGAGATCATTCTGTCGGCACCTCTCCGTCCGGCCGAGGGGCACAGCCGCAGCGGGGGAACTCGCTCTGGGGGGAATCGCAACTCCCCGGCCGCTCCCGCCGCGGGTGCGGCCGCAGAGCATGCGCCACCCCCGGAACAAGCCGACCCAGCCGCTACGCTAAATGGAGCCACTGGCCCTCAAGCGCCTCCACCTCGTCACCACACCATCCAGGCGGCTGGCTGACGACGACGAGAGCACGGCGCGACCGCTGCTGGCACGTCAGGAGCCGGGTGACGTTATGATCTTCATCAACATCCATGCCAAGCACCGCTTCAGAGGCCATGGCGCGGGCCCAGCTGCTGTTGAGATTTCCGCTAGCAGCCGCTCAGATGGATGAGTGGAGAGCCACCATTCAGAGCCTGATTGGTTTCGCTGAGGCGGGAGGATCGCATCGAGCTGGCCCACCACGGCCTCCCCAGGCAACGACAACGGCCCACGCTGCTGGCCGTGCGGAAGGGGCCACTCCTATGGTGCAGTCCCCTCCACGGCAGCCAGTGCAGGAGCCGCGCAACCAAGAACCCGACGACATCTCGATGGCTTCATCCGACCCTCGAGCGCGTCAAGGCCAACAACGAGTCCTGGAGGACAGGCAAGGGGAAGGTGCGCGTGTCACCAACGGGCAACGCCTTGACGCCCACCGCCAGTCCGACAGGCGTGATGGCCCCGACATCGACGAGAACACACTCGCCGAAGGCGGGTACCTGCCTTTAGAGGCTGGGTGCCCCGCCTTCACCCGTGAGCTACGGCAAGTCCATTGGCTATCCACTCACTTGTTCAAGCCAGAGATACCAGAGAAGTATGATGGGAAACTGAACCCGGCAGAATTCTTGAGCATCTACACCATCACTGTTCAAGCTGCCGGGTGAAGAGAGGAGAAGGTATTCGCCAACTACTTCCCTTTGGCACTCAAGCCAAATGTGAGGTCTTGGCTGATGCACCTGCCGGGGAACTCCATTTCGACCTGGGCTGACCTGTGCCATGAGTTTGTTGGCACCTTCACGGGCGGCCATCAAGAACCAGGGCGGCCCAGCGACTTGCAGCTTCTCCCGCAGAAGGAAGAAGAGAGCCTGCGGGAATACATGCAGAGGTCCAGCCGAGTCCACAGGAATATTCCAGACATCCACCTGGCAGCTGTGATAGGTGTGTTCCAGTTCAACGTGCGCAATCATTGGATACGTTCCAAGATGAACGTTCGATTGCCTAAGACTGTGAAGGAGCTTTACACTCTGGTGGATAAGTGTGCTTGAATAGAGGAGGGGAGGAAGCTCCCCGGAGAAGAGGATGGCATCGACTTCGACTCCGAGGATGATGACGAGGCCACCAGTCAGAAGAAAAAGAACAAGAAGCGCAACAAAAGGCGCAAGGATAAAGCAGTGATGACCGTTGAGGGATCGGGCGCGCCTAGTACCGGCAAGAAGGCCAAGGCTGAGGTACCCGGCAAGGAAGTTGCCGCTTGCACTGATTGCCGGGAAGCCGCGGCTACCGAGAAGGCTGGGAAAGGCGATGGCCCGTACTGCAAGATCCATCGGACCAAGGGCCACGATCTCCAGGAGTGTCATCAGGTTGAGCAGCTCGTCAAGAAGCAGAGAGCTGAATATGAGAAGCGTGATAAGGAAAAAAGGTCAGAATGGTGCTGGCGGGAAGGGCCGCGGTGGCGGAGCAAGCCACCCCGGCAAGGCTCCTCAGAATCAAGGAAAACCCGCGAGAGGCCGTGAGAAGGAGGATTGCAACAATGAGAGTGATGAAAGAGATGAAGAGGAAACCAACGAGTAGGAATTCCAGAAAGCCACTGACGCCCTTTGCATTGACGGGGGTGCATCTTTGCACTCCTCCCACCACCAACTTAAAAAGTGGGCGCGTGAAGTCAATGCCGTGGAAGCAGCGGCAGATTCTCGGAGGCTGCTCAAGCGGTCCCGCATGCCCATCATCTTCGATGAAGAGGACCACCCTGACCGCACCACCGCAGTAGGGTGCTTGCCGTTGTTGGTATCACCAACAATCTGCAACCTCAAGGTCACAAAGATGTTGGTTGACAGCGGGGCCGGGTTGAATCTGATTTCTTCAAAGGTCATCAGCAAACTCCAGATAGCAGAGGAAGAGCTCAAGGCTACTGGCATGTTTCAAGGAATCAACCCCGACAGGAGTCGTCCCAAGGGGAAAATCACGTTGCCGGTGACATTTGGGGGAGAGTTGAATTACCGGACTGAGAAGATCGTGTTTGATGTGGTTGACCTCACCCTGCCGTACAATGGAATCTTTGGTTGCCCAGCTCTGGCCAAGTTCATGGCGGCATCCCACTATGCCTACAACACCTTGAAGATGCCAGGGCCGGTAGGCGTCATTTCCATTCCATCAGACGAGAAGGACGCAATTATTTGCGTGGACAAGATGTACCGGGAAGCAGTCAAGGCAGAGGCCATTGAAGCCGCAATTCCCGCCAAGGAAAGTAATGGAAAGAAGAAGGCTAGCAGGGACACCAGCAAGGAATCCGGGAAGCGTACCCCTTCGGGGTATGCTGCGCCTATTGATGACTTGCCGGAGAGTTCCAATAGCAAGAGTTCCAAGGTCGCCGCACCTGCTGTGAAAAAGGTCCTGGCAGGGCTGGCTGGCGCTGATGGTACTTTCACTATCAGTGCCACCCTCGATGACAAATAGGAAAGCATGCTCATTGCCTTCCTGCGGGCGAATATCGATGTGTTTGCCTGGCAACCATCTGATATCCCCGGTGTTCCCAGTGAGGTAATCAAGCACCACCTTGCTGTCTGCCCACATGCCCGACCCGTCAAGCAGAAGGTCCGAAAGCAGGCCTTGGAGCGGCAGCAGTTCATTTGCCGAGGAGATCAAGAAACTTGAGGCAGCTGGTCTGGTCAGAGGGGTGTTGCACCCAACATGGTTAGCGAATCCTGTGGTGGTACGCAAGGCTAATGGGAAATGGAGGTTGTGCATAGATTTTACGGATCTGAACAAGGCATGCCCGAAGGACCCATTTCCCTTACCGCGCATCAACCAGATTGTGGATTCCACCTCCGGGTGTGACCTGCTTTCCTTCCTGGATGCCTACTCTGAATATCATCAGATCTTCATGTCCAAGGAAGACGAAGAAAAGACTGCGTTCATCACCCCGTGTGGCACATACTGCTTCGTGCGGATGCCTTTCGGGTTGAAGAGTGCCGGATCCACTTTCGCGAGGGCAGTTCAGGTTGGTTTTGAGTCACAGTTTCACAGAAACATTGAAGCTTACATGGATGATATTGTGGTCAAGACCAAGGACAGATCAACCCTCATTCAGGATTTAGAAGAGACGTTTGCTAATCTGCGCAAGATCAAGTTGAAGCTAAAACCGGAGAAGTGCGTGTTTGGTGTTCCTTCCGGCAAGCTACTTGGCTTCTTTGTGTCCCACCGGGGGATAGAGGCCAACCCCGACAAGATCAAGGCTATCGAGCAGATTCAAGCACCCAAGACAGTTAAGTACGTGAGGCGTTTGACTGGATGTGTTGCCGCGCTTAGCAGAATCATTTCCATGTCTACCGAGCGTGCCTTGCCGTTCTTCAAAATTTTGAAGAAGGCAGGGCCCATGGAGTGGACCCCAGAGGCAGACGCTGCACTACAGGATTTAAAAGCCTACCTTTCCTCTATGCCCACTTTGGTTGCTCCCAAACCACAAGAGCCGTTGCAGCTATACTTGGTGGCAACTAATCAAGTGGTTAGTGCAGCACTGGTGGCGTAGCGGGAAGTGGATGAAGCAGCAAGCACAGCTGGTGTCCCTTCCGGGGAGGAAAGTGAGCACACCCCGGCAAGGTCAGATGCAGATCAAGACAGAGAAGAGCAGAACAACGGAGGCAGTCCCAAGGTTGCGGTGAGGAAGAAGGTGGTGCAGCGCCCAGTGTACTTTGTCAGCTCCCTGTTGCAGGGGGCTAGATCCAGGTACTCTGGCATGCAAAAATTGATTTTTGGCCTTGTCATGGCCTCAAGAAAACTACGCCACTACTTCCAAGCCCACGAGATCATGGTTGCCACCTGTTTCCCTTTGCAACGGATACTCCGAAACCCTGAGGCTACTGGTAGGATAGTGGAGTGAGCTTTGGAGTTATCCAACTTTGGTTTGAAGTTTGAGAGGACGTCAACTATCCAGAGGAGAGCATTGGTAGAGTTTATTGCAGAATGGACGCCAACTCCAGATGAAGAAGCGTTGGAGACAGTTATTCCCAGCAAGGAAGCGCCCCAAGAATGGATCATGTATTTCGATGGTGCCTTCTCCCTACAAGGTGCAGGGGCTGGCGTGCTTCTCATTGCTCCCACTGGAGAGCACCTGAAGTACGTCGTCCAGATGCATTTTCCCTGGGAGGAGGCTACCAACAATACAATAGAGTATGAAGGGCTCCTTGCCGGGCTCAGAATTGCAACAGAACTGGGGATCAAGAAGCTGATCATTCGCGGAGACTCACAACTTGTGGTGAGACAAGTCAACAAGGATTACCAAAGTCCATTGATGGAGGCATACATTGAGGAAGTGAGAAAGTTGGAGGAGCGCTTTGACAGATTGCAAACAGAGCACGTACCCCTTGCGGAAAACAGCATTGCTGATCATCTGTCGAAGTGCGCTGCACAAAAGCTCCCTGTGGAACCAGGAACTTTTGTTCTCCATCTGACTCAGCCCTCCGTATCCCTGGCAACAATGGCCAGAAAGAGAAGGAAACTGGACTCCGGCAAGCCTCTCCCGGTAGAACCTTCCGATGATCCCGGCAGAAAGCTTGTCGGGCATAACTCCCCTTCGGTCGCTGAGCTGCATCCTCCCGCCAGGCCACCGGTCCCCGCGGTCGAGGATTGCATTCTCACGAATGAGGAGGTGCCGCTAGTCCTCGTTGCCGAGCCACATGCTCCGTCTTGGACACGGCACATAGTCCATTTCCTCCAAACTGGAGAACTTCCCGAAGAGCAAGAAGAAGCTGAAAGAGTAGCCCGGAGGGCCAGTATGTATAAGTTCGTTGACGACATGCTGTACAGAAGGAGGCCCAACGGTGTCAAATTGAAGTGCATTTGCCGGGAAGGAGGAAAGGAACTGCTGGCAGAGATACACAAGGGTATGTGCGGCTCCCACATTGGATCAAGGACGTTGGTTGGGAAAGCTTTCCGGCAAGGATTCTACTGGCCCACAGCCCTCCAAGATGCGGTCGAGCTTGTCACCAAGTGTGAAGCCTGCCAGTTCCATTCCAAGAATATCCACCTGCCTGCCCAAGCTCTTCAGACAATCCCTTTGTCATGACCATTTTCGGTCTGGGGGCTCGATATCCTCGGCCCTTTCCCCCGTGCTGCCGGGGCTTTGAATTCTTGTTCATTGCAATCGACAAGTTTATAAAGTGGCCGGAAGTAGAGCCCGTGAGAAAGGTGACTGCTCAGTCAGCTATCAAGTTCTTGAAAGGATTGGTGTGCCGCTTTGGAGTTCCTGCCCAGATCGTCACTGACAACGGCACCCAATTCACGAGCCGCGCCTTCATCCAATACGTTCATGCCCACGGAAGCAAAATCTCGTTCGCCTCTGTGGCTCACCCAAGGTGCAACGGGCAAGCTGAGAGGGCGAACGCTGAAGTGTTGCGAGGACCCAAGACGAGAATATTTGATAGGCTGCAGAAGTGCGGCAGGCGGTTGATGTGGCTTGAACTACGTCGGTATTTCCCCAAAGAGGAAGGGATGATGCAACACAGCAACGGTAGGTATTTTCCTCAGTGATGATACCAAAGTTATCAAACGAGTAGGAGAACCACGCAACACTATGTAAACAGTACCTACACACAAAGAACAAATACTTGCAACCTGACGTGTTAAAGGGGTTGTTAATCCCTTTCGGGTAATGGCGCCAGCAATTGGCGTGTGGCCGGGAGACTATCTTGACTTGATCCTCCTCGGCAATGGCGCCAGAAATTGGCACGTGGACGGGAGATTAATTTAGTAGAATGGATAGATAGATCTCGAATAAACGCAAAATAAAATAAAGTGCTGCAAGGTATTTTTGTGTTTTTGGATTAATCGATCTGAAAATAAAAACGAATAAAAATAGATCTCGAAGGCACATATGATAGAGAAGAGACCCGGGGGTCGTAGATTTCACTAGTGGCTTCTCTCGAGAAAAATAGCATACGGTGGGTAAACAAATTACTGTTGGCCAATTGATAGAACTTCAAATAATCATCACGATATCCAGGCAATGATCATTATATAGGCATCACGTCCAAGATTAGTAGACCGACTCCTGCCTGCATCTACTACTATTACTCCACACATCGACCGCTATCCTGCATGCATCTAGTGTATTAAGTTCATGGAAAAACGGAGTAATGCAATAAGAACGATGACATGTTGTAGACAAGATGTATTCATGTAGGAATTAGACCCCATCTTGTTATCCTTAATGGCAACGATACATACGTGTCGTTTCCCCTTCTGTCACTGGGATCAAGCACCGTAAGACCGAACCCATCACAAAGCACCTCTTCCCATGGCAAGAAAAACCGATCTAGTTGGACTAACTAAACCAAAGATTCGAAGAAGAAATACGAGGCTATAAGTAATCATGCATATAAGAGATCAAAAGACTCAAATAACTTTCATGGATAAAAAGATAGATCTAATCATAAACTCAAAGTTCATCGGATCCCAACAAACACACCGCAAAAAGAGTTACATCAAATAGATCTCCAAGAGACCATTGTATTGAGAATCAAAAGAGAGAGGAAGCCATATAGCTACTAACTACGGATCTGTAGGTCTACAATGAACTACTCATGCATCATTGGAGAGGCACCAATGAGGATGATGAACCCCTCCGTGATGGCGTCTAGATTGGATCTGTGGTTTCTGGAACTTGCAGCGGCTGGAATTGTTTTTCATCGACTCCCCTAGGGTTTTGGATGTCCAGGGTATTTATAGAGCAAAGAGGCGGTGCGGGAGGCGGCCTAGGTGGGCACAACCCACCTGGGTGCGCCTGGGCCCCCAGGCGCGCCCTGGTGGGTTGTGCTCCCCTCGGAGCCCCCCTCAGGTACTTTCTTGGCCCATCGTGTCTTTTGGTCCAGAAAAAATCACCAAAAAGTTTTGCTGCGTTTGGACTCCGTTTGGTATTGATTTTCTGCGAAGTAAAAAACAAGCAAAAAACAGCAACTGGCACTGGGCACTATGTCAATAGGTTAGTCCCAAAAAATGATATAAAGTTTCTATAAAATGATTGTAAAACATCCAAGAATGATAATATTACAGCATGGAACAATAAAAAATTATAGATACGTTGGAGACGTATCTGCATCCCCAAGCTTAATTCCTGCTCGTCCTCGAGTAGGTAAATGATAAAAACAGAATTTTTGATGTGGAATGCTGCCTAACATGTTCATCACATATTCTTTTCTTTGTAGCATGGACATTTGGACTTTTATATGATTCAAAGCAATAGTCTAGTTTTGACATGAAGATTTCAATACTCAAGCATATCAACAAGCAACCATGTCTTTCAAAATATCAACACTAAAGCAAGTTATCCCTAGCCCATTATGCTCAATCATTGATCCATTCATGAAACACACTCGCATATTAGCTACACCCAATGCTCAAATACGATCATAGTGCCCCTTAGTTGGTGCTTTATAAGAGAAGATGAAGACTCAAATAAAAAATAAAAATTGCATAAAGTAAATAGAAAGGCCCTTCGCAGAGGGAAGTAGGGATTTGTAGAGGTGCCAGAGCTCAAAGCGAAATAGATAGTGATAAAAACATTTTGGGTGGCATGCTTTTCCTGTCAACGAAAACGACCGAGTAATTCCCAACACTTTCCATGCTAGATATATCATAGGCGGTTCCCAAACAGAAAATAAAGTTTATTCCTTTTTCCACCATACTTTCACATTCCACGGCTAACCGAATCCACGGGTGCCGTCCGTACCAACACTTTCCAAGGAATTTATTATTTGATAACATAAAGTAAATTCATTTTTCATTTCGGGACTGGGCATCCCTAATACCTTTGCCGTACTCTCGTGCAATGACAAGTGAATAAACACTCATCTTGAGAATAACACATCTAGCATGGAAAATATTGGCCACCCCCTGCTGCTTCATGAGTGGTACGAGCACACAAAAGAGAAATTGATTTTGAAAATTTAGAGATGGCACATACAAATTTGCTTACACGGCAAAAGAATACCGCATATAGGTAGGTATAGTGGACTCATATGGCAAAACTGGGTTTAAGGATTTTGGATGCACAAGTAGTGATCATACTTAGTGCAAAGGAAGGCTAGCAAAAGATTGAGAAGCGTCGAACCAAGAAATGAAAAATCTCATAAGCGAGCATTAAGCATAACTAACACCGAATAATGCACCACAAGTAGGATATAATTTCATTGCATAACTATTGACTTTCGTGCTTGCATAGAGAATCACAAACCTTAACACCAATATTCTTACTAAGCCATAATTACTCATTAACATGACTCACATATTATATCATCATATTGCACAACTATTACAAGGAATCAAGTTTATTTTGTCCAGTGATCTTCATGAAAGTTTTTATTATATCCCTCTTGAATATCTATCACTTTGGGACTAATTTCATATGTTGGTTTTGATAGCTCAAACAAATCTAAGTGAAGAATATGAGCATAAAAATTTTATTCTCTCAAAATAATTTAAGTGAAGCATGAGAGAATTCCTTAAAAAATACTAAAGCACACCGTGCTCAAAAATATATAAGTGAAGCACTGGAGCAATTCCAAAGCTCATAAAGATTTAAGTGAAGCATAGAGAGCACTTCTACCAAATCATGGCATAATTTTGGCTCTCTCAAATAGGTGTGTCCAGCAAGGATACTTGACTTAAAATAAAAATCAAAACAAGCAAAGACTCATATCATACAAGACGCTCCAAGCAAAACTCATGATATGTGACGAATAAAAATATAGCTCCAAGTAAAATACCGATGGTCGTTAGAAGAAAGAGGGGATGCCACTCGGGCATCCCCAAACTTAGTTGCTTGCTTCTCTTTGGATAATGGCTTCGGGTGCCATGGGCATCCCCAAGCTTAGGCTCTTCTTAGTCCTTATTCCTTCATCCATCATAATCTCACCCAAAACTTGAAAACTTCAATCACACAAAACTCAACAAAACCTTCGTGAGATCCGTTAGTATAAGAAAACCAATCTTTCCTTTAAGTACTGTAGAAAACCCATTCAAATTTTGTTATTGCATTATATCTACTGTATTCTAACTTTACCAAGGCTCATACTCCCCGATACAAACCATAGATTCATCAAAATAAGCGCACAATGCAAAGAAAACAGAATCTATCAAAAACAGAACAGTCTGAAAATATGTGAATTGTTCTTATACTTTACTAACTCTAAAAACTCTAAAAAATTAGAAACACATAGGAAATTTGCATATAAATATTTATTAAAAAATTCAGAATTTTTCGTCGCTTATGTGAATTTTCAAAATTGTTTTACTGGACGCAAAAGTTTCTGTTTTCCAACAAGATCAAATCAACTATCACCAAAGCTATCCCAAAGGCTTTACTTGGCACAAACACTAATTAAAACACAAAAAACACAATCATAACAGTAGCATAATTGTTCAAACACTCAAGAATAGAAAGGGAAAGACAAAAATAAATTTTATTCATTGGGTTGCCTCCCAACAAGCGCTATCGTTTTATGCCCCTAGCTAGGCATTGATAATTTTGATGATGCTCGCATGAAAGACAGAATTGAAACACAAAGAGAGCATCATAATACATGTGACATACACATTTAAGTCTAACATACTTCCGATGCATAGGGATTTTATAAGCAAACAAATTATCAAGACAAGAAATATATAGCATATGCAAGGAAGAAGAAAGAAACAATAGCAATCTCAACATAACGAGAGGTAAATTAGTAACATGAAAATTTCTACAACCATATTTCCCTCTCTCATAATAATTACATGTGGGATCATATTCAAATTAAACAATATAACTATCACATAAAATATTCTCTTCATGATCCACATGCATGCAAAGTTGACACTCTTCCAAAATAGTGGGATTATCTTTACCTAAAGTTGACACTCTTCCAAACCCACTTTCAATATTATTGCAAACATTATTATCAATAACATATTCATCATGAGGCTTAAATAAATTTTCAAGATCATAAGAAGAATCACCCCAATCATGATCATTGCAATAAGTAGTGGACATATAAAAATTAGCATCCCCAAGCTTGGGGTTTTGCATATTATTAGCATAGTTGACATTAATAGAATTTATAATAACATCATTGCAATCATGCTTTTAATTCAAGGAGCTATCATGAACCACTTTATAAATTCCTTCGTTTAACACTTCATCACAAATTTCACATTCCTAAATCTCAAGCAAAACTTCATAAAGATAATCTAGTGAACTCAATTCACTAGCAATTGGTTCAACATGATTGGATCTTTTGAAAAGATTAGCAAGTGGATGAGGATCCATAACAATAGATTTTTAGCAAGCGAAGATATAAGCAAATAGAAGGCACATGACAACACAAGCAAACATGAGATCTGACAGGAAAAAAGGCGAACGAAAAAGAGGGCGAATAAAACGAAATTTTTTTGTGAAGTGGGGAAGATGAAAACGAGAGGCAAATGGCAAATAATGTAAATTGCAAGGAGATGAGATTTGTGATTAGGAACCTGGTAGATGTTGATGATGCCCCCCCCCCCCCCGGCAATGCCGCCAGAAATTCCTTTTGATGTGGCTTGAACTACGTCGGTATTTCCCCAAAGAGGAAGGGATGATGCCGCACAGCAATGGTAGGTATTTCCCTCAGTGATGAGACCAAGGTTATCGAACAAGTAGGAGAACCACGCAACACTACGTAAACAGTACCTGCACACAAAGAACAAATACTTGCAACCCGACGTGTTAAAGGGGTTGTCAATCCCTTTCGAGTAACGGCGCCAGAAATTGGCGCGTGGCCGGGAGACTATCTTGACTTGATCCTCCCCGGTAACGGCGCCAGAAATTGGCACGTGGATGGGAGATTAATTTAGTAGATTGGATAGATAGATCTCGAATAAATGCAAAATAAAATAAAGTGAAGCAAGGTATTTTTGTGTTTTTGGATTAATAGATCTGAAAATAAAAGCGAATAAAAATAGATCTCGAAGGCAAATATGATAGAGAAGAGATCCGGGGGCCGTAGATTTCACTAGTGGCTTCTCTCGAGAAAAATAGCATACGGTGGGTAAACAAATTACTGTTGGGCAATTGATAGAACTTCAAATAATCATGTTGATATCCAGGCAATGATCATTATATAGGCATCACGTCCAAGATTAGTAGACTGACTCCTGCCTGCATCTACTACTATTACTCCACACATCGACCGCTATCCAGCATGCATCTAGTGTATTAAGTTCATGGAAAAACGGAGAAATGCAATAAGAACGATGACATGATGTAGACAAGATCTATTCATGTAGGAATTAGACCCCATCTTGTTATCCTTAATGACAACGATACATACGGGTCGTTTCCCCTTCTGTCACTGGGATCGAGCACCATAAGACTGAACCCATCACAAAGCACCTCTTCCCATGGCAAGAAAAACCGATCTAGTTGGACTAACTAAACCAAAGATTCGAAGAAGAAATACGAGGCTATAAGTAATCATGCATATAAGAGATCAAAAGACTCAAATAACTTTCATGGATAAAAAGATAGATCTGATCATAAACTCAAAGTTCATCGGATCCCAACAAACACACCGCAAAAAGAGTTACATCAAATAGATCTCCAAGAGACCATTGTATTGAGAATCAAGAGAGAGAGAGAGAGAGAGAGAGAGAGAGAGAGAGGAAGCCATATAGCTACTAACTACGGACCCATAGGTCTACAATGAACTACTCACGCATCATCGGAGAGGCACCAATGAGGATGATGAACCCCTCCGTGATGGTGTCTAGATTGGATCTGTGGTTTCTGGAACTTGTAGTGGTTGGAATTGTTTTTCCGTCGACTCCCCTAGGGTTTTTGGATGTCCAGGGTATTTATAGAGCAAAGGGGCGGTGCGGGAGGCGGCCGAGGTGGGCACAACCCACATGGCGCGCCTGGGCCCCCAGGCGTGCCCTGGTGGGTTGTGCTCCCCTGGGAGCCCACCTCGGGTACTTTCTTGGCCCATCGTGTGTCTTCTGGTCCAGAAAAAATCACCAAAAAGTTTCGCTGCGTTTGGACTCCGTTTGGTATTGATTTTCTGCGAAGTAAAAAACAAGCAAAAAATAGCAACTGGCACTGTGCACTATGTCAATAGGTTAGTCCCAAAAAATGATATAAAGTTGCTATAAAATGATTGTAAAACATCCAAGAATGATAATATAACAGCACGGAACAATAAAAAATTATAGATACGTTGGAGACGTATCAGCGGTGGATCGACGAGCTGCCAGTGGTTCTTTGGTCCCTCAGAATGACACCAAATCGAGCTACCGGGCAGACTCCGTTCTCCCTAGTCTATGGGGCAGAAGCAGTTATCCCCACGGAACTCATTTATGGGTCACCTCGAGTGCTTGCCTATGATGAAGTAGCGCAAGATCAACACCGGCGTGACGATGCTGTGCTACTCGAGGAGAACCGTCTTCGGGCTGCTACGCGTGCCGCACGCTATCAGCAAACCCTGCGTCGCTATCACAGCCAGGTGTTTTGAGGAAGGCGGCCTTATCCTTAGGCGCGTTCAGTCCGCCAAGGGTGCAAACAAGTTGACGCCAAAGTGGGAAGGCCCTTACCGGGTAGTATGAGTCACCAGACCTGGCGCAGTCCGTCTGGAGACCGGAGATGGCATTCAGTTGCAAAACTCATGGAACATTGAGCATCTCCGCAAGTTCTACCCGTAAGGCGCGGCTGTCGGGCCCTGCCCGGCAGCCACCCTTTCGTACAGGCCTTGCCTCTGTTGCATGTAACCCCTTGTACAAAGCCAGGTGCAAACACTGAGCAACAGAGAAATAAATGAAGCGCCGGGGGGCCCCCGACAAATTGCATGCATGCATAAGCATATCATGAGCATTGCATGTTCATGTAGATAAGATCGCATGAGGCATCATTTTTCATCTGCATCAAACGACAGGCTCCTGCCGTGGATTCAGTCCTGAAGAGGAGAAGAGAAGATGAGCCTAAGTTGCGATCACCTGGCAAGCCCAAACAGATAAGTTCTCTCTCTTACCCATACGTGTTCTGTAAGTAAAAACTTGTGCATAATAAAGCCTCGCCGCCTTCGAAACTCAGGTGCTCCCATTCCTCGACTCGAACATTGCTTCGGTCAGGATGGTTGTAGTGGCCTTTGGCGAGAAGGTTTGGCGGGGGGATGGTCCCTCTTTTACAATTTGTGCCCGGCAGGCCTAGCCTGTGGCAGCGAACTGAGGGTACCGGCAAGATAGCCTACTGGGAAAAACTTGTTTACTTGAGCGTATAGAGGCATTTTACCTCTGCATGGACATGTTACCTGCACAAGTACCCGGCAAGGTTTATCTTTTTCATTAATATGCTGACCAACAAGTACATATCTTACAGAACACAAACATGGATAAAAGAGATTACATGATTTCAACTAAAGTTTGGCAAATGCCTACATATTTAAGATTGAAAAAAGATAAGTGCCCCGTAATCCCTTTCTTGTCCCTCTCCTTCTAGGCACTGCGGTGGAAAAGGATGAGGGCAAAAGTGGTGCCTGAGACACCCCACTCGACCTCGTCAGGACCTGCCGGGCGCAGCCTGACAAGATCGAGAGTGGCGAGGCTGCGAAGGAAGGGGGCAGAAGGAGCAGCTCGGCGGTGCCCTGGTCACCACCTCCAGGACCAACCAGAAGCTCCAGCAAAAGCACCGGTGAGGAGGACCACCGGAGCTCAGCTGGAAGACTGCTAGAGGAGGCGAAGGCACCAAGAGAGCTGCCCCCTCCTCGGCAACCAAGAGGCCGGTGATGATGGTGCCGAGGAGGGAGGGAAAGAGCGGAAAGATGGGGCAGCGGGCCGGCAATACGAGACGAAGGCGTCGGTGCCATCATACTCCGACCTGATGTCCTGCCACCCGCCTTCTCCGTCTACCCTCGATCTTTCTCCATCACCACCGCTCCGGGAGGACACCGGCCCCTCGGGCCGTCGCCTCCCCCGGAGAAGCAACGGGCAATGGCGGCGTCCGAGGCGCATAGGGGGCGACGCTCCCCTCCTCAAAGGGCGGGGAGATGCCGCCGACTTCAACGTCTGTCCCGACTCCACCAAAGGGGGCGATGCTGAGATTGCCATGGACCCCGAGCGCCACGCCCAGGTGGGTGCTGGGAACCCCAGGAGCTCCGGCATCAGAGGACGATCGGCCCGAGCAAAGGAGACAAGCATTCCCCCATAATGGGAAAGCTTGATATCTCCTGCACTCCGAGCGGCTCGCCCATCGCATTTTTTCGGAGCCCGGACTAGACTCACTCCCCGAGCGTCGACACGAGCATTCGACGCCATCAACCCCAAGCTAGGGCCCAGGGCATGGCCCGAGCTCTCCTCTTCGGCATACCCCAGGAGGAAGTAGAGAATGAAGGAGGAAAAGTGAGTGGATGAATACTCCCACTCCTCCCCCGTCCCTCCTTTTATAGACGGGCCGGGGCGGGGAGCCGACCCCTTGGTGGGTAACCGCCGTCCTCCTCCACCCATCCGAGAAGACCGGGCGCCTGCCTTAACGCTCTCCCGCACCACGCGCCTCCGTTACCTACCCCACTCAATGCATGTGGCATACGTGGCTAAGGATAAGAGCGTGGTGGGAAGAGTGAATTGGCAGTTACTCACCCGTGCGTTAAAGTCATTTACGGGCCATCACAAAAGTGGCCCCACCGTGATTGGCGGTACGCGATGCACGGGAGAACCGGAAACTGACCTGGGCTCAGATTAATGAAGAAGCAAAGAAGATCTCAAAGGACAAGCATCTATTTTCCTCTTGCCTGTGCACAAGTTAGGGCCTACCCCGACGACGCCCAGCAGCGTGTTCGGGCCAGGCCCGGGGGCTCCTGTCGGTGCAACAAATCCTGGGTCTGTTGCCCAGACCATGCACAGGCCCGAGATCAAGATTGCAGCATCCAAGACCAGACCAAGCACAAGAGATCAGCTCTTTGAGGAACCAGAGTGTAGATCAAGAAGACCAAGTCAAGCCAAGGAGCTAGACACCGTTAAGGGAAAACCTCCCTTGCCGGCCAGTAGGGCCTGGCGAGGTCAAGGTTGCCCCGGAAGCAAGCCTCAAGACCGCCCCGGCAGGCCTGTCGGGTCCTACGAAGGCAAAAACACCCCGCTAAGGCTTCACCGCTCCACCTCACAGCGACGCAAGTCATCGATCGGTGTGGTGTCAAGCCCCAATGTGACTAAGTGGCTGTGTTTCGCCACATGGCAGCCATTTCCTACAGGAATCACCTCCAAATGACACCCGTCCAGCGACGTGTCATGCAAACAGGAGGGAAGGTGGCCAAACAGCCCAGCAAGGCGTGCCGGGCAGGCCATGATGTGACACTAAGCGGTGCATTTAATGCGCTCTGCTCTGTCTGCAGAGTAGATATGATAGCACTGTTTGCTATCTAATCAGTACAAAATGACTGATTTGCCACTGTGGTGACCCCTTGATCTATAAAAGGAGGCCCATGGCAACCATAGAAAGAATTCAGACCCTTGGACACTCATACGCGCGTAGCTGCTCTCGCCCCGAGGCAACCCTGCCAGGCAAGAGTGCTGCATTTCCACCACCATCCACCATCAATCCACCAAAGCAGGAGTAGGGTTTTACACCTCGCGGTGGCCTGAACCTGGGTAAAACTGCCCGTGTGATCTCTGCCGTGCTGCGCTACGCTTCTCCGCTCTTTGTGCAATGTGCTCAGTCCCCCTGCCGAACCAAAAGGGGCTCATGGCTCCATAGGTGGCCGTGGTTTCCCACAATAGCCGTTCTTCTTGAGTACAAGCACAGGGTTAGCCAACCACTCTGGGTGAAAAACTTCCATGATAAACCTAGCCGCTAAGAGCTGGGCTACCTCTTCTCCAATAGCCTTATGTCGCTCTTCATTGAAATGACGAAGGAACTGTTTGACCAGCTTAAACTTAGGATCCACATTAAGAGTGTGCTCAGTGAATTCTCTTGGTACACCTGGCATGTCAGAAGGTTTCCGTGCAAAGATGTCCCGATTCTCACGGATGAACTCGATGAGCGCGCTTTCCTATTTAGGATCCATGTTAGCCCCAACTTTGAACTGTTGAGATGAGTCACCAGGAATAAAATCCACTTGCTTGTTATCATCAGCCGACTTAAACTTCAACAGAGGGTCTTGCTCCGTAGTGGGATTCTTTAGAGGGGTCATATCAGCCGGGTCAACATTGCCTTTGTAGAACTTCAGCTCCTCAGTGGCACTGGCTGACTATGCATAAGTTGCATCTCCCTTCTCTCCAAAGCGATTTTCCGATCACCATGGACCGTAATTGTCCCCTTTCGCCCTGGCATTTTGAGCTATAGATAAACATAACAAGGGCAAGCCATGAACTTAGCATAAGCCGGCCGGCCGAACAAAGCATGATACGGACTCTTGATTTTGACCACCTCAAACCACAATGTCTCTGCCCAGTAGTCATAATCATCACCAAAGGCTACTTCCAGGGCAATTTTCCCACAGGATACGCCGACTTACCAGGCACCACACCATGGAAGACTGTGGAACACGTCTTACGATCCTTGTCATTTAAGTTCATCTGGCGAAAAGTGTCATAATATAAAATGTTGATAGTACTGCCACCGTCCATAAGCACCTTAGTGAATTTATAGCCACCAACTTGAGGGCCACCACAAGGGCTAATTGACCCAGGTTATCAACCCGCAGCGGGTGATCTGCCCTACCCCATGATATCGTTTGCTCAGACCATCTCAAATATTGTGGAACAGTCGGGTCTACCGCATGAACCGCTCGCTTATGAACCTTCTGATCTATTTTGCAAAGACTTGTGGTGAAGACATGGTATTGGCCATTATTGAGCTGTTTTGGATTACTCTGATATCCTAACTGGCTACCTTGCTGCTGGTTACCCTGACCAGACTGTTGATTATGACCACTATGGTTACCTTGACTGTGATAACCAGAATTTGAGCCGCCAGCACCAAAGCCGGGCGCCTGAGAGCCGGATCCTGACCCGCTAGGCGGCCCATTATTATTATCATGATTCTGGCTGAGGCTGTAATTCCTAAACTCTCCCATGACCCAACAATCCTTCCAAGCATGAGTGGATGGCTTGTTGGGAAGACTATGCTTCGGGCACGGGTCATTAAGCGCCGCCTCAAGATTAAAAGGCTTTCCACCACCGAAGGGAGGCTTACCATTACCGTTGCGACGCTAGTTCTTGTACCCAGTGTTGGTGTTAGCTACCATATCTGACCCGCCGTTCGGGTGTCTGTGCTTACCACCATTACCCTGGTTGTTGCCATTATACCCTGCCACATTCTGCTGCTAACCCTTACCATTGCCATTCTTCTTACCCTTGTTGGATTTCTCATCATCAGATCCGGGGTCTTTGGTGTTATCAGAGTTTGCATACTTAATGAGAGCCGCCATAAGCTCGCCATGTCATTACAATAACGCTTAAGCCGTCCGAGCTTCTGCTTAAGGGGGACAAAGTGATAGTTCTTTTCCAAGATCAGAACCGTCTGACCCGCCGCAATGCTATCCGATGAGTGAATAATAGCGGATACCCGCTGGACCCAATGGTGGGCCGACTCATCCTCTCGCTGCATGCAGTGATCCAGGTCAACAATCATCAGAGGTTGCTTGCATGTCTGTTGGAAGTTTTTGATGAAACGCGCCTTCAACTCCGCCCATGAGTTGATGGAATTAGGAGGTAAACCTTTTAACCATGTGCGGGCTGGCCCATCCAACATCGTAGTAAAGTATTTGGCATAGTCCACATCATTGACGTCCAACATCTCCATGGCTAACTCGTAACTCTCGATCCAGCCTTCAGGAGGGAGATCAGCTGTGTAATTGGTCACCTTGCGAGAACCCTTGAAATCCTTAGGCAGAAGTTCATTACGCAAAGCTGGCACTAAACATGCATGGTACTCCAACAGATCTGGAAATTACACCGGCTCCCACTGAGGCCGAAGGGGGTCACCGGAGGCTGCTGATAAGCCCCTAATTGAGCTGCCGCTGCTGCCTCCGCCTCTCGACGGGCTCTGGCCTCGTCCACACTCGCCTGAGCATGAGTAAGGGGCGGGTTGTTCCCATGGGGCGGGTCGTCCTGGGGCGGTCGATGATGACGTTCACTGCTGGAAACCGCCGGCGACTCAACGCGCCGGCTGTAACTGCGGCGTGGGAGGGGGTTGAATGCACCCGGTCACAGATGTATGAATATTTCTCCTGCTGTGCGACCGCTGTTTACAGGAGCTCAATCGCGTTCCGCGCCTCAGCTGCAAAGGGTGTCTCATTAGTAAGAGGGAGCGCATTGAGCCTGGTAGCCGCTGCTATCATGTTATCCACCGGGTTAGAATAATGGCCAGATGGTGTCGAAAAATGCTGACGCAGGGTCTGATCCCTACGGGGCGGGTCTAACTGTCGAGGCTGAGCCGCCGCCCCACTCCCTGGCGCTTCTGTAGCCCGGGTTGTTCCTGGCGGATTACTTGGTCCTGTCCCGGGTGTGTTAAAGAGGTTCCGCGCCTCGTACTACAAAGGCAGGCGGGTTTGATGTCTCCTTCGAAGAACAGCATTGGACGCGTTCTGATCCATACTCAAGCGAAAAGCCTCCGCTCTTAGACGCTGTGACTCAGCATCCATCTAGGCCCGTTCCATTGCCATCCTGGCATTCTCTGCATTAAGATCCTCCTGGGCCTTGGCTACCTCATCACGCATCTTTGCAATATCTGCATTATGCTCTGCTTGATTCGCCGCAGTAACATCTGTTGCTAACAAGGTCGTCAAAGTGCCCAAGAGATCTGACAAAACCTGAGCTGGCGACCTAACTGAACCGCCTGCCCCAGTCGCCGCAGCCGCCGAACTATATGTCATAGCTGCAGTTGTTGATGAATTGAGAGTCGACCCTGTGCCAGCCATGAAGATAGCAGCCCTGTACGGCAGCTCATAGGCGTCCGGAATAATGTCACCATCGCAATAGCCCCCAAGCCCACCGTCTTGAAGCTGGTAAATTGACTCCGTCTCTCCGGTCGAGGACTCATCACCTGAGTAGATGAGAGTCTCTCCTCCAGATACAGAATCCTCCGCAAGATCCGTGCCATGCGCGAAACCGACGAAAACACGCTTTCGGCCGGGTTGAACCCTGGCGGGCTGCGCGCGTCGAGCCGGCTTGACGATGTCGGTGCAGATGTCCGGCTCAGCCTCTGATCTGCCAATCTTGCCGATGAAGACATGAATCCCGCTGAAGGGTACCCGGTACCCATACTCGACTGAGTCGGCCTCGGGGCCCCAACTAGCGTCGTCGATGTAGAGCTTGCCGCGGCGACTCTTGGTCATCCTGCCAATGGCGTATCCCTCGATCCCTGGGAAAGAGCCCTTCAAGAACTCGAAACCACCGTGCGCTGGCCCCACGGTGGGCACCAACTATTGTGGGTTTAACACGGCAGATGCCCTAGCGAAAGGACTTAGGTGTGGAGCCATCGCTATGATGATTAGCTTGAAAGGGTTGAGTGGGACAAAAGACGAGGTAATAGCCTACATCATGCTTTGTGTTGTATTGATTGAGTATCAAATACAAGGGAGCGGAATCGCTTAACCTAGCTATCGATCAATCGTAACTCTCGTTTAACCCACCGCAAAGACTCGCCTTTATATATTCAGGTCGAGGCCCTGGGCTTACAAGAGTCCAGGTCGGGTCATACAACGTAACCAACCCTGGTTCTAAGTCGCCTTGCCTTGCTAGGCAAGTCACTGTTGGGCGGCTTATTCCTCCGGGTCACGCGCCAACTCCGGGTCTTGGGCTTTCAGCTGGCCCGCGTTGTAAGCCGCCTCCAGGCTTTCATGTCTTGGCTTCTTGGGCCTTTCTAAGCCTCATAGTTGAGTCGCCAACATCGTAACCCAGCCCCTCCTGGGCGGCTTACACCGTGGGGTTATATCCCCAACATTTCTTTATGACTAATGTTGAGTCCATGGATTATACGCACTCTCACCCTTCCACCATTGCTAGCCTCTCTAGTACCACGCAACTTTTGTCGGTGCAACTTCATCAAAACAGCCACCATACCTACCTATTATGGCATTTCCATAGCCATTCTGAGATATATTGCCATGCAAATTCCACCGTTCCGTTTATTATGACATGTACCATCATTGTCATATTGCTTTGCATGATCATGTAGTTGGCATAGTATTTGTGGCTTGGCCACCGTTCATATTTTTTATATACATATCACTCTTGATCATCGCACATCCCGGTACACCGCCGGAGGCATTCATATAGAGTCATATTTTGTTCTAGTATCGAGTTGTAATTCTTGAGTTGTAAGTAAATAAAAGTGTGATGATCATTATTAGAGCATTGTCACGTGTGAGGAAAGGATGATGGAAGCTATGATTCCCTCACTAGTTGGGATGAGACTCCAAACTTAAAATAAAAGAGGCCAAAGAAGCCCAAAATAAAATAAAAGAGGCCAAAGAAGCCCAAACAAAAAAATGAGAGAAAAGAGAGAAGGGACAATGTTACTATCCTTTTTCCACACTTGTGCTTCAAAGTAGCACCATGTTCTTCATGATAGAGAGTCTCCTATTTTGTCACTTTCATATACTAGTGGGAATTTTTCATTATAGAACTTGGCTTCTATATTCCAATGATGGGCTTCCTCAAAATTGCCCTAGGTCTTCATGAGCAAGCAAGTTGGATGCACACCCACTTAGTTTCTTTTTGAACTTTATACACTTATAGCTCTAGTGCATCCATTGCATGGCAATCCCTACTCACTTGCATCGATATCAATTGATGGGCATCTCCATATCCCATTAATTTGCCTAGTTGATGTGAGACTTTCTCCTTTTTCGTCTTCTCCTCACAACCTCCACCATATTCTATTCCACCTATAGTGCTATATCCATGGCTCACGCTCATGTATTGCGTGAAACTTGAAAAAGTTTGAGAACATTGAAAGTATGAAACAATTGCTTGGCTTGTCATCGGGGTTGTGCATGATGAAATATTTTGTGTGATGAAGATAGAGCATAGCCAGACTATATGATTTTGTAGGGATAACTTTCTTTGGCCATGTTATTTTGAGAAGACATGATTGCTTCATTAGTATGCTTGAAGTATTTTTGTTTTTATGTCAATATTAAACTTTTGTTTTGAATCTTATGGATCTGAATATTCTTGCCATAATAAAGAAAATTGCATTGATAAATATGTTAGGTAGCATGTCATATCAAAAATTCTGTTTTTATCATTTACCTACTCGAGGATGAGCAGGAATTAAGCTTGGGGATGCTTCATACGATTCCAACGTATCTATAATTTTTTATTGTTCCATGC
Organism: Thinopyrum elongatum; assembly: GCA_011799875.1. Classification (NCBI taxonomy): domain Eukaryota; kingdom Viridiplantae; phylum Streptophyta; class Magnoliopsida; order Poales; family Poaceae; genus Thinopyrum; species Thinopyrum elongatum. Next base: position 345,124,023 of record CM022301.1, read on the forward strand.
TATTTTATTATCTGTTTTGGATGTTTTATATGCATTAATATGCTATTTTATATTATTTTTGGGACTAACTTTTTAACCTAGAGCCCAATGCCAGTTTCTGTTTTTCCTTGTTTTTGAATTTTACAGAAAAACAATATCAAACGGAGTCCAAACGGAATAAAACTTTACGGTGATTTTTCTTGGACCAGAAGAAACCCACGAGACTTGGAGAGGAGGCCAGAAGCCCTACGGGGTGGCCACAAGCCGTAGGAGCACGTCCCCAGGGCTTGTGGGGCCCCCGTAGACCTTCCAACCCTAATCTTCGCCTATAAATCCTCAAATATCCCCCCTACACCAGAGGGCACACCAAAAATACTTTTCCGCCACCGCAAGCCTATGTTCCCGTGAGATCCCATCTTGGGGCCTTTTCCGGCACTCCGCCAGAGGGGGATTCGATCATAGAGGACCTATACACCAACCTTGCTGCCCTTCCGATGATGTGTGAGTAATTTACCATAGACCTACGGGTCCATAGCAAGTAGCTAGATGGCTTCTTCTCTCTCTTTGATGTTCAATACAATGTTATCCTCGATGTTCTTGGAGATCTAGTTGATGTAATCTTCTTTTGCGGTGCGTTTGTTGAGATCCGATGAATTGTGGATTTATGATCAGATTATCTATGAATATTATTTGAGTCTTCTCTGAACTCTTTTATGCATGATTAAGATATCTTTGTATTTCTCTTCAAACTATTGGTTTGGTTTGGCCAACTAGATTGGTTTTTCTTGCAATGGGAGAGGTGCTTAGTTTTGGGTTCAATCTTGCGGTGTCCTCACCCAGTGACAGAAGGGGTAGCAAGGCACATATTGTATTGTTGCCATCAAGGATAAAAATATGGGGTTTATGTCGTATTGCTTGAGTTTATCCCTCTACATCATGTCATCTTACTTAAAGTATTGCTCTGTTCTTATGAATTTAATACTTTAGATGCAGGCAGGAGTCAGTCGATGTGTGGAGTAATAGTAGTAGATACAAAATCGTTTCGGTCTACTTGTCACGGACGTGTTGCCTATATTCATGATCATTGCCTTAGATGTCTTCATAATTATGCGCTTTTCTATCAATTGCTCAACAGTAATTTGTTTACCCACTGTATGTTTTCTTCAAGAGAGAAGCCTCTAGAGAAACCTATGGCCCCTGGGTCAATTTTCCATCATATATTTTCAGATCTATAAACCAAAAAACCCAAAAATACCTTGCTGCAATTTATTTATATTTACTTTAGTTTGCTCTTTCATTTATCTTTTATACCTATCTCTATTAGATCTCACTCTTGTTCATGACCGTGAAGGGATTGACAACCCCTTTTTCGCGTTGTATGCAAGTGTTTGTTAGTTTGTGCAGGTGCATATATTGGAGACTTGCTTGTGCCTCCTACTGGATTGATACCTTGGTTCTTAACTGAGGGAAATACTTATGTCTACTTTGCTGCATCACCCTTTCCTATTCAAGGGAAAAATCAATGCAAGCTCAAGAAGTAGCAGCCTCCTACGAGCCGTATGATCGATTGGCCAAACATGGGCCATACTATTCGTGGACCAATAACGAACCACAATATGGGCCGTAAACATGCTAGAGTGGGAATCGTCTGTTTCTGGGCTGACCATATCAGGCCGTTAATAGGCCGATATGTATAACAGGCTTAATTCTATCGACATGCATAACGGGTCGTTAATGGGCCGTATTTGATGACGCTATGAAAATGGCCCAACAGACTAACGGGCAACAAACAGGCCGACTGTAACCACGGGCTGAATTAGGCCCACAAGCGGCACATGCCAGTAATGGGCCGTAAGTAATCGAATGCTGGAAATGAGACCAAGAATAAATGGGCCCTTAGAAGGCCAAAAGATAACATGGGCTGGAAACGGCCAATGCAATAACAAGCCGTTAATGGATATAAAGTGATATACTATTCATTATGGGCCAGCTTCACCACGGGCCATTAATGGGCCCAGAGTTACACAGGGCCTCATATGGGCCGAAAGATGTCATGGGCCATACATGGGCTGGAACTTACAATGGGCTGAAATCATATTGGACGGCCCAGATGACGCTAGTGGGCCTAATTCGGATAGCCGTGATATGTCCATTTTGGATCATGCTTTTATGTTGATATTTATTGCATTATGGGCTGTTATTACACATTATGGTATAATACTTATGCCTTTTCTCTCTTATTTTACAAGGTTTACACAAAGAGGGAGAATGCCGGCAGCTGGAATTCTGGACCGGAAAGGAGTAAATCTGAGAGACCTATTCTGCACAAATCCAAAAGTCCTGAAAATTTACGGAGAATTATTTTGGAATATATAAGAATTATTGGGTGAAGAAAATACCAGAGGGGACCCACCAGGTGGCCACAAGCCTGGGGGGCGCGCCATACCCCCCTGGGCACGCCCCTAGGGCTTGTGGGCACCCTGGCATGTCTCTGGTGTCCATCTTCTGCTATATGAATGGTTTTTACTTGGAAAAATCATAAGGAAGCTTTCGAGACGAAGCGCCGCCATCTCGAGGCGGAACCTGGACAGAAGCAATCTAGGGCTCCGGCGGAGCTGTTCTGCCGGGGAAACTTCTCTCTGAGAGGGGGAAATCGAAGCCATCGTCATCACCAACAATCCTCTCATCAAGAGGGGGTCAATCTCCATCAACATCTTCACCAGCACCATCTCCTCTCAAACCCTAGCTCATCTCTTGTATTCAATCTTTGTCTCAAAACCTCAGATTGGTACCTGTGGGTTGCTAGTAGTGTTGATTACTCCTTGTAGTTGATGCTAGTTGGTTTATTCGGTGGAAGATCATATGTTCAGATCCTTAATGATATTCAATACCCCTCTGATTATGAACATGCATATGCTTTGTGAGTAGTTACGTTTGTTCCTGAGGACATGGGAGAAGTCTTGTTATAAGTAATCATGTGAATTTGGTATTCGTTCGATATTTTGATTAGATGTATGGTGTCTTTCCTCTAGTGGTGTTATGTGAACGTCGACTACTTGACACTTCACCATGATTTGGGCCTAGGGGAAGGCATTGGGAAGTAATAAGTAGATGATGGGTTGCTAGAGTGACAGAAGCTTAAACCCTAGTTTATGCGTTGCTTCGTAAGGGGCTGATTTGGATCCACATGTTTCATGCTATGGTTAGATTTATCTTAATTCTTCTTTCGTAGTTACGGATGCTTGTGAGAGGGGTTAATCATAAGTGGCAGGCTAGTCCAAGTAAGGACAGCACCCAAGCACCGGTCCACCCACATATCAAATTATCAAAGTAACGAATGCGAATCATATGAGCATGATGAAAACTAACTTGACAACAATTCCCATGTGTCCTCGGGAGCGCTTTGCTTTATATAAGAGATCGTCCAGGCTTATCCTTTGCTACAAAAAGGATTGGGCCACCTTGCTTCACCTTTGTTACACTTGTTACATGTTACCCATTACGAATTATCTTATCACAAAACTATCTGTTACCGATAATTTCAGTGCTTGCAGAAAATACCTTGCTGAAAACCGCTTGTCATTCCCTTCTGCTCCTCGTTGGGTTCGACACTCTTACTTATCGAAAGGACTACGATAGATCCCCTAAACGTTTGGGTCATCAAGACTCTTTTCTGGCGCCGTTGCCGGGGAGTGAAGCGCCTTTGGTAAGTGGAATTTGGTAAGGAAACATTTATATTACATGCTGAAATTTACTGTCACTTGTCACTATGGAACATCATCCTTTGAGGGGTTTGTTCGGGGTATCTTCACACCGACCGGAAGAGCAAAGAGTTGCCCCTCAACCTACTTCACCTACTGAAAATATTTATTATGAAATTCCTTCGGGTATGATAGAGAAACTGCTAGCTAATCCTTATGCAAGAGATGGAACATTACATCTTGATATGCATCTAATCTATGTGGATGAAGTTTGTGGATTATTTAAGCTTGCAGGTTTGCCCGAGGATGAAGTCAAGAAGAAGGCCTTCCCTTTATCTTTGAAGTAGAAGGCATTGACATGGTATAGGCTATGCGATGATATTGGGACTTGGAATTACAACCGATTGAAATTGGAATTTCATCAGAAGTTTTATCCTATGCATCTGGTTCATCGTGATCGGAATTATATATATAATTTTTGGCCTCGTGAAGGAGAAAGTATCGCTCAAGCTTGGGGGAGGCTTAAGTCAGTGTTATATTCATGCCCCAATCATGAGCTCCCAAGATAAATTATTATTTAGAATTTTTATGCTCGGCTTTCTCGTAATAATCAATCCATGCTGGATACTTCTTGTACTGGTTCTTTTATGAAGAAAACTATTGAATTCAAATGGGATCTCTTGGAAAGAATTAAACGAAACTCTGAAGATTAGGAGCTCGACGAAGGTAAGAAGTCAGGTATAAACCTTAAATTTGATTGTGTTAAAACTTTTATGGATACCGATGCTTTTCGTAAATTTAGCACTAAATATGGACTTGACTTTGAGATAGTAGCTTCTTTCTGTGAATCATTTGCTACTCATATTGATCTCCCTAAGGAGAAGTGGTTTAACTATCATCCTCCCATTGAAGTAAAAATAGTAGAACCCATTAAAGCTCAAGAGGAAACTATTACTTATAATGTTGATCCTATTATTCCTACTGCTTATATTGAGAAACCACCTTTCCCTGTTTGGATAAAAGAACATGCTAAAGCTTCAGCTGTTGTTCGTAAGAGTTATACTAGAACACCTACACCCCATTAACAAATTAAAGTCAAACCTAGTATTGCTATTGTTAAAGATCTCTTGGTCGATAATATTGATGGGCATGTTATTTATTTCTGTGATGAAGCTGCTAGAATTGCTAAACCCGATGAAAAAGATAAACATAGACCTGTTGTTGGCATGCCCGTTGTTTCTGTTAAAATAGGAGATCTCGTTATCTTGGCTTATGTGATTTGGGTGCTAGTGTGAGTGCAATTCCCTCTACTTTATACCAAGAAATTATGAATGATATTGCACCTCCTGAAATAGAAGATATTGATGCTACTATTAAGCTTGCCAATAGAGACACTATATCACCAATTGGGATTGTTAGAGATGTTGAAGTCTTGTGTGGGAAAATAAAATACCCTACTGATTTTCTAGTTCTTGGTTCCCCACAAGATTATTTTTGTCCCATTATATTTGGTAGACCTTTCTTGAACACCGTTAATGCTAAAATAGATTGTGAGAAAGAAACTGTTGGGATGTGTCTCATGAGTTTAATTTCTCCAAATTTCGTAGACAACCCCATGATAAAGAAATGCCTAGTAAAGATGAAATTATTGGTCTTGCTTCTATTGCCGTGCCTCCTACTGATCCCTTAGAACAATATTTGCTAGACCATGAAAATGATATGTTCATGAATGAAAGAAAGGAATTAGACGAGATTTTCTTTAAACAAATGCTTGTTTTGAAACACAATTTGCATGTTGAGACTCTTGGAGATCCTCTGCCACCCAAGAGTGATCATGTATTCAATCTTAAACAATTACCTGATACTTTGAAATATGCTTATCTCGATGAGAAAAAGATATATCCTGTTATTATTAGTGCTAACCTTTCAGAGCATGAAGAAAAGAAATTATTGAAAACTCTGAAGAAGCACCGTGCAGCTATTGGATATACTCTAGATGATCTTAAGTGCATTAGTCCCACTCTATGTCAGCATAAAATTAATATGGAACCTGATGCTAAACCAGTTGATGATCATCAGCGATGGTTGAATCCAAAAATGAAGGAAGTGGTAAGAAATGAAATAGTAAAGCTTCTGGAAGCAGGTATAATTTATCGTATTGCTGATAGTAGATGGGTAAGTCCCGTTTATTGTGCCCCTAAAAAGGGAGGTATTACCGTTGTTCCTAGTGATAAAAATGAATTGATTCCGCAAAGAATTGTCACAGGTTATAGAATGGTAATTGATTTTTAGAAAATTAAACAAAGCTACTAGGAAAGACCATTATCCTCTACCTTTTATTGATCAAATGCTAGAAATACTATCAAAACATACACACTTCTGCTTTCTAGATGGTTACTCTGGTTTTTCCCAAACACTTGTGTCACAAGAGGATCAAGAAAAAACTAGTTTTACTTGCCCTTTCAGTACCTTTGCTTATAGACGTATGCCTTTTGGTTTATGTAATGCACATACTACCTTTCAAAGATGTATGACTGCTATATTCTCTGGCTTTTGTGAAAAGATTGTCGAGGTTTTCATGGATGATTTCTCCGTTTACGGAACTTCTTTTGATGATTGCTTAAGCAACCTTGATCGAGTTTTGCAGAGATGGGAAGAAACTAATCTTGTCTTGAATTGGGAGAAGTGCCACTTTATGATTAATGAAGGTATTGTCTTGGGGCATAAATCTCCGAAAGAGGTATTGAAGTTGATAAAGCTAAAGTTGATATTATTGAAAAAATGTCATGTCCTAAAGATATTAAAGGTATAAGAAGTTTCCTTAGGCATGCTGGTTTCTATAGGAGATTTATTAAAGACTTCTCTAAAATCTCTAGGCCTCTTACTAATCTCTTGCAAAAGGATGTTCCATTTGTTTTTGATGATGATTGTGTAGAAGCATTTGAAAGACTTAAGAAAGCCTTAATTTCTGCACCTATTGTTCAACCACCTGATTGGAACCTACCCTTTGAAATTATGTGTGATGCTAGTGATTATGTTGTTGGTGCTATTTTAGGATAAAGAGTTGATAAGAAATTAAATGTTATCCATTATGCTAGTAAAACACTAGACGGTGCTCAAAGAAATTATGCTACTACTGAAAACGAATTTTTAGCGGTTGTGTTTGCTTGTGACAAGTTCAGATCTTATATTGTTGATTCTAAAGTAACTGTTCACATTGACCATGCTGCTATTAAATATCTCATGGAAAAGAAAGATGCTAAACCTAGACTTATTAGATGGGTTCTCTTGCTACAAAAATTTGATTTACATATTATTGATAGAAATGGAGCTGAGAACCCCGTAGCAGACAACTTGTCTAGGTTAGAAAATATTCTTGATGACCCACTACCTATTGATGATAGCTTCCCTGATGAACAATTAGCTGTCATAAATGCTTCTCGTAGTACTCCATGGTATGTAGACTATGCTAATTATATTGTTGCTAAATTTATACCACCTAGTTTCACATACCAACAAAAGAAAAAGTTTTTCTATGATTTAAGACATTACTTTTGGGATGACCCACACCTTTATAAAGAAGGAGTAGATGGTGTTATTAGATGTTGTGTACCTGAGCATGAATAGGAACAGATCCTACGCAAGTGTCACTCCGAGGCCTATGAAGGACACCATGCTGGAGATAGAACTGCACATAAGGTAATACAATCTGGTTTTTATTGGCTTACTCTTTTCAAGGATGCTCATAAGTTTGTCTTGTCTTGTGATGAATGTCAAAGAATTGGTAATATTAGTAGACGTCAGGAAATGCCTATGAATTATTCACTTGTTATTGAACCATTTGATGTTTGGGGATTTGATTATATGGGACCTTTTCCTTCCTCTAATGGGTATACACATATTTTGGTTGCTGTTGATTATGTTACTAAGTGGTTAGAAGCTATTCCTTCTAGTAGTGCTAATCATAACACCTCCATTAAAATGCTTAAAGAAGTTATTTTCCCGAAGTTTGGAGTCCCTAGATATTTAATGACTGATGGTGGTTCACACTTTATTCATGGTGCTTTCCGTAAATTGCTTTCTAAGTATGATGTTAACCATAGAATTGCATCTCCTTATCATCCTCAGTCTAGTGGTCAAGTAGAATTGGGTAATAGAGAAATAAAATTGATCTTACAAAACACTGTTAATAGATCTAGAAAGAATTGGTCTAAGAAAATTGATGATGCATTATGGGCCTATGGGTATGTCTCCATATAAAATGGTTTATGGAAAAGCATGTCACTTACCTCTCGAACTAGAACATAAAGCTTATTGGGCAATTAAAGAGCTCAACTATGATTTCAAACTTGCTGGTGAGAAGAGGTTATTTGACATTAGCTCACTTGATGAATGGAGAACCCAAGCCTATGAGAATGCCAAAATTTTAAAGAAAAAGTTAAAAGATGGCATGATAAAAGGATACAAAAGCGTTAATTTAATGTAGGTGACCATGTCTTGCTATACAATTCTTGTTTAAGATTTTTTGTAGGAAAGCTTCTCTCTAAATGGGAAGGGATTTACATTATCGAGGAAGTTTATCGTTCCGGTGCCATCAAGATCAACAACGCCGAAGGCAATAACCCGAAGGTGGTAAACGGGCAAAGAATCAAACATTATATCTCAGGTACTCCCATAAATGTTGAAACCAATATTATTAATACCATAACACCGGAGGAGTACATAAGGGATATCTACTAGAACGCTCCAGACCTCCGAAAAGGAATAGGTATGTGATACGGTAAGTAAACCGACTCCAAAACTTTTCCAAAAGCAATTTTACTCCGTTTTGGAATATTTAAAAAAATTAGGAAAATAAAAAGTAGTCCGAAAAGTGCACGAGGAGGCGACAAGCCTTGGGGGTGTGCCCTACCCCCCTGGGCGCGCCTCCCAGGCTTGTGGCCACCTCGTGTGCCCTCTGAACTCCTTTTTCTTGTAGTACACTCCTTTTGGTCGATAAAAATTCATTATATAATCTCCCGAAGGTTTTGATAACTATATCATGGCAATATCCTCTGTTCTTGTTTCGAGCTGTTTTTCTTGACAGATCTAAATCGCCATGACGTCTCCAAGCGCCCCCAAGGACAAGTTTTTCGAGAAGGTCATCAACCCTTACCTTGCGGAGGTGCTGCAACACCCTCAAACCATCGAGATGCACGAGGGTGTGCTTCACATCCATGATGTTCAAGGGCCAAGGAGGACCGGAAGCGTGGAGTCCAGGCTCGAAGCGGTGGAGCAAGAGGTGTTCAAGTGCAAAGGGATGGTGGTGCGCGGACTCAATGCCAATCACTCCATGATCACGGATTTTACCCGTGACCACAAGCTGGATGCTAGTGAGATTGGGAAAGCCATCTTCAAGCTTCATGCGAAAAATGAGCATCTCCAAGCCCAGATCTATGACCTGCAGAACCAGAACTGTGAGCATGAATATAGATTTAAGAGGATGAGTTTGGCTGCAGATTTGAGGATTCCGAAGACTCGTTCATCTTTCTATGATGGTGAACCTATGCCCTGGAAGATGGAGGACAAGCCCACAACATCATCAACTCCATCATCACCGCCTCCGAAGAAAGAGACCTAAGTACATGGGTATGGGCACCTGACGTAGAATTCCTCAATAATGAGCCAGACCGTGGCTGCTTTTTCTCCAGCCACCCTTCCTTGGCACCCATCTTGCGTCCAGAGCCCCCGAGTGAGGGTCGATCATCGCTGGTATGCCGGGTTGTGATGCCCGGCAAGGCCAGGAGATGAACGCTCCTGAGGCCAGGGGCCGAAAGCAATACGTGCCGATTGGCTCGCTCGAGAGCGTCGCGCGAGGATTCGAACGCCAAGGCCTTGGCGAGGTGTGCATGCGGGCAGACCCGTAGCCGTTGTGGCCTGGGCCTCCAATGCCGCTGGGGCTAGCCCAAGCGTAAACACCGTGCCCAGCCCCCGCTCATGGGACGCACGGGAGGGACCAACGGGCAACCGTCACTTCCTCTAAAAACGAGATTCAAGGAGGAAAAACAGTGCAAAGAGAAAAAATCCCACCCCTTTTCGAATAAAGATGCGATAACTTCAAACTTCATTCCAAGAAGTGGCAAATTGATTACAAGAGCGAGCGAAAGAAAAAGCCGCGTCCAGCGCTTATGCTAGTCTTCCCACCAGCGCGGAGCATGGGGCCTCCACTTGGCGTGGGCATAGTCGCTGTTCGACCGTGTCGTCCGCCAGCGCGGAGCATGGGGCTTCCACTTGGGCATGGGTGGGAGCTCCCATGAGGCCGTGGGACGGCGCACCAGGAGACTCCGGGGCGTGTACATCCCAACTCATTATTACGTGAGAGTGTCATGGGTAGAACTTGCGGAGATGCTAGATGTTCCAAGCATTCTGGATGGGGACCCCATCCTGCGTCTCCAGGCATGCGGCGCCGGGCCTGGAGACACGGGAAACCCTGAACGGGCCCTCCCACATGGGCGAGAGCTTGTGAAGTCCCTCCCTGGAGAGGACCCGTCTTGGGACGAGGTCTCTGACTTCAAGAGTCCGGGGGCGGATGCCGCGGCAGTGGTAGTGCCACAGCGCCTACTGGTACCTCACGGCGCAGAGTGAGGCTTGGCGACGGGCCTCCTCCTCGAGCACGAGATTTGTTTCCCGCGAGGCATCCTGATGTGCCTCGTCGAATGCCAAGACTCACGGGGAGTGATGCTTGACCTCGTGCGGGAGGACCGCCTCAGCCCCGTAGACGAGGAAGAACGGGGTCTCGCTGGTGGGCTTATTCGCAGTGGTGCGGATGGACCACAAAACGGACTGAAGCTCACCAAGCCAACCCCTACCGCAGGCCTGAAGCTTCTTCTTGAAGCTCCTTGTCTTGAGGCCCTTTAGGACCTCCGTGTTGGCGTGCTCAGTCTGGCCGTTGCTCCACGGGTGCACCACTGAAGCGTAGCATATCTGCGTTCCAAGGTTAGCATAATATGTCCTGAAGAGATTGCTTGTGAATTGGGAGCCATTGTCGGTAATGATACGGTTGGGGACACCGAACCGGCTCACGAGGCCCTTGATGAACTTGACGACCGAGCCAGCGGGGATGGTGCGCATGGGCTCCACCTCCACCCACTTGGTGAACTTGTCGATGGCAACGTAGAAGTAGCGGTAACCGCCGGCCACCCGAGGAAATGGGCCCAGGATATCCAGTCCCCAGACCGCGAAGGGCCATGAGAGCGGGATGGTCTGGAGACCTTGCACGGGCTGATGAATTTGCTTGGCGTGGAACTAGCAGGCCTCGCAGGATCGCACCAGCTCGGTGGCGTCGTGGAGCGCTGTAGGCCAGTACAACCCGCTGCGGACCACCTTTCCCACGAGGGTGCGCGATGAAGAGTGGTGCCCGCAGTCTCCATCGTGGATGTCGGCCAACAGATTGCGCCTCTGCTCCTCGGATATGCTCCACAGTGAGACGTCGTTGGGGCATCTGCAGTACAGCTCGCTGTATTACAAGCAATAAGCAGTGGCCTGATGAGCCACGCGCTCTGCGTCCTCCTCCTTCTCCGGTAAGGCGCCGCGGAGTATGTTTGCCTTGAACTCCTTGGTCCAGCAGCCTGCCTGGGGTTCCAACGCCAGGAGTAGGCAAGCTCCCGAGGTTGGACCGCAGGCTAGGGCCCCCGAGGACGAGGCTGGATGCGGATCTTCCCGGAGCGGCGTCGGGCCTGAGGCCGGGGGCGCCGCCGATAGCTTGAAGAGCCTCTCCACGAAGACGCCAGGCTTCTGAGGCTCGCGGCGAGATGCCCTCTTGGTGATGTCGTCTTCTTCCTTGTTTGCGCCACACGGGACGTGCTGCAATTCCAAACCTAGGAAGCGCTTTTCAATTTTATGCACCACTTCTAGGTATGCCTCCATGTGTTCGTCCTTCGGCTTGTACTCCTTGTTGGAAAAGTTGCCGAGGAGCTAGGAATCGCCCTTGATGGTGAGGCACTTGATCCCCAGAGCGGCGGCGGCCCTGAGGCCAGTGATCAAGCCCTCGTATTCTGTGATGTTGTTTCAAACCTTGTCGCCATGCTGGAAGCAAAGTTGCACGGCATAGTAGAGCTGGTCCTTGGACGGCGAGATGAGTACGACTCCAGGCCCCGCGCCTTGTCGCGGGAAGGCACCATCGAAGTGCATGACCCAGCCCTCGGGCACCTCATCACCAGGCGAGAGGGACTGGACCTCACCCAGCCCTGGGTCGGGAGCGTCCATCCACTCCGCCACGAAATTGGCAAGGGCCGCACCCTTGATGACCCTGGTTGTGCTGAACTCTAGCTAGAAGGCTTGTAGCTCGATGTTCCACTCTGCAACCCTCCCAACTGCGTTGGGGCTGCATAGTATGGGGAGTGCAGTAGCACCGACCGCAGTCTTGGGATGATCCCTAAAGTCAAAGGTGATGTCGGCCTCAGGCCTTGCACGGCCCCGCGAGGCCTGATGCTACGGCCGAGTAGTGCTTACCCGACGGAAAAACTGCTTGATGTGGCGGCCAGAAGCAGGCGCCTGCGACCCGCCGATGATGCATGCGACCATGTGGGGCGCCGGTGCCACGAAGCGCGCGACGAACCGATCGCGGAGCTCCTCCCAAGAGGAGATCGAGGTGTCCGGGAGGCCGCGGGGCCAAGATCGAGGGGCCTCCGTGAGGGCCAGGGGGAGCCAGTTGGCCATGGCCTTGTCGTCACCACCAGCTGCTTGGATGGCCTGGGCGTACAGCTGGAGTAACTCCTCGGGGTTCGCCATGCCATTGTATCATGGGGGCAGTGTCGTCCTGAACCTTACTAGCCACCGCACACGGCGCAGGCCGGGCAGCCCGCGGTGCTCCCGTAGGCTTCGGGCGACCAATCCTGCGAGATGGCGTCCGCCATGGGAACAACGAAGCGAGGGGGAGCATGGTCGGTGAAGAGGCGAAGCTTCGACACACCCCTACCTGGCGCGCCAAATGTCGGAATTAGGGCTCCGCAGATCCAAGATGGTTCGAACTCTGGGGCGTGAACGAAGGATCTCACTTGACAACAACGCTCAGCTCGCCATATCCAGGGCTTGATCTCACCGAGCCCGCGGGATCGTGAGGAAGGGATGAACACAGAGATTTACCCATGTTTGGGTCACCTTGCGGTGTAAAACCCTACTCCTGCTTTTGGTGGATTGGCCTCACGAGGAGGTTGAGGATGAACTAGTACAGTGGTTGAGCAGCCTCGCGAGGGCTCAAGTGGTGAGGATGGATCGGTCCGGGCTCGGATCCCTTCTACGGTGGTGGCTAGCCCATATTTATAGTGGCCTTGGTCCTCTTCCCTCATAGCTTAGGCAGGAAGGGATTCCATAATGGCCAATTTCGAAAGGGGACAAGGAGTACATCTTATCCTGATGAAAGGTGGTCTTCTCCTGCAAAGCTTCTGGCTATGACGCAGTGGTGGGCTCGGCGATGACATCCGTCCTGCCGAGCTTGTGGTCTTGGTCTTGTTGCACCAGGATGGAAAGCTTTGGGCCCTTCCTTGGGAACCTGCGCCTATCCTCGCTCCCTTAGCACCAAAGAGGAAACTGTCCTCTCTGTGCCCGCTGGCGCCTGCCTGGCCTTGGTCATCATGGCTTACGTCATCGTGGCCTCACGAGGTGGGAGGCTTGCATAGAGTTCTCCGCTCCTTGGGAGGCAGGCTCGGGAGGCTACTCCTCTGGAGGTCTTAGCGTTGCTCCCCTCGCGAGGCTGGATCCCTCGTGAGGATCTTGTCCCGGGGGTTTTGTAGCTTGGGCCGTACCGGGCCGTCGATGAGTTCGTGTGCTGGGCTGCAGGCAGGCAAGTCTGGGTACCCCCGATCACAGAACACCGACAGTAGCCCCCGTGCTGGCTTCGAGACGAAGACAAGGAGCTAGGGCGAAGTGCCGCGGGCCCCAATCTCCTGCGGGCCAGGTTCGACGCGTGGCACATGACAGGGTGCGGACGCCTCCACTTCCCCATGTCGCCTTGGTAACCACACTGATTTGACAATGGCATGGCCCACGCTGCAAAGCCATCATTGCTCAGAATGCGAAGGGGTGCCGGTTAGCCTCCGTTTGCCTATAAGAGGGTGAGGGGCGGAGCCCCCAGCCCGTCTTCATCTTCTTACTTCCCACTCCAAACTGCCGCCTCGACAGCCATGGCGCCAATGAGGAGGTTCTCTGCCGCCGAAAAGGGGAAAGCCCCACAGGAGGGACCAGGGTCGCCGCCGCCTAAGAGGGGGTGTGGCCGTCCCCACAAGTCCACCGCAACGCCGGCGGCAGTTCCCCATGGGGGTACGCATTGCCTCCGGTGGCTGTGGGAAGGGTCCCTCCCGCGGAAGTGGCTGTGGAAACCGTGGCGGCCGTGGTCGAGGTGGAAGGCTCACGATGGCCGCCCGGCCACCGCACCCGCGATCTCACTCGGCCGACGTGGCTCGAGAGTTTGTGGTGTGGGTGGAGAGGCCAGCAGGCACCTAGATCTAGCTCGTGTGCTTCTTCGTGAAGGAGTTGCCAGCCGGAGGACCTGTTGGCCTGTGGCTACAGGGCGACAGCTGCTGCAACAAGGCCTCGTGGGTGGAGGTCGAGGTTACCCCCGCTGGGAATGTGTTCCTGAACCGCGGGTGGCAGACATTCGCCTGCGCCCGCGGCTTGCAGGGGAGGCGTACCCTCCACTTCAAGTATGACGGGGTGGCGACACTCTTCGTCAAGGTCTTCGGGGAAAATGGCAGGCACTTGGGGTGCTGCCCAGAGGGCGACGACAGCGACAGCGACCACCTCTCCGACGACGAGGGCCATCACGGCGGTGGCGTCCTCCGCGGTGAACTTGCCCTTGGCGACGGCCACGACACCTTCGGCAGCAGTGGCGCCTCCCCCGGGGGGAGCTCGAGCAACGACGACTACGACGAGCCGCCATGTCGCCACACCCGGACCAAGGAGGAGGTTGAGCCGCCGCGCCCCCGTCAAGGAGGAGGAGGACTCCGACTAAGCATGGGCGGCGCCGGAGCCGGGCTTCAGGAACAACGGCCCTCGGGAGGCCGCTCCTTTTGTTTTGTTTTTGGTTTCCTGCATCAAGAGTCATGAAGAGCCCCACGGGGCATGTAATGAAGTGCGGCGCTTGCGCCTTTATATCAGTGTTTCCCGCTCAAATTATAGTATTTCATCATTACTAATTGAAAGGTTCCTGCCTGGCACGATTAGGATAACTTAGCTTGGTGCGCTTGTGGCCCTTCGCGGGTTCCTGCATCGTGGGGGCGCGCTCCTCCGGAGCCTTGATCCTAAGTACACCCGTGGGGTCCCGAGGAGGCTCCCTCGTTACGAACCGGATCGCTCTGGGGTCTCGAGGGGCTCACAGCTCGCGAGGTCCCCGGGGGACTTGCGAGGTTCCTGGGCCTCTGGAGGCGCCTCCGCCAGGCATCAGACCTCGCGGAGATGTAAAAAGCACTTGACATAGAATTCCTCAATAATGAGCCAGACCGTGGCTGCTTTTTCTCCAGCCACCCTTCCTTGGCGCCCATCTTGCATCCAGAGCCCCCGAGCGAGGGTTGATCATCGCTGGTATGCCGGGTCGCGATGCCCGGCAAGGCCAGGAGATGAACGCTCCTGAGGCTAGGGGCCGAAAGCAATACGAGCCTATTGGCTCGCTCGAGAGCGTCGTGCGAGGATTCGGACACCAAGGCCTTGGCGAGGTGTGCATACGGGCAGACCCGCGGCCGTTGTGGCTTGCACCTCCAACGCCGCCGGGGCTAGCCCAAGCGTAAACACCGTGCACAGCCCCCGCCCACGGGACGCGCGGGAGGGAGCAATGGGCAACCGCCACTTCCTCTAAAAACGAGATTCAAGGAGGAAAAACAGTGCAAAGAGAAAAAAAATCCCACCCCTTTTCGAATAAAGATGCGAGAACTTCGAACTTCATTCCAAGAAGTGGCAAATTGGTTACAAGAGCGAGCGAAAGAAAAAGCCGAGTCCGGCGCCTATGCTAGTCTTCCCACCAGCGCGGAGCATGGGGCCTCCACTTGGCGTGGGCATAGTCGCTGTTCGACCGTGTCGTTCGCCAGCGTGTAGCATGGGGCTTCCACTTGGGCATGGGTGAGAGCTTCCATGAGGCCGTGGGGCGGCGCACCGGGAGACTCTAGGGTGTCTACAGCCCCACTCATTATTACGTGAGAGTGTCACGGGTAGAACTTGCGGAGATGCTGGATGTTCCAAGCATTCTGGATGGGGACCCCGTCCTACGTCTCCAGGCGTGCGGCGCCGGGCCTGGAGACGCGGGCGACCCTGAACGGGCCCTCCCACATGGGCGATAGCTTGTGAAGTCCCTCCCTGGAGAGGACCCGTCTCAGGACGAGGTCTCCGACTTCAAGAGTCCGGGGGCGGATGCTGCAGTAGTGGTAGTGCTGCAGCGCCTGCTGGTACCTCACGGCGTAGAGTGAGGCTTGGCGACGGGCCTCCTCCCCCAGCACGAGATTTGTTCCCCGCTAGGCTTCCTGACGTGCCTCGTTGAATGCCAAGACTCGCGGGGAGTGATGCTTGATCTCATGCGGGAGGACCTCCTCAGCCCTGTAGACGAGGAAGAACGTGGTCTAGCCGGTGGGCTTAGTCGCAGTGGTGCGGATGGACCACAACACAGACTGAAGCTCACCGAGCCAACCCCTGCCGCAGGCCTCAAGCTTCTTCTTGAAGCTCCTTGTCTTGAGGCCCCTTAGGACCTCCGCGTTGGCGTGCTCAGCCTGGCCATTGCTCCGCAAGTGTGCCACCGAAGCGTAGCATATCTGCGTTCCAAGGTTAGCACAATATGTCTTGAAGAGATTGCTTGTGAATTGGAAGCCATTGTCGGTACTGATACGGTTGGGGACACCAAACCGGCTCACGAGGCCCTTGATGAACTTGACGGCCGAGCCGGCATTGATGTTGCGCATGGGCTCCACCTCTGCCCACTTGGTGAACTTGTCGATGGTGACGTAGAGGTAGCGGTAACCGCCGGTCACCCGAGGAAATGGGCCCAGGATATCCAGCCCCCAGACCGCGAAGGGGCACGAGAGCGGGATGGTCTGGAGACATTGCACGGGCTGATGAATCTGCTTGGCGTGGAACTGGCAGACCTCGCAGGATCGCACCAGCTCGGTGGTGTCGTGGAGTGCCGTAGTCCAGTAGAACCCGCTACGGAACAACTTTCCCACGAGGGCGCGCGATGAAGAGTGGTGCCCGCACTCTCCACCATGGATGTCAGCCAACAGCTCGCGCCCCTGCTCCTCAGATATGCACCGCAACGAGACGTCGTTGGGGCGTCTGTAGTACAGCTCACCGTCCTACAAGCAATAAGCAGTGGCCTGACGAGCCACGCACTCTGCGTCCTCCTCCTTCTCCGGTAATGCCCCGTGGAGTAAGTATGCCTTGAACTCCTCGGTCCAGCAGCCTGCCTGGGGTTCCAACGCCAGGAGTAGGCGAGCTCCCGAGGTCGGACCGCAGGCTGGGGCACCCGAGGACAGGGCTGGTGGTGGCTCTTCCCGGAGCAGCGTCGGGCCTGAGGCCAGGGGCGCCACCGACGGCTTGAAGAGCCTCTCCTCGAAGACGCCAGGCTTCTGAGGCTCACGGCGAGATGCCCTCTTGGCGAGGTCGTCTACTTCCTTGTTCGCGCTGCACGGGACGTGCTATAATTCCATGCCCAGGAAGCGCTTTTCAATTTTACGCACCTCTTCTAGGTATGCCTCCATGTGTTCGTCCTTCGGCTTGTACTCCTTGTTGGAAAAGTTAACGAGGAGATGGGAATCGCCCTTGATGGTGAGGCGCTTGATCCCCAGAGCGGCGGCGGCCCTGAGGCCGGTGATCAAGCCCTCGTATTCCGCGATGTTGTTGGAGACCTTCTCGCCATGCTGGAAGCAAAGCTGCACGGCATAGTAGAGCTTGTCCTTGGTCGGCGAGATGAGTACGACTCCAGCCCCCGCGCCCTGTTGTGCGACGGCATCGTCGAAGTGCATGACCCAGCCCTCGAGCGCCTCGTCGCCAAGCGCGAGGGACTGGCCCTCACCCAGCCCCGGGTCGGGAGCGTCCATCCACTCCACCCCGATATCGGCAAGGGCCGCACCCTTGATGACCCTGGTTGTGCTGAACTCCAGCTGGAAGGCTTGTAGCTTGATGTTCCACTCTGCAACCCTCCCAGCTGCATTGGGGCTGCACAGCATGGGGATTGCAGGAGCAGCGACCATAGTCCTGGGATGATCCCTCAAGTCGAAGGTGATGTCGGCCTCGGGCCTTGCACCGCCCCGCGAGGCCGCATGATGTGGCCGAGTAGTGCTTGCCCGACGGAAAAACTGCTTGACGTGGCGGCCAGAAGCAGGCGCCTGTGACCCGCCGATGATGCATGCGACCGCGTGGGGCGCCGGTGCCGCGAAGCTCGCGATGAACCAATCATGGAGCTCCTCCCAAGAGGAGATTGAGGCGTCCGGGAGGCCGCGGAGCCAGGAACGAGCGGCCTCCATGAGGGCCAAGCGGAGCCAGTTCGCCATGGCCTTGTCGTCGCCACCCGCTACTTGGATGGCCTGCGCGTACAGCTGGAGGAACTCCTCGGGGTCCACCGCACCGTCGTATCGTGGGGGCAGTGCCGGCCTGAACCTTACTGGCCACCGCACCCGGCTCAGGCCGAGGGGGAAGGCCGGGCAGCCCGCGGCGCTCCCGTAGGCTTCGGGTGGCCAAGCCTGCGAGACAGTGTCCGCCATGGGAACAATGAAGCGAGGGTGGAGCATGGTCGGTGAAGAGGCGAAGCTTAGACATGCCCCTACCTGGCGCGCCAAATGTCGGAATCAGGGCTCCGTAGACCCAAGAAGGTTAGAACTCTGGGGTGTGAACGAAGGATCTCGCTTGACAACAATGCTTAGCTCGCCATATCCAGGGCTTGATCTCACCGAGCCTGCAGGATTGTGAGGAAGGGATGAACACTGAGATTTACCCAGGTTCGGGTCACCTTGTGGTGTAAAACCCTACTCCTGCTTTTGGTGGATTGGCCTCACGAGGAGGTTGAAGATGAACTTGTACAGATGTTGAGCTGCCTCGCGAGGGCTCGGGTGGTTAGGATGGATCGGTCCGGGCTCGGATCCCTTCTACGGTGGTGGCTATCCCATATTTATAGTGGCCTTGGTCCTCTTCCATCATAGCTTAGGCGGGAAGGGATTCCACAACGGCCAATTTCAAAAGGGGACAAGGAGTACATCTTATCCTGACGAAAGGGGGTCTTCTCCTGCAAAGCTTCTGGCTATGACGCAGTGGTGGGCTCTGCGATGACTTCCGTCCTGCCGAGCTTGTGGTCTTTGTCTCATTGCTCCAGGATGGAAAGCTTTGGGGCCTTCCTTGGGAACCTGTGCCTCTCCTCGCTCCCTTAGCACCGAAGAGGAATTTGTCCTCTCTGCGCCCGCTGGCACCCGCCTGGCCTTGGTCGTCATGGCTCACGTCATCGCGGCCTCACGAGGCGGGAGGCTTGCATAGAGTTCTCCGCTCCTCGGGAGGCAGGCTTGGGGGGCTGCTCCTCTGGAGGTCTTGGTGTTGCTCCCCTCGCGAGGATCTTGTCCTGGGGGTCTTGTTGCTTGGGCCGTACCAGGCCGTCGATGAGTCCATGTGATGGGCTGCAGGCAGGCAAGTCTGGGTACCCCCGATCCCAGAACGCCGACACAGTTTTGCCGAGAGTCCACCATACCTACCTATGGATTGAGTAAGATCCTTCAAGTAAGTTGTCATCGGTGCAAGCAATAAAAATTGCTCTCTAAATATGTATGCTCTTTTAGTGTGAGGAAAATAAGCTTTATACGAACTTGTGATATAGAAGAAATAAAAGCGACGGACTGCATAATAAAGTTATTTATCACAAGCGTCAATATAAAGTGACGTTCTTTGGCATTAAGATTTTGTTACTCCAACCATAAATGGGCATGACAACCTCTGCTTCCCTCTGTGAAGGGCCTATCTTTTATTTTACTTCCTACCTTTATACAACAGTCATGGTGATCATCACCTCTTCTTTTTATACTTTTTCTTTTTGGCAAGCACTATATGTTGAGCGAAGATCCAGATATATATATATCCACTCGGATGTAGACATTCATAAACTATTATTGTTGATGTTACCCTTGAGGTAAAAGGTTGGGAGGCGAAGTTATAAGCCCCTATCTTTCTCTGTGTCCGATTGAAACTTTGATCTCATAAGTATCGCTTGAGTGTTAGCAATTATGAAAGACTAAAAGATGGTTGAGTATGTGAAACTTGCTATACGAAAGCTCTTACATTGACTCTTTCCGATGTTATGATAAATTGCAATTGTTTCAATAACCAAGATCATAGTTTGTTGGTTTTCAATAAAGTTCTTGATTTATACTTTACCTTGTGAACAAATTGTTACTATAACATAAGAAATTATATGACAATGTATGTTGCTGTTCTAAAGATGATCATGATGCCCTCATGTCCGTATTTTATTTTATCGACACCTCTATCTCTAAACATGTGGACATGATTATCGATTTCGGTTTCCGCTTAAGGACAAGCGAGGTCTAAGCTTGGGGGATTTGATACGTCCATTTTGCATCATGCTTTTATGTTGATTTTCATTGCATTATGGGCTGTTATTACACATTATGGTATAATACTTATGCCTTTTCTCTCTTATTTTACAAGGTTTACACAAATAGGGAGAATGCCGGCAGCTGGAATTCTGGACCGGAAAGGAGCAAATCCGAAAGACCTATTCTGCACAACTCCAAAAGTCCTAAAAATTTACGGAGAAGTATTTTGGAATATATAAGAATGATTGGGCGAAGAAAATACCAGAGGGGACCCACCAGGTGGCCACAAGCCTGGGGGGTACGCCCCTAGGGCTTGTGGGCCCCCTGGCATGTGTCTGGTGTCCATCTTCTGCTATATGAAGGGTTTTTACCTGGAAAAAATCATAAGGAAGCTTTCGGGATGAAGCGCCGCCGTCTCGAGGCGGAACCTGGGCAGAAGCAATCTAGGGCTCCGGCGGAGCTGTTCTGCCGGGGAAACTTCCCTCTGAGAGGGGGAAATCGAAGCCATCGTCATCACCAACGATCCTCTCATCAAGAGGGGGTCAATATTCATCAACATCTTCACAAGCACCATCTCCTCTCAAACCCTAGTTCATCTCTTGTATTCAATCTTTGTCTCAAAACCTCAGATTGGTACCTGTGGGTTGCTAGTAGTGTTGATTACTCCTTGTAGTTGATGCTAGTTGGTTTATTCGGTGGAAGATCATATGTTCAGATCCTTAATGATATCCAGTACCCCTCTAATTATGAACATGAATATGCTTTGTGAGTAGTTACATTTGTTCCTGAGGACATGGGAGAAGTCTTGTTATAAGTAATCATGTGAATTTGGTATTCGTCCGATATTTTGATGAGATGTATGGTGTCTTTCCTCTAGTGGTGTTATGTGAACATCGACAACATGACACTTCACCATGATTTGGGCCTACGGGAAGGCATTGGGAAGTAATAAGTAGATGATGGGTTGCTAGAGTGACAGAAGCTTAAACCCTAGTTTATGCATTGCTTCGTAAGGGGCTGATTTGGATCCACATGTTTCATGCTATGGTGAGATTTATCTTAATTCTTCTTTCATAGTTGCAGATGCTTGTGAGAGGGGTTAATCATAAGTGGGAGGCTAGTCCAAGTAAGGACAGCACCCAAGCACCGGTCCACCCGCATATCAAATTATCAAAGTAACGAACGTGAATCATATGAGCATGATGAAAACTAACTTGAGAACAATTCCCATGTGACCTCGGGAGCGCTTTGCTTTATATAAGAGTTCATCCAGGCTTATCCTTTGCTACAAAAAGTACTGGGCCACCTTGCTGCACCTTTGTTACACTTGTTACTTGTTAACCATTATGAATTATCTTATCACAAAACTATCTGTTACCGATAATTTCAGTGCTTGCAGAAAATACCTTGCCGAAAACCGCTTGTCATTTCCTTCTGCTCCTTGTTGTGTTTGACACTCTTACTTATCGAAAGGACTATGATAGATCCCCTATACTTGTGGGTCATCAAGGCCGTAACGGGCCGTGAGTTAGCGGGCCGTAAATGGGCTATATGCGAATAGGCCGTTAACAGGCTTTCCTTGGGCCGACCTGCTACCTCTTGACCAAGTTAAACGGGCCAGCCTTTTGGCCTGAATGGGCCACTGTTGGGTGGAGCCACGTGTCGATGTATCACAGCCGCGTCCCGTCCATTCGCTGGATGACATCTGTCCCAACGCGGAGTTGACACGTGGTTCTTTCTGCCAATGAGAATTTTACACGTGGAAAATCGCCATTGGTCATTGCTGATAACGGGTTATCGGATCCAAAACCGGACCCGGTAGCTTAACGGCGACCCGTTATGGTGGATGCCACATGTCAGTTACCCTTGACGAAAACATGTCCATGACGCTCAATTTTTTGTCATGGAAGTGGACACTTCCGTGATGATAATTTGAGTATTGTCATAGAACACTTCTACGACAGCACATGTATGACTATCTTGATTCTATCATAAAATTGTCATGGATGTACATGCATTACAGAAAACGTGACCTACTGTGACAAACATGTATCATCACGGAAGTGTTTTTTTGTAGTGCCTACATTCAACCCTTGTCTGGCGGATACTATCTTCCGCAAAGGACGTGGCCCTGGAAAGCTTGATCTCGGCTGCAATGACGGTCTCTTCGGTGGCTCGTTCTGCCTCACACATGGTTCTTTCGGCGCGCATCATCGCATTGGAGATCTTGTACGCCACCTCAATCTCTGCCTCAGCGATGGCGTGGCAAAGCTCCTATAATCTTGGCTTGAGTTCGTCAATCTCGCGGTGCAAGTCTACCACTTGGTAGCAGGCTGCCACCAGAGCTCATCGACTCACTCTAAGAGGTGGTCGTACTCGTGGTTGATTGCTTGTATCTGCGTTGGTATTTCCCCGAAGAGGAGAGGATGATGCAGCATAGCAACGGTAAGTATTTCCCTCAGTTATGAAACCAAGGTTATCAATCCAGTAGGAGAACCAAGCAACACTATGTAAACAGCACCTACACACAAATAACAAATACTTGCAACCCAACGCGTAAGAGGGGTTGTCAATCCCTCCTCAGTATTGAGATAGATTAAATTGTATGAGAGTGGATAAATAGATCTAGCAAAAAAACAAAATAAAATGAATAAAGAAAAAGTGTTGCAAGGTATTTTTGGGTTTTTGGACTAATAGATCTAAAAACAATATGATAGGAAATAGACCCGGGGGGCGTAGATTTCACTAGTGGATTCTCTCGAGAAAATAGCATACGGTGGGTAAACAAATTACTGTTGGGCAATTGATAGAAGAGCAAATAATTATGACGATATCCAAGGCAATGATCATGTATATAGGAATCACATCCAAGATTATTAGACCGACTCCAGCCTGCATCTACTACTATTACTCCACACCTCGACCGCTATGCAGCATGCATCTAGTGTATTAAGTTCATCGAGAAACAGAGTAATGCAATAAGAACAGTGACATGATGTAGACAAGATCTATTCATGTAGGAATAGACCCCATCTTTTTATCCTTAATCGCAATGATACATGTGTGTCATGTCTCCTTCTGTCACTGAGAATAAGCACCGCAAGATCGAACCCATCACAAAGCACCTCTTCCCATTGCAAGAAAAATTAATCTAATTGGCCAAACCAAACCAAAGTTTTGGAGAAGAAATACGAGGCTATAAAGATCATGCATATAAGAGTTCAAAGAAGACTCAAATAATATTCCTGGATAGATCTGATCATAAACTCACAATTCATCGGATCCCAACAAACACATCCAAAAAGTCATTACATCAAATAGATCTCCAAGAACATCGAGGAGAACATTGTATTGAAGATCAAAAATAGAGAAGAAGCCATCTAGCTACTGCCTACGGACCCATAGGTCTGTGTTAAACTACTCACGCATCATCGGAGGAGCGCCAATGAGGATGATGAACCCCTCCGTGATCGTTTCCCCCTCTGGCAAAGTGCCGGAATAGGGCTCTAGAATTGATCTCGTCGTTCTGGAACTGCCGGCAGCTGGAATTGTGTTTCGTCGACTCCCCTAGGGTTTCTGGAATATTTGGGTATTTATAGAGCTGAGAGGCGGTGGAAAAGTTCCCATGGGCCTCACAAGGCATCAGGGTGCGCCAGGGGCCTCTAGCGCGCCCTTGTTTCTGATGTCGCTTGAACTACGTCGGTATTTCCCCAAAGATGAAGGGATGATGCAGTACAGCTACGGTAGGTATTTCCCTCAGTTATGAAACCAAGGTATCAATCCAGTAGGAGAACCAAGAAACACTATGTAAACGGTACCTGCACAGAAAGAACAAATACTTGCAACCCGACGCTTATGAGGGGTTGTCAATCCCTCTACGGGTAACGGCGCCAGAAATTGTCAAGTTGATGGGATAAAAATTGTGTAGATTGGATAAATAGATCTCGATAAAACATGAAATAAAATAAATAACAAAAAAAGTGCTGCAAGGTATTTTTGGATTTTTGGAATAATAGATCTGAAAACAAAAGCGAATAAAAATAGATCTCAAAGAAAATATGATAAAGGATTTCACTAGTGGCTTCTCTCAAGAAAATAGCATACGGTGGGTAAACAAATTACTGTTGGGCAATTGATAGAAGATCGAATAATTATGATGATATCCAAGGCAATGATCAATATATAGGCATCACTTCTAATATTTGTAGACCGACTCCTGCCTGCATCTACTACTATTACTCCACACATCGACCGCTATCCAGCATGCATCTAGTGTATTAAGTTCATGGAGAAACGGAGTAATGCAATAAGAATGATGACATGATGTAGACGAGATCTATTCATGTAGGAATGCCCCCATCTTGTTATCCTTAATAGCAACGATACATGCGTATCTTGCTGCCCCTTCTGTCACTGGGAAAGAACACCGCACAATTGAACCAATCACAAAGCACCTCTTCCCATGGCAAGAAAAATCGATCTAGTTGGCCTAACTAGACCAAAGATTCGAAGAAGAAATACGAGGCTATAAATAATCATGCATATAAGAGATCAAAAGAAGACTCAAATAATATTCATGGATATAGATCTGATCATAAACTCAAAGTTCATCGGATCCCAACAAACACACCACAAAAAAGAGTTACATCAAATAGATCTCCAAGAGACCATTGTATTGAGAATCAAAAGAGAGAGAGAGAGAGGAAGCCATCTAGCTCCTGCCTACGGACCCGTAGGTCTATGATGAACTACTCACGCATCATCGGAGAGGCACCAATGAGGATGATGAACCACTCCATGATGGTGTCTAGATTGGATCTCGTGGTTCTGGAACTTGCGGCGGCTGGAATTGTGTTTCATCGAATCCCCTAGGGTTTCTGGAATATTTGGGGATTTATAGGGCGAAGAGGTGGTGCGGGAGGCCACCGAGGGGGTCACAACTTAAGGAAATATGCCCTAGAGGCAATAATAAAGTTGTTATTTTATATTTCCTTATTCATGATAAAGGTTTATTATTCATGCTAGAATTGTATTGATCGGAAACTTAAATACATGTGTGAATATATAAACAAATACTGTGTCCCTAGTAAGCCTCTACTAGACTAGCTCTTTGATCAAAGATGGTTAAGGTTTCCTAACCATAGACATGTGTTGTAATTTGATAATTGGATCACATCATTAGGAGAATGATGTGATGGACAAGACCCATCCGTTAGCTTAGCATAATGATCGTTCGGTTTTATTGCTATTTCTTTCTTCATGTCAAATACATATTCCTTCGACTATGAGATACCGAAGGAATGCCTTGTGTGCTATCAAACATCACAACATAACTGGGTGATTATAAAGATGCTCTATAGGTATCTCCGAAGGTGTTTGTTGAGTTGGCATAGATCGAGATTAGGATTTGTCACTCCGAGTATCGGAGAGGTATCTCTGGGCCCTCTCGGTAATACACATCATAAGCTTGCAAGCAAACGACTAAGTAGTTAGTCACGACGTGATGTATTACGGAACGACTAAAGAGACTTGCCGGTAACGAGATTGAACTAGGTATGAAGATACCGACGATCGAATCTCGGGCAAGTAACATACCGATGGACAAAGGGAATTACGTATGTTGTCATAACGGTTCGACCGATAAAGATCTTCGTAGAATATGTAGGAGCCAATATGGGCATCCAGGTTCCGCTATTGGTTATTGATCATAGAGGTGTCTCAGTCATGTCTAAATAGTTCTCAAACCCGTAGGGTCCGCACGCTTAATGTTCGTTGACGATATAGTATTATATGAGTTATGTGATTTGGTGACCGAATGTTGTTTGGAGTCCCGGATGAGATCACAAACATGACGAGGAGTCTCGAAATGATCGAGAGGTAAAGATTGATATATAGGACGATGGTATTCGGACACCAAAAGTGTTTCGGGGGGTACCGGGTACTTATCGGGTCACCGGAAGGGGTTCCGGGCACCCCCGGCAAAAGATATGGGCCTTATGGGCCAAGAGGGGAAACGCACCAGCCACAAGGGGCTGGTGCACCCCCCATAGTAGGCCGGCCTAGGTGGATAAGGAAAGGGGGGAAGGAAAGGAAAGTGTGGAATAGGATTCCCACTTCCTTCCTGTAACACCCCCTAGTAATAAGCTCTATGACACTCTGTTAAAACTGCCAAGTCATGATCATTTGCAGTGCCAAGTCATAAGGGTTAATGATCCAATTCAAATCCACATCTGAAAATCAACTCAAATTCAAAAGTGAAATATAAAGTTGTTCAAACTCTGTTGGGAAAATGTTCATTAAATGGCCAATAATCCAGGAACATTTCTAAAACCAATATCAAAATAGTTGGAGTTGGGCAAGCTACTCAAACAAGATGAAACAACACCCAAAACAGCAATATTAATTCATTTAAAATCATTACAGATTCAAATGAACTCCAAATCTGCCCAAACCACTTTTTGATGAGAGATAATATTGCATTGCAATAATTGGGCCAACATTCACATTTTTCAAAAGAGCACAAGTGGCCTAATCTTTTTGAAACAGAAAAAAAGGGATAAAAGAAAAGGGAGAAGAGAAATAAGAAAAAAATAAAACGCTACTGTTGGCTGGGCCTAAGTGCACAGTGTGCGGCCCAGTCTAACAGCGGCCCACCTCACCTCCCTCCTCGTGCGTGTCGGCGCGCCCCTGGCCAAGCGCGCGCGCCGGCGAGCGCGCGACACCGGGGCAGCCACCGACGGAACAGGGCGCGGAGGGGATAAGGTCGATGCCCTCCACTTCGCCCTGGCCTCTCCGTCATTCTTCCCCCTCTTCTCCTCGCTCGCCTTGCCTTCTCTTCCCCTCAGATCCACGCGAGGCCGAACGGATCCGCCGCCGTTCGTCGCCGTTCTCGTGGCCAGCGACGCCGCCTCGTCTCGCCATCGTGTCCAGGAGACGCGCCGTGATCGACCACGTCGCCTGCTCCGTCGAATCGTGGCGTGGAGGCCCTGCAGCTGCTGCTCGCCGTCGCCCCCTTTCTTCCTCGACTCCGGAGCTCGCCGACGGCTGCGACCCTCTCTGCTGCTACTAAGCTCCCGCAGGTCTTTCGTGACCACTCGGTGAGCTCCTCCTCCTCCTGTCTCCCCTCGTTGCCCTCCTCGCACGCCATAGTTAGCTGTCGCCGCACCCGAGCTCTGTCCGTCGTCGACGAGCTCGTGCCCGTGGCCATGGCCACTGTCACCTACACCTGAGCACAGCTGCGTGCTCCTGGTGCTCCCAGCAACCGAACGCGCCCGCATGCAAGCTATTCCACGCCCTCTAGCTGCGTTCCCGACGAGTGCCAGATTGCGCCGCCGCTCGCGCTCGTCGCCGGCGCCGTTCCGATGACCAAATGGTCACGGGGACGGGCCTGTTGCACTCGTCGCGTCGCGCAGCTCCTTCCCAGCCTTTCCTTTTGCCCCGTAGCGCGCTGCTACTCCGTTTCCAACTACGGCCGAACTCCGGCGTTCGCCGCGATGCTCGCCGCCGTCGCTACACGCCGTCTCCGGCGACGCCACCGCCACGGTTGGACGCGGCGTTGAACGCCCGTTCGAAAGAACCTACCCACGGCTCGAACCGAGCTCTGTAGCGCAAATCCGAGCGGCTCCGGCGACGCACCGCCGCGATTTTGGTCGCCGGCGCAACTCCGGCGCCGGCCGCCGACGTGGCTGCCACGTGGGACACCCCTGGGTCACTGCCAGTGGGTCCCACGGGCCCAGTTGACCGCGTTGACCCGAGTCAACGCGGGCACTGTTCACCCCTGTAGCTGACACATGGGTCCCGTTCGATAATTAGACTAATTAAAGATTTAATTAATTAGAAACTAATTAGATTAACCTAATGTCTCACTGACATGTGGGGTCCACCCCCTAATTAACCCTGGTAATTAAATTAATCCACTGATTAGCCTAAACAGAGGCTGACATGTGGGTCCCACTAGACCCACATGTCATATTTGACTTAGTCAGCCGACTGTTGACTTGCTGACGTCAGCAGCACGTCATGCTGACGTCATAATTCATTTTCTGATAAATAAAATAATTCCAGGAATTCAAATAAACTTTAAAAATTAATAACTTTTAAACAGTAGCTCGGATCGAAAAAGTTAAAACATGAAAGTTGCTCAGAACGACGAGCCGAGTCTGATCGTGCCGTCTGTTTCTCCATTGGAACCTCCTACGTAGAAGAACTCGTAACTCCGGACCCGAATCCGACAGATGAATAGTGCACACACGTCGGATATTAAATCCCAGAATAATTATAAAAATAACTAAAATGACTTAGATGCATATTTAGGCAACCCTGCACTGCATCATGGCATCACACGCACCGTGTTGCATTTGTTTGCATTATGTTTACCTGTTTCTTCCCCCTCTTCTCTCTCGGTAGCCCCCGACGTTGACGTAGCTCCCGAGGCAGACGCCGCACAGGAGTACGACTACGTCCCCGACGATACAACTGAAGACCTTGCCCTTGCCCCCGAGCAAACAGGCAAGCACCCCCATTTTGAGCATGCCTATATCGCCTATTCTCTTCTCTCTTATGCTTGCATTAGAACTGCTACTGCTACTGTTTTCCTATATCTGCTGCATAGCCTGATTATTGTACCCTGCTTTGTTACCTTAACGGTTATCCTAGACTGCTTAGTATAAGGTGGGTAGAGACACGACCGAGACCCCCACTTGATCTCGACTGCCCTGCTGGACATCAGAAGACCCGATCATCGGGATTGAAGACTAGACCATGGCACCGCACATCACTTCCCCTTAGTTGCCGACACTGCTGGGTTATCATCGAGTGCCGAGGGTGATACCTCGTCAGCACTTCTGATGTTAACCTTGTAGGTTAGTTACTCGGTCGTGGTAAGCGAGGGTGATTCCTTCTACACCACCCCCGATAACGACGTCGTCGCGCAACTCCTCAAGGTGGACCTCGAGGGTGATTCCTCCTTCGTTCACCTTGATGATAACATCGAGCGGGAATTCCATCGAGGGTGATTCCTCAGGGTTCCCTTCGGTGTCAGACACACAGTTACCTTGGATATTATGACTTGCACTAAACTATGATACTAAAGACGGGTCGGCCCTGAGGGTACCCGCGCGAGCTTAACGCGAAGTGATGTGGAGTCGGGTTGACCTGGATGGTGCCCGCGAGATAACTACGAGGCGTGGCCGGGCATTCTTAGCCCTTGCCGCAAGTCCTCGAGACGGGGCGACGGGGTCACATCGATCGTGAGTCTCTGCTCGTTTCCGCGCGCTCCTAATCCACTACGGTTTGGATATTTGATCCGAGGGGCCTCTGGCCCGATAGCACTAACCATCACGTGGGCATAGTATGGGCGTTCTGTGTCGTACACATCAGCCGAAGCTTGTTGGACGTCAGTAAGGAGCGGCGCACGCCGAGTTGGACTGGTAACGCAACCGCGCTTGTATAAGGGGTTGCTAGGTCTGCTCTCGGTGGCCCCGTAACGTGCAGGAGTTCCCGGGGTGATGGCCCAAGACCCCTGGGGGCATAGGTTTAGTCCGGCGTGCTGACCTCTCTTATAAGCCTAGGTCGGGTTGCGGCGTGTTGCTTAGCCGAGGCCGGGCATGACCCAGAAAAGTGTGTCCGGCCAGAGTTAAGTGAGCGTGGTGGGTAAGTTGGTGCACCCCTGCAGGGAAGAAACTTCTATCGATAGCCTGTCCTACGGTAACGGACACTCGGAGTTGTATCCCGATCGGTACAACTAGAACATGTGATGAGAATTGGATAGTACGGCTCTGGGATTGCTTTCTCGCAGGGAGTCGAGAAAGGATCTCAGGTCGAGGTTGATGATATTACTACTACTACTTTACATTATGTTCATCTGCTCTCCCCTGATGCT
The DNA here is from genome assembly GCA_011799875.1 of Thinopyrum elongatum. NCBI lineage: Eukaryota > Viridiplantae > Streptophyta > Magnoliopsida > Poales > Poaceae > Thinopyrum > Thinopyrum elongatum. The sequence goes on from CM022301.1 coordinate 345,154,130, forward strand.
GCAAGACTGTCGAAGATTGTTGAAGATGCTAGTCTTCGATAGGACTAGGCTTTCCCCCTCTACTCTGGCATTTCTGCAGCCCAGTCCACATATACAGCCATTCCTTTGACAATGATGCATATGTAGTGTAGATCCTTGCTTGCTGAGTACTTCGGATGAGTACTCACGTTTGCTTTATTTTCTTTTTCCCCCATTTTCCATTTGATGCCACCAGACGACGGAGCCCCTGAGCCAGAAGCCCCAGCCGACGACCAGTACTACTATCCGCCTGGCGAGTACTACTACTACGAGGAGCCGTTCGACGACCAGGAGTAGGATCGGAGGGTCCAGGGCAGGAGGCCTACGCCTTTCGATCGTAGTTTTTATTTTTACCCCGCCTCTGTGAAGGCTTATCTCTCTCTCTGTAATATATCTGTACTCAGATATCTAATGCTTCCGCTGACGCTTGTATGCCATCGAGCTTGTATTCGAGCCCTCGAGGCCCTGGCTTGTAATATTAAGCTTGTATGACTTTATTTTATGTTTTAGAGTTGTGTTGTGATATCTTCAAGTGAGTCCTTAGGCTCGATCGTGCGCATTTGCGTGTATGATTAGTGCACGATTAAGCCGGGGTCGTCACAGGTTGGTATCAGAGCCGACTGCCTTTAGGAATCCCCCTTCCCAATTCCTTGGCCGAAGTTGAGTCTAGTGGTCTGAAACTGATTTTGCTAACTTGGCTGTGTGGCTTACGGGCCCACGTCGCCAACTGGGTGGTACTAACATCGTTTACTTCTCGATCTTTACTCTGGGATTCTATCCTCTCTTCTATTCGGGTTTTGCAAAATTACTAAACGCCGACACTTAGGATCACGTAATTCATATCCATCCGGAGAGCTGGATTCAGTGCGATTTCCTTGTCATTGATCTGATTAGTCTGATAATCATTTTCCTTTCCATTGTTTTGTTTAACCTTTCCTTCCGAGATTGGTTATATTTCTCATTGTCTTATGACAACCCTGAACCTTTCTGTTTCAGATGGATCGACTATTTCCACCGCGGCCTACGACCCAGTTAGTGCTTTGCACTTGGGCTCGTGATGCCCCTGGATTTCCAGCTGTTCTGATCGCCCTCCTGAGTAGACTGGGTTACCGCTGGTATCCCGAGTACATGGTCTATGAGGTTTATCGCGAGTTCAACCAGGAACAGTACTATGCTGAAGTTCGGATTTATGATCAGCAGAACAACTCAGACACCGAGCTACACCTTTTTCATGGATTAGGCGTGACGATTGAGATGGCAGTACATGATGCCGCCTACTCTGCTGTCGCACGTCTCCGAGGAGAGCACAGTGCTAACTTGGATGATACTGTGTTTCGGTACATTCCGTATGCACCTGTTGGAGATGCTACTGGATTTTACACAGCTATCTGTGCCCCGTACGAGTCTCGACGCTACGACCCGCAGGTTCTGATTCAGTGCACTCAGGCTTTGGATCGCACTGTTCGTGCACTTGCTATTGAGTTGTTTGCCACTCGAGCACGCTACTACGAGGCTATGACACAGTTGCTACCAGCTGTTCGTGCAGGGATGCATCCGGAGTACATTCTTTACCCGAGCAGGACTGAGATGCCATCAGGGATCGTCTGGCCTGCTGTGGGAGGTCACACGCCTGCACGTGGACCTCTTCTTTCTTCTCGAGACCGGGTTCTGCATCAGAGTGCCCATGGAGCGCAGGATCCTTCTGCGACGAACGTCCATCGTCCGCACTTGCAGTTACCCCGTTTCAGTGGTTTTCTCCGGCGTTGATGTAGCCTTTGCTATGTCCCGTTGTGTACTTCCTTACCGCGTGCCTGCGCGCCGCCTAGCATGTCTAGCTTTTCAATTTGCGCCGTTATGCTGCCCGAATGTAACCGACTATGTATGGATCTGTACGTCTTAATGACTACTTCTAGCATCTATTGCACTCTTTCAATAATGTCGAGTTACCTCATGTTTATTGTTAAACACTTGCATAAGCTATCGCTGAAATACCCCTGTTGGAATAGCAGGATGGCTGACAACAACCCGCCACCGCCGCCACCACCTGATTACATGGCAGCGATGATGCAACAGTTTGAACTCAACCGCCAGTTTATGACGGGGATTATGCAGCAATTCCCTCGTCCTGATGCTAATCAGCAGCAACCATCCATTACCTTACCAGAGTTCATGAGGCTCAGTCCATCATTTTTCCGCAACACAGTCAACCCACTGGATGCAGATGACTGGCTGCGTGATATCTCTCATGAGATGGAGTCTGCTAGTGTCGCCGAAATTAACTATGTCACTTTTGCGACATATCTTCTTAAGGGTCCCGCAGCCCAATGGTGGGCCACTGACCGACAGACTCTGCCGCCTGGTACTGTCGTCACTTGGGCAGAGTTCAAGATTGCTTTCCGTGCCCGCTACATTCCTCTAGCTGTCATAGCTAGGAAGAAGGCTGAGTTCCGTAGCCTTGTCCAAGGAAACAAGACTGTGGAAGTCTATCAGCGCGAGTTTCTAGACTTATCTCGTTACGCTGAAGAGGACATTCCTACTGATGAACGCAGACAGGAGAAGTTTCGTGAAGGACTGCACCATGACATTCAGTTAGCCCTTCTTGTTCAAGATTACCCTGATTTCGCCACCTTGGTGAATAAGGCCATCATGGTTGAAACTGGACTTAAGAAGCACAAGGAAGCGTCCAGACGCACCCGTGAGTCGGGCTCATCTTCGGGCTCGTCTTCCCAAAAGCGACGCATCTGGTTTCCCCAAGGCATGTTCCGTTCAGCAGCTCCTGCGAACAGACCTTCTTATGCTGCACCACGTCTGCCACCTCCACCACCGAGACAGCCCCTGCCAGCTCCAGCACCTCGAGCTCCAGCACCTCGTCCTGACAGCGGACTATGCTTCAAGTGTGGCAAGCCAGGTCACCGTGCTAGAGATTGTTCTCAGAATCAGAATCAACTAGCTCTCCCTTCTGCTGGACGTGGAATTGGCCGTAGTATTCCTCAGCAGCGCAACAATAATGCCAGACCTTCTTATGGTCGTGGGCAGTACTACCACGTCAACATGTCTGGAGCTCCAGATCAACCAGATACTGTGATGGGTACACTTCTCGTTAATTCAGTACCTGCATCCGTTTTATTTGATTCAGGAGCATCGCATTCCTTCATGTCAGAACATTTTGCACGCATGCATGACATTAAATGCGAATACATGAACACACCCTTATTGGTACACACCCCCGCGGGTGGTTGCCGAACCTCTGCAGTTAGCTATAATGTTCCCGTTGAAATCGAAGGGTTGGAGTTCAGTGCGTCTCCCATTATTCTGAAATCGTCCAAGATTGACCTTATTCTGGGAATGGATTGGTTGAAGGCCCATTATGCCTCAATCAATTGTGCCACCAAAGTTGTTCACCTCTTGCACCCCTCGAATGAGATGGTGAATTACCATGCTCATATCACTCAGAACACCGAGGCTCAAATTTATGCCTTGAACGCGTTGAATGCTTCTCCGCTTGATGGGATCGAGAATATCCCAGTTGTCTGTGACTTCCTAGATGTTTTTCCAGAAGAACTTCCAGGAATACCCCCTGCTAGAGCTGTCGAGTTCGTCATCGACTTGAAGCCTGGCACCACTCCTATTGCGAAGCGTCCTTACAAGATGCCTCCGCACCACCTCATCGAGCTTAAGGAGGAAATTGATAAATCCTTAAGGAAGGGTTTCATTCGCCCCAGTTCCTCTGCATGGGGAGCACCGTCTCTTTTCGTCAAGAAGAAAGATGGGACGAATAGGTTGGTCCAAGATTATCGTCCTATCAACCAGGCTACCATTCAGAATAAATATCCACTTCCCCGGATCAACGATTTATATGATCAACTCGCTGGATCTTCGGTGTTTTCGAAACTCGACTTGAGGTTGGGTTATCACCAGATCCGTGTTCGCGAAGAGGATATTCCGAAGACTGCATTCGTTACTCGTTATGGCTCTTACGAGTACGCAGTCATGTCGTTTGGTTTAACAAATGCTCCAGCTACATTCTCCCGCCTAATGAATTACATATTCATGGATTACCTCGACAAATTCGTCGTGGTATATCTGGATGATATTCTGGTTTATTCGAAGAACAAAGAAGAACATGCTGAGCACCTTCGACTAGTTCTGGAGAGACTTCGAGAGCACCAATTATATGCCAAGTACTCTAAGTGCGAATTCTGGCTTTCCGAGGTAACCTACCTTGGACATGTCATCTCCAAGGATGGTATTGCAGTTAACCCGGAGCGAGTTCAGGCTATTCTTGACTGGACCCCTCCGAAGAATGCCAAGCAGGTCCGAAGCTTTCTCGGTCTAGCCAGCTATTGTCGCCGATTCGTCGAGAACTTCTCCAAGATCGCCAAGCCCCTGACTAATCTGCTCCACAAAGGCGTTAAGTTTGAGTGGACAGACAAGTGTCAGGAAAGTTTCCAAACCCTCAAGGACAAGCTCACTTCTGCTCCAGTGCTTGCTCCTCCTGATTCTCGCAAGGACTTTGTCATATATTGCGACGCCTCTCGCCAAGGACTAGGCTGCGTCCTAATGCAAGAGCGGAGAGTAATTGCATATGCTTCACGTCAATTGCGTCCACATGAAGAGAATTATCCAGTGCATGATCTTGAACTTGCAGCAGTGATGTATGCATTGAAGTTATGGCGACACTACCTTCTGGGTAATCGGTGTGAAATTTATACCGATCACCAAAGTCTGAAATACTTATTCACTCAACCGGATCTTAATCTCCGACAACAACGATGGTTAGAAGCTATTGCGGATTATGACTGCGGTATTTCTTATACCCCGGGCAAAGCTAATGTAATGGCCGATGCCCTGAGTCGCAAGTCATATTGCAACAACCTCATGGTTAGGCAAGCTCAACCTCGTCTTCACGCAGAACTGACTCAGCTGAATCTGCGAATTCTTCCCCAGGGTTCTCTTAATAACCTTGTGGTACAGCCAGACCTTCTGAATGCTGTTAAAGAAGCGCAAGCCAAAGATGCTGAAATTGACTTGATGAAGAAGGAGCTTCACCTTGCTAAGTATCGGGATTTCTCAGTTGCTGAAGATGGTACATTATATTTCAGAGACCGCATCGTAGTACCTCGCTTCGAGCTGATGACTGACAAAGTCATGAAGGAGGCCCATGATACACCGCTATCTATCCATCCGGGTAGTACCAAAATGTATCGAGATCTTCGTCAAAGGTACTGGTGGTCTAGAATGAAACAAGATATTGCTCGTTATGATGCCGAGTGTGACGTTTGTCGTCGCGTGAAGACAGAACATCAAAAACCTGCTGGAATTCTGCAACCGCTCCCTGTTCCTCTATGGAAGTGGGATAAAGTGCAAATGGACTTCATCACTAGTCTTCCCAAGTCTCAGAAGGGTCACGATGCTATTCTTGTCGTCGTTGACCAACTTTCCAAGGTTGCACACTTTCTGCCAGTTAAGGAGACTATTACTGCTAGTCAGTTAGCAGAGCTATATATCTCCAGAATTGTTTCACTCCATGGTATTCCCAAGGAAATCAGTTCAGACCGTGGCAGCATTTTCACTGGCCATTTCTGGGAAAGTTTCCAGAAAGCAATGGGAACTCATATTACCTGGAGTTCAGCTTATCATCCCCAATCTCAAGGCCAAGTTGAGCGCGTTAATCAAGTGCTTGAAGACATGCTACGAGCCTGTGTTATATCCTTCGGTAAGAAATGGGAGGAATCTCTCCCGTATGCCCAGTTCTCTTATAACAACAGTTATCAAGCCAGCTTAAAAATGGCCCCATTTGAGGTTCTTTATGGACGTAAATGTCGAACCCCTCTGAATTGGTCAGAAACTGGGGAACGACCTCTTGTTGGACCGGACATTATTCAGCATGCCGAAGAACAAGTCCGAATTGTCCGGGAGAATCTCAAAGCAGCTCAAGACCGTCAGAAGAGTAATTATGATCGCAAGCGATGGGGTGTGATCTGTCAACCTGGTGATCAAGCCTATCTTCGTGTCACTCCAATGAAGGGCACCCGTCGTTTCGGAATCAAGGGCAAGCTAGCTCCTCGCTATATTGGTCCTTTCCGCATCGTGGCTAGACGGGGACAGGTGGCATATAAATTGGAGTTGCCACCGCAATTCTCCCATATTCATGATGTCTTCCACGTGTCGCAACTCCGTAAGGGCTTCAAGGAATCCCCGCACCGTGCAGTGGATCATGAGATGCTCGAGCTACAAGATGATCTTTCCTATAAGGAGCATCCGATCCGCATCCTCGACGAAGCTGAGCGTCGTACTCGTCAGAAGACGACCAAGTTCCTAAAAGTGCAATGGTCGAATCACACTGAAGACGAAGCCACTTGGGAACGCGAGGATCATCTTCGGGAAGAATATCCCGGACTTTTCCCTTCTACCTCCTAAAATTCTCGGGACGAGAATTTCTTTTAGAGGAGGAGAACTTGTAACACCCCCTAGTAATAAGCTCTATGACACTCTGTTAAAACTGCCAAGTCATGATCATTTGCAGTGCCAAGTCATAAGGGTTAATGATCCAATTCAAATCCACATCTGAAAATCAACTCAAATTCAAAAGTGAAATATAAAGTTGTTCAAACTCTATTGGGAAAATGTTCATTAAATGGCCAATAATCCAGGAACATTTCTAAAACCAATATCAAAATAATTGGAGTTGGGCAAGCGACTCAAACAAGATGAAACAACACCCAAAACAGCAATATTAATTCATTTAAAATCATTACAGATTCAAATGAACTCCAAATCTGCCCAAACCACTTTTTGATGAGAGATAATATTGCATTGCAATAATTGGGCCAACATTCACATTTTTCAAAAGAGCACAAGTGGCCTAATCTTTTTGAAACAGAAAAAAAGGGATAAAAGAAAAGGGAGAAGAGAAATAAGAAAAAAATAAAACGCTACTGTTGGCTGGGCCTAAGTGCACAGTGTGCGGCCCAGTCTAACAGCGGCCCACCTCACCTCCCTCCTCGTGCGTGTCGGCGCGCCCCTGGCCAAGCGCGTGCGCCGGCGAGCGCGCGACACCGGGGCAGCCACCGACGGAACAGGGCGCGGAGGGGATAAGGTCGACGCCCTCCACTTCGCCCTGGCCTCTCCGTCATTCTTCCCCCTGTTCTCCTCGCTCGCCTTGCCTTCTCTTCCCCTCAGATCCACGCGAGGCCGAACGGATCCGCCGCCGTTCGTCGCCGTTCTCGTGGCCAGCGACGCCGCCTCGTCTCGCCATCGTGTCCAGGAGACGCGCCGTGATCGACCACGTCGCCTGCTCCGTCGAATCGTGGCGTGGAGGCCCTGCAGCTGCTGCTCGCCGTCGCCCCCTTTCTTCCTCGACTCCGGAGCTCGCCGACGGCTGCGACCCTCTCTGCTGCTACAAAGCTCCCGCAGGTCTTTCGTGACCACTCGGTGAGCTCCTCCTCCTCCTGTCTCCCCTCGTTGCCCTCCTCGCACGCCGTAGTTAGCTGTCGCCGCACCCGAGCTCTGTCCGTGGTCGACGAGCTCGTGCCCGTGGCCATGGCCACTGTCACCTACACCTGAGCACAGCTGCGTGCTCCTGGTGCTCCCAGCAACCGAACGTGCCCGCATGCGAGCTATTCCACGCCCTCTAGCTGCATTCCCGACGAGCGCCAGATTGCGCCGCCGCTCGCGCTCGTCGCCGGCGCCGTTCCGATGACCAAATGGTCACGGGGACGGGCCTGTTGCACTCGTCGCGTCGCGCAGCTCCTTCCCAGCCTTTCCTTTTGCCCCGTAGCGCGCTGCTACTCCGTTTCCAACTACGGCCGAACTCCGGCGTCCGCCGCGATGCTCGCTGCCGTCGCTACACGCCATCTCCGGCGACGCCACTGCCACGGTTGGACGCGGCGTTGAACGCCCGTTCGAAAGAACCTACCCACGGCTCGAACCGAGCTCTGTAGCGCAAATCCGAGCGGCTCCGGCGACGCACCGCCGCGATTTTGGTCGCCGGCGCAACTCCGGCGCCGGCCGCCGATGTGGCTGCCACGTGGGACACCCCTGGGTCACTGCCAGTGGGTCCCACGGGCCCAGTTGACCGCGTTGACCCGAGTCAACGCGGGCACTGTTCACCCCTGTAGCTGACACGTGGGTCCCGTTCGATAATTAGACTAATTAAAGATTTAATTAATTAGAAACTAATTAGATTAACCTAATGTCTCACTGACATGTGGGGTCCACCCCCTGATTAACCCTGGTAATTAAATTAATCCACTGATTAGCCTAAACAGAGGCTGACATGTGGGTCCCACTGGACCCACATGTCATATTTGACTTAGTCAGCCGACTGTTGACTTGCTGACGTCAGCAGTGCGTCATGCTGACGTCATAATTCATTTTCTGATAAATAAAATAATTCCAGGAATTCAAATAAACTTTAAAAATTAATAACTTTTAAACCGTAGCTCGGATCGAAAAAGTTAAAACATGAAAGTTGCTCAGAACGACGAGCCGAGTCTGATCGTGCCGTCTGTTTCTCCATCGGAACCTCCTACGTAGAAGAACTCGTAACTCCGGACCCGAATCCGACAGATGAATAGTGCACACACGTCGGATATTAAATCCCAGAATAATTCTAAAAATAACTAAAATGACTTAGATGCATATTTAGGCAACCCTGCACTGCATCATAGCATCACATGCACCGTGTTGCATTTGTTTGCATTATGTTTACCTGTTTCTTCCCCCTCTTCTCTCTCGGTAGCCCCCGACGTTGACGTAGCTCCCGAGGCAGACGCCGCACAGGAGTACGACTACGTCCCCGACGATACTACTGAAGACCTTGCCCTTGCCCCCGAGCAAACAGGCAAGCACCCCCATTTTGAGCATGCCCATATCGCCTATTCTCTTCTCTCTTATGCTTGCATTAGAACTGCTACTGCTACTGTTTTCCTATATCTGCTGCATAGCCTGATTATTGTACCCTGCTTTGTTACCTTACCGGTTATCCTAGACTGCTTAGTATAAGGTGGGTAGAGACACGACCGAGACCCCCACTTGATCCCGACTGCCCTGCTGGACATCAGAAGACATGATCATCGGGATTGAAGACTAGACCATGGCACCGCACATCACTTCCCCTTAGTTGCCGACACTGCTGGGTTATCATCGAGTGCCGAGGGTGATACCTCGTCAGCACTTCTGATGTTAACCTTGTAGGTTAGTTACTCGGTCGTGGTAAGCGAGGGTGATTCCTTCTACACCACCCCCGATAACGACGTCGTCGCGCAACTCCTCAAGGTGGACCTCGAGGGTGATTCCTCCTTCGTTCACCTTGATGATAACATCGAGCGGGAATTCCATCGAGGGTGATTCCTCAGGGTTCCCTTCGGTGTCAGACACACAGTTACCTTGGATATTATGACTTGCACTAAACTATGATACTAAAGACGGGTCGGCCCTGAGGGGTACCCGCGCGAGCTTAACGCGAAGTGATGTGGAGTCGGGTTGACCTGGATGGTGCCCGCGAGATAACTATGAGGCGTGGCCGGGCATTCTTAGCCCTTGCCGCAAGTCCTCGAGACGGGGCGACGGGGTCACATCGATCGTGAGTCTCTGCTCGTTTCCGCGCGCTCCTAATCCACTACGGTTTTGGATATTTGATCCGAGGGGCCTCTGGCCCGATAGCACTAACCATCACGTGGGCATAGTATGGGCGTTCTGCGTCGTACACATCAGCCGAAGCTTGTTTGACGTCAGTAAGGAGCGGCGCACGCCGAGTTGGACTGGTAACGCAACCGCGCTTGTATAAGGGGTTGCTAGGTCTGCTCTCGGTGGCCCCGTAACGTGCAGGAGTTCCCGGGGCGATGGCCCAAGACCCCTGGGGGCATAGGTTTAGTCCGGCGTGCTGACCTCTCTTATAAGCCTAGGTCAGGTTGCGGCGTGTTGCTTAGCCGAGGCCGGGCATGACCCAGAAAAGTGTGTCCGGCCGGAGTTTAGCGAGCGTGGTGGGTAAGTTGGTGCACCCCTGCAGGGAAGAAACTTCTATCGATAGCCTGTCCTACGGTAACGGACACTCGGAGTTGTATCCCGATCGGTACAACTAGAACATGTGATGAGAATTGGATAGTACGGCTCTGGGATTGCTTTCTCGCAGGGAGTCGAGAAAGGATCTCAGGCTGAGGTTGATGATATTACTACTACTACTTTACATTATGTTCATCTGCTCTCTCCTGATGCTGCAAGACTGTCGAAGATTGTTGAAGATGCTAGTCTTCGATAGGACTAGGCTTTCCCCCTCTACTCTGGCATTTCTGCAGCCCAGTCCACATATACAGCCATTCCTTTGACAATGATGCATATGTAGTGTAGATCCTTGCTTGCTGAGTACTTCGGATGAGTACTCACGTTTGCTTTATTTTCTTTTTTCCCCCATTTTCCATTTGATGCCACCAGACGACGGAGCCCCTGAGCCAGAAGCCCCAGCCGACGACCAGTACTACTATCCGCCTGGCGAGTACTACTACTACGAGGAGCCGTTCGACGACCAGGAGTAGGATCGGAGGGTCCAGGGCAGGAGGCCTACGCCTTTCGATCGTAGTTTTTATTTTTACCCCGCCTCTGTGAAGGCTTATCTCTCTCTCTGTAATATATCTGTACCCAGATATCTAATGCTTCCGCTGACGCTTGTATGCCATCGAGCTTGTATTCGAGCCCTCGAGGCCCTGGCTTGTAATATTAAGCTTGTATGACTTTATTTTATGTTTTAGAGTTGTGTTGTGATATCTTCAAGTGAGTCCTTAGGCTTGATCGTGCGCATTTGCGTGTATGATTAGTGCACGATTAAGCCGGGGTCGTCACACTTCCCTCTCCCCCCCCCCTTTCCTTCCCCCTCGGTTAAATATGGCAGGGGAGAGCACGGCTTGGGAGGGACTCCAAGTAGGATTCCTCCTACTTGGGCACCTCCTATGGCTGCTCCTCCCTCCCTCCCACCTATATATTTGTGGGAGGGGGCGCCTAGCACACCCCAGACAATTGCCTAGCCATGTGCGGCGCCCCCTCCACCTTTTACACCCCTGGTCATATTTTCGTAGTGCTTAGGCGAAGCCCTGCGGAGATCACTTCACCATTACTGTCACCACATCGTCGTGCTGACGGATATCATCTACTACCTCGACGTCTTGCTGGATCAAGAAGGCGAGAGACGTCACCGAGCTGAACGTGTGCAGAATGTGGAGGTGCCGTGCGTTCGGTACTTGATCGGTTGAAACACGAAGAAGTTTGACTACATCAACCGTGTTGTGAAACGCTTCCCTTACGATCTACGAGGGTACGTAGACACACTCTCCCCCTCTTTGCTATGCATCTCCATGGATAGATCATTGCGTGTGCGTAGATTTTTTTTTGTTTTCCATGCAACGATTCCCAACAGTGGCATCAAGAGCCAGGTCTATGCGTAGATGATATGCAAGAGTAGAACACAAAGAGTTGTGGGCGGTGTTAGTCATACTGCTTACCACCAACGCCTTATTTTGATTCGGCGGTATTGTGGGATGAAGCGGCCTGGACCAACATTACATGCCCACGCAGATGAGACCGGTTCCACCGATTAACATGCAACTAGTTTTGCATAAAGGTGGCTGGCGGGTGTCTGTTTCTCCTACTTTAGTTGAATCGAATTTGACTATGTCCGGTCCTTGAAGAAGGTTAAAACAGTAAACTTGACTAATCACCATTGTGGTTTTTGCCATAGGTAAGAACGGTTCTTGCTAGAAGCCCGTAGCAGCCACGTAAGACTTGCAACAACAAAGTAGAGGACGTCTAACTTGTTTTTGCAGGGTATGTTGTGATGTGATATGGTCAAGACATGATGTGATATACATTATTGTATGAGATGATCATGTTTTGTAAGATATCAGGCAACCGGCAGGAGCCTTATGGTTGTCTCTTTATTGTATGAAATGCAAACGCCATGTAATTGCTTTACTTTATCGCTATGAGTTAGCAATAGTTGTAGAAGAAATAGTGGGCGAGACGACCATGACACAACGATGGAGATCAAGGTGTCGAGCCGGTGATGATGGAGATCATGACGATGCTTTGGAGATGGAGATCAAAAGCACGAGATGATGATGGCCATATCATGTCACATATTTTGATTGCATGTGATGTTTATCTTTTATGCATCTTATTTTGCTTAGTACGGCGGTAGCATTATAAGATGATCACTTCACTAAATTTCAAGGTAAAAGTGTTCTCCCTGAGTATGCACCATTGCTACAGTTCATCGTGTTGAGACACCACGTGATGATCGGGTGTGATAGACTCTACGTTCACATACAACGGGTGTAAGACAGTTTTGCACATGCAGAATACTTGGGTTAAACTTGACGAGCCTAGCATGTACAGACATGGCCTCGGAACACTGGAGATTGAAAGATCAAATGTGAATCATACAGTAGATATGATCAATATAGAGATGTTCACCATTGATGACTACCCCGTCTCACGTGATGATCGGACATGGGTTAGTTGATTTGGATCACGTATCACTTAGATGACTTGAGGGATGTCTATTTAAGTGGGAGTTCATTAGTAATTTGATTAATTGAACTTAATTTATCATGAACTTAGTCCTGATAGTATTTGTATATCTATGTTGTAGGTCAATAGCTCGTGATATAGCTCCCTTATATTTTTGATATGTTCCTAGAGAAAAACTAAGTTGAAAGATGATAGTAGCAATGATGCGGACTGGGTCCGTGATCTGAGGATTATCCTCATTGCTGCATAGAAGAATTATGTCCTTGATGCACCGCTAGGTGACAGACCTCTGCAGGAGCAGATGCAGACGTTATGAACGTTTGGCAAAGCTCGATATGATGACTACTTGATAGTTTAGTGCGCCATGCTTTACAGCTTAGAACCGGGACTTCAAAAATGTTTTGAACGCCATGGAGCATATGAGATGTTCCAAGAGCTGAAATTGGTATTTCAGAATCATGCCCATGTCGAGAGGTATAATACCTCTGACAAGTACTTTGCCTACAAGATCGAGGAGAATAGCTCAGCCAGTGAGCATGTGCTCAGAATGTCTGGGTACTACAATCGCTTGAATCAAGTGGGAGTTAATCTTCCAGATAAGATAGTGATTGACAAAGTTCTCTAGTCACTATCACCAAGCTACTAGAACTTTGTCATGAACTATAATATGCAAGGGATGATGAAAACGATTCCCGAGCTCTTCGCGATGCTAAAATCGGCGAAGGTAGAAATCAAGAAAGAGCATCAAGTGTTGATGGTTAACAAGACCACTAGTTTCAAGAAAAAAGGGCAAGGGAAAGAAAGGGAACTTCAAGAAGAATGGCAAGCAAGTTGCCACTCCCGTGAAGAAGCCCAAAGTTGAACCCAAGCCTGAGACTGAGTGCTTCTACTGCAAAGGAAACGGTCACTGGAAGCAGAACTGCCCCAAATACTTGCCGGATAAGAAGGATGGCAAAGTGAACAAAGGTATATTTGATATCCATGTTATTGATGTGTACTTTACTAGTGTTCATAGTAGCCCCTGGTTATTTGATACCAGTTCAGTTGCTAAGATTAGTAACTCGAAACAGGAATTGCAAAATGAACAGAGAGTAGTTAATGGCGAGGTGACGATGTGGGTTGGAAGTGATTCCAAGGTTGATATGATCACCATCGCACACTCCCTCTACCTTCGGGATTAGTGTTGGACCTAAATAAATGTTATTTGGTATTTGCGTAACAGTTATTCATTTAAGTCAGAGAATAATTGTTGTTCTGTTTACATGAATAAAACCTTCTATGGTCATACACCCAATGTAAATGGTTTATTGAATCTCGATCATAGTGATACACATATTCATAATATTGATGACAAAAGATGCAAAGTTGATAATGATAGTGCAACATATTTGTGGCACAGCCGTTTAGGTCATATTGGTGTAAAAACGCATGAAGAAACTCCATACAGATGGACTTTTGGAATCACTTGATCATGAATCATTTGATACTTGCAAACCATGCCTCATGGGCAAGATGACTAAAACTCCGTTCTCCGGACAATGGAGCGAGCTAATGACTTATTGGAAATAATACATACCGATGTATGCGGTTCGATGAGTATTGAAGCACGCAGCGGGTATCGTTATTTTCTCACCTTCACTGATGATTTGAGTAAATATGGGTATATCTACTTAATGAAACACAAGTCTGAAACATTTGAAAAGTTCAAAGAATTTCAGAGTGAAGTAGAGAATCATCGTAACAAGAGAATAAAGTTTCTACGACCTGATCGCGGAGGAGAATATTTGAGTTACGAGTTTGGCCTCAATTTAAAACAATGTGGAATTGTTTCACAACTCACGTCACCTGGAACACCACAGCGTAATGGTGTATCCGAACGTCGTAACCATACTTTATTAGATATGGTGCGTTCTATGATGTCTCTTACCGATTTGCCTTTATCATTTTGGGCTTATGCATTAGAGACAGCCGCATTCACGTTAAATAGGGCACCATCTAAATCCGTTGAGATGACACCGTATGAACTGTGGTTTGGCAAGAAACCTAAGCTGTCGTTTCTTAAAGTTTGGGGATGCGACACTTATGTCAAAAGGCTTCAGCCTGATAAGCTCAAACCTAAATCGGAGAAGTGCGTCTTCATAGGATACCCTAAAGAAACTATTGGCTACACCTTCTACCACAGATCCGAAGGCAAGATCTTTGTTGCTAAGTTTGGGTCCTTTCTAGAGAAGGAGTTTCTCTCGAAAGAAGTGAGTGGGAGGAAAGTAGAACTTGATGAGCTAATTGTACCTTCTCTCGAATTGGAAAGTAGCATATCACAGAAAACCATTCCCGTGATGCCTACACCAACCAGAGAGGAAGCTAATGATGATGATCATGAAACTTCAGAGCAAGTTACTACAGAACTTCGTAGGTCGACCAGAACCCATTCCGCACTGGAGTGGTACGGCAATCCTGTCCTGGAAGTCATGTTATAAGACCATGGCGAACCTACGAACTATGAAGAAGCTATGATGAGCCCAGATTCCGACAGATGGCTTAAGGCCATGAAATCTGAGATAGGATCCATGTATGAGAACAAAGTGTGGACTTTGGTGGATTTGCCCAATGATCGGCAAGCCATAGAGAATAAATGGATTTTCAAGAAGAAGACTGACGCAGATGGTAATGTTACTGTCTACAAAGCTCGACTTGTCGCAAAAGGTTTTCGACAAGTTCAAGGGGTTGACTACGATGAGGCTTTCTCACCCGTAGCGATGCTTAAGTCTGTCCGAATCATGTTAGCAATTGCCGCATTTTATGATTATGAAATCTGGCAAATGGACGTCAAAACTGCATTCCTTAATGGATTTCTCAAAGAAGAGTTGTATATGATGCAACCAGAAGGTTTTGTCGATCCTAAAGGTGCTAACAAAGTGTGCAAGCTCCAGCGATCCATCTATGGACTATTGCAAGCATCTCGGAGTTGGAATATATGCTTTGATGAGGTGATCAAAGCATATGGTTTTATACATACTTTCGGTGAAGCCTGTATTTACAAGAAAGTGATTGGGAGCTCTGTAGCATTTCTAATATTATGTGTAGATGACATATTGTTGATTGGAAATGATATAGAATTTCTGGATAGCATAAAAGGATACTTGAATAAGAGTTTTTCAATGAAAGATCTCGGTGAAGCTGCTTATATATTAGGCATCAAGATCTATAGAGATAGATCAAGATGCTTAATAGGACTTTCACAAAGCACATACCTTGATTTTTTTTAAAGGAGTTCAAAAATGGATCAGTCAAAGAAAGAGTTCTTGCCTGTATTCAAAGTGTGAAGTTGAGTAAGACTCAAAGCCCGACCACGACAGAAGATAGAGAGAGAATGAAAGTCATTCCCTATGCCTTGGCCATAGGTTCTATAAAGTATGACATGCTGTGTACCATACCTGTTGTGTACCTTGCCATGAGTTTGGTAAGGGGGTACAATAGTGATCCAGGAGTAGATCACTAGACAGCGGTCAAAATTATCCTTAGATGCCTTAAAGAGGACTAAGGAAATGTTTCTCGGTCATGGAGGCGATAAAGAGTTCGTCGTAAAGGGTTACGTCGATGCAAGCTTTGACACCGATTCAGATGACTCTGAGTCTCATTCTAGATACGTATTGAAAGTGGGAGCAATCAGCTAGAGTACCTCCATGCAGAGCATTGTAGACATAGAAATTTGCAAAATACATACGGATCTGAATGTGGCAGACCCGTTGACTAAACTTCTCACACAAACAAAACATGATCACACCTTAGTACTCTTTGGGTGTTAACCACATGGCGATGTGAACTAGATTATTGACTATAGTAAACTCTTTGGGTGTTGGTCACATGGCGATGTGAACTATGGGTGTTAAATCACATGGTGATGTGAACTAGATTATTGACTCTAGTGCAATTGGGAGACTGAAGGAAATATGCCCTAGAGGCAATAATAAAGTTGTTATTTTATATTTCCTTATTCATGATAAAGGTTTATTATTCATGCTAGAATTGTATTGATCGGAAACTTAAATACATGTGTGAATACATAAACAAATACCGTGTCCCTAGTAAGCCTCTACTAGACTAGCTCGTTGATCAAAGATGGTTAAGGTTTCCTAACCATAGACATGTGTTGTCATTTGATAACAGGATCACATCATTAGGAGAATGATGTGATGGACAAGACCCATCCGTTAGCTTAGCATAATGATCGTTCAGTTTTATTGCTATTGCTTTCTTCATGTCAAATACATATTCCTTCGACTATGAGATTATGCAACTCCCGGATACCGGAGGAATGCCTTGTGTGCTATCAAACATCACAACGTAACTGGGTGATTATAAAGATGCTCTATAGGTATCTCCAAAGGTGTTTGTTGAGTTGGCATAGATCGAGATTAGGATTTGTCACTCCGAGTATCGGAGAGGTATCTCTGGGCCCTCTCGGTAATACACATCATAAGCTTGCAAGCAAACGACTAAGGAGTTAGTCACAAGGTGATGTATTATGGAATGAGTAAAGAGACTTGCGGTAACAAGATTGAACTAGGTATGAAGATACCGACGATCGAATCTTGGGCAAGTAACATACCGATGGACAAAGGGAATTACGTATGTTGTCATAACGGTTCGACCGATAAAGATCTTCGTAGAATATGTAGGAGCCAATATGGGCATCCAGGTTCCGCTATTGGTTATTGATCGGAGAGGTGTCTCAGTCATGTCTACATAGTTCTCGAACCCGTACATGACGATATAGTATTATATGAGTTATGTGATTTGGTGACCGAATGTTGTTCGGAGTCCCGGATGAGATCACAGACATGACGAGGAGTCTCGAAATGGTCTAGAGGTAAATATTGATATATAGGACGATGGTATTCGGACACCGGAAGTGTTTCGGGGGTACAGGGTACTTATCGGGTCACCGAAAGGGGTTCCGAGCACCCCCGACAAAAGATATGGGCCTTATGGGCCAAGAGGGGAAACGCACCAGCCACAAGGGGCTGGTGCGCCCCCCATAGCAGGCCGGCCTAGGTGGAGAAGGAAAGGGGGAAGGAAAGGAAAGTGTGGATTAGGATTCCCACTTCCCTCCCTCTCCCCCCTCTTTCCTTCCCCCTCGGTTAAATATGGCAGGGGAGGGGCGCGGCTTGGGAGGGACTCCAAGTAGGATTCCTCCTACTTGGGCACCTCCTATGGCTGCTCCTCCCTCCCTCCCACCTATATATATGTGGGAGGGGGGCGCCTAGCAAACCCCAGACAATTGCCTAGCCGTGTGCGGCGCCCCCCTCCACCGTTTACACCCCCGGTCATATTTTCGTCGTGCTTAGGCGAAGCCCTGCAGAGATCACTTCACCATCACAGTCACCACGCCGTCGTGCTGACGGAACTCATCTACTACCTCGACGTCTTGCTAGATCGAGAAGGTGAGGGACGTCACCGAGCTGAACGTGTGCAGAACGCGAAGGTGCTATGCGTTCACTACTTGATCGGTTGAAGCGCGAAGAAGTTCGACTACATCAACCGCGTTGTGAAACGCTTCTGCTTACGGTCTATGAGGGTACATAGACACACTTTCCCTCTCGTTGCTATGCATCTCCATGGATAGATCATTGCGTGTGCGTAGAAATTTTTTTGTTTTCCATGCAACGATTCCCAACAAGACCTCCCCTGGGCGCGCCTGGGCTGCTGGGCGAGCCCTGGTGGGTTGTGCCCACCTCGGGCCTCCCCTCTGGTACTTCTTTGGCCCATGTTGTGCCTTCTGGTCCAAAAAAATTCTCCAAAAAGTTTTGCTGCGTTTGGACTCCGTTTGGTACTGATATTCTGGGAAGTAAAAAACAAGCAAAAAACAGCAACTGGCACTGGGCACTATGTCAATAGGTTAGTCCCAAAAAATGATATAAAGTTGCTATAAAATGATTGTAAAACATCCAAGAATGATAATATAACAACATGGAACAAGCAAAAATTATAGATACGTTGGAGATGTATCAGTGTCTTGTGGGCCCCATGGGCCTCCTCTGGTACACCTCCTGGGCTCCCTGGGTCTCTTCTGGGCAGAAAAAAATCTCCAAAAAGTATCGCTGCATTTGGACTTCGTTTAATATGGATATTCTATGAAGTAAAAAACAAGCAAAAAATAGCAACTGGCACTGGGCACTATGTCAATAGGTTAGTCCCAAAAATTGATATAAAATTGCTAGTAAATGAATATAAAACATCCAAGATTGATAGTATAACAGCATGGAACAATAAAAAATTATAGATATGTTGGAGATGTATCATCCATCACATCATTCTCCTAATGATGTGATCCCGTTATCAAGTGACAACACATGTCTATGGTTAGGAAACCTTAACCATCTGTTGATCAATGAGCTAATCTAGTAGAGGCTCACTACGGAAACGGTATTTGTTTATGTATCCACACATGTATTTAAGTTTTCGGTCAATACAATTCTAGCATGAATAATAAACCTTTATCATGATTAAGGAAATATAATAATAACCACTTTATTATTGCCTCTAGGGCATATTTCCAATAGTCTCACACATGCACTAGAGTCAATAATCTGGATTACATAGTAATGAATCTAACACCCATGGAGTCTTGGTGCTGATCATGTTTTGCCCGCGGAAGAGGTTTAGTCAACGGGACTGCCACATTCAGATCCGTATGTATTTTGCAAATTTCTATGTCTCCATCTTTGACCTTTTCACAAATGGAGTTGAAGCATCTCTTGATGTGTTTTGTTCTCTTGTGAAACCTGGATTCCTTCGCTGACGCAATTGCTCTAGTGTTGTCGCAAAAGATTGTCATTGGACCTGATGCACTAGGTATTACACCCAGATCGGATATGAACTCCTTCATCCAGACTACTTCATGTGCTGCTTCCGAAGTAGCTATGTACTCCGCTTCACACGTAGATCCCGCCACGACGCTCTGCTTGGAACTGCACCAACTGACAGCTCCACCATTCAATATAAATATGTATCCGGTTTGTCACTTAGAGTCATCTGAATCTGTGTCGAAGCTTGCATCGACGTAACCATTTACCACGAGCTCTTCATCACCTCCATAAACGAGAAACATATCCTTGGTCCTTTTCAGGTATTTCAGGATATTCTTGACCGCTGTCTGGTGATCCACTCCTGGATTACTTTGGTACCTCCCTGCCAAATTATGGCAAGGCACACATCATGTCTGGTAAGCAGCATGGCATACATAATAGAACCTATGGCTGAGACATAGGGAATGACTTTCATTTTCTCTCTATCTTCTGCCGTGGTCGGGCTTTGAGTTTGACTCAATTTCACACCTTGCAACACAGGCAAGAACCCTTTCTTTGACTGGTCCATTTTGAACTTCTTTAGAACTTTGATAAGGTATGTGCTTTGTGAAATTCATATTAAGCGTCTTGATCTATCCCTATAGATCTTGATGCCCAATATATAAGCAGCTTCACTGAGGTCTTTCATTGAAAAATTCTTATTCAAGCATCCTTTTATGCTATCCAGAAATTCTATCCTGGAAGTCATGTTGTTAGATAACGGCGAACCTACAAATTGTTAGACAATGGCAATTTCTGGATAGCATAAAAGGATACTTGAATAAGAATTTTTCAATGAAAGACCTCAGTGAAGCTGCTTATATATTGGACATCAAGATCTATAGGGATAGATCAAGACGCTTAATAGAACTTTCACAAAGCACATACCTTGACAAAGTTCTGAAGAAGTTCAAAATGGACCAGTCAAAGAAAGGGTTCTTGCCTGTGTGGCAAGGTGTGAAATTGAGTCAAACTCAAAGTCTGACCATGGCAGAAGATAGAGAGAAAATGAAAGTCATTCCCTATGCCTGAGCCATAGGTTCTATTATGTATGCCATGCTATGTACCAGACCTGATGTGTGCCTTGACATAAGTTTCGCAGGGAGGTACCAAAGTACTCCAAGAGTGGATCACTGGACAGCGGTCAAGAATATCCTAAAATACGTGAAAAGTACCAAGGATATGTTTCTCATTTATGTAAGTGAAGAAGAGCTCGTCATAAAGGGTTACGTCGATGATAGCTTCAACACAGATTCAGATGATCCTAAGTCACAAACCGGATACGTATTTATATTGAATGGTGGAGCTGTCAGTTGGTGTAGTTCCAAGCAGAGCATCGTGGCGGGATCTACGTGTGAAGCGGAGTACATAGCTGCTTCGGAAGCAGTGCATGAAGGAGTTCATATCCGATCTGGGTGTAATAACCAGTGCATCGGGCCAATAACAATCTTTTTTGACAACACTGGAGCAATTGCCTTAGCGAAGGAATCCAGGTTTCACAAGAGAACAAAACACATCAAGAGATGCTTCAACTCCATTTGTGAAAAGGTCAAGGATGGAGACATAGAAATTTGCAAAATACATACGGATCTGAATGTGGCAGACCCGTTGACTAAACCTCTTCCGCGGGCAAAACATGATCAGCACCAAGACTCCATGGGTGTTAGATTCATTACTATGTAATCTAGATTATAGACTCTAGTGCAAGTGCGAGACTGTTGGAAATATGCCCTAGAGGCAATAATAAAGTGGTTATTATTATATTTCCTTAATCATGATAAAGGTTTATTATTCATGCTAGAATTGTATTGACCGGAAACTTAAATACATGTGTGGATACATAAACAAATACCGTGTCCGTAGTGAGCCTCTACTAGACTAGCTCATTGATCAAAAGATGGTTAAGGTTTCCTAACCATAGACATGTGTTGTCACTTGATAACGGGATCACATCATTAGGAGAATGATGTGATGGGTGATACATCTCCAACGTATCTATAATTTTTGTTATATTATCATTCTTGGATGTTTTACAATCATTTATAGAAACTTTATATCATTTTTTGGGGCTAACCTATTGGCATAGTGCCCAGTGCCAGTTGTTGTTTTTTGCTTGTTTTTTACTTCACAGAATATCAGTACCTAACGGAGTCCAAACGCAGCGAAACTTTTTGGAGAATTTTTTTTGGACTAGAAGACACAACATGGGCCAAATAAGTACCAGAGGGGAGGCCCGAGGTGGGCACAATCCACCAGGGCTCACCCATGAGCCCAGGTGCGCCTAGGGGGTTGGGCCCCCCTCGGTGGCCTCCCGCACCGCCTCTTAGCCCTATAAATCCCCAAATATTCCAGAAACCCTATGGGAGTTGACGAAACACAATTTTAGCCGGCGCAAGTTCTAGAACCACGAGATCCAATCTAGACACCATCACGGAGGGGTTCATCATCCTCATTGGTGCCTCTACGATGATGCATGAGTAGTTCATCCTAGACCTACGGGTCCGTAGGCAGTAGCTAGATGGCTTCTTCTCTCTTTTTGATTCTCAATACAATGGTCTCTTGGAGATCTATTTGATGTAACTCTTTTTTGCGGTGAGTTTGTTGGGATCCGATGAACTTTGAGTTTATGATCAGATCTATATCCATGAATATTATTTGATTCTTCTTTTGATCTCTTATATGCATGATTATTTATAGCCTCGTCTTTCTTCTTCGAATCTTTGGTTTAGTTAGGCCAACTAGATTGATTTTTCTTGCCATGGGAAGAGGTGCTTTGTGATGGGTTCGATCGTGCGGTGTTCTTTCCAAGTGACAGAAGGGGCAGCAAGACACGCATGTATCGTTGCTATTAAGGATAACAAGATGGGGGCTATTCCTACATGAATAGATCTCGTCTACATCATGTCATCGTTCTTATTGCATTACTCTATTTCTCCATGAACTTAATACACTAGATGCATGCTGGATAGCGGTCAATATGTGGAGTAATTGTAGTAGATGCAGGCAGGAATCGGTCTACTAATCTTGGACGTGATGCCTATATATTGACCAATGCCTTGGATATCGATCTTCTATCAATTGCCCAACAGTAATTTGTCTACCCACCGTATGCTATTTTCTTGAGAGAAGCCAGTAGTGAAATCTACGACCCCCGGGTCTATTCTTTATCATATTTGCATTGAGATCTATTTTTATTTGCTTTTGTTTGCAGATCTATTATTCCAAAAACCCAAAAATACCTTGCTGCTCTTTTTTATTTTTTATTTTATTTCGCGTTTTATCGAGATCTATTAATCCAATCTACATAATTTTTATCCCGTCAACTTGATAATTTCTGGCGCCGTTACCCGTAGAGGGATTGACAACCCCTCATAAGCGTCGGGTTGCAAGTATTTGTTCTTTGTGTGCAGGTACCATTTACATAGTGTTGCTTGGTTCTCCTACTAGATTGATACCTTGGTTTCATAACTGGGGGAAATACCTACCGTAGTTGTACTACATCATCCCTTCCTCTTTGGGGAAATACCGACGCAATTCAAGTGACATCAAAAGGAATTTCTGGCGCCGTTGCCGGAGAGACATCATCAACATCTATGAGGTTCCTAATCACAAATTTCATCTCCCCCACTTCACAAAAATTTGCCATTTTATTCGCCCTCTTTTTCGCTTTTTCTCGTCAGATCTATCTTTTTGTGTGTGATCTTGTTTGCCTACTTTGTCACTATGGCTAGCATGACTACTCCTCATTTGTCACCAGATTTTGAAGATTTATACTTCAAGCAGAAACAAGGAGAAAATTTGAAAGATGCTCGGTATAGGCTAATGGAATCCTATCGCATTTGCAATCTAAAAGGGGATGCAAAGATTTTGCTTCGAAATTTTTATATAATATTTGCTTTGCATCATAGACAACTTTTGGATTTTGCCGCTAAAGGGAACTTTATTGAGCTTGATGCTAATACCGCTTATGAGATCCTAGAGGGAATTTTGGGAATTCCACCAACCAAAAAGGGGATTTCATTTACTCAAGAAGGGGCTCAAATTTTAGACAAGTTAAGTGATTTGCATAAACATTTGGTTGAGTTGCAAAAATATAATGAACCTCTTAAACATATCAGTGGAAACCTCAATCGCATGAATACTTTGATTACTCTTTGCAATAAGCGTTTGGATATTTTAGATCTCAAGATGGCCTATTTTCCGAAAAATCTTGGGAAGCGCAAAGAGCCTCCCGGGTTTGAAAAAGACCTTACAAAGGTTGCAAAAACTAAAGATGACAATACTTGAATCTATGAATTATGCCTAGCTAGGGGTGTAAAACGATAGCGCTTGTTGGGAGGCGACCCAATGAATAAAATTTATTTTTGCCTTTTTCTTTCTGTTCTTGAGTGTTCACACAATTATTCCTCTGTTATGATTGTGTTTTTTATGTTTTAATTAGTATTTGTGAAAAGTAAAGCCTTTGGGATAGCTTTGGTGATAGTTGATTTGATCCTGTTGAAAAACAGAAACTTTTGCGTCCAGTAACAGAATTGTTTAAATTCACAGAAGCGACAAAAAATTCTGAATTTTTTACGCAAGATTTATATAAAAATTTCCTATGTTTTCCAAATTGTTCAGTGATTTGGGAATTACATAAGTATGAGAACAATTCGCATCTTTACATACTGTTCTGCTTTTTGACAGATTCTGTTTTCTTTGTATTGTGTGCTTATTTTGATGAATCTATGGATTGTATCAGGGGGTATAAGCCATGGAAAAGTTAGAATACAGTAGATATAATTCAATAACAAAAATTTAATGGGTTTTCTACAATACTTAAAGTAAAGATTGGTTTTCTTATACTAACGGTTCTCATGAAGGTTTTGTCAAGTTTTGTGTAATTGAAGATTTCAAGTTTTGGGTGAGATCGGGATGGATGAAGGAATAAGGAGTGAAAAGAGCCTAAGATTGGGGATGCCCCATGGCACCCCAAGTTAGTATTCAAGTATAACCAAGCAACTAAGCTTGGGATGCCCCGGAAGGCATCCCCTCTTTCTTCTAACGACCATCGGTATTTTACTTGGAGCTATATTTTATTCGTCACATATCATGAGTTTTGCTTGCAGCGTCTTGTATTATATGAGTCTTTGCTTGTTTTGATTTTTAGTTTGTCACAAGTATCCTTGCTGGACACTCCTATTTGAGAGAGCCAAAATTATGCCATGATTTGTTAGAATTGCTCTTTATGCTTCACTTAAATTTTTTGAGCTATGGAATTGCTCTAGTGCTTCACTTATATCTTTTTGAGCACGGTGTGCTTTAATATTTTTGAAGAAATTCTCTCATGATTCAGTTATATTTATTTTAGAGTTAGTAAATTTTTGAAGAAATTCTCTCATGCTTCACTTATACTATTTTGAGAGACGAAAAATTTTATGCTCATGTTCTTCACTTAAATTTGTTTGAGCTTGTCAAAAGCAATTACATTATATGAAACTAGTCCCAAAGTGATAGATATTCAAGAGGGATATAATAAAAACTTTCATGAAGATCATTGGACAAAATAAACTTGATTCTTTGTAATAGTTTTGAGATATGATGATAGTGATATGCGAGTCATGTTGGTGAGTAATTGTGCTTTAGTAAGAATATTGGTGTTAAGGTTTGTGATTCCCTATGCAAGCACGAAAGTCAATAGTTATGCAACAAAATTACATCCTACTTGTGGTGCATTATTCGGTGTTAGTTATGCTTAATTCCGCTTATGTGATTTTTTTGTTTCTTGGTTGGTTGCTTCTCAATATTTTTGCTAGCCTCCACTTGTACTAAGTAGAAATACTAGTTGCGCATCCAAATTCTTTAAACCCAGTTTTTCCACATGAGTCCACCATACCTACCTATATGCGGTATTTCCATGCCATTCTAAGCAAATTTGTATGTGCCATCTCTAATTTTCAAGATAAATTTCCTTTTTGTGTGCTCGTACCGCTCATGAAGCGGCAGGGGGTGGCCAATATTTTCCATGCTAGATGTGTTATTCTCAAGATGAGTGTTTATTCACTTGTCATTGCACGAGAGTACGACGGTAATAGGGATACCCAGTCCCGAAATGAAAAAGAAATTTACTTTATGTTGTCAAATAATAAATTCCTTGGAAAGTGTTGGTATGGACGGTACCCGTGGATACGGCTAGCCGTGGAATGTGAAATAATGGTGGAAAAAGGAATAAACTTTATTTTCTATTTGGGAACCGCCTATGATATATCTAGCATGGAAAGTGTTGGGAATTACTCGGTCGTTTTCGTTCACGGGAAAAGTATGCCTCTCAAAAAATTTTATCTTTTAATTTAAGCTTTGAGCTCTGGCACCTCTACAAATCCCTACTTCCCTCTGTGAAGGGCCTATCTATTTACTCTAGGCAATTTTTATTTTTATTTGAGTCTCCATCTTATCTTATAAAGCACCAACTAAGGGGCACTATGATCATACTTGAGCATTGGATGTAGCTAATATGCGAGTGTGTTTCATGAATGGATCAATGATTGAGCATGCTGGGCTAGGGATAGCTTTCATTAGTGTTGATATTTTGAAAGACATGGTTGCTTGTTGATATGCTTGAGTATTGAAATCTTCATGTCAAAACTAGACTATTGCTTTGAACCATATAAAAGTCCAAATGTCCATGCTACAAAAGAAAAGAATATGTGATGAACATGTTAGACAACATTCCACATCAAAAATTATGTTTTTATCATTTACCTACATGAGGACGAGTAGGAATTAAGCTTGGGGATCCTGATACGTCTCCAACGTATCTATAATTTTTGCTTGTTCCATGCTATTATATTATCATTCTTGGATGTTTTACAATCATTTTATAGCAACTATATATCACTTTTTGGGACTAACCTATTGACATAGTGCCCGATGCCAGTTGCTGTTTTTTGCTTGTTTTTTTACTTCGCGGAATATCAGTACCAAACGGAGTCCAAACGCAGCAAAACTTTTTGGACAATTTTTTTTGGACCAAAAGACACAACATGGGCCAAAGAAGTACCAGAGGGGGGCCCGAGGTGGGCACAACCCACCAGGGCACGCCCAGGGGGGCTGTGCCCCCCTCGGTGGCCTCCCGCACCGCCTCTTCGCCCCATAAATCCCCAAATATTCCATAAACCCTAGGGGAGTCGATGAAACACAATTCCAGCCGCCGCAAGTTCCATAACCACGAGATCCAATCTAGACACCATCACAGAGGGGTTCATCATCCTCATTGGTGCCTCTCCGATGATGCATGAGTAGTTCATCATAGACCTATGGGTCCGTAGGCAGTAGCTAGATGGCTTCTTCTCTCTTTTTGATTCTCAATACAATGGTCTCTTGGAGATCTATTTGATGTAACTCTTTTTTGTGGTGTGTTTGTTGGGATCCGATGAACTTTGAGTTTATGATCAGATATATATCCATGAATATTATTTGAGTCTTCTTTTGATCTCTTATATGCATGATTATTTATAGCCTCGTATTTCTTCTTCGAATCTTTGGTCTAGTTAGGCCAACTAGATCAAATTTTCTTGCCATGGGAAGAGGTGCTTTGTGATTGGTTCGATCGTGTGGTGTTCTTTCCAGTGACAGAAGGGGCAGCAAGACACGCATGTAACGTTGCTATTAAGGATAACAAGATGGGGGCTATTCTTACATGAATAGATCTCGTCTACATCATGTCATCATTCTTATTGCATTACTCCGTTTCTCCATGAACTTAATACACTAGATGCATGCTGGATAGCAGTTGATGTGTGGAGTAATAGTAGTAGATGCAAGCAGGAGTCGGTCTACTAATCTGGGACGTGATGCCTATATATTGATCATTGCCTTGGATATCGTCATAATTATTCGATCTTATATTAATTGCCCAATAGTAATTTGTTTACCCACCGTATGCTATTTTCTTGGGAGAAGCCACTAGTGAAATCTATGGCCCCCGGGTCTATTCTTTATCATATTTGCATTGAGATCTATTTTTATTTGCTTTTGTTTTCAGATCTATTATTCCAAAAACCCAAAAATACCTTACTGCACTTTTTTGGTATTTATTTTATTTCGCATTTTATCGAGATCTATTTATCCAATCTATATAATTTTTATCCCGTCAACTTGACAATTTCTGGCGCCTTTACCCGTAGAGGGATTGACAACCCTTCATAAGCGTCGGGTTGCTAGTATTTGTTCTTTGTGTGCAGGTACCGTTTACATAGTGTTGCTTGGTTCTCCTACTGGATTGATACCTTGGTTTCATAACTGAGGGAAATACCTACGGTAGCTATACTGCATCATCGCTTCCTCTTTGGGGAAATACCGACGTAGTTCAAGCGATATCAATGGACAAGACCCATCCGTTAGCATAGCATATGATCGTTCAGATTTTTGCTACTGCTTTCTTAATGTCAAATACATATTCCTTCGACCATGAGATCATGCAACTCCCGGATACCGGAGGAATACCTTATGTGCTATCAAACGTCACAACGTAACTGGGTGATCATAAACGTGCTCTACAGGTATCTCCGAATGTGTTTGTTGAGTTGGCGTGGATCAAGATTGGGATTTGTCACTCCGTATGACAGAGAGGTATCTCTGGACCCTCTCGGTAATACAGCATGACAAGAAGCTTGTAAGCAAAGTTACTAAGGAGTTAGTTGCAAGACGATGTACTACAGAACGAGTAAAGAGACTTGCCAGTAACGAGATTAAACTAGGTATGGAGATACCGATGATCGAATCTCGGGCAAGTAACATACCGACAGACAAAGGGAACTACATATATTGTCATAAAGGTTCATCCGATAAAGATCTTCGTAGAATATGTAGGAACCAATATGGGCATCCAGGTCCCGCTATTGGTTATTGACTGGAGAAGCGTCTCGGTCATGTCTACATCATTCTCGAACCCGTAGGGTCCGCACGATTAACGTTCGTTGACGATATAGTATTATATGAGTTATGTGAATTGGTGAACGAATGTTGTTCGGAGTCCCGGATGAGATCACAGACATGACGAGTAGCTCCGGAATGGTCTGGAGGTAAATATTGATATATAGGATGATACTATTTGGTCTCCGGAAAGGTTTCGGAATGCACCGGGTATTTATCGGATCACCGGAAGGGGTTCCGGGAAGGCCACGAGAGTTATTGGGCCTAAACGGGCCAAGGGGAGGGAACACACCAGCCCACAAGGGGGATGGCGTGCCCCATCCTGGCCGTCGGCCCTATGGGAAGGAAAGAGGAGGGGCTAGCCCCCTCCTGCCTTTCTCCGCGAAACGGAGAAGGAAGTGGAGGCGCCATAAGGCAGCCAGCCCCCTTTCCTTTCCCCTCACGTGCCAAGAAGGAAGAAGGGGGGCGAACCTTGGGCACGCGCCCTTGGGTAGCCGCCGGCCACCTTGGGGCACCCCTAGGGCAGCCTCCCCTCCCCCTCCACCTATATATATGTGAGGAGGGGGAGTGGCAACACACACCACGATCCCCAAGCCGTGTGTGGCGCCCCGTCTCCCTGTAGTTCTAGTTCCTCCTCCGTCCACGTCCGTTGTGCTTGGCGAAGCCTTACGGATAGTTTCACCACCACCATCACCATGCTGTCATGCTGCCGGAACTCATCCACTACTTCGCCTCTCTTGCTAGATCGAGAAGGCGAGGACGTCATCGAGCTGAACATGTGCTGAACGCGGAGGTGCCGTACGTTCGGTATTTGATCAGGACGGATCATGAAGGTGTACGACCACATCAACCGCGTTGATAAACGCTTCCGCTTAGCGGTCTACAAGGGTATGTAGATGCTCTCCCCCTCTCGTAGCTATGTATCTCCATGGATAGATCTTGCATGTGCGTAGATTTTTTTTTGTTTTCCATGCAACGTTCCCCAACACTGTTGATGGAACTGCTCCTTATATTCGGCAGTTGCCTAGTGTGGACCGGTGCAAACTTCAACCAATGGGAACACAATGGAAGTGGTTGAAAAGGGATGCGAGAAGGTAGACATAGGCGAGGCATCCATCATCCATCTGATGGTTGAAAGGGTACTAAATTAGCTAATTCGTTAATACAATTTACAATCACAGAAATTCAACACTCAATTGTATAGCATGGATGGTAGTGCCACTAATGCTACAAACATAATGATCATGGGTTTGATATCCCACGGTCTCATGTTTT
Organism: Thinopyrum elongatum; assembly: GCA_011799875.1. Classification (NCBI taxonomy): domain Eukaryota; kingdom Viridiplantae; phylum Streptophyta; class Magnoliopsida; order Poales; family Poaceae; genus Thinopyrum; species Thinopyrum elongatum. The sequence goes on from CM022301.1 coordinate 345,183,706, forward strand.
ACACATTTTTATCTTTGATCAATTTTGTTTTCTAGTTAACACTCAATTTTGTAAATTTTGATCAATTTTGTTAATCTCCCAGCTGCCTCCTCCTATACCTCCCTCCCTCCCTCCCTCTCTCTCTCTCTCTCTCTCTCTCTCTCCTCTCTCTCTCGTCCTCTCCTCTCTCTCTCATCTCTCTCCTCTCTCTCTCTCTCTCTCCTCTCTCCTCTCTCTCTCTCTCTCTCTCTCTCTCTCTCTCTCTCTCTCTCACTCTCTCTCTCTCTCTCTCTCTCTCTCTCTCTCTCTCTCTCTCTCTCTCTCTCTCTCTCTCTCTCTCTCTCAGCATGGCATGCTAATGAACACAAATGCGAGAATGTAGAATAGCTTATTTTACACCCCCTAGTAACGCTATATATAAAATCTAGTAAAACAGTGTATAAAATCTAGTAATTCGGAAAATAATGTTTTTACTACCCAAGTTTGTAATTTAGTACATTTTTACGAAAATTAATATATTTTATATAGTGTGTTACTATATTTTGTATGTAATGTTACTGGGGTGTAGAATAAGTTATTCTACACTCATGCTTAGTTTAGCATTACTATACATACATACATACGTACATATATATATATATGACAAATTTTTCCTACTGCCGGGTGTAGTTACACCCACTTTTGTTTCATACGTTCTACGTATTATCTATCATACCGGAGTGTATGTACGTGTAGTATGTAGTATATAAGAATGTTTCAGTAGTATATATATACTACTTTTTTTGGTAGTATGTACCATATTTTGTGCATACTCCATTTTACGTACAAATAATGTACGTATGTCACAAATACAATAAAAACTATGGGCTTGCTTGCAATTTTTTCATATAACTCACTTTGGAGTATCTTAGATATAGTATATAAATATACTAAAAATAATAAAGTAGTATATATACTACCACATGGTAGTTTATGAAACATGGGTGTAACTACACCCGATAGTAGGATATGTTTTCCCTATATATATATATATATATATATATAGGGTGGGTCTATTCTAATAACACCCTTTAAGACGTTATTCTGCTAACAAAAAAGCTTATTCTGCTAACACATACAGACTGCCACGCCCACCGGAAGCGGACACCAACAAAAAACTGTGCCGAACTGCAACAGGAAAAAAAAACACCCGCACTCCACCTTCTTCCCCATCGGGCCACGACCCCCGCCCCCTCCACCCACCTTCGTGTACAGCCGACGCCGCCTCCTCCCACTTCCCTCCACCACCGACCACCGGGGCTGCCAGATCCTCGCGCCCCACGGGCTCCTTGTGCCACCGCCGTCCTTCCCATGCAACCCGGGCTACTCGTGCCGCCCACCCTCCTCGCTGCCAAAATCCGGGATGGCCCCCAGCTACCAGGATCCAAGCCTCCACGGCCACCCCACCACTACCTTTCTCCCATCCAGCCGCGCAGCCCCGCCCCGGTGGCACGCCGCACCACCGCCCACCTTCCCTTCGCTCCCGTGCCCGCCCTTGCGCACGCCGGATCTGCCGAGCCACAGCCGGGCTACTCCAGCCCCAAGGACGCCGCGCCACCTCCAGATCTGGCTTCCTCGAGCATCCACGACAAGCTCTGTGGCGGGGACTCGGGTGACCACCTGCGCCCAATCCACTCCCCCTAGGGCACCTCCCCTGGCGATGGATCCGGCCCTATCGCGCCCCTCCTCCTCTCCCGTGCTGGATCCGCCGCCATCCGACGGATCCCGTCGGCCCTCCACCATCCCGCCGCTGAAGCTTCACCATGTCGCGGGGGTGCGCGGCGGCATAACCACTGTCTACCAGGGCCACCCGTCCCCGAGCTTCCCCTGCCTCCCCTGCGGTCACCTTCTTCCTCTCGGGGTCGCCGCTCCTTGATGCCGGCCAGGGCGAGGTGTTGTCCCGGCATGGTGGCCGCCAAGGCTTCGCCTCCTCCGGATCCGGCGGCCATGGCCTCCGCGGTCTCATCTGCTGCTTCCCGCGGCTGTACCTCACGAAGAAGATGACGACTGTGGTGGCAACGCCTCGCGCCCCAAGGAGGAGCAGGGGCAGCAGCGCCGGGGAGAAGGATGGTGGCAGGAACGGCGGGCCCAAGTGCAGGGTGGTGCTGCCCTACATTGTCTCAGCCGATGTGCAGTTCAGCTGGGCGCTACAGCTCTCCCTCCTCACCCATGCAGTTCACCGTCGACGCCCCCTGCACGCTGCTGTTCGTTTTCGTCGCCGTCGACTCTGTCCACAACACAATGCAATAAGTCCGGCAATGCAGCTCACTTCGTCCGGTGTTTTTTTGTTGAAATACAGGCCACTTTGTCCACATCGTCAGTGCTTTCGACGGGCGACCTGCAGTTCACTATCTCCCCTCGGCGGCCCAGCGGCCACCACGAGCCGTCGACGCCCTACATGCTGCAGTTCATTTTGGGTTGATGTTGAATTGATCGGCGCTGAAGGCACGTGCAGTCTAGTGTGGCGCAAGCATGCAGTACGGGCGGTGGCGAGGTAGCTCATGAAGTTCCTCTACGCGGCGCGTGCGGTTTGTTTGCAGCCCATGTGCATGATGCATGCAGGTCGTGTGTGTGTGTGTGTGTGTGTGTGTGTCGACGTTCAGTTTGCCGAGAAAAGGGATCATTTTTTTAAGTTCACTTTCTTCTTGAATGTGTTAGAGAGAAAATGTAAAAATTTATAAAAAAAAAGATGCAGTCCGTTGGTGCACTGCTTGCGGCTCGCGCGGTTCGTCTGTGAAGTTTTTTTATGTATTTTTTATTTATAAAAAAGGTGTCTGGTTCATTTTGTGCTGGTTGATGCTTCACTTTATGAAAAAGAGAAAAAAAGTAATTCCCATCAGAAACAAATACATCAGAGGCACCCACTTGGTAAACAGAAAAGTGTCTGGTATGTAAATTTTTGAAGCTCACTTTGTAATCTCATGCAGTTTGCTATAAAATCCTCCGTGGTTCATTTGGTAAACAGAAAACAAAAACATCTAAAAAAAAGCTCGCTTCTTATTAGATGTAGTTCACTCGCTCAGTCCATGCGGTCCACTTGTTGGATCTACGCGCGTAAAAAAAATAATAAAAAAAAGAAAAAAACTAATGCGGTCCACTTTCGGTAGTGTCACAGTTCACTTACGCCTAATGTGAAGTGCAGGAAAATTGTTACACCGGCAACAAAAAATAAATGCGGCTCACCTCTCGATAGTTTGCGGTCCACTCACGCCCGATGTGAAGCGCACTCCACTTCCTCTTCCGAGCAAACTTACATTTGACAAAAAAATCATGCAGTTCGCTTGTCCGTCTGATGCAGTGCGGTTTTCAGTCTCAAGCAGTGCATTCTTCTGTCTGATGCCGTACACGCGCCGATTTTGGTGTCGCGAAAAACAGAGTGTCCGCATTTCAGTAAAAAGGAAACTGCTCTTAAACTGTGAGGAATTAAAAAGAGTGTTCTACATGAAAAAATTGCGCCTCGTCGATATCTTTCCAACGATATATCATTTGCATCATTCTGGCGAGTAGTTTGAAAAATTTTACGAAAAAACGGCCGCTGCCACGCGTCGTCCATCGCACGTTTTTTCAAAATTAAATTAAAACCGTAAGGAATCTCAAAAATATTTCTACATATGAAAGTTGTGCCTCGTTCGTAGCTTTCCAACGGCATATCACACGCCTCGTTTCAATGAACGGTTCAAAAACTAAAGCGAAAAACGTACAAAAAATTGCAAAAATTTCAAAAAAAAGTAATTTCACGATTTAGTAAATTTAAAACTGCTCTTAAACCGTAACGAATTAGAAAAAATAACATATATGAAAAAGTTGTACATCGGCGATATCTTTCCAACGAAGTATCATTTGCTTCATTCTGATAAGCGATTTAGAAAAAAAACACAAAAAAAACGCTCGCTGCCACTCATCATGAGTCGCACAATTTTCGAAACTGCTCTTAAATCGTGAGGAATCTCGAAAAAAATTCTACATGGCAAAGTTGCGCCTAATCCATAGCTTTTCAACGATATATTACACGCCTCGTTCCGACAAATGATTTAAAAACTAGAGCCAAACCGGTACCAAAAAAAACTGCATGCACTTTTTTGCGACGTGAAGTTCACTCGCCTCAGAACTGCAGTCCTCTTGCTTCAACAAATGACGTGCACTTCTGCTAATATTAGCGTAATAGACCGGCTGCATATATATATATATATATATATATATATATATATATATATATATATATATATATATATATATATATATATATTAGCGTAATAGACCGGCTGCATATATATATATATATAGACACACACACACACACTTATAAGGACATGGTTGCATAACCAAATTATCCAATTACATTGGTGGCTACTACACACATGACATTTGCACACATCAAAGTAAACTATTACATGCATAATTACGTAGGTGGCTACTACACACATGACATTTCCATACACCAAAGTAAACTATATATTACATGCATAATTAATTAGGATAAACGATCATCTGATCATCATCTACTTCTTGTGACGCTTGCCGCTACTGCTCTGCTTGTGGCTCGATCCGACCTCGTTGATTTCGGGAAGGAGGCACTTCCTCATGTCAATGATCCGCGTGTGCATCTCATATCAAGTGTACACGCTCTTGGCCACGAACCTGAGGTGAGGTTCATCTAGTTGCCGCATCCAGGCCCCGTGCGAGGATACGGGACGTGTTCTGTTGGCATCCTGCTTCATCTTTTCGTAGTTGGGGTCGATGATGGCTGAGGCGAGTTCAACCAGGGAGTCCTTCTTCGTGTTGCCCCAGACCCTGTAGTGGTCACGGATTTCGATAAGGTTCTTGCAGGCCAAACCCATAACCATGAGCGCTTTTACATCATAGGAGGTTTCCACCGTAGCGAACTTGTAGTCAGTGCTATTGACAAACCTGGCGGAACGGTCGCAAGGCTCTGTTTCCATGCAGTAGTGGTAGATGAGGACATGATGGCACACGCACAACTGGGCGATGGCAACCTTCTGATCTTTGCCGAGATGACCGCCGGTGTACTGGAGGTCGATGCCGACCACCTTGCGCTTGTCTCGAGCAAGCAACTACTCCACGGTGTTGATGTAGTCCTCCACCACGACCGGATCGATGGTGTACACCACTGAGAGATCCGTCTCCCTCGCGTGGGTCTCCACTTTATGCTCGCCGAACTCCATTGGAGCGCCGCTAGATATCCACTCTGTATGCGTCGTCGTGGGTGTGCTTGTTGTGTTGTGGGGCGCAATCGAAAGGTTGAAGGGACTAAGGTTATAATGGCCGCGGGAATTAATGCGGAAGCCGGACGGCCTGGAATATCGGCACGCCCGGATGGCAGTTCTAATAGCATCGCATAACTCCATCGTGCCGAACATAACTACATCGTGGTGCCGCGCACGGCACAACCGCATGCATATGGGGGCCCCCAACATGAGCGTGCACTGGCCCCAACCGCTGGCAGAGCACGCGTGAAGGGAGGCGAGCAGAGCGCTCCGCAGCCGCCTCAACGGCAAGCAACCATATATATGCATATAGCAGTTGAGCACGCAAGGAAAATCTGTCGAGAAGCCGAGCGCGTGTAGGTTCACGAGCAGAGCGTGCCACGCAACCTAACGGCGAGTAGAGCGCGCCGAGGGACGCGAGCAGAGGCCGGCCCAGTGATACGTGGCAAATAAGATGAACTATGCGAGCGATGGCGGAAACATCAAGCACGGTTCAGATTAGAGTTGCGTGTGCGATACGTGGCATACAGTTGATCCATCTGAGCTGTTTGTGATGGAATAAGCCGTGTGTGTTGTGGGCAAACGCTTGCTGGAATACAACTGTCTGCGATTGATGAATTCATCACCGACGGGTTCCCTACTGTGGTCCGCGTGCGATGTGATATGCTCTGTTTGCACAACATCTATGCTCTGTCTACAGAAGAACAACATACTCCAATTACAAATACCATAAATATACTTATAACAGGACATGATTGCAAAACCAAATTAAACATCCAATTACATTATATAAGAAATACCATAAATATTGCAAGGTTCAAATTCCAGCATTACAAGGCCCAAATTCAAATATTACAAGGTTCAAACTATTCTGACAAATAAAATTCATCTTCTTCAGAATCTTTTTCATGCATTATTTCTGCGAAAGGATCAGCCACTGAGAAGTCATATAGCGGCTCGATACAGTGACTTCCGAATAATCTGTCATATGAAGTTACAAACTGAAATTCAGGTTCTACAGAGCCTTTTCCATTCAGCTGTAGACACATGCGCTCTTTAGCATTCCATTCACTTCTGCTCAGTAAATATAGGGAAAACCTCATTACCTTGAGCAACCTTACTTTCTCAACAAAGAACCTGGCGAATTTAATTTCTGCTATGGAGCCTCTGTACTCGTTAAAAGTAATTTCTGTGAGATGAAGATCAAGGCATTCAACATTTTCTACTTTCAGGCCTGCTAGTATCTGCAAATGAAGACGACATATTAGTGCCTAGCTGTAGATTTGCACACTTCGGGCCTCTTTGATTTGCAGGATTTCTAAAATACATGAATAGAGTGAAATGCCACCTTCAATCTTTCATGATTAACATCTCAAAAAATATATGTATTGAAATTCTCCAAATTTCCTTTAGAAATCATTCTACTTTTGTCTTTGTAATCATGGGTAAAAGTAACAACAAATTAAGCTTCGTTGTGGTTAACAATTAACAGGAAAGGAGCATCACCTCGATGTATAGCTTCTCCGTGCAAGGAAAGCATCTAAGGAATCTAACAACTTCATCCAGATCGGGGCCGACAGATTGTAGTGCCAAGATCTTCACTGTGCGCAGAGGCCACGTCAAGCTTGTGGGAATCATTTTCTGGATGACGGGCGAACATATATTTCAACAAAAATTAGATAAAATGTGTTGTCCAATGATATATAAGAAGGAGAAGAAGAAGAAGACTACTGTACCTGAACGCAAAATGATCCAGTAAGAAGTTCGTTGAATTCAGCACATGAATAGGCCCACACTGTCAATTTCAGTGCGTGAATGACCCTGATTCTGGCTGGACCTAATTTATCAAGTACATACAATCTCTCGAGGAAAGGCGCATTCTCAATGACCATATCATGAAACACCTCAACTGACAGCCTTGGGCGGTGCCAGCAATGCACATAAATCACATGGACATTCGTCGAGGTGATGTGGAAGCTACTGAAACCATCCATCGCCTAAAGACGAAGGTACTCGAGCGCTGTACAGCCGACGAGTAGGCGCTTCAAATCCTCCTTCGAGATGCAGACGGCCATGAGCTTGAGGTGCTTAAGTTTAGGGAGATGAAGAGCTCGCGCGGCATCAATCCGGGGGAAAATGCACTGCCTGAATGTAGTGCGGCGTAGCATGGGCGTGAGGCAGAGCGCGGACGATGGCAGCGAGCGCGGACGTCCAGCATGAAAGCTGAGCTCCTCGAGCCGATCCAGGGCTGGGGATAGGAACCAGTAGTGAAACCTGGTTTTGGCCTTGCAGTGGGGACTTAACCTGCCGATAGCAAGGCGTCTAATCGGCCCATGGTGCGTGGCGAGGACGTGGGACAATGCGTCCAGGTGTTGCCGCTCCCCGCTGCAGAACTCATCGTCGACGATGAGGTCCCGTGGGTGGAGTGCCAGAGGGGGTGCCACCGCCGCGAGAGGACAGTGGTCCGCACGCCAGATTTGATGAGGAGGTGGGATATGATGGTTACCAACATCTCGTCAGGGAGGCTGCTGATGAAGTCCACGTTCGCCGGAGGCTCTTGCGGTTCTGGCTCAACCCGCCCCCGCTTGTTGGTCGGCTCATCCTCCATCTCACAGCAGGCGACGATCCTCGGTGGCGGTGCTTGTAGATGAGAACGGAGGACCGTTCTACGTACCTTCCTGAGGCGGTCGAAACAAAAGTCCAAAACCAGCAATAAATTGCAGCGCTCGCGGCTCGCTTCCTGGTACGGCGAGCGTGCGCAGCGGACTGCTCGCAGTCGTCCCGTCTAATCAAACAGCTGCCCACGGTAGTAAATGGTTAGTCGAACGCCCACGGTTGGACTAATATGACCGTTTGCGATAATAACGTGGTGGCTATTTGTTAAAAATGCCTAGGAAAATCAATGTATAAAAAGGCGAAACAAACCTTGAATAATTTCATATTTTTAGCACAGTTGCATGTTGCCTCTATAAAATAAATCAAGGCGGGAAGAGACAACGCGTGTCATTTTGCACACAGATTTGGTGACCAAGTTCCCTCTCGAAACCATGAGGCTTCTTGATAGAAGCTCTGGTTTGTATGAAAGAAAATATGGGTCAAAGCCGAGTTGAAAATGACAGCGATATCTAACTCCAGCTTACAAAAGGTACAAAAGCATGATGATTAATTGTTCATCAGGTTTACACAAAATCCAGATTGAACAGGACAATAACATCTAACTCGACCAAAGTTTTCGGCAGTCACAATCAAATGGATCGGTCTGGTCCATAAAATCAAGATCCTGGGCCAGAAAATCTACTGGTACATGAAGACAAGTTGTTGTAAATAGAAGCCGAGCACGTTCAGAAGCCCTTTTGTCCACCTGAAACTTCTTTTTATGCTGTTCAATGTGTCCATCCGTGAGAAAGTTTTTGTTAAAAACCTTAATCCTCATGGACAATAGTACCCTCGCATTCAACAGGAAGAATGTGAAAAAACTAGTGTTTGCATGGTTGGATGCATATCCTTCCAGCGTTATTGTCCTCAAATGAATGTCATAAGAACTGAGGAAATCCTGGTGCTTCTTATGCCACCGATTGGTTTTACCTTTTTGTCCATGTGCTTTTGCCTAAATAGACATGAAGACTGAAAACACTTAATGTCTAAAAAAAGAGTATGTCAAAAGAGCGACAACTGAACGGTTAATTCTGGTAAATTATATATGGGCTTTCAATGTGCTTGAAATCATCACCTGTATATACAAATTCTCTAGACATGGAAAGCATCGAAACAAGCCGATAATCGTGTTCAGATCAAAGCACGACATACTGATATGTAAGGTCTTGACAGAATCCAGCACCATTGATAGGGTATCCATGGACAAACTCTTCATTGAGCACAGAACATAATATTAGTACCAAAAGTGTACTCCAAGATGATATAGAACTTATGCGCACAAATGAAAAATGCAGCTTATGATTACAAAAGTGTTGATGATATAAAACTTATGCGCATAAATGAAAAATGCAGCTTATGATTACAAAAGTGTTGATGATAATATACAATACCTGAATAAGTGTGGAGCCAACCACCATCTTGTAACCTTCAAGCGGATCAGGAATTACACCAAAGGTCTCTAGTTTAGGAACAGAGACCACAATTATTTGCGAAGGTGCACACCAATAATCAAGGAGCAACCTTTGGAGTGAAGGGGCATCTTTGATGATGAGCTCCTCTCCTTTAAAGCAAATTCCAATGCTTATAAGGTGAGGCGACTTTATTTGGAGATAACGGATACGGATTTCTTTTCCAAAAAACAACCAGCAAGCGCTCCAGGGCAGGGCAGCAGGATTGGATGATGTTGTGCAGTGAGGCCTTCGACAGATCGACCACCACAAGCGCGAGTTTTTTTAGCAGTGGGAGTCGAAGCATTTGTACCGGATTGTCTTCTAGATGGTACCGGGCCAAGGTGGCGGTGTGGAGAGAGGAGGAAAACCATGCGATGGACATCAGTGGTGAGGGCACAGCTACAATGCTTGGTGGGAAGATATTTGCATAATAATGGTAGAGCTCAAGATGCTGGAGTGTTTTGAATTGACGAGATGTCAGCCATGTGTCCATCGTGCAGGGCATGTGCAATAGGCAGCATGCCTAGATGCATAGGCATTGAACGAAGCTCTGGTGGGAGGAGATGATGGCTCCATGGAGTTCAAAATCATGAACAACAGATAGCTGGCGACAGTCGAGATTAAGAGGCACAGCGCGCCACAGAGTGCGCCACCAAGATGCGAGGACCTGTGTGCGGCAGCCATCCTTGGTGGGGAGAAGGAAGATGATCTCCCCAAGGATGGCGTCCGGGAGATCGCTGATGCGGTCTGCTCGATATTCTACGGGTTCCTAGGATCCAAGGGGCGTGGCTGCTTCTACCCGCGCTGCCGGGTGTAGGATCTACAGCCGGCGGTGCCACTGGCCGGAGCCTCATGTGTACATACCAATCTGAAAAAAAGGTAGAAACATACATGTAGGACATTCAAAATCAATTCTCAAAATCTGGAAGAAAAAGAAGGCACAAACATATATGTAGCTACGATCTGGCTACGAATTATTAGCACGCACACTAACCCTAGTCAGATTATTAGCAAAAAAATCATTTATACAAAACAAACAATTAATCACTAACCATAGATATGATTCAAACAATAAATACACTACTCGGATCTAACAAATCTTACTCTGATTTCATGGACTGGGTGAACATAACCAAGGATTTCTATTCCCAACAAAAGAAGGGGGGGACTAACTGGTTTTCCGTCGGAGTCGGAGTCGTTGCCGGAGTAGCTGTGGACCTCCGACTCCGGCTAGGGAGGCACGATGACGACGACAAAGTCAAGGTCGCACCGCTGCCCGCGCGAGACCTCGTCGGCGGCGACAGCAACCTCTGTGCCCAGCTTCATGCATTGCGCGGGTACTTCACCAGCCCCGGCGTCGCCACTCCCTCCGATGATGCACTTCGGCAAAATCCTAATACACTCCATGCGGCGGTGACAACTATGGACGGGGGTGCGGCCGCCTATTATGACCAGCGGACCGGGCGCCCCATTAACATGGAGCAGTGGGAGAGAGGTGGGAGGCGGTCAAAGGGCTGGCTCGCCTCCCGGTGAGTCTGCGCAGCGGACTACTGGCATGCCTACCGTCATTTCACACAGCTACTAGCATGCCCCCCGGTGACACTGCATAGCAAACACGCGCATGCCTCGGCCTCCCGGTCTGCCTGCGCGGCGGACTCCTAGCATGTGTCTTGTATATTGCTGAACCGAAGCACGGCACGTACATTGTTGGCCTAATGCACAAGGTTCGAATAAAGAGTCCGTTTGCAATATTGGTTGATAATTATTGATAATTTCCTGTCTGTAAGAAGATTATATCAAAACGTGTCTCAAATTTGTAAAAACATATCACAGTCTATTGGTGTTCATATGACACCACGATAAGTTTCATGAATTTCAAGTTAGTTTTGGATTTACTGGATTTTAAAATCAAGATTCTCGATGTTAGAAATTTCTTGCATGGGGACTAAACATGCACCCAGGGACACATACACATATGATTTTCCAATCCATTTTGGTGCACTATCACGCGTCTCATGTACATCAAATTTGATTTTTGCACATTAAATCCATGGGAAATCAATCAATGTATAAAAATGGACAAATGTTATCTATTTTTTTTCAATTTTTAACACTAAACTCCTTTAGTCGGATGTTCGCTGCAGAAAAAGTTTGACATGCATCTTTGGGCCACATGCACGCGGTGGTCCTAGGACACTCACTCGCGTGTGACTCTCTCTGTGGTCCCGCGAGGTCGTCGTCCAGCACTATGAACTGCGGTGAGAGCGGTTAATTTGACCAACAAGGATGGTCATTTTTTGGTTTTTGTTACGTACGGTAGGAGTACACGTCATATAGGACAGTCACTCGCGTGCGATGCTTCCATCCGTGGGCGCGCGAGGTTATCCTCCATCACTTTGACCCAACGAGAGAGGTTAATTTGACCAACGAGGAGGTTTCTTTATGGGTTGTGTTGCGGTAGGAGTATATAGTGCGCGTCGAAGAGGGGAGGAGGGGGCAGCACATACTACACACACGTCATGAACGATCTCGCTCTGTGTGGGGACTTTTCGGTTTCCGAGGCAGGTGCCACAAAGAAGTTGTGCATATTGGGTATTGAAAACATCACCAGCACCTTGGGCCACGTGCAGACGATGGTTGTCTCTCACTCGCCTACGACGCTTCCCTCCATGGGCCCGCGAGGTCGTCGTCCATCTAATATATGACACAACAAGAAAGGTAATTTGACGAACAAGGAGGATTATTTTTGGGTTGTGTTACGGTATGTAGGAGTATATATTACACATCGAAGAGGGGAGGGGGCCAGCATATACTGCATGTGCGTCATGAACCTCGCTTCGTGTGGGGGACTTAAAGGTTTCCGAGGCAGGTGCCACATCAAAGTTCTGCATATATATTAGGTATTCAAACATCACAACCACACATGTCCATATATGTGTTTGGCCCACATGCAAGCGATCGCGGTTATCCTCTAGCACTCACTCACGGGGTTATCGGCGAGATGCTTCGTCCATCTGTGTGTCCCCGCTTGGTCAATCACTTTGACCGACAGCAATAGAGGTTAATTTGACTTATAATTAGGAAGGGATTAAATTGTGGTTCGTCTTATACTGTACGGTACATGCATGTTATGATGTGAGAGATAACATATTATACTTTGAGCGCATGTACGTACGCATGAATCCCTCCCACCGGATCGAAGTGGGGGAAGGGGGCGAGCACGCGACGCATCATGAACCAGATCTGTGTGGGGACTGTGCGATTTTTGACGCATGCATGCGCCACATCAAAATGTTGTGCTTTTGGTATTCAAACATATATGCATGCATCACGCATGTCCATACATATGTTTGGGGCACATGCTTGCAGTGGTTGTCTTTGGACACTCTCCCTCGCTTGGTTGTCATCGATGGCCTATATATTCATGGGCCCGCGTGGACGTCCATCACTTCGACCAACAACGTGAGAGAGGTTACCAGGGTGGATTCTTCTTCTCTTGGTTCGCGTTACCGTATAGTCGTACGTCGATCATGGTGAGATTCGAGACCTAAGCTTGAGGGTATGCATACACATGAATCCCTATATATATAGTATACGCGTCGTGAACCCTCTCTCCGTGTGGGGACTTTCTGGTTCCAAAAGCACAGTGCCACATCAAAGTTGTGCATTTGGGTATATTCAAACACCACATAACACTTCATACATATGTTTGGGCCACATGCATGTAGTGGTTGTCTTCAGGCACTCCCTCGCGTGGTTACCGGTGACAAGCTAGCCTATTTGTGGGGCCATGTGTGGACGCCCATGCATGACTTTGACCCAACAACAAGAGAGGTTATACGACCAAGGTGGTGATTCTTCTTGGTCAGTGTTACAATACGCCTTGGTGAGATGCCCCCTCCCACCGACTCAAAGTGTGTGTGGGGGGGGGGGCACAGTACTACTTCGCACTAGATGAACCTCTGTGGGGTCGGGGATGTCCGGTTAATTTGCGATGCACATGTGCCACATCAAATTTGTGATTTGGTTATTTAAATATCACACCACACCTTTCACACACACACACACACACATATCGGGCCACCCGCAGGTGTGGTTTGTATGTGGTCTCACCCATCTCGCACCACAAGAACACATCTGTGGGCCCGCACATGGTCCACATTTGATCAGAAGCAAAAGGGGGGTTGACCATGATGTACTCCTTTTAGTTTTGTGTTACGGTAAGGTGAGATGTCAGACCTAGCTATTTGGGGGCATGCGTTCATACCTAGGATTCCCCTCCTGCCAACACGAAGTGTGTGTGTGTGTGTGTGTGTGTGTGTGTCTGTGGGGGGGGGGGTCTAGCAATAATAACATGCGCTTTGTGCAATAGGTGCCACATCAAAGTTGTGCATTGGGTATTTGAACATCAAACCACCCTTTTCATACATATATTTGGTCCACATGCAAGTGTGTTCGTGTTCTGACCCTTTCTCGCGTTTTTTTCGCCAAATTTATAAACAACAGATGATTCGAACGCAACAACCATCTGCGATCGGGTACGCAACAGACATGGTTCCCTAGGGCTTCCCGTGTGCTGCGCCCCTGCCCCTGTCACCCACAACATCACAGTAGATTCGGCTCCACGAGGCTTCCCTCACGCTCTCGAAAATATCTACTCCCTCGCAATCTCAAAAATATCTACCCGCCTAGAGGGTTTTTCTGTTCAATAGCACACGATTAGTATGTGTAGACCGTCTGCGATGTTTGTTACTCCCGCTCTGCTTCAATCAGTTGATCCAAAATTTTAGTAGCCCCGGCATTTTACTCCCGCCTGCATCCTTCGCAATCTCAAAAATATCTGCTCGACTGGAGTGTTTTTCTGTTTGATAGCACACGATTATTATGTTTTAACCTTGTGTCATGTTTGTTACTCCCGCCCCGCTCTGCTTCAATCCCTTGATCCAAATTTTCGGTAGCCTCGCCATTTTACTCCCGCCTAGTAAAACTTTTAGTACCCTCGGCATTTCCTCAAACACCACCTTGGACCCCCTCCACACACACACACACCCCAAAACCCCCGCTCACCCCAAATCCCCCGCTCACACACAAACACACCACCCCTCCCTCGCTCGAAACCTAGCTAGGTCGTCGCCGCCGCGCCGCCTCCATCCTCAACCTCTGCCAGTCTTCCCGTGCAGGTTACCCACCGATATACATACCCTTGCCGCCCTGAGTTTCATAGATGACACCTGCGAAACGCCCCCTTTCCCACATATCCCCATCCCCACCCCCACCCCCACTCGAGAGCATCACAACCTAAGCCCGGCTACGCTTTTCGGGGAGCTCAAGGAGCGAATGGCCCAAAAGAGCTTTAGCACGGCCTCTTCGCCCGACGTCGGTGAGGTGGCCGCCGAGGAAGCTGACAACGATGACTGGACGCAGCCTTTCAATCAGTAGGCTAGAGTATTCTGGCATGTCACGGACGTTGGCTATGACATGGAGGTCGTCCACAGCGACAGCTTGACGCGGGCTATGTCACAGGTTAAGTTGCCCACTCCCAACCCCTCGGGTTCGACAGCCATCGATCTCATCGATGGCCCTGCCGCTGATCTTCTGCGGCTCGTTATGAACAATTTGCCATCCTTCATCGCTATGGAGCCCCTTTTGTCATTTCTGAAGGACACGTTCTGCGACACAGGCTTGGGATCCTCAGCTGCCAAGTCAGACCTCATCGACGACGACCACGAGGAGGAGCCAATCTGTGACAAGTGAGGAAACCCATGATTTTTTTGCCGTGCCTCTTCACCGGGGGAATCCCATGATTTGTTTTCTCGAACCCCTTTGTAGTGAGAACAAGTCCAGTATTTATTGCTATATTTGGTTGTTTGCATTACCCCTGGTTTATTTCTATGGTTTTTGGTTGTTCGGTTGTTTGTAGTTAGCATATGTCCAGTCTCAATTGCCATCTTTGGTTGTTCGTAGTATGCCTTGTTTATTTCAGCTATTCACAGTGTGATGTTCTATATGTGCTAGTATGAACTGTGCAGTTCAATTTCATCAATACCAATTTTAACAATAGCTCTATGAATGACTATATTTGGTTGCTGTTAAGCATGTTGTACTCCCTCCGGTCCTTTTTAGTTCACATATAAGATTTGTCTAAAGTCAAACCTCGTAAAGTTTGACCAACTTTATAGAAAAAAATACCAACATTCACAATATGAAATCAATATCAGTAGATGTGTCATGACTTAAATTTTCATATTGTACAACTTTAGCATGGTAGATGTTGATATTTTTTCATATAAATAAGGTCAAACTTTATGAAGTTTGACTTCAGACAATTCTTATATGCAGAGTAAAAAGGACCGGAGGGAGTATTTAACACGCGTTTCCATTTGATTTAACAATAACTAGTGTACTTAGACCTGCACAATACAAGTTTGAATGACTACATTTGCTTGTTTTTAAATATTAGGCATGTTGCAGTTAATAACACACCTTTCCACATCTTGTTTTTCTTAACTAGCATGCTTAAACCTTCGCCATGAAGCTATCATTTGGAGATTATGTTCTCTACCATGGATATATTTGGTTGATGTTTAGCCTGTTGTGCTTAACATGCCTTTAGATGTACTTACACAGGACAATATTGGGAACATCTGCTGTTTATCATCGAGGTTAGTTTCATCCCATGGATTATATATACTCACTGTTCAGGATATCGGTAGCTGGTATCATATAGGCTGGGGCCTGATAAGGGATTAATCATTGAATCAGACATTTAACTGAATATTTCTGTAATCCATTTATCGGTAGGTTAACTAGGGCCATATCTAACATATCTTTGGCTACATAGCAAGATGCATTGTACTGAATGACTAAATATGCAATTCTAGGCCACATAGCAGCAAGGAAGGGCAGTTTGGTTCTAGGCTAGGAGTGCCACACTTTGCCACACAATGTTGCCAAACTTGCCAAAGGGTTAGTTCTTCAAAACGAGAGCCACAAGTTGGCACGCCTAAGAGAATCTTGCCACACTTTTTGAGTGCATGTGATGTGGGAACATAGTGTGGCTTGCCTAAGATGTGGCTTGAACCAAACACCCACCTAAGTTGGTCAAACTTGCCTAAGCTTAGGTGTGGCAACCTTTGGCAAACATAGTCTCAAACCAAGAGTGTTACCTTAATGTTCTGATGATGTCTAGATATACATAGAAGAGCAGCAAGAACACCAACAACACAGCAGCAGTTAACTACAATTAATTGGCTGATATTTGTAGAAATGTAATAAACTCCCTACGCCCCATAATATAATATGTTTATTCATCCACGCCGTGAATATATTGGATGCTATAAGATCTCATATAATGGGATGGAGGGAGTGTTGTACTACATCATATTGCAATTATTGTTTCGCTTCTAATGTTAACTTGGTGCTTTTAGGTACATGTCATTGGTAATGATCCGTGCTTCGACCCTTCCTGCGTAAGGGGCAATGAGATATTCTTGAACCAGCTTCAAGAGAGGAAACTGATAAAGATTGTTATTAAAATGGGTCAAAAAATGTCAATCGAACTATTTGTTTACACTTTATGCAAGACAACAGTGAACTGCAGCATGGTAAGTAAGAACTCTGTAGCCTTCTTTTTACTGCCGATAATGAGTTGTGTTAGATGACAATGTCTGGATATTTTTCCTTTGAAGTGGTTCTCGAAGCAGTTTACTCAAGATTACCTCTCAAACTACATGATTGGTGGGCATGCAAAGGTTAAAGTATTTCTACCATAACACAATGACTATCTAGATGCCCTCATGAGTCATGAAGACAGTGAAGGATGGGCGATCGGCCATCACAAGGGGTTGGACTGAGTCATGCGTGCCTTCTGCATGGAGGAGAGCACAATACGGGCATTCCGCTTCACCTTGTTCAGCAACCAGAATGTCTTTTGCATCTTTCTTTACCATGTTTAATAGTACAAGTATACAACCCTGGTTCATCATTCTTTATTTGGTCCTTATATAATTCTTGAACATGTGTATCTGTGAATCGAATAATGCATTGATTATTTAACCTGATGGATATGAATAAAGTTATAGCCAACTTTTAAATTCAAATTCGGTACAATTTTAAATAGTTGTGATTTAATTAGGGTCAAAATATGCTTCGCAGGTCGTTACGGCGCACACGGTCTGTAAAGCACAAACGTGTGTGATATACATGTACTTCCGACACGGTTTGCAGAGAGGAAACGTGTGCGACCATGCACACAGTTGCCATTGTGAAGCGTGTGTGATGTCAAACAATATCACAAACGGTGCGAGCAAACTAAATGTTTGTGATAGTCGCCTTATCGTACACGGTTTACAATCATGAACTGTTTCGGATGTCCTAGGCATCATGAACGATGCACCACATAATAGCGTGTGCGATAGTTATCCTGTACGACACTGGTACGACGGTCCGATGTTTCGTAATCCTATCCAACACTCGTACGATGATTAGGTAATCTTCTTAATTAGAAATTGCATACGATTCGGGGGAAGTGAATGTGTGTGATAATCTCCTGATCGCAGACGCTTGGCAATCATGAACTGTTTGTGATGGAGTGCGCATCGTAAACATTGCACCACATAATAGTATGTGTAATGGTAATGCCAGCACACACGAGTAGCAAAGATGGAGCGTTTGGGATATTCGATATATCACAAACAGTTGTGTGAAGAATCATGTTTGGGATAGATGCCCGCATCGCATACGCTTAGTTATGCAAAACGTATGCATTCCTACTACCTGTCCCGGACGGTTTCTGGGTTGTGTGGGAAGGACCCCCCTATCGCCCACACTCACTAGGCAATGGTTTAAAATGCCATCGCGGAAAGGGGTTAATAACCGTTTGTATAGCAGCTCGATGTACCATTGAACAATGGGCCCACATGTCAGAATTGTTGACTGGTCAGATGACACATCGTCACCAAAGAAATAATGCCTGATCACACATGTAAGCAGCCACGTCAGCATCTTCTGGGCCCATATGACAGCAGCATTGACCGGTCAAAACTGATGCCGGGTTACTACTGACGGGACCATCGGCGATAAAATCCACGACGGACCCACATGGAAGAAGCCACATCAGCAACTACTGGCCCCACCTGTCAGAATCTTTTTGTGGGGACCCCGACTCATAAGTCATGATCACCGAATGCACGTGTATAGTGATCCCAGAGATCAATGCTCACTGAACACACAGAAACTGAATAACATGAGTCTTACATCCAGTACATACCGTTTTACTCAAATATGACATTTATGGCCAAGTCTTCATAAAATCGCAGCGAAAATCTTCAACGATAGCGTGAACCCATGTCATCTGCCTTAACCCTACAGGCATTCTGACTGGGAAGCGTCTTAATTCGTATGTTCGTCACCTGGAAAATTCTTCACCATAATCCTGCTTTTCCATGCCTAGCCAATTAAATAACCAGTGGCAAGCCAATGAGTATTTTGAATGTACTCGCAAGCAACCCATGTTTTGGAACAAGGTACAACAATGCATGATATAGCACTAAGTAGGTAATTTTGCAGAAAGCTAGTTTTGAGTGCAATGACATGTCCTAACAACTTGTAAAGCATGCATCATAAGAATTCATATATCCATGTGAACAGGTTACAGATATCAACATAAACAGAGTTTGGATTAACTCTAGCTTAATCAACATGCCAAGCTATTCGACTCGACTCAAGTAGTTCTCTCCCCCCCCCCCCCCACACACACACACCAGGTTTTTGTAAACAATGGATGTAGCCCAAGAGCGGTCATCCAACTGTCCTTGACCGTGGACACGGCTATTCGAATAGTTTTACACTCTGCAGAGGTTGCACACTTTACCCACAAGACTCGGGGAACTTCCGTGTCATCCACGACTGGTATATTACATATCCGAGGTAAGCACACGGACAATGTCTTTCCCTTGACAACACTAAACAAAGAGTCCACTCGTTGGCCCATGTCCTCATGATGTACATCACACGAGACCCGCTCAAGATAGTACCATCCAAGACGGGACACAACGGTGTGACCGGTGTCTGTAAAAACAGTCATAGTCGTCCTATCAGGCACGACCCCGTATCGAGAGAGTAACTCATACTCTCCCGCCACTAGTAATGCGGGTTCTCTGCTAGCATCGACCAAAGTAATCAACAAAGCCCTGTCCCATAAGGGGTATTGTGGTCGTACATGTAAGGTTGGAGTAACAGTCGCAACTTAAACCAATCCGTTTTTGAAAACAACACACTCACTTGCCTCGGTACACCACTTCTTTATCAAGTGGTTACCCTAGCTCAACATCTCCCTCGGGCATTAGTGGCACCCGGCGGGGTTTTCGAAAAGTCTTTGAAAATACTTTTGTCTCCATCTCCATGCATATACCCGTCCCATTTGCGTAGCAACTACTTTAGCATCCTATCTACTCCCACCCGCATAACCCTCATAGGAAGGTAGGGTCATGCACAATATCAACAAGGAAGTAACGGAGGCAACCCACCAAAGTGGTTACCATCTCATCATGATTTCGATGCAAGAATAATAAGTGCTATATGACATGCATAAAAAGGGTTCCATAGACATGGTCAAGGGCTGCTTGCCTGGCTCAACAAAGTCCTCGGGATCTTCAAATCCATCTGGTCCAACTCCCTCGTCAACAACGTAATCTAACGTCTCAAGGTAACGGGCACACAATAAGATAATAGCACAAAACAGAAAAATAAAAGCACTCAGAAAAAAGTCAACTCATTTTTGCTAAATTCAAGGGTGAAAACTAAGAAGCAAATAATTCATAGTTTTGGAATTGGAGCTATAGAAACAGAGAGATGAATTTTCAAAGAGGGATTTAAATGCTTAAATTTGAATTTAAATTTGAACAGTATTGAGAAGTATGATGGATTTGTATGAAAGTTACACCATTAAATAGGCAGGATTTTTAGAAGAATTTAGGAGTTGGAATTATTTCATTAGGACAAATATTTTGATCTGTGGAATTTTTGCAAGTTTCAGAAATAAAGAAAAAGAGAAATGGCACTGTGCCACTAGGCCGATTCGGCCACCATGCAGGAAGCCCAGAGGTAATCTAGCCCGCGCGACCGGCCACGTCGAAGGCGTAAAGGCAGAATACACCTTCAGCCGACGAAGCGAACTGGTACACGCGCGCATGCATTTCAAACCCGACAGGTGGGACCCACTCATCAGGACGTGAGGCTAACGGACGGGCCCCATGGTCGTCGTCGTCTACCTCCATCCAGAGGGCACGGCAAGCTCACCGGCGGCGTTGTGGTCGACGGCAAGGCGATCTGAGGGCACCGTCGTGCTCAGGGTGGAGTCGCCGTTCGGGTGGAGGTGGAGTTGGTCGCCGGGGCGCAGTGGTTCGCCGGCGCCGAGGGAGCCGGGCGGCGGCGCTACGAGAGGGGGTCCCTCCGGTCGATTCCGACTGCAATCGATGGGGGGAACAGATGGGAATTGGTCAGAAAGGTGGAGAGGTTCCAGATCAGGAGGAAAAACGACCGGAGCGGGCCTGTACCCAGAGATCGATGGCGACCCGAAGCGGCGAAGCTCGAGCTCGATCTCAAGCTCGGGCGGCTCTGAGGACGCTTGCGTGCTGCAGGGGGTGATTGGGAGTGGGAGAGAGTGACTGGAAATGAGAGAGGGGCTCGGGGAGGGCCATATATAGCCGGCCCGAGGTTCACCATGGACGGCGCCCACGGGCACCCGCGGAATCTGCTCTGGTGGCCGAGGGATGCGGCTTGGAGCTCACCGCGGTGTTTGTGGGGGCGGTGTAGGGTGCAGGGAAGTGAGAGGAGGAGCGGGGCGAGCTCGAGGCGGGGTCCGTGCTCGAGCAGAGAGTGGCGGAGCTGGGCGGCGTTCGGGCACGCGTGAGCAGGGTGAGAGGGAGAGAGGAAGGAGGGGGCCGAGTTGCCTCGGCAGGCGCACGGAGGAGGCCTGAGGTGGCCGGAGGCATTGGGCAGAGGGCAAATATAGTGCAAGGGCGCACTATAGCGCACTCCAGAGCATGCCCTTGGCCGGCATTGCCATTATTTAGGTGCCCTGGGCTTGGCCTTTAGTGTCTAGGGGCTCTGGGAGGTAGTAAAGAATGTGGTGGCAGCATTGGATGCTCATGGATGCCTTTGGAGGAGTGGTGAGGTAGAGAGGAGGAAGAAACAGTGTTGTCCAGGGGTGAAAATTAGGATTTTCACCCCTCAATAATTGAGCTGTGGATGAGTGGGTGCTACTGGAGGTAGAAGAGGACTAGTAGGAGCTGTGGTAAAAAGTTGAACTCAAGGAGAATAGTGGAAGGGGTCAAAATTGTGATTTTAGCAAAATGGCAAAAGATGTTTGATGTGGGTTTTTGCTAGATGCACTTATCTCCTACTTGTGCCACTTGATAAGGTTGATGTAGTTGATCATGTGACACTGTGGTAAAAATTTGAGCCCTTTTGGAGAAAGTTGCCAATGTAACTTTTTCAAACCCTAGAAATCAACAGAAATGGGTTTTCCTAGATCTAGCTATGCAACTATATTCTCCTTGATACACCACTTGGTGTAGTGTCATTATTTGTGGATTACAGCATGTCCACAAAATTTGAGATCAAGAGGAGACAGTTGGCAATGTAGAGTTGCTCAAATTTGGATCTGGACAGGAATGGTTTTGGGGCACTTTTGTGAACCAAAAATATTTTTATTGGAATGAAACTTTACAAGATCATCACTTTAGGCAGATGTGACTTGCTAGCATTTTCCTGGATTTATTTGACAAGACATATTTCAAATGCTTGAAATATGCAGAAATGGTTTTGGAGGGTCTTGTCCAATATTTTGAACATGACCATGTGTTGAAACTCATATATATGGAACATATATGTCCACTGAGTTTGCCTAAATTTTCTTAAATATTTTTGAAACATTAAAATAATTTTAACCTAGTAAAGACCATTTCTGGCCTTATGAAAAAGTCTTTAAATAAAATAGCAAAATAACTTTTTAAATAATATTTTTGTGGTTTTAGGGAGTCCTATATCTAATGGGATTCAAATATAATTTTTGAAAGATTTTTCACATCCCAAATTAAGTACTTGTAGTTCAAGCCTTAACTCAGGGGTTTTTGTAAAACCTAATTTAGAAAATACTTTTTTTGGGCAAATTATTTTTGATAGAAAATACTATTCTGTCCTATACACATGGCATGATCATTGGGCAAAGTTTTGGATCAAGGGGAAGAAGTATAAGAGTTGGAGGATTTTTTTGATTTTCTAGAGCACTTGAAAACAAGAAAAACAGGAATCCAAATCAAAGGCAAATCAACACAAAAGTTTTTGTTGGATCCAATTCTTATGCTTTATTAGCCCTAAGCGTTGTGTCATGAAAATCAGGGCGTGACACTTTTACCGTTGAAACCCGCGGACTGATCATCGGTGACGGGATTATCGTCGCCAAAAAGATCTTAGGCGACAGTTTGGGCTATCGTAGGTGACATTCTGGGCCTTCACCAAAAACGGCCATCGGTGACATTATTTGGTTCGTCACCTGAAATGCGATCTTGCGTGACGAAAAAAGTGGTACCGTCAAATTTTATTTTTCATGACGTCGCTTCGGTGACGGTGGGGGTGACGGCCGGAAAACGTCACGGGTTTATTTTCCTTAACGAAAAAGGGTTATATGTTACACAAGTGAAACGTCGCAAAATAGAGCAAATTTTGTAGTGTTGACATAGCACTGATGCTCTTTTGGTTGGCTGGCATGTACCTCGTCATCCCTTGTCACTGGGTTCTGTAGCTCTTCAGCCGTTGCCGGCCTTGGACTACTGACAGAGTAGAGGAAGGCAATGAAAGTTTTGATTTAGTTGAGTTTTTGGTAAGATTTGATTTGATTCGATTGAGTGAATACATGACATGGTTTTGGTAAGATTTGATTGAGTTAATGCATGACATGATTTTCACTAGGACAAGGAAAGTAAAGTATCGATTTGGTTTAGATTATTTCAAATCAAAGGGGGCGTAAAGAGTAAAAAATCAACGTAGAGAAGATGAAAGAAAAAGAATCTTGAGGACAAGGAAGCGAACGTACCAACTCATCTTTAATAATAGAGATACATGCTTCAGAAAATAAATCAAATCCCGGTTTTGAGCATAGACCCCGGCCAATTCCCGGATGTTATCCGAGCCCTGGATCAAAATACCAGGCCGGGAGAGGAGACAGTCCCATGATGCATGGAGCATGAAGGCCAAGAATGAATTAGCAGTAACGCAACCCCGTTCGATCCAACGGCGGGGGTTTCCTTTGGTTTTAAGCTACCAACGCTTAGGCCGACCTCGTGCCTTTATGCATGTGTGCAACAGTGGTTGTGGGAGAATAATTGCGTTGGCTCCGTGTCTTCTCCCCGGCCGGGCGTGGGTCCTCACATTCCTTTTGGCATTACCAAACGCAACACACACACACACACAGTGCCTCCACGTCTGTCGGGTCGATCCATCCATCACAGGAGGGCTCCCCGGCACGGCCCCCTTCAATCAAAACTCCGTTCATCTCAATTCTTAATTAATCGCCTTGCTCCAGTAGCCAGAGCATGCTCCGTCGATCTAGGGTGCCGGTAGCTGGAGCAGATGTATGTGTTGCACCTTGCGCTGGGCCGTTTGATAGTATGATCCCCGGAAGGGACCAGCACACGTATCCACTGATTAATAGTTTCCCCTTTGTTTCTGAAAATCTAAGTAAATAGTAGGTATCTTCTGATAATATAACAAGCCATTATTTTACAGAGTATCTGATAACCCACTACCAAACCACAGGAGGAACACTAGAAATAATCTAGAAGAAGTAACAAAAGAAATTAGCAAAAAAAAGTAACAAAAGAAGGTTCATCACAAAAGAGAGGTAGCTAGGTTTTCGGATCGATCGGCGCCACTCTCAGTCTGTTCCCGTACCTTTTTTGTTCTTTTGGGGTCATATAGTACGAGCCAGGCCGATCGGACATGTCCTGGATGGGTGGTGAGCCACTTGCCGTACTGTCTCCTCGTTAGATCGCTCTCAAAGCACAAGCGGGGTGTCTCGCGTCGCAGCTGGACGAGACCATGACCCCATCCATCCATCCTCGCACTGTATTTGACCTCTTCCCAACTCCAAGGCTTCCGTCGCCGCTGTCCGTATACAGTCGCAAAGCATGCGTGACAGCAGGAGCATCCCACACGAAAGTATAATCAGAGGCCCCAACAATTCAACATATGTCTGCATTTCCACAGCCCCGGAACACCCGATGCGCCCATAGCCTGCCCTTCTGTTTACGTTTTGCTCATGGTTTGTGTGCTTCAGTTTTTGTTCTCTTGTTAGTACGTACTCCACTTAGTAGGTCGAAGCCGGCCCGGCCAGCAGAGAGCCTCCAATGGGGTCAGCTCCATTCACATTCAGGTTGTGGATTCAACTATGCTTCTACACCGATGAACAGTGATGTATAAGAGCAACTCCAACGCGGCGATCCATTTCGTCCGCACGTGTCCGTTTTAATCAAAACGAACACAAAAGTCGGCCCAACGCGCCGACCCAAATAGACGACCGTTCGCTTTTCGTCTGCCGGGCGACCCATTCCTGGCCTGTTGGGGAAATAACTAATGGGCATGACCCGCCCAGAGGGGGGCCGGGTTATGCCCCTGGCGGCTTAAAGTCAAGAGGCCCGATAAGGTCCAAGAAGATATGAAGATGGCGGTTCATAGAGCAAGCTAATTGAAGGCCCAAGACCAGGAGACGGCTTGAGGCCCACGGGTATGAGCCGCCATATGTTTAAACTTGTCTTGTAAGGCAAAGGTAGTTAGAAACCGAGCCGGTCATGTTTGTGTGAGCCGGCCGGGACTCTGTAAGCCGTCGGGCATCAACCTGTGTATAAAGGGGTGACCCAGCGGCGGGTTAACTCAAGAAAACGACTGATCAAGAACTAGGTCAAGCGTATTCGCTTCCTGGTAATCGAAACACAAGCAATACAACCTAAAGCAGGAGTAGGCTTTTACCTCGTTGAGAGGGGCCGAACCTGGGTAAACCCTTTGTGTCCTTTGTCCCGTTTAACCCCTTCAAGCTAACCTAGTTGTGATGGCTCCGCACCTAAGTCCTTTTGCTAGGGCATCTGCCGTGTTAAGTCCATGACAGTTGGCGCCCACCGTGGGGCCAGCGCACGGTAGTTTCGAGTTCTTGAAGGGCAGCTTCGCAGGGATCAAGGGATATGCCGTGGGACGGATGACCAAGAGTCGCCGCGGCAAGATCTACATCGATGACGCAGGCTGGGGTCCCGAGGCCGATTCAATCCAATACGGGTACCGGGTCCCCTTCGGCGGAATCCACGTCTTCATCGGCAAGATCGGCGAGTCGAAGCCTGAGCCGGACATCTGCACCAACATCATCGAGACGGCTCGGCGCGCGCGACCCGCCGAGGTTCAAGACGCCGTGAAGCACACCTTTGTTGGGTTTGTGCATGGAGTGGGTTTTGAGGAAGGATCTACGTCTGGTGGAGAGACAGTCATCTACTCTGATGGTGAGTCCTCAACCGATGAGACTAATTCAATGTATCAACTGCAAGACAGCGGGCTTGGGGCTGTTCCGATGGCGATAGTATTCCGGACCCCTATGAGCCGCCGAACAGGGTCGCAATCTTCATAGCTGGCACGCAACCAGTGCTGCAATCATCAACTGCGGCAACCATGACTTCCGGTTCAGCGGCCGAAGCAACGGCTGGCGCGAGCGGTGCTGTGCGCCCGCCAGCTCAAGTTTTGTCCGAGCTCTTGGACACCTTGGCAACTCTGCTAGAGGTAGAGGTTACTCCGGAGACTCAAGCGCAGCATAAGGTGGATGTGGCAAAAATACGAGATGAGATAGCTCAAGCCAGAGTTGAGCTTAATGCTGAGAACGCTAGGATGGCGACAGAACGAGCCGCCCTGGACGAGGAGACGCAACGGATTCAAGCAGAGAATTTCCGGTTAAGCTTGGACCAGAATGCATCTAACGCCGTTTTACGAAGGAGGCACATGAGTCGGCTACCTCCGGAGTACGATGCGAGGAATCTCTTTAACACACCTGGTGCCGGGCCAAGCAATCCACCTGAGGTAACCCGGGCTGTTGAGGCGCCGATGACTGGAGGGACAGCTCAGCCACGAGTCGCACACCCACCTCGTTTGAATTTAACCCTGCCTCAGCAGGTGCCAACACCGCCGGGTCATTTTTCTGACCCTTTGGACAACATGATTGCTGTGACGTCACGGCTAGCGGCTCTCCCGATGCAAGGCGAGTCTCCCGCGGTGGTTGAGACCCGGAAGGCCGTGGAGCTTCTTCAAACCGCGGTGGTTCAACAGGCGGCGTATTCATATAGCCGTGAGCGGATCCATTCAACCCCACGTCCGATCCGGAGTTACAGCCGACACATTGAGTCGCCGGCGGTTTCGAGCAGTGAGCAGCACCATAACCAGCCCCGTGGGCGTGACCCGCCACGCGCTAATAACCATGCTCAGGCTTTAGTAGATCAGGCCAGGGCACGTCGGGAGGCGGAGCTGGCGGCTCAGTTGGCGGCTTATCAGCAACCCCAGCATAACCCGTCCTCGTCTATAGAAGCTAGGATGACTTCTATGACCGTGGGGGTGCCGTGCCTAGTGCTGGCTTTACGTAATGAGCGTCTGCCCAAGAATTTCAAGGGCACTCGCAAGGTGCCCAACTACACAGCTGATCAACCTCCGGAGGCATGGATTGAGAGCTATGAGATGGCCATGGAGATGCTAGATGTGAACGACGCTGTGTGCGCCAAGTATTTCACCATGATGCTGGATGGACCGGCTCGTACCTGGCTGAAAGGGTTACCTGCCAACTCCATCAGTTCGTGGGCACAGTTGAAGGCGTGTTTTATTCAGAATTTCAGAGATACGTGTAAGCAACCCATGTCGATCATCGACCTTGATGCTTGCGTCCAGCTTGAAAATGAGTCAACCAATCACTGGGTTCGCCGGGTCTCAGAAATCATTCATTCATCAGATAGCATTAATGCCGGTTCAGCCGTCCTGATTTTAGAGAAAAATTGCCGTTTCCTTCCCCTCAAACAGAAGCTGGGGCGGCTTAAGCGCCACTTCAATGATATGGGAGAACTCATGGCGGCTCTAACCAAATATGCCGACTCAGATAGTATGAAAGACCCGGCGTCTGACGAAGAGAAGGCTAGCAAGGGAAAGAAGGGCGGCAATGGAAAGAGACAGCATCACAATACGGCGGGTCAAGGTAACAACGGTAAGCGCAAGCAAACCGATGGCGGTTCAGATTTTGTGGCTAACACCAGCACGCAGAATAGCAGCCAGCGCCGTAAGGGGAAATCATTAACGCCCCGGTTTGGTGAGCCAAAGTTTAACCTTGAGGCAATAATGAATCAGCCTTGTCCAAAGCACGGTACTCAGGATAAGCCGGCCACTCATTTATGGAAAGATTGCTTCATTATGAGGGAGTATAGAAATTCCGGTTTTTATCAGAACGGCTCGAACGACGGGTCAGGATCCGGCTCTCACGGGCCTGGTTTTGGAGGTGGCGGTTCAAACTCTGGTTTTCAAGGCCAAGGCAATCAAGGTGGTGGTAATCAGCCGTCCGGTCAAGGTAATCAGCGGCAGCAGTCTGGCTATCAGAGTAATCCGAAGCAGCTGAATAGTGGTCAGTATCATGTTTTCACAACAAACCTATGCAAGCGAGACCAGAAGGTTCATAAACGAGCAGTGAGTATGGTTGAGCCGGCAGTCCCTCGATACTTGCGATGGTCAGAGCAGCCTATCGTATGGATCCGTGAGGATCACCCGCCCCGGGTTGACAACCCGGGTCAGCTGGCATTGGTGGTTGCTCCACAGGTTGGTGGATACAAGTTTACAAAGGTACTTATGGACGGGGGCAGCAGTATCAATATTCTTTATTATACTCTTCGCCGAATGGAATTGACTGACAAACATCTCAAGCCGTCTTCTACTATGTTTCATGGAGTGGTGCCTGGTAAGTCGACATATCCAGTAGGTAAGATAGCCTTGGAAGTGGCTTTTGGCGATGAGCATGACTATCGGGTTGAAACATTGACTTTTGAGGT